>OY728129.1:163794599-166294599 GCA_963277665.1 Viscum album | reverse complement strand
GTGTTAAGTGATCCTACACTATGAAACAAGAATAATGATCTATGACTGAGAGAGTACATGACTTCAGACACAAGAACTCTTGGGCTAGAATGACCCTCAAAGTCTCTTGGTATAAGTAATCATTGAAGGCTTGTTGGAACTCTTCCCAAGCCATAACCTGCTGGCATCCCACCAATGAGATCAAATCCCAAAATCTCTTGGTAGAATCATGTATCATGTATGTAGAGATCTTCACCCTCCTCTCTAGAGGTGTCTCTTGATGATTGATTATTGAAATCATGCCCTCTAACCATGATTATGTTTCCTAAGGTCCTCCATCCCCTTTGAAGGTGATAGGATGCCACTGCAGAAAAACCCGCGTCAAATCTTCCATAGACGGTGTAACACCCAGATACATTATGAGATATATTATTTTTAATTTCATTGATTATAAAATACACCCAGATTAGATTGTACTATATGAAAAACCATATTAGCTTGCAGTATATGCAACACTATTCTTGGCTCGTGTTACACACAATTTCTAGTTTGTTTTGTGGAAATTGTTCTACGCAACATTAAGTATTGATTTTGTTTAATGTATAAATGAAATAAGTTTTGATTATGTTATACACAAAACCAAAATTATCTTTCACTACACGTATCCATGACTTGGCTTGCATTACATGCAATAAAGACCTTCCTCGATAGCCTGTGTAGTACGTAATACCGAGTTTCACTAAACGAGATGTTATTATAATATTTTTATGAACTAGCTGTTATGAATATTAATACCCACTTTTTGAAATTTTATAAAATTTAACTTTAAAATGGACTTCATTATTGGATTCAGAATATCAATATTATACTAGGGTGAATTTGTGGTATTTTTCTGAAAACTTTCATTTTTTGACGAATAGTGAAAACACTGGGTAACTATTAAAAACCAACTTTTTATTTAAATAATTATTAATTTTATTTAAATTAATTTTAGGTAAAAAGTGATAAATAATACCTATATATGGTCAATGTAATTAATTAGAGTCATTTTATAATAATTTTAGATATATAAAAATTTTAATGAACTTTTAACTATCATTTACCCACATCCTAGGAGAATTTGAAAATTTACATCAAACAAAATTTTACCGCTTTTGTGAGTGTAATTTCGAAAATCTGAGAGACATAGTTAATATCAATGACTAAAATGTGGTTCAACAAGATAAAAATAATTTTTTGTGAATAGTAAATTTTAACTTTTATTTACCACGGTTAAAATAAATAGTATAATTAAGGGTAAAAATGATATTATTATTACCCTAACACATGTAAAAATTCTATTTTATAAGTATAATGCAACCAAAAACGACGTTAGGAATATATTATTATCATTTAGGTAAACTTGGATTAGATTAGGACATTTATTATTATTTAATTCAAAGAATAGTTAAAAAAGTTAAAATCAAAGTTTAATAACTAAAACATTTTTAATATAGGGTAATACATAAGATAAATTCTTCTATAAATATTTATTAGAAATATAAAAATATTTCCTACATAATGGTATTTTAGTTATAATTTTTAGACATTAAATAATTTAATTTATTTATGATACAATGATGATGCATTAGTTACCTTATTAAAGAAATATTAACATAATTGATGTAATAAATACCTAGATAAATGTAATTTTAGACTTTTTATAAATTAAAATAATTTTTTAGGTTAATTTGACATGTTAGTATTGATTTAATTAGAATTTTTTGAACTAATAAAGCTATTATGAGTTTCACAATAATCAATTACCAAATAGTGTCAAAATTTACATAAAATAGTTTTCACAAAAAATATTATAATATTAATTTTTATTCTATTTCTATTAATCTAAGGTTCATCCAAATGAAATAGATAAGGATATATATATTAATAATGAACCACTTGGTGTTCTTTTGGCTTGTTATAGTATGTTTATTAACAATATAGTTTAAGAAAACAAGAAGACACATTAAAAGTTAAATTATTTAACTTAGAGTTAAATATATTTGGAGCTATTATATACCAAATATGACTTTATTATAAAATAATATTTTACATTTTTCTTAAGGTGCCCCTCCCCTCCTTTAAAAAAGGGCACCCCCTCCCTCTTCTCTTTACACAATTTGAGCAATCAAGTCCGGCCAAACCCTGCCAATTTCCCTTCTAAACATCCCTATAAATATTATAGAGGTTCTGGTATCCTCAAAAGACCAACTCTAGTGCTTTAAGAGGAAGCTTAAAATAGATGCGTTGAAAAGAGGTAATCTCTTCTACCGATTCATTCATGTTTCTTTCTTCTTCAACTTATTCTTATTTAGTTGTTTCATTATAAAGAAAAAAAATCAGTATCACTAATATACTGACATGTAATTTAAAATATTAAACAACCCCATTTCACGTTCTATCCATCCTACAGAAAACGAAATCTCCGCCTGTGCGTACGTACGGAATGCCGTCTCCTCGACGTGGTGTAATATGTTTTTCCACCACCACCTGACGTGGATGGGTATAATTTTTTATAGAATAACTATATATGATTATTATAACATCATACTAATTATGAGATATTATATCAACCACTCTAATTCCATTTAATAATTATCAGAACAATATCATCGCTCGTGCATACGTACAGATTACCGTCTCCACGACGCTATGAAATTCATACTCCATGCTAACCATTCGAGAATGATTTTAAAGTATATATAATGAATAATAATTAAATATATGGCATAATTAAGCTATAGGATATATATATATATATGTCATCTACATACTTCCATTCAAGTCTATTAGGAAACGAAAACAACGTTCATCCATACGTACGACTTACCGTCTCTATGAACGACATATTTCATTTCATTCATCTATCTATTATATATATATATATATATATAATGAATATATATGATATATAAATAATGATTTAATTCTAGATTTAATTAAATAATGATATAAGTATTAATAATATCAAGATAAACAAGTCCAAACACGTACGATAAATAAAATAATTTTACCCAAAACTCTGCTTTAACATGGAATTTACAAAATAACGGGTAAATAAAGTCATAAGTGAACCATATATGATATCATAACAATGAATATGATTCTGTAATAAGTCAATGAAATTATTTAAACCATTATACAGGATGTTTGGATATGTACGAAGCATATTGTACCTATGGTAAGGGATAACCATTCCAATCTCATTCTTATCCAAGATTGTTTATTCATAAGTATTTAATAGGGTTATTTTTATCACACATGTACATGTTTTCTAAAGTATTTTAATGTATGTTTAAATTCCTTTTTACCCATTTTTGACTTTTACCACATGTTATGAAAGGAATATTTCTTTTTATTACCATACGAGGAACATTTTGACTTTTCTGAAAAAAGTACGAGGAGGATATTTTTTTAACTTATACGACATGATCAGATTTTTACGGTTTCAAAACATCTCATTTTCAAGAAGATTACTCTAAATGAATTCATGATTATTTTTTTAAAAAAAATTCTTTTAAAATTGAATTGCATTTTGTGAAAATAATATTATTTTGAAAAATGAAATGATGTTTTACTCAAGAATTAATATCAAGTGTTTTGTCAAAATTATTTTCCATCTAAGATGAAATTATTTAGTATGATTATGTTTCAAGTAAAATGTCTCTAATATTTATGTGGTTTGATTCTTCTTATGATGAAATGATATACATTTGTTTTATATGGATTACGTTATGATGGTATTATGTTTATGAAACCTATTTTATTATTTGGGTTATGATGAAATATTAATGATTATTTTGTGGCACAAGTAAGAATGATTTCATTAAGAGATTGGTGGGACATATATATCCATCCAATGCATTGGGTAAAGATTTATATCTCATGAGATAGACATGGCAAGAACGGTAAGTTAATCTGGTTCAGTGTTACTAGACTGGAACGAGGAGTGAACTCGATTCAGAAAGGGACTTTGTCCACTATGATCGTCTTGACAACAATACCTTGGCTACTATGGAAATCATATAATTTGGATAATGGTTTGAAAAAATTAAATGTTTTAATACCATGCTATTTTATCATGATTTATGTTCCTTTATGATCAGTGCCTTATGTACTGCCATTATTTATTTCAATACTCATGATTTTGATGTTTAAACTTTATGTTCATGTTTTGAAGTTCTAATGTATATGGTTTGTTTTATATTCTCCATGCATAGCCTTAATGAGAATTTGAGGTCACCTTTTATATTTTTTCTTTTCCCCAGGATATAATTAAAGGATTTAGGTAAAAAATGGATGATCCATTTGTGAGATGTTGAATATCTTTCACTAAGATTAGAAGATTATATTCCGAGTTTCCAAGGACACTAAACTATTACAGTACATTGTTGTCAGTTTTTGTTATGTATTAGATATTCTGAAAAATTAATGTAATGTTCATGTAGGTCTGGCTACAGGTCTCTACAGTTGGTATCAACGTAAAAGTTTAGTTATCCTTTGGAAACATGGAAGAAAAAACATTTGTGAGACCCCTAGAGATATTTCTACGGTATGTCTAGGGATGTCCGTAAGGTTAAGTATACATATAGATAATAGTCCCAGAATTATGGTAAAAGTATTAGAATTAACCCTAAGATGTTATATATTTAAGGTACTCCCCCTTTATTATGTTGTTTTCCCTAGCATTATTTTTGCCTCTCACACTATTCTTTTAGGGTTTTAGACGAGGGATGGAACCCTAAAAAACCATGTTGATCAATGTAATGGAAAATGCAATGATTGTGCTCCTAAACAAACTAATGTTATTGGTGATGGAGTGAAAATCTTATTGCTATACATACACAAGCTATGATTTATTCTAGACTTCCAAATGAACAGATAAGGGAACAATATTCTATTGAGTCCTTTTTGAGGCAACATCCACCTTCTTTCAATGGGTCTTCTGATCCACTTGTTCCTGAATAATGGATTAGTACCATTGAAATGATATTCTCCATACTTCACTGTTCAGAACATGAAAAATTTATTTTAGTTTTTTACCATTTAGAAGGTGATGTAGACCAGTGTTGAACTCTAATTAGGAATACAAGGCCCCAAGATGAAATTGAATCCATGGAATAGAATGAGTTAAAGAACTTTTTTCAATTGGTACTTCCCTCATATTCTTCAAACAATGATGGAAAAGGTTTTCCATGAGATTAAGAAAAAGGATGATGAATCGGTTGGTATATACGAAGATAATTTTAAATGGTTTTCAAGGTAAGCATCTATATTTATCATCTAACTTGAAAGTAAAGTTGATAGATTCTTTATTGTCTTAAAACCAAGTATTCTAAGGGAATTAGCGATAAGAGACTTCAGTAGCTATGAAGAAATTGAATGTTGTGATATAAAGGTAGAACTGGTAGTTGGTGTTACATATCCATCTCATGGTTTTGACAAGAAACGAAAGATGGAGTTCAAGGAGAAATCTCATAATAATGGTGAAAAAAAGATGGACGTTTCTTTATTATCAAAGTGTGGAAAGAAGTATGATGGAGATTGACTAAAATTTACTAGAAAATGTTTTAAGTGTAGAAGAGAAGGTCATCGAGCAGTTGAGTGTTGACGTAATGGGAAAAAGGGAGAAACTGATTTGAATACAGAAAAGATTACAGAGAACACTCCAACAACACATCAATGCTACAATTGCAAGGAAATGGGGAATTATGCTAACCAATTCCCTAATCCAAGGTTTAATGATGATCAACCTCAACAACATATTAAGGTAAAGGACAAAGGTAAGTCACATGCGGTCACTATTTCCAATGTTGAGTATGATAACGATGTGGTGGAATGATTATGTGTTTATTTAAAGGGATTCCAAAATAATGTTGTGGAATCTCATTTATAGTATTGTGGAACATTGGAATATCTATGTAATGGTTTATTTTGGTTTTTGATAATTATATGGTACCAGTAACCTTGAAAGGTGATTGAAATATTTTTTCGAAGGTAGATGATATGTTCATAATGAATGGATAAAGAGAAAATAATATGTTTGATAGTATTCATGAGATCATGACTGATATATGGACAAAGTGATTTCATGGTTTGAGTATATTGAAATTTTGGTATTTTGGTATGTGGAAATAGTTAACTATTGACATCACCCATGGTTTCACTAACGTTCTATGGTAATTCATGTTTCAAAAGAATAAATCATTAGAGTATTCACATGTTTGGAATGTTACCAACAAGATATGTATTATGATATATGGGGGATAAATGATGGTATTCATGTGCTTGTTATGTGACCTTTCAAGTAATCATTTTTTTATTCTATGATAGTGGACATATGTATTTTGGATAAGCCTTAAGATTTTAATGGATTATGTTTGACATCAGATATTATTGTTGAAGGATAGAACTTTTTTTCGATATTATTTCTAGATTGTTACAATAGTATAGTTTTAGAAAAAGTACAACCCACTGGACAGGCGACAACCCGTCACGTCAGACAAGGATGTTGGAATCAAACCTACAACCAATGTGTGACAGGCCTTTATCGCATACCACAGGCCTACAAGAAGTCCCCAGTTAGTAGAAACTAGTTTTATTTTATTAAGTGCTATGACAGATGAAGTATAAGTCCATTTTAGGGACCATATACTATTAATCTCACTATAGATGGACTTATGTATATTTAATAATTTTGTCTCTCCTTCTGTTTGAGACAGATTTAATGACCTATCATTCTATCGCATGATCTACTAATGCTTCAAGAATCACAAATTCTACTTAATTTATTCATGAGATGAAGTGGAAATTGTTCAAGGCACGAAAAATTGTGAGATTTCACCAAAATCAATATTGTATTTCTATTAATTGAACAATTCTTCAACAATAGGGAAATGATCATGAAAACAAAAAAATGGTGTCCTAGTGTCCTTATATCCAATTAATTAGATGGTTCCTTAAATCATCACAAAATTATGGTTTTGTGATTGTTGGCTTTTTCATAGGCATATCCTCAACCACTCTCCATCAGAACATGATGGTTAGATTTTTCTTCCATATCCATATTTCCACCTATGTTGTCCTATGTGGAAACCCAGTGATGAGTTAATCTGGGCAACCATTACATTTCATAATTTACATTTTAAAATTATGTTTTAGTATTCCTTTTATGCTGTGGTTTTTTACAAATGAAACTTTCAAGTAGTAAATGAATTATAACCCCGACGAATTTCATGGGTGAAATTCATTTTAAGTGGGGTAGAATGTAATACCCCGAGACCTTATTAGATATATTATTTTTAATTTCATTGATTATAAACTACACCAAGATTAGCTTGTACTATACACAACACCATATTAGCTTGTAGTATACACAACACTATTCTTGGCTCGTGTTACACACAATTTCAAGTTTGTTTTGTTGAAATTGTTCTACGCAACATTAAGTACAGAGTTTGTTAAATGTATATATGAAAAAAGTTTTTATTATGTTATATGCAACACCAAACGGAGAATTCACTACACGTAGCGCTGAATTGGCTTGCATTACACTCAATAAAGACGTTCCTCAATATCGTGGGTAGTACGCAATACCGAGTTTAACTAAACGAGATATAATTATAATATTTTTATGAACTAGCCGTTATGAATAGTAATACCTAGTTTTTGAAATTTTATAAATTTTACCTCTCAAAATTTCCTTCAATTTTGGATTCAGAATGTCGAAATTAGCCTATGGAGAATTTTTGGTATTTTTCTGAAAACATTCATTTTTTGATGAATAGTGAAAACTCTCGGTTACTATTTAAAAACTGACTTTTTTAAATAATTATTTTTTTATTTAAATTTATTTTGGGTAAAAATTAATACATAATACCTATATAAGTTCAATGTAATTCATTGGAGTCATTTTATAATAATTTTTGATATATTAAAATTTTATTGAACTTTTCACCGTCATATACGCACCTCCTTGGAGAATTTTAAAATTTACATAAAATATAATTTTACCTCTTCTGTGAATGAGATATCGAAAATCCGAGAGATACAGTTAATACCAAGGACTACTATCTGGTTCGAAAAGATAAAAATAATTTTTGGTGAATAGTATTTTTTTACTTTTATTTACCACGATAAAAAGTAAATACGGTAATTAAGGGTAAAAATGATATTATTATTACACTAACACATGTCATAATACTATTGGATAAGTATAATTTGTCCAAAAACAATCTTAGTAATATATTATTATCATTTAGGTCCACATGGATTAGATTAGGACATTTATTAATATTTAATTTAAAGTAGAGTTAAAAGAGTTAAAATCAAATTTTAATAACTAAAACATTTTTAATATATGTTTATACATAAGATAAATTCTACTATAAATATTCATTATAAAGATTAAATTATTTCCTATATAATGGTATTTTATCTGTAATTTTTAGACATTAAATAATTTACTTTATTTAAGATACAATGATGAGGTAGTAATTACCTTATTAATGAAATATTAACATAATTGACATTATATATATATCCAAATAAATGTAAATTGAGACTTTTTATAAATTAAAATAAATTTTAGGTTAATAGAACATGTTATTATTGATTTAATTAACTTTTTTCTAACTAATCACGCTGTTATGATTTTGAAAAAAATTAATTACAAAATAGTGTCAAAATTGACATAAAATATTTTTTAAAACAAATATTATATTATTAATTGCTATTCTATTCTTAAAAATCCACGGTTCGGCCAAATTACATAGATAATGTTATATATATTAATAATGAACAACTTGGGGTTCGTTTGGCATGTTATAATAAGTTTATTAACCATATAGTGTAAGAAAACAATAAGACATAGTAA
Source organism: Viscum album (assembly GCA_963277665.1). Classification (NCBI taxonomy): domain Eukaryota; kingdom Viridiplantae; phylum Streptophyta; class Magnoliopsida; order Santalales; family Viscaceae; genus Viscum; species Viscum album. Next base: position 166,285,706 of record OY728129.1, on the reverse strand, counting down.
AAATTAAATTATTTAACTTAGAGATAGATCTAAATGATAAGGTTAAAATAATAACCTAAACTTGTATAAAACCTATTGGTTGAGATGATTTCTACCCTTATCCACTATATCTTCTAAATAAATCAATTTTAAGCTATTATAAACTGAATATATCTTTATTATGAAATAATATTTTATGTTTTTCCTAAGGTGCCCCTCTCCCCACTTATAAAAGGGCACCCCTCCCTCTTCTCTTTACACAATTTTTGAGCCTTCATGCTCAGTAAAACCCTGCCCATTTCCCTTATAAACTTCCCTATATAAATTATTGAGGTTCTTTTCTCCTCCAAAGACCAACTCTTGTGGCTTAATAGGAAGCTTAAAAGAGTTACGTTGAAGAAGAGGTAATATCTTGTACCGATTGTTTCAAGTTTCATTCATCTTCAACATATTCTTCTATAGTTGTTTCATTATAAAGTCATAAAAAAATTATCACAAATATAATAACATGTTATTATAATTATGAAACAACCCCATTTCACCTTTTGTCCATCCTACGGAAAACGAAATCACCGTGAGTGCGTACGTATGAAATATCTTCTCCATGCCGTGGTGTAATCAGTTTTCCACCACCACCATACTTGGATGAGTATAATGGTGTAAAGAGTTACTATATATGGGTTTTATAAAATCATACTGATTCATAGATATTATATCACCCCCTCTAATTCCATTCAATAATTATGGGAATGATATCATCACTCGTGCGTACGTACGGATTACCGTCTCCACGACGTGATGAGATACATTCTCCTTGTTAACCATTCGAGAATAATTATAAAGTATATATAATGAATAATAATGAAATATATGACATAATTAATCTACTAGATTTATATATATATGTCATCTACTTTCTTCCATTCATGATAATTAGGAAAGGAAAACAACGTCCATGCGTACGTTTGGCCTACCATCTCCATGAATGATGTATTTCATTTCATTAATCTATCTATTATATATATATATATATATAATGAATATATATGATACATAAATCATGAATTAAATTCTTGAATTATGTATATAATGATATATATAATAACAATATCATGAACAACAAGTCCAAACACATACAATAAATAAAACGATTTTACCCAAAACGCTGCTTTAACATGGAATTTACAAAAGAATGGGTAATATAAAGTAATAAGTGAACCATATATGATATCATAACAATGAATATGATTCTGTAATAAGTCAATGACATTATTTAAATAATTATACAGGAGGTTCAGATACATATGAAGCATATCGGACCTAAGGTAAGGGATAACCTTTTCAATCTCGTTCTTATCCGAGATTGTTTATTCTTAAGTATTTATTGGGGTTATTGTTATCATTAATGTACATGTTTTATAAAGTGTTTTAATGTATGCTTAAAGTAACTTTTCCCAGTTTTTTACTTTTACCACATGTTATGAAGGGAATATTTCTTTTGATTACCATATGAAGAACTTTTTTACTTTTCTGAAAAAAGTTCGAGGAGAATGTTTTTTAACTTATACGACATGAACGGATTTTTATGGTTTAAAAAAACCTTATTTTCATGAAGCTTACTCTAAAATATTTCATGATTATTTTCAAAAAAATCATTTTATTTTAAAATTGAATGGAAATTTGTGAAATGAAATTGATTTTAAAAATAGAATGGATATTTTCCTCAAGAATTCATTTCAAGTGTTTTGTCAAAACTATTTTCCATCTAAGATGGAATTATATAGTATAATAATGTATCATGTAAAATATTTCTAATAATTACATGGTTTGATTCTTCTTATCATGAAATTATTTCCATTTGTTTAATATGGATTACATTAAGATGAGATGATTTTTATGAAACTTATTTTATTCTTTGGGTTATGATGAATGATTAATGATTATTTTGTGGCACAAGTAAGAATGATTTGATTAAGAGATAGGTGGGAACTATATCTCCTTAAAATTAATTGGGTAAAGATTTATATCTCATGAGATATACATGGCTGGAACGGTAAGTTAATCCAGCTCAGTTTTACAGAATTGGAATGAGGAGTGAACTCGATTCAGAAAGGGACATTGTCTACTAAGATGGTCTTGGCAGCAATGTCTGGGCTACTATAGAAATCATATCATGTGCATAATGGTTTTCCACAATTAAATGTTTTATTCCCATGCTATTTGATCATTATTGATGTTCTTTTATGATCTATGCCTTATGTATTTCCATTATTTATTTCACAACTCAAAATTTTGATGTTTAAACTTTATGATCATGTTTTGAAGTTCTAATGTAAATGGTTTGTTTTTTTTTCTCCATGCTTACTCTTACTGAGCATTTGAGCTCACCCTTTATGTGTTTTATTTTCCCCAGGATATAAATAAAGGTTTATGTATAAATAAGGGACGATCTTTATGGGAGATGTTGAAGATATTTCACCTAGATTATAAGATTTTATTCCGAGATTGCAATGATACTAAACTATTATGGTCCTTCGGTGTCTGTTTTGGTTTTGCAATAGATATTTCACAAAATTAACGTAATTTATATGTACGTCAAGCTACGGGTCTTTACAGACGGTGTAGTAGGTAGTACTCCTAGATAGGTCTGCATAATTCACATAAATCCCTCTCAGAACATTGCATCAGTCCCAGCATCAGGGAAAATGTTCGTTGCCAAGATGGGCACGATTGGTGGATCTGATGGAATTTCCTAATCACTCAAGTTTGGTGTCTGCTTACTACACAATAAGAGGTGTACAATTCGAGGTAGTCTTTGTGGACCGACTCTGCATGGTCAAATGCACACCGTAGATAAATATTCACAAGTACTGAATATTATAAGAGCTTGAAAGGAATATGAGAAAGAAGGCATTCATGTTTTTCAAAATAGGGATACACGACGTGTATATCCCCTACCCAGTGAATTCCATTATGCCTTCACATGGGATTGCACTCCTTCCAATAATGGTCATGTAACACCACATACACACAATGTTTTCCCCCATGACACGCCATTTACACGAATCATTTTCCCAAGCCTTAGTTAATCTCCATGACTTAACCCACACAGTTCTCCTAGAGCATGACTAGACGGTGTGTTTGTTCCTAACACGACGTGTAAAAGAAGGAACTTCACAAAACCATGTTTATATTCACACTTCCGGTTACACACCTAACTCTAAAAAGTGTGATTGCGAGAGCCACGATGTGAACTAACCTCCCATAATCCACATGTGCTGTTAGTCACATGACCATACACTTGGATCCTAAGACACAGTGTTTACATTGAGTACACGGCGTGTCAGACAAAAAATTTCCCATCCCCATGTCAGAACCCACATAGGAAATAACATGGATTGAGACTATTCGGCATTTGCATACTTTTCATGGATTATACTTAAGAAAAATAGTTCCTTCCAGAATAGAAGGACACATGGCATGTATTCAACATTTCACACCGTGTATTCTAGGTTTCTCCCAACAGTAAGACATAGAAACTACATTGGAAACCATTAAAACATGGAAACAAAAATTAATGTGCCAAATTATTATTTGTGGGGGCCCATTATCCCTGTTAATCAAATCATTGAATCATATACATGTGAAATACAATTGAAAAACAAGGATCCACCAAATTAGGATCCTTGAGGCCCCATAACACCTCATGCCACGACCCATCCCCTGGGGCCCGTATCGTGACTACCCAGGCCTGCCTTCCGTAGGCCAGGGGCTGGTGACTATCACCAAAGGCGTAAATTCCTAAACTAGGAATGCATTTACTTTATAATAGTAAACAAACTCAAAAGTGTAAAGAACTAGAGTAAAATCACTAAGTATAATTGTATACAAAAGAAGTGCTGGAAAGTACAAGGGGCCGAAAATACAAGCCCAACAGGAAATTACAAGTACATCTGAAAGCATGTAAAACTGAAGAAAATTAAAGTAGCTAATGGGTCTTCCTCTTGGATTCCTACCTAAAGGGTAGGTACATATGGCCTCCTCAGCACTTCCGTTCGTCCGTCTCCTCCATGTACCGTCACACCGAGTGGTCCACCTCTGGGTACCATTCAGTCCTGCAAATCTCTACCTCAGTCAGCACTATCCTTCATCTACATCCAACTCAATGAGGTACGAGCATAGCCCGTGCATGGGTGAGTATAACAATACTAATTAGGGACCTCAAGACCCTCATGGTCTCACTAATTCCAACAAGGATAAACCAAAAAGTATGAAATCAACGGATAACCATTTCTTACCTATATTTCCACACATATTCCTATGTTATCTAGTAACCCATTTCAACCATGAAGAAAACACAAAATTATTTGACTCAACTCAAAACTAGGATTTTATTCTAGTGGTGGTAACATGTAACACCCCCGGTCAAACATTTGAATCCTCAGCTTCTGGTGTAATCCTCTTCTATAGAGTATTGTGGGTATGTCGCGTCATACATAGGCGCTTACCACAATCCTCGACTGATATTGTAATCCTCCTATCGAGGACCGTGGGTCTGCTGCATCACACAGAGGCTCTCCCCACTGTGGGTCTGCCACGTCACACAGAGGCAGTCCCCATTGTAGCCTTCTGAGAGACTCCTCCTGTAGAGTACCATGGGTCAGCCATGTTACACAGAGGCGCTCGCCACTATGGGTCTGCCACATCACACAGATGCACTCCTCATTGGGCGAGTTGAAAAACTCTGAGTTGAAAGGTCAGCAGTCGTCAGGTATCTGCCAGCTACTAGGTCTCTATACTCTACTCGATTATCTCTGGGAGAATACGCTCCATGAGCTACTGGTCGATACTCCAACTATCACGATGTACCATGTAAAAGTATCACAAAGGTACGTCTCATCATAGGGGTCTCAACGCAATAGACTACACGTCAACCAGACGCTTGGTCTGTGAGTTATTAGCATTTCTGTTCTAGGGGCACGGTTGGATTTTATGTTAAAACCAACCCGACCATAGCACAACGGTGTCCAAGATCAATTGGGGTATTCCAAAAGAACCTTCTTGCTCGAAGCTTTCCATCACCATAGATAGTTAATCGATTGGACACTCTTAGACCATGTTGTGGGGGAAAAGGTGAAAACATGATATAGCGGGTCTGGGTCCGGTCTGACCTAGTTGGACTGACTCAGCCCGACTCGGTCCGCGGGTCCATCCCGGCCCGAGTGGGAACCCGACCCGCGCTGGGTCTGGCCCACACCGGGTCAGGCACAGTGGCCCATGGGGGGTCCGCGTCAGCCACGTCCAGGGGGAAGCCGCACTACCCTAGATCCCGAATGGTAGAGCCATTCAGGTGGAGCCCGAACCGGCACCAGGTGGTGCCCGTCCAACTGACGTGGACCCAGCAGGGACCCGCTCCTCCCAGCTGGCCGAGCGGCCAGCTACTCCTCATCGCCTGCGTCCGACCCGACACCGGCCGGCCCTACTCCTCCACCGTGGCCTGCCCTGGTCATGGATCTCCTCCTCCGTGCGGCACGGTAGTGCCATGCCTTTCCACCGCAGCCATGCCTTTCCGCAACCCCCCTTCTCCTTCATGCGGCGCGACGTCGCCTCACCCTTCCGTCATGGCCTGGCTTGGTCACGATCCTTTCTTCCATGTGGGACGATGGTGTCGTACCCTCCCGGCCACCCAACGACCTTGTGTTGCTGGTTTCTCCACAGTCGATCTGATGTCAGCATCCGTTGCTCCGTAGCGGTTGTCAACAAACGAGGAAAAATAATGTGGAATGGTCGGACAATGTTTGTGTGGTCCAGCCCCTTATGTTATGGTGTAATCAATTGGAAAAATCATTACCCCGGAGTGAAAAACATAGAACAAAAAAATTTCGAACTCAAATCATAAAACAACCCCAACATTGTATTGTTGTTCATTGTTGATGTTACGGAAAGCGAACGTCGATTCGTCATTCGCTGCATTCGTCATGCACTCCCAATTTCATGCTTGTTCATCGGAAAGTGTCTAGGGTAAAAGACCGAGGATGAAGCTTCACCAAAATTCTTCATTGGGAGGATGGATCTCCCTAACACTCCTCAACCTATGCTCCACCAAAAGAATTTTTCCAACAAAATGAAATAATAGATTATCCATTATTTAATGGCCGACATGAAGTCAAATGGAGATTTAATTAAAGGGGGGGCACCACTTTATTAATTCAGGTTTTTATAAAGAAATTAATTAAGGGATTTCAATCGGTTTAATGAGTGGTAGCTCCATAAATGCAGAGTTAAAGGATTTCATCATCGGGTGGTCCCCACCTCATCAATTGATAAGAGGTGTTTAAACCTTGGGTGGGCCCCAACACTAAAACCTTTCATGGTAGGTTATGGTGTGGTGGACCCCACCCATAACATCCTCTTGGAGGTTTTAACCACCAAATAAAAATAAGCTACACACTTTTTTTTATTTAATTTTATTCCAAAAAACTCCAAAACTAACTTTCATTCTCAACCAACATTCGTCGAGATTAATGTCTTCTTAAGTGAATACCGGTGCTGCGAGTTCAAAAGTTCCCTCATATTTCAATTCTGAGCACAGGTTCAATAGTTATAATACCCTACTCATACGTTTACTAAACATACCCGAACAAAACTTCAGAAATTGATTTTGGGCACAATGGGCCTCGTAATGAAGCACCATAAATTTTCACGGACTCGTAAAATTACCATTTATTTAAAACAATATTCCTCGGAATTTACGGTATATACACCTCATGAACCAATTTTGGGCACTCATTCAATCAAAAACTTACATAATCCAATACCATATAAAATAAAAGTTATTTTATCAAGGAATCTATCACCGCATCATGCATATCATGCACAACATCTATCGATACAACATGAAATCTGTAATGTACCCTAAATGGCATAGAAGGAATTCAATAATTGAGATCACAAAGAAGATCCTATATGTTACAAGAGATGGAATACCCTCATCTAATTGGGTTGTACTAGAAATAAGACCTCAATAATATCAACAATAATATCACACAACATGTTAATCACACAATGGTGAAATCAAATCAACTATAAGAAATTCAAAACTAGAAAAAATCACAATATACGAGGTAAATTGTATTTTTCTTATACACGAGTTAGATACTCCCAGATACAACTTATTAAAAAATAGATATTCCACCCTATCCCTATAGAATGGCTCCAAACATTAGGTCATGAAGAAATAAATTTCTCTACTACCACATTGTAATGACCCTGTTCCGAGAGCCACCAAGATGTGCCCCGTACCCAGTTGTTCACATTGACTCAATCACATTTCCCCAAATGTCAGAGGCTGGTGAATATCAATGAGGGTCTATGGTGTGATAGTGGGGAAACTATGGCCCCATTGAGAGTTTAATTCATCAAAAATAAAAAGATATCTGTAGAGAAATCAGTAATAACATGCAATAACTAAACAGAGGAAGACTATAATTAATAAATAACTAGGCCACTTATATATAAATGATACATGATATATATGTCTAGAAATGCTCCCAAACGAGTCACAATAGTGGAATACAATACTAAAACAAATTAAAAAGAAAAAAAAAACTCCAACAACATTTCACCCCTTATTTATGTCACATGATCTCCAACTCCACATTTATCATGTACGTGAAGTAGAAGGGCTCTTTCCCTAATCTTTACCAGCAACAATATAATTTGTTTGGGCCCAAAAGAATGTCTCAAACAGGATGTGAGATGAATCTAAAAGGAAACCAACCTAATATCTATGCCTAAAATTCATTGAAAATATATTGAAGTCAATAAGAAAAAAGAAGTAGTAAACTAGGAAGTACTCAATAGTAAAGAATCATATAGTTTCAATCGAATTAATCTTCACATATCATGTAAATAGATAATCAAATCTAAGTAACACTATGGGATGTACTCACAACCTATCCCCTCTGGTTCAACATATCTAACACAAGTAACCCACCAGGATGTACTAAGAGTCAAACCCCTATGGTTCAGCTTTATAAAAGAATCTCTAAGGATGCACTCATAGTCAATTCCCCATGTGGTCTTTTATAGGTGAACTACAAACACTCTATGGAAGCACACATAGTTCAATTCCACATGTGGTCACACAAAGTGGAACTACATACACTATGAGTGTGAACTCACGTCCACCCCCTATTATCTCGCAATGTGAAAATTAAGCAGACATTTTGTAGAAGAAATCAACGTCCATTCTCCCTAATGTCTACTGTATCAGGTTCCCATAGCCATGTGTTACTCAATAATGCACAATGATTACCAATATCAAAAGTAAACATTAAGATCTACTTAGTTGACAACATTCAAGAACTACCTCGCTAAACAGATAAAAGCATATAACATCGTCGGATAAAAAAATAACTTCATCAAAACTATACATGACATGAAAAGAAAGAAGCCTAACAAGAAAAGCTATACCAAATTTTCCATATATAAATAAACATGGTCAATAAATCCATTTCATGAAAAACAACTCTATTCACAGTCAAACAACCTCTACTCAGGAACACAATGAATAATAGGCAATAACAAGACTAAAATCCCTAACCCACAATAACCCGTTCTAGGGTATTGGGCACTTTTGTAAATAATATTCAAATACTAACTACGGAAAAGAAGAAACACCTACCACGATATGTTATGTTCAATATAGTTGAATCCCAGCTTTTTATTCCACCTAGAATTCCATAGATCTACAAAAAAATCTAAAACACTCAACCAAGATTATATCAATATAGATGAGAAATCAAGAGATGGGGATCTAGAAGAAGGAAAAACTCACCGATGTGATTCGAACACAATCTACTATGTGTTGATTCAATGAAAGGAAGACAAGTCAGAGGCCCATAGAATATTTATCAGCTTCGGTAACTCCATGATGAGATGCGCCTAGAAGAAATGTGTTCTACCAATTGAACACAACCATGGTCCGATATAACAATTAAAAAGTAAAGTATATGGAAAATTACTTTAAAGTACATGGCATGATCTTTCCATAAGTATCCTCCGCTTTAGGTGGTCCCCAGGTCACCCCACACAGCCATGTACTTGGACGTTACACATCCAGCACACAGTCACCCACGACAACTGGGTACACGACATGTATTTCAGTGTACACAGGGTGTAGTCATTAAATATCAATATTATTCTCCCATCTTCAAATCACCATAATAACAGGATCCATACCTGAAAAATGATCTGGTTTCATATAAATTCTAATCAAAATCCTCTAGTATAATTGGATGCATGCTTGAGGGCTTATAGTGACAGGTTTGGAATACATTTTAGTGGTTATTCATGTTTGGATGGTATAATGTGATATGAGATATAATTTTATATTTCCATACTATTTTGGTCATATAGAAAAGATAATAGGAATGTGTCTGCACATGTAGAATAGTATTGTCGGTACTGATCAACCTGTATATGGGTAACAATCCATGTGGCGATGGATGGGAATGTTAGTTAAGTTGTTTTTTATTATAGTTGATTTAGATTTTAAATTAAGGGATACATGTACATTTTACTAAATATAAATTTAAAGATTTAGAATTTACTTGGGCCTGGTATGGATTCTAATACTCATTACATGAATCGTTATAGTCATGTAGGGATTCAAATTCCATGCATATGGCATTACATAGAAATTTATTTACAAAGATATTTGAAATTGTTGATGTTCCATGTGTGTTAAATTTTTCCAGATATATATCAGGAATTTTGATTTTGTCCATACACTTTTCATTCACCTTCATAGATATATTATTATCATTAAAATCATATTTAAAAATTCATACTTTTCAGGTATGATATGTTTGATTGTTTCTGGATTATCAAAGAAGATTATATTATTACTTACATAATTCTTCTTATTTAAAATTCCAGGTTATTATTTTATCATGTGTACTAGCTTAAAAAGTCAGGTGATTAACAAAATGTATTTATTTTCCTATAGAAATGTATATATTTTTGTTAATCCTGGAATGAAATATTTCTGTTTGTAGATAAATGGGATAAAATTTAAAATTTTAACATTTCGTGTGTGCTTTATGACCGGGAAAAGGGATACCCATGTAATAAAACTAATACACATGAAATTTATATACATAAGGTATATTGAAAAAATTATATTGTTTTAGAATATTCAACTAACATTTGATTCTATCTAGACCTCTTCTCCTGCTTCATTTAGAAGTCCACTTGATGAATAGTAAACTATAATTCTACCTTTTAATCACATCATACCATAATTTCATATCATTTTAATATATAATAATCAATTTCCAATCAATATATTTTTATAAATGTTGAGTAAATTGAATTATTTTACTATCACAATATTAAATATGATTTGGAGCATACCGTAAAATTCAAATGATTTTTTATTCATACAAATCCACCAATCATTCTCTATTTGTTTTAATTTTATGAATTTATATCCCATTATATTTTGAACCACCTTAGGAAAATATTTTTCAAAGGATAGAATCATTAATTCTTCACATTTCATGGAATCATTCTATTCTTATTCCATGATATTCTTGAACATTGATCACCACTGGTAGGATTAAACATAAAAAAGATAAACAAAACGACTAAAAATTTTATTATCTAAACACCTCATGAAATATAATCAACTTTCAAGGGATATAATCCACCCATAAACCAACACTAGTTTACAAGATCAACTAAAACCATGAGTGTGTAATCATATAAAATGTTCTATGATAGTCATTTTCTACTAGGGTAACTCTAGATGTTCACATAGATTTATTCTACAACCATTTATATCATATATAAAATAATTAATTAATTTAAAAAAGTACATAGTTCTATTTACCACTATTTCTGTTGAAGAATCACAATGATATTATCATCTAGATTCCTTAAAACATAAACTAATATGTTTCATCTATAGAAAAATTTTATGGGAAAACATATATTATAGAAGGAAAAATGAAAATATACAAAATATATATCATTTAAAATAAACCATATATTTATAAAATTACTTATAGTTTTATATAAACATGATTTTAATCACCTAATATTATCTAAATGATTCTCTGATACTAAATATAAACAAACGACCTTAAACATTACAAAGTATAGTTAATTCAAGTAGAATTCTCTTTAAAATATTTCCCATGATCTTTTTGGTTTATATTTTTCAAAATTTTGTGTTAATTTATAAATTAAATACCGAAAGCCTACAAATTGTATACTGGTTACAATATCTGATCATATTTAGAAAAAATATATTTTTCTTAGAAAAAAATTATTTTCATAAATATTATTCACAAAATTAAGTATGAATTATTCATTTTATTACCCATCAGTAATCATTGGGAAAAAGATTTTAAATCATGGTATGGGCATAAAATTCTCATTAATTGACATAAAAATAAATAGAGATACCATTAGTCCATGAATTTAAAAAAACATGGTAAATTAATTTCAAATTGATATAATTTTCACACATAATGTGACACATACTTATTCTGTGAAACATGATATTTCCATAAAAAATATTTATTATAATTAAAAAATATAGGTAACTTGGGCCATCATTTTCATCTGATACATAATATTTATTATAACCATAAAGACTACTGTACGATTTTTTATATTCATTACTACGTGAAAACCTAACCCTATGACTACTATATGAAGTAACCATCATAGTAACACAAGAAATAACTTTTATGGTGAACCTAAAACATCAATATTTCAAACTTATTATAGGGCTATCATAGACCCATATGTCATTATAAAAAATTTGCATAAAACACAACATAATAATTAAACAAGAATACATTCATCATAAAAAATAGTCACTATGAAAACTCAAATATTAAATAAATATTTTGTAAATAAAAAGGGAAAAACATTTGGAAATAAAAAATTAATATTTTAAATAAAATATTAAATCATTAATCTATATTAAAAGAAAAAAATACCAATCATGTCTTATATGTTTAAAAAATATCACTTCAGATATTTTTATAAATTTAAATTAATAGATTATTCTTAAATAAATTCATTTTCCTTATGTCAAACATCTTTAAAACATTTTAAAAACTACAATATTATTGATTAAAGAGTATTGGAAATTTATTTATAAACTACAAAAATATTTATAAAACCTAATACGGTTATTTTATGAAATATATCAACATGTTAATTAAAAATATTTCACTATATTCCTTGTTTCGAGTGTGTTATTTTTATTTTTTCATGGTCAATGCATTAGGTTTTTTCATTTAATATAGTGATAGTTCCCAAAAATTGAAAACAAAATCACAAAAACTCACCCATATACTTATATATATATATATATCATTTTAAGAAATAATATGGTAATTTATGCTTTCCATTAATGTGGTAATTAGAAATTAAAATTATTCATCAACGAAGGCGGTGAAATGACACCCCATGTACGATGATTTAATTTTTGAGAATAAGTGGATAAAATGAGAGTATTAATGATGTATATACCATTAAAACCATAATTGGTTTTTGTATATATGATACATTTTTTACTATGAAACATTATATAGTGGATGAGGATAATGTTGAAGTGATAAATAATTTTAAAAAGAAGGTGAAATTTACCTCTTGAATCTTTCTCTTTGGGAACATCATTAGGCACTTCAACTTGGTATATTTATGATACCATAAAATGCAGAATGAGGATAAGGTTGAGGGGAAGAGTCATTTTTATAGGATTTTTGAGTAATATATAAAATACTAATGAAATAATGTTAATAAATGAGTTTACTTTTAAAAACTACACGTGGGGAAAATTAAGGATTATATAAAATATTGTGATATAATAATGTTATATTGGGTGTAAAAACATACAAAAAACATAAAAACATCCGAGGATTACATAAAAATATTCACCATTTTTCTTTATTAATGCATTATGTGACATATAAATTGTTTAATATAATATGTTATTGATGAAATATTTTTTTGTCAAATTTAATATTATTCAAAACTATGAGTTAAAAATCATTAAAATGATTGAAAATAGATTTTTTTATTATACCTTATAGATTCCATATATATCAATATAAATCATTTAAAATTTTAATTATCTCATATAATATATATTTTAATATTTTATTAATATTTATTTTATTTTTCTATTTTTAGTTAATAATTATTGCATAATCATTGTGAAACGCTTTAAAGTCATTAATTTATTCATTAAAATGAAAATAAATTATGAAAATTATGGAAATTATTTTCTATATCGATAAAATATTTTTGGATTAAAAATTCATCAATAAAACCTTATATTATAATGTTATACTAATTAAAAACACTTTCCTGAACAAATTCATTATCTTTTGTATAAAATATTTTTAAGTACATAATGTTATTTAAGTGGATTAATAAGTTCCCAAATTCAAACAAAAATTATATAATGGTTGAGAAATACTCTTCCAAAAATATTTATTGAAATTTTTATTTAATTGATTGGTTCATATAATTTTAATTAATGTAATTTATTTTTATTTTTATTCTTTTTTAAAAATAACTCCATCAACATTTTACATGAATTAATGTTACATATTTCATATATAAAAACATAAAATATGTGAATATCCTTAAAATAACTTCAGTAGGTTCATTATAGCGTTTTATATTCAATAATTATGTATATTTACTTATATACATGTCATGAAAACTTCATCATTTTTTAAATTTTGATTTTCATGCCTTACACATCCATTTCACATGAATTTGGAAATAAATCAAGTTTTATAACTCTCAAATTAGAATCCGTTAACCAAAAAAATCAATTATACATTTTAATTAATAAACAAATTATTTAAAATTACTTTTTTCACAAAATTAACATTAATAAAAACACAAATTATTATTTTTTTATTGTTTCCCACGCACTACATCGACACTGAAAAATATTTTTATATTTATGAAGAAATAAATAATAATTTAACTATTATGAACATTATTAAAAAAATTATATTATAACATCATATTTAGTTATTTAACAATTATAATGAATTTTATATCAAAATTAATGCTTTCATGGTGTCCAAAAGATACAATATTTAAAAAAATTTATTTTTTTACCATTCACAAAAAATGTACCATTTTTAGATAAGTAATAAAATTAACATTATGATAAATTTAGTTTTATGAATTTAAAAATGCAAGTAGTTTAATAAAATTAAAATTTAATAATTTTGAGTTACATTACAAATATATAACAAAATTTCAAATTTGATTAATAATTTTTTTTATTTTTATAAAAATTTCTCAACTTAATTAATTTAACTATTTAGAGAATGAATACTAATAAATTTGAACAAAAATATTCTATTAAAATTTAGTCTATTACAACTATAATTCTAATGAATTAAATTCATAATAATATAAATAATGATATTTTAAGAAATTCATATTTCTAAGACATCATAATCCTTATAGTGATGACCTTCTTCCAACACTTCTCAATGAATGGGTTGGTATTCCCCAAATAACCAACAACTATGGAAAATTATCTATCTCATTAGATATCCTAATGCATTAATTTGATATATCTAATCGGTTAAAACCGAATACATACATATATATGTTGAATTAATAAAATATTGAACCCAAAATTTATAACATAATCAATATTTCTTATCAATCAATAATTATACATATTAAATGAAGATTATAGAAAACAAACTACCATGTAACCGGAATAAAATTCATAAAAATGATACATCAAGAAATAGTGTATATTGATGTGGTATCTGATTATTAGAATATATAGGTAGTTAAATTCTTATGAATACATTTACCGTTGTAAATATATCTACATGAAATATAAATATAATTGTCTATAAATATTGTAGAGTGATAGAAAAAATAATCAAAATAAATTGAATGATCTCCAAATATGGTGTAATATATATTTTATAAATTAATGATTAAAAAACCTAAAATAATTATAAAATAATGTATTTACATAATTTAATCTATATTTTTAACAATATAGAAAAATTTATATGAACCTTAAAAAAATACTTAAGCATTTTTAAATATAGTAGTCAAAAATAATTTATATAACATTTACAAAATTCATTTAAAACCATTACAAACAAATTCATCTATAATGTAAAATATAAAAATTAAGAAAACAATGTTATTTTATCTCTATTTAAAACCCATAGAATCTTAATGAAGATGCCAAATAATTAAAAATTGTTATAAATTTGGAAATTTATTATAACATCACATGTGGTATAAAAATCACTATTTTCCCACATTATTCAAAAATGAACATAATTAACGAGTTAAAAAATAACTAAATATTTGATTTTGTTAATTTTTAATAAATTCATTCATATATAAAAATATAACCACTAATAATTTTATTTTTAATAATACAACCATGGATCAATTATAAAAATATTGATATGAATGAGAATGACTCTTGACCATGAAAGAGAAATAAATTCAATTTTTTATAAAATTTATTTTCGTATTTTTATACCAAGGACATGAAACATTAGCTTAAATTAGAAAATAAATTAATAAGTAAAGGAATATAATATATCAGTTTTATAAGTAAAAAAACTCTAGGAAAGTTCAAATTTTAATTTATTCATAAATAATTTTGAATAAGAGAGACATTTTAAAAAAAAACCTTACAAAATTAGTAATTTTAGAATCGAGACCCATTGAATGATTAAATAATTAATGAAACATTATATACCATGAATAATAATTTATCATTTTTAAATTTCATAAAATGGGTACTATATAAACCATATAAAATAAATTATGTTCATAATATAAAATATTTTTCATTGGAGTCAAATTGAGATAAAAAAACTATATTGGATACACTCATGGTTGAACAAATTATATCATCCTGAATAATAATTTTATATTTATCAAATAGATTATTAATTATAATTTCAAATATATTTTGTTTTTAAATTTTCCATTATGATAATTTGATATACATGCACTGTATAGCTCTTTGTATCATCCACCACATTACGTTGATTGATCTGTTTCCCCAAAACTACTTCAGTATATTATATGCGGTTAATGATGATTTTAAATAGTTCCCAAAATATTTATCAATAAAAAAATTCATGAATATATTTATTTTTAACTATAAAATAATAAACATGCACATACAAGAACCATGAATGAAAAAGTATAATATTAAATATCCCCTGGATTAAATATTATATATATATGATTTCCTAACAATTTAAATTATAATATTTAGAGAACTATGACAATATAATGGAATTTTCATAACTATTCAAAACATTTTCATAACTATTCAGAGCATTTTTCATTAAACATTTCAAGACACCCATGTGATTTGAATATGAAAAATTTTGACATCAATAATACTATATAGTTATACATTATAATTATATGAAGGAAAAAACCCATAATATATTATATAAATATTTTAAAATTCATTTCATTGATTTTTCTATTTCTTGTAAACTATAGTGTTGGTGTTGCGTATGCATTCAATGTAATTGTACCATTATTAAAAATTAAAAATAATTAATGTCATAAAAAACTACACTTAAAAAATATAACCATTTTTAACTATTCATAATGTGTTTTTGATCATGTAACATTATATTATATAAATTAAAAAATTGACTGAAAATTTGTAATTATAATTTAGTTAATGTAATATAATGTTGATAATCTAATAAAAATGTCACAAAATTGTTGTAATTTGGATGATACAATAATAATAATATAAATAATCCCATTCAATGAAATAAATAAACTTATTTGATAATTTTTTAGGCCTTATCCCATAGTTTATTTCCTTTTAACCCATTTTAACATTTACTATGGTGATAAACATATGGTATGCCTATATTTTCTTATGACTAAAACATAAGTTAAAATTATTATATGATAATAATAATAATGATTCTATAAATGTAACCAATTTATAATGATTAAATTTCACTATTTATCAAAATTTATATAAAAATAATATTGAAAATTAGTAGAAAAAACAATTTAAAAAAAGAACATTTTTTAATATTACATATATCTTTTTACGAAATCATATTTACTATTGATTCCCATGGATATCGTTGAATTATATTTTATAAAAGGAAAATTATAATAATTTGTACCTGTATCAAAAAATAAAATTGTCCTATTAACTTTATTAAGATATATGAATTTAATAATTTTTTTCAAAAAAATCAGCCTTTTCATTTTTCATCCAAATATCAATTGTATTTGAAAAACCAAAAATACCATAATAATATAAATTTGATATAATTATTCCAAAAATAAAATAAATATAATAATTTTTTTTAACATTAATCATTTACCATTCAAATAAAAATATATAATATATATCAACCATGCTTTAAAAATGGAAATTTCAAACAATAATAGTTATTATAAAAATATGAGTTCATCCATATAATTTAATATTGAGTAAAAATTTCCAATATATAAATCCAAAAATATTCATTCTTGTATTTTTTTGAATATATTTCATATATTTTTTTTCTACAATTCATAACATGTAATCTAATATTTTCATTATGATGGTGATGTTTTAATATAATTTATATAGTATCTTAGGGTCCATATAACGTGGTGTTGAATATGTCAAAATAAAACTTATAAAAAATTTAAATAATAATATTTATGTGTTATGTATAATTATTTTATTAGGTTGAGAATATATTAATATACATATATATCTTTTTTTGAGGACATTGAATTAATACTTTTGAAATTACTCACGGTGGTTCATAATGAATATCACAAAGGATTATTCATAGAGAAATATTTTTAAAATTAATTTATTACATCGATTTGAATTCAACTATGCCTCCAATTCCATTTCACAAAAAAAATTCATTTTATGTGTTGATTCTGGTGATTTGAGTTTCACAGATCATTATTAGTATTCCTTAAATATCTGATATTTACCTATTGTAGAAAATATTCACTAAAAAAATTCAATTTTTAAGTGTTTTTTTATATATATTCAACAATGAATGAATGAAAACTATATATAGTAATTGGATTGATTTGTGAGAATGGTGGTTTTGTGGGCCATTATATCAGGGTGGCCAACTGGCTATGTACGTGTCAAAAATCTATCAGTTTTGTGAATGAGAATACAACGAGAGAAGGCTAATTGGTTGATGATGATGTGTCTTGAAATTAAGATATAGGATGATAATTTTTATAAGATGATCATTTTATATTAGATTTTTTAGAAAAAAATGTGGAAGATGTTATAGATTTTGTTTTGGGATGTGAATACCATTACAATGACATCAATGATGAAATTAATTGTGTTTAATATTATATATTAGATGAAATGACTAATGATGGTGTAGATAAGGTGAATCATGTAATGATATGGTTCTAGAATTTATGAAATTGTGTAATTAAAAATTTAATCACGATGTGACTATATTTCATAGATCCTATATATCATAACAAAGGATTTTCCATGTACCCAAATGAAATGTCGGAAAACCTATAAAGCACTATATCACTTGTGCCTTCAAGAACATTTCATGTACATTATGGGAACAACATATGATCTTGTAACAATACATTCTTAGCATTTACATACATTTTATACAATATATGAATAAAGTTACATGATATGTAATTAGGAAACACAATTCTTCTTTTACTATTAGTACATATCCTAAAAATGGGTGGAGTCCCACATGCCATATACAATTAAATAAACTTCATTACGGACTAATTCATATCTCTATAAAATCGTAGTACATAATTATTCATAATTCAGGGCTTGCATGTCATTTACCCGTGATACAAGGTTATGTATTGGTATGTTTTCAGTATTATTTATATCTTCCCAATGATGTGTAAGAAATTTAATGATGTTTAATCCATTCTTTGTGATTTTACATATATAATACTTCAATGAATGTTTTATCAATAGTAATTGTCTTTTTAAATGATATCCCTTTTATATGCGATATAATTACTTTTCATGGATGGTGTTGTAACTAATTTAAGTAGTGGAATGTTTAAGTATGTTCATAAACCACCTAGAGGCATTATGAGTACTTGGTGTGGGTCCCCTATATGTTTTATGGGGTTATATAATCTCCCCAGTGGTATATTTGAATTTTTCTTCCATTCATATGGTGTGTTTACTTTATTCAAGAATGGTGTTGACACTCCTTTGATCCTAAAATAGCATGTCAATAATATATATAGGCATTGTAAATGCCCATCACATTAAAAGGAACATTACCAATTTCCCATGAGGATTGTGTTTTTCTATATTATTTGTTATGTATTGTTCTTTAATTTTGGTATAAAATACAATTGATTGATATGTAAATCTCAACATGGTTTTAGTCCTTCACTTTTTATACAATGAGGTCATATAGGATGTTGTATGTCTTTGTATTTTTTTTTGTTGTCTTTTAAAATTTTAAAATGTCGTTTGATCTAATAGGGATATCTAGATTCCATCCAGAGTCAACTTATTACTTGGACAATACAATATGATATATTGGTATTTAAATATTTTGGGTTTATGAAATATCTTATGATATTTTACCCTAAATATAGATTAGTTATGATGTATATATTCATTATTTGTCCATTCATGTCCTGAACATATACAATATCTGCTATTATTGTGATTCTCCACCCCCTTTCTCCTATATCCTAGTTTTCAGAGATGACCCATTGTTTTTATATTTACATTATTTTATTGGTGCCTCCTACTGGGTATGTGTATACTCACCCCTATACGAACCGTGTTCCCATATATTTTGGTCACGACCCCCTCCCACCTAAGATGCCCCTCCTGAGCTGACAATGGTGAATGGGAGATAATGACCCCCCGAGTCCTGCCTCCAGTAGGCCCCGGAGTGGTGACTAGAACCAAGGTTATGAGTTTTCACAAATATGGGAGGCATTTCCTTTTTTATTATTTATGATCGGGAAATATGATGAGTCGAACACCAAAATAAAAAGGAACTAGTAAGTGAAAATAAACCCAAACCAATCCCACATGCATGTTTAAACAATTCTAAAACAAAGTAAAAGTACAAGAAAGCTCAAAAGTACAATATCAAAAGAAACAAGAGTACAAAAAATAGAAACAACTCCAACTGTCCCAAGTAGTAGGGTCCCGAATGGCCCTGGTAGTCCTCCTGGAAACCTGAAAGTAAACGTAGGGTGAGCATACAAGTATACTCAGTAGGGAAACCTAAAGCTCTCATGCACAGGTGGTGAGACATCCTAATGTCCCGTGAGAACAACAGAAGAAACCAAAACCTAGCAAGGAATTCTATCCACCCAACCTCACCATCCATGCTCACCAAAAACACAAAAACAACAGGTAGTAGTATATAAGAACAAGATTATTGGGTACCCCAAAACATTTCCCACTATTTAACTGCTCTTCCTAACGGTGAAAGTCCTGACGCTACCAAACTCTTCCCACCCGCACACACATGGGCCTCAAGAACCACATAACCTGCCAACACACACCTGGGTCTCACAAACCACAATCACATCCCTGCCCGAACACACCTAGGCCTCATCCTGAAGATTCTTGGGAACAATAAACATTCCTGAAGAGTATTGGGCTAAAGCCACCCCAAGAGAAACCTACCCGAAGAGTCTTGGGTGTATGGTCGCCTCAATCCATCACATTCTATGGAAGAAGGAGCAATAAGGAGCTAGTAAATAATGGGAAAACACCATATCCCATGAAATGGGAGTGTTTAGCACTAGGTGCTCAACATGGGTGGGGTGCGACAAAACAGAAAGATATAGATACATATATGTATACCAAACACCAAACCCAAACCATGGATTCTAAACAGAGGAACTGATCATGTTCCTCAGCACTGCTCCTACGAAGCATGCATACACCAAACAAACCCAACCCCATTTAGGTTTTCATGTTTCAACAGTATTAGTTTATTAGTTCCTTAACTACTGGGAAACTATCAAACCAGATCAAGCGTTTCATATAACAAAACACTTCCAACCACAAATCAAGTTAGATAGAACACAAGCAACACAAAACCAGCCTTTTTTATCATCAAACAATCCCCATTGATTGATCCCGCATTTAATTCATTATCGTTCTCCATAGTTTATTTATCAACATTACACTTTCTTTTAACATCACAACGCATTACTGCAGCCATGCTACCACTATAACCACATATCCATAACCGTATCGCAAGACAATGCTCATACCACATCATTTCCCCTTTAATACCATTTACCACAGCCCTGCTTCCCATCCTATTCATAACAACCTAACATTAACCCCCCCACCCTCACACACCACGTAACAAAACCAACACCCTCATGTTCATTATTCTATTTTTTTCAACCGAGGTGATCACAAAAGGGTTCCAAATATTCATTTAATCAGCCAACATTACATGATTAACCAATTTCCACATTACACAAAGCTTCCATCCAAAAAAATGTCAAAGAAAGATTGGGAAACATTTAATTACACAAGCAAAGGCCCCCAATGACCGTGATTTTTAGTAGGCATAAGCCTATTCAATTCACAACATAATAATAGGATAAACAAAGATAAACATAATAATTTCCCTAACCCATTCTTTAACTAGTTATTATCTTTATTTATTGGTTCAACTGTATCTCACGAAAACAAGAGGACACACACCCCACATGATGCACAAAAGAGAGATATGAAGGTTAGATCCCTACCTCAATAGGATCTGATGACAACGCTCTGCCAGATCAACTTTAGAAGACATCCGTCGGCGTCCGTTGCTTCTGTCAAAAACCAGAAAAAACCTCCTCGGGTGGAATCTGGGAAGGAAAGGCCGAAGGGAAGCAACAAATCCAAGCTGAGAAGTTCTTCCTCATCATTACAATCTCATGGCCGCTGACGGATCATATATCGGAGCTTAGATGAAGAATTTATGGAAGAAAATAACATTGGACTCTTTTGGGAGAGCTCTTCTTGAACGAAAGGGGAGGAGAGGAATGGTCTGAAAAGGAGTGGAGGCCCTATCCTTTTATATGTGAGAGAAACTAACGTACACGACACGTAATTTCGTGTACACAGTGTGTACTTGGCCATTCCACATGGTCGCCATGCGTCTTCCAACACAGCATTCAATGTGGCACATGGTCATTGACTGGTCAACACACAGTTTGAGGGTAACATGTACGTGGGGAGTAACAACATGGAATGTAGTATGGTCTACATGGAGTGTACTCATTTATTTCGCATGGTAAGGAAATGAAGTCAATACGGCACATGGTCGTTGACTAGTCAACACACATTTTGAGGGTAATGCGGCGTGTAGCTACCAAATTCTGAAAAGTGTGGGAAAAGTCCATTCTACCCTCCAGAACTCTTCATGGCCTTCTTTTGGACAAAGGAATGGGCCGAAGAGGTCCTGGCCATTATATCAGATACCTCTTAAAACATTCTCGTCCCTGAGAATTCAAAAAACAACCCAGAGGAACCCAACAAGATACCTCTTAGGGCTCTCATTATAACAGGAACCCAACCAACATCCCTAATTATATGTGTTCGAAAATCATTCTCATATGTAGAGATATTATCCGCTTTAGGCAGCACTTACTTTCCTGCAAGGGTTTAATCTCATCTGCATTAATGAAT
Organism: Viscum album; assembly: GCA_963277665.1. NCBI lineage: Eukaryota > Viridiplantae > Streptophyta > Magnoliopsida > Santalales > Viscaceae > Viscum > Viscum album. The sequence continues at coordinate 166,262,986 of OY728129.1, read as the reverse complement.
CTAGATTAATAAATGGGTCTTCCCACTACCATATATTAGTATTTTATTTTCACCTTACACTACCAACAACACCGTACAACCAACACACTGTCCGAACACATTACTTGGGGAATTCCTTCTCCCATGTCGAGATATTATCTGCTTTAGGCAGCACTGACTCTCCCGCATGGGTTCAAACGCATCCGCATTAATGTGTCTCGATCAAGGATCAGGTTTTACCTTTCCCCACATATCCAGACACATTACACACTCCAATAGAACAAGGAAGAAAATGTCTCACAACCAACAATCCAATCATTCCATATATCAAAGGTTCAGAGAATAACATCAAAAAAATTCTTAGAATAACAAAGAAAAACCCAAGTCAAAAAAACTATGGGTACTGAGCTTGCATCTGGGCCTCCCGCTCCCAAGTGCTCTCCTCGAGGCTTCCAAGCCTCCACAACACATGAACCATGGAGATGGTACATCCACAGAGCACCTTCTCTTTACGATCCTCAATTATGACTGGTCGTTACTCGAAGGTCACGTGGTCTCCCATATATAACTCTCCCCAGTTGATAACGTGAGAGTCGTCGTGTAAGTACCGAAGAAGCTGGGTGACGTGAAAGACGTCATGAACCTTCTCCAACTGAGGTGGCAGGGCCAGCTGATATTCCACCTTGTCGACTCGCCTCAGTACCTAGAAAGGTCCGAAGAACCTAGGGGAGAGCTTACTCCCCTTCCCAAACCTCTGATACCCCCGTCGAGGGGAAACCATTAAGAACACATGATCTCACACCCTGAACTCCAAGGGCCTCCTCTGACGATCTACATTATACATCCTTCAGTCCTGATCCACTTTAATCATCCCACGCAGAATCTGGAATTTTTCTGTGGTGCTCTGTACTACCTCTGGCTCAAGAGCACCTGTCTCACCAACCTTTGCCCAAGAAATGGGTGAACGACATGGTCTTTCATACAAATCCTCAACCGGTGCCATGACAATAGTAGAGAGGAAGCTGTTGTGGTAGGAAAATGCTACTAAAGGCAAGTATCTCACCCATGATCCTCCGAAATCTAGAATGCATGCTCACAAAACGTCGTCCAACGTTTGGATAGTCTGCTCTGTTTTCCCCTCTTTCTGGGGGCGGAAAGCAGTGCTAAGGCGTAGCTCGGTTCCAAAAGCATGATGTAACCCCTTTCAGACTCGTGAGGTAAACCGATTATCCAGATATGAGACGATAGTCATTGTAACTCTATGTAAACGTACCACCTCATCTACGTACCTTTGTGCTAAGGTACTCACCAGGCCCGACTCCTTAATTGCTAAGAAGTGAGGTAATTTTGTCAGTCGATCCACCACTACCGAGATAGAATCATAACCACCTTGAGTTCTGGGTACTCCTATGATGAAGTCCATTGAGATGTCATCCCATTTCCACTCGGAGACATATAAATTATGAAACAAACCACTGGGAACACGGTGTTCAGCCTTTACCTGCTGACACACTAGGCACTTATCCACAAACTCTGCCACTGCCCATTTCACCCCGGGCCACAAAAAATATTCCCTCAGGCCTCGGTACATTTTTGAAATGCCCGGATACACCGCCAAGGCTGAGCTATGGAACTCATGGAGAACTCCCTCATGCATCGCCTTCATAACAAACAACATTCCATGAAAAATCATCTGATGTCAGTTGTCCTCTGACCATCATTCTCGATCTTTTCCTTGATTGATATGATCCCGTATTACTTCCTCCTCAGAGTCTCCCCACTAAGACATTTCCACCTACTGCAACAAAGAGGAATGCACCGTCATCTGAAACAAATAGCCTCTAACACCCTCTACCCTTTCATCCAAGTGCAAGGCAGCCAACTCTCCCATCGCTTTCCAAGCATCAGCGGATTCATGAAACACTTCCTTATGTGACTTCCTACTCAGGGAATCAGCGAAAACCTTTCCCTTAACTTTAGTGTAAGAGATCTCGAAGTCATAGTCGAGGAGAAACTCGACCCATCTCCGATGTCGTATGTTCCGGTCACACTGGGAGAAGATATAACGCAAGCTTTTGTGATCTGAGAAGACCACAACGCGCTCCCCAAAGTCGTAATGTCACCACAACTTCAATTTGAACACTACTGCTAAAAGCTCTAGGTCATGGGTGGCATAGTTACTCTCGTGATGTCGTAACTGGATAGACCCATAACACATCAGACCCTTCTTCTGCATCAGTACGCACCCCAAACCAAGGACAGAAGCATCAAAAAACACCTCATACAATAACTCTTCATCTCACAACCTGATTACTGGAGCACTGACCAGCTTCTCCTTCGGGTTGTTGAAAGCTTTCTGGAACTACATGCTTAATAGGATGACCTGGTTCTTCCTTTTCAAAGCTATCAATAGAGAAACAACTTGAGAGAAGTCCGAAAAAAACCTCATATTATAGATTGACAACCCAAGGAAACTACGAAATTATTCCATACTCTTGGGTGCCGCCCAAGAAACAACAGTATACACCTTCGACGGGTCCACTGACACTCCATGTTGAGACACCACGTGCCAAAGGAAGTGTACTTCTTGCATCAAGAACTTAAACTTCGACAATTTCCCATTAAGCTGGTGGTGTCGAAGGACTTCCAAGACTGCCCTGAGATGCTCAATGTGCTCCCTCTCTGATCTTTAGTAGATCAGGACGTCATTGATAAAAAAACGACGAACTAGTCCAGAAACTCATGAAAGACAAAGTTCATAAGTCCCATGAACACAGATGGTGCATTCATAACTTCAAAAGGCAACACTACAAACTCGAAGTGCCCATACCTGCACTTGAAAGCTGTCTTCAAGATGTCACTGTCTTTTACCCTCAGCTGATGATATCCAGATCACAGATCAATCTTAGAAAACCACCCTTCTCCTCTCATCTGGTCAAAGAGATCATCTATCCATGGAAGGGGGTAACAGTTCTTCACCGTTACTTGATTCAACCTTCGGAAGTCTATTCATAGCCTGATACCACTATCTACCTTCTTCATGAACAAAAATGGAACACCCCATGTTGACATGTTGGGTCGAACAAAACCCTTCTCAATCAAATCTTCAATCTGAATCCACAACTCCTGGAACTCCCACAACTCCAAAGCTGCCATCCGATAAGGGGCCATTGAAATCGGACAGGCACCAGGTTGTAAGATGATCCCGAACTCAACATCATGTCGGGGGGGGGGGGGTAGAGTCACAACCTCATCGGGACAAACATCAAGGAACTCCCCAAAAACCACTGGAACATCCATCATCTCGGTATCAACTGAAACCACTGATAACCCGCCTAACAAGGAAAAGAGAGGCTTCAAATTCCAGCTTCCCACCTGATAGCTCCTCTTGCCAAAAAAATCTACACGCTAAACATCCACTTCGGAGAACATGACTCTTTTTTTGGAAGTAGTCGATAATGGAACTATAAGAAATCAACCAATCGATTCCTATGATGACATTGTATGGTTGCATCCATAGCATAAGAAGATCCAACCTAGATCAATGATGTACCAATGTCAGCCCACATCCCGAGAAAACACAAGATACGCTGGACTGACCTCCAACTGGTGTACTCATCACCAGGGTTATGGAAAGTCTCTCTACATCTAGACCCAAAGCATAGGATAGACCAGGTGAAACAATGGAGTGAGAAGATCCCGAGTCAAACAAAGTAGAAATGATAGTGCTGAATAAACAAATTGTACCTTGCACCACTTCTAGTCCGGCCGGAACTGCCAACTCTACTGCGTGCAACTGTCCATGCCCATCTCCTCTGCCTCTCTGATGTCAACCACCTCCCCAACCATGCACTGATCGAGGTCCATGAGGAGAACCCTAAGTTCGGCCTCCTCCTAAAAAGTCTTCCCTCAGAGGAGAAGGGTCCTGCTACTGCTGGAAGGGCCTCATCGTCACTAGTGCTGCTGAGGCGGGAGCTGAACCTGCCCACCTCCATCGTAATGAGCTCGGGTCGGGCACCGACTCTGAATGTGCCCAAAACCTCCACAAGATAAACACATCAGACATGGGTTCGTGAAAAAGGTATGAAGAACCGTTGATATGAACTGGAACTGCTAGGGCCTACTCCCTACTGGCCTGAATTTGGAAGGTCCTGTCACTGGACACCTGCTGCTGACTGCCTCCCCCTTCAACCAACCTAGCTGGATCCCCTCTCGTGGTGAACCTTCATGCGATTACATCCTCTCTACAACCTCTACCTTCATCTATACTTCCAATTACGTCCGAATGGTGAAGTGGGTGATATCATACTGAAGTGATGGATGAAGTACCTCCTCCAAATGCCTCGCCCGAGACTCCTCATATGTAAAGAGATACAGAGCAAAGCGTAGGAGACCCTTGAACTAGATCCCCAATTCTCGTACTAAAATACTCCCCTAATGGAGGGAGAGTATCTCCTTTAACTAATCCACCTTGATCATGGATGAAAGGAATTACTCTCGAAACTCCTTCTCAAATTCAGCCCATGAAACCCCTGCCTCTAACCTCTCCCTGAGGTAGAACGTCCACCACTAGAGCGCCACACTTCTCAGCTGACTTACTGCTAGGGGAACCCAATACTCCCTCAGAGCACAGATCAAAGTAAAAGCGATCCCTAGATCCTCAATCCACCCCTACATCTCCATATCTGAAGTACTACCCCCGTACTTCTAGGGTTAGTCGCTGGAAAGAATGGAGAGTCTTCTTCTACTGATCATCTTCCACTTCTCGGTCAATCCTCAACTGATCGACCACCTAAATCTGATGGGCCTCGCCTTCTGAGTCACCTTGGGATGACATCCTACTGCCATATATGTATGGTAAATAGGGATTGCCTAAGCCCAATTAGTAAGGAAATTTCTCAAGGATTCAATTTATAACTTTATTTCAATTTCTTTCCCAGAACACCGAAATCAAGTAAATCACAAACATGATGATGCATGTAACTTTCCTATGGTCTCTACCCTAAAATCAATGTAGTCTCACTTGGTCGTTAGGTAGGCTCAGAGTCCTTGCATCGGATCATGGGGGGACCTAAAAACACAAGTCCTAGCCGGTCTTCCCTGACCTATGTCATGCACCACGATTAGCCAACACTATCACCCCACCATCCCATGTAATCCTCACTATGCCTAACTCCAGACTCCATCTTATCTCTCAAACATCACCTCTGATACCATTCTGTCCCGACCACCTCCCACAAATGATGCCCCTCCTGAGCTGGCAATGTTGAAATAGAGATAATGACCCCCCGAGTCCCGCCTCTAGTAGGACCTAGAGTGGAGACTAGCACCATGGGTATGAGTTATCACAAATTTGGGATGCATTACCATTTTTATTATGTAATATCATGAAATAGGATGAGTCGAACACTAAAAAAAAAGGAACAAGTAAATGAAAATAAACCCAAAACCTATCCCACATACATGATTAAACAATTTTGAATCAAAGTACAAGTACAAGAATGCTCAAAAGTACAATACCAAAAGAATTAAGAGTACAACAAACTACAACAACTCCAACTGTACCAACTTGTAGGGTCCCGCATGGCCTTGGTAGTCTTATTGGAAACCTAAAAGTAAACTTATGTTGAGAATACAAGTATACTGAGTAGGGAAACCTAAAGCTCTCATGCACAGGTGGGGAGACATCGTAATGCACATTAAGAACAACAGAAGAAACCAAAACCTAGCACGGAATTTTATCCACCAATCCTCACCAGCCACACTCACCATAAACACAAAACAACATATAGTAGTATATAAGAACATGTTTATTGGGTACCCCGCCCCATTTCCGACTAGTTTGTTGCTCTTCCAATTGGAGAACATCCTGACGCTACCACACTCTTCCCACCCGCACACACCTGGGCCTCAAGAACCATATAACCTGCCCGCACACACCTGGGCCTCACAAACCACAATCACATCCCCATCCGAACACACATGGGGCTTATCCCCACGATTCTAGGGAACTGTAAACCTTCATGAAGAGTCTTGGGCTAAAACCACCACAATAGAAACCTACCCGAAGAGTCTTGGGTGTAAGGTCACCTCAAGCCATCACAGCCTATGGAAGAAGGACTGGGAAGGAGCTAGTAACTAAGGGGAAAAACCCTCTCCCATGAAATGGGAGTGTTTGGCACGAGTTGCTCAAAATGGGTGGGGTTCGACAAAACAGAAAGATAAAGATACATATATGTATACCAAACACACAACCCAACCTTTGGTTTCTAAATAGAGAAACTGAGCACATGCCTCGACACTGCTACTACGAAGCATGCATATATCAAACAAACCCAAACCCATTTAGGTTTTCATGTTTCAATAGTATTAGTTTATTAGTTACTTAACTACTAGGAAACCATCAAACCGGATCAATCATTTCATAGAACAAAACCCTCACAACAACAAATAAAGTTAGATAGAACACAAGCAACACAAAACCAACCTTTTAATCTTCAAACAATCCCATTGATTGTTCCCGAATTTAATTCATTATCATTCCCCAGAGTTAATTTATTAACATTGAACTTTATTTTAATATAACAACTCATTACTACATCCCTACGACCATTATAACCACATCTACACAAACGTATCACAAAACAAGGCTCGTGCCACATCATTTCCCCTTTAATACCATTTACTGTAGCCCCGCTGCCCATCATATTCGTAACAACCCAAGACTCACTCCCCCTTTCACACACCATGAAACCAAACCAACACCCTCATGTTAGTTATTCAATTTGTTTCAATAGGGGTGATCACACAAGGGATCCAGATATTCATTTAATCAGCCATCTTTACGTGATTAACCAATTTCCACATTACACAAAGTTTCTATCCACAAAACGGTCTAAAAAGATAGGGAAACATTTAATTGTGCAAGCATTGGACCCTAACGACCGTGATTTTCAATATGCATAAGCCTATTAAATTCAGCACATAACAATAAGATAAACCAAGATAAACATAATAATTTCCCCATCATCCTTCTTTAACCAGTTATTATCTTTATTTATTGGTTCAACCGTATCTCACGAAAACAAGAGGATACACACCCCCGAATGATGCAAAAAGGAGAGAGACGAAGGTAAGGTCCCTACCTCAATGGGTTCGGATCACAATGCTCCCCCAGAACAACTTTATAATACATCCGTCAACATCTTTCGCTTCTATCAAAAACCTACAAAAACCTCCTCAAGTGGTATTAGGGATGTAAAGGCTGAAGGTAAGAAACAAATACAAGCTCAAAAGTTCCGCCTCATCGTTACAATATTTTGGCCACTGACAGATCGTAAATCAGAGCTCGGATGAAGAAGTTATAGAAGAAAGGATCTTTGGAGTCACTCAGGAGAGCTCTGCTTGAAGGAAAGGGGAGGAGAGGAATGATCTAAAAAGGAGGAGAGGACCCCTCCATTTATAGGTGAGAATAACTAAATTACATGGCTTGTACTTTCTAGTACACGGTGTGTACTCGAACATTCGACATGGTCACCACGCGGCTTCCAAGATGGCATTGAACATGGCAAACAGTCGTTGATTGGTCAACACACAGTTTGAGGGTAACACATACGCGAGGAGGAACTACATGGCGCGTATTATGGGCTATACGGAGTGCACTCGTTTATTTCATGCGGCAAGGACACAGCTTCAACATGGAACATGGTGGTTGACTGGTTAACCAACCGTTTGAGGGTAACATATATGTGGGGAGGAACTACATGGCGTGTAGTATAGGATACACGACGTGTACTCATTTATTTCACACAGAAAGGACACAACGACGTGTACTCACACTACATGGTGTGTAGTTTAAAAATTCAAAAAATTGTTGGAAAAGTCCATTCTACCCTCCAGAACTCATCATGACTTTATTTTCGATAAAGTAATGGGACAGAGAGGTATGAAACATTACAATTTCATTCATATTCAAATTATTTAATTTTTTTAGGACAAGGTGGTTGGTGTAATGCTGGTTATGATAGAAGCATTCAACCATGATAGCATTCATATTTTCATGTAATAGAGGGTTTATAAGCACCAGACAATAGACATTACATAATAAATTTAATTCAACTTGTATTAACTATCATAAATTCCCAAAAAATGATTAGTTTCTCCTTTTAGTGAATTTGGTAATAATTTATACATGAATACACACAAGAATTCAAAGGGATACTACTAACACCATTTCAATTTTTTCATTATAAGAATGATTTTTTAAAAAAAAAATCTTTTCAGGATAATTATTCATGACAATAAAACATGGATTATTAATCTCACATACCTATTTGTAGACTTAATGAAAAACATTTTCAAATGTCGGATGAACCCAAAAAATATTCGTAAGTCACATGAAAAGAAAGAGGGAAATCATTTGTCCATAAATACTTATAAACATATTAGATCATTTAAAAAAATGTATAATTATCCCCCTTAATGTAACATAATCAAACAATGCGAAATAATTTTTTATAATTAAAACATATAAAACATAAATAATTTATTTATTTATCTTTTGGAATCATTTTTTTACAATAAATAAAAATGTTAATAACCCTTCTAGATACCATATGATTTGTAACACTCATGGGTACCTTACTATGTAACCCTCACAACTACCTTTTGATGTTACCATAGTAGTTACACATGGAATAAATGTTACGGAAAAAATCCCACATTATCATACCCAAATGAGAAGATGGATATAAAAAGTCGATACATAATCACAAGCAATTCCCATGATTAATAATATAATCAATTACAAATAATATTTTTATAATAAAAAAATAATCCCTAAGATAAATCACTTTTTAAAGGAATACAACGGACATAAAAAGGAAAATAATTCCCCGAAAATAACCATGTAAACATTTAAAGGAACCAATAATCAATAATTATTCATGAATTAGACAAAATAATCTCATGGTGTATATGTTTGTAAAAAAATATCCCTTTTCAATTATGTTAAAATAAAAAATAAAAAATAATTTTTTATGAATAGACTCTTATCTATGTCTCATATTCCTTAAAAAATGTTCAAAACTCATATATTATGGTTTAAATATTGTTTTTATTTTATTTTATAACAATAATAATATTTATAATATCATATTTGTTATTTTTATGTCATCATTCCACCCAGTTATTAATAGTATTTTATTATTTCTATTGTTTCATGTGAGTTCTTTGTATGATTTCATGGTCAGTTCGTAATACATTTTCTTATATAATGGTAATAATATCATATATTTTAGAACACACACACACACATATATATATATATATTTAGGTCATTGTAAATAAATAAATTTTAATTTAATTTCTCAATAAATCACATAATGAGAACCACAAACGAATATTCCATGAATGTTGTGACTTGACAAACCAATGATGATGATTTAATTTTTAAGAATTAGTAGATAACACAATATTTTTGAGGATTTATATACCATTAACACAATAAAATTATTGTATATATATTACACTAGAGTTATCATGATACTTTAGATATTGGGTGATGACATGTTTGAAGTGAAAAGTAAAATAAAATTGAAGAAAAAAGAATTTACCTCGTGATGTTTTCTCCTTAATAATATCCATAAATACATGGAATTGGTCATTTTGTGAGACTAGAGATAAATAAATTTTTAATGTGATGAGGAGATAATTTTTTTAAATTATAGTCATGAAATCTGCCACATGGTGGTGAAATGTAATGAAGGAATTAATCCCTTTTTATAATTGAGATGAGGTGAAATCTAAGAATTACATAAATTATTAAAATATAATATTTATAATAAATTTGTAAAGAATTATAAAATTCCTAAAAGGATAATGGGATTAAATTTTATAAATATAATTTTCTTATTTCTCCTTATTAATGATTTTAATTATTTTCAACTAATTAATATAAAATAATTTATTTATGAAATTTAATTTTTCTCAAATTTAACCTGCTATGTAATTATGACTTCCAAAACATCAGAAAAAGGATTAAAATTTGATACAAATATTTTATTATATCTAATATATATCATCATTATATATATAATTCTTTTTTTACCATATATATCTCATATTTTATTTATTTTCAAAATTAATAATATCATATATTTTATTTTCACATCAATTTAATAATTATAAAATAAAAATTATGAATGAAAATAAGGTATTTATTTGTTAAATTAATATACAAAATAAATTTTCTTGGTCAATATAAATTTTTATCATTTGAAATAATATTTTTATTGAAAAACCATACTTTAAAACCTTATTTTAAATTTTTTTACTAATTTAAATCCATAGTGTGATCGACATGAAATTCATTTAAAAAAACTTTTATAAATGGATTAATGTGATATATGTTGATAAAAAAGGTTCTAAATTTGAATCATAATATTATAATAATTGTAAATTAATAATAAAAAAATATTTATTTAAATTTTTATAGCATTTAATGGCTCTTATTATTAAAATAATGTCATTTTATCGATTTTTTTTAATTTTCACCACAACCAATGCATCAACATTAAATATTCATTGTAGTTAATTATTTCTTATATGAAATTTATAATTAAATTAATAATATATAAATAAGAAAATATTATTTAGGATATTATTTTAAATTTGATCATTATATAAATTTACTCATATTAAGGTCAATACATCTTCTTTATTTTTTTAATTTGGATTTTATCCTTACACAAGCATGTCATAGAATTTTGGATAAGATTAATGTTATATTACTATAAAATATAAAATAATAATAAAAAAATACATTACACTTATTAATTGAAAACCATGTCTTGAAATTAATTACTTTCACTCAGTTGTTATCTATAATGAACCAAATATGACATTACCAATTTTGGGAAGGCAATACGTTGGAACTAAAAATGTTTCTAATAAATATGATGAAATTATTTTCAAATTAATTGATTGGAATTTTTTTATAAAATATTTATATTAAAATATAGAAATTTAGTCATTACATTAGTTTACTAAATTTTTATTAATAATATTTTCCTAAATAATGTATCAATATTTATTTTATTTTTTATCTGAATATATTTTCCACCTACTCTAAGATGTCCTCATATGTTACTAGATAATGTTGACTTTCTCAGAAAATTCTTATAAAATTATTATTTCCTCAACTTATGTTACCCAGCATCATCCAAAAATAATAGAGTTTGTCACACATTTCAATGTAATTCCTCAAAATATGTAATCATTGTACTCAAATAAAAAATATTGTTATAATAAAACTAAAATAAATTATTATTCTACCAAATAAACTACAAATCCATAGAAAAATCTTAGAGAATAACCTCCAATGACTGATTATTTCATTCTGACAATCGATCACATCAAGGATGAATTTTATGAATGACATTCATATCAGTTCCCAAAAAATATTAAAGGGCATTAAAGAAATTTATTAATGAGATTTATATCCTGATTGTATATATTATAGATAAGAAACCCATAAAACCTAAATATTTCATTAACATAAAACATAGAAATTTGATCTTAGGAATGAGTGAATAAAACAGGTAGAAAATATAAAGTTTTAGTATTCCTGTGAATAATAACATAAATCTCATTTATACCACAAGATTTTATTTGTAGTCCCACCATAAAATACATGTATATATTTTTTCATTTCTTATATTATACTAGAAAATTATAAAGCATACCCATTGGTGGTTCCCTCTCTAAATTTTCCTATTGATAAATTAAAAATTTCATCAGAAAATAATCAAAATATATTTTTATTCCTTCAATATAGTAATAGAATAGAATAAATATAAAAATATTAGTGCTTCGAAAATGAACATAAATGATGAACAATGATCTTCACTAAAAAAATATTTCATTATCATATAATCAAAAGGCACCCACAATCACTTTCCAAATCTCAATACATAATCATTATCAATATTAAATTCAAGTGACATAGCTGCCTTAATAAAATCTACTACTTTTATATAACTCACATTAATTATTATAAGAATTCTTAATTGTGTGTGATAAAGATGTCTAAAAAGAAATTTAAATAATAGAGAAATTTCAAGCACCCAAAACATCTAGGTAAAAATTAATTAAATCATTTATCAAAGGGTAATATTAAACATGTAACATGGTTAATGATTCATGATGTTTTAGAATCAAAACATCATCCACGTAGTTATCATTTCATGGATGGGTGTTGATTATGTAGGCATAATCATTTATTAGTTCTAATGATCATCATTGAATCATGTTCAATAATTTTAGTAAATTTAGACATTAATCATTATGATCAATACATATTTGACAAATGGAATTATATAATTGATGTATCCTAATTTTTGAGGGAAAAAAATTGTACCAAATCACGAATCATCATTAGGATAATTTAACTCCAAATATTTCTATTTTTATTGAAGCATGATCAATTAGGTATTCATTCTTGATCCCCACAAAACAAACAATCTTCTATAAAACATCATAGTAGATGAAAGAAATCTTAAAATTTGAATGGTAGGTCCAAAATTCGATCATTCACCAATATCCTTATCATTTCTTGTAATAAATATAAAATTATTCTAAAAAAAATGATTTTAAACCTTTATGTATTAACATATTTAGAATGAAAGATAATCATATGAAAATTTTAAAAAGCATTTTGTAATCTCTTATTAATAAAAAGAAACAGTGAATACCATTATCCTTTGTAGGTATTTTCCATTTATCAAAAACATATTATTTTAGGATGAATTTTTATTCAATCATGACATATTATATTACCATGAAAAGAAATATATTTTTAACCAAATATAATCTTTTCAATATTTCTCATATAAATTCCTTTCATTGAGAGATTTTAGAAAAATATTTAGGTATTATTCATGATCCTCATAACTTTATCAACAAACCAAAATTAAATATATGAAATGAAAGAGAAACATAGACCCATATTCAAAGAAAATTCTATTCGAATGTCTTATATATACAATTTCGATTTATTAAATCCAAAGAAAATATAAATAAACACATAATTACAATATATAGAAAAAAAATGAAATGTTTCATAATTTCACCACCCCTCACCTCTAGTTAATCATACATAGATCTCTTGTCAATCCTTAAAAATTTCTTATCATCTAAGATATCATTACAAATACAATGATGTGTGAAAATGGATACTTATTATTAATTATAATGTTATTAGAAGATCTATAATCAATGAAAATCATCATGGAACAATCATTATTTTTTTTAAAAAGATAACCACATGGTGAAGTGTTATTATGAATTAAAACGTTATCATGTAACTTTGGCTATGGTTTTTTCAATTCCATATTTTCCACATGAGCCATTATATAAAAGAATTTTGAAATTAGATCAACATCATGAAATTTGACAACATAAAATTCACCTTCTCGATCTGTTACAAAACCAATAAACTCATTTGTAAAAACATCTAGATATCTATTTACCACTGAAACATCAATAATCTAAATTGTTACCTTTATTTTAGAAATATCAGAAAAAAATTTTATTTACACATATAAATATTTTTTCATCTTTGGGATATGTTATTATAAGGCCCCGACCTTAAACATCTCTTAATATTGAATTAAATGAATAATTCACATTGAGGATCTTTTCAAATTTATAGTTTTAGAGAATTAGAACATAACTACTACATCTCATAAGATTACAAAGTAGACACTTCTAGTAAGTTTCCATAAAATAAAAAAAACTTTTAAAAAGAAACCTGTCTAGTTCCATGTTTTATATAGCATGACTTTCCCTTAATCCAATCCTTGACCCTATTACACATTAGGTTATGTGAAAAAAATTTCAAAAAAACTTGGGGTGCGCATAAATAGCTCAGTAAGGGATACACAAAGAATGAAAACTTTTAGTTTATCAAAACAATAAGTAAACCATGTATACTTTATAAAAGTAATACTTTTCACCTTTATTAAGTAGTAAATACTCTTCACTGAATAAAAGATCAATACTTACCCTTTGTAACCAAAAGATTACCATAAAACCCATAAAAAGATCACATAACATATAAAGGTATCTTGGGACATAAACATACTTAAGTGGAATAACCATACGGTCGACTTCCACACATATCACATAATGGAATAGCCATATGGCCAACTTCCGTACATACTTAATGGAATAGCCATACGGCCGACTTCCATACCCAATGCATTGGAGGTTATAACGTAACCACCCATCCTGTTATTCACGGCACCACCCATTATATGGTTTATCATGTAACAACCTGTCAAATGTCAAAGTACCATTATAAAATCATAATACATAAAATAAACACAATGAAAAGAAAACATTTCCACATTCCGATCACAATATATCACATAAATATATTGAAATAACAAATCCATTATAAAAAACCATTTTCAATACCAAAATACATAAAAGAGTATATGGTATTTATTTCATTTAAAAAAACATTACGACTTGTTCCGGAAGCCAAAGACCAAATAATACTCGCGGCGGCGGAAAAGGTTGATGTCACCGCGTACGTTAAAAGAAATATTCCTTTTTGTCGTTTTGTAAAACAATTTGTAGAAAAAGATTCCTTTATTATAAAAGTAAATTTCAAAGGGGTTTATACACAATATAAATGAAATTTGTGTATAAAACAAAATATGCCTCAATGAAAGGAGATTGAGACAAAGTCCCTTACCTCGGGTCCAACTTGACTCGATCGTTCTTTAAAGTCATGAATAATGAACTTGAGTTAATTTCTACTTGCTTAAGAACCTTTTTCAAGTTAATTATTACTTTTATATCACTTATTACCATGTTATAAACATTATGTAATCATTTAAGTTAATAATGTTTGTTTTGTCAATATTTGGTTCTTAAGTCGAAAGTGGACTTCTTACAATTACATGTTGTTCGTGTGGTCAAAGGTTCTTTATATACAGAATGATATTACTGATTTGGATATCATATATATCATATATATCCAACATATAAATGTATTTATAATATTACATAATCATTTAGAGGTAAGAAATGAAATGCACCGTTCATTGAGACGGTAAGCCGTACGTACGCATGAACGCTACTTTCATTCATTTGTCATATTAAAGGAATTAAAACTAAATGATAGGTATGTATATTTTAATTCCAGAATTATATTCATCATTTAGATGTATCATTCATTATATATATCCATTATATACATGTACTTATAATAGTACATTACATTTGGGGAAAAGAAATGAAATGCACCGTTCATGGAGACGGTAAGTCGTACGTACGCATGAACGCTAATTTCATTTCTATTTCGTATTTTTATAGAATGAAATCATAATTATATAATGGTATATTATAATTCCAGTGAAATATCATATATAATATCATAACTCCATCCTTTATACGTCCCACATATGGTATTAACGAATCAAATCACTTTGAGGGGGCGGTAGTCCACACTTCCTTAAATGAAGATATCACATTTACCCATAATGGAAACCATAAAGGTATGCCCAAAATGAAAAATACAGAAGCTTAAAGAAAACATAAACATATTCTATATCATATATAAATATATTTTCATCTTAATGGCCACCTTCTAAGGTGTTAAAATAATGTTGAACAATCATCGTTTCGGGAGGCAGAAATTCGCCATCCACGAAAACAGTATGTTCTTTGACCATTATATGTAGGTGTGTCTACGTGTAGCTAGAATACTCCCTATAACAACATCCTAGTATATCTAAGATACTGCAGTTGTTACAAAAGAAACGAATAAAAAGAGTTTAGGGGGTTGGAGAAGCAAAATAAAACAAAAGGACTCAAGTGAAGACATTACCTTAAAATCAGGTTACTCCCTTTGGTTTGATCTCAAAGGCTTCCTTGGGAAGACTTCTGCCCAAAGTGAGGCTTCAAAGAGTAAGAGAGGGAAGTGGAGAGACAAAATGGGCAGGGTTTGGCTAAGCCAAAGGCTTTGGAAGTGTGGGTAAGGAGGTAGAGGTGGGGGCCTTTAATAAGAGGAGAGGAGGGGCACTCTTGGAACAGTATAAAATGTAACTTTATTTTCAAATGAGTTTCGGATTTTAATGGTCCCAAATTGATTTTTTTCGATGATATGGTGATTAGGGTTCGAAAGAAACCCATATAATATGTTTTGGACATGTTTAGGTCTTAGATTTTACATCAACTTTCCATTTTATTTAAATCCTTTATTAATGAGGTAATCGCTGCATCATCATGATGTCATAAATAATTTAATATATTTAATGTCTAAAAATTATAAAACAAATATCATGATGTAAGAAATAGTTTTATATTTCTAATGAATATTTATAGTCCAAATGATCATTTATGTAGACAAAATTAAAAATATTTTACTTAGGTGATACATTCTTTGTCACATTTAACATTTTTTAAAAATAAAAAGATAAAAAGTCACTTTCTCACAAAAGTGATTCCATTGGGCCCCCAAGTTTGGCACAAGGCATCCCATGGTTGGCCATGAGACAACTCGTATCCTTAGGACACATTTTGTGGTCTTTTTGTATTATTATGATATCATTTTATTATCTTTAACTACCTGATTACTCATTAATCAAGATAATTAAAGATAATTACCATCGTCACTATTCATAATGTCCAATAATAAAAGAGTCTTAATCACATAATTTGGACCTTATGATTCCAAATATGTAATCCATTTTACCAAATTCCTTACACATAAATTTCAATAATTGATTTAAAAATAATTCTTGTTGTCAAAACAAATAGCAGGTTTTTTTGAAACAATATCTATGAAAAGTTTGGCATTAGTTTATGACCAATTCGAAAGTGAAATTAATCCTAATGACCTCCATTGAATTAAATGGTAAAAATATATTCAGATTAAAATTTAATACCAATTAAAAAGATAATCTAACCATATAATTAAATTAAATGAAAAAGCAGTTTTGATGTAAAATGCAGTATTTTTCACTATTCATTAAAAATTGAACATTGTCAGAAAAATAACAAAATTTTTTCTAATGTAAATTTCAATGTCCAAATCATAATTAATATGTTTATTTTGACAAATATAGATTATAAAATTGTCAAATGTTTTATTTAAAAAGGGTTTGCCATCAAAAGGCAGTAAAACAATCCTTTAAGAATATTAGTGTATTCCATGCATATGATTGTATTTATTTTCATTTTAAGCCTCTAAAACACTATCTTAATCATTAATAGACATAGATAAAAATATCTATTATTAATTACTTACTTGGGATGTTATATTCTTCCCCCCTTTAGAAAATTGCGTCCCCACAATTTATTTACTTATCAAATAAATGGGGGTACTTATCCCTCATTGCATTTTCAGATTCCGATGTTGCCTCTTCCATCATGTGGTTTTTCCACAAAACCTTTACCTGATTAATCACCTTATTCCGTAAAACATGCTCCCTATGGTCAAGAATCTGGACCAGTTTTTCCTCATAAGATAGGTTCTCTTCCTGCTGAACTACCTATGGATCTGGCATAAACTTCCTCAACATCGAAACATGAAAAACATTGTGTACCTAAGATAAACTCGGAGGTAAATCCACTCGGTAAGCAACTGATCCAACTTTCTCCAGAATTTCATATGGTCTAATAAACCTTGGACTCAGCTTTCATTTCTTCCCAAATCTCATCACACTTTTCCAAGTAGAAAACTTGAGAAAAACTTGATCACCTACCTCGAAAGATAGATCCTTCCCCCGATTATCCACATAATTCTTCGGCCTTCTCTGAGCTGTTCTCATGTGTTTCTGAATCAACTGAACTTTTTCTGCCATCTCTTCTACCAATTATGATCTCATCAGCTTCCTTTCACCCACTTCATCCCAAAATTCTAGAGTTCAACACCGCTTCCCATATAATGCCTCAAATGGTGCCATCTGTATACTGGAATGAAAACTGTTATTATAAGAAAACACAACCAAAGAAAGATGTTGGTCCCAACTTCCCTGATAATCCATCGAACAAGCTCGTAGCATATCCTCCAAGGTCTGAATTGTTCTTTCTGACTGCCCATCTAATTGTGGAAGAAAATATGTACTAAAATTTAATTCAGTACCCAACGACTTCTGAAGGCCTTTCCAAAAGTTAAAAGTAAACCTGGGATCACAATCGGACACAATAGAGAGAGGAACTCTATGTAACCTGACTATCTCTTTAAGATAAAAACGGGAAAGTTGATCTAGGGAAAAAGTATCTCGTATACCAAGGAAATGAGCCGATTTAGTCAAGTGATCAACAATAACCCATATTGCATTATTACCTATATATGTATTCGGTAATCCCATGACAAAATCCATGGATATATTTTCCCATTTCCACTCTGGAACTGGTAAAGGCTAAAGCATCCCTTTTGGTAACTACCGCTCTACTTTAACATGCTGACAAGTCAAACACTTCATAGTAAAATCAGCAATATCTCTTTTCATTCCATCATACCAGTAATACTCCCGCAGATCCCTGTACATCTTAGTACTGCCAGGATGAACTAAAAATGGGGAACTATGAGCCTCACATAACAACTCATTCTTCAACTGTGAATCACCAGGGACACATAATCTCTTCCCAAACCTTAAAACACAATCATTATCAATGTTGAATTCAGGCAACTTACCCTTCTGAACCAGCTCTACCTTTTTCTGCAACTCACTATATTCCCTCTTTGCTTGCTTAATTCTGTCTGATAGGGATGATCTCACTGATACCTGAAACAAAACAGAAGAACTTACTGCACCAACAACTTCTATTCCAAATTTAATCAAATCAAAAACCAAAGGATCTCATTCCAAATGTAGCATGGTTAATGAATCATTACTTTTTCGACTCAAAGCATCAACCACTTTATTTTCATTTCCCGAATGGTAATGAATTTTACAATCATAATCCTTGATTAATTCCATCCATCTCCTCTGTCTCATGTTCAATTCTTTCTGAGTGAATATATATTTTAAACTTTTCTGATCAGTATATATTTCACACTTTACTCCATACAAATGATGCCTCCAAATTTTTAAATCAAAAACAATAGCAGCAAATTCCAAATCATGTGTAGGGTAATTTACCTCATGAGTTTTCAACGGACATGAAGCATAAGCAATTATCTGATCATTATGCATAAGGACACAGCCAAGTCCCTTCAACGAAGCATTACTGTATATAACAAACTCACCATTCCTGGAAGGAAGTTCCAAAACTGGAGTATTCATGAATCTTCTTTTCAACTCTTGAAAACAATCATCACATTCTTTTGTCCAGATTAACATAACACCCTTACGCGTTAGCTTAGTCATTGGACTAGTTAACTGTGAAAAATTTTCAACAATCCTTCGGTAGTAACCTGCCAAACCAAGAAAACTACAGATCTCAGTTACGTTTTTGGGTCTTGTCCATTCTTCAATAACTTTTGTTTTAGCAGGATCAAAAGTTATGACATCTTTTGAAACAATGTGACCCATGAAAGAAATTTTTTGTAACCAAAACTGACACTTGTTGAATTTTCCATATAGTTTCTTTTATTTAAGGATTGCATGATAACCCTTAAATGACTTTCATTATCCTCTTTACTATTAGAAAACACCAAAATATCATCAAAAACACAACCATCATTTATCAAATGATTCAACTGAGCCATCACTGCATTAAACTGCTCAATTCTGATTCTGACCATCTTAGGATGCTGATTTGGAAGGTTGTCTTCTTCCTCATGTCGTCCCAACATAGCTGCCTTGTTTCTTATGAGGAAAACCATTCCGAACATAGAAATATATTAGGTAAAGCAACATGGTAATCCGTAAATTCTATATCATTTCAATCATATTATAATTTAACACTTTTATAACTCCTAAAGTTGTCTAAACCGACCTCTGATACCAACTATAAGGCCCCGGCCTTAAACATCTCTTAATATTGAATTAAATGAATAAGTCACATTGAGGATCTTTCTAGGTTAAGTGTTTTAGATAATTAGAACATAACTACTACATCTCAAAAGATTACAATGTAGACACTTCTACTAAGTTTCCATAGAATAAAAAAACTCTTAAAAATAAACATGTCTAGTTCCAAGTTTTATATAGCATGACTTTCCCTTGATCCCATCATTGACCCTATTCCACATTAGGTCCTGTGAAAAACATTTCAAAAAAACTTGGGGTGATCATAAAGAGCCCAGTAAGGGATACACAAAGAATGAAAACTGTTAGTTTATCAAAACAACAAGTAAACCATGTATACTTTATCAAAGTAATAATTTTCACCTTTATGAAGTAGTAAAAACTCTTCACTGAATAAAAGATCATTACTTACCCTTTTGTAACCAAAATATTACCATAAAACACAGAAAAAGATCACATAACATATAAAGGTAACTTGGGACATAAACATACTTAAGTGGAATAACCATATGGTCGACTTCTACACATATCACTTAATGGAATAGCCATACGGCCAACTTCCATACATACTTAATGGAATAGCCATACGACCGACTTCCATACCCAATGCATTGGAGGTTATAACATAACCACCCATCCTGGTATTCACGTCACCACCCTTCATATAGTTTATCACGTAACCACCCATCAAATGTCCAAGTACCCTTATAAAATCATAATACATAAAATAAACACAATGGAAGGAAAAAATTTCCACATTCCGATCACAATATATCAAATAAATATATTGACATAACAAATCCATTATTAAAAACTATTTTCAATACCAAACTATATAAAGGAGTATATGGTAATTATTTCATTTAAAAAAAACATTACGGATTGTTTAGGAAGCCAAAGACCAAATAATACTCGCGGCGGCGGAAAAGGTCGTTGTCACTGCATACGTTAAAAGAAACATTCCTTTTTGTCGTTTTTTGTAAAAAGATTCGTAGAAAAATATTCCTTTTGTATAAAAGTAAAATTCCAAGGGGTTTATACACCATATAAATGAAAGTTGTGTATAAAATGAAATATGCCTCAATGAAAGGAGATTGAGACAAAGTCCCTTTCCTTGAGTCCGACTTGACTCGATTGTTCATTAATGTCCTGAATAATAAACTTGAGTTAATTTCTACTTACTTAAGAACCTTTTTCAAGTTCATTATTACTTTTATATCACTTATTACCATGTTATAAACATTATGTAATCTTTTATGATAATAATTTATGTTTTTTCAATATTTGGTTCTTAAGTCGAAAGTGGACTTCTTACAATTACATGTTGTTCGTGTGGTCAAAGGTTCATTATATCCAGAATGACATTAATGATTTGGATATCATATATATCATATATATCCAGCATATAAATGTATTTATAATATCACATAATCATTTAGAGGTAATAAATGAAATGCACCGTTCATGGAGACGGTAAGCCGTACGTACACATGAATGCTACTTTCATTTCTTTGTCATATTAATGGAATTAAAACTAAATGAGAGGTATGTATATTTTAATTCCAGAATTATATTCATCATTTAGATGTATAATTAATCATATATATCCATTATATACATTTACTTATAATATTACATTACATTTGGGGATAAGAAATGAAATGCACCGTTCATCGAGACGGTAAGCCGTACGTACGCATGAACGCTACTTTCATTTCTATTTCACATTTTTATAGAATGGAATCATAATTATATAAAGGTATATTATAATTCCAGTGTAATATCATATATAATATCATATCTCCATCCTTTATACGTTCCACATATGATATTAACGAATCAAATCACTTTGAGGGGGCGATAGTCCGCACTTCCTTAAATGAAGGTATCACGTTTACCCATAATGGAAACCATAAAGGTATGCCCAAAATGAAAAATACAGAAGCCTAAGAAAAAAATAAACATATTATATATCATATATAATTATAGTGTCTTCTTAATGGACACCTTTGAAGGTGTTAAAATAATGTTGAACAATCATCATTTCGGGAGGCAGAAATTCGCCATCCACGGAAATAGTATGTTCTTTAACCATTATATGTAGGTGTGTGTAAGTGTAGCTCGAATCCTTCTTATAACAACATCCTATTATATCTAAGATACTGGAGTTGTTACAAAATAAACGAATAAAAAGAGTTTATGGGGTTGGAGAAGCAAAATAATACAAAAGGACTCAAGTGAAGACATTACCTCAAAATCGGGTAACGCCCTTTGGTTTGAGCTCAAAGGATTCCTTGGGAAGACTTATGCCCAAAGTGAGGCTTCAAGGAGTAATAGAGGAAAGTGGATAGACAAAATGGGCAGGGGTTGGCTGAGCCAAAGGCTTTGGAAGTGTGGGTAAGGAGGTAGAGGTGGGGGTCTTTTATAAGAGGAGAGGAGGGGCACTCATGGAAATGTATAAAATGTAACTTTATTTTCAAATGCGTTTCGGATTTTAATGGTCCCACATTGATGTTTTTCGAGGATAAGGTGATAAGGGTTTGAAATACACCCATCCAATAGGTTTTGGACATGTGTAGGTCTTAGATTTTACATTATCTTTCAATTTTATTTAAGTCCTTTATTAATGAGGTAATCGCGGCATCATCATGATGTCATAAATAATTTAATAAATTTAATTTCTTAAAATTATAAAAATAATATCATCATGTAGGAAATTTTTTTATATTTATAATGAATATTTATAGTCCCAAAGATCATTTATGTAGATAAAATTGAAAATATTTTACTTAGGTGATACATTCTTTGTCACATTTAACATTCTTTAAAAATAAAAAGATAAAAAGTCACTTTCACACAAATGTGATTCCATGGGGCCCCCAAGTTTGGCACAAGGAATACCATGGTCGGCCATGAGACAACCGGTAGCCTTAGGACACATGTTGTGGTCTTTTTGTATTATTATGATATCATTTTATTATCTTTAACTACCTGATTACTCATTAATCAAGATAATTAAAGATAATTACCATTGTTACTATTCATAATGTCCAAAAATAAAGGAGTATTAATTACATAATTTGGACCTTCTGATTCAAAATATGTAATCCATTTTACCAAATTCCAAAAAAATAAATTGCAAAAATTGATTTAAAAATAATTCCCGTTGTCAAAAAAATAGCAGGTTTTTTTTGCAACAATATCTATGAAAAGTTTGGCATTAGTTTATGAAAAATTCCAAATTGAAATTAATAATAATGACCAACATTAGATTAAATGGTAAAAATATATTTATATTAAACTTTAAGACCAATTAAAAAGATAATCTATCCATATAATTAAATTAAATGAAAAAGCAGTTTTGATATAAAATGCAGTATTTTTCACTATTCATTAAAAAATGAACATTGTCAGAAAAATACCAAAAATTTATGCAATGTAAATTTCAATGTCCCAATCATAATGAATATGTTTATTTTGACAAATATATATTATAAAATTTTCAAAAGTTTGATTTAAAAATGGTTTGCCATCAAAAGGCAGTAAAACAATCCTTTAAGAATATTAGTGTATTCCATGCATAAGATTGTATTTATTTTCATTTTAAGCCTCTAAAACACTATCTTAATCATCAATAGACATAGATAAAATTATCTATTATTCATTACTTACTTGGGATGTTACAATTATCATTATTATTGGTTCATTATTGTATAAAAAATATTTCGGAAAAAATTCATTATCTCCACAATCAATCTTAGCATTGTAAACATATAGCTAATCCATATACAAAATAAAATCAAACCATACTATGGGTAAAATATAAAAATTTTCATGAAATTTAATTCCACAGAAAACTATATAAATATCCATATAAATCTTTAATTATTTAATATTTCCTCGTTGTATTTTTAACCATTTCTTATTGTCTCATTTATTATGGTAAAATTTCTAATTTACTAAAACATTAATCAGAACGGATTGAATGTGTAGACACCATATTAAAATATATAATAGAAAAATCCATGAAAATATATAAATTTACCGGATATGAATTCATTTTATGGATCAGTATATTTTTATATTGTCATAAATGATTTTGTTGTACCGTTCTTCTTGTATTCTGGAACCTTCTCGTCATTCAGATTATTCGTTGGGTATGTATGTGCATAAATCCCCATCTCACATTTTTTAAAACTATTTATAATTTTCATATCTAAATTAATTTTAAGATATTTTTCATTATAATCATTGGAAATATGTCCAAACATATCACATTGGATGATCTTCTTTAATTGATTAGTTATTCCCTAGGGTGATTTTTAACACACATTCTAGAAACTAGAAACTGTATTTTCTTACATTTATATTTATTTGATTTAACCTTGCACATTTCATTCCATTTAAACATTTTATTATTATTGTTTTCAAAATACACATTTTCTCCATAAAATTCAATGTATACCCTCTCACCACATCAAAAAAATTTACCAAAACATTTGAATTCAAAGGTAGTAAATTCTTTTTCATATATTTGAATCAATCGAGTGTATAGATGATTGATTTTACAAACAACAATCCAAAAAAAAATTATTATACAATGACAAATGGAGTGAAGTTTTCATCATACATGACCACTGTATCATTATCCTTCTGTTTCAATTCTCCTAATTTCTTTTACATCTTACATTGAACCACCTAAGGAAAATATTTTTTTAAAAAACATTTATATATTTTATCCCTTCCCAAGGATTCTATTTCTTCTCTATCCATAATATTTTTTACCATTGACCACCTATATTTAGTTTCCCAATAAAAATAGTAAACAAAATCTTTTTTTTATTATATGAACACCCCATGACTTATAATATCTTCTCGGTGGATTTAATCCACCCTTTAGCTGATGTTGGGTCATAATATCGACAGAAAATAGAGCATTTCCTCATTATATGTTCCCCTATAATTATGTACATTTTTGGAAGATCTATATTATATCCTAAATGTATTATACTTCTATATATATCTATCTTTAAATTATCCATTACTATCACAAGATTATCATTTCAAATTCCTACAATTATAGGATTCATGTTCAGAAATATATCTTCTTCTCGGTGCATTCTAACACATCATCCTTAATTTTCCTATGCAAAACCATTCATAATAAAGATATAATAGAGGAGAAAACATTGTAATATCTAAAATATATATCATTTCAAATTACCCATAAGGTTAAAATAATTTAGTGTATTTTTAACATTATCCAAACCACAAAATTAATCTAAAGTGTGCTCTATAACCAACTATAATGAATCTGCCTTAAAAATAATATAACCTAGTAAATTCAACTACAATTAATTATCTTAATTTCATAAAGATCATTTAGGTTTATAGATTTTGATATTTATGTCATAATTCATACATGAAATCTGATAAGCAATGAAATTGGATACTACTAAAATACAATCCATATTTCTCATAATATAGATGTTTTTTAAAAAAATTAATAACTTTCATTAAAATTAATGAAAACATTCCTCATCGATTCTTCTATTCTCATACACATCCTTAATCCCTATTAAAATAATTTAGAATGTTTTGATGATAAAAAAATCATAGTAAGTGGATAAAAACCAAAGAGAGAAACCGTTTGTCCACAAATAATTATAAACATATTAAATCATTTTCACATTGATATAATTCATTCCATTAATATATAATATACTTACTATGTGAAAACATAATTTTTTAATAATATATATAAGATATAAATAATTTATTTAGGTAGCTTATGGAATCCTTTTATTAATATACTAAATATTATTATAAACATAAAATCTATCTTTTAATTTGTAACCCTCACGGATACCTTACGGTGTAACCATTATAGATATCATATGATGTATCCATCACCATTACACATTGAATACAAATTAAATTAATATTACATAACAAAAATTACCTGTTAATTTTTGGGAGACCATGTACCCACCCATCATCATAAATTAATAAAAATAAACATATCATAATCATTAAATAAGAACACATTCTTCATTAAAATCATTCGTTGATAAAAAGAACCTATTAATGAAATACTGCACACATAAAATGGATAAAATGTTATGAATATTACCATATATTCTTTTAATGGATATATTAATATATTATGAATTATTAAATATTAAAATTAATTTCATTTTTTAAATTTTTAAAAAACATTCTTTGCTTAATTTTGTGAAAATAGTTATTAAAAGAGTATTTTTTAAGAAATTTCTCTTATCTAAATTTCAATATCCCTCAAATGATTTCAATCATATATTATAATTCTTTAATGTGTTTTATTAATTAATTTAAAAACAATATTAACATTTATAATACATTTTATTATCCTTTTATGACATTCTTCCACCATTTTGGTACTAATATTTCATTATTTTAATGGTTTCAGGTTTGTTCATTTTATGGTATAATTTTTACTTCATTGTGTATTTATTTATTTATCATATAATTATATTAATTATAAAATAGAATATATATAATAATATATTGACATAATTTTATAAAATTATATGTGAATTAAAATCTTTCCATGACTGTTATAATTGGAAACTAAAACTCATAATCCCTGAAAGTGATGAGTTGACACAACATGGACAAAGATTTCATTTTTTTGAATAAAATGATAAAATAATAGATTTTTTATGGATACACAATTAAATAATAATGAATTTTAGTAAATATATCATACTGGAGTTATCATGATACATTGGATTGGGGTTTGGAAAAGCTAAATGTGTGAAATAACTTTAATGACAAGAATAATGATTTTACCTCTATATGTTTTCTCATTGAAAATGTCCTAAGGAACATGGGATTAGTAATTTTCTAAAATAATAAGTAAAATAATGTGAAAATGGATTAGTAATAGAGAAATTTTCAAAGGAAATTTAAGCAATACTGAAAAAGGTAATGAAATTATGTGAAGTAGTGGGTCCCTTTTTTTAATTATGGTGAGAGGAAATGTATAAATTATATAAAATATTAAAATATTATAAGTCTGTTATAGGGGTATGGACTTTCAAAAGATCCAAAAGGATCATGGAATCATTCTTAAAAAAATAATATCTTATTTATACATATTCAATATTTTTCTAAAATTTAAATAATTATATTTATTATTTTATTTGTGAAATATTATTTTTTCAAAATATAACACTATTCATAATAATGGATTTCAATACAATAAAGATAGATTAAAATTATTAAAAAAATATATTTAATTTTATCTTATAATTTCTTATTTAATTATATAAATCATGTATTAGATTAAATATATAATATTATATAAATTTCAATATTTTTAATGTAGTTTATTCGATTAAAAAATTAAATTAAAAATTATTTCATTATAAGTGTTCAAGCCTTTATGGAATTAATTTTTCCTTAAAATTAGAAATAAATTTTAACTATAATGATAAATGTCTAGTTTTCCAAAAACAATTTATTTTCTAAAACATATTTTGTATGCACATATATTAAACAGTTATACGAATTTAAAATAATATTGTGAACACCTTGAATTTATTTTATAAAAAATATTTTAAGGGGAATAATGGGATCTTAGTTGTTCAAAAATGTAAAAAATTTGAAAAAAATAAAATAATGGATGATACATACATATCCAAAAATATTTATTCGAATATTTATTTCATTTAATGATTCATATAAATATAATTAAATTAATTTTATTCATTTTTCTTTTAAATTCTCAAGCACAACATCAGTATTACACTAACATTTGGATGAGATTTAGGTCATGTAACTCTAAAATTATAATATATCACCAAAATAATCAAATATAAATTACAATTAATAATAACATCACGAATATAATTTTTAGAACTCAATTATTATCTATAAAAAACCTAATTTTACTTTTCCAATGCTGCTCAGGCACTGCATTGACACCAAAATGATTTTATAATATCATGAAAAAAAATTGTTTAAATTTTTGAAAAATTTTCCTAATATATTAGGAGAATTATTTAAAAATTTATTCACTAAATAATTTTAATAATGTTTCTATACTAATTTATATATTGACGATGTCACAAAAAAAT
Source organism: Viscum album (assembly GCA_963277665.1). Lineage (NCBI taxonomy): Eukaryota > Viridiplantae > Streptophyta > Magnoliopsida > Santalales > Viscaceae > Viscum > Viscum album. Next base: position 166,234,896 of record OY728129.1, on the reverse strand, counting down.
ATTTTATTTAAAATAAATATTCATTTAATATTCTCAAAAAAATTTCCTTTTTTAAATAATTATCACAAATACATAATAATATATTTATGACATTATGAATTAAAAAATAAAATTGTTTATGGGAAATTAAAAATATATAATTTTAAAATTATACAATTAAATAGAAAAATATTAGATATTATTTTCATGATGTAATTTTTTTAAATTATTAAAATAATGTATTTAATAACATAAATTTTGAATACTAATAAATAGGAAAACAAATTATTCTATCAATGCATTGGATTTTACCTGGGTTCATTTTAAATTTTATTCCCATTAGTTCCTTCAATATGTATGTTCTTTTCTCCATATTATTTCATTTCTTGTCGATGAAATATTATGATCCATGTATACCTTTTGGGTTTGAGATTTGGGGCATTTTCTGTTCCTTTTAATGCAGTGTACCTATAATATATAGATATTAATTTATTTTATTCATTTCATTTATTTTTTGAAATTATAATGTAATGAATTTGTTTTTTAGTTTAATATATATATTTTAATTCCCTGAGAATGATGCCTTCTATGTTATTGTCACAATTGCAATACCTATTGTATGTATTTTAGAAATGGGAAACTCACCTTACCTCCGTGAATGGTGGGGTTATAGTTATTTAATTAAATAATGTATGGTATCAAATCTGTTTGAGCCCCATGGATGGATTTCTATTTTTTATCTTATGAGGATTGATATTAGAATAAAATAGAGTGATAGTTAGGTTTTCTTGAGTGTGTTATTTTGACCAATGGTCCCAATATATTATTAGTGACTGGAATATTTTTTATCTAATACATTGTTAATTGCTAAATGATCCACCACACTATAGATTAATTCACATTGTATATGTAAATTACTAAATTAATTATATAGTGGTCATCCATGTTCATTAACATCAATCATAATTCATTTCACTCAGATACTATTTAGTTAACATTTAATCATCTATAAAATTGAGGATTCCACATAATAAAATTATTCTGGATTCATAACTAATTGTGGATGATCCCGTTATAATCTTTGAGCTTCTCACCACTAATAATTATTCCATCAATAAAACTATTCATTAATAGATTGATAGGTATCATATGCCTGCATGAAGTGGAAGGATCCTATAATATTTTTCTATAAGTATAGATGTTCATGTAGATCATAAGGTTAGTTCCTACAATGTTGTACATGACTACCTATGGAGTAAATATTCATTATGTGTTCCAATGATATATATTTCCTAGTTTGAGAATGATATAACAATAGCTAATTGTTATAGGAATGGATATAGTATAATACATATATTTCTTGTCCTTTTAGATCACCATTAATAAGATAGAAATTATTTTAAGGGGTTTTATCCACAAAATATAGTAGTACACTGGATTCTGTTTTCTTAACCCATGATGATATTACAGTATTATTGTTTGAGTGGATACTTTTATTGACTTTATAACTTATTATGTTGATGTGGTATTGAGTTAGAAAGGGGACAAACCTTCCTTTTAGAAATAGGAACATGATACTTCATATTTTCTAGAATATTGATGAGACACTATATATACATGTCATAGAATAGATTCTTTATAACACAAATATATTAGGTGAGATCTTCGATGTGAGATTCAATATTACTATTTGTGATTATTCATTCCACACTTTATGATGATGATATATAGTGATAAGTGGTAGATGTTTAGTTACATCATAGATATTCACCTGGAATTTTGGATAACATACCATTTCTTGAGGATGGCTATATTAGATCAATTATTTTACCAATACCATCATGGAAAATTGATATCAGTGCCCATTTTCTACTGGTTATTCTATTTATTCTTATTAGGTTTTATAAATTAATTAGTAAAATAATAAATATATCTTTGAATAATAAATTTTACACATTATATATCACACAAAACAGAGTTTCATGCAAATTTTGGTATATCTTATAAATATTTTTATTTCAAATTCACCCTTGTAACATAGTTATAATATTTGAGAGTATGAATAAATGTAGACACATTATCAAATTTATGTATAATATTTCTAATGAATAAATGTTTATATAACAATATTTAAAAAAAATAATTCAATTTTTTAAATGTCATTTCATACTTCCAAAATTCATTTTCTTCAAAAATAGGGTTTCTTTCTATTTGTCATTAAAATATTATAATTACTTTATACCACATTTAGAACATATATATGATAATAGGGATATCATTTTTGAAATAATTATGTCAAAATTATATTATGAAAATTTTATATAAATTTTATGAAAAGATTAATTTTTTTGAATAGTGAAAAATTCAAATTTTATACAAAATATACTTTTTATTAATTGATTTACAATTTAATATTTTAAATTAAAATCAATTTAAAATTATATTACTTCTTTTTGAGTAAAATATTTCAATTTTTTTTCATTGGAATTTATATTATGCTTAATTATGTTTTAAAATAATTTTAACACTAAAATTTTCATTTTTTAGAAAACCTATTTTATCCCATTTTATTTATTTATATTAAAACTTATTCATCCACATGCATGATAAAATATATTGAATTTATATATCAGAAGTTCTGTTAATTCATTTTGGGTTACTAAATTATAAAACATAAAATTTTTACAAAAAAAACTAAACTATATGGTAGTATAGGAATGTGATGTCAATATTTGAACCCCTATAGACAGATTCAGAGAAAATAATAATAAAATAATGAATACATATACAAATTTTGCATTTTAGAAATTAAATCTAAATCACTGTTCATTTGAATGGAAAAGAACATGGGATATGAAAATTAAAAATTGGTGTTGGGTAGCGATGAATCTAGGTTCATGAGATGACAAAGTTTTAAATAATCAATTTACAATAAAAAAAATCAGAATAAAATCCGAGCAAGACCAATGGTTAGGGTAAATTCCCTCCATCAAAAACATTCCATTCACCACGGTCATGTACATATGATTACAAATAAAGGGTAACCAAAAACATTATTCAAACATAAGTAAGATATAATAAGAATGGTAATGGATGATTTATAAACCCTAAACCTCATATTAAACAAATTATTCAATTAACACATGAAATTGTCATTCTGAATGAAATAAATAATTTAAATCCATACCTAACCACACTCACAATGGTTATGAAAAATGGAATTAGGGAATTTATATAATTGAAGAAGAAATATGAAATTGCAACATAAATTTAAATCTAAAATAAATTATCTCCTAAAATAAATCCACATTAATCATGTACACCACAATAAGAAGTTATCACCCCCTAATTCAATAAATTATATGGTGTATAAAAGAATATATAATAACATACAAAATAGAAGAAACATAGTTCTAGTGATGCGCTAAGCTATCTCATGTAATTCCACTCTCTCCCAATTCATCAAATTTGTTAATAAATGCATGAATAAATAGTCTTTTCTTTAATCCCTGGACAGCTGGGGATTTTAATTTCCAGTTTCCGGACCTCTTCACTACATGTAAGTTCCTGAAAACATGTAATGTAAAGCATCAATATATTCTTCCAATCATATATGTCTTTAACTTCTCATGATGTGTAAAATCTTCATGACCTATAAATTATTCTTACAGTGTGTATTCAATTCAAAACATAAAACTATTAATGTATTTCACTACCTCAATACATCACATCGAACTTTTTGGTTTAACTACATGTACTTGTACTACTCTAGGTACTTTAGTCTACTCCATTTTTATGTTATTTTTGAATTTTGATTCTAATATTCCATGTCTCACCTCTTCCATTTTTGAAGGTGGAAGGTGTATTTTACTCATATAAATCATATTCCTTTCTCCTTTTTCATATACATATTGTATCTATAGATAAAACAATGAATATTAAAAAACAATGATTTGATAAGATTAATCAAATAGATACTAAAATAAATGCATGAAAACACCTTAAAATTTGTGAATCAAATACACATATTAGGAATCTATATTTTTAATTAGTTTGTATAATTTTATATCAAATAATTATATATTATTTTTAAAATTAAAATTGTAAGCATGGTAATTATTTGTATCCTTTTTAAGGGTAAATTTGAAATTTAATTATAAAAAAATACTGTTATAAATCTCTAAATATTTATATAACTTCATCTTTGATTCAATTGGATTATTTTATTTATTTCAACCACATCCTATGATTTCCTATATAGAAACATGGTTTAATTTATTAATGATAAGGGCCATGATATAATTTTCGGTATATAAATAATAAAAAATGTCACCATCTTTGTTTTAATATCACTATTAATTTTTCAGAGGTATTATAAAAGTTATGTTCATTTATATATGGTTATACATAATGATAGTTAATTTATATTATGAAGGAAAACAATTTTTTATTGATGAAATAAAAAAATTAAATTTTGATGCAATGCCAATACAGTACTTTTGCAAGGAGAAGAAAAATCAAATAAATAATTTAAGAAATATTTAAAAAATTTCATGTTGAATGTATTATTCTGTTTTAAAACATTCTAGAAAAAAACTTTATATAGATATTTTAATTTTTTTTATTAAAATTCAATTACTATTTTTTTCTCTAATATCAAACTATATCAATAGTCCGAAAAAATAAATTAATTTTATCTTATATTTATTAATAATTTATTAATTGATGTAGTTTTTATAGAAACCATACTATATGTCCAATGAATGGGATATGGTATATAATATAGAAAATTATCCATTTATTTTTTAATTATTATTTCTGGTAGCATTATTTATTCCTAAAAATAAAAAGAAACATTCATATCACATTAATCAAAAAAGGTATGACAAGGGGGTTTAAAAATGATATAAGTGATAATTCATCATTTAAGCTTCAATAATTTTTATATTATGAGAATAATTTTAATTATATTCATAATATATTCTATATATTTCAATTATTATGCACTTTATCTTGAAAATGAATTTATATAAATAGAATACTTTAACTAATTACATGGGTTCTGACTCCTAGAGAAACCATGTCTCCTCTATTACCCACACTTAAGGAACCACATAGATAGACCAAAATCTGATGAAAAAAATTATTATCATCTAGGTATAAATAATTTATTATTATTATTATTAATTATTAAAACTCTAGGGTTCTTACAGAGTACTCTAAATTTGTTTTTTCACAGAGGATGTGATCAGAATAAGTGATTGTTTTCATATTAATTATTTTTCAACAACCTTAATGTTCAGCATAACAATTAAAAAATAATAACATTTGTATTTCATGTATATTTATAGGATATTATGTTAATTTAACAACCTTATTCTTCCCCCTTTTCCACCAAATGTGAAATGAACTTATCACCCATAAGTATGTGTGCACTACCACGTACAAATAATGAAATGATATATCTTCCATCACCACATCACATTGATATTTATAATTATTTATGTTAATAATATATTTTTAATTTCATGATATTTTTGTTTTCTTATAATTTTAAAAAATTCTTTGTCTTTATTTTTTCCATCCATCAAATAATGGAATCTTCACTCATGCGTACATATGGAATACCATCCCCACAAAATGATGTAGATTTTTTTCAACTATTTAAATTAATATTTTAAAAATAATATATAGTTATTAAATATTATAATAAGGAACTGATTTTTATTTTGGGGATGATGGAACAGTGACCAATGTTGATGGGTTGGAATTGTAGAACATAAAATTACATATAAAAGAAAATATTAAGCCCCAAAAATTGATGATTTTAATACTAGATTAGTATTAAATGGTTTTTGAAATTATATATATGGATCATATAAGTTAATTTAGGTTTATATATATTTACAGTATAAATTTATACTCAATAATTAATTTTTATACTAGAGGATATACTTCTAAGTGAGAATATCTAATGAGGGGTATGGGTTTCTCATAAAACTTTTTTTATATGAGACACATTCCATATTCCCGCACTTGTTTCTTTTTTTATTTATATATAAATCTGATGTATTATTTTTATAAATTGTTTCATGAAAATTATGGTTATTTAAAAATTCATCTATATATCTCTATTTCATGAGTTTTTTAATTTGATACTACTAATGTCGTAAGATATTGATCTTTCAGTATCATTTTAATTATGACTATTTATTCTCAAATATTCTATTAGGAAAATTGTATAATATTTATTTAAAATAGACATTAATTTTTCTTCTAATAAGGTTATTCATAAAATTTTTATATAACAATACCATTTTAATATATTTAGTATATAAATTGGTCATAATATTTATTTTTAGAATAAGATAAAATATTTCCACTTTCATCCAAAACCATTTCCTTTTATATCCATGTGTCTAAAAGGATTTCCAATATTTTATTCCTTGGTATTATAAATATTCAAAGTTATATATATATATATATTTTAATTTCGATATAAATATTTAAAATCAAAATTCTTGTTTTTTTAAATAATATACCTTTTATTTTTTCTAAAAATGTGAATGAAATATTATTTTATTTATTAATAAGTAAATATAATTTCCAATTGGGATGATTCTTCCTGGTTTTGATGTATACATTAAATTTTTACATTGAAAATTACACACAACACTTTTCCAATATTTTTTTAAAAATATTATGATTTAATATTTGATTTAAAAATTAAATTGGTATTTTTCTCAGAAATATTTTATTGATCTTTTAAATTTATTTTTGATCTTTGGTAATATCCTATTGTGCTAGTTATGATTTACCTGAGATACAATCCAATGATAATATTCATATCATTTATCTAAATGTTTTATGACTATGATGATGAGATTTCTAAGAGACCTGTTTAATATCCATGGGATATTCATTCTTGACATGATTCATTCTTTTTTTATCCAATGGCATGCATATGAATGTACTATGATTATTTGATCGATTGGTCTGTTATATCAATCCATTTCATTTTGTAAAATAATATTGTTATATCATGATATGATGATGATATGCGTGGAATTTATTTCAAATACCTATTTTCATATTTAGATTCATTATTCTAATTTCATAGAGTTATTTTCACAAGAGTATGTGTGGATATGATTTGGAATTACAATGATTAAATGTGTATTTCAGTAGTAGAAACTATTTTTAACATTTGCATTTTTATTTTCTAATTTAATTTTTAATTTTATTCTAATCCATCGACATAAATAATGGTACATTTGGCATTGGTTTTCTGGATAAAACGACATCAAATTTATTGTTATATAATGTTTTAAATTTTGGTTTCTAAAATAAATTGATGAACAATGAAATTTTTGTTTTATTATTTATATAAATTATATTAAAAAATTTATTAGGATATAGATTATTTAATAATATTATATTTTACTAGTCAAGAAGAAAAAATAGAGTTATGTATCAAATGTTATTGATTCAGAAGTTGGTCTTTTTTATATTTTGGTAGGTACAACCAATTCTAGTGAAAAAACTGAGAAAATCGAAAAACAAGCCCACATAAAAAACTAAATTTAAGGCTTCAATGATTTTTCAATGCTATTAGGGGTTTCATAAAACTGAAATTTTTTGTGCAACAATTTAATTATTTTAGGTTATAACTCTAATAATAGTGAAACCATTGATCTATAATGAATTTTCCATCTTTTTTGGTAAATCTAAAATGAGTGTCTTATATTTATAAATATATCATAATATAAGTGGCCATTTTATGTAAATTTCAATGATGTTTATTAATGATAAAAAAATAATAATAACTATAAATGATTAAAATACATATTATGTTCAAATCATCAATTAATTATGCATAAAAATATTTTCTGAATTTAAATGGTGTAAAATTATTAATAAAAGTGGATAATTATTTATAAATAGTAAAATATATATCACCAATAGAATTGTATCAAAATTTATGATAGATATTAAATAAATCAACACTCATTTTCAGATAAATGAAAAACTGATCACTCATTTTTAAAATTTTACTTTTAACATCTGTTAAATATATAAATGATGATAAAAAATATTCTATAATAAATTAAAATATAAATTTTATAGAAAAAAATAAAAAAAATTATTTCATAAAAACATTAAATATTGGTTATTTATTAATTAAGATTGAAAGGTCACTTTTCACCTTTTTTTAAAAACTGAAAGTCCAAATATAAGACATTAATCATTGTGTTTTTTTATAAAATAACATCAAAGAAAATATTGCAATAGGGTGTAAAAATAACAATGTAAAAATCTAATAAAATATGTATCTCATTTCCCAATACACTAATTAAATATTCATGTAGCTTAAATGGACTTACAATTCTATTGTTATGACCTATGAATGTTGACCATATCTATAACTTTGCTTTGAGATGTTCAACTTCTAATATCCATAAAATATGATCTATTAGTCCGCTTTAGCTCTAATACGAATACTATCAAATCTTGGGAAATGAGATAAAACCTGGTTACATATTTGAAGTTTTTTATTTTAATAATTGATTGAAAAAGTAACTTATAATTTCAGTTTATGAAAAAAAACTTATTGTTAAATTCCTTCTAATATTCATCATATAATTTCAATAACATTTTATCTATATGTCCATTTAGCTCCAAAATTAGTCAAATAAATTTTTTTGAAATGAGATAAAACATGTATAATATTATTGTGCACAATTATTTGAACAAATGACACCAGTGGTTACTTTTATCAATATTTACAAAAAACATGAGATTAAATATCTCAAATGATCAATTCTTGACATCCTTGAAGATTCCTTTGTTAGTTTATTTTATTATCTAGGGCTATCAAAATGATTCTTGGGAAATGAGCTACAACAATGTTAATATGTTTCGAATTATTTATTGAAATAATCAATACCAAATGTAACTTTAATTGTTATTTCATGAAATAATGTGACATTAAAAGGCATCCATTTGGACATTTAACCTCAATTAATATATAAATTATGATCAAATTCATCATGTAAGACATTTATTGTAGTTATCTATGAATGATTGTTAAAATTAATATGTTAAAGATGAATTTTATACTAGTGTGTGTGAGTAATAATTCTTCATGATATGCTCCCAAGGTTATATTTTGTCATTATTATGAATAGTTATGTTCAAATTATTGATGCATCTATATGATTTTGTTTAGCATCGCTCACTAGAGCAGGGATGGACATGATGTGAAATAACTATGTTTTAATTTTGTTTCATGACATTATTTTATTCTATATTAATAAACGATATTATGAGTGGATATGATCATTACAATCTATAATAAAAATATTATGATTTCAAAGGTTTATGACATTATATTTCTTTACTATGACTCATGAATAACGATTTCTTAATTGAAAACCCTATTAATATATTTATTGAAAATGAAATTATTTTTTTGTTTCTGATCAAAGTATTTTAGGGTATTAATATTTTTCCTTAATAATATTCACATTATATTGATATCATACCCTCATTACCTTGTGATGATCTTATTGATGATATCATGCATTTTTATCGATAATGAGAATTTGATCTCACATTTTGATATATTTCTTTCCTCTTGTTTAGATGAAATTTTATAAGTATGATATTTATGGAAGAGTATTATTCTGAAGATCATTGTGGGATATGTGGAAAATAAATTAATAAATATGTTTATTATGAATATATAAAATCTTAGTAAAATAAACATGTATAGTATTTAATGATTTATAATATTTATATGTATTGAATATTTATCTTGAATGATGTAAAATTTATTAATTTAATGTTTTAGTAACTATAGTTTTTTAAAAGGGGTGTAATGTTATTTTTATAAACTATGGTATGGAAGATTTATTGACCACCCTTAGGATATGACTACTTATCAATGAACATCCTCTATTGTGTTAATGAATAGAGTGTGGTTTTCCTTTAAAATATATCTCTAAGTAGATGATTGAAATTTTATATGAAAAAGATATAGATTGTCTCATTTTTATCAGCTATAAAAGTGTTATATTTATTATTAACCTGATCTTCACTAGTTATTGAAGAATTTTCTTAATAAATCGCATTATTATATGATATAATGGTTGTATGATTATTATAATCCATGTCTTCAGTATAAAAAATTCTAAAGGATTTGAAAATATAGTGAATATACATGACATATGATAAACATAAGGTGTCACACTTTGAAAGTAATGTGCCTCGATTTGGAGATCATATAAATGATTTTGATGATTTTATAATTTTCACAATGACTATTGTAACTAACAATATTATTTTTGTTAGTAATAATTTATTAGAAAGAGATGAAATTGTTTAAACATAAAATTTGGTGGACAATGAAATCCCACATGTATGCCAAATGAAATATGAGATAGAAGGCATAACCATTTAATTATTTCATAATAAAAAATATCATTATGATATGAAAAACATAATTTTGGGTGGGTATTCATTGACACCTAATGAGAGAAAAATAGATATTTATGTGTGTTTTGATGATGAATACTATGGTCAGAATGATTTAAAAATTATAACAAGTAATCTATGTGGGAATATGTACCCATGGAAATGTATTAATGTAATTAGATGATGTTTTATATGGGAAAAAGTGGGACATATAGGAAGAAATTTTATAGTAATGTTGATATTTCCAATGGAGAGAAATAAATTACACCATGATGTTGCATTTATTGTTTAATATCATATATATAGAATATATTGGAAATATATATGTTATTGTTATAATAAAAGGTGTTACGCATAGACCAAGGAGGGTTTTATGATATTTAATATTATTAAAGTAGTATAATTAACATCTTTATGTATTTGTATTCAATAATAATCCGGTTGAAGATCATTCTAATTGTAATTATGATTTTAAGAATCATAAAACATTAAAATAATGTTCTCAAATAGATTTTAACTATTAATTTCTAGGGATATGTTTATTGGTACAAACCCATTCAAAAATTTATTTAATGGTAAAGTAATATTTTATGAAAAAAAATAATTTTGGTATAGAAAAACATTAATATGTTCCATATGGAGAGATAATAAAATTTATTTAGGATAAATTGATTATTCTTATTGAACAATTAAATTTAAAAATATTTATTCCCTTGTAATTTCTTATTGATTTGAAGAAAATGTAGTATTTTATCATTAAAGAATATTACTGATTTTTTTATTATTTATATGAAATGGATTATATATGATTTTATTTATGAAATAATGTTATATTTATTTTTTATATGAATTTATGTCTTCCATGAGGTTTTGTGGTCATTAATAATATTTTAGTAATGGATTATCATGTTTTAAGAGAATATTTGATAATGGTATTCATGTGATTAATCCGTGACATTATAATCTACTATATATTGTCTCATAAGTAATATTATGTTGTTTTGGGAATTTAGTGACCTTAATTCTAAAATATTTGGATTTAAATTTGGTATGAAATATTTATAATGTTATGGTTTAGTTAAATGGTTTAAATTTAACATTGGGCATTTTAGTTGTGGTTTTAGAGATGATTGTATTATTTCATAACATTAGAATTTATACATAATGGATATAATATGCTAACCATTTTTATATTTGTTAGTATCAAAAAAATTAAATGAATGATCTGATATTCATTTATAGATATTATGACTGGTTAAATGATAAAATTAGTGTTTTAGTCCTAAAAAATATGTATTGAATAGTCATTTCATGAAGTGAGTGATGATGTGGAAATTGGTTGAATCACATAAAATGATGGAAATATTCAGATGAGACTAAATTAAATAAAATATGATAAAAAAATTTTCATTACCATAATACTTATTGAATCACAAAAATTTAGTCAGTGGATCTTGAAATTAAAATGTAATTTCATTACCATCATTTCTAAAAAAATTATTATCTTTTCAACCCTAATTGATTTGAGTATTTATGCACATTAACTTCGTCATGAACACATTAAATGTAAGTATCTATTAGTCGTTGGATTTTCTTACTCCACCAAGTCTATATTTTAACATCCTCTAATGTTCTACCTATATAAGAATCTGATTATGAGTTATTTATTTTGACATTAATATTTAATTTTCACATTTTCCAAGGGATGTTTTATCCTTCAATTGAATAATGTGGGATTTCAAAAACGTTATATTATAATACATGACACTTTATTTGTAAGATAAGAATACCAAGGACACACATTATTTATATTTGGATAATTTATGACCATGAAAATTTCGTTTAATGGATAATAATACCATTATATTTCAGAACACATAATAATAAAACATACAAAAATTTAGATATATGATAAACAATTTATTACGTAAATATATCATAGATATTTTATTTGGTGGATATGAATACCAGTAAAATAATTATGTCGTATATGTATAATTTCTATATATAATAGATATTTTTTTATTACAACTCAATAAATAAGAACAATATTTTTAATGAAGTTATTTTAAGATTAAATTATTAAATTTATTCAAAAAAATTATCTTCTTTTTGTGATATAATATTATAATTAATTTCATAATATTTTATATATTATATTTTGTAAAAATTTCACAATGCTTGAAATAATCATATCAAAATTCTCACGATGTAAATTTGGTGAAATTTTCTTGAAATATTAAATATTCAGTGAATACTGAAATAAAATGTTTTAGAACATTTACATATCCATGGAAAATTTAAGTATAAACTCTTTTCAATAAATTTTTATATTTTTATATTTATTTTCATTAATAGTAATTTATTTAATGACATTGTAATTTATATTTATATTTATTTTTTTATAAAAACACATTTATACCTAAAAATCCTTTTTACGGAAAAATATTCATTATATTATTTTATAGGTATATATTTAATGAATGTTTTTTCTAAATATAGAGATTTCATTTTATAATATTATTTCATATTTTGAATTAGTATATCAAAAAAATTTAAAATAACCAATATTATATATGGTCAATATGATTATTAATGGATCAAATATTTATCACTTCTCTAATGGTAAATATAGTAATTAAGGGTAAAAATAATGTTAGGATGCTTCAAAAAATATATATATTTTACCCCAATATCATTGGAATGAGGTTAATATAGCTATCCCTATTGAATATTCAAATATTTGGAAACCTGACACCACTTTTCATCGATAACGACCATTATATTATTTTACGTCTTAAAATAATAAAATTTCAAATAATTTTGTTTCAATTTTTTTTTATTTTCTCACTATGATAAAATGATGTTATGATTAGTTATAAATGGTTCTTCTGAAATAATAATATTTTTTTTGTTACACTTATATTTTTTTTTAGTGACGAAATCATAATAATAAATGATTATGCAACCCCAACATAATGATTTTTGAAGAAGTAATGAATTAAATTAAGTAATATTAAAATTTTAATATGAAAGATTTTTAATGAATTATTATGTTCCAAAAAATGTGTAGATACACGTAAATATTATTTATATTTAAATTTTTTAATATAATTTATTTTTAAAATGTTTTCCTTTAATTTCAAACTTGTGAATAGTCTAAAAGTTTCTTTAATGGTGTATTTTTTAAATTAATGTTTTATTAAATAATTTAATATTTATTAAACATTATATTTTTTCAAATTAATCATATATGTTATATAATATCATTCATTGTCCATTTATGGGTCATTATTCCTTTTATTGTGACATTATATTACCATAACATGTAAAATATTTTAATATCATAGTAATCATCAAAACAATTAACGGGGGTTAAAATAAATATGAAATGGTTAAACAATAACATATACATGTTTAAATCATGTCAGATGAAATTATTTATACATATATTCATCTTTGATTCAAGATATATTGATCTAGAGAAACTAAAATTTTATAAAACATTTATATTAATTTAATCCTCAAAATAATTATATAGGTTACCCTCTAAATAGTTATATAATAACACCAACCCTCCTATATTCCTTACACCTAAATATAATACCATCATAAAAAATCCTCAAAATAATATATTCATTGATTACTTAGCTAAATCATATAAAAAATATCTTTTTAAAACCCATTGTTAGGGTACTTATGGGGATACCCAAACGAGATTGTTCAGTGAAAAATTAATCAACTTAATCAACTTTTATCATTTTACATCTTCTTGGACCACATTAAATTCAATAAAAACTAATATAAATTTTTAACATCAGTATCAAAAAAATATTGAGATACTATTATGTTAATTATATTACATTATTCTTCTCATTTTTTCCATAAAATGGGACCTGAAAGTGTTTTTATTTCATACATGTGGACTACCACATCTATAAATCATTACTATTTATTTTATATCAAAAACTCTCATTGGTGTTTGTAACAATTTATTAATCAAATATATATTTTATTTATTAATTTATTTTGTAACTATAGTGTTTAATTATTATATTCCTTTCATTTATACTATCCATTTGAAAATTGGTATATCACTAATGTGTTTGTACAAATGACCCTCAATATAAAGTGATGTAATCCAATTTTTATAATTTCATACTATGAATATATGTAATATTGTATATACTGATTTTATGTGATATATATTTCAAGAAAAACATTATAGAGGTCATTGAATTATTATCCATTAAGATGGACTTGAAATTCAACAACAAAACATAATACAAAAATGAAATAGTTTACACGAGGAAATTATTATTTTAGTAATGGTTTTTTAATAATCTGGTATTGAAATAATATAATTTGAACATATATGATATTATAATTATTTATATCGTTATTTATCATAATTATAATGAATATAAGTTTTTTCTACTGTATGATATAGTTCGTACCACGAAATTATTGTACTTTGAAATGGTTTTTCATCTCAATTTTCTTTCATTATGAGTTCTTCCATATTGTATAATAGTTTATTTCTTTTTGAATATATATAACACACAATAGTATATTTTTATGTGTCTCATAGAAATAAATAGTTTTTAATAATCCATATTCATTTCTATCTTTCAAGAGGTTTTAAATGGAAAATTACCATAGCGGTATGGGATTTTAATCTCAATCTCAATTTAATAATGATTTTATTGTTTTCATTTCCAATTATGGAAATTATATCGTCCTTATATAATTCAAATATTTAATTTTATTCTAATCTAGTTCTTCAAGTAATTGTCATGTAATAGTAAAAAAATCTATTATTAGTACATAAATTCCATAAGATATGTTTTAAAAAATCACTTTATATTATATATGGTTGGAAATATATTTTTCCATAACCATGTATCTAAATAAAATTAATTTTTTTATACATGACCAAATTATATATTAAATTTCTTTTATCAATTTTATACATTTAATAAAAAAGAAAAGTGGAGTATTTATGGAGTTTTACAAATAAGGTAATTTTATACTTTTCACTGAATATATGAAACAAATAATTTTTTATTGATTTAGACATAAATGGAATCCATTATCACCATGACCTATAAATTCATTGATATTTATATTAAAATTTTCCATTTATTTTTTCAAATTTATTTGTTTATATATTATTTTTATAAATTTTTATATTATCAATAATTGATTTTGAAATGAAATAATTATATTCATAATTAACTATAGGAGTGATATTTTAAATAATATATTCAACTATGATAATATCATTTTATGTGACATATTGCTTATAGGAAATATGATCCCAGGAAACCATCTTTATTATTCAGAATTTTTTTTGATTATGATTAAGAGATGCCTATCAAACTTGTTTATTTTTCAAGAAGCAATCTATTAAAATATTAAATATGTTTTATGATCCCTTGTAATACATATAAATGTATTATCATTATATTAGAAATGATACCATTATTTTTATAAAATGTATTGGGTATTTTAATATTTATATCTCATTGGGTGATTATAATAATCATTTAAATCATTTCAAATGTCTATTTTCACTTGAAGTTGTGTAAATATTATTTTTCAGATATATGAGGACACTATTATGCATGGGAATGATTTAAAATAAAAATGTTTAAATTTTGATGAGTGATTTTTATTTCTTAAGAAAATTATCATAATATTATTCATTGGAAATAATTTAAAATGTCAAGTACACACAATGATACATGTGTATGATTTCTTCTTTCTATGATTCTTATATTATGCATAGACATTATTTTAAATAGAAATGTTAACATTTTGATGTCTATGTATGATTTCATATATATTTTCTTATAGTATTATTAGAAGACATGATTATAAATACATAAATCCAAAAGATAGTTATTTTTATATTCGTATTATTCAATAGGACCATGTTTTGAATTTTAAATGATCGTTTCTTCTTTACCACCCTAACTAATAATGTGTTTGGATATGACTTGATTATATAGTTTATGATCATACCTTTTTCAGGTAATAATATTCTTTGTTGACCACATGCATATTATTTTGTTATGATACCCTTATGATCATAATATTATATAATGATAAATAACATCCATGATTATCATTACCTATAAAATGGGGTCACCCTTAAATATAATTCCTTACATGAGTTTTCATTTAATTATATACAAATGATATATACATATGAGTAAAAATATAATAATCATTATGTGATATTTTTAAGATATTTCAAGAAAAAAGTTGATTATTTATCTAGTTTCTAATTACACTAAACCATTACTAAGAATGTCATTATAAAATTGTGTTTGGTATTGAATATTCATTTATAATGATGTTATATTTATAGATTTATTTTTTAGGTTGATATAGGGTTAATGGTTCTAGATTAGCTAGATATGGGTGACAAATTAGGCTATCTCTACCACCACATCCAAGACAAATTCACCAAAAAAATTTCTGCATATTGTTAGGATGTTATTTGTGGTAAATAAAGAATAGATCATGGAAAGAGGTTCTATGTAGTGTTTACTATTTGATTGTGTCTTCTTCATTTACACTCATACTTGTTAGGAAAGAATGGGTTATTCCATTTATTAAGGGTTATTGATAATTAGCCATAAAATCAATGGCATCTCATAGACACACCTTCAGATAAAGTATTCCTTTGATTAATATAATCCATTTATAATTATTGAATAATACACTGAGTTCACTATTTTAGGAAATTGAATATTTTATGTAGATTTATCGGTATTGAGATTCATCCTTGTGACTTTTATGGGGACCCAATATGATAAATATTTGATTTAGGTTAGTTTAATATGGATTATTATATATCATAATGTTCTAATAAAAACAATTCTCATTGATTGACTTCAATATAATAATTTTTGATTTTGGTTTTAATTTTGGTTTATTGATGCCATGAAGACAACAGTTGAAATCATTTGGCACATTTAGATTTCATGTAATGAATAGAAGTTCCAAAAATAATTAAAATATATCTCCCATGATATCATTTTGGTAGGGTGTGAAACTATTAATTTAATCATTCATTTATTTTTTTTTGTTTTTTAATTTTTTTGGGTTGTATTTTTATATACATCTGTCGGAATAATAATTATCTCATATGTGCATGCATTTAAAATAAAACATTTAAATGATATTTTCAAATTTGAAAAATTATTAATTTTAATTATTATCATTGAAATGTCATTAGAAATAATTGTATAGTTGCATAATGAGATCATAGGATTCATTGAGGTTTTATCAAAACAAACATAAACCCATCAATCCTTATGATGGATGTGAAATATGAAGATGTTAATTTGGATAAAATTTATTATTTAGGAAGTATCTTTTTTATGATCATGTGTCCAAGATTCACACACACTCACAAACACACACACACACACACACACACATATATTATGTCCAGATCCAGATCATATCTATATGTGGATTGTTTATTTTCTGCATAAGGTCATCTTTCAATCGTCATTGTCTATTAAAAAATTATTGTTTCCTTTGATGCATGAAATCAATATTATTGGGAGGATATATATTCCTTTATTTCGTTAAACTAACAATTATATCAATTTGGGTAAATGTGTCACATGAAACATGAAGTGGAAAAAGTTAAAAACAATCATATAGATGAAAATTTAATTTTATTTATTGTTTTAATAAACTTGTAACAAAGTATCTACCATAATGTTAATTTTTTGTTTATTTTGAACATAATTAAAAGATATGATATATAAAATATTTTTTAAATAAATAATTATTATCATATAAGGGAAAATGTCGATATTTTTTAATAATGTATTAGATGGAAATAACAAAACATTGACTATATTTATAATGTGAATTGTTCCCTAAGTGAGGAATAAAAATTTTCAATTATTTGAGAATCAATAAAATCTTTTTATACTATTTTAATTAAATTACAAGTTACCGAAATATTTGGGATTTTATATATTGTTTCAAAAAATATACAGTGAGAATACCTTGGATATAACACAACCAAATAAATAATTGGAGGATCTACTAAATGCAGATTCTCCTTGTGATAATGAGTTAAGGAATATGATGGAAATGTGGTATATTCATTGAAAAGTTAATATGAGATTATAAAACTAATCACTATTTATTTCTTGATTCATCACCTTAGAATATTGTTTATTTACTAATAATATATTATTTCAAAGATGGTTATTTCTGTAGTATTGATAATATTGGAGATGATTAACTATATGATCTAATGTAATGATTAACAAATTTTGCGGTGTAATATCTACGAGGTATGAAAATTAAATTAATTATCCTTCAACTCATCCCCATTCTAATTGGTAAAAAAAATTCTCAATTAGAATATTACAATCTTCATGAGGAATCTATATCATATTTATGATAGAATTAAAAAGAATTAAATTCTAGATTAATTTATAATACTCTTCATATATGGTTATTAAATTCATTGTGATTATTGATATAATGCTCAATTTTTATGAAATAATTTCCTTAATATTTGGAATTCATTTGGTTGATATTAATAATTAATATAATTATAATGTTTCCTGGATTTCAATTAATTAAGAATTGTGAAATATATTATGTTGGTGCATGGTTACTATTCTTCGATGAATATTAATTCTACCATGTTTAGATAATTATTTTAAATCATATATATTATATTTCTATAAATATTATTTTTATACATTTGATTCTAAATGAATCATGTGAATAATTTCAGGTAATCGGAGTTATATTGATCACCATCAATCTTCCATTACATTCTAACATTTCACTCTCATATATTATACTAATTATAACCTATAAAAATTCCAAGGCGACCAATACATGTATACCCACATAATGGAAAAACAATAATAAAATAGGAAATGACCTGATATTTACCAAAAGAGGTGGATCCTGTTGCTATTATGGTGTGAAAAATGGAAGATGACGTGATGTATTTCTAGAAAAAACACACTTCTATGGACAATGAAATGTGTGTGAATGAGTAACGATGGTTTAGATCAATATTTCATTACTGATTGATAATTTTCTTAAGATGATTGTTTTGGTGAGTGTATGTCACACATGACACATTAGATATTCTAATTTGAAGTCGTGATGAGGGTGGGGGAAATAATGGAATAAATGAATGAAACTATTAAAAATAAAATGGATCACTTATTGGACATGTAGTGTAGGTGTGAAACATTATGTAATTAACTATGCTTAGTGACTAAGGTCTCTATGGATTATATAAGATTCATGTGGTGCGGATTTCAAACACTATATTTGTATATTGAAGTATATATATTGTTGTGTACCAAATGTTCATAGTAAATAGCTCAATGTTACCCACAATTAATTTATCATATTATACATTCCATGAACCTCTCGATCATGAAACAAAATCCCACTTCAGTACATTCCCGACTTGTAAATAATACATAAACATCATGTGAACCAGAATATTCTTTGATTACTCATGAGTCATAACTCTTCATGAATTTTTAGTACATTCTTGGATGAAGGATTAAGTCCAACATTCCTGGTTCTATTCTGGACATACCAATTATAATGTGAAAATAAGTTATTAATAATAAAATTAAATAAATATCTCCTTAAAAGGGAATAAAAAATATGTACCCTTGAATGTAAATATATATATATATATATATTGATATATATATATTTATTTATTGGGACATTCAGTAAAATTATTTATAAAGATATTTATATGACATGTTCTATGTAAAAACTATTTGTTCATGTTTTATCATTAGTAGTGGTTGATTTAAATAATAAAAATATAGATAGTGAAATTAATATTTTTTTGAGACAATATTGACAGATATTTCATGAGATGGATTTTGAGCTCAGAGGAGTCATGAAGATGTTTTAAATGTGTGTTGAAGTGTCATATGGGTAGTAGAAGGCCCATAGGTAAGGTTTATTGTTGTAGCTTGGGTGATAAAATTTATCATTCAACGAAAGAGGGAATAATTATTATTAGGGATATAACTAGGTAATAAGTTGTTCAATCATTCATACAAGTGTGTCTATAAGGTCTATTATCCACCCATTGATCCTAAAGCAGGTTCCTAGTGGGTACAAGGTATCACATGATATTGACTGAGTACTTAGTGGTATCCCAATTCATTTTTAAATTTTTCGATATTTGTTTTATTTAGTATATTATTTAAAATTCGGAAACCATCAATACTCCCAGTATGAGCAGGGGATCAATCATCTCTCACCTTTCCCCTTAATATATAATTACATTTATTAGAATATTCAATGTTATTATCAATTACATTGCATGTTTAATATACTAATCTACAACATGTTTGTCAACTTTTCTATCACAATATTATTTTGTATTTTTCACCACTATAATAAATTTCCTCTAAAATACACGTATTTTTATTTCAATATGGTATTTAAATTTATACATTCCAAATATAAATCTTCCAATGATTCACAATGTAATGGATCATATGTATAATATATTGGTTGTTCATATGTTTTTCTTGATTTATTTGGTATTTTTTTTGTTTATAAATTGTTGGTTTGGGTAGGGTTCTTTTAGTGAATTGAATCTGAACCAATCAAGGTCCCTATAGTATTGGGGGGGTAATACTACCATGGTATTTGGTTTTTCATATGGGATTAAGTTGAGCAATACTGATGTATCTTTTTTCAATGGTAATTAGATCAATTGTTTCAATAATATTTCACCAATGAGGTAGTTGGATGAGATTTTGACTCATATTCTATATGTGTTGTATTATTGTGGATGGCATTGTAAATTTCAAAATGGTGATGGTTTTTTTAGGTAATAACTTATCTGATATTATCAATAATATTAATAGTTTGTGGATATTTGTTGGTATTATTAGAGACTCACAAAAAGGATGAGGTTATTGGGGTCGTTTTTACACATTACATGATTCATGAGGTTGTTGTGACAATTAAATGATAATATTATACATGATATATTGATTATATTATGTGTTTGGTGTTGTCTATAAACTCATAGGAGGGATATAATGTAAATGGATGTATGATCTAAGGGTGATAGTGATCACTTTTTTCATGTTGTATTCTTGATATAAAAATGATTTTTGTTGGGGGATAATATGTTTAGTATTATAGAGGACATATTTTTGTTTTGATCTATGTTTTATCTAGCTCTTGATCTGATATTTTTATAAATAATTAAGTTGACCATCAGATATAGGATATAAAATTTACACATTCCTTTGAGACATTTTTATTTATTTTTCATAGTCATTGTAACACCATAATAATTCTGGTTATACATTTTCCATCAAAAACTAATCTATTTAATAGCTTTCTTCACCTGAAACACCTAACCAATATGAACAAAAAAATGATCTATAGAATTTTATATATATCTATATAACTAGTAGGTTAAAATAATTCTATATAAATTTAGAAATAATTATATTTCTATTTAATTGGATTCTCCATTTTATATTCGAATGAATTGACCAAATTTCAAGTATCATAGTTAAAAAAATTAGTCTAATTAATCCTTTAAAATATAACTATTATAGAAAATGAATTTCTTTAACTGAATGAATTACATCTAAAATATATTGGTATTATTAATAATCTATTAACACTATTAGTAATTTATTGGAAATAAATGTACCAATAGATAAAATTTAAACAAGGTTATTTTCTTATGAAAATGGTTTTTATAGTATTTTTTGTATTATTTAAACTTTCTATTCAATAATTTATTAATATAAAATTTTAAAAATAATTTCTTTTAGATATAGAATAATAATATTTAATAAGATTAATTTTTTTCATTTAATGAAATACTTGATTTTAATTTGATTAGTGATATTTCGGTTTTTACCAAAATTATGTGTTTATAATTAGATAAGAAATTACTTGATGTTTATAAAACATTTTAATTGGTTATAAAGTTTTTTCATTATGTTCAACTATATATTTTTAATTTATTATATTAAATTAAGAAATATATTATTAGTATTTCAAATACATAAGTCATATTTTCGAATAATATCATTTTTGGGGATTTTATTTTAATTAAAAGTTATTTTATTAAAAAATTTGTGGCCTATTTTCATAGTCAGAAAACAGTTACATATATTATAATAATTTAATATAATTCATTAATATCAATGAAATTTAGTATTTTTACCAATAAATATGAACACTAAATAATATAATTTATTATAATTATTATTATTTACATGTTACATGAGATAATGCTAAAATTAATTATTATTATACATATATATTTTTTAATAAAATGAAATTAATATTTATAACTACAAGGTAATAATTTTTTAACAAGAATAATTTTGATTTTGTCCATTTAAATTAAATTACATATGAAAAATTATCTAGAATAGAATAACAAATAGTTGTAAAAGTGAAAATTTTGAGAGTAAATGACATAGAGGCATATGTAAAAAAATTTAGAAAAGATTTGTTGTGGTATTTAAAACCATTTAAAAAATAAATCTTAATTATTTTAATATTTTTACATTTCTTGACAGGTGAAACATGTTCTCTATTTATTTTAGGATGATATAAATTAAAACATTCCTTTCCCATCACTGATAAAATGGGCCGCTCACAACCCATTAATAAAAAACAAATGATATGGATTACTATTGAAATAGTAGCCTTTTTATTACCATATAAATCTATTTGTCATCATCATTCCTATTATAAAAATATATTTTCCTAATATCTCATCATCCAATGAGTCATCCATGGGAATTCCCATGTCCACAACATTAGTACTTTTTCCCTTAAAATCTTTTGATTTGAATCCTACTTTCCAAAAAATAATTTTCAAATTTATATATAATGATATAATTATTGATTTTATATTAAATTTTATTATTCACTAAGAATAAACTCTATCTACATTTCTATTTTCAAATAAAAAATGAAAAATAGCATTCGTTTGTTGTGAAAACTATCACCTCCATGAACAAACAAATTCTATTTTTCCCCACTATATCACTAAGAATACTCATTGGGTGAGATTAAAAAATAAATTATACATATATAATATGAATTTTAATATTAAGAGACAAAATATTATCCATATTATTACCTCTTATTAGTTTATATATGATAACTTTAGTCATGTGCTATATAGAAAACCTCATCCAAGAAGTAACATATATCGATTTTCATCTTATTTATTTATTATTTATTAAAAAATATAATAATATTAACCACTTAAATAATGTTATATAAATTACTTAATTATTATTATTTCATAATTATATTATGGAAAATGATACCTCTTTCATTATCAAAATAATCCATGCCTTATGGTATGTTATTATTATGGTTGGTCTGACCACCAACATGAACATTGCCATTAAATTAAATCATGCCTGAAAATGAAAACATAGTTTTTGAAAATATATTTTATAAATAAGTTAATAATGATTTTATTTTTAATAATTAATGTTTAAATTATCATTTAAATCATTTATTAAGATAAAATTTTCAATTCGTTCTGAATCACAGAAATGTGCTCATTTCTTATTACATAATTATATATTATAAAAACCCGAATTGAAATAAATTATGAAGTTATATGTAAATAAAAAAAAATTAGTAGCTTCAATGGGCTTTAAATTATTATATTTCGTATAAAAATTAATAATCACTTTTCTAATACAAATCTAGCTTAAAATTATCAAGATTACCAAAACATGATATTGAAAACAGTAAATAACACAATAACATAAATGTATAGAGTAATTATGAATTAACATTATAATATATTATACATATAAATAAAATTAGGATATATTTTTTTATGATAGTTAGTTTTTTGAAGGATATCATTATTCCTTATATCACCACAGGAATTAAGGTAAGGTTTTCCAGTATCAAATTTTTATCCCTTAAGATATTTAACATATCATAGCAAATTTTTTGTGGAACGGTGTATCTAATGCCCAATTAATTTTTTTATAATATCAATAACATTATTCATAGTATTTAATTATTTATATTTAATAATAACCCTCAATGTGTTTTGAGTTAAATATTCCTAATGATGTAATATTTTTCTATGATTCAATTATGATTTTTGAATAATGTCACATGTTTTTCTATATATTTATTTTTTTACTGTTATATTAGAATAATATAAAAAATATTATTTGTAATATAATTTTCTTTAATTTATGTTGTATATAATAAAAAATAATTTTATTTTCATGAAATTGATTTAACAACAAGATTTATTCTAGTAACAAGAGTATTGGTAATGGAATTATATTTTATATAGGTCTGGTAGTAATATAGAAAATATGTTATATAATATGGATTTATTAAATCTGTAGATTTTATTTTAGGGTATACTTTAAATGACTATATATTTACCACATAAATC
The DNA here is from genome assembly GCA_963277665.1 of Viscum album. Lineage (NCBI taxonomy): Eukaryota > Viridiplantae > Streptophyta > Magnoliopsida > Santalales > Viscaceae > Viscum > Viscum album. Next base: position 166,209,962 of record OY728129.1, on the reverse strand, counting down.
CATATTCATATTCTTCATGATTTTTTGAGTATATTTCTCGGAATATATATTTATAAACAAAATCACCAGGATTTGTGTTAAAACATTTTATTTACAGAATTTATTTTGAATTCCTATATTCTCCAACATGTATATTTTATTATATAGTAATTTAAAATAATCTATGGTAAAATTAAATTTAAAATGGAATGAATGTTTTGTTTTTACAGTTTTATAATGTGAACTTTTAAAAAAATTTAGATTAAAATAGGAAAAACATTTCCATTCATGATCTAATGTATAATCTCTAAAGAAATATTTCCTTGGATAATTTCATATATTATTCTATGAACGAATATTTTAAATTAGTTTAGAAATAAGTCATCTCAAAATTTTTCATTTCACATTTTTATAAAAATAAATTTGAATGTTTCATGGTAACATCATATTTATAATAATGTTAATAATGTTTTTGAAAACATTTTTTACGTTTTCATTCCAATTTTACTTTTTAACTTCAAATTTATATACCATAATGGGACACATGCTTCATTTAATATCCAACAATATATTTTTTTGATTATCTTTTGGTGGATTCAACTAATGGTATCAAACAATCAAATTCGTGATCGCTTCATGTGTGTTTTAATTTCAATTGTTATTCATTAAATTCTATTTTCAATATATATTTTAACACATTTATATATGTAATTTATTACACTAGGGACATTATTATTTGAAAATAATAATGTTATATCAACGGGTGTCTAATGATCATTAATTGCATTTATCTTCTAGGAATAGTTTTTAAATTTTTAATATTTTATTAGCTTTATGTAGAAGGTTATTAACTATTAAGGCATGTGAATTATGTGTTGAAATAGATTAAATTTAATATTCCAATAAGAATTATTTTTTTAATGTTGATTATTTATTATTCTATTAAATTTATCATATGATGAATTTGATGAAATTAATTAGTGACATGACGGGCCTATTTATAAATAACCCCTTGATTCTTCAATGCCTCTCACGAGATTAACTAGATTTTATGTTTTATGTATGTATATCCCCATTTTATTTTTATATATTGGCTATCCTTTAACACAAATAATTATATTATTTTAATCATAATAAAACATCATATTATAATCCAATGATCGTGAAGTCTAGTGTCTTGGAATACTAGATACATAATTCTGAAAAAATGGAACTAAATAAAAAATATCATTTGTTTAATAATAAGAAGGATATACTAACATACATTATTCTGACACAGCCTCAAAATATAAGCTAGGATAACATAGAAAAAGGAATAGGATAAAATCATAGTAATGGAAAATAATAGAGTAATAATGATTTAACACTTGTGTTAGAAGTGATGGCATAATGTTATAAAAGGCATGGAACATGTGAAATCATATCATATAAACACCGAATCTTATAATCATGGAGTCATAATAATGTGTTATCATCATAAATCATGAATTTAGCAAGAGTCATGAATTTGTGAACATAGAGGAGAACAAGTCATGGTTAACCACCAAAACCATTGCACATTTTAGCATGAGTTGAGGATAACTTCTAGGACCATTTCTCATAACGTATCATAAGACTCAACATCACCCAATGAATTAGATGGTTATATGGGAAAAAATTAACATGTTCATTAATATTCTTTAAACATGTAGAATCATATTTATTAATCAAAAACATAACATTACCCATGGAAATAAATAAGTTTCACAATAATGTCATAAAGCATAAACAATGATCGTACCATACAAGTTATCTTGAATTAATGGAATGAGAAAATACATGGACATTCATAAGTTCATGTAGGAATATATCTTTTTATGTTATTTAAAACATAATTGATAACTTGTAAAATGAGTATTGAAAAGTTTTAGCATTAAAACAATTTTTGCAGTTTTTATGATAATACTAAAGAGATTTTTTAATAAAAATGAGAATAATATATTATATAAAACGAGAAGTGATTCAAAACGTTTTTAATCGTAAAACAATAATTTTATAAAAAAATGGTTTCTTAAAATATTTGGTAGAGTTCACTTGAAATTGGGAAAAAAATCGGGAAGTTTCCTTAAATGGGTTTACTTTTTCGGGAAGCATTGAGGAGGGAAGCACTTGGAAACATGTATATCACGGGAAAACAATTATTAATGGAACATTATATATGATATTGTAAATATAAAAAGTAATTATAATATTTACATAAATATAATATAGTATTTAATTTGGGAAATAAGAGCGTTAGAATTAGTTGAATGAATAATAGATATTCGAGTAGAATCCCATACTTTAAGTCGGATGGTGCTCTCCACGTGGAGTTATTGACATGAATAATAAAATTACGGTTATTAATTTATAATTACACAACCAATTTTACTTTAAATTATTGTTTTATAACATTTTTTAGTTGATTCATATTATTTTTAATTGTTTATGAGGTTCGATATCATTGTTTGGGACCATTTGTATCATGATTGGTTTACTTATAAAAATGATTAGATAATCATGTAAAATGAGGTTGGTTGTCTATAATTAGAGTGATATTTTATTATTTATAATATATAAGGTTAAATGGTTATATATTTAATTTTCTTACTTGGAGTGATGTTGAATAATTATATACAACATTAGTGACAACCTTTGGGTTAATTGGTATTTTTTTCCTCAAAATGAAGACATTTTGTTTTATAAATCAAAACTATGTGTAAAAAATGATTTCATCACCATATACGATACATAATCCATAATACTTATATTATAGTGTGGATCAAACATGAATTTTTTTTCATTACTATAATAAGTGATTTTAAAAGAAATTGAAATCTTATTATCCATGATTGTGATGAATTAACACATCTCAGATGGTGTTTTCATTACAATTGAAAAAAGGATAATGTAAATAAGATAACACATTATTCTACTGTCAAAACCACATTCCATTATATTTAAGGTTCTAGACTATACATAATATTTTGATGAGGATAGCTATGGATATAACATAAAACAAAGGAACTTGAAAACAATGTAAATGATTTGGAAAGAGGGATTCACCTATTCTGTTAATCATCATTGAGTGCCTCTTCTATGGAGAGGATTTGGACTTTTTAATAGAACAAGAGCTTCCAGATGTGGGGAGGATCTAGGGGATAAAATGGAGGAATAATGTAGGCAAGGGAAAAGGATTGAGAGGAGTGATGACAAGAAGGTAGTGTGGGTGGTTTATATAGTGGAGGGGACTAGGGTTTTCTGAATATATTAAATATTAACTTAATATTTCCTCTTAAGAAAAGTAATAGTGATGATTCCAAGAAAATAAATAGTAGTTAGTTCATGTGATTTCGAGCCAAATTTGGTTATATTAGACAAAACTAAATAAATAGCTTATTTAACATATATTGTATATATTCAGTAAATTATTATATTTTACTTTTCATAAAAAAAATTCATGTAATATAAAAAACTACCCAAAATTCACCCAAATCATTGTTCAACATGTAGAATACAAAAATTAAATCCATTTTTTCCAAAGTATTCTTCTATATATTATTATCTTAATTTATAATTACAATCATAATTTTCATCAAAAATGACGATCTTATAAAAATAACTAATTTTATAATGATTTCCCAAAAAAATACAAATGGCCGTATAAAAATATATTAAAACCAAAATACATAATGTTTTATATTTATGAATTTTTTTTAGGAAATTTTTTTTTCATTCAACTTAATTAGATAATTGTAATTAATTATTTATAACATAACAAAAATACCAATACTTTTACTCTGGTCATATAATCTCTTCTAAGATGCCTAAATTTTATTTATACATTCAAGGGTGAGGTTAATATTCCTTTAGACAATTTACTATTCATAAGATTCATATTAGTAATCATAAGGGTATATTACTATTCACAAAAAAAATATTTTTGTTCCGTTGAACTCCAAACATCTTAGTAATCACACCCGTGTTAGAAATATTTTTAAAATTCAAATCCCTGAGGTAATAATATTATGTTTAAAGGTAACATTTTACATAGTAGTTTATTGAGTTGTGATTTAATTTTATTAAATGACATAATTATAAAAAAGGAATTCAATTGATAAATATTTGGGTCGTTACATTCATTCCCTCATAAAAAATTTCTCTGTTGATTTTTTATTTTACATTTGAATCCATAAATAGCTGCATGAATTTTTTCATCATTGATTCCTCGATTTCTTATATTTCATCCATGTACTTATGTTCATTTTGATTAATATTACCAGATGAGTGGTCTAGTTTCATAGAACATTATCTCTATGTTCCAATATCTTTACCAGCTACTCCTTATCAGAAAAGTCATTATCGAACTGTATGACCTTTGAAGAGAGTACATGCGAAGGATTTTACATGTACTTCCTTAAGAGAGATACACAGAATGCATCATTAACTATATATATGGTATGATTATGTGCTAGTCGATAAACCATATCTCCACCACGATCAATAATATCAAATTGGTCGATGTTCCTAAGACTTAAATTTCATTTATTAACAAATATCATGACCTTATTCAATGGATATATGTGGATAAGTACCATGTATCCAACTTTGAACTCAAGGTCTCGTCGACGATTGTCCGCAAAACTATTCTTTCGACATTGGGCTGATTTGATGTGATACTGAATGGTTTTCACAATCTCCACCATTTAATCTACTATTTTAGGTCCTTGTATCTTACTCTCAATTCCTTTATACCAACACGCCGGTGTTCTGAACCTTTTCCCAAAAAATGGATTTATATGGTTCTATTTGGATGCTTTAGTGGAAAGTATTGATGTTGGGGAATTCTACGAGTGGAAGATATTCATTCAAACCTTTTTTATGTCTATAATCATGCTCTCAACATGTCTTCTAGTTTATGAATTTTTTGCTTATATTGGCCATAAATTTGAGGAAGATTGGTCGTAACAATGTTCAGTTCAATTCTTAGAGCATTTTGAATACTTTTTCTATTCGTCGAGGTAAATCCTACATCTCTATCGGATACAAAAAATTGTGGTACTCCATGCTTCCTTACCACCTTATTGATAAATATAAGTGAATGTTGATCCAATGATATGTCCCCACAATTAGCTATAAGTTGAGTGAAACTTGAATGAAGATCCACAATGACCCATATTGAATTTTTTCTTATGGGTTTCCTTGGATGTACTGTTATAATGTCCATGTTGATGTTCTAAAAATACCATGTTGTTATGATTAGTGGTTTCATCATCCCCATAGATATTTTTCATTCAGCAATCACTTGTTGACATATCAAGAACATTGATGTATACTCATCAATAATCTTCTTCATATTTTAACACAATGATTTCCCTCAATAATCTTGAAACATATTTTTTCTCCTTAGGTGAATAGTGATGTTTAATCTAGTGATTCATTCAAAATATCCTTCTTTATCTTTGGATAAGATGGTACACATAATCATGGTCAAAATTATACAACATGTTCCTCATAAATCCTGAAATAAAATGTTATCATATTTCTAATAGATTCCACGCTTTCATTAAATTTCAATATCATTTCTTTAAGCATCATTTTTTCTCCTTGAGGGATCATTGATAAATAATTTTAGAAAGGATTTATGATGTCCCTCCTTTAATTATTCCCATGTACATCATCTGAAAATCTATGAATATTAGATCCTTTTCAATTCACAAAAAATATAATTATTCTGGATCCTTTTACTCAGAGAATCTGTAACCTTATTTACCATACAAGGATTATAGTGGCATGATCATTCATAATCCATTATGTCCTCTAACCATCATCATGTGTGCACATTAAGCTCTTTTTGTGAAAATTATTTGAGACTCATGTGATCAGTATATATATCACTCTTCTACGCATAGAGATAATGCATCCATTTTTTCAATGAACAGATCACGACCTAAAACTCCGGATCATATATAGGATAGTCATTCTCATGGTTTTTTATATTCCTTAATTCATAGTCTATCAATGTATCATTTTAAATCATAAAAAAACCTAGTCCCTTCATTTAAGCCTCCCCGTACACCACAAAGAGTTCCCCACTTTTTGGGTTGTTGAGTATTGATGCATTAATAAGCCACTTTTTTGAATCCTTAAATAAGAATTGACAATCTTGAGTACAGATGAACTCCCCTCCCTTCCATGTCAGCTTGGTTGTGGGTTTCAAAAATCATGACAAGTTCTTCAAAAAAATATTTATAATACTATTATAGACCCACAAAGTTGAGGATCTCTATTATTGATATTGGACTCAGCCAATCATCAATTTCCTTTTTCTTATATGGATCCACATATAACCATTTTTATGATGATAACAAAACCCATGAATGATACTTTATCTATCCAGAACTCACATTTTCTGTAAATTCACATATCACTAAATTATTAATGTTTTTATCACCATATTCAAATTGCCCACATGTTCCTCCTTTATCTTTGAGTATATCATAATATCATTAATAAAGAATACAACAAATGTGTCAAGGAAATATCTAAAGACACTATTCATTAAATACATGAAAATTATGGGTGCATTAGTGAGTCAGAAGGTCATCACTATGAACTCATAGTGTCCATAGAGAATTCAAATGGTAGTATTGGGAATATATTCCTTCATCAACCTTAATTGATGATATAAAAACCGATGGTCCACATGAGGGAAATAATTATCTCCATGATGCTGATCAAATAATTCATCTATCTGTGGAAGGAGATACTCGTTCTTTGTCATGATTTTATTTTTCTCACAATAATCAATATAGAGGGGCATTGATCGGCCCTTCTCCTTGACAAAGAGAACTGGCCCACCCAATATTGAGTGATAGATTATAACAACATATTATATTATCAATACAACATTTAGTACAAGTTTGGTACTATAGTTTTCATAATAGATGGATGAGGTGACATAAGGATAAAAAGGAAAATAAAAGAACATGAAAATAATGGAAATGAATTGAAAAGAGGAATTTATGTCATGAGTTAATCTACTATGAGAGCTTCATAAGGGATAAAAGTTTTGGTCATTTTAATTGACCAAGGGCTACTAGATGTGGGGTAGGAGCATGCGGATATATTTTAGTTGATTTTATGTTATCCAAAAGACATTAGTGGAGTGAAGAGATGTGGGTTCCATGGGTGGTTATTATAGTGGAGGGAGGAGGATTTTCATAATATTGTATTCATTAGTTTATTATTTCTCCATTAGACAATAAATCTTGATGATTCCATGAAAATAAAAATTAATAAGTGCACGTGAGTTCGGAACAAAGGTGTTTACAACATCAATGACTTAATAAATAGTGTGTTTCAAAAATAATGTATATATATGGGAAATTATAGTATTTCAATAATCCTTATAAAATTAATTTATTTTAGAAAAATCCAAAAAACATTCACCCTAACCATTTTTTAATAGGTAGCCTAAAAAATTGAAATACATTTTTCAAAAATAAAATTTTATATAATATTAATTTAATTATTAATTAAAATAATAATTTACTTGAAAATTACTGATTTAAAAAAATAACTATTCTTATAAAGTTTTCCAAACAAATTAAACAAGTCCTTGTAAAATTATCTTAAAACATGATGAAATACACTATTTTTTATGATCACCTTTAGGAAAATACATTTTCAATTTAATTAACTAATTAATTTTAAATAATAATATATGACTTATTTAAATACTAATACTTTTACAATGGTCTTATTATCTCTCTTAAGAAACCTAACATTTATTTATACATTCAAGTGTGATGTTACTATTATTTTTGATGATTTACTGTTCATAAGTGTCATATTACTATTCATAGGGGTAGTTTACTATTCAAAAAAATTATGTTTTCTCCATCAGACTCCAAAAATATTACTAATTGCAACCGTATATGTATCATTTACCAAATTAAAATGGAAGATGTGATAGTATTATGTATAAAGGTCACATGGAAGTAGTTCATTGAGCTGTTATTTCATCTGATTATATGACATAATTATAAGATATGAATTCCATTGATAATACTTTGGGTTATTAAATATAAAGCATTGAATAATTTTTTATAATTACTTTAATAATGAATTTCATAACTAATATTTTAGTTATTCTATTCTATGTGTTATTTTTATTCCAATTATATATATATATAGATATATTATACTCTCCATTTCAATTTATTGAGAAATTATGCTTATTTAATTTTTTCCTTACATAATAATTTTTAATGATTATGCTAATATATAAACAATTTTATGTTAGAAAATACTATGTGTTTGAGATCAAATATTCTTATGTATAAATTATCCAATGATATGAAGAAAATTATTACTCATTATATATTTGGATAGTGATTTCAATTGTTAAGAATTATTTAGTTATGTTTAAGTATTCATATGGATTATGTTATCCTTAATGTATTACTAAAAATGTATATTATTTGATATTGATATGTGATACATTAGTTTATGATTTTTCCTCCTTAAAAAATTTTGTAAACCTAAAAGTTTGTGGATATTTAAATATTTCTTTGTTTTATTAATGTGAAGTAATTCATGAATGTTTATATTTAGGAATCTAAATATTGATTCAAATCTAATATGTAGTGTTTTTGTTGTATAAACTAGATATGGAAATGTAGTTTTTGTTCTTCATAGTAGGTTTCAAATATAGCTATATATAACATTATAATTTATGATTTTTGCTTTGAAAATTTATTTGTACACAAGATATTTTTTATTAAAATATCTATAGTATTCATAAATTTCTTGGTTAGCTGAGGTAACATATAATACATTATGTGATCAAAGATATGTTTATTAGTGAAAACCCATTGGATAAGCCTAAATGATAATTCTATATATAATATAGCAACATAATGTTTTCATAAATTATTGAATAAATGATATTCTTAGAAATTAAATTTCTCTTGGGATATTAGTGACGTATACAACTAAAAAATATATTAACCAAGTGTTAGTAACCAAGAAATTTTTTGATGATAATGAACTCAATCCTCACATTGAAACATGATTAGTGGGACTAATATAGTACCCCATATAACTCTTTAATTGTTGATATCATTTACATAACCAAATTATCCTTATAAGATATTGTAATAGATTTATTATGTAAAGAATTATACTTAGCATGAGATGATTCGATCGGTGTAGGACTTCATTGCAGGTGGACATCTCCCCCAGGTGGATAATCCCACCATGATGGTGATGGTTCTAATATATATATATACATAGTTCTATCACCATTATAGGACAATATGCTTTTGCAACATCCCATATAATTTATTTTATTACATATTTAATAAACGATCATTGTTCGACCACTATGATGGACATATGACGAGAAACATGGTTTCATTAATTGGTGTTCAATTCTAGAGAAATTGGGCTAGTTCAAGAGTCTCTTGGGGTTATCAACCAGAAATATTTTTTCTCCAATATTACAATTAATCTCGAACTATAAAAAAATATTATTACTTGGTGGATTATAACATCATACTCATAATACATTTCAATATTGGGATGTCCCCATGGGTGATTGATTTATTTTTTTAGTGTTTACGTTCATCATTATTATCTATCTTTTTTTATTAAAAAATATTCTATATTCAAATATGTTACGGGCCTATGGAATGGTGGCCAGATCCCCTCTACCCTATTCATACTCACTAATGACTCCCATAGATAGCTCGTTATCAATGGAAATGTAGCTGCAATGATTATTCCAGGCCAGTACATGTACCACTCTTGTGACATATCCCAAATTATGTCTGTTGATGAAACTATAATATTTTTCAATGGATGTAGAAAATCCATTAGGGGAGTCAATGATTCCCTCGATGGATACTACAATTCTTTTTGAAAAATAATCAACCAAGAAAAAGGTAGTGTATTCATTTCAAAAATATTCCCCAAATGAAGTATTTGAGCATTGAAAAAATGCATGTTTTTTGAAGATGAAAATTTCTTATGAAATATATGTGGGCCCCATTATCATAAAGAATTTTATGTCTCCAAATTTTTATCAAGGATTTCCGAATGATTACGGGTTGAATTCTAAATCGGTAAAACCGGTTCATGTTGTTTGGGGGAAGAATTACACTGATTAATAGTTTCATATCATCGATCATAATGAACATTATCTCCTAGATAATCTTTTTTAAAATATTCATCAAGAGAATGGAGTTTTTTGTGAATTTTTTTGGGGATTTTCGGGTGCAGGAAATGAACCACCAGGTGGCATGGGAGAGACTTCGTATACCAATGTCTAAGGGTGGGATTAATGATACAAGTCTTTCAGGTTAATGTAGGGAATTCAATCTATTTTAGTGTGGGATGCTATTGACTATGTGAAATTGTGGTGGAGGGTCATGAAGGGATGATATGGGCTCGATAGATCCATGTGGGAATGTTATCTTCTACCTGGACCATGATATAACATCATGTGTTGGTGCTGCACAAGCACACACATTTGATCATTGGTATGGGGATATAAACATATGGAAACACAATTGGGAAGGGTCAAGATGTGGTTTTTTTTTGTTTCCCTATGCCAAATATTATCTATACGGAGTCATGTGGTCATAGGGATGTCATGTATTCTATTCTTTATAGTGAAAAAATGATCATATTTGATAACATTAATATGATCAGAGTATAAGACATATGTTTTTTTCAGAAGTTCTCATATAGCGGGATTTCTAGAAAATGGATTCCAGAGGATTAAAATTGTGTATCATTGTAGTTATGAATATGTTAAAATATCTGGTGGAATGTGGTTTGAAGAATGATGAATTTCTTATACTGGACGATCTGATATAAAGAATTTATTGTAAAAATTAAAATCAAATGAATTGGTGTGACCCTATAATCAAGATGTTACAACATATAGGAGGTGAAAATTGATGATATCAAACACTAAATTATTATATTCCACTAGGAAATTGTGGTACTTTATGAATTTGGAAGACTCAAAGGGTTTTTCTATATAGAGGTGGTGAATGCTACATTCTTATAGTGATAGTTCTAGTGGTTATGAATCTATAGACCAGAGTGAATGTCATGGGTGATCATTTTTTGGTAGGTTGTTGGGCCATATGAAATGAGTGGAATGAATTACACCAAGATGGTACCACTGTCTTAGAATTTGCATTATTTTTCAAAATCAAAATGTTTTTTTGGAACTAATATGGCTATATGAACAATGTATGATAGGTCCCCCCATCGAGGAGATAAATTCTAGTACTCACACTAGCATTGATAAGTGTAATTGGCCTATAAAATTGGTCTCCTGGTACCCTTGGTGGGAGGAAAAATAAAAAGTAATGGTTCATTCAACTCGAGAGTGTGGAAGGGTGGCAATGTTATTAGGGATACCATTGTTTCTATGTTTCTTTCATTTAATGAATTTTGTTGTTATGGAGTCTCCCTTAATGTGTACAGTCATGTAGTTCTCATGGGTATCCTTATTCTCTCTAAGAAAAGCATCCAACTTGTGGGTGTTAAAACTGACTCGCTTAAGATTTACAATGTTTTTTGTCTCTTCGACTTTATCCCATGGTCAATTGAAAACACTATCTGGAAGTGAAATTAGATGATGCATAACCAAATGGTAGTAGAACATACATGTATAGAAGGGAATGATGTTTCACACATCATACCAAAATGATAAAATATAGGATTGATGCTCTCATGTTTTTCAATACTCAAATCACTCCCCCAAGGGTGATAAGATTCTTTTCACGGATTCCTTGGGACATCAATATGTTAGACCACCATGATATCATCACCTAGTGATAATTTTTTATGATAATAAATTTCATGTAATACATTCTAAAATAAATAATTTTTTTATGGATATCATACTATTGAACCAATAGATACATACGACGAAAAATATGTGTCATATTTGAAATAAATGTATTGTAGATTGAAATAAAGGATTCCTTAACGAATAAAACATATGATTGACGGTTCATATTCATATGATAATTTACATTTTTTGGAATAGAAATTAGAAAAACAATTTTAGATGAAAATATCATCAAATTGAAGCAACAAATTTTTTGACCCTATGAACTCATAGTAAGAAATATTATGGAAAAATAGATTCCAAATATTGTAATGGATAGTTTGGTGGAAATATTAGAAAAATGACTATCTTGTGTTTCTGATAGACCCCTTAGCAGTATACAATATTAAAATATATTTCAAAATGTATAGAAATAATTTATTTGATGTGTTTGGGAGAAGGTAAGACCCCATGATTTTAAATTATTTGTTTTTTAGGGGTCCCTAATGTGTTTATTATCATTATTAACACACAATCCAAATCCATAAAGTACAATAAAATGTAATATAGTCATTGAAATGTAATTGTAATATTATTGAATAGATATATAGATAACCATATTATGAATCTTATATACAAATAAATATAATGGTCAATATTACTACCGATGATATAATGGAAATTCTTTTATTATAATTAACTAACACAAAAGACTAATTTATGATTTAAAATGGGACCTATCGATAAAAAAATAATGCATTTTTAAGTAAATATATTGAAAATAAAATACATTCCTGATATGAAAATTATATTAATAATGTTAAAACTATATGATATTTAAATTTTATACTGGTTTATATTTTTTAAATGTATTTTTTCTATGAAAATAATTTTCATCAAGTTTTCATGTTCTAAAATGATAAATTCTAAAATTTTATAATTTAGATTTTAAAATAATATTAATGTTTTGTCATTATAATTTAAATATTATTTGATGATAAATTTCTAGTATTTTATGGAGTAGGAAATTTAGTAAAATAGTAAAAATATTGTTTTTACGAAAACCGAAAATTACTAATTTCATAATAAATACCTAAAAGTTTATCATTCTCTTTAACTGGTAACATAAGTACATAATATGTAAATGTATATATTCAAAAAATAATATGATGAATTTACATATCCTATCATAAAAAATTTATGGAATTTTGTAATATTTTCCAATAATTTTTTTAATGATTTCATTGAATTAAATAAAAATATGGAAATAATATTAGATTTATTTAAAAGAAAAATAAAATGTTATTTAATTTACAATAAACTACATTATATTAATAAAAAAATATTTATAATTTTATCCTAAACCTAATTTTTAACAGTCAAATATAAATTCATTTTAAAAATTGATTTTTTTATTACATGGGATTATTTTATATTAATTTTTATTAAAAAAAGATATATAATTTTATAAATTTGATTAATATTTATAATAATTAAGATTTATTTATTCAATAATTTTTTTTCTTTAAACTGTTAATTAATTTAATTCTTTAAAAATCATTTAGCATTGTACAATTAGTCTTGGTAATAATTAAATCTCTTAGGGTAAGTGTTGTTAAATCATGTAAAAATAGTTTTTAACATGAATTATTTTAGGATATTTTTATGTATATCATCCCTATGTCCATTATTTTTAACTTTGGATTATACTTATCATTTTAATAAATTTATCATTATATTATATGTTGAAATATTTGAAAATTCAAATTCTAAGAACATATAAAATGGACTTATCACCGCCCAATTAAGACCACTATTAAAACTCTATTTCTTCATAGATATATTAGATATTTACATCCTATATTATATTATTAATATTCATTGAATCTATTTTAAAAAATAATTGGAAAATTATTACATTCACATGTGTAATTCCAAATAAATGTCCACGTTCAAAACATGGAAATTTTATTTTATTAACATCCTTATAGTTCATTATTATTTTAAAAAATATAATCCTATAATTTTTTTTATAATTTTATAATTATTTTATATATTAATTTATATATTACTAGGTAATAAATATTAAAAACTTTTTCCCAATACCATTATAGAATGAAATTTTATTCAAGTGTTCTTTTGACTACCAACAACTCAATCTGAAAAATATCATTAATCACCACTACCGCTCTAATGTATAAAGGGTCAAATAAAATCATAATATTAAATATATTTTGTAATTATAATTACGAGGAGACAAATAATAAATCTTCTTAAATTCATATCATTAATCAAATAATGAAATATATAAGAATATTTTTTTTGGGAATTACTACCTCTATAAAATAATATATCATTTTTTTAAATTTTGTTACATAATAACTTTGTAAGGTCATATAAAATTTTATTCACCACCTAAATGTATCAAACATGATATCATTATGATTATATAATGATTTTACCATGGAAAAAAATTAAGAATTATAATCATCAATAAATTATATAATGCTAATGTTTGAGTCCTTCTAACCCCCCCACTAGAAATATTCTACAATATAATATCACAGATGAATATGCGAACATAAATAGTATTAAAATATTATATAAATATGTAAATAACTTTATCAATTATCATTGAAGTCACAAAGCCATGTGTATTGTCCTAGAATCAGTGAATAATATTATTAGATTGAAATATATTCAAAATAAAAAATAATGAAGAACCGATCATTTTATCAATTTTGTAGAATGGGATACATACATGATACACATTTATTATAGTAATAGGGAATAAACCATAAAACATAATAAAATAAAATACTCAGTATCATTGAATAATCGTTAAAATGGTTTTTCATAATAACATATGGAAAATAAATGAAATTTGGGTTTTCTCATGTGTTCAATAATGGTTGAGTACAACGGACAATTTCATGAGAAAATAATCATAATCAACATGTATTAGTAAATAATTGAACACAATCGATATTTGATAAATTATATTGGAATAAAAAGCATCGAGAGATAATATCATTTGAAAATATCATTTAAATTAATAAAAAATTTATTAATTAAAGAAATTCATAATTATTGGAGGTAATGTCTATAAAAAATGATCCAATTACATGAATTACCTTTCAGAAGATAGTTTGTTACAACAATGTCCAAACCAATTCAGATTGGACGACTAAAACACTACATTCAAGATAATTCATGGGATAGTTAAAAACTATATGGTATAAACCAATATATTTTTTATGAATAAAATGTCTCATGAGTCCTGTTAATGCATCATGTGTATTTATAATAATATTAACCATCCATATCTACACATAAAAATAATTCATTATATATCAAAAATTAAATTTCATTTATGAACTACATTCCTTATAAAAAATATACATATTTAGTAAATTCCATTAATTTCCAATATATCCCTCATTAATCAAATAAATTTCGATTTAATTTCCATATCTAAATATTTAATGTGGTTTAAAAATAATAATTTCCATAATTCAAAAAATATTAATATTTATGAAAAATCCATTATATAGATAATGATTCATTTATGTGGATAGTTACAATCACAAATAAAGTGACAGTGTACAATAAATTTTTACGAATTGTTAATTTTCATGTCTAATACCATTGTATGGAATGATACCATTTCATAAACAAATACCAATAATTATTATGGAATATTGATATTAACTTTAATGGGGTAATTTTATACACCTCATAAAATTGTATTTTTGAATAATAACAAATAATACTTTATAGAATGAAAATTTACATGAAAACCATTAAAATACACTTTCATTTGGATGAAAGCGATTTAAACTCCAATATAGTGGTTTTAAACATGAAATTACTTTAAAAATTAACAATATTAATACTTATAATGTCATATAATTTCCTATTATAATATATTATCACTCATTCAGTAAAAATTGTTTTTTAGTTTGTTTTGTGTGTTAGTTGGCTTGTATTTCATTCATTCATTATTGTGAATGTTCAAATTATTTTTAAAATTATATAGATTCATCATATCCAGAATATATAACATAATATTTATACATTACTAATAAATTTTATAATAACCATGAATGTTGGTTTTGAGAAATGATGTATATGTTACGATCATAGAGAAGACATTTGGTAGATACACATAATTAAAGTTTATATTTTTCAGTGATAATTATATAATACAGGTAAGATATATTACATATTTATATGGTTATAAATATTAAATAAATTACATATCATTTCATTAAATATGATTATATTTATCATCCATGTTTATTGTACATCAACAGAGAGCCACATAACTTTGTTAAGGTGGAAGAAAACATGGAAACATACAATATAATCATCATTAAGTGAGGGAAATGTAAAAAAAATTATATATTTTATATATTAATAAGGAAAAATATTTCATTATTATAATTATTAGTTCATAAATATCTCATATAATCAGTTTTTCCTTATTAAATTCGATGGAATGCATTACTGAATGGCGAAGCCAATCACTTATTGAGGTGTTATTCCACTACACACATGACTGACATTATAGTAGATAATAAGGAATGAAAATTTAAAAAATTATATAGATTATATAATTACTCCATATTTATAATTATTATATAAATATCATATATATTCTATTTATATATCATTATACCCATCCGTGAGATGTGATAATGAAAAAACTAATAACATCAGTTCGTAAGGAGGTAGTCCACTAAACAAATGAATAATTATTTTATATCCCAATTAATTGAGTTCAAGAACATTTACCTTCATGGAATTTAAAAAACATCCCATTATATTTAATTTCATTATTTTATAATATAAATGTTTTTAATGATAATAATTCTATGTTGATAAAGAAATAAAATAATGACTCATTGAAAATGGTTACCTCTTCTTGGGGTATCGTTTTTAGGAATGTCCAAAAATCCATTGATGGATGGATTTTATTTCAAAAAATTAATTTTTTTAATTAAAATAATTGACATTGGTAAAAATTAATTTTTAATTTTGTGTTCATAGAGTGATTAAATTGTCATTTTGAAAGAATAAATTTGTTCAAAAAACATTTATTCCTTCAAAATTATTTTATTTTAATTTATAATAAATGTATAACAATGTTATTTTCTAATTATTAAAAATATTTATTACTATCCATACCCTCTAATGTAATGTTTTTTTTAAAATGGATATGTTTGAAAATAATTTTAATTGACTTCCATATTTTTTTATACCTAGTGTTTGGTCCATCATATGTTTTTGATGAAATTTAGTTTTTTATAAATGAAATATATTGTAATTTAATTTTCTCTTACATTCATTTATCATAAAAAATATGAAACCAATATATTTCATGGATATTACCTTAAAAATAGAGTAATGTAGTTATTCATTATAACAACCTATCATTCCCTTGTATCATCCACCATATTTTTAAATTCTCCTAAGTTAATATTCCTAAATATTCATCTGATTATACTAAACATGATTGATAGAATAATGAATATAGATTGGATATTAAAATTTATATACATTAGTTTCAATTCTATTTCATTATAGGTGATCACATGTGTTTGGTCTCCCTTGTACATTCTAGATATGGATTCATAGAACACATTATGTAATTTTGAAATATTTGGATTCATTTTCTAATGATAAGAAAGAAATCAAATTATACCAAAAAATTTAAATGTATTCGATGTTCATGGGGAAATGTTTCCCATTCATACCAAACCCTATCATTTGATTCCATGAATATAAATTTATGAAAACATGATATCTATATTGGAATTCCAAATCATTCCTCGAATTATCAACATATCACTTTTTTATATTTTCAGTTTCTTAAATGTATTCTTGTATTTAATACCGATTTTTCTATGTATCCTCCACATTTTCTGGGTAAAAATTATTATTTTTAATAAAATCATCATAATAATCTGATGTTCTAAATCTATTTCCATTTAATTCTTCATTATATACCAATGGAATACATTAATGACAACTATTTTTATAGGAAAAATCATCCAAAGGTAATGGTAGATCCTACATTCATTGAAAGTCATGTGGGCATGACTTAAACATTTCTTATACTCTCAAAATAGTCCTTTTGGTCTATCAATTAGTTTTAGGATGGCAGGATGTTCTCAAATGATGTCCAATATCAAGATCCTTCTGATGAATATTCTATAATTTCAATGTAAAATAGAGATCTCAGTTAGACACAATTGAATTTTGTACACCAAGAATTCATAAAACATCATTAATGTTAATGCTCATGAGATAATCAAGAATAAAATACTATCTCAATGAAAACAAATGTATATATTTTGTTAGTCGAATAATGACAACCCATATTGTTGTATTCATTATATGTTACATTAGTTGTCTTACAAAAAAATCATTAGTAATTTCATCCGACATCCAAAAATGAATATGAACTGGTTTCCTAACACGTCTAGGATATTGTATCACAGAATTCACTTTTTTGAAATCAAATGATACAGACACATAATCATAACTGTCCTACTTCATGGATTCCTAAAAAATGATACCTCAAATCTATATATATCATTGTTAAAATAAATTTTATAAAGAAAATAAATTTATCCGAATTATATGAAAACTCAGTTTTCATCTTCAGAATGGTTGGAACACATAATCTACTTTATAATTTCAGAACACAATCTTAAAATATGATTTCTACTAATTTCCTATAATTCAAATCCTTCAATTTATGTTCAAATTTCTCATCACCATATTAAGAACATTTCATATTATATATATATATATATATTTTTGAATCAATTTTAAAAATTAGGGATGTCTTCCTTTCCTAAATTTATCCCATATTTATAATTATATAATCAAACACTGTATGATCCTTTTAAATCCTCGTTTGGTTCAACACTCCTTTATCATTTATACTCAATTAGTTGTCATATACAGTCCCAATTTTTTTAAAAATAATTTTATAATTTATGTGTTGGAATTGGTCTCTATTTAATAGTTAGATGATTGTTTCCCATATTATGGTGTGGGAATGGTGGTGCCCTGGGGGATCGGGGTGTGAAGAGAAGAGAAATTAGGCCAAGCAGTGCAAGGCACATGGTATGGGAACAGTTAGGGGAAACCGTGCAGGTAAACCATGCTCACCAGCAATCCTATGAAAGTAGCCTTCGCAAGGTCTGCACGTGGTTATAGAAAATAGTGAGGGATCCATAGAAACTCGTGTGGGGTAGCCTCTCATGGGCAGTAGCTGGCACCAAGTGTACGCATGATTTGAAAAACCATGCAGGTAAACGATGCAGCCTAGAAATGTTGGAAAAATCAAATCATTTCCACCCAGTGATTTTAAGACCAAACTCAAGTTTCCCCTATTACTCCTCCCTTGAAACCCTTTTAGTAATCCAAAGGGACGAAGTGAATATAGCGATTGATCTCATTTGATTCTCGACCATTTAGAGTGCCTTCAGATGTGAATCGATGATTCGTGGGAGTCTACTCTCCACCTCCTCTCTCATTTCCGGTTTAGGAATCATACTTTGTGTGATCTCCATCAAAAGCTCTCAACAATTTATTTTTATGGTGAGATCAAGGGTGGGGATTCGAAGGTCTGTCAGAAAGGGATCTAAGGCCTTTATTTCGAGGATGTTCATCAACAGATCCACAGTAGGTTTTCTACATGTTATATCCATTGAATTTTCTTGAGATTTGTTCACGTAGTTTATTGATTCATACCCTCTTCTGAAGATTTATTCATTCCATTATTGCGATGTGATTCTTATGGTGTCTTAACAACCCAATAGAACCCTCATGATCCCCATGGGATGCTTAGAGGACGATGTGACCAATGTAAGGGCCACACATAGTGTGTTCCCACGTTCACGGACTAAGAGTTTAGCTATGTAAAGGCAGGGTTGTTTATGATAAAATAGATCCTAGTGTGTATATGATATTAATCTTCAACGATGTGAATGAGAGTACTAGTAACACACCATATATGGTTGGTGACCAATGAGTTTTCTAGTTGTCATAAAAGGGTTTTAGTGAGATATGGGGAAATTCTAAGGGATTAGCATTACACATGATTCTTCTTAGTGAGATAAACATGGGAAAGGGGAATTAGGGATAAATTTTTGGTATGGTTTAATACATGAAAATTAGGTGGTACACAAAAATTATTGAATGAAATGAAGGTATTGTGTCATGTGATATGATAATTGTACATGGAATTCATATGTGGGTAAATTGTTGTGAAATGATGAATGGAAAAATGGGTCAATATGAGGAAATTATTAAATACCATAATATAATGGATTATGAGCCTGGTAATGTGGCATAGTGAGTTAGACATTATTGAAAAAGCCTAGTGATATAATCACAACGAATGAATTCTTAGTGAGATAAGCGTAATAAAAGGGAAAGTGGATTACAGGAAAATTTATGGGAAAAGTGGTAAATGTGTTAATGGGTTAAGGCATGGTATTAAATCCAATGTTATTATTATGATTTAAATTATCCTTGTTAAATGGTTGAGATATTTTGTGAATGGTTGGTGGATATACATATATATATACTATTACATTTCTTGGTAGAGTGGGGAATCGACATGAGGTTTTATTCCCTTGGGTCTAGTTGGAGTGAGACTCCAAACTACACCCTTAATGCAAAGGTTAGTAAAGATGATCGAGGATTTATTTCTATAATGGTTGAATTCCACACAGACTGAGGCTTCAAGGTGAGGATAATGGTTTGATGTGATTTGACTATCCCTAGTGAGATAAGGAATTGATTTGTTTCCCCTATGAATTATGATTTATTTATATAGACCATTGTATATATAATATTTATTCCTAACACGCAGAACATGTGATTAAACGAGTTGTGTAATAATGATGGTATAAGAAAAGGAACACAGATAAATTTAAATCATGAATTAAATGAACCTTGTTAACTAATAGAACCTGAATTGTGTCTTGTTAACATACAATTTATTTTGTACATTCATTCATTGTTTGTTAGAGTGGAGATTTTTTTACATCATTGGTTGTGGCCTACTGATTTTTGTACTCACACCTTACTCGGTTCATAGTTGGCTAACCGATAAGATCTCTTAGTTGCAGGTATGGACAATGGAATGGACCCTACACTAAGATGTGTTGTTCGGTTTGAGATGTTAATGGAGAATGATCCAAACATAGAGTTGGGACCCATTGGGTGTTTCTTCAATTTGTTTTATTTTGTGGTTCATTCACTTACACTACTAGTATGGCATGACATTGTTGTATTTGATTAGTGTTTTCACCCTACTGGGAAATGATTTGTTTGGCATGTTATTTGGTTGTTTCATAATGATTATCTTATTTTTATTCTTATAAAAGGAGGATTACCCTTATAAAAGGGTATAGTCTCTCTGTGTGGCTTATTAGACCCTCTCCTCTAGTCGGAAACCTATGGTGTATGGGGAGGAACTCCTGAGGTCATGTGATGACCCGGCATAGAGTACCTATTTAGTGTATTCTGGGTTGGGTATGATACATATTGGTATTATATGGGTTCTTTTCTATTCATACTATTTTATGATGGTAGGTAAGATATTCTTATATGTCAGGCCTTGGTAATGAGCTCATTCTTGGCATTAGATAACCCATGAATGAGGGAGAATCTATGTCACTCTAGGTGGGAATATTTTTTCTTGATATATGTCCTTATAGTTGAATGATATTGCACCATTTTGTGAAGCAGATGTTGTGTTTGTTGATTGATTTATGATATTTTTATCATTTCTAGAATGGCATTGGGATGTGCATTCATGCATCATTTTTGGAACGTAATGATATAGGTGCCATGCTTTATTATAGACACACACACATGATGGGTGTGCAGGGCATAAAAAGCTAAATGAATTTTACTTCCTTCATAAATATGAAGAAAACGATTCTTAATAATTGTTGTGGAAATGGGTGAATGAGAAGAAGACAAATAAATAGTTATGGAATTTCAAGACAAATTAATTTTATGATAGGGTTAAAATTTTGGGGTTTTTATAATTAGTAAAGATTGTTATGATTTCTAAAAACAAAAGAATTCATAATGATGGTAAAATTTTAATGAATATTCCCTTATGAATGGAGTCAATTAGTTAAAATGAGGATTTTATCCTTTTTCGAAATGGGAAATGTGTTGGAGAGGAAAGTGCATGCTGTGAAAAAAAATTAGGGAAAAGAGTTTTTGATGAAAGACTTGTTATTAAGAAAACATGTTACCTCCTTTTTGACCATGACCCATGATAGGTATAGTGGCAGGTAGTTCTCAATGTGTGACATTGACTGTCAGTGTAGAGTATGAAGAATTGTTTGATTAAGGTTGATGACATGTAATCATTCCCTATGTGGATATATTATATCGCTCATTCATTGATGTGTCTAGTGTTTGAATAGTTTGGAATGAGAATGTGTGGGTTCTATGGTGTGTATCCATGGTGTTTTCGGATTGAACCTTGTATGCGTTGGTTGGAGCAGAGAGAGTTCCCAAGTTGAAATATTGGTGTTGGATAATACGACCATGTTGGTTATGATATGTCATAGGTTGTGTGTTTCAGGAACCCTTGGTATGGTTGGGGAATTTGAGCTATGGGGAGTTATTTGGTGACTTGAGTTAGGGAAATCTCGTGGACTATAATAGTATGGAGTATATTCCAGAACCTAACAATGGAGTATGGTTCTTGGTAAACATGTTATTACAAACCCTGTGAGTTTTGTCTTGAATCCTGTTGGGGAGGTTTTGCCCGTAGAGATGATGATTGTGTACACGTTTGGTGTAGAACCTAGTGTAAATTTTTGTTTGGTATGTTATAAATAGTGTGCATCGGAATGTGAGTGATATTTCCATTCACATGGATTGATTTTTTAGTTTCTTGATATGAGTGGATTAAATAGTGGGCCAATGGATTTTTCTAGATGTGACTCGTGTCTAGGGAGTTAGTATTGTTCAACCTTCAAAATTACCTACAAGAGATATCGTACAGAGTCTCTAGTGCCTTTTGGTGTGGGCCACACATGTAGATGTTTTGGACTTATGTAGTGGGACCAGAGTACCCCATGGTATAGGTTTGGCCATCAAGGATAAGTGGGAAGGTTGATGGTAGGTTGTTCCCCTCGGGTTTTGGTTACACATTGATAGATTCAGAAATCATGGGTGACTTCATCGAAGGATATCCCATGGATTTAGATAATATGTTATTTAAAACATGAGGGATGTTGTCGTGGAGGTTTTAATGTATGTTTATGGATGTTCATGCAAGGACGGTTCTCCCATAGGGCACCCTACTACTTGTGATTTTATATAATGTTTGGTATAAAGGGCTCTATCGTATAGATACATGACTCACCTATTTGGGTGAGGATTAATGGATGTATGGAAATTGTTTTGAATAGAAAATACTATTTTGGATAATGTGTCATTATATTCATTCACTCAATGGTGACACCTTGGTACGGTTTTTCACGTAACTAAACATGTTTGTGGTAATGTTTTGTTCGTTGGGTTAGATACAATGGTTTCCTCCTGGATGCTGTGACTGGATAACCAATAGACATGGTTAGGAAAGTAATCTAGTGATGGTTTAAATGAATAGTAAGGTTGTTTTGTTAGACTATTGGTTTGATATATGTGGAAGACTATTGTGCTTTGGATATTAGTCATCAGGGACACATTATAAAAACATGATCCGTGTAGTGAAAATAGTGCCACATGAAATTTTGGTTTATGGTTATTGGTGATTTTATCATAGAGTGATGGTTAACCATGGTTTTAAATCCAACATGGGTGGAGGGGTTATGTTATTATGTGATGTGTTATATTGGGTGGTAATAAATCCTTCACACTGTTTTTCTAAAAATATAGATAATTTGGTTGTGGAGTTCTTAGACAACTTCATAGTTCACCTCAGCTAGTGGAAAGCATGTCCAACATCTTGGAATCAACCCCGATGAGTTGAGAAGTTTTGGATGATGCCAAGAAACATGAATGTGTTTTGTTGGATGTGGGACATCATTGAGTTTACACGCATGGAGACTGTATATGTGGAGTTTGATAATGGAATGTGCACCATCTATGGTTTTGGGTGAGGTCCCCAGGATGGACTAAAAGTTGAAAAATGTGGTCGGTTCTATTAACGAAAAATATAAATGGGGAATATGTGACACTTGTTTGCTTATTTTGAGAAAATATGGAAGGACATGTCAATGTTTGTTTTTGTCTTATTGTTGAGTAAAATATTTTGTGGTGGAAATCCCTATTAAGAGAATTAGTAACCACACTCCTAAGGTTGGGGGTGATACATTTGTCCTATATGTGGAGAAGAGGACATCGAGTTGACGTAGTGGCATCGTGGTGCAAATGTGGATCCTATGACATGCATGTCAGCTTCCTCATAAATGCATGTTGTCCTTGGATGTGGTGGCTGATGAGCCAACAGTTTGATTGATCTCATGGTGGTTCCAAGTAAATACTTTGATATTTTCTCTAATTTGTAAGAGGGTGTGGTTGGATATGAAGGAAGATTGTGGCAATAGTGGTTGGGTTATATGAACCCAAAGAATATAGGGGTTAGGCTCAGGTCATATTACCTTGTGTGGTTTTGGGAACGTCATATTGTTAGTGGACCATGGACATAAGTTATGGTTTCATGCCAACGGTGGAGTTCGATGATGATATTGATGGAGCTAATGCATTTATAATGAAATTCAATAAGAATTTAGGAAATGGACTCAGTGGGTGTGTGGAATGTTAATGATTAACTTCAATTCAATAATCTCGTTTGGAAGATGAGAAAGGTGCAGCGTACCATCAACGAAAGGAGGGAGTTCTAGGGCATGTCAGTCAAAGATGTTCCAACCTTAGATGATAAACATGAATGGGTGAGTTGAGAGTGACCCACATCCTGGTTAATGTTATAGTGGAAAGGGAATTTCAGAACAAATTTGTACCTATGTGAGGGCCAGATGAACTTAGTACTTTAATTGATAGTGTAGGGATGTATTTCTAATGGTTGTGACAGTACGAAATGATGAGTTGGCAGTGTAATGATCCTATAGATTCCTAGTCACAGTGAGTTGGAACATGTTATGATATGGGAATCATAGTTTGAGTTTTGGATACCCTTCGTTGATGGAGGATGATCCATGTAACCAGAAATTGTGGAACGACCCATAAAGAATAAATGGTTTGTTAATGACATGATCAACATTTCAGGTTGGAAGGTCTCAAGTGGTAACCTTTCGGATGAGTTGGCCCATGTAGAGAGTATTGGCACAGTTTAACAAGTCGTTTAGCTGAGACGTTTGAGTTGCATTTGGATGTATATTTTTGGAATTATATCATTAGCAAAGGTGGTTGGAAATATTGTGTGTTTTCTTCTATGTGATAATGGGTTTTTTCACCGTTAGAGTTGGGGAACTGGAGAATGACACCAAGTAATTTGGGTATTGATTCATACGGTGGATCAGGCTAGTGAGGTGTCTATTGGTGCTTCCATGGTGATGTGATGTAATGTGTTATGGTCCACACATTTTCAATTATGTTTTTCCACATAATCTCTTAGGTATGTTCTGGTGGTGAGAATGGTTTAATTGTTTGGACCATTGAGGAATTTTCAACTCGTGTTGTGGTTTTAGTGAGAATGTCTTATGGGGCATGTCTCTACCCCGGATCCTTGTTTTTTGGCCTAGTAATGGGAACATGAATCATGGAATGTGTATGAAAAGGCATTCATAGTGAAATGACCATTAGTTACGTGATCTTAGAGATGTCGAGAAGTGTATTTCAAGGAAGAACCATTTTAAGTTTGGTAGGTTGTAAGGTCCTGATTTTTCTTAAACAAATTTTCCATTTAAGTGTTCAATTATATCTATCCTTGGCCTCTATATATGTGTTTCCCAAGATCAGGTGGGGGAACAGTGGTACCCTGGGGGCTAAGGTCATGAAGAGAAGAGCAATCAGGCCAAGACGTGCATGTTACATGGTCTACGCAGGATTATGGAAAATTGTGTTGGTAAACCACGCGTACTAGCCATCCTTAGATGGAAGCTTTAAATGGTCTCTGCACGATTAGGGAAAACTATATGGGATCTCCATGAATCTTTGTGGGCTTTCCTATCATAGATAGTATCTATCAAACAGTTTGCGCATGGTTTCTAAAACTGTGCATGTAAACCGTGCGGACCAGAAAAGTTGAAATTTTTCCAAAATTCCACATCATGATTTTAAGACCTAACATGGTTTTTTCCTCCTACTCCATTCTAACCCTATGAACGAACCAAAGGGTCCAAAATCATCCAAGGATCGATCATATTCTATTTTAGACCATTTTTAGTGTCATTGGATGCGAATTGAAGATATAGATGAGTCTAATATCCTCATTATCTCTCTTTTCCAGTTTTGTTATCTTATTTTGTGTGTTCTCTGTACAATTCTATCAACCATTTCATTATTCTTAGATCTTTGTTGGGGAATAAATGTGGGTTGGATTGTGATCTAAGGCCTTGATTGGGGGGGGGGGTATTCATCAACGAATTTGAGGTAGGCGAAATACAAGTTATATCCCTTTTGTTTTACAGAGACATGTACATAAAGTGTTTTTATTCTTACCCTCTTGTGAAGAGTTTGTCATACCATTATTGTGATGTGATAATTAAGGTATATAAACATCCTTATTGAACCCTCATGATCCCCACAGGATGAATGGAGAATTTTGTGACCTATGTTAGGGCCACCCAGGGTGTGTACCCACGTTCCCAAACAAATAGTTTAGCTATGTAAATTTTGGGTCCTGTGAGATAACATAGGGCCCAAGGTGAATATGATATTAATCATAAAGGATGTTAATGAGAGTCCTACTAACACACAATGGTTGGGTGATGACCGTCTTGGGTGTTGGCTTGTTTAGAAAATGGATAAGTGAGATACGGGTAAATGATAGTGGATTAGCTTTATACATGATTCTGTACTGTGAGTTAAGCACGGGAAATTGGAATTAGGGATGAATTTTTGGAATGGGTTAAAACATTAAAATTATGTGATTCATCTAGATGACTGAATGTAATGAAGCGATTGTGTTATGTGATATGATAATTGTACATGGAATGAATATGCGATAAATTCTAGTGAAATGATGAATGAATTAATGGATCAATATGTGGAAATGATTAAATACCAAAATGGAATGGATTATGAATATGGTAATAAGGCCTAGTGAGTTAGGAATGACAAATGAATCCTACTGATATAGGCACAATGAATGAATTCTTAGTGAGATAATCCTAATATAATAGGATGTGGCTAAATAACTAAATTATGTGAAATGTGGAAAATGTTTTAATGGGTTAGGGAATTGTATTAACTCTCAGGTTATTGATATGATTTAATATTTCTTTGGGAAATGAATTATTTTATTTAATGGTGAGAGAACACACACACACACACACACATATATCCAATGAAAATGTATTGGTAGAGTTGGGTATTGATATGAGGTTCTACACCCATGGGTCAAGTTCGAATGAGGCTCTAATGTCCACAGTTAATGCATAGGTTTTAGAAGAGGAAAGAGGCTTTGTTTCCCTTACAGTTGCATTCCACATGGACTGAGGCTTCAAGGTGAGGATAATGGGTTGATGTTATATGGGTTTCCTAGTGATATGGGCACATGATTTGTTTCCCCTTTGCATTGTGATTTATTTCCTTTGACCCTTATGTATATGATATTTATGCCTAACCCATGGGAGTTTTGACTAAATAGGTTATGTAATGTAGATGGTATATAAAATTAAACTGGGATGAATGCTAGTCATGAATTAAATGAACCATATTAACTGTTGGAACCCAAACTTTCCATTTTTTACAAATCTTTGTTTTATACCTGCATGGACTATCTTTTAGGCATAAGATTTTGTATATATCATTGGTGGTGGCCTACTGTGTTTTGTACTCACAACATGCTTGGGCCAACATTGGGTACATGAGTAGATATCTCGGTTAAAAGTATAGACAAGGGAAAATATCATAAACTAATATGTTGAGTTGGTGTAAGGTGTTCTTTGAGAAGGATTCATTCATAGAGTCAAGACCCGTTGGGTGGTTAGTCCTTTTGTTTTATTTTGGGTTTCATTCACTTGAAGTACATGTGTGGGAGGATATTGTTATATTTGATTGGTATTTATAATCTTCTGGGAAATGTACGTTTATTCATGTATATTGGTTGATTCATAATATTTTTGTCATTTTTATTGGGATATACTATGGAATACTATGTAAAATAGGGTATATTCTCCACTTGTGCCTTATTAGACCCTCACCGCTAGTTGCCAACCTTTGGATTATGGGGAGGCATGCTTTAGGTCATGTGACAACCAAGAATGGTGCACCAATTTAGTGGCCTCCATGTCGGGTACATTAAATTTCCACGTTATATTAATTCACTAGGTGGTAGTTTATTCATAGATCACAATCCTTGAGTAGTTCGAGTGGCCACTATTGTCTGATTTGGATCTCGTTCTATGAGTAGCTGTATTTAACTATTTTTTGTTCCTTGTGAATCTATAAACTTTCACAGTATAGATAATATATCGATATATTCGATGAAATTATTACATATTCAAACTTTAGATCATGGGGTGTGTAGTTCTCTTCATGATCAGTCAATTTAATTTATGTATATTGGGTCAAAATATCATTTTAAATAGTTAACAACCATGTCCCTTCTATATATTCCAACCCCATCAATTACTGATTCTAGTGTAAGAATGGAAGGATTGAACAATCATCTCATTATTTCAGAAAAAATTTATTCGCACTCCTCTGTCAAGAAATGGTTTTCCCATTTACTCAAAATCATCATTAATGGGTAATCGAATTAGGAAAAATTAATAGTGATTCACTAATAGTAACATGCAAAATATATGGAAATAAAGACTTCATTTCTGATTATTTTTATATTCTTTTAAATGAATTTGTTTATCTTTGCAATTGCAACTATGATTCTATCCTTGTTGATAATATGAACAATAAAATAATATTGTAGAAAAAAACAAACTAGAATTACTAAATATTCAATATAAATCATTCCATGTAACATTATCTATATGGGTATTTATGTGATTGTTATGGTCATTATAGCTTTTGGAATACAAGAAAACATCATCAATGAATATCACATAACAATAATCCATGTATTCCATGAATACTATGTTCATTATTGACATAAAATCATAGAGTGAAATTGTCAATGAAAATGGAATTATTGTTAGTTCATAATTTCCATACATAATTCTAAAATGTATCTTCTGAATTTTTTTTCGTTCTTTAATCACAGTTGATGATTCCCATAATGAAGGATAATATTTGAAATATATTGGGCCAATTGAGGTTGATCAAATAAGTAAATTAAGTGAGGAAAACGATACTTTGTCAATATCTTTGTAAAATTAACTCACATATAATCATTTCATTCCCTAGTGGATCTATATTTGTTAACAATTAAGAGAATATGGGATCCCCATGAAAAAATATATGGGAAAAAAATTTCGGGTTAACATCTCCTCTAATTTTTCCAGAAACTTAACTAATTCCTCCGTAATTATTTTGTAGGGAATCTTTGATATTGTTCATGATTCAATGATTAAATTAATTTATTTATATATGTCATGTTTTGGGGGATTTTTATTAAATTTACCATGAAATACACCAATGCATTATAATAAAATATGTATTCCATCAATTTGAAGTTTACCTTATCCATATCATTGGGATTTTTCACTATTCATTAAGAATATCATTTTTTATCGTAATTATTAGTGTATCATGATTTAACACAGATAATGAATTTATAGCTTTAAACAAAAGTACATCTATTTCATTCGAACAAATATTAATTTACATATTCTTGCAATATTTTTTTCATCATATTTTTTAATCCAACACATACAAAAAATTATATTGATATCAAACATAGTAAATATAATAAGGTCAAAAATTACTCACATTTCTGTGTTATTATGGGGACTACCTAACATATCCTTGTTACAGTTGCACTAACCTTAGGAGTTTTTACTTATAACTAGCTTCATCAATTAAAAGGAAATTGTATTATTTACTTCTAAGACTACGTAGAAATATAAAATAGTATTAGGATCTAGAATCATGTTAATAATAATATAAATTTGAATTTATTATTAAAGTTCTCATCAACACATTCTTTGTCACATCCACCTCATCATTATTGATTTCAATTTCTTATCCTTCACCCCTTGGCCTCTTATACAGTGGATTCACATGACCACAGGGGAATTCATTTCCATATATACCCATATATTTATTGATGAAGTAATATACAAACAATATTTATTTATCCCCATTACATTTTTATGTGGTGGCCCTTATCTCCGGGATTATATAAATCACTTATCACTTCAAGCATCTCACAACGTAATTCTTTCCACAATTATTAAAAGATAGAAATGGAATTTTTCTGTTATTATTGTTTTTCATATTACCTCTTTAATGGTGTTAATATAACATATTCTTCTCTAAAATTCCCATGAATTATGTATGATCTAGATAATTCATTCACTATTTTTTTGGCATATACCACCATTTCATCATGTAATGAAAAATCTTGAGATACAAACACATTTTGAAGACTTATCTTATTCCCTTAAATGAAATACCCAATATTTCACTTTGTGATGTGTATGTAATACATATAATAACTAGTTAAATATTTAAATATTTCCTCACACTCAAAAATAATTTATTATTCCTTTTTATTTAAACTAAGGAAATATCTCCTTATTTATGTTTGATTATCATAATGAAAATAATTTTTTTAGGAATGTATTCATAATGCTTTTCCATTCAATAAGTTAGATTTCAACCCCTCCCTATTATTCTAGACCAATTCCCATAATAGATCATTGTCTCCATTGAATGAAAATAGTGATATTGTAAAATTTACGTTCTAACCATATCCAAAAGAAAAAAATATTTGTATGATCATAAAAATATGAGCATATGTCTATAGTTACAAGGTGGGGGTTGAATTTTTTTTAAATAAATATTTGTTTAAAATAATTAAGCACAATAATCCCAAAATATTCATTATATAGGTTATCACACTCACCCCTTAGTCTTAGTAACAAAGTCACATAATTTGAAACTCATTACGTCTGATTTTATTATTGTAAAAACTCATAATCACTATGTATACAATTTATCATAATACATTTATTATCGTAATTAGAATAGTGAAGATAAGACAAACAGAATATTGTTTTTATCATATTAAAATCACTCTAATAAAACAAATTGATATAGAATGTTGAATTCAATTATCAACATTTATATTACATGCATTGGAATGGAAACATGTAATAACATGAAATTGATTAGATATATAAAAATAATAATGATTAATAATATAATATAAAAAAGATAACTCTTTTAATCTTAAAATAATGGTAGTCAATAAAATTCACTATTGTGTTCCACTATATTATACATATATAAAATCAAACATTTCCTTATATGAAAATACCATGATTTGATGATCATATATTCATTACATTTTTATCCATAGAAGACCTCAGTGTGATGGTTAGATATGTCTTAATATTCTTTTAATCCCTAAATAATAATATTGGATTGTTCATCATAATATCCACCAATGCCCGTAATCATTATTATGAATATAATGAATTCATAATTAAAATATTATTAAGGATACAAGCGGAAAGTCATTCATTAGAACAAAAAATCTAAAAAAATTAAAATGAGTAAGAATTATAGGTTCATGTAGAGATTTCTATGAGAGAGAATGTAATCAACAAGCTATAAAATATTCAAAGGATCCAATAACAATAGGAATCCATCCAATAGTCAAAAAACTGTAATATTTCCATGTCTGTTTCATAGGACACATATAGTAGGAACATGAAATATCATCATAATTAAATTTAGAATGTCATATTTTTTAACACCATTATAACTTTAAATTATTTCCATATGTTATAAATGATTATAAACTATTCTAACTATAAACATCAACCAGTTTGATGGATATATTTATAACATTAAATATGATAATATTAATAATTTTTATTATGATTGTATCAATAATTGTCACACCTGGACTTCACACCGAGGTATGTTTATTTATTATTTGTTATTTTTATTTTATTACGTGAGTTTAGTTGCCTTTTTATAATTTTCTTTTCGTTGGAAAGCGGGCTGAGCACGAAACTAGTGTGTGCATCTACGTTGATAAATGAACGCTGCCTTGACAATGCCCGATGAGCGAGCATGGCACAGGTAAAGCCGCGCGGCCTGCCTGGTGTGCGGGTGGACCTTTTTATCATTAACTTTTTTTAAACACGTATTTTTATTCATTAACACCGTTATTATTATTATTATTATGATTATCATTATTAGTTTAGGTTAGATTTTCTTTTTAGGTTTTAATTAATTAATTAATTTTTTTTTCTTTTCCATCCTGTTATTCTTATTTTATTTTATCCCTCCTCTACTTCTCTTCTTATTCTCTTATCTTCTTTTATTTTTATTTATCTTTATTTTTATTATTTTATTTTATCCTTTCTTTTCTTTTTACTTTTTTTCCTCCCACTTTTGTTCTCTCCATCTCCCGCGGGTTACTATTCATCCGCCTCTCACCTTGTGCTGCATCTAACCCTAGCCGCCTCTTGCCCCATCCTACCTGGCTCCTTGCCGGCTCACACCCTCGCCACCCATTCTTACCCCGCTGCCCCCGCTGCTTCTCCCGCTCTGCCGAGACCGCGACCACCTCCTCTGGTGCTCCTCCCGTTTGGCCGCCCTCCCTGCTACCTCCAACAACCTTGCGCCAGCCTGCCTCGCATCATCCCTCCTTCCATCGCCCTGCCCGAGACGTCGACTTCCCTGTTATCCCCCTTGCCCAGCCGAAGCCCTCCGCCTGCTGCCTCTCGGCTTTCCCTGCTACGCACCCGATCCCCAGCAGCCTCTCGCTCGACCGACCTTCCCATTTCTTTTTCTTGGCCAGCACTACGCAACCCATAGTAGCCTCTGGATTGCCCAGCCAACGTCGCGCACCTCCTCTGCTCCGCCAGACAGCGTTACGCCGCACCTCCCTGCTCGGTCGGCACCCATCTTCTCTACTCGCCGGCACGGTTTGTTCTTTTTTTTTATTATTTCATTTTATCTAATAAGATAATAATGTTTTATTTTGTTATTATTATTATTATGTTAATAATATTTTTAATATTATTATCTTATTATTGTTATTAGTATTATATTATTATTATTATTATTATTATGTTAATGTTATTATATTATTATTGCTATTATTATATTGTTATTATCATTATTATTATTATTGTTATGCTATTATTATTATTAATATTATTATTATTGATATTATTATTATTTATAATAATTATTATTATTTCTATTATTATTGCTATTGTTATTATATTATTATTATTATTCTATTATGTTATTATTATTATTATTATTATGTTATCGTTATTGTTTTCATCATTACTATTGTGTTAAAATTTTCACTGAACCCGTTGAGCGATCTGCTGTTTTTAGGACATGTTTGACGGCTCAAGACGGTGCGACCGCGGCGCAACTGGAGTCTTGCGCCGTGTCTTTTTCCGCGCCTGTTTGATGTAGGTGATTCCACACTCAATTATCTTTTGGAGATCTTTTGCGTGCTGGTTTACTTTTTCATCACCCTGCTAACTAGTTTTCATATTGAAAAATTAGTTTTAATTATTTTTTTTAAATGCGCATTTTATTTGCCAGTGGTACATTCATGTGGTGCAAGCCCATTTCTTTTATCGCGGAAACTCACTTTGGATGTTTATTATTATTTGTGAACTATGCAGTCTGTGTCAGGGAGTTCGGATGACGGAGGTTGTGTGTTAGCATGTCAGAATGTGTTTTATTATAGAAAGGGGGTTTGGGTGACTTTTTTTAACTTTTAAAAATTTTTGCGACATGTTTGAAAACTGTTAAATAATTTTTCTTAGTGGTTTTCTTAAATAACAAAGTGATTTCGTTAAGTTATGCATCTAGTTTAATTTAAAGCGTATGCAGTGTGGTTTAAGTTTTTTTTTTAAAAGAAAAGTTTTGGTGCGTGTGTGGTTTTCAAAGAGGATATCAGTGTGCAGGTGACCCGTTTGGATCGAAGTGATATTGTGACACGTTATGTGAACTTTGATCTCTAGGTGAGCACGAGGGAAGCCGGGGTATTAGGTGGGGAGACTGGGACTACTGAGCTAGTGTTCCGGAGATGACCCGACCCGGTTTCACTGGCAGGTTTGACGACTGCAACACTAACTAAACATATAATATCTGAGGGTCGTGGCCTTCTAAGCCACGTGTTCTGAGGGTCGTGGCCTTTTAAGCCACGTTATCTGAGGGTCGTAGCCGCCTAAGCCACGTTTCACCGAGACACGACGTTCTAGGATCCCACTAGTTCTAGTACCCATAGGGCCTTTCCCATCCCTTGGTGCCACCAGTTACCTTGCGTGCATGCTGATACGTGATATGTCACTTGAACTGCTATCCTAATGTGTTTATCTTGAACTGCCTTTCTTTTAAATCATTTTATGAAAACCACTTTCTTTTTCACTTCTTTCTATCTTTATTTCAGCATTGCAATTGGTTGTCTTTTGATAGTTGTGCGTGGAATCTTTTATTGGTGATATCCTGCTGGGCGATTGCTCACACCCTACTTACACCCTTGGGTGTAAGTAGACTTGTTTACTTCTGATACAGGTAGGGGTCCAGCTTTTGGGAGCAGTGGTTCAGGTTGTTAGCAGGACTATCTACGTGACGTTTTGGTGGTGGCCTAGAGGCGGTGTCCTCACACCGGGCGACAGTCCTTAGGTTGGTTTTTGGTTATCTTGTTTTGGTGTTATTTGGGTTTTGAGTACTTGTGAACCAAAAAACTGTTTGGTTATCTACGTGTTTGATTGTAACCTTTACTTCTGTTTGGTTTACTTTGGTTTGCTGCTTTATATTTGTTCTCTTGGGTAAACCGTTCCCAAGGTTTATTTTGATA
Source organism: Viscum album (assembly GCA_963277665.1). NCBI lineage: Eukaryota > Viridiplantae > Streptophyta > Magnoliopsida > Santalales > Viscaceae > Viscum > Viscum album. Next base: position 166,174,956 of record OY728129.1, on the reverse strand, counting down.
CCCGAGCACTTGTGCCAGCCCGTGGGGATCGGGAACGCCCTTCGGGCCTTGCCGCGGGCCGAGTCGGGCGTCGGTTCGGATGGCGACCCGATTCGGTTCGTGACAAAATGGTATCAAAGGAAGGTTTTGTTGGTGGTTTATGTTATTTGGGATGAGTTGGATTATACATGAGTTGGGTCTGTCGGGGCTCAGAATTCATGTTGCCAGTAGGGTGCCTGGCCAACACGCCTCGTGACAGATACTGAGTCACCATGGGATGTCAGGGTGCTTGTTTCACTTTCTTTCTGGGTGGGACGTGCAGGCTGCAGACTGTACGTGGACACCTGGTAAGGAAAGTAAAGCTTTTATATGGATTCGTTTTTGCATGATTGGTTTATTGATGAATAATTATCGTGTTGGAAAAAAAATTATTCCCTTTTTATTGATGGGTTTTTTTATTGATCGCTGCTCTTTTTCAGTAATATGCCTCCTCGGAGAGTTCCCATGCATCCACGGGAGGAAGCCGGAGAGAGTTCCCCCGCGCCGCTTGATCAGAGATTTGTAGAGGCGATGGTCCGAGCCGTTCAGGCTTTAGGACGAGGGGCGTCTCCTGCCCCCGCCCCTGTTCCAGCTAGAGGGGAAGATTTTGGCTCCAGGAAGGATAGAGCTCAGGAGTTTCTGAGGAGCAAACCTCCTTCTTTCCGAGGTGGTTCAGAACATCAGGAGGAAGAGGAGTGGCTTGAGAAGATAGAACACATGTTCGATTTCCTTGACACGCCTGAGGAAGTCAGGGTGAAGTGCGCCTCGTTCCAGCTGGAGGGTTCCAGTCGCAAATGGTGGGAATCAGTGGTCCAGGCTGGGAAACATGAGCACATGAGCTGGAAGGATTTCAAGTGTATCTTCAACGAGCAGTATTGTCCAGAGTTCGTAGCCTATGCTAGATCTCGGGAGTTCATGGAGCTTTCGCAGGGGAATCAGACAGTGATGGAGTATGCGAATCGCTTTGCTGAACTGGTACGGTACGCACCAGAGATAGTTTCGAGCGAATTCTTGAAAGCTCGGAAGTTTGAGAAGGGCCTTCGACCAGAAATTCACTCCTAGGTTTTCTTGTTCAAACTGAAGACTTATGCTGAGGTGGTCGATCGTGCTTGCATGGCCGAGATTGACCAGAAGGGAAAGTCAGGTTTTTATGGATCAGTGTCAGGGTTTGGCAGTGGCAGTTCCTCTGAGAAGAAAAGGAAGCGTGATGAGCAATGGAAGAAGGGTGATGGAAGCTCAGGTCATCCTCCCAGGCAGTTTTCATCTGGGGCTTCTGGTGCAGGGTCTGTTGTGTGCCGTCAGTGCGGAAGGGCAGGGCACATCTGACCTGTTTGTCCATACCCTCCCAGACCATGCCATGGATGTGGAGTGGTGGGACATCTACAGCGCTTCTGCAGGACTGCACGCCCTTATCAGAGTGGGGCTGGATCAGTGGCTTCTAGTGGGGTATCAGTTCAGTCAGAGCCGACCAGGACGACATGATCTCGGTTTGGTGGGCGTGTTGGTAGGACCAGATCGTCTTCAGGGCAGAGCCATATCAGGGCAGAGCCTCAGGCGAGCGGTCGTTCTCAGGCGGGGACCAGGCAACTGCATTCCATGGATCAGGCACCAACGAGATCTGATGCAGGGCCCTCGATGGTTCGAGGTACAATTCTAGTTGCATCTTCTATAGCTGCAGTTTTATTTGATACCGGTGCATCAGTTTCTTTCATATCTTCTCGTTTTGTGAATCTGCTGAACCTACCAACCGAGTTGTTATCGTTTTCTATGGAGTTGGTAACGCCGTTGGGGAAAAAGAGGGAGCAAGGCCTCAAGTGCCGATCGTGCGCACTCTCTGTGTCAGGAGTCGAGATGGAATGGGATTTCTTGGTCCTTGACATGGACCTATTTGATGTGATCCTCGGTATGGACTGGCTGGTGCGCTTCCAGGAGCACATTGATTGCTATCGACGCCGAGTCAGCTTTACAGCACTAGATGGGACTCCTCATCTATTTCACGGAGAATGGGATCCTCGGTCGGGACGTGCGGGACCTCCACTCCATGATCTTGGAAATCTTGCTTATCAGTTGTCGTCGCTCGTGCTGGAGGACGATGGTGGTATTTTACAGGGCGGGTTACCTCGTGTAGTGGATGAGTTCCCAGAGGTTTTCCCAGATGATTTTTCTGGCTTACCCCCAAAGCGAGACGTGGAGTTCTCGATTGAGTTGGCTCCTGGAACACAACCTATATCTCTTCCCTCATATCGCATGGCCCCCACCGAATTGAGGGAATTAAAGATACAACTGGACGATTTGGAATCCAAAGGATTCATTCGCCCGAGCATCTCTCCTTGGGCCGCACCGGTTTTATTCGCAAAGAAGGCCGATGGAACCCTTCGGTTGTGCATTGATTACCGGAAGTTGAACAAGGTAACCATCATGAATAAATACCCTTTGCCTCGAATTGACGATTTGTTTTACCAGCTGAAGGGGGCAAAGTGGTTCTCCAAGATTGATTTTCGTTCGGGATACCACCAGCTCAGGGTGAGAGAAGCAGATATCCCGAAGACGGCTTTCCGAAGCAGGTACGGTCACTTCGAGTACTTGGTCATGCCTTTCGTACTGAAAAATGCCCCTGCAGTTTTCATGGCGCTCATGAATAGGGTGTTCCACCAATATCTCGACTCATTTGTCGTGGTATTCGTGGATGACATCCTGGTCTACTCTGGATCTGAGGAGGAGCATGAGCATCACCTACGCATTGTTTTGGACACTTTGTGGGATCACCGCCTGTACGCCAAACTCTCGAAGTGCACTTTCTGGATCAGGGAAGTGAAGTTTCTGGGGCATGTCGTCTCAGAACAAGGGGTTTCAATGGATCCCGAAAAGATCAGAGCAGTTATGTCCTGGGAGCAGCCGAGAAATGTGTTTGAGATCAGGAGTTTTCTGGGCTTGGCTGGTTATTACAGGCTCTTTGTCCGGGACTTCTCGCGGCTTGCCTCCTCCATGACCGCACTCACCCGGAAAGGGGTGAAGTTTGTGTGGAACCCACAGTACCTGACATCTTTTGAGGAGTTGAAGCGGCAGTTGACCACCGCACTTGTGTTGACCTTACCAGAGTCAGGAAAGGGCTATGTGGTGTACTGTGATGCGTCAGGTACGGGCCTTGGATGTGTGATCATGCAGGATGACCATGTTGTGGCGTATGGTTCTCTCCAACTCCGGCCGCATGAGAAGAACTATCCGACTCACGACTTAGAGTTGGCGGCAGTGATGCATGCTTTGAAGACGTGCCACCACTATCTTTTTGGGGAGAAGTTTGTGGTCTATTCTGACCACAAGAGCCTGGCCTATATTTTCTCTCAGAGGGATCTCAATTTGAGGCAGCGCCGCTGGGTCGAGTACCTGCAGGGTTTTGATTTTGATATTGTCTATACCCCTAGCAAGGGTATTGTGGTATCTGACGCATTGAGCAGAAAAGTTCCAGTGCAGGCGTTGAAGAAGTCCAGCGATGAGTGGACTTTGATGGGGCTCTTCGCCCAGTTGCATTTGGAGAGCAGGGAGCATAGTGGAGGTAATTTCTTGGCTAGCATCCAGTTGACTCCTGCCCTTCTAGAGTTGATTCAGCAGGAGCAGCCTGGTGATGAGTTTTGTCAGCGATCTATGCAGTTTCTTCATGGTGGGGAGACTTCTTCTGATTGGTCCTTGTCTTCCCAGAGGGTCCTATGCTTCAAAGGCCGTGTTTTAGTGCCGTTGTCTCTACGAAAGGTGGTGATGAAGGATAGCCACCAATCTCAGTGGTCCGTCCATCCTGGTACCACCAAGATGTACTACGATGTTCGCCGTCAGTTCTGGTGGCCAGGTATGAGACGGGACATAGCCGACTTTGTATCCCGATGTTACACTTGCCAGCAAGTGAAAGCAGAGCATCAGAGACCATCTGGCCTACTCCAGCCATTACCCATTCCTACCTGGAAGTGGGATGAGGTCGCTATGGACTTAATCATTGGCTTTCCTCGTACACCTCGTGGGAGGAATGCTATCTGGGTGGTGATTGACTGTTTGACCTTGTCTGCTCACTTTATTCCGATCAGAGATACAATGAAGGTAGAGGAACTGGGCCTCTTGTATGTTCAGGAGGTGGTCAGACTTCATGGTGTGCCGTCGGCAGTTGTTTCTAACAGGGACCCCCGCATTACATCACAGTTTTGGGGAGGCCTCCAGAAGACTTTGGGGTCGCAGATTAAGATGAGCACGACATACCATCCGCAGACCGATGGCCAGACGGAGCAGGCGAATCAGATTCTTGAAGACATGCTCCGGGCCTGTGTGTAGATTTTGGAGGCTCATTGGATAGCCATTTGGGGCTGGTCGAGTTTTCTTACAATAACAGTTACCAGTCTTCCATCAGAATGACACCCTTTGAGGCGCTCTATGGCCGGCCTTGTCGGTCTCCTCTGTGTTGGGCTGAGGTAGGAGAGGCCTCGCTCTTGGGACTGAGTCTTGTTCAGGAGACGTCTGAGAAGGTCAAGCTGATTAGGTAGCGGTTGTTGATAGCTCAGAGTCGCCACAAGTCTTATGCAGATCAGATGCGGTGGGATCTCGAGTTTTCAGTGGGGGACAGAGTGTTCTTGAATGTGGCCCCTCGCTTGGGTCACCGTCGTTTGGGGAAACAGGGGAAGCTGACACCGAGATATGTTGGACCTTTCGAAATTCTTGAGCGGATTGGCAAGGTGGCATATAGGTTAGCTTTTCCCTCGCAGTTGACGTTGATTCACGACGTATTTCATGTCTCCCAACTGAAGAAGTACAACCCCGACCCGTCGCGTGTGCTGAATTGGGAGGAGCTGGAGATAGAGTCCGACTTGTCTGTGGTCGAGCGACCAGTGCGTATAGTGGATTCTCGGGAAAAGGTGTTGCATGGAAAGTCCATTCCTCTGGTCTGTGTTCTTTGGCAGCACGGGAATGACGAACACGAGACTTGGGAGCGGAAGTCATGGGTTGAGCAGGAGTACCCATTTCTATTCTCTAATCAGGCTTCGAATTGACTTTCTGAGGGCGGAATGTTTTCATGGTGGGGAGAATTGTCACACCTGGACTTCGCACCGAGGTATGTTTATTTATTATTTATTATTTTCATTTTATTACGTGAGTTTAGTTGCCTTTATATAATTTTATTTTCGTTGGAAAGAGGGCTGAGCACGAAACTAGTGTGCGCATCTACGTTGATAAATGAACGCTGCCTTGACAATGCCCGATGAGCGGGCATGGCACAGGTAAAGCCGCGCGGCCTGCCTGGTGTGCGGGTGGACCTTTTTATCATTAACTTTTTTTAAACGCGTATTTTTATTCATTAACACCGTTATTATTATTATTATTATGATTATCATTATTAGTTTTGGTTAGATTTTCTTTTTAGGTTTTAATTTATTTATTTATTTTTTTTTTCTTTTCCATCCCGTTATTCTTATTTTATTTTATCCCTCCTCTACTTATCTTCTTATTCTCTTATCTTCTTTTATTTTTATTTATCTTTATTTTTATTATTTTATTTTATCCTTTCTTTTCTTTTTACTTTTTTTCCTCCCACTTTTGTTCTCTCCATCTCCCGCGGGTTACTATTCATCCGCCTCTCACCTTATGCTGCATCTAACCCTAGCCGCCTCTTGCCCCATCCTACCTGGCTCCTTGTCGGCTCACACCCTCGCCACCCATTCTTGCCCCGCTGCTTCTCCCGCTCTGCTGAGACCACGACCGCCTCCTCTGGTGCTCCTCCCGTTTGACCGCCCTCCCTGCTACCTCCAACAACCTTGCGCCAGCCTGCCTCGCACCAGCCCTCCTTCCATCGCCCTGCCCGAGCCGTCGACTTCCCTGTTATCCCCCTTGCCCAGCCGAAGCCCTCCGCCTGCTGCCTCCCGGCTTTCCCTGCTACGCACCCGCTCCCCAGCAGCCTCTCGCTCGACCGGCCTTCCCATTTTTTTTTCTTGGCCAGCACTACGCAACCCATAGTAGCCTCTAGATTTCCCAGCCAACGTAGCGCACCTCCTCTGCTCCGCCGGGCAGCGTTATGCCGCACCTCCCTGCTCGGTCGACGCCCATCTTCTCTACTCGCCGGCACAGTTTTTCTTCTTTTTTTTATTTTTATTTTTTTTATTTTATTATTTCATTTTATCTAATAAGATAATAATGTTTTCTTTTGTTATTATTATTATTATGTTAATAATATTATTAATATTATTATCTTATTATTGTTATTATTATTATATTATTATTATTATTATTATTATGTTAATGTTATTATATTATTATTGATATTATTATATTGTTATTATCATTATTATTATTATTATTATGCTATTATTATTATTAATATTATTATTATTGATATTATTATTATTTATAATAATTATTATTATTTCTATTATTATTGCTATTGTTATTATATTATTATTATTATTCTATTATGTTATTATTATTATTATTATGTTATCGCTATTGTTATCATCATTACTATTGTGTTAACATTTTCACTGAACCCGTTGAGCGATCTGCTGTTTTTAGGACCTGTTTGACGGCTCAAGACGGTGCGACCGCGGCGCAACTAGAGTCTTGCGCCTTGTCTTTTTCCGCGCCTGTTTGAGGTAGGTGATTCCGCACTCAATTATCTTTTGGCGATCTTTTGCGTGCTGGTTTAATTTTTCATCACCCTGCTAACTAGTTTTCATATTGACAAATTAGTTTTAATTATTTTTTTTAAATGCGCATTTTATTTGCCAGTGGTAAATTCATGTGGTGGAAGCCCATTTCTTTTATCGCGGAAACTCACTTTGGCTGTTTATTATTATTTGTGAACTGTGCAGTGTGTGTCAGGGAGTTCGGATGACGCAGGTTGTGTGTTGGCATGTCAGAATGTGTTTTATTATAGAAAGGGGGTTTTGGGTGACTTTTTTTAACTTTTAAAAATTTTTGCGACATGTTTGAAAACTGTTAAAAAAATTTTCTTAGTGGTTTTCTTAAATAAGAAAGTTATTTAGTTAAGTTATGCGTCTAGTTTAATTTAAAGCGTATGCAGTGTGGTTTAAGTTTTTTTTAAATAAATGTTTTGGTGCGTGTGTGGTTTTCAAAGAGGATATCAGTGTGCAGGTGACCCGTTTGGCTCGAAGTGCTATTGTGACATGTTATGTGAACTTTGATCCCTAGGTGAGCACAAGGAGGGAAGCCGGGGTATTAGGTGGAGAGACTGGGACTAGTGAGCTAGTGTTCCGGAGATGACCCGACCCGGTTTCACTGGCAGGTTTGACGACTGCAACACTAACTAAACATATAACATCTGAGGGTCGTGGCCTTCTAAGCCATGTGTTCTGAGGGTCGTGGCCTTCTAAGCCACGTTATCTGAGGGTCGTGGCCGCCTAAGCCATGTTTCACCGAGACACGACGTTCTAGGATCCCACTAGTTCTAGTACCCATAGGGCCTTTCCCATCCCTTGGTGTCACCAGTTACCTTGCGTGCATGCTGATACGTGATATGTCACTTGAACTGCTATCCTAATGTGTTTATCTTGAAATGCCTTTCTTTTAAATCATTTTATAAAAACCACTTTCTTTTTCACTTCTTTCTATCTTTATTTCAGCATTGCAATTGGTTGTCTTTTGATAGTTGTGCGTGGAATCTTTTATTGGTGAAATCCTGCTGGGCGATTGCTCACACCCTACTTACACCCTTGGGTGTAAGTAGACTTGTTTACTTCTGATACAAGTAGGAGTCCAGCTTTTGGGAGCAGTGGTTCAGGTTGTTAGCAGGACTATCTACGTGACGTTTTGGTGGTGGCCTAGAGGCGGTGTCCTCACACCGGGCGAAAATCCTTAGGTTGGTTTTTGGTTATCTTGTTTTGGTGTTATTTGGGTTTTGAGTACTTGTGAACCAAAAACCTGTTTGGTTATCTACGTGTTTGACTGTAACCTTTACTTCTGTTTGGTTTACTTTGGTTTGCTGCTTTATATTTGTTCTCTCGGGTAAACCGTTCCCAAGGTTTATTTTGATACCCGGGCACTTGTGCCAGCCCGTGGGGATTGGGAACGCCCTTCGGGCCTTGCCGCGGGCCGAGTCGGGTGTCGGTTCGAATGGCGACCCGATTCGGTTCGTGAAAATAATAGTATCAATCTTGTTTTCATGAAATTTTTAGTACAATTGAAATTACAAATTTCTAACTTATATTCTGATAAGGGTGAGTCCAATTTATCAGATACATACTCAATATAATAATAATAAATAATAAATTCATGGTTTACATTCATAATCCAATATATAATTTTCTATGTATCGTAAAATTTAAAGTTTTCTAAAGAAACATACTAAAACTATATACAAATAAAATTTGTATAGACATGTTTTATGAAGGGGGTTGATATTTTAATATATAATTGAATAAAAATGGATAAAAGATAATTCCTGACTCAACAACCTCCCCCCTTCTTGCAAGGAAAAACACCCATATCCTAAATGAAAAAATTAACATGAAAAAACATAAAACCCATTTCATTTATGTACATCATATTAAAAGATAGTATATAAAACATAATTCCCCCTATATATATAAATCCAATGAATAAAATGGGGAAGTACTTTCTAAAATTCGTTGAAATTCCCTTATGATAATATCTCCTCCTTAGGATCGTATTCTCCAAGATAATATAAAATTATCCCTCTGATAATATTTTATGACCATTTAATAATTTCTACCCAATATTAATATTTCTCCCCATTTTTTTATCAAAAATGGGAGGGGTAATGAATTTTAAATTTCATGAATTTTTTGAAAAATAGTAGAAAAAACCTTCCTATACTGACTATCCATCCATAAAAAATATAAATGAAAATTTCACTAAACAAATATGGAAGATGTTCAATCATATATAATTTTTATTCAAGAACATTAATTAAGAATATTAAAGAGTGTTATGAAATATTGATAAATAAATGCATAAAGATTTAAAAAAGAATTTTGTAATCATTCTTCATTATGTTCTTCATAAAGGCCTTTAATTTTTAACTCTATCTAATCTTCCTCTAGATTCTACATAACTTTTTTTGTGTAATCAAAATTTTAGCTTCCTAGAAAAAAATTTATTTACTCCATTAAAAGTATCTATAGAATCAATAGATTGTAGTCTTTACATTTCAATCCCAATTTAATGGTATTTACTTTTCACAACACTAACTTCCACAGTTAATTCATTGATGACATATTTGAAATCATTATCAAACATCTCAATATAATGAATGTCTTTAGATAACAGATTAATATATTTGGATTATTATCAACAACATATTATTATTGTAATATTATTCATTATGGATCCAAATATTATAGAGAACATGATGAGTCCACTTTATCATTAGATAAAAAGTCTTTTTATGAGTTTCATAGGATTCTTGTAAAATAATCAACTATCCTTCATTCAGTATAATATTCCCTCTTAATGATTTTTTTGGATTCCAGTTTTTCATCAAGAGGTTCATGAATAAGATGACCTCATTCATTAATTTTTCCAAAATACTTAATTTTTCGTTATAATCTCTTCAACACAATGATAATTTAATCAAGACATTCTAGAGAAATTATTTGTAAGTATTCTAATTTATTTTTGATTAACCTCATGAGTTTTAAACATGATTGTTCCCACATTCTCGTCCATACCATTATTCCATTCATTTAATGAATAAAATATTTTCGGTTTCCATGAGGGCTATGTATGAATTTCAATACCTTATACATTTTCGACAAAAACATCTTATATTTTTCATCAATGAAAAAATCATTCTATTCTTGATATCATTATTCATAAATTAAATGTCCACCCTCATTAGATATTAATTTTTGGATACTTTGAAAAAAACCATCCACTTTTCAACAAATATTATTATGATTTCTGGAAACATGAAGATTCATGAAATGATTTTACCTAATATGATGTTCTCCATAGTTATGAAAATGGAAATTACAACATATATGTTTCTTATATTAACTAAAAAGTCCAATATGAAAATATCATATACATTCAAAGTATCTATATCACACTAAAATTTTATAATGTATAATTTATTATAATAAAAAATTACAAAATAAATCATAGAATAATTTTAGACCGTAGAGTCATTTAAATAATTTTGAAAGAGATAATATTTGTTCTCTTTCATGTTTAATGAACCCATCTCTTCTGAAGGATTTAAAGGGTGTATAAAATTATGAGTATAATTGCCGAAAAATAGAGGATTGATAGGAGGGGGTCCCTTGTTTTTATAGGCTTTGGAGTAATTATTTTTCTTCAAAAATATACCCCGTGGTAGAAAATCAATCCATCCAATGATAAATATTAATATTCATCATAAAATGGTTTTTAAATAATTTTTAACTCTACATTTTTAATAAAACATATTGAACTAATATTTAATCTGATTAAGAAATGTTTTTAAAAAATTAAAAGAAATTAATAAAACTACAATTCTAACAACAATAATTGAAAAATTATTGTGATGAGATTGTTCAGAAACATAAAAGAATAGAACAGTACATTCCACAGTAGAATGTTCCAATAATTCAAATATCATGTTATTCTTGGTTTTTAGAAACTAAGAAAATTACAATAGTTTTAAAATAAAATACGAAGACAATTTTTTAATTTTTTAAATATAAAAAATACTTGTTTGAATTTAATAGCTTTATTTTAAGAAGTAAAATATTAATTTTGCCATATCGTGAATGAAATAATAATTACAAAAATTATTATTCCAAATATTATTTTAAAAGATTTTCTATCCATAATATTTATATAATTTTTGGAATATAAGAAATATTTTATAAAATATTAATATGAAAATTTTCTGAAATGTATTTGATTATAAAAAATTGATTATGATGAAATATTTTGAAAAAAATTCATTTTCAAGAATTTTTTTAATTGAAAGAACATCAATTATAAATACTCCTATTAGAAAATGAGTATGATAATATAAGGATTTGGGTAAATAGGAAGTCTATGTGATAGATTACATTATGTTGATCATTAATAGATTCTATTTAATGTATTTAAATCTATCAGAATGTATCAGTTTTGTAAAATATCATCTTATTCATCATATGTTTTGATAATTGTAAAACAATATATCTTTTATGTCTGTGTTATAGAATGAAATTGTGTCATATATATCTCTTAATTCAATGTTAGAGAAGTGTTAGGTTTTTACATAAATAAATGGAAATTTTTATCAATAAATAATTATGTTTTAGTAAAACTCATGCCATAGTCCGCGAGTGTGAGTTGTATCTACAACACTTGATCACAACAAATTATAGGTTCCCCATATTTAGTTTAAACAAAGAAAATTGATATTGAGTGTCATTTATTACATGAAAATAGAAATATTTATTATTGTAAGAGAAGATATGTTATTGATGTCCTTTTTTCTATCCTTTCTACTTCTACATAAATCATCATCTAAAAAACAAATTCAAAAATATTTCTATAAGAATAGAAGATCTGTAAATCCATATTTCTTTAGAGATAATGAAAAAATCATATTAATGACTTGAAATGCTATGAATTTCTATCTTCATTATATTTTTTTAATCCTAATCACAGAGATAATATGAAATCAAAAAGACCAAGAGTTAAATAATGTAAACTTCCTATAAGACCACATACAATATTTTTATCAACAATTTTCCCAGCATTATCAGGATTAATGGTATTGGAGGTAGCACTAGGAGTACAACTAAATTTTGTAATTTTATCTTCAAATTTCACAGGAATATATTTTATATAATTATTTTTAAATAAAAATATAATCTGAAAAAATAAAAATATGTAAACTCACCCATCGCACTCAATATAATTTTAGATTTCATAAGTTCTATAATATTATATATTAATTACTATTGCTTACATCCAAATATATTTTCATTAACATGAATTTTTACAGTAATAAAATTTTTATAAAAAAACTTTATAAAAATAGTAGGATCTATAGTTACCTTATCAAAATTGTTTTGTAAAAAATTAGGGTTTCCCTATTATACCATGCTGTTATTGCATCATTATGTACATATAATGATTTATTATATTTTGAAATTTATTTACAATGTTTTTTTTACAAAAAATATATTTTTTTTTCAACAAAACTATATCATCAACATATCCTTTATGAAAATCACACTTCAAATCCATTTGAATGTTTTTGAAATTAAAGAATGATACAACGAATAAAATTATTTGGATAGCATAATGTCTAGAGATCCAGGCATATGTTTCTTCATAATATATAACCTCTTATTTATTATAATAATTTTAAAATAATACTATCTTTATTTCTAATTGTTATTCCATTTATTCACACTTATTATGAAACCCCCTTTTTACACCAATTATAGATGTTTATATAGGCTAATCAAATAATATCGGGAAATTATTATTCACAAATTCAATGATACAATCAAATATTTCATTAATCTAATATCCATCACTTAAAGACTTATCCTGAATATTAGGATCAAACTATTATTAGAAATATATATGTTCAATTTCATTTCATAAGGAACTCAGAGTCCTAAATAGTTGATTGACATCACAAAAAATAATTTCACTAGAATGATTACTATGAAATAGCTGACTTCTAGTGATTAGAAAAGTGTATTATTAAAAAATAAGTAATAAATCATCATGACTAGTAAAATGAGAAAAAATTTATGGGAATATCATTATAATAATAGTTGAATGTCAATTTTAGAAATTACATATTATGATGTTATTTGAGGTAGTTTGAAAAAAATATGTTTTCTATCATCAAACATGAAATGCATTTTTTCATATATAGTACAATAATTTTTTAAAAAAAATATAATCCATATAATTAGTGTAATAAACTAAAAATATTATTCCATCTCACTTGGGTTCAAATTTATGTAAATTATCATTAGTATTTGGAATGAATTCTTTCCAACTAAAACCTTTGTGTAAGAATATTTTTTTCCATCTAGTACACAACTCCAAAAAAATTAATTAAGAAACTGTCCATTTAAAACATGATTTATAGTACAAATTGATGTACTAACTAAATTAGACCAAAATTATTTAGCAACATATTATGTACTGTTCATGGTTCTAGTTGTTTTTTTGAATATTTCAATTTTTTAATTCAACTACAATATTATTCATGGATGTTCAGGGAGATTAAAAACTATGTCCTATATATTTCATTCAACAAGACGTTTGAAAATATAAATTTTCAAATTCTCCAGCATGGTCACTATAAATATTTTTGAATGAGATGTTTTTCTGATTTTAAACTAGGCAAAAAAATTTATACAATAACTACAGGTATTAGATTTATTTTTGAGAAAATAAACCAATTCATACTATTTTATTCCTCAAATAAGACATATACATTATTTTTTACAAAAATATTTTATGTTTTTTTATAAAATCATAATTCCATTTTCACAAACTATAAAGAAAAATAATTTGATATTTCACAAATAGATTTAAAACTAGACTTATGTTTCATATTAATGTTATTAGGGTCACTATCTTTTGGTGTATAAAACCTATTTACTATTATATCCTTAAAAAATTAATATTTATGTTAATTTTAATAATTTTATAAGGTTATAGTATCAATACATTTTATGAAATAACCGATACTGATATTTAATTTTTCTATGTCAATGTATGTCTAGTCTCTTATGGTCTTCTTTGTTTAGTGTATAAATATTTCTATTCTAAATGAAAAAAAAGAATAATTTTATCCGGGAAACAGTGTACTAAAATTTTTCATTCCTAATGCTCACTATGTAACCCTAATAACACAAGATACTTATTCTTAGAAGGGTTTCTTATGACCATTGACAAAAAAAATTTACAATAATATCTTTTCCCTTATGAATAATTATATATATTAGGAAAATCTCACCATAATATTTATTTATTAAATATACTTTAACACATTTTATATTTATCATATTTGTAGATATGTCTTTGTTTCCATCCATATTCCCTGAACACCAACTATACATGTACAATATAATCTATTTTTTTGGTGCTACCATTTTCCTTAAAATTGAAACATTATACTTTCGGAACCCAAACCTTATGGGGTATGGTAATGTATGAAAACAAAAAATTTATAATCCATATTGGGTTTGAAAAATCTTCTTTAGTAAAACATAGTTATTGAAATTTATTTAATGGTAAAATGTTTTTTCTTTAGCCACCACATTGGATCTTGGTGAAGATGTATCTCTTTTAGGAGCATTAAAAATTTAACTAAAAAAGGATTTTTTATAAGAAAAAAATTTCCTAAAATACTCAATTGAAAATGATTTTTTTAATAAAATTAAAAAATTATTTATTTACATGTGATACTATTTTATGAATGTTTATTCAAATATAATATTTCAAATTTTAGGTTTATAAAAAAATTATTATCTTCATCTATAATATTTTTTGAAATAAGCTTATCAAAACTATTTTTTTAAAATATTTTCTTAGGAATGTAATTTTCTAAATATTTATATATAGTTTCATTTTTTTATTATTCTCAAAAATATATTTTGAAATATCTTGTATTTAAATTGGAATATCATTTTTTCTTATATCCACTTCCGATATTTTCTCTTTATCAATATCATTTGTTTCAAATTTCACAATACATATTTTCAAAAAATTTATCAAAATGATATACATCACCATATGGGGGAAAATAATTTTATTCCCTTGATGAGGATGATTCTTCATAATATGATATAGAATAGATTTTCTATTGTTAATTAGTTATAGAATAAATGTTTTAAGGGATTCAGTTATGTTTATCTTATCCACGAATCATTGACTTACTATGTTAACATTAGTAAAAGGGCCTAAGATCCTCTTTTTGGAATGCTCATTCTTAGATGATATAATAAAAGAATCACCACAAGTAGAAATCTATGTGTAAAGATATTTTATGACATTATTGGATTTGGATTTGTAGTAATTTTTAACATTTAATTCTGAATTACATTTATTCCTTTATTTTATTTTTATATTTGTACAGTCTGGTATAATATGTATTGTTTTCCTACTTCAAAAAAAAGTGAAATCATATTTAATGTCTCTTTTATCCTTATGAACCTTTTAATATTTGTACTAAGAATAATTCATCCAAACTCTCTTATTCATCCTTTTGATGATATCGGATAACCCATTTTTATGCATCTAGGGGTGATTGGGTATATCATATTACACCATTTTTTGAGTAGTTACCCCTTGGTATATCGGAACTAGAACAACATCTACAATTAATATCTTGATATGGAATTACTGTAGGAAAAATAATATAATATCCTTCTTAAAAAACATTAGAATATTATTCTATAATTACCCTGAAATTATATCATATGGATATGTTCCATATTATATGTTTTCCATAATCTTTTTCCCATGTATTATACTAAATTGTCTCTTGTACCAAATACAATGACGCATGTGCTAGTAACCTGGATCAGATTCCTTACTTTATTACTATAAAATAGACACAACGATTCAAATATGAAATGAACAATTAGTTTAACTATTTTACATAACTATATACATACATAATTAAAATTATATTTTGGTAATATAAAATAAAACATAATACATTACAATTTAAATTGATCATCAACCTTGAAATATCATTCAAAGGATTCATCATCATAACATGGGGAATGTAAAAAAAATATGAGTGAGATAAAATTCTCATTAAGGGTTATGTACAGACTAATATACTAGTATTAAATTTTTATTAACAACATGGAATGTTATATAATGTAATATTAATGGAATTAAACCACAAAACTATGATTCCAACGTATCTATAGGTAATTTCATTAAGAAAATTTAATGGAAAATATTGACTGAATTATTAACGATGGTAAAGATTAATTATTCTATTTATTTTCTCAAGGAGATTATTCCTATAATATTAGGAACAATAAAATTATGGTTTAAAAACATGTCGAATAAACTGATTTGGTTTTTCCAATTATAACAAGACATTCATGACATTGGATAATAATGTTTAAAACAAATCGGTATAAACCCATTAGGGATGACCAACATGTTTTTCTCACAACACATATCGATGAATCAAGAGGATTTATTTACATTATCCTCAGCTATAAATTATTTTCCAAATAATTTATCATATATTAACTATTCGATTTAATACATTTACAATATCCCATATCGAATAAAATATTTATTGAGTATAGGTTACAAATTTAAAACAATTTCAAACCTAAATAAAATAACATTAAATGTAATAAACTTGTCAAAAAATGGTGCATGATTTTCGAAATATAGTTATACATTACAAAATAATATTGATATTTCAGAAAAAGTTTACGTACACTAACTTGATTTCATCACGAAAATGATATCAATATAAAATGAATGTTAGATTGTATAATAACATTTACCACGTGGATTTTTTCAAACAAAATCCCCTCAAATGATATTATTCAATCTGAATATTTAAATACATTGAATTTTTAAGGATATTTGATATTACATGTTCATATAGAAATATATAATCTACATAAAACTGAATTGGTACATAACAACAAATAACAGTTAATGGAATGTAAATTTTGATGAAATAATTTACCTCACACTTCTTTCTATTTAATGTTGTTTACCTACATATATATTGAATTTAAACATGATAGAACAATATAAAATAACCATATTAATAGTTATAATTTCATAAATAATCCTTTAATAACATCTTATTACCCAATCATTAGAAATCATTTGATATTTCAATTATTTCAGCTGTTAATTACATTATTTTCACATTCATTTTTTTCATGAATGTTATGGGTTTTTAAAATATTATATAGATTCTTTACCTAAATAATAATAATCATAATATTAATACATTAATTATAATTTTTAGACAAATCCAAAATATGGTTTTGGGAAATGAGGTATGTTATGTTCAAAGAGAATGTATATCAAATGTGTGCATCAGTAAGATTTCAGTTTAAAAAAATTACTATAAAAATGATACATGTCATATTTTGTCCTTATATAAAGAAAATAATATCAAATATAAAATATTATATCTATTAATATAGATATATATATCAACCAGGTAGTGTGGTTATAAAAAAAGAGTCACATTGCCCCGTGATGGGGTTATTCTACACATACACAAATGATGTTATCATCATTTAGTTAGTAAAATGATAAGAAGGACCATGATATATATTACCTTATCATATTGATAATTATTTCAAGAGTATAAAAATAATTTCATTAGTAACTGAAATATTAATTAACATCATCCTTGATAATTTCCTTGCACATTGTTAGAGAAATAAGGATCATATCACTTCATGGGGTAGTAATCTTATATTCAAAAGAGAGACATCATCATATCATCTATGGAATAGAATCTAAAACATTATATATGAAACAATTAATTAATATGAATAATTCTTTTGACATATATCAATTTTATTCATTTTATTCTTCATCATTCCCTACAATTTGATATAGAAATGGAAAAAATAAATGGAATTAGTTCATGAGGTAGTAGTATGTCGTATAGAAGAAGAATGATTTCATAACCCTATTGATTGAAGTGAAGTCATTTTTTTGGTAAACATCATAATTTTAAAAAAACCATATTATATTTTAAATAATTATGATAAAATATAATAAATTTTTATTTTGAATTTAAGGATTTGGACAAATAAAAGGAATAAAAACACTCATGGAAATATGTTGCCTCTTATTCGTGTATCATCCTTAAAATTGCACTATTTTTTTAAAAAAAATGTACAATTGAATATATTAAAAATTATAATTTATTATGATTCAAAATATATATTTCATTATTCAAAATTCAATTCAAATATTTTGAAATTTTTAATTTAAAACTAATCTTACATACGTGATGAGAATTTGAGTTTTAAAAGAGAAAATGTCCAAAAGAATACAATGTTTATATTTTAAAACGCAACATAATTATTTTAAAATATATGTATAGGAATAATTGATATAAATTTTAATTATTTATAGTTTAAAACTCATAAAAAATATTATTTATCATTATGAATAATCCCAATTAAAATGAATGTTTCAATAAGAATTAATTATTTTCCACTAATTATAAAATAAATTAAACATTTCATAATGACCCAAAAAATCACCCTAATTGAAATATTATATTATGATTTGAAATATTATTATTTTTTTATTATGTTCTAAAAAAATATACAAATTAAATGAAAATTATATTTACTATTCCTGACAAAACATTATTTTATGAAATAAAAAAGTAGTTTATCTGAAAACATTTATTTTTATTCCAAGTTATTCGTATTTTAATTTTAATAAATATAGTAATAAAATATATACGTGGTCTATATAAATTTGTTAAATCCTATACGTTACATGTAATTTATTGTATTTTGTAAAATGGTCAAGTTTGTATAATATTTTAATTGTATATCAAACTTCTTTTGAACAAGGCATTGCAATCATCATAAGTTATTAATGAAGCCAAATTTATTCTAAAATAAATATATTGTAAATTATAGTCATGGTATCTTTTAAAATTGTAAAAATTAATATTAAACTAATTTATGGTGAAACCAATGTAGGATTATTCTAAATTATTGAACCATACTAGTCCATTTTTTCTATTTTTTGGATTGAATTTGAAAATGTCATATAATGAAATACTAGCATTATAAATATGATAAAAAATTAAATTCGGTAAAGTTTTTTGAACTAGTATTGATGAAATTTCGGTGATTAATGAGGAATTATAATATCTATGATCTAATTAAATCAAAATGATCATGATTAATCACACCTGATATTGAAAATATATAATAACTAACAATTATATATATAGAGATTACTTCAAAAAGTTGATTATAATAGATATAGATAAGATAATTATTTTTAATTTAATATATTCATGTGCTATATTAGATGTTATAAATTATGTTAAGGTTATAAATATACAAATATTCATCCATTAAGACAAATTCCTTATTATACAATTGGATATCAGAAGAATTTTGTACCAATTATCGCACTAAAATTTTGAACCACTATCTAATAATTTTTCAGGGTAATTAACATTTAATTTTAAATCATATTATTAAAGTTGTTTAGACATCATAATATATATGGTTGTTAGGGTTTTATTACGATCAATTCTAATTCATTGACACATGTTACATCTTTTTCTCCAGGTTATTTCTGTATGGTTTTTTATAGATTTATTATATAATTGATGTTTTATAACATACATTATATTTATTTAATTCATTAAGTAATACAAATACCAATATATTCCTCAAAGGTATTTTGAGCCAAATGTTTTCTCAATAATAAGAGTTTTCATAACTAAATTTTAATTTATTTATTTATGATCACTCATTATATCATATTAAATATATGACTGCTAAATTTAATTAATTGATTGTATTATGTGGTATTCTTTAATTTTTACATTTTTACCTAATTTAATGAT
The DNA here is from genome assembly GCA_963277665.1 of Viscum album. NCBI lineage: Eukaryota > Viridiplantae > Streptophyta > Magnoliopsida > Santalales > Viscaceae > Viscum > Viscum album. The sequence continues at coordinate 166,155,389 of OY728129.1, read as the reverse complement.
TTTTTGAAATTTCATACTTCATGGAGTAATTTCCCAATAAGTTATATTGATAAACAATATTTCCTCTCATTGAGGTATATTTTTTATTCTTGAATATTTATTCTATATACATGTAGTTATCAAAAAAAATATTTATTATATGTTACATTGATAACCCATTACAAAAATAATGTTTAATTTTCAAATATTATTTTAATACATTAATTATGTGAGATTTATAAAAATCCACATTAAAAATATGAAAATGTATTTTCCTTTCATGATCAAATTTTTTATCATTAGTGAAAATTTTCCATGGGAAAATTTATATATTTTATAAGGCTTCATTAATGGAAATAAATTTTAAAAATTATTATTTTTCCATGTTTTGCGTCACCTTTTTGAAAATAACATTTTAACTGGGGCCATTGATTCTTAATTAGGGTAACAATAAAAATAATATAAATACTCTTATACATTTTCGATTCCTTTTTTTTTCATATTCAATTTCTTTTACCAGAATCAGATTTTTATTCAAACTCATTAATTCTATTTCATATAATTATTTTTATCTTCTAGCGGGGTGGGGGATTGAACTCAAAGTATCAGACAATCCAATTAATGGACCCTTTTGTTCAGTTATGATTTGAACAAAAAATAATTTAATGGTGTTTCCTATATAAGATAACATCCTAATTCATTTCATTAGATACACCGTGTATATTCTATTTTTAGTACACCAACCATATTTATATAATTGGGTTATGATCATGTGATTTAATTTATCAACTGCTAAATTTTTTGACATTCTATAAATTCTTCAGCCATATATAGGTTATTACTAGATAAATGTCCCATATTATATAAGAATTTATTTTTTTGGCCGAAGCCTGATTTAATTATTAAAGAAAAGCAAAGACCTATTTTAACTGGGTAGAGGGTGACCCATTATATAGGATTTTTTTGACATTTTTGGATAATACCCTTATCAACTAGGTTGAGAGTTATCCCTAACCTGACTAATGTGAATAGTGTCTTATGTCCCAACACATTAAAAAAAGTTAGATAGGCCTAAGGCCTACTACATGACCTAAAATCCCAATGACCTTACTAAAAATGAACTAGTCCTCCCCATAATATGAATCATTTATGGTACATAGATCACCAACTGTCATGGATTAATGATATTAATTATCCCACAAAGAGATTTTTAGTTCTTAGTATATATGGGGAATGTCATACCCTATCATTATTCCCATATGTTTAGATATAGTATAGTAGATACTACATAATATGATTCCTCTCATAGGGCCGAATATTTATGGTAAAACCATATTACTACACATCCTAGATGAATAGTTGATGAAAATTCCATATCGTAGAGTAATGAGGTGTCATGATGTCTATGTGACCAAAATTACTATGGTTTCTTGATGTTCATGTGCCCATAGGTCTAAACTAGTGGCATTGAGGAAAAAACTAGATGAAACTTTTATCTACTATAATACCACTATTGTACCTCTTAAACTATTGATACAATATATTTCTGATGAATGCATTAGTATTCTTTGATAATGAGTGGTTCCCATTTACAAATACCCCTGGTGCATTGGTTTTTCAGATGAGATAAACTATCTTTGTTTAAGTCTATATGTTTCCCCAATTTGAATTATATAATGGCTAAAGTCCTTGATGGTAGGATTATTAATTCTATAATTATGTATTTATTCACTATGAAATAATTTATTATTATTTATGTTATCTATTTATTTAGGTTGTAATAAATGGTTATGTTAGGCTCTCTATTTAAATTAATTTTAGAATTTATGTTATTTATTTATGGAAACCCTATTATTAATTACATTCTTATTCTACAATATCATCATTTGTATGTTTCACCTTACTAAGGTTTTGATACCACTAATGGTTATGTTTATATTTCCACACAATATAGAGAAAAGTATTACACAAAATATATCAATAAGAAGTTATCATGAGTTGATAATTTATGGGATATTAATCTTACTTAATAATCAGTATAAAATTAAAAATATATTGGGAGAAATTGATTTTAGTTTAGAATCAAATTTTTTTTATAAGTTTATTATTTTTCCATAATAATTTAATATCTAAACATAATTTTTACCAATATATATAATGAAATATTTTTTATTTCATGTAATAATGGGAAGATTATAATTCAAAATATACTATCCTTATCAAATCCGGTATATAATATTGGTGTTTTCATATCCAGATCTGGGAGAGTGGTTCGAGGGAAATAGAGTTACAATACATATGGTTTGAGGATATACCTTATTTGATATGAATATGGTTAAATGTTTGAGAGGACTTATTTCATTGATGAACCTAGGTATCTCATCCATCACATTCACCTATCCTAGAAGATATTTGATCATTGATTTCTTATAATGCATTGGAGAAGCACATTGGGTGGTTTTTATTGGTCATTGTATTTTCAACATTGCATGAACTCATATAAGAATGGCTATGAAATTGGTACACCATTGGTGGTGGACTGCTATATCTATAATGACACCTTAAATGGTTCCCCATGATTTTTATGTACATTATTTATTTTCATATAGTAAAGGGGAAGGTATTAATGACAGGATTTTAATAGTTGTATATTCTTTGGATGCAATTGATATACCTTAGTAGTGAGATATGAAAATAGTGGATCCTTAGAGATATGATACTTTAATATTTTTCTATTACTATAGACCTATATGTGTTTATCATAGGGATTATCATGATACTTGTAATATGATTTTAATGAAATTTTAAAATTTTGTTTCATTATATTTTGGATTTTTTCTATTACAATTAGGTTTAAACTTCTATTAAATTGTTATTAATTTTATATCTGGAGGGTATAGACTACCAACATCCATAATGTAGACATGTTCTTCTCATTTTCATCCTTTATTATATTTTTTGGGTGCCTATAGTAAGTGGGTCTATGGATTAGGTGGCATTCTGGTGATTCAGGTTAGATATTTTATATAGCATATTAGAGGGTGTTGTTAAATATGATTCCAAATGGGCATTGATTGTGTTATTTTAGGGATTGTTGGATTAGATAGATATTAAAATTATCTAGACACATTTACAACAAATTATATTAGGATAAAAATTATTATGTGTGCCTGGAAAATTAATTATAAGGATATAATTATTCATTGAACGGGATCATGGATTAGTGTTTTTACTTCTCATTATAACAATTTAGTAATTTAACATAGATAAGAATATAATTTATTTAATTTATTTTTTCATACCCCTAACATTGATATGATATGGGAGGAAATGATGAATTATGATATAAATATAGAGATACTAGGTAATGTCTGGCGAAACATGTTTTTAAAATATTGGTTTTTGTTCTAGAAGAAGAAGGGTTTTATATATTTATTAGTTTTAAAAAATTATATTCGACATTACTATAGAGTTTCATGGTGGAATTCTAATCACCCAGAAAAGGGATGTGATATTAGGAGTTATTGATTAAAGGGATCCTATTTGTGTGTTATTCTGGTACTGTTTGACAACATTATGGGAATGTGCGAATTTCATTCCATATAAAAAGGTATTTAACTATTTTTAGGGAAATATATCAGCGACTTTTATGAGATTTCAACTATAAATGTGTTTTCATTTTTGAACTTTTGATATTATATCAGTGTCATATAGTATCTTTTTTCCTCAGTGAGATAACACGTTAATAATCCCAATTTGAGGATCAATAGGTAGTTGTTATGGTACCATTGTGACATTGTCTAGTTAAGGCCCCTAAGGGTACAGGATATCATGGGGCGTTATTAATTGTTCTATAAAATGAAGTATATCTAAAGAGGTCAATAAATTTTTGGAAGTGGTTTGATGATCAAAACAAGGTCAAAAAGTGTTTTTATACTTAAAAATGATAGGGGTCATCATGGATGAAACTTTTCCATGTAATACATTACATGTGGGTTATAGATACAGCATATTCCATTGATTCAAGGAGAAGGTGGTTTCCAAGAAAATTAGTACGGGATCATGTAAATAATTATGATATTTGATTATATCGATATTCCACCATGAAATATGGTAAATATGGTAACATATATGAATTGAGAACTCGTTAAATATTTCAGAGATGTGTAGATATAGAATGGTAGGAATAATTGTATGAAATAAAGTACATTGTGGTGATGTTTTCATATCATTTCACCAAAAATCCATTGAAGAATGTCATATACCATCTGTTAAATCATTTTTTGTATAGAGAGACTAAATTCATGTACTTTGTTTTGTTGATCAAAAACATGTTTCATTAGGTACTGATGATGGTGAGAGATTAGAACTTCTTGATTCAGTGATATTTGGATCAAATTCATCTTAAAAAAATATGGTATGATTAAACATATTTATATTAATCTATCTTTGGAATTGATGAAACTTGAACTGGTATTAGAGAGAAAATTAATCTACAGATTATACTTATCAGGATAATGTTATCATGAAAGGTAGGTATTGGAGATTTGAAAATATAAAATGTAGAAATTAAGATACCTAGAAGGATGGAAAATTTATAGGTTCAAGATTCAAAAAATAATTTTTTCCCTAGAAATTTGATACCATTATGGGAATAAAATTCATGATTTTTCATGTATTGATTGACTTCTTAGTGAGATATACTAGTATGGTTGGATTTTCCATCTAGATCTTTTTTTAAAATGTATGCTTTGTAATATAGAGTTCAAGGATTATATTAAACATAGGTTTCTATGGTTGAAAAGAGTTATATAAACAATAAGTATAAAATATATATCATAATAGATGAGGAATGACAATATTCGAGATAACTAGTAGTGGAATTTGTGTAAAATAGTGAGTGTGATTGTTCATAGAATACAGTCATTGAAAATTTTCGCAACCGTTTATTTACATATCACAAATTGGATTTATTCATATTATAATGAAGATATTTTTATGTTTGAAGGTACATCGAAATTATGTTTATTTATTTTATTATGTGATATATAGTGGATCAAAATATTTTTGTGGAATATGGTATAATGACAAGTTTATTTACAAACGATCATCAGGTAAAATACATTATGGATATTTTAGGAGTTGGTGTGTATAAAATTTGGGATAATGACAGTGTATGATATCATTGGTGTGAAGGTTTGTTTGATTATGAAATCACATGGTTCATGACTCTTATGGTTGGAATATAATGATTGTGGAGTTTACAGTTGTGTTATTTTATTTGGGAATTTGGGATGATATGGATATATATAGTAATGACTCTATGTTTTATGAGTGTGTTGAGTGGGATGCTTAGGCTTCAAATAAAACATTTAAATTAATGTCTTGATAAAGTGTAAAAGTGGTTGGAGAAGGCATTGAGTTCATTTTATATGTGTAATTATTGGATTGACTCCCTATATTTTGATGGTAGAAGTTACCACTTACCCAGTGGCCTAAGAATGCATACATCGAGGTGGCATCGGGGGTAATGTAGATATGTGTTTTCATTCAGAAACTCGGTGGAACTTGATCATGTACCAGATTGGTATCAGGTATCCAGTGATCAGTGTTCAAGAACCTAGTAGTTTATAAAACTGTTTTTGAAAATATTTTACATTAATTAATTTATTTGTTTATGTGTTTAAAATAATAAAAACATAATTTTACAATGAAAGTGTATATATTCATCTGATTCTATACTCGAGCCTTTTATTATTATTCCCATTAGTGGTATCCTCACCGTTAATATCCTATTCATTATTATTTGGTTCTATAGTAGTCATCATTGGAAATATTGCACTTCCTCCCCCTTCTATTTCTATATTTTTTACCCTTATGGAAATAGTTCACTATCTTTTTTATTTATAGAAGTTTATCCATTTTTCTAATTACTTTTCTCAAGATCAAATCAAGTATTTTCAACATATGGTCTTTTTTGTATTATAGGTATAATATTTTTATCTATTTCCTATGTATTTGGCATTGTCATAAATCATTTTAAATGTGGGATTAGGTAGGTTAATGTGAAGGGATAGAATCAGAATGAATCATGGTCTCCATGATACTCAAGGGTATACTTAGGGTGGTCTTTAAAGATATAATATGAACTCAATTTGAGATATTTTGATTTTGTTTCATGAGGTGGTTTTTGGACTTCATTTTTTAATTGGAAGTGATAATTGTGTGACAATGATTGAATTTTTTTTGTTATTCCTGATGCGTTGTGTGAATATCTGTGCTATTAAATACACTAGTATAATGTGGACGATGTAGATGACCGATAATGGGTGACAATGGACCTTTAGAATAACTTGTGGTTTCATATTAACGGTGAATTCATCTCACAATGTGGATTTTGACATTTTCGTTATGTTCCCATAGGATATGGTCTATGTTTTTATAGAAATCATAGCCTTTCACATATAACATTTAATGGTTTTAAGAATAATTTTACATTAGAGTACAAGCTATGTATTGTAATTTCTATTATCTTGGAGGACTAAGTACATATAAATTAAAACATGTAACTAAACAAAACATTTCATTAATTAATCCTCAAATGGAATCCTAACATCCATTATGATCAAACACCTGCATAGGGTACCTTGGGGAACACATGAACTATGGGATGCATTAAATATCCATGTATAGAATAACCATTAAAAGCAATATCACGTGGGATTAAAGTCATGACATGATGATATAAAAAAGGAATATACATATAGAATCATATCATATAAACATAGAATAATATATACATTGATTCATAAAAATGTTGAAGAATCATATAAGATTACATTATAATGGGTGAAGGCTAACCGCAATGACTGTTGCACAAGGTAGTACAATCCATGGCTAACCACCCAGACTGTCACACTTGGTATCACAATTAAAGTCTAACTGTACAGAATGTAAATAATAATGTCTCATGAGACACAACTTTACCCACGGAATTTGAGCACTATCTAACCTCACCCATATTAACTTTTAATGAATATGTCTTCCACACACTGAATCATACATAATCAACCATACACTAACATAACGATTACCCATGGATAGAATTGGGTACCATAATCATGCTACAAAGAATAACAAATGAGCGTATCCTAAAAGTGTCCATGAAAGAAAAGATCTAAAATATACATGGAAATTAATGAGTAAAAATGGAATGTATCATGGAAATATTTTTCACTCATAATTGAAATCATGTATGAAATGTATTTATGATATTTGAGCATTAAAACATTTTTGTGTGGTTTTATGGAAAATAATATAGAGCCTTTAAAATAGAAAAGGGAAAAACATTTATATAAAACCAGAAATTAACAAATAATTTTTTCATAAAAAAATTACTGATTTTTAATGATAGTTATGGATTAAAATATAGGATATAGTGAAGATGAAATCAGGTTAGAATTCGGGAAGTTCACTTATGTCAAGTTTTCTTACCGAGAAGTATTGAGAAAGGAATCACATAAAAACATTTATATAAATGAAAGATATGTAGTTATGGATATTGAAAAATGATATTATTGAATATAAGCATTATTTAAATGTTTTACACATAAGTATTAGTCAAATTCATTTGGATAACAATAATTACAGAGGAACCTTATGGAATATCGGAGGTTCATGTAGAATCCCTTATGGAATATCAACATGGAATCAGGTGTACATAGGTGGGGTTAATGTTAGAGAAATGGATTTATAATATTTTTTATATGATCTGGGATGTATGGGAGAGGAGATAAATCATAGCCCATCATTATGAATTACACAGAAAATGGCATAACATAGAAGAGGTTCTTGAAAAAAAGTGAAATTGAAAGGATCCCTTACCTTAAGTCCGATGGTGTTATAAAAATGATATTAATGACCTCAATGATCAAATTAGGTTCATTAATAAATAATTAATGATCATATTTTTACATTTTAATGATTTATTATATCCTATTTGTGTTCATTCATAACATTTTCTATTTTTTATGATGTTCAATTTCATTGTTCTGGTTTGTTTGTTTTCTTTATTTTAATGATTGGTTTACTTATATTCATGTTCAGACCCACAAGTATGATGATGATTTTTGTACATAATTGAAGTTATATAAAATTTGTTATCATCGATAAGATTACATGTTATAAAATAAATTTGTTTATTTTTAGTGAATGTGAATCAGTATAGAAAAAATTAATGTTAAACCCATGGATTAACATAGTGATTGTGTTCACAATTACTTTGTTTTGTATTATTATTTTACATAAAGTGTGAAAAAATGATTTTCGTACCCAAAATAAGTTAAAATAAATATTTAATAGTCTGAATCAATAATAAAAATGGTTTTATACCAAGAATTGATGTCGGTAATAGAGATTGATAAACTGTCATCCCTGAATGTGATAAATTAATAGATCTCGTACGATGTTTTCGTTTATTTCAATTAAAATATGGGGAAAGGATAGATGATAATTAATTATCCTATTATCATATCAAAATTAATGTACTTGTATTTTTCTCTTGTTACCAATCCATTTTGGTTAGTGGAAGAGAGGAAAGAAAAAAAGAAAAAAACAACTTGAAAAAAAAATAAAAGAATCGGAATGTTGAATTTACCTATTGAGTTTATCCTCCTTGATATAACTCATATGGTGAGAATATTTCTTTCGTTATTGAATTAAAATGGATTATGGATGTGGGTGAGGATATTGGGTGGATATTTGGGAAGAATTTAGGGAAGACACCTCGCTTAAGAGGAGGGAGGAGAAGAGGGGAGTGTGGGTGGTTTTTATTGTGGAGGTGCGAAGGGTTTTATAATTTTTTAATCTTTAGTTTTTAATTATTTTATACGAAAGGAAATAGAAATGATTATTGTGAACAATAATAGTAATATGTAAATGGGAGTTCGAACAATTGGCCAATTAAATCATACATGAGATAAGAATTATAACTACCCATACTTTACATACATTGATCATACATTAAAATTGAATCACACTTATGACAACATATAACAAAACCATGAAAGGACTGTATAGGTATAGTGTCTATAGAAACAGTGAAACATAAAAAACTAGTTCATAAAGCATCTACATTGTCCCCCATTTATTTCATCATATATAGAGTCCCTTTTGGCATATACTACTTAATAACCTTATTCCTGACCTGGGTAGAGAAAACATAAAAATGGGTGAGCTCAAGTGCCCAGTATGGGTAAACAAAAGAAATTTCATATTCATAAGAACATAGCATTTCAAAAATATTAACCTTCAAAAGAGATCATAATATCATAAAACGAGATAAATCATAGTAGGGAAATGTAACCCCAATAATCATAACATAAAACTTTGTGAAAATACACACATAATCATATAGAATCATTTCTTTATAGTCAAGACTCATTTCCAAGACTATCTTAGCGGACAAAGTCCATTTCTTAACCGAGTTCACTCCTCATTTTAGTCTTGTATTACTGAACCAGATTAGCCTTTCATTCGATACATGTCTATCCCATGAGATACAAATCTTTACCCAATTCATTGGAGGGAGATATAGGTCCCACCCATCTCGTAATGAAACCATTCTTTTTTGTGCCACAAAATCATAAATCATATATCATAGCATAACCCATGAAATAAAAATGGGATTCTTAAACATCACGTCATCATAAAACAAGCCATATAAGATAAAGAACATCATAAAAATAATTCCATCATAACATAATCAAATAAATGTAATAATAGGGATAGAAAGAAAAACCTATATTATTTTAGATGGAAAATAAGTTGGATAAAACATTTGAACTCCATTCTTAAGGAAAATATCCTTTCTACTTAAAAAACAATTTTCCTTTCTTAACATGTCATACAATTATATTATAAAATATTTTAATTAAAAATAAAATTGAAAACTTGTAAATGAAGCTTCATGTAAATAATTTTCTGTGAAATCATAAAAATTCATTCATGCTGTATAAGTTAAAAAAATATTCTTCTCGCACTTTGTCCAAAAAAGTCAAAAAGTATCTTGTACTAAAAATGAAAAAAGATTCCATTCATATCATTTATTAAAAACATAAAAATGGGTAAAATTGGATTTAAACAATTGTAGGAGGATAATATTACATATTGATGAAACATGGATGTGGATGATAAATATGCCTCAGTAATTACTGAAGTATAAACAATCTCGGATAAAAATTGAGATTGTGATATTTTCTCTTACATTAGGTCTAATTTGCTTCGTACATGTCTGAACCTCCATTATAATGATTTAAATAATGTTATTGACTTATTACAGAATCATACGCATTGTTATAATATCATATATGGTCATATTCATAGCATCATATTAGTAATATTTCATTGCTACTTGTTATTTGGGTGTTTATTACCTTTTGTTCTTATGTGTGTTTTGTCGAATAAATTCTTATTCTTATTATTAGGTAATAGGTACCTCAATTACAGAATGTTATTAGTATAATATATATCATATTTATTAATTCAAGTAATTTATAAAATCATTATGCGTTGAAGATCACGTATAACGAGCCGCATCACATTGTGGAGACGGTAGGTCGTACGTACGCACGAGTGATGATATTGTTCCCATGATCGTGGAATTGTATTAAAGTGTTTGTATAATATTTAAGAATCAATATCACTTTAATATATTCATATATAGGTATTCTTTACACCATTATACCCATCCATGTATGGTGGTGGTGGAAAACATATTACACCACGGCATGGAGACGGTATTCCATACGTACGCACGCGCGGTGATTTCGTTTTCTGTAGTAGGATAGAAGGTGAAATAGGGTTGTTTCATATTTATAATAACATATATGTATATGATTGATACTGATGTTATTACATTATATTGAAACAACTAAAGAAGAATAAGTAAAAGAAGAAATAAAGTTTAATGAATCGGTAACAGACATTACCTCTTCTTTGAAGCGCCTCTTCTTAACCTCATCTTAGGGCACTAAAAGTGGTTATTAAAGAATACCAGGACATCTAGGATGACTCTATGGAAGTGGAGAAGAGAAATTTTCAGGGTTTGGATGATCTTGAAGGCTCAATGTTTTGTGAGGAAGAGAGGGAGGTTGTTCCCTTTTATAAGGGAGGAGAGGGGAACCTTAGGAAAAACATAAAATATTATTTTATTATAAAGTCATATTCAGTTTTTAAAAGCTCCGAATAGATTTATTTAGAATCTAAGTGGATATGGGTTGATATAATCTCAACCATTATATCTTAGATATGTTTAGGTTATTATTTTAACCATATCATTTAGATTTAACCCTAAGTTAAATAATTTATCTTTTATCGTGTCTTCTTTTTTTCTTACACTATAAGGTTCATGAACATATAATAACAAGCAAAACGAACCCGAAGTTGTTAATTATTAATATATGTAACATTATCTAAGTCATTTTTCCGATCATTTGATTTTTAGGAATAAAATAAAAATTAATAATATAGTATTTTTTAAACACTATTTTATGTCAATTTTGACACTATTTAGTAATTGATTTTTGAGAAAATAATAACAGCATAATTAGTTCAAAAATAGTTAATTAAATAAATAATAATATGTCATATTAACCTATATAATTAGTTTAATTAATTAAAATTCTCAGATTACATTTATTTTGTTATTTATAATATCAATTATGTTAATATTTCCTTAATAAGGTAATTACTACATCATTATTGTGTCATAAATAAATTAAATTATATAATGTCAAAAAATTATAAATAAAATACCATTAGGTAGGAAATCTTTTTAGACTTCTAATGAATATTTATAGTCTAATTTACATTATTTATAACCCTATATTAAAAATGTTTTAGTTATTAAACATTGATCTTAACTATTTTAACTCTTCTTTAAATAAAATAATTATAAGTGTCCTAATCTAATCCAAGTTGACCTAAATGGTCATATTTTATACCTAAGGTTTTTTAGTCGAATTAAACTTATCCAATATAATTATGACATGTATTAGGTTTATAATTGTTGGTAGGAGTGGACACTCAAGAGGGGGGGTGAATTGAGTTCCAATTAAAATTCTAGTTAAAAATATTTCTCTTAAAATCCCCCAATTTAAACACAAAGAGAAACTGTAGTGAATTTATATAGATTATAAATGTTCAATTAGTTTCTCAAAGAGTGATTAGTTCTCAGTTAATTTAATCTCAAGATTAAATTGAATTTTGAAACTAATTTACTGATTTATAATAAATATAAAAATTTGCTAATTTAACTATCAAAGTAGCTTTAAAATAATTTTGTATTTCAAAGTAGTAAGCAGTAGAATATGAAATATATATAGTATACTTATGACTTAAACAAAATAGCACAGTAGAGGTAACCAAGATGTTTAGTCTCAAGCCGAGACTTAGTCCTCTCAAAAATATATAAAAATTGATCCACACCCTGGATCGGGGTTAACAACAGTGATCACACTGTCCAGGTACAAAGACCTCTACCACAGTTCTACGTGGGAAAACAGACAATAGGCCACAGTTTTACAGGTCTTACTCGACCTCTAACTCTATCCTCAGAGGGAAATAAAGGTGTTATGGAGTTTGAATGAGGATTTTAGAATCCTCCAGCTTAGAACAAGAGACGGTGTGTGTGTAAGATAAACAGGGTACACACACTGATCGAAATGTAAATGATAGAATCATAAAAAAATTTTGAATGAGTTTTGAAAATATTTAGTGATTAGCAGTGCAGATCTGGACTCATTAGGTTGATCAGAAAAGCATATGAGTCCTTTTCAGGTTTCTATTCAGAAAACAGAGTATCGTTTTATTCCTTGGTTCCAGGTTCAGCTAATCTGCCCGAGTGCATGAAGTGGATTCTGTAGTTCTTCACTCAGTTTGTATCCTGTGTTCTCCTATAGTAAAAGATTTCTTGATGTATGTTCAGTGCACTTGGATTCTGCATGTAGCCATGCGTGAATGTGCCACGTTTTAATGATGTTATGCTCTTGTCTCTTTCACCCTTCAAGTGCCTTTTTGGTTCATCGATTCTTGCTGTATGAACACTCTATGTTGAGCTCTTCCCTTTTTCATATATGTCCAGTGTTCTCTTTTCTGTGTCGTGTGTGTCCAATGTTCTCTTTCCTTCCCTTTTTAGCTTGTAGCTCTGGAAAAATGAATGGTCACTTTTTGGATGGGTATTATGTACAGTTCCCTGATATGGAAACAGAATTCAATAAATAACATAAAAAATTAAATGTAACAGTTATCTTAATAAATAAATAATATTTAGATTATACAGTTTTACTAGTTAGTCAAACATTAGTATCCTTCTATTGGTAGAAGTGTTCAGTGGACTTGTGTCGTAGAACCATCCATCGGTAGCTCGTTTGAACTTGTATCGGTAGCTCTGTATACCGCTGAAATGATTCCATTAGTAGCTCTTGATATCGGAAGCTCTTGATCCATTGGTAGCTCTTGATCCATCGGTAGCTCCTCGCATCGGTAGACTTACTCTATTAGCATACTTCTATCGGTAGCTCAATGTATCGGTGACTATACCTGTATCGATTGTTCTGATTATCGGTAGCCATCTGTGAACTGGTTCTATCGGTAGACTTATGTTTATCGGTAGACTCACTCTATGCTTACCAGTAGCTATGTACATATCTGTGACCTTAGTGTATCGATGAATCTTTCTATCGGTAGACTAATTCTATCGGTAGAATGAGTACCGGTAGCTCTTTATTAGTAGCTAAACACAGATCAGTGACTTACACATATATATTTTTAGGTAAAACATATCTGATTGGGTTAGAATTACTCCAGAACTCATATAAACATAGATAAACAATTATTAACATATTTCAGAGACTTTTTTAGTATTATTATCATCTTCATCACAGAATATCATAGATTTGAAAGAATTAATATACAGATAAACATTAAGTGGGATTATCAAGGTATTTGAAAGCAATATTGGGATTATCAAAATAGGTGAGGTCAACAATCTCCCCCTTTTTGATAATCCAAACTTATGATATTATCATTTTAAAAAAATTTGACTAATTGTATTAGAGGATATATGAGAGAATTAAATAAAATGGTACTAGTGGATGAAAGTAAAAGAATTGGTATCAGAGGGACAAAGCATTATAGCTCTTCCTTAGATAAAATTTCTCCCCCATTGATACATTCTCCCTTTTCATTAATATCTCTCCCATTATTTATTCTCACCCTTTATAGAATCTTTGTAAAATATTTCTCCCCCTTTGAGATAATCAATAAGTGGGAAATAAGAAACTGAATAAGAAATAAAAGAAAGCCACTTGTATTGAATGTTGAAAAAAAGTTACATAGACATAAAACAAAATACAAGGATTCTTATCAAACATCATATCCACTTGATCAATCCACATCTTCAATGTGAGATTTTTCCTTTGGATCAGAAGAGGATTCAGGTGGTGAGGATGTTGGTGAAGGCTTAGAAATTCTGTAAATGACTACTAGAGGCTGAGCAACTGACACTGTGGCTGGCCTGTACTGAGTAGTTCTTTGAGTGATCATAGGTGTGAGGATTTGAATAGCTTGTGCATGGGTCATTTGAACTGGAGAAGCTATAGAGGTAGTGGCATGTAAAGACGGAGGTACAATTATCGTTTTATCATCAAAATGAAGGAAAGAAAGCAAAAAATTTCTAAAATCCATAATTATTCCACCTCTCTCCATGGCAGATATGAAGTCATCCTTGTTCTCCATAAACTTGTCCAACACTGGAGTCAATTCTCTTAGCTTGCTAACTTGTTCTCTGAATGCTTGATTGACAAGAGGCAACATCATATTCTCTATAAAAATATTGAAGTGGTTGGTCATTTGGTTCTTTGGGTAAACCTTTTGGAAATATGATTCCACCTTTTCTTTCACTTCTTTCAGAGAGGCAGAAGCTTCTATCATATAGTCTTGGACTATCTTCATTATTTCTCGAGATGAATCTCTAGTAGAAAGAACAAATCTTCTCATGTCAGATGAGTCCACAGAGCCACTGGTTGAGGCTGAACCAAGCTCCTCCTTCATCACAGCTCGAATCTGTTTCAAATCCACTGAGGGTTTAGAAGCAAGAGAACCAACAGAAAAACATACAGTCTCTATGATGTTCTTGGCCAACCCACTAATAAGATTTTTAACTTGGGAATCCTGGGTTTTAACATGATATTTCACATAGGTTTTAAAACCTTCGAATACTAAAACCATCTGTCATAAAACATTTTTCACATAGGCTATGTCCTTCTCTGCTTCGGATTTTGAGGTCATGTAAGAGTCCAAAGAAACATCATAGTTATTTAGAGCTTCACGATCTGTTTCTAGCCTAGAAATTTGAGTCTGACAGTCTTTAACTTATTCTACTATTTCGCCCATAAAGTTTGATAAATTACAAGAAAGAGAAAGTTCAAAAGATCTTTCCAACATAATCATCTCTTCAGCAAAACTGTGCTTCATTTCAGCAATTGAGGAACTAAAATAATATTTTAGCTCATCCTTTAAGCATTCCATATCAGCTTTGGTAATCAAATCAGCAGGTGTAACTACAACAGATTCTCTTCCACATGCTAGACTGACCATTGAGTCAGTCATAATTTATTGAACTGAAGATTCCAGAGAAACTTTTATCTTCTTTACCTCCTCCACAAAACTGTCCTTAATATTTTTCTTCAAATTATCCAGATCATGAATTATGACCACATCTTCAGGAAACAACTCAAATTCAAAATAATAAAAAATCATTGTTCTGTTGATAGATGTCTCATCTTCAGAATTTTTCTAGTCTAAACCACAGACTTCAAAACCTGGGTCTTCTGCCCAATCTTCAAATCCAGCAGCCACTGTAACACTTCCAAACTTTTTTTGATGCTCCCCCTCAACTGGTGCATCCTCAAGTATAACAACAACATTCTCAGCAGCATTCTCAGCAGCATTCTCAGCAGGTCTTCCTTTCATAAGAGAATAATCTACAATCAATTCTTTCTCTACAATAGCAGGAGGGTCTTCCAAAATAAGCAACGATATGTCAACATTATTTTCATCCTTAGTAGGAACTAAAGATTGTCCAATAACTGGACTAAGGCTCAAATCAACTGACAGAGATGCTTCAATATCATGAACATCTTCTTCATTCGCTACAGCATCCTCTTCAACATCCTCTAAAGCAGCTTCTTCATTATCTGATTACTGTTGATCTAGATTTTCAGGAACTGGGCTAGGAGGTAAGTCAGGGTCTTCTCCTTCATTATCATAGCACTCTTCCTCTTCTGAATCATCACTGTATTCTGGCTCCTCTTCATCTGGTCCCATACCTGGATCCCTCACATCCTTAGTTCTTGAAGTATGATTCACAGGATTAAATTTTTCATACACCTTCTGGTCATCATTGACCCATTCTCCTCTCCATGGGTTTCAATTTATCCTCATATATTTTCAAAACTGTATATTTGATACAAAAGTTATTCTTTACTACCACTGTCTCATCTTGAGACTCAGCTACCCCTTTTACTTTGATCATCACAGAAATCAACTTAGCAAAGAACATCGCATTTGTGTTTAATTATGGCCGTGTCATGTCTTCCAATAGGATCATCAGAAATCTACACAAATTCACCTTTACACATTGTCTTAAGTGGTTCAGGAGATAGATATCTTGATATCTCAAATTTGAAAAGTCTCTCTTTCTTGGTATCAAGACATGCTGAACAAATTTGAACAGCATCGGTTCTATCCATCCATTTTTGCAGCAACTACTTGTCTTTGATTTCAATCACCAGTCAGCTCTTCCAAAGCAGTCTCATAATCGAAAATGTCACTAGTAGGAGGCATAGATCTCGAGGCATATCCAGATACACATTCATGTAGAACTTTTAGACATTCATTCCATTCCATAGATGAAAATGAAATTTCCTTTCCATTCACAAAATAATTCACTTAGTTTTCATTCTCATATTTCTCAAATTTTACAAACTCGTAAATTTGTTTCACTAACATTGGGAAGTAGGGACCGTTTTTTCAAAAAAAAACTCCACCCATTTTTGATCTCCAAGAACTTCAAGCACTACGGACTTTCTAGGGGCAACTATTCTACGCACAACTTCTTTTCAATCACAATGACACTATTTTGCAGGTGATGATTCACAGGTTGTCTCCCCGACCAAGTTTTAGAAACACTAACAGTTGCTTCTTTCTTGGACTTCTGTTTCTTTGATTTTGGCTCAACAGTTTCATCTCTGACGGTAGGAAGTTCGGTTTTTTCCATCACTGGTTCAAGGAATTTAGTGTACTCAAGATATTTGGGAGATAAAGGTTGAGGGTTAGGGATTGAGACTTGGTGGATTGAGATGTAGCTAGGACTTATTTTTTATCATTTACGAATCATAAAATAAATGAAAAAATGAAATAAAGTAAAAATGATTCAGATTTTGGAGGTAAGTAGATGTTTTAAAACATCGCACTCATCGATGAGAATTCCTGTCAATGAGGTTACGTCAGTGAGAATTTACATCGGTGAGATTTTCACATCGGTGATAATTTCACAATGGTGAAAATTTTACATCAGTGAGGATTTCACATCGGTGAGAATTTCACATCAGTGAGAATTTTACGACAGTGAGAATTTTACATCATTGAGAATGTCACATCGGTGAGGTTTGCTACCAATCAAGGTTAAACATACCCAACCCATGTCTAATGTAACATAACCCATCTAAACTCAAAGGTTTAGTGAAAATGTTGGCTAATTGATGTTCAGTGCATATAAATTCAAGAGTAATATCACCCTTTTGGTAATGATCTATCATGAAATGGTGCCTTACATCAATGTGTTTGGTCCTAGAGTGAGACATAGGGTTTTTCGAGATGCTGATTCCACTAGTGTTGTCACAATTAATTGAAACATTCATAGCGTCATATCCATAGTCCAAAAGAGTGTGTTTCATCTACAGAATTTGTGCACAGCAACTACCAGCAGCTATGTACTCTACTTCAGTAGTGGAAAAACCTACAGAATTTTGTATTTTACTACCCCAAGATACTAAGGATCTTCCCAATAAATGACATGTTCCAGATATGCTTTTTCTATCGAATTTTCAACCAGCAAAATCAGCATCTGAATAACTTATTAACATAAAGGATTGTGCTTTTGGGTAAAACAAACCAATGTTTACAGTGTGTTTAACGTACCTAAAAATTCTATTAACAGCAAGTAAATGAGATTATTTTGGGTTAGCTTGAAATCTCGCACACATACACACACTAAACATAATATATAGTCGACTAGCAATAAGGTAATGTAAGCTTCCAATCATACCTCTGCAATTGGTTTGATCCACTGGTTTCCCAGTTTCATGTACATCCAATTTATAGACTGTAATCATAGGAGTTTCACTTTCCTTAATACTATCCAAACCAAACAATATTAAAATATCATTTGTATATTTACTTTGATTCAAAAATAATACCATTTTCATTTAGAAAAACTTAAAATCCAATAAAATATCTATGTTGTCCCATTAGACTCATTTAAAATTCATTTTTCATACTCTTTGAGAAGTCAGTGAATAAAGAATGTTTAGAAGATACAAAAATAATACCATCAACATAGATTTTACTATCAAAACATCTTTAGAAACTATTTTAATAAAAAGAGTTGGATCAACAATCCCTTTAGTAAAACTTTTTGAAATAATAAAATTACTAAGTCTATCATACCAAGCTCTTGGAACTTGTTTTAAACCATATAATGCTTTAGAATGTTTGAAAACTCGATTTGGAAAAAAAGGATTAGTGAATCAAGGTGGTTGTTCAATGAAAACATCTTCAATTATAAAACCATTTAGAAAAGCACTTTTGACATCCATTTGATTTAACTTGAAATTCAGATGAGCAGCATATGCAAGTAAGATCCTAATGGCTTATAATCTGGCTACAGGTGCAAAGTAATCCTCATAGTCTATACCTTCCTCTTAACTATATCATTGTGCAACTATTCTAGCTTTGTTTCTAACTATGCTTCCATATTCATCAACATTGTTTCTAAAAACCCATTTTGTGCCTATTGTTAAAGTGTCCTTGGGTTTGTCAAATAATTACCAGACTTCGTTTCTTTCAAATTGATTTAACTCTTTATGAATACCCATTACCCAAAAATCATCATTGATATCATCCTTGATATTTTTAGGTTCTAGCTATGAAAGAAAATCTTGTTGTTCAACCTAGTTTCTTAGAGAAGATCTAGTTTGTGTCCCTATATCAAGATTACTAACAACAACATCTAAAGGATGATTCTTTAGAATACAAGTTGATATAGTAAAGGAAGGACTTAAAATTTCATGTTCATCTATAGGTTCGGATTCTATAGCAGCAGATTCTGGAATATGTCCAGAACTGGATGTTTTTATAGCAGGTTCTTTAGATTTGTCATTATAGTCCAGAACACTCAAATCTTCTTCAATATTTTCTAGAATGGTTTTAGGATCATATGAATCAGTTTCATCAAACGTGACGTGAACAGATTATTCCACACATTTGGTTCGTTTATTAAAGACTCTATAGGCTTTTCTAGTTAAAGAATAACCAAGAACAATTCCTTCATCACTTTTAGATGCAAACTTGTCCAGATTATCCTTTATATTAAGAATAAAAACTTTGCCGCCAAAGACTCTAAAGTAACTAACTTTGGGTTTTCTATTATTCCATAACTCATATGGGGTCTTCTTAAGAATTGGTCTAATTAAAACTCTATTTATGATATAACAAGCTGTATTCATAGTATCAGCCAAAAAATAAATTGGCAGGTCGTACTCATTAAGCATGGTTCTTGCTATTTCTTGAAGGGTTCTATTCCTTCTTTCTACTACACCATTAGGTTGAGGTGTCCTAGGAGCAGAGAAGTTATGACTATAGCCATTGTGTGAGCTATAATATTCAAACTCTTGATTTTAAAACCCACAGCCCTGATCACTTCTCAGGGTCTTTATCTTAAGTCCACTAAGGTTTTCTACAGATTTAAAGTATTTAATAAAGTAAGAACAAGCATCACTTTTGTGATCTAAAAAGTATACCCAAGTATATCTAGAAAACTCATTTACTAAGACATATAAATAGTGCATCCCATTTAAACTAGAAACTCTTGATGGTCCAAACAGGTCCATGTAAACCTACTCGAGAGGTTGAGATGTTGAGACTTCGTTCTTTGATTTAAAGGAAACTTTATGTTTCTTTCCCTTTTGACAGGGATTACAAACTTTATCATTTGGGAATTCAAGCTTAGGTAGATCTCTAACTAGGTTTTTCCTAGTCAATTTTCTAAGTGAATAGATTTTGCAGTGTCCTAATATTATGTTCCAAATCCAAGACTCTTTATTAAAAGCATTTAAACAAGTAACATTTTTCTTCGCTAAGGAATTTAAATCAATACCATAAACAATTTCATTTCTCAAAGTAGAAAATACATAAAACATTTTTAAAATTAAAAACATTACAGGAATAATTTTAAAACATAACATTAAATCCATCATCACATAACAGAGATATACATAACAGATTTTACTTATGTCCATCAACAAGTAAAACATTTGAAATTAGAATTTAATTAGTGTTACCGATCTGGTCTTGGCAGATGATTTTTCCTTTAGAATTATGAAAAAAGTTGACATGACCTCCATCATCCTTTATCAATCCCTTGAAGCATGAAAAATCTCCAGACATATTCTTTGAACACCCACTGTCCATGTACCATACCTTTTTGTGAGAACACATCAAGCAGGTTTCCTACAAAACAGATTTACACAGAAAATGATTTTGGTACCCAGATCTTCTTGGGGCCAGAAAGGTTAGCAATAAAAACTTTAGGTACCCATATTTGACTTATGGGTCTCATATAATTTACAGAATCAATATATTTTTAATGATAAACATTATCTGATTTATAACCATATGAATATCTAGTTGAAGCATAAAGATTTTTAGAACTGGAATAAGCATAATTTTTTCTAAACTTAGGAATAAAGCAAGTTTTTGTAAACTATCTCTGTCCAGGTTAGTATCCCAAACCAGTAGTGTATTTAGGTGAAACTTTCTTACCTAAAATTTGAGTGAGAGTATCTTCTCCGTTTGTGAACTTTTCTATGTCCTTTCTAAGATTCTCATTAGACATTTTCAATTCTATATGTTCCTTTAATAGTTGAGCAATCTTTTCTTTTTCTATATCAAAGGCAGATTTAACATTGGAAGTAAGAGCATGATGTTTCATTAATGACTTATATATGTCCTTAGTTTCGTTACATGTTTCTTCTAGCATATTACAATATTCAAACAGTTCAGCCTTAGAAATATTTTAATCATTATCTAAATCACTATTATTACCATAATAATAATCATTCAGCATTTGGAAAACTGGTACCTCAGAGGTATTGGTCATGAAGCACATGTTGGCAAGATTCTTCTCAGAATTAGTAGCCTCTGATTCACTTGTGCTGCCTTCCAAAGAACTCCAAGTTGCTTTCATAGTTTTCTTTTAGTTCCTGTCTTTATACTAATATTTCTTCTTGAATTTTAATTTTGGACAATCCGCCTTGATGTGTCCTTTTCTTTTTCCTTCATAGCAGACTACTTCATCATTCTTGTCAGCTTTCTTCCTATCCTTCTTCCAATGGCCTTTGTTGTCATACTTTCCTTTGTAGTCATATTTTTTCAAGAATTTCTTCTTCCTGTAAAACTTTTTGAATCTCATAGCTATTTGAGCCATTTCAGCATCACTGTCAATGTCTAAATCTTCACTTGTTAAACTTTAATTTTTTATTTTCATTTTCTCCTTGTCTTTACTATTAGAGGCAGAAGACGTGAAAGATTCGGATTTTCTCTTAGGTTCATCAACTTCCTCCTTTTTCACCATGAGTTATTACACATACATCATAAGTTTACCAATAAGCTCTTTTATAGGGAGATCTCCAATTTCATATGACTCTCTAATTGAAACATTAGTGGCCCTCCATCGGTCTGGATGATATCTCAGGATTCTCATAATTTGTTCCTTTGCTAGAACGTGCTTTCCGAGTGAACTCATTGTATTGAATACCCCATTTAACCTGAGATACATATCATAAATAGGTTCATCAGATTTCAATTTAAAATTATCATATTTAATAGTATATGTATTCAATATCATTTCTATAACATTGGTTGTTCCATCATGAGAAACACCCAAAGTATCCCATATTTCATAAGCAGTATTACAAGTAGAAATTAGGTTGAATTTCTCATCTCCTAAAGCACAATACAGGGCATTCATATCTTAACAATTATTATTGTAAGAAGTCTTTGTAGGTTCATCCCATGTAGTCCTTTCAGTGTCTGGAATTTTATATTGAGACTCTATAGCAGTCCAAATATCAAAACCCATACTCTCTAAATGAATTTTCATTTTCATTTTCCACTGGACATAGTTGGTATCATTGATGAAATGTGGCTGGTTAGTAGAAGCACCCCCTAGTCTATTATCCATAACTAGATTTTATAAAATAGTTTTAAAGAGATAAAATTTAGAAATAACAAAAATTTAAGATCTTTAAATATGAAACTAAAATCACAGTTGAAAAACAGTGTCTTTCAAAAATTCTATAAAAAATAATAATCCTCTGATACCAAATGTTGGTCGGAGTGGACACTCAATAGAAGGGTTAATTGAGTTCCAATTAAAATTTCTTTTAAAAATATTTCTTTTAATATCCCACAATTTAAACACAAAGTAAAACTGTAGGGAATTTATATAGATTATAAAAGTTCAATTAGTTTCTCAAAGAGTGATTAGTTCTCAGTTAATTTAATCTCAAGATTAAATCGAAATTTGAATCTAATTTACTAATTTACAATAAATAAAAATACTTGCTAATTTATCTATCAAAGTAGCATTAAAATAATTTTGTATTTCAAAGTAGTAAGAAGCGGAATATGAAATATATATATAGTACAATTATGACTTAAACAAAATAGAACAGCAGAGGGAACCAAGAGGTTCAGTCTCAAGCCGAGACTTAGTCCTCTCAACAATTTATAAAAATTGATCCACACCCTAGATCGGGGTTAACAACATTGAGCACACTATCCAAGTACAAAGACCTCTACCACCGTTCGACATGGGAAAACAAACAATATATCACAGTTTTCCTGGTCTTACTCGACCTCTACCACTATCCACAGTGCAAAACAAAGGTGTTATAGAGTTTCAATGAGGATTTTAGAATCCTCATTCTTAGCACATGAGACAGTGTGTGTGTGTGTAAGATAAATAGGGTACACACACTACTCAAAATGTAAATGAAACAATCACTAAACAAATTGTAAATGAGTTTAGAAATGCTTTAGTGATTTGCAGTGAAAATCTGGACTCGTTTGGTTGATCAGAAAAGCTTATGAGTCCTTTTCAGGTTTCTATTCAGAAAACAGAGTATCGTTTTCTTCCTTGGTTCCATGTTCAACTAATCAGCCCGAGTGCATGAAGTGGTTGTTGTAGTTCATCACTCAGGTTGCAGCTTGTGTTATCCTCTAGAAAAAGATTTCTTGATGTATGTTTAGTGCAGATAGAGTATGTATGTAGCCTTGCATGAATTCTCCATGTTTTAATGATGTTAATCTCTTGTCTCTTTCACCATTCGAGTGCCTTCTTGGTTCATCAATTCTTGCTGTATGCAGACTCTGTGTTGAGCTCTTCTCTTTTTCGTATAAGTCCAGTGTTCTATTTTCTGTGTCATGTGTGTCTAGTGTTCCCTTTCCTTCCCTTTTTATATTTTTTCTCCGGAAAAAGGAATGATCACTTTATTACATGGGTACTAGGCACGGTTCCCTGATATGGAAACATAATTCATTAAATAACATAAAAAATCAAATATAACAGTTAGCATAATAAATAAATAGTATTGAGAGTATAGAGATTGACTAGTTGGTCCAATATTAGTAGCCTTCGGTTGGTAGAAGTGTATTGTGGACTTGTATCACAGGACCTTCCATCAGTAGCTCTTTTTAACTTGTATCGGTGGCTCTGTATACCACTAACTTGATTCCATCGGTAGCTCTTGTTATCTGTATCTCTTGATCCATCGTTAGCTATTGATCCTTTGGTAGCTCCTTGCATCGATAGAATTACTCTATCGGCAGTCTTCTATCGTTAGATCAATGTTTCAGTGACTATACTTGTATTGGTGGTTCTGATTATCGGTTGCCATCTGTGAACTGGTTCTATTGGTAGACTTCTGTCTATCGGTAGACTTACTCTGTGCTTACCGGTAGCTCTGTACATATCGGTGACCTTAGTGTATCGATGACTCTGTCTATCGGTAGACTAAGTCTATCAGTAGACTGAGTACCGGTAGCTCTTTATAAGTAGCTAAATGTAGATCAATGACTTACACTTATCTATTTTTATGAAAAACACATCCGATTGGGTTAGAATTACTTCATAACTCATATAAACATAGATAAACAAGGATTAACATATTTCAGAGACTATTTTAAAATTGTAATCTTATTGATCATAGAATATCATAGATTTGAAAGAATTGATATATAGATAAACATCAAGTGGGATTATCAAGGTATATGAAAGCATAATTGGGATTATCAAAATAAGTGATGTCAATAATAATAATATCATTTTTACCATTAATTACACTATGTACTACTAAACGTGGTAAAAAAAGTAAAAAGTTACTATTCACTAAAAATTATTTTTATCTTATTGAACCTTATATTACTCCTTTATATTAACCGTGTCTCTTGGATTTTCGAAATTACACTCACAGAAGCGGTAAATTTATGTATTATGTAAATTTTCAACCTCTCCTAGGAGGTAGGTAAAACACGGTGAAAAGTTCAATAAAAATTTTATATATATAAAATTATAATAAAATGACTCTACTGAATTAATTTGATGTTATATATGTATTATGTATCAATTTTTACCTAAAATAAATTTAAATAAAATAAATAATTATTTAAATACAAATTCGGTTTTTAAATAGTAACCCAGTGTTTTCACTATTCATCAGAAATTGAAAGTTTTCAGGAAAAAACCAAAAATTCACCATAGGTTAATTTTGATATTCTGAATCCAAAAATGAAGTACATTTTGAATGATTACATTTATAACATTTTAAAAAATGGGTATTACTATTCATAACAGCTACTTTATATAATATTTTAAAAGCATATCGTTGTTTTGTGAATCTTGGTATTGCGTACAACGCTAGCTATCGAGGAAGGTCATGACTGCATGTAAATAAAGCCGAGCTAGTGTTGTGTGTAGTAAAATATTCCTTTGAAGATGTATATAACATTAAAACAAAATATTTCTCATAAAAAATATCAGGTGTTACATTCGACCTCCTTAAAATGAATTTTTCCTTCGAAATTCATCACATTGTTACAAACAGATGAGGATACCTCTCCCTCATCATATCCTCAAGATCCCATGTAGCTTCTTCTAATTGGTGGTTCCTCCATAAAAAATTCACCAAGTCAGTGGTCTTCTTCGATAAGACTTTTTCACTACAATCCAGAATCTCTATCGACTGTTCTTCATAAGAAAGATCTTGATGCACCGGTAAAACTTCTGAGCTGAGTACAGGTGAAGGATCGGGTATGTACTTTCTCAGGAGAGATACATGGATCACATCATAAACTTGAGAGAGATTCGGTGGAAGCACAAATCGGTAAGCTCCCTTACCAACACAATCCAGTATTTTGAAAGGACCGATATGCCTAGGGATCAGCTTTCCCTTCTTTCCAAATCTCATTACTCTCTTCCAAGGAGATATTCGTAAGAACACATTATCACTCACTTCAAACTCTAGGACTTTTCTTCAGTTGTTGGCATAAAATTTTTGTCGACTCTGTACTGCTCTTATGTGTTGTTGAATAGATCTGGCCTTTTCTTCCATATAATCAACAAGATTAGGTCTTAATACCTTTCTTTCCCCAACTTCATCTCATCAAGTTAGAGCTCTGTATTTCTTTCTATAGAGGGCTTCATAAAGATCCATCTGAATTCTAGAATGAAAGCTAGTATTATAAGAAAATTCGACCAAAGTTAGGTGTTGATACAAACCACCTTTGAAATCCACAGATCAAGATCTTAATATATGTTCTAGAGTATGAATTTTTCTCTCAGACTGTCCATCTTCTGAGGATGATAAGCAGTGCTGAAACTCAACTCTATATCCAGAGTATGCTGAAGACATCGCCAAAACATTGATGTAAACCTTAGATACCGATTAGATATAATGGAAAGTGGTACTCCATGAAATCATACCACTTCCTTTACAAATATCCTATCAATCTGATCTAGATAGAAATATTTTCTAATAGCAATGAAGTGTTCGGACTTCGTAAGATGATCAACTATGACCTAGATAGCATTATTTCATTTGGATGTTTTAAGATGACCGGTGACAATGTCCACAGTGATGTTTTCCAATTTCCCTTTGGGTATGGGTAATGGTTGTAACGTCCCCTTAGACTTTTGTCTCTCAACTTTAACTTGCTGACAATCCAAGCATCGAGAGACATATTCAGCAACATCACTTTTCATGCCATCCCACCAGAAGTACTCTTTCAGGTCCCTATACATATTTGTGCTTCCAGGATGAATAGAGAATGATGAACTATGAGCCTCACCCATCAATCCTTCATTAATTATGGGATGGGAGGAACAAAACCCGATTTCTGAAACTTATTATCCCATCACAAACAAGGTTGAATTCAGGAACATTTCTCACCTTCTTTTGTAACACTATAACTTCTTTCTGTGCCTCTTTAATCATCACATGTATAGATGGTTGAACATTCATTTGAGAAAGATATGATTTTTCCCCTTCCATTATAATTACAAGATACATCCTTTGTAAATCCATAAATATAGGATCTTTTATGATCCTCATCATGGATGAGCTAGCATGGTCTTGTTGACTTAATACATCTACCGCCTTGTTTTCTTTCCCAGGGTGGTAATGAATTAAGCAGTCATAATCCTCAATCAGCTCTAACCATCTTCTTTGGGGCATATTCAGATCCTATGGTGTGAAAATATTTTTTAAACATTTATGATCAGTATAAATATCACACCTTTCTCCATAATGATAATTCCTCCAAATTTTTAATGCCAATATTACCGCAACTAACTCCAAATCATGAGTTGGGTAATTTTTCTCAATGATTTTCAACTGTTGTGAAGCATAAGCTATCACCATATCATTATGCATGAGAACACACCCCAGTACCTTCATGGATGCATCACTGTAAGTCACAAACCTTTATCCACTATAAGGTACTGTGAGCATAGGTGTACTGGATAACCATCTTTTTAACTCCTTGAAATTCTCTTCACACTCTTTCGTCCAAACGAACATAACTCCTTTTCGAGTCAACATGGTGAGTGGATTAGATAATCATGAAAAATAATTCAAAAAACGTCGATAATATCCATCCATACCAAGAAAACTTTGGATCTCAGTTACTATTGTTGGTGTCGACCATCTTTCGATAACCTATGTCTTTACTGGATCCACAGATATCCCCTCTTTTGAGATTATGTGACCCAAAAATGAAACTTTTTTATGCCAAAATTCATTCTTGGTAAATTTAGCATAAATATTCTCCTTTCTGAGGGTCTTCAATATAAATATCAAGTGATCTTAATGTTCTTCCTTTCTCTTTGAATACACAAGATTATCATCTATAAAGACTACCTCTAACTGATAAATATAGTCTCTAAAGACTCTATTCATCAGATTTATGAAGGTAGTAGGGGAATTAGTAAGAACAAATGGCATCACTATAAATTCATAGTGTCCATACCTTGTACGTAAAGCCATATTGGTATATCCTCCTTTTTGACCTTTAATTGATGATACCCTGAACGAAGATCAATCTTGGAAAAGTACAGAGCTCCGCGTAGTTGGTCAAATAAGTCATCAATATGTGGGAGAGGATATTTGTTCTTGATCGTGATTTTGTTAAGTTCTCGATAATCAATGCAGGTTCTCATTAATCCAACTTTCTTCTTAACAAACAGAATAAGTGATCCCCAAGGTGACACACTAGGGCCCATTAATACTTTATCAAGATTCTCTTAGAGTTTCTTCTTCAATTCCTGCAACTCAATTGGGGCCATTTGATAAGGTTTATTTCAAAAAGGTAAAGCACCATGTACGAGTTCTATTGAAAACTCAACATCAATATTTGGTGGAACACCAGGCAATTCTTCTGGAAAGACATCATCAAACTCCCGTACAATGAAAATATTCTTAATCATGAGTTTCTATCCAACAATGTTAGATAAATAACCATCATTTAGTGGAATCAATACCCATAATGTGGATGAAATTTTCAATGGAAGGTTATGTTCATCCATGCATTGATAGATGATCATAGAGTGATCTGGAAGATGAAATGTGACATCCATTCTTTGGAAATTGATATGAGATCCATATAAATAAATCCAATCCATGCCAAGAATCAAATCAAATTCCACTATAGGAAGGATCACAAGATTTGCAGGAAGCAGTTTCCCACAAACTTCAATCAGAGAGGAATTGTAAACTTTTCATGTGACTGTTGTGCCATTAGGGGTTTTCACAGATAACTTAACATCTAATTGTTGAGGTAATATGACAATACCCTTAGAAAATTCTTCAGAAATAAAATAGTTGGTGGATCCAAAATCGAACAAAACATTTTTTACTTTAGAGTGAATGGTAGCTGTAACTTTCACCACTTCATTATCATACTCCACATCACTGATATAAATTTTATGTGACTTTCCTTTGTCTTTATCCTTAATATTTTTTATACATCAATCATCATCAACAATCCTTGGATTTGGGCATCGATTATCATAATTCCCCATTTCCTTGTACTTGTAACATTGAAGTGTAGGAGGTGCACTCTGTGTAGCCTTTTATTTGTTCTCATCACTAGACATTTTCTTCCCATCATTGCCGTATTCATATGCCCGATGACTCTACTTTACACATTTGAAACATTTACTTTTCCCTTTTTGACAACTCCCTCAGTGTTTATTTCCACACTTTGATCATAAGGTAAAACTCATCTTCTTTTCAGTGTGCTCTTTATATTGTCCTTTGAATTCCATTTCCTCTTCATATCAAATGCATATTACTGATGGGTTACTCTGATCACCATCTCATCCTTGAGAGCACGTCGAACAATTTCCTTATATTTATTGAAGTCCCTTATGGCTAACACCCTTTGAAGACTTGGTTTGATGACAATAAAGAATTGATCGATCTTACTGTCAGGTTGGATAATAATACCAGAAGCTTACCTTGCATGTCTTGTAAAATTTTCTTCGTAGGTACTAAAGGATTCATCATCCTTTTTCTTTAGTTGAAGAAACTCCTTCTCTATCTTTGTTCAAAGAATAAGAGGGAAGTAAATATTGAAAAAGAGTTCTTCAACTTGTCCCATTCCATGGAATCAATTTCATCTCTTGGCCTTGTATTCTTGATAAGATTCCACCATTGATCAGCGTCACCTTCCAAACAATAAAATTCTAAGATGACTTTATCATGTTCAGAATATTGATGAACTAAAAATATCTTTTCTATGGTACTGATCCATTGTTCAGCCACTAATGGATCAATAGACCCACTGAATGAAGGTGGGCGCTACCTCATGAAGGATTCAACAGAATGTTGCTCCTTCCTTTGCTCGTTTGGAAGACTTGCATGATTCATATCTTGAGAAAGTTGTGGGAGCATAGATAAAAGATTTTTCATTCAATCTCTCATAACATTTGGTTGCTCAGAGGGAAAATCATTTCATTTCCTGTCGTATTCAACATTAACACGGTTCTTTTGGGTTCTAGCCATTGACTAAAACCAATAAGCATAGTGTGAGAAACATTAATCATAATAGGAAAACCACATAATCAAGAATAAAATTTCTCACTTAAGGTCTTATCATAGGTTATTCATGGCCATTTCTAAAATAATAAGATTGTGTTCAATGCTTAGACTTATCCTTAGGGTTCTTACTATGGTTTTCACATCCTAGTTTCCAATGGTTGACTATACCTTAACTTTGCTACCAACTATAACGACCGATACATTACATAAATTTTTCATACTTCAAAATTGAAGCACACATATTACAACAATTCACAAAACCATGAAAGGACCGTATTGGTATTGTGTCTCTAGAAACTGGCAAACATAAAAAAATGTTTCATAAATCATCTACA
Organism: Viscum album; assembly: GCA_963277665.1. NCBI lineage: Eukaryota > Viridiplantae > Streptophyta > Magnoliopsida > Santalales > Viscaceae > Viscum > Viscum album. The sequence goes on along the minus strand of OY728129.1, from coordinate 166,125,076 downwards.
TTGTCTCCCATTTATTTCATCATATCTAGAGTCTCTTTTGGCATATCCTACTTAATATCCTTTTTCCTAACCTTGGTAAAGAAAACATACAAAAGGGTGAGCTCAAGTGCTCAGTAAGGGTAAACAAAGGAAATATCATATTCAAAATAACATAGCATTTCAAAAATCTTAACCTGCAAAAGAGATCATAATATCATAACATGGGATAAATCATAATAGTGAAATGTTACACCAATAATCATAACATGAAACATTGTGTCATACACACATAATAATAGGGAATCATTTCATAGTATTCAAGACTCATTTCCAAGACTATCATTGCAGACAAAGTATATTACTGAACCGAGATCACTCCTCATTTCAGTCCTGTATCACTGAACCAGATTAACCTATCATTCCAGCCATGTCTATCTCATGAGATATAAATCATTACCCAATGAAATGGAAGGAGATATAGGTCCCACCCATCTCATAATGAAACCATTCTTATGTGTGCCACAAAATCATAAAACATATATCATAGAATAACCCATGTAATAAAAATGGGATTCTTAAACATCATGTCATCATAAAACAATCCATATAAGATAAGGACTTAATAAAAATTATTCCATCATAAAATAATAAAATCAATGAAATAATAGGGATAAAAACTGAACCCTCTATTATCTTTGATGGAAAATAATTTTGATAAAACATTTGAACTCCATTCATGAAGAAAATATCCTTTCTACTTCAAAAACATTTTTTCCTTTCTTAACATTTCATGGAATTTTAGATTAAGAGAATTTAAATAAAAATAAACATGAAAACATGTAAAATAAGATACATGTAAATAATTTTCTATGAAATCATAAAAATTCATTCATGATATATAAGTTAAAAAACATTCTTCTCGTACTTTGGCCAAAAAAGTCAAAATGAATCTCGTACTGAAAACGACAAAACATTCCTTTCATATCTTTTACTAAAAACATATCAATGGGTAAAATTGGATTTAATAAATTTTAGGAGGATATTATTACATATTAAAAAAACATGGATCCGGATGATAAATATACCCCAGTAATTACCAAAGTATAAACAATCATGGATAAAAATTGAGATTGCGAGATTTTCCCTTACCTTAGGTCTGATTTGTTTCGTACGTGTCGAAACCTCCTGTATAATGATTTAAAAAAAGTTATTTACTTATTCTAGAATTTACTAATTGTTATTATATCATATATGGTCATATTATTAGCTTCTTATTTCTAATATTTCATTTCTACTTTTTATTCAGGTGTTTTTTACTTTTTGTTTTTATGCATGTTTTGTCGAATAAATTCTTATTATTATTTTTAGGTTATAGATACATCATTTCCATAAGGGTATTAGTGAAATATATATCATATTTATTCATTAAATTAAATTATATAATGATTATGAATTCAAGATCATGTAGAACGAGTTGCATCACATCGTGGAGATGGTAGGTCGTATGTATGCACGAGCGATGATATCATTCCCATGATCAAGTAATTGTATTTAAGTGTATGTATAATATTTCAGAATAAATATCACTTCACAATAATCATATAAAGTTATTCTTTACACCATTATACCCATCCCTGAATTGTGATGGTGGAAAACAGATTACACCACGGCGTGGAGACGGTATTCCGTACGTACCCATGCACGGTGATTTCGATTTCCGTAGGATGGATAGAATGTGAAATAGTTTTGTATCATATTTATAATAACATATCTGTATATGATTCTTACTGATGTTATTACATTATAATGAAACATCTAAAGAAGAAGAAGTAGAATAAGAAATAATGTTGGAAAAATCGGAAATGGACATTACCTCTTCTTTGAAGCGCCTCTTCTTAACCTTCTCTTAGGGCACTAAAGATGGTAATTGAAGAGAACCAGAAACACTATTATGTTTCTGGGGAAGTTTAGAAGTGAATTTGGAATGTTTCGGATGATCATGAAGGCTCAAAGTGGTGTGAGAAAGAGAGGGAAGAGGTGCCCTTTTATAAGGGAGGAGACGGGCACCTTAGAAAAATCATAAAATATTATTTTATTATAAAGTAGTATTCATTTTTTAATAGCCCCAAATTGATTTCATTCTAAGATAAGGTGGGTATGGGTCGAAATACACTCAAACAATAGATTTTAGACAAGTTTAGGTTAGTATTTCAACCTTATCATTTATATTTTACTTTAAGTTAAATAATTTAACTTGTACAGTGTCTTCTTGTTTTCTTACACTATAAGGTTAATAAACATTCTATAACAATCCAAACGAACCCCAAGTTGTTAAGTATTAATATATATAACTTTATCTAAGTCATTTGGCCTAACCATATTTTTTTTTGAATAAAATAAAAATTAATAATATAGTATTTGTTTTAAAAACTATTTTATGTCAATTTTGACACTATTTGATAATTGATTTTTGTGAAAATCATAACAACATGATTAGTTCAAAAATATTTAATTAAATAAATATTAATATGTCATATTAACCTATAAAATTAGTTTAATTCATGAAAAGACTTATATTACAATTATTTGGGTATTTATAATATCAATTATGTTAATATTTCCTTAATAAGGTAATTACTGCATCATCATTGTGTCACAAATAAATAAAATTATTTAACGTATAAAAATTATTAATAAAATAAAATTAAGTAGGTAATATTTTTATCTTTCTAATTAATATTTATAGTTGAATTTATCTTATTTATAACCCTATATTAAAAATGTTTTAGTTATTAAACTTTGATCTTAACTATTTGATCTCTTCATTAAATAAAATAATAATAAGTGTCCTAATCTAATCCAAGTGGACATAAAAGGTCATATTTTATTCCTAAGGTTTCTTTTGGTCGAATTAAACTTATCCAATATAATTAGAACATGTTTTAGGCTAATAATAATATAATTTTTACCCTAAATTACCTTATTTAATTTTAACTGTGGGAAAAAAAGTAAAAAGTTACTATTCACCTAAAATTATTTTTATCTTATTGAACCACATTTTACTACTTGATATTAATTGTGTCACACAGATTTCTGAAATTTCACTCACAGAAGCGGTAAAATTATGTTTTATGAAAATTTTCAAACTTTCCTAGGAGGTGGGTAAAGGACAGTGAAAAGTTCAATAAAATTTTTATACATCTAAAATTATAATAAAATGACTTCAATGAATTTTTTTTGAACTTATATATGTATTATGTATCAATTTTTACCTAAAATAAATTTAAATAAAATAAATAATTATTTAATAAAAAGTTGGTTTTTAAATAGTAACCCAGTGTTATAACTATTCATCAAAATTTGAATGTTTTCATAAAAAACCAAAAATTCACCCTAGGCTAATTTCGATATTCCGAATACAAAAATGATGTCCATTTTGTATAATAAAATTTATAAAATTTCAAAAAGTGGGTATAACTATTCATAACTGCTAGTTTATATAATATTTTAATAGCATATTGTTGTTTTATGAAACTCAGTATTGCGTACAACACAAGCTATCGAGGAAGGTTGTGATTGCGTGTAAAGAAAGGCAAGATAGTGTTGTGTGTAGTGAAAGATTACTTGGATGATGTGTATAACATAAAAACAAAATATTTCTCATAAAAAATCTCGGGTGTTACAAGCATTATCCATATATTTAGGTTTTAGCATTTACTGTGAATTATAGTATTTTACTATTTTTAAAAAATCATGTATTTTAGAAAAATCCCAAAAATTAATAGTTACCATTTTTCATCATGTAAAATCCAAAAATGAAATACATGTTTCAAAAAAAAATTCCAAATTTGAATAATTTAATTTTTTAATAAAAATTATATTTTACATGAAAAATGTAGATTCTAATACTATAACTGATTTAAAAATGTTTTAAGAAATTACATATGGTCTTATAAAATTTTCATCAATCCTGAACCCCTAAAATTATTATATTATAAATACCATGAAATGAAAATATATTTTTTTTCACTTAACTAACAAGTTTTAATTAATTATTTATGACATTCCAAAATACCAATACCTTTACTATGGTCATATTATCACATATATAATGCCCGAATTTTATTTATATATTCCAGGCTAAGGTTATTATTATTTTTGATGACATAATATTCATAAGTGCGACTTACATTTCATAAGGGTAGGTTAATGTTCCGCAAAAAAACATTTTCATCTTAGGCTATAAACATCATACTGATCGCATCAATGTTTGTTAGCTTCTAGAAATTCAAAACACAGAAGTCTCATAATTATGATTAATGGTGACATATAACATAGTAGTTCATTTTTTTGGATTTCTTGTGATAATATGTTATATTTATAAGAATGGAATTTCCATTGATAAAACATTGGGTCATTACATTATTCACCCTTATGAAATTTCACTTTAGAATTTTCTTTTTACATTCTATTCCATAAACATGTGTCGTTACATTTTCATCATATCCACCTTTAGTTCCCATATTGCCTCTTCATACTTATGGTATCTCTATTGTACTTTGACCATTTCAGAAGAAACATTACATAGAACATTATATCTATGATTCATGATGTTCACTAGATGCTCTGCATAAGAACAAACATTCTCCAACTGTACCACCTCTAAAGAGAGTACATGTGAAGGGTATTCCATGTGCTTATTTAAGAGAGATACATGGAAGACAACATCTAAATTGTCTATGTTTGGTGGAATTCATAGTAAATAGGCCACAGTTCCGACACGATCAAAAATATCAAATGGACCAATGTACCATGTACATAGCTTTCCATTCTTCCTAAACATCATGACCTTATTCCCTGGAGATATGCATAGAAAATCCATGTCTCTAACATTGAACTCATGGTCTCATCAATGATTATACGTATAAATCTTCAGTTGATTTTGGGATTCCATGATGTGATGATGAATTTTTTTCACCTTATTCACCATTCCATCGACCATGTAAGGTCCTAGCAGCTTATACTCACCGACATCATCTCAATACGTTGGTCTTCATCACATTATCCCATTAAGAGCTTTATATGGTGCCATTCAGATTCTTTAGTGGAAACTGTTGTTGTAGGAGAATTAAACTAGTAAAACATGTTGGTCCCAACATCTTTGAAATTCCATAGACCTTTCTCTCAATATATCATCTACTTTCTGAATAGTCCACTTTGATTAGATATCAGTTTGTGGATGATAATTCATACTTATGTTTAGTTCAGTTCTTAGAGCATGTTGTAGAAATTTCCAGAACATCGAGGTGAATCATAAATCTATATCAGTTATAATAGATAACGGTAATCAATTCATTCTTACCACTTCAATAATATATATTCATTAATATTTTTCTAATTTGATGTGCTCAAAAATCTTGATAAAGTAATATTTCATTGAATGATGATCCACAATGACCCATATAGAACCGTTTTATCAAGATTTATGAAGAAGTTCATTGAAAACATCCTTGGTGATGTTATCCCACTTCCATGTTGATATGTGTTGTGTTTTCATCATCCCCTTAGAGTTATTTCTATCAGCCTTCACTTGTTTACATATTAAAAACATTGATGTATACTCAGCAATCTCCTTCTCCATATTGACCCACAAAATTTCTCTCCGAGATCTTGATACATCTTTGTGCTCCATGGGTGGATAGAGTAATTCATGAAATGTGAGTCATTCAGAAACATCTTCTCTATATATGGATCATATGGTACATATAACCATGAAAAAAATCATGAAACTCCTTCCTCTTCAATCATGAACTCGGAGGATTACCCATTTTTAATGGATTCCAATATTTTCTTAATTTTCACTTCTTTTCATGGAGAATCCTTTATTTTCTCCAAGAGGGATGGTTGAGTGATCATCTGATAAAGTATTGACGATTTTACTCCATTATTTTCACCATGTACATCCAATGATAATCTAAGAAGATCATATCATTTTTGAATATCATCATTTATAAATATTCATGATCCTTTCAACATAGATCATCTTCCACTTTTTTGACATACCAACATAGTGTTTGATTGATTAGTCATTATCCTTGTAGAACTCTTTACATCTTTTTGGGAACATATTATGAAATGTTTTTGTTAATATATATTTTTTAGAATCTTGTAATCATTATTTATCTCGCAATTCTCCTCTTTGAGATAATGCATCAAAAATTTTAATGCAGAGATCACAATCGCCAACTCCAGATCATTCATAGGATAGTTTTCATCATGGATTTTTAGGTGCCATGAGGTGTAGGTTGTCACTTTATCATTTTTAATTAGTACATATCATATTCCATTATTTGGTGCATCACTATACACCACGATTTCACCACTATTTGGGAGTGTGAGTACCAGCATAGTGATTAGACACTTTTTCAACTCCTTAAAACATGCTTCGAAGTCATGAGTCCAGAAAAACATCACTCACTTCCATGTATACTTGTTAATTGTGTTTTAATATCATGAAACATTGTTCAAAAATAATTGTTAATACTCAACAAGACCTGGAATGTTGTGGATCTCCGTTATAGATGATCACATGGGCCACTCTTCAATTTCATTTATCATGGACGGGTCCAGAGATATCACTTTTTTGTTGATAACATGACCCATGCATGATACATACTTTATCCAAAACTCATATTTATTATACTTTTAATAAATATTATCCCTTCACAAATATATTAACTCAAAATTAAAAATCTCCTCATGTTCCTCTTTTCTCTAGGAGTTTATCAGAATATCCTCGATAAATACTATCATAATTTTTCAATGTAATATCTAAATTCAATATTTATTAAATCAATGAAAATTTTTGGTGAATTATTGAGTCCTAAGGGTATCAATATGAACTCATAATTTGAAAATCAATTTCAAAAGTAAGTATTGGGAATATCTTCCTTCCTCATATTTAATTGGTTATATCCTGAATAAAGGTCCACAATAGAGAAATAACAAGCCCCACAATTATGATTGAACAGGTGATCTCAAGGTAGAAGGGGGTAATTTTTCTTTATCATGATTCTATTTAGCTCAAGATAATCAAAACATAGGTACATTTATCAATCATTTTCTTGAGGAAGAGTACTGTCAAACCTCATGGTTATAACCCGGGCATATAAAACCATTCTACAGATAATCATATATATGCTTATTCAGATCTTCCGATTGTAAAATAGAAATTCAATAAGGATTTATTGATACTGGCAGAGATCTATGAATATGATAAATTGATAACTCAACCTCTTTTTCAGGATGAAGACAAGGAAACTCTTTAGGGAATACATCAAATTAATCCCTCATGATGGGAATGTCTTCATGCATGATTATCTCATTTGTCTCAATCATTTGAACTAGATGTGATCCCTCATAAGGAATTAATATCCACACTAGAGACTCTGATTTTAAAGAAGATTCATCTTCTCCTTAAACTTTTAATGAATTTTAGGATGCTTCGAAATGTGAAGAGTGATCTCTATTTCTCAACAATTGATGTTGTATTTGTATAAATATAGGTGATCCTTGCCCAAGATTTTATAGAACTCCCCTAAAGTAAGTATGATGAGATTTTTTGGGATGTTTTATAAAAAAATGTTAATTATGGAGGAGTTATAAACCATGGATTCAATAATTTACTGACTTTTTGTTCTCACAGATAACATGTCCTCAAAATTTAGAGGTGGTTCTTGAATAGTTCTACTAAACATTAATGATAACAATGAATGTGTAGAACCAGATTCCAATAGTACATTCTATATTCATGAATTAGTAAAAAGGGTACGCATCAACACATCATTTTCTAGATCCACCTCATCAGTAGTGATAGCATAATCCATTACTTGTTTCCATGGAGGTTGTTGTTGATTGCCTATTAAAACCCTCAACATTGAATTTTTTTCTCATGACGCCCATGAACGTGAAGTTGTAATACTACACTAAATGATGATTTTTGATCTGATCCTTCCATTATTCATCCACATTAGTGGGATTCTTCATATCCAATCAGATTTTTTTAGCAATATGTCCCAACATTCCATAGATTAAGGAAATCGTGGTTCCCTTTATACAGTTCCCAAGATGCTTCTTCCCACACTTTTTACATGTTGGGTGGTTGGGCTTCATTCCATTATGAAATTTATCTACAAAAACTCCAATATTAGATTCCTTTTTTGTATTCTTGTAACTGGACCCATGACACAACTACGAGTCTCCAATCTCTATTTCATCCTTGAGGGAACAACATACAATCTCTGTATAACTATCAAAGTCTCAAATAACAAATTCTTTTCATAGACTCTGATTTAGTCTGTCAATGAAGAAATCCACCTTTATTCTGGGGTCTATGACAAAGCCATAGGTGTACCATTAATCTCTTTTTATGTCCACTTCATACATCCTGATGGACTCATCTTCCTTCTGCATGAGTCTTAGTAACTAACTTTCCATCTTCAGATGGAGGGTTCACGTAAAAGTTTTATTGAAAGAATTTATATTGAATTAATCCCCAACCATGGAATAAATTTCCACATAGGATATCATATTCTTGATTAGTGTCCACCATTGATCATATTACCAATAAATAATATAGACCACCCTCACAAAATTCTAAAATTATGAGCACTAGGGGACATATAATATCATTTCAATAATGTCGGTCCATGGATCCGCGAGGAGGGGATTTGAATATTAACTAAACATGGTTGAAGTTTTATCTTTGAAGGATTCAAAAACATATTGTTCATTCCATTGAATATTATACTGGTCCAAATGAACCAATTATTTATTAATAACTTGATCCAACTTATCATGTGTTTTCATGATATTTTGAGAACTCTTCCCATCATATCAGAAATATAATTATTAAAATCATCACATTTTCTATCACATTGATTGTTGAGACGTGTTCCCCTATATCCTTCCACTAACTAAAAAAACAAAGTTAAATTAAAGGCCTTGATTACATATCTATTGAGAATAAAAAAGAAATGTTAAACATAAGAGTATGAACATTTTAAGGAAATGTATATCCCAAATTGTGATTCCCAATGTTTAAATAAACTTTATACTTGACCTATTATATCACATATATTCTTATGGTATTTTTATTTCCATTCCATTAATAATTTTTTGTAGGAAGATTATTAATTTAGTAATTAATATTTATTACAAGTTTCAAACCAAGTGTGCAGCAATGCCCGCTGTCAGGCACAAGATCCCATTCGAGTCTAGCTCAAAGTAGTGTTTTTCAGTTTTACCCCTAGATTCATTTGTTCCAGATCAATATCAACGTGATTGAATCTAGTTAGGTATTTATTAGCTAGATAAAAAACTTACTCTATAATTAAATTAATAGGGTTGTTTTCTTATACATAGCCTCATAATTTTTGTTCATACTAAAATTGTCTGTTCCTAATCTCAAATAACAAGTAGGTAATTCCACAGATACGAACTAGAGAAACCCTATACTTTTACATATTACATTACATGATTTTAAGCAAAATTATACATCCCAGTACAATCCACAAATCAAAATGTTTTGTGTCTTGGAGGACTAGTCACATAAAACTGAAAACATGGAAATAAATAAAACATTTATTTATTTATTATTGAAATTAAGCTCCTAACATCCATTTCACTAAAAAAACTGTATAGGGTTCCCTGGGAAACACATGAACAAATGGATTATCTAAATAGAGTCATAAAGGAATAACCATAAGAACAAACCATTAGCACATTGGATAAAAGGCAAGACATGAAGATATAGAAAGGCATATAAATATGAATATATTAATATATATATATTTGGAATCATATAATCATGGAGTCATAATAATGGGGATGAAAAAATAAAACATGAATTTAGCATGATTCAAGGCTAACTACCAAGACAGTTTTTCATGTAGCACAAGCCAAGGATAACCGCTAAGATGGTCTCAAAGAGTACCATAATCCAAGGCTAACCGCCTTGACCGTCAAACATAACATCTCATGAGACTCAAATTTACACAATTCACTAGAGAACTATCTATTAACACACATATTAACTATACATGAATATGATTTCTATAAAATAATCAAACATAATCTATCGTACGTAAACAAATGGGTTACCCATGGAAAGAATTGGGTACTATAATCATTTCATATGTTTAATAAATGGAGATATCATAAATATGTACATGAAATAAAGGAACTAAAATATAAATGGACATTAATAATGAAAAATAATCTGGTATAAAGGTATTTTATGTCATTTAGAATGAAAAAATCTATGAATAGTATTTTATAAATTTTCGAAATAAAAAGTTTTTCATCAGTTTTTTAGAAAATACTCTACAGCCTTTAAAATGGAAACATAACAAATATTTTATATAGAACCAGATGTGAAACGTTAAGGGTTTATTAATAAAAATACTAATTTTATAATGTATATGGTGGCATAAAAAATATGATAGAGTTACCTTGAAATCACGTAAAAATTCCGGATGTTCCATTAAATCATGATTGCTTATTGCGTGGTACTGAGGAGGGAATGACATGAAAATAGGTAGAACCCCAAAATAGAATGAGGGATGGATCTTGAAACATGAGTATGGAGAATATACATAGTATGTATAAGTTTTAATGAAATGGAAATTTCAACATTATTTGGATAAAAATTTATATACCAACCTGATGGAATATAAGAGGTTTGCATAGAATCCCATACAGAATATCATCATGGTATCCGTTGTACATAGGAGGTAATAATTTAAGATAACGTGGTTTATCATTTTTATAAATCATGAGGGTTGTATGGGGGTGTGTTATAAATTATACCCCATAATTTTGAATTTCACATAAACGTGAATAACAAAGAGGAGATTATTGAATAAAAGGGAAATAGAGAGGATCCCTTACCATAAGTATAATGGTGTTCTCCACCTGATATTAATGACCGAATAATAATTTTATGTTCATTAATTAGTAATTCAGGAACACATTTAACATTTAAATGATTTAGTACAACCTTCTTGAGATCATTAAAAACATTTTTGATTGGTTATGATGTATAATTTCATTGTTCTGGATTGTTTGTTTCCTTAGTTTTAATGATCGACTCACTTATATTTCAGACACACATTTATGATGACTGTGGTTATAAATAATTGATGTTATATAAAATTAATGATCATCTAGATTATTAAATTTTTATAAAATTGATTTGGTTATTTTGAGTAAATGTGAATAATTATATAAGACATTAATGTTAAACACTTGGATTAAATTGGTGATTTTGTTCATAATTTACTAGTTTGGTAATATTATGTTACATCAATTGTATTAAAGGATTAAAAAACAACATAGAAGATAAAATAAATATTTTATAGTCTAGTTCGACTATAAAAATGGTTTCATGAATAGAATAAAAGATGGTAATTGTGATTGATAAACCATCATATTTTAATGTGATAAATTAACACATATCTGATAGTGTTTCAGTTTATTTCGTATAAAAATGGGGAAATGAGAGTTGATAATTAATTATAACATTATAATAAAAAATTCATTTACATGTATGTTACTAGATTTATCATAAAATTTGTGTGAAGGGTGGTTTGGAATGAATAAATAAAATGAAAGAAGATGAATGAAAATAAGTGTATCATAAGTATGAAGTTACCTCTTGAGTTTTTTTCTTTTGAGAACCATTTAAGGATAGAGGAGTTGGTATTGTGAGGATACCAAGGGCAGATGGATGAGGGATATTATATTAGTGGAATATTTGGGACGAATTTGAAGAATTCACAAGGCTTCAGAGGGGTGATGGTAGAAGTGTAGTGTGGTTTTTTTATAGTAGAGGGGAGGTTTGGTTCCCTAAAATTTTAATCACTACATAATTATTTTTACATAAGACCAGAAATAATAAGGATTATTGTTATCAAAAATAGTAATATGATGATGTATGTTCGATCCAATTTCCATTTACATCATCCATGACTCTAGAAGGAATTAGAAAATTTGGTTTTAGCATTTATTGTGAATTATCATATTTAACTATAATTCAAAATATTCCACTATTGTAGAAAAATACCAAATATTAATACTAACCATTTATTGACTTATACAATACAATAATTAAATCCATTTTTTAAAAATATTTTTCAATATATGATTTATTTAATTTTTAATAAAAATAATAATTCACTTGAAAAATAACGAATTTAATACTATATCTTATTTTATAATGTTTCCAAAAATTACATAAGGTCTTATAAAATTATTATAAAAATAAAAGACATACAATTATTAATTTATTAAAACATTTTAAGAAAATATATTATCTTTTGAAATAATTAATTAAGTGAAATTAATTATTTATAACTTACAAAAATATCAATACTTTTATTATGATCATATTATCACATATAAGATTCTTAAATATTATTTATACAATCACGGGTGAGGTTACTATTCTTTTGGATGATTTACAATTTATAAGTGTCATATTAATATTCATAAGGGTCATATTAACATTCATAAGTGTAGGTTACTATTCACCACAAAATGTTTGCCTTATTGGACTCCAAATATATTACTAATCGGAACAATAAACACTCAGAAATTACATATAATTTTTTTGTTTAAATTATTTGGTATTAACATGAGTCTCTGAAAATTGACGGTGCATGAATCCGAGGATGGGGTGCTCGAAATGAAATTTTGATATTTTTAATGTTGATTTAGTGTACGCGCCGACAATGTTTTATATCTTTTTAAAGAGAGGTCAAATTAAAAATAAGAGGGTACCATTGAATAGGTAGCATGTGTATTCTTTTATGAGAGTCTTAACACTGACCATAGTAGGTTGGGTGAAAAAAGATTCATTTTCTAACTTTTTCAATGAATAATAAAATTACATATGTGTTATTTTATTTTTCAACACATTCTTGACTAGTGGTGGTGGGACCACGAATGTGGTCGGACATTTTAATTAGGAAAATTAAATTCCGGTTACACATCACTTGTGTAACCACAACTAATTTATAAAATGATACTCATTAATTACACCAACTACTGTACCCATAATTGAATGGTGGTTTAATACCATAACTCGTCCTTTAGTTGTTAAAAACGTTTTCAAAGGCAGCAGATGGAGGGAATTTGTGAAGAAATCCCACAAAGCACTAATGATGAACAACAAATGAAGATCCATGTTATGACAATGCCCGTCGGGGGATCAATAAGGAATCGACGAACACCGGCTACTTCAATGAACTCAAATTCTCTCTCTACAAAAATGAAATTCCCTTCAAACCCAATGTAGGGGTTTTATTTTAATTAAAGTGATTTTTTCATTTTCTTTATTATTTAAAAGTGTGGTTAATCACACAAGTATAAGTTGATCTATTTTGAATTTATTTCTACCCGTGTGTTATGATGCTAACGTAGAGGGCGTGGGCCAAACAAACATGGCATGGACCCTCTAATATTTTCTTTGTCATCAGTGTTGTGGGGTAATAATGAACTCAATGGAAATTCGAATCCAGGTGCCACACAGTGATGCCAGCATCCGGGGAGGCCCGTAGGCGCTTTGTGAAGTGAAAACGGACAACCAGAGCTCTCCCGCTAGCCTGTAAAAGATCTTCCGGCATAGCAGTGCCGACGGGTGATGACGAAGGGTGGCATCAGCCACCCATAGTTGGTAGTTGGGGAATCTATCCATGACAACAACATGGCAGCTGACTATTATCTATCCTGGTTGGCAGAAGGCGGCACCGTTGCACGTCACAGTGATGAGGTCGCAACATCGAAGCTCCGGTAGAGGTAAAGGGACCCGCGCCTCGTAGGTCCTGCTAACAAGTGGGTGGTACAACGTGGAAACACCAGTTCAATTCTTGAATTTCAAAGCCTTATGGGAGTGGGTCCCGCCACCCAGCTGGCGAACCACACCGTCCACCAGGCATGTGTTTCCCAATGGGATGTGCCTAGCAAAGGAGGGTTGGGCCAGTCCATATCCCAACACACTTGTTCCAGCCCAGTCAGTTCGGGCTGGGCTGGGTAAGACCTGGATCGGGTCAAGGCGGCCTTGGGCGTACAGGATTGGGTTGGTCTATGTAACACCCCGAGATTTTATGAAAAATATTCTTTTTAATTTCATTAATGTCTTCTGTTTTACGCTACACCAAAAGGATCTTGCACAACATGCATCCTTGACTTTCCTTTCATTACACGCAATCACGACATTCCTTGATAGCGTGTGTAGTACGCAATACCGAGTTTCACTAAACAACGATATGCTATTAAAATATTATTAAAACTAGCTGTTATGAATAGTAATAACCACTTTTTGAAATTTTTTAAATTTTATTTTTCAAAATGGACTTCATTTTTGGATTCGGAATATCGAAATTAGCTTAGGGTGAAATTTTGGTAATTTTCGGATAACTTTCATATTTTGATGAATAGTTGAAATTACTAAATTTTAATTAAAAACAACTTTTTCAATTGAAATAATTAATAGTGATAAATTATTAATTTTAGTGGTTTTAAAGTATATTTAGAATATATTTTTACATTTTAATACAATGATGGTCATTGGATGTAATTTCACATTTAAACCAGTTATAAACAAGTTTCAATCTTTTGATAGTTATTATCTCTTAAAAACACCCTATTTGTTTTGACGATGGGAATTAATTTTTAAATTAGTTAATGAAACTGATATGTTTTGAATTTGGTAAAATAGACATCATTTTTGAGTTCATAATATCAAATATAGCTTAGGCCTAATTTTTGGTATTTTTCTGAAAACTTTCAATTTTTTATGAATAGTGAAACCACTAAGTGGTAGTTAAAAAAACTGAATTGTTCATAAAACTTAATTTTGCCGCTTCTGTGAGTGGAACTTCAAAAATCCGAGAAACATGGTTGATTTCAGTAAGTAAAATGTGGTTCAATGAGATGAAAATAATTTTTTTGGTGAATAGTAACTTTTTACTTTTTTTTAACCACGGTTAAAAGTAAATAGGGTAATTAAGGGTACAAATGATATTATTATTACCCTAACACATGTCCTAATTCTATTAGACAATTTTAATTTGACCAAAAACAAACTTAGGAATAAAATATGACCATTTAGGCCCACTTGTATTAGATTAGGACATTTATTATTAATTTATTTAAAGAAGGGTTAAAAGAGTTAAAATCAATGTTTATTTACTAAAACATTTTTAATATGGGGTTATACATAAGATAAATTAGACTATAAATATGAATTAGAAATCTAATAATATTTCCTACATAATGGTTTTTTATTTGTAATTTTTAGACATTAAATAATTTAATTTATGTATGTCACAACGATGATGCAGTAATTATCTTATTAATGAAATATTGACATAATTGATGTTATAAATACCCAAATAAATATAATTTGAAATTTTTTATGAATTGCACTAATTTTATAGGTTAATATGACATGTTAGTATTTATTTAATTAACTTTGTTCGAACTTATCATTCTGTTATGATTTTCACAATAATGAATTACTAAATAGTGTCAAAATTGACATAAAATAATTTTTAAAACAAATATTATATTATTAATTGTTATTTAATTCATAAAAATCTGAGGTCTGTCCAAATGACTTATATAAGGTTATATATATTAATAATAAACAACTTGGGTTTATTTTGGCTTCTTATAGTAAGTTTATTAACCTTATAGTGTAAGAACACCAGAAGACACGGTAAAAGTAAAATTATTTAACTTAATGTTAATTCTAAATGATAAGGTTAAAATAGGAACCTAAACTTGTCTGAATTACATTGGATGAGAGGATTTCGACCCATAGCCACCTTATCCTAGAAATAAATCAATTTTGAGCTATTTAAACCCGAACTTGACTTTATAATAAAATAATATTTTTAGTTTTTCCAAAGGAGCCCCTCTCCTCCCTTATAAAAGGGCACCTCCTCCTTCTCTTCCTCACACAACTTTGAGCCTTAAATCTCGGCCCAACCATGCCAAATTATCTTCTAAACTTCCCTAGAAACATCCTAGAGGTTCTGCTATTCTTAAAAGACCCATTTTAGTGCCCTAAAAGGAGGTCTCAAAGAAGCACTTCAAAGAAGAGGTAATATCTGTTACCGATTCTTTCATCTTTATTTCTTCTTCCACTTATTCTTGTTAGGTTGTTTCATTATGAAGTAATAACATAAGTATAACTAATATAATGTTATGTTGTTATAATTATGAAACAACCCTATTTCACCATCTATCCATCCTACGGAAAAAGAAATCACCGCGCGTGTGTACGTACGGAATACCGTCTCCACGCCGTGGTGTAATCTATTTTCCACCACCACCTTACATGGACGGGTATAATGGTGTTAAAAATAACTATAAATAGTTATTAGAAATTCATATTGATTCTGATATATTGTATCATTAACTCCAATTCAATTCAATAATTATGGAAATGATATCATCGCTCGTTCGTAAGTACGGACAGCCGTCTCCACGACGCGATGATATTCATTCTCCATGTTAACCATTTAAGAATGATTATAAAGTATATATAAGAAATAATAATGAAATATATGACATTATAAAGCTACTGGATTTATGTGTATACATATGTATGTCATCTACTTAATTCCACTCAATTCAATAACGAAAAGAAAACAGCGTTCATGCGTACGTACGACCTACCGTCTCCATGAATGGTGTATTTCATTCAATTTATCGATCCATTATATATATGTATATTCTGAATATATATTATATATAAATCATGTTTTATATTCTATAATTAAGTAATAATGATCTAAGTAATCATATGAATAATTACAAGTTAAAACACGAACGACAAATGAGATGATTTTACCCAAAACGCTACTTTAACATGAATTTACAAAAGAACGGGTAATATAAAGTCATAAGTGAACCATATATGATATAATAACAATGAATATGATTCTGTAATAAGTCAATGACATTATTTAAATCATTATACAGGAGGTTCAGACACTTACGAAGAAAATCGGACCTAAGGTAAGGGAAATATCACAATCTCATTTTTATCCAAGATTGTTTATACTTTGTTATTTACTGGGGTGTATTTTATCATCCAAATCCATGTTTACAAAATATGTAATATTATTTCCATCCACCTACAATTTTTTAAATCCAATTTTACCCTTCGGTGAGTTTTTAGTAAAAGATATGAAAGGAATCTTTTGTCGTTTTTTGTATGAGGTACTTTTTTGACTTTTCCGACAAAAGTAAAAAGAATGTTTTATTAAACTTATACGGCATGAAGGGATTTTTAAAACAATATTTCCAAAAAGATTCCTTTACAATTTTTCAAGTTTATTTTTAATCAAATTCTTTTAGTTTAAAATTGTATGACATGTTAAGAAAGGAAAAGTGTTTTTGAAGTAGAAAGGATATTTTCCTCAAGAATGAAGTTCAAGTGTTTTATCAAAATTATTTTCCATCTAAGATAATAAAGGGTTCTTTTTTTATCCCTATTATTAAATTGATTTGATTTTGTTGTCATGGAATTATTTTTATGAATTCCTTTGTCGTATATGAATTGTTTTATAATGTCATGATGTTTAAGATTCCCATTTTTATTACATGGGTTATGCAATGATGTATGGTTTATGATTTTGTGGCACACATAATAATGGTATCATTATGAGATGGGTGGGACCTATATCTCCCTCCAATGCATTGGGTAAAGATTTTATATCACATGAGATAGACATGGATGGAATGGTATGTTATACCGATTCAGTGATACAGGACTGAAACGAGGGTGACTCGGTTCAGAAAGGGACTTTGTCCAATAAGATAGTCTTAGCAATGAGTCTTGACTAATAAGAAATTATACTCTATGATTATGTGTCTATGCCACAAAGTTTAATGTTTTAAGTTATGATTATTGTGATTACATTTCACTGCCATGAGTTATCCCAGGTTATGAAATTATGATCTCTTTTACAGGTTAAGATTTCCAAAAGTTATGTGCTTATGTATATGATGTGATTGATATTTCTTTTGTTTACCCTTACTGAGCATTTGAGCTCACCCTTTTATGTTTTCTTTTCCCCAGGATATAAAGAAAGGTTTTAGGTATAAAAAAAGGAAGATCATTATGGGAGATGTTGAAGATCTTTCACCAGGATTAGAAGATTATATTCCGAGTTTCCAAAGACACTAAACTATTACGATCCTTGTGTGTGTGTTTTTTTTATGTACTAAGTATTCCGAAAATGTAATGTAATGTCCATGTACGTCAGGTTTTGGGCCTCTACAGTTGGTATCAGAGGAAAGGTTTAGTCAACCTTTGGAAACTAGGATGTGAGAACGTTAGTGAGATCCCTAGAGATATTTCTAAGGTATGTCTAGGGATGTCCCTAAGGATAAGTATACGAACTATGGTAATGATCTTAGAATTTAACCTAAGATGTTAGATTTTGAAGTTACTCCCGCTTTATTATGAATTTTTTCTCTAACACTATTCTTTTTGGGGTTTAGAAAATGGCTGGAAACAAGGTGATTCACGATAATGGAGGATATGATGGACAATGGAATGATATTTTAATGAGAAACAAAATGAAATGGGATTTGGAAGTCCAAACATCATTATTATGCCGAATTAGAAATATCATAATATGATCAATAATGTAAAATTTGGTAAGTTTCCTAACTCGGCTAATAAGAGAAAGATGGAGTTTCATGATGATCATAGAGGAAAGAAAGTTCAATTTCCCCTATGTAAATCATGTGGGAAGAGGAATTAAGGAGAATGTTTCAAAGGAACTGGAAGATGCTTTGGGTGTGGAAAAGAAGGACACAAAGACAATAAGTGAAAAGGAAAAGGTTCAGTTAACACTAGGGATGAGGATAATGGTATTGCTACGACATCAACAATGGTTAAATGTTTTAAATGTGGAATGTACGGGCATTATGCAAACCATTGCCCTAAGGGAAAGTCTCATGAAGAGAATCAGTATGGTCGTATGGGTAGTATTTATGTTGATGATGATGATGAGACTACAAATGATATGTGAGATGAAAGAATTGTTGAAGCTCGGTCAATGGTTTAAGAATGTAGTGGAATGATTACATGTTTATCATGTGTAATGTTGTATAAGTAATCTTATGGTACTATGGAATAAAGAGACATCTAAGGATTGTTACACTGTTGTCTTTCCTTGAGTTTTGAAAGTGTATGATTAATGGTACCAGTATCCATTAAAGGATATTCAGATATTTTTGGAAAATAGATGATATGCGCATAATGAAGGGATAAGTAGAAAATTAAATGTTTGACAGTATTCATGAGCTAATGATTGATATAAGGACTAAGTGATATCATGATTTGAGTATATAGAATTTTGAGGATTTTGGTATGTGGAAAGTGTTAACTTTTAACTACATTCATGTTTTCACTAAGGTTAAATGGATATTCATTCTTAAAGAGAATACATGATTAAGGTATTCACATGATTGGAATGTGACCAACAAGATATATGGGGGATAAATGATGATATTCGCATGCTTGGTTGATGACATTTCAAGTAATCATTTTCTTTATACTATGAGCTTGGACCGAAGTATTTTAGATAAGCCTAAAGATTATAATGAATTATGTTTTACATAATTTAGTATTGTTTAAAGATAGAACATTTTTTCGATATTATTGATGGGATGTTATAGTAATATAGATTTAGAAAAAGGACAACCTGCAGGACGGGCGACAGCCCATCGCGTCGGACAAGGCTGTGGGAATCGAACCCACAACCGAAGTGCGACTGGCCTTTATCGCCTACCACTGGCCTACAGAAAGTCCCTGGTTAGTAGAAACTAGTTTTATTTTATTAAGAGGTATGATATATGAAGTCTAAGTTCATTTTTGGAACCATATACGATTAACCATAAGATGGACTTATAACTTTTTCTAACCTTTTGTTTGAAAGAGATGGAATGACCCATCATTCTATCACATGATCTTCTAACACATCACTAATGAAAAATTCAACATCATTTCTTTAAGAGATGAAGTGGAAATTGTCCAAAGAACGACAAATGATGAGACTATACCAAAATCACAAAAGTATTTCTTCTAATTCCAATTTCATCAACTTTAGGGAAATGATCATGATAACCAAAAATGTTGTCTTAGTGCTCTTATATCTGATAAATCAGATGGTACCTTAGATCGTCACAAATTTATGGATTTGTGATTGTTGGCTTTTCCATAGCCATGTTCTCTACCACTCTCCATCAGAACATGATGGTTAGATTTTTCTTCCATATCCATATTTTAACCTATGTGGAAACCCAGTGATTAGTTTATTTGGGTAACCGTTACGTTTCAAACTTTTGTTTTTAAAGATTGGTTTTGGTATTTCTTTTTACGATGTGGGTTTCGATTAAAGAAACTTTCGAATAGTAAACCATTTATAACCCCGATGAATTTTGAGGGCGAAATTCATTTTAAGGGGGGTAGAATGTAACACCCCGAATTTTTATGAAAAATATTCCTTTTAATTTCTTTAATGTCTTGTGTTGTACGCTACATCAAAAGGAGCTTACAAAACTCGCATCCTTGACTTGCCTTTCATTACACGCAATCGCAACCTTCCTTGATAGCGTGTGTAGTACGCAATACCGAGTTTCACTAAACAACGATATGCTATTGAAATATTATTAAAACTAGCCGTTATGAATAGTAATAACCACTTTTTGAAATTTTGTAAATTTTATTTTTCAAAATAGACTTCATTTTTGGATTCGGAATATCGAAATTATCTTAGGGTGAAATTTTGGTAATTTTCGGATAACTTTCATATTTTGATGAATAGTGGAAATTACTAAATTTTAATTAAAAGCAACTTTTTCAATCAAAATAATTAATAGTGATAAATTATTAATTTTAATGGGTTTAAAGTATATTTAGAATATATTTTTACAATTTAATACAATGATGGCCATTGGATGTAATTTCACATTTAAACCAGTTATTAACAAGTTTCAATCTTTTGATAGTTATTATCTCTTAAAAACACCCTATTTGTTTTGACGACTGGAATTAATTTTTAAATTAGTTAATGAAACTCATATGTTTTTAATTTGGTAAAATAGACATCATTTTTGAGTTCATAATATCAAATATAGCGTAGGCCTAATTTTGGTATTTTTCTGAAAACTTTCAATTTTTGATGTATAGTTAAACCACTAAGTGGTAGTTAAAAAAACTGAATTGTTCATAAAACATAATTTTACCGCTTCTATGAGTGGAATTTCAAAAATTCGAGAGACACGGTTGATGTCAGTAAGTAAAATGTGGTTCAATGTGATGGAAATAATTTTTTGGTGAATAGTAACTTTTTACTTTTTTTTACCACGATTAAAAGTAAATAGGGTAATTAATGGTTGAAATGATATTATTATTACCCTAACACATGTCCTAATTCTATTGGACAAGTTTAATTCGACCAAAAACAAACTTAGGAATAAAATATGACCATTTAGGACCACTTTTATTAGATTAGTACATTTATTATTAATTTATTTAAAGAAGGGTTAAAAGAGTTAAAATCAATATTTATTTACTAAAACATTTTAAATATGGGGTTATACATAAGATAAATTCTACTATAAATATGAATTTGAAATCTAATAAGATTTCCTACATAATGGTATTTTAGTTTTAATTTTTAGACATTAAATAATTTAATTTATTTATGACACAATGATGATGCAGTAATTATCTTATTGATGAAATATTGACATAATTGTTGTTATAAATAACCAAATAAATATAATTTGAGACTTTTTATGAATTACACTAATTTTATAGGTTAATATGACATGTTAGTATTTAATTAATTAACTTTTTTCGCACTTATCATTCTGTTATGATTTTCAAAAAAATGAATTACTAAATAGTGTCAAAATTGACATAAAATAATTTTTAAAACAAATATTATATTATTAATTGTTATTTTATTCCTAAAAATCTAAGGTTCGGCCAAATGACTTAGATAAGGTTATATATATTAATAATAAACAACTTGGGGTTCGTTTGGCTTCTTATAGCAAGTTTATTAACCTTATAGTGTAAGAACACAAGAAGACACGGTAAAAGTAAAATTATTTAACTTATTGTTAAATCTAAATGATAAGGTTAAAATAGGAACCTAAACTTGTCTAAATTCTATTGGATGAGAGGATTTCGACCCATAACCACCTTAACTTAGAAATAAATCAATTTGGAGCTATTTAAAACCGAAATTGACTTTATAATAAAATAATATTTTTAGTTTTTCCAAAGGAGCCCCTCTCCTCCCTTATAAAAGGGCACCTCCTCCCTCTCTTCCTCAAACAACATTGAGCCTTCATGATCGCCCAAACCCTGAACAATTATCTTCTCCACTTCCATAGAAACATCCTAGAGGTTCTGGTATTCTTCAAAGACCCATTTTAGTGCCCTAAAAGGAGGTCTCAAAGAAGCACTTCAAAGAAGAGGTAATGTCCGTTACCGATTCTTTCATCTTTATTTCTTCTTCCACTTCTTCTTCTTAGGTTGTTTCATTATGAAGTAATAACATAAGTATCACTCATATAATGATATGTTATTATAAGTATGAAACAACTCTATTTCACCATCTATCCATCCTACGGAAAAAGAAATCACCGCGCGTGCGTACGTACGGAATACCGTCTCCACGCCGTGGTGTAATCTATTTTCCACCACCACCATACATGGATGGGTATAATGGTGTAAATAATAACTATAAATAGTTATTAGAACATAATATTGATTCTGATATATTGTATCATCCACTCCAATTCAAATCAATAATTATGGAAATGATATCATCGCTCGTGCGTACGTACGGACTACCGTCTCCACGACGCGATGAGATTCATTCTCCATGTTAACCATTTAAGAATGATTATAAAGTATATATAAGAAATAATAATGAAATATATGAAATTATAAAGCTATTGGATTTATGTGTATACATATTTATGTCATCTACTTAATTCCACTCAACTCAATAATGAAAAGAAAACAGCGTTCATGCGTACGTACGGCCTACCGTCTCCATGAACGGTGTATTTCTTTCCATTTATCGATCCATTATATATATGTATATTCTGAATATATATTATATATAAATCATGTTTTATATTCTATAATTAAGTAATAATGATCTAAGTAATCATATGAATAATTACAAGTTAAAACACGAACGACAAATGAGACGATTTTACCCAAAACGCTACTTTAACATGAATTTACAAAAGAGCGGGTAATATAACGTCATAAGTGAACCATATATGATATAATAACAATGAATATGATTCTGTAATAAGTCAATGACATTAATTAAATCATTATACAGGAGGTTCGGACACTTACGAAGCAAATCGGACCTAAGGTAAGGGAAATATCACAATCTCATTTTTATCCGAGATTGTTTATACTTTGGTATTTAATGGGGTGTATTTTATCATCCAAATCCATGTTTCCTCAATATTTAATATTATTTCCATTCACCTACAATTTTTTAAATCCAATTTTACCCTTCTTTGAGTTTTTAGTAAAAGATATGAAAGGAATCTTTTGTCGTTTTTCGTATGAGGTATTTTTTTTGACTTTTCCGACAAAAGTACAAAGAATGTTTTTTTAAACTTATACGACATGAATGGATTTTTAAAAAAAAATATTTCCAAAAAGATTGCTTTAAAAGTTTTCAAGTTTATTTTAATCAACTTTATTTAGTTTAAAATTGTATGACATGTTAAGAAAGGAAAAGTGTTTTTGAAGTAGAAAGGATATTTTCCTCAAAAATGAAGTTCAAGTGTTTTATCAAAATTATTTTCCATCTAAGATAATAAAGGGTTCTGTTTTTATCCATATTATTACATTGATTTGATTATGTTGTGATGGAATTATTTTTATGAATTCCTTTATCGTATATGAATTGTTTTATGATGTCATGATGTTTAAGATTCCCATTTTTATTACATGGGTTATGCAATGATGTATGGTTTATGATTTTGTGGCACACAAAAGAATGGTATCATTATGAGATGGGTGGGACCTATATCTCCCTCCAATGCATTGGGTAAAGATTTTATATCTCATGAGATTGACATGGCTGGAATGGTAGGTTATACCAGTTCAGTGATACAGGACTAAAACGAGGGTGACTCTGTTTAGAAAGAGACTTTGTCCACTAAGATAGTCTTGGAAATGAGTCTTTACTAACAAGAAATGATTCTCTATGATTATGTGTGTATGCCACAAAGTTTAATGTTTTATGTTATGATTATTTTGATTACATTTCACTTCCATGAGTTATCCCAGGTTATGAAATTATGATCTCTTTTACAGGTTAAGATTTCCAAAAGTTATGTGCTTATGTATATGATGTGATTGATATTTCTTTTGTTTACCCTTACTGAGCATTTGAGCTCACCCTTTTATGTTTTCTTTTCCCCAGGATATAAAGAAAGGTTTTAGGTATAAAAAAGGAAGATCGTTATGGGAGATGTTGAAGATCTTTCACCAGGATTAGAAGATTATATTCCGAGTTTCCAAAGACACTAAACTATTACGATCCTTATCTGTGTGTTTTTTTATGTACTAAGTATTCCGCAAATGTAATGTAATGTCTATGTACGTCAGGTTTTGGGTCTCTACAGTCTAACTGTGTTAGATCAGACCCGGACCCTCTTCATCCCTAATATGCTTAGAAGGTCATATCTCACTATCCAGACGTCTATTTGAAAAACTGTATGTGGCACTGAAATTTGTGGACTGAGAAAGTCCATTTGTGATATTCCAACTACATTTTGGAAATGTTTGAGTATGGAAGGGTTGGATAAAAACTGAATCTAAATGATCCCTCGACACTAAAATTTTTATGACTCACTGACCGAGTGTCTGATTGACGCGTCCTTTATCGCATTGGGACCCTTACGACATGGTTGTCATTTGGGTTAATTCTATGTTGAACGTCATGGAAATTGAGGCATGAAAAATATCTTTAGGAGAAGATATTTTGGAACTCGAGTGCACCTAGTTCCAAGAATCATTTCGCTGGCTGTCATTGGTAGAGAGACTCTATATGGATCGGAATTATAGAAACCCTGTGTGGATCAACATTATATCGAACTTCTGTGGATCAAAATGATAAAAACCATTTGTGGATAAACATTATAGATACCCTGTGTGGATCGGCATTATAGTGACCCTATGTTGATCTGCATCATAGACACCAGTGTGAATCAGTACCATTGCAACCCTATGTGGATCATCATTCTAGAGACCCTGTGTGGATCAAAAGTGTGTGACCCGATGAGGACCATACCTAGAGCGGGACATTGTGGATCAAAGACATATGATCTAGTTTGGGTTGTCATGGGAGCCTCTCGATAGAGTAAGATGATCTAGCCTTATAACTAATTATCTTTATTTCTATACATAAGTAATATACCTTGAATTAGATGATTATGTTTCTTAGTTATGTTTTATTGAGATCATACTTTGTGATTTTTTATTGAATTTTAAGAGCCCATTTGGGGTCTCGGGGTCCCTACTAGGTATTTTTATACTCATCCCAGCACAGGCTTCACCTTCACGATATTGTGTCCTGTGAAGATGACGAGAAGCATGGAGGAGACTATAAGATCCAGGACTAGGTGGTACACAACGGATACTAGTTGAAGTAGAGTGTTTTGGAGTTGATAATTACCTACCCTTCACGTAGGATCTTAGTGGATGATATCATGAGTTATATTCTGTTTTTTGTTTCCTTTTGTAGATGAATCTTTTAGTTGGGCATGTATTTTGGTAGCCTATACATTGTGTACACGCTTTTAATACTTCGGTTTTAATTTGTGTCTGCATCTTGGAGTGTTCATGGTTATTGTGTTTGTATAGGATGAAAGGGAATACCATCCTGTTTTAGGTATACACCTTTCTGGTATTAGTCACCAAACCCTAGACTATGGAAGGTGGGTTTGGGTTTGATAGGGCACAAGCCTCATGGGCGAATAGTGACAAAGTGGTATTAGAGGTGTTTGTTCCATCAAATAACTAGGACTCTGATCTTTCCAATCGGGGAATAGTGTTAAGTGTTTTGAGTGTGTTTTTTTAGACTAGGGAGTACAATGTTGGTGCGGTGACTGATGTATCCATACACCAAGACCCTAAATTCTGATTTCTGATATGTGTTAGATAAAACTGAATGCGTGTGTTTTGGAAATTTTTTACTTTTATACAATATTGTGTCAGCTCACTAGGTATAACATTTGGACTACAACGCACCTGTTTCCTTCCCAGATGCCACCATATAAAAAACCATCAAGGATTATAAATAATGCTCACGATGATGGACCACCGAGCAATGAGGCTTTGGTGCATGGCTTTATTTCAGTGATTGCTCCATCGGGTGGTGCACTAGCTGCACCACCACAGGTTGGAAATTAGATTTCACCAGCCCCACTAGCGGACGATGCACAATGACTGAGCACATTTCACAAGTTCCAGTGATAGTGGCCCCTGAGGTTTCAAGGTGAGACAGATCCCCCTGTTGTTGATGACTTGCTGGAGGCTATGGATAGAGGTTTCTGCAAAGTTGGGACTCCAATAGATCAGATGGTGATCCTAGATGCTAGCCTCTTCCATGGCTCAACAGGTAGGTGGTGGAGCCTAATGTTACAGTTACAAGGTGAGGTGACCCTCACCTGGATGGTCTTTGAGATCCTCTTCAAGGTTAAGTTCGTAATAGTGACACAACACACTATGTGTATTCAGGAGCTCCTGCACTTATAACAGGGAAACCTAACAGTAGCCCAGTACTTGGCGAGATTCAATGACCTCTTGCACTACTCCACTAACATGGTACAAGAACCATTCTTTTAGGCTAGGACCATTGATCAGTGTCTCTGGTTGGTTATCAATGCATCCATGATATCATACTATATCCCGATGCAGGATGGAGTGCTCGAGCGAGCATTACTGGTGCAGAGATTATTACCTCAATAGGCACTGATGGTGAGAGCCACCATTGGATGGTAGGTAGTAGAGTAATTTATTTTAGGCATTAGGTATATGACACACATGTCCAAGTGGGCGAAACCATCTAGAAGACGACTCCAAGATGTAGGGTCGGAGGTATGGATCTCATGAGGTAGAGCATGCCAGCAAAGGAACATACTAGGCTTCACATGCGGTGGGTCATGCCACATGGCTCGTGACAGCCTACCCCACCATATCCAAAATCAACAGATGGTCATGGGACTAATGAGACATAGGAGAAGATTCGAGTGAGGAGTTCTATAGGGTGTAATACATGTCAGAGGAGCAAGTCATTCAGTATGCATTGGGTAGTGATTTGAGGATCTACCACCACCTCCTCTAGGTTGTCCACCTTGACCTAAGGGAGCATGTAGGCAGGGATGAGCACAACTTCTGGTAGCTGAAGCCAATAACCATGGTTCTCTCAAGATGATTCTTGGTATGAATTATGCCCACTCCACCCTTGATTCATTAATTATAGAAACATGTTTTAGTACACATTTCATTGCCATGTCTCTCATTCTAAGCTTAGAGATTTCGGTAGATCCATTGGCTCGATAACTATTATTAGAGACTCATATGGGAGAGGAATAAATGATTAAACATTGGTTCCATCAGTGTGAGATTACTCTAGGAGGCGAGATATTTTAGGGTATTTTCTAATAGGAGTGTTGATCAAATATAATGTTATCTTAGGTATGTATTGGTAATCTGAGTTCCAAGCTCAGATTGACTATTTTAGGTGCAAAGTGTGGTGTGTGTGTGTGGATTGGACCAAGTATTCCTTCACCAGCATAAAGGGAACCTTTTCAACAAAAGATGGACTATCTCGGCCTAGGGTGCACCTGCTCACAAATCAGCTGGCTAGCTTTACAATTGGCTCAATTGACGTGAATATTTCGAGTTATCATGTAGTGGTGGACCACTATGATACAATATTTCATGATGATGTTCTGGGACTACCTCCTTACATTGAGGTAGACTTATACATAGACTTGTACCACAGGATGGCACTGATATCTACCCTGTTATATTGGATGGATTATGCAGAGCTTCGTGAGTTGTGGGTATAGTTGGTGGACATGTAGCGGAAGGGGTTCATAACGCCCAGTGTTTCCCCATGGTCATCCCTGATTTTTCCCCAAGAAGGAAGATGGTAGTCTGTGGCATTGGTGGACAATCAATACCTGAACTAGGTACCTTTGAAGAACATGTATCCATATCCTAGGATTTATGATCTCTTTGACCAGGTGAATAGAGATCGAAGGTTTTCAATGATAGACCTTAGATCAGACTATAATCAGCTTAGGTTATGGGATGAGGATGTACCATAGATAGACATCACATGTTGGTATGGATATTTTTTGTTCCTGGTGATTCCCTTTGGCATAACTATTGCTCAGACAGTATTCATGGGGATCATGGAAAGGATCTCCAAGCCATACCTCAATCACTTCATGGTTTTTTTCCTTGATGGAATATTGATATAATCGGCGTCAGAAGTGGATCATGCCACACACTTGCAGAAAATTATGGATACACTCCATGATGAAGAAAATTGTGGTTTTCTCTATAAGATACAGTTCTAGATACATGAATTATACTTCCTAGGGAACATTATCTAGGACACTAGAGTTGTAGTGGATCCGGTGAAGATAGAGTTATTGCTTTCTTAGGAGACACCCAAGAGTGTGACTGATGTTCGGTGGTTCCTGTGATTTCCTAGGTACTATCGGTGATTCGTACCCTACTTTTACAGTGTTATGAAATCCCTGACACCATGGACCAGGAAGGGATACCTTTATGTAGACTAAGATATGCCAGAAAATTATTCAGGAGATTAGGAAGATACTGACAACTACACCCATCTTGAGGATATCAGAAGAGGGTGTTGGGTATATAGTTTACTTCAACACATCAAGGACCATACATGGTTGTTTCCAATCATAGGTGGGAGAGATGATCACCTATGACTCACCGAAGATGAGGTAGCATGTGTATAACTATGCTACCCCCTACCTAGAGTTATCAGCAGTGGTCAATGTGATGATGATATGGAATCACTACATGATGGGTAAACGTTTTAGAGTATACTATGATCACAAGAGTCTGAGGTATATCCCTTCACAGAAGGACCAAAAACTAGGATGGTGACAGTAGATAGTGTTCCTCCAGGACTATGATGTCGAGATAGTCTACTGTACTAGGATGGGGAATGTAGTAGCAGATGAACTAAGAAGGAGTTCTGGTCCAGAGTTGCTGAGTGAGGTGACATAGCAGCTAGCCACGTTGCAGTTATCCTTCGTGGATAGTGATGGAGAAGCTTAAATCCAGACTATGAGAGTCACTCCCCAACTCCATCAGCGAGTCAAGGAGGTACAACTTGGGGACGTAGAATATGAGGCCTGAAGTACTCATATTTCTTTAGGAAAGGCTCTTGGTGGATTTTCTGATGGTGGGGGGCACGCCATTCTCTTCAGAGGTCGCACTATATTATGAGTGAATCTATAGGATGACGTGTTAATGGGGTCCCATAAAACCCTATTGGTGGTATATCCTAGTTTGGTAAAGATTTAAAAGGAACTCTAGCATTAGTACTGGTGGATAGGGGAGAAAATAGTAGTGGTAGAGTTCATTTCATGATTCCTCACTTGTCAGCAAATGAAGGCCAAGCATTAGGTACTAGTAGGATTAGATCATCCACATGAGGTAACAAAGTGGATGTGGTTTTGTATATCCATGGACTTTGTGATGGGGTTACCATTCATGTCCATGGTCCACGATTCCTTCTGGGAGATCATTGATCGACTCACCACGTTATCCCACTTCATATCAATCAGAATGCAATGAAAAGTAGAGTGCATGGGATCCTCTACCAACCAGAGATTGAATGGATTCAAGTGGTGCCTCTAGAAATCATATCATATCATGATTCACATTTTTCATCCAAATTTTGGAAGGTATTATAGGAAGCATTCAAGACTCAGCTACACTTGATCACAACCTTTAATCTTCTGACAGATGGTAAAATGGAGCGAACCATACAAACAGTCAAGGACATGCATTGTGTCTATGCCATAGATTTTTTTCCCAGTTGGGAGGACTACCTGCTACTAGTGGAGTTTTCATACAACAAAAACTATCACTCCACCATCGACATGACATCTTTTGAGGCCCTATACGGGTGACCTTGTATTTCACCACTATGTTGGATATACATAGGGGAGTCTACAAATATGTGTTCATAGTTGGTACAAGCTACAATGGAGAAGATGAAGAAAATATAAGAGATTATGAAGACTAAATAAAGCTACCATAAGACTAATTCTGATAGCAGATGCAGACCCTTGTATTTTGATGAGGAACACCATGTATTCCAAAAGGTCTCACCCCGATGAGGATTAAAATGTTTTGGCTGGAGTGGAAATCTATCTCTGAGGTTCCTCAGACCTTACCAGATCCTCAGTATCGTAGCCTATGTGGTGTAATATATAGATCATCCCCCATATATTCACCAGGTGCATAATGTTTTCCATTTGTCACAGTTGAGAGCGTGCGTTCATGATCTATCACTCATTATCGAATGGGGATAGTTGTACGTCGACGAGGGGGAGACTTTTTCAGGGTTCCCAATGGAGATATAGAATCGATTAGAGAAGGTCCTTTGTGGGTGGTATATTCTTCTGGTGTGAGTTCATTTGTAGTAAGGGAACATACACGAGAGAGAAAGGGACCCGGAGGCTAAAATACTTCCTCAATACCTTCATTAGTTCCCCTATTTTTTTAGCTTTCAGGGACCAAAATCCCTAATGTGGGGAGAATGTAAAGACTATAGAATTCCATATAATATTTTTTAATTATATTGGATTTACATGAGTCTGCAAAAATTTGTGGTGCTTGATTCTGGGCCTAGTGTTCCCGGAATAGAATTTTGAAGTTTTTTTAATGACATGTTTAGTAAACGCACGTGCGACATTTTCAATCATTTGAAATAGAACTTATATTAAAAATACGAGGGGACCACTGATTCAAAAACACTAATATTATCTTAAGGGATGCTTAACATAAACCATAGTAGGTTGGGTGAAACATATATATTTTCATACCATTTGAATGAATAATTAAATAACAGATGTGATATTTTATATTCCTACCTATTTTTTTGTGATGGTGGTCGGGAACACCGAAGGGGACCAAATACTTATTGGGAGAAATTAAATTCTAGTTGCTCATCAATTGTGTTACCACAACTCCCTTTTTAATTATGACTCATAAATTACACCAATTAATGTACCATTAAATTAAGGGTCGATTAATCTCTTAACCGAACCATTAGTTATTACCAATGTTGGAAAAGGGAGAGGGTGGGGGTATTGTGGAAAATATCCAAATAAGCACCAATAATGGACCTCCATCAAAGTCTGGTGATCTGACGGTGCTCGAAAATGGATAGATCCAGAATATATAAATGTCGGTGGCTTGATCAAACCCAAATTATCTCTCTGCAACTGCTACATAACTTCTAAAACTGAAGTTTGGGTTATATTATAATTAAATTAAATTTGATTATTTTCCTCATTCATTAAAATAATGATGAATCACAGAAGTACTAGTTCATCTTTGTTGAATTAATTGCTACCTTCTTGTTCTAAGGATAACACATAGGGTATGGCCCAAAAGAACAAGGCCTGAACCATCCTCCACATTGTTTTGTTGTGTTCTTCATGGACTATGATTGAAGTCAATGTCAATTCAAATCTGATAGCCATATAGTGACAGAAACAACCTAGGAGGATTGTATGAGAATTTATTAGCAAAACAGACCACCAGAGATGACTCAATGGCCTATAGATGATCCATCAATGTTTCGCTGATGCAGTGTCCCCATTGACCAGTGTAGGCAGGCGACAAAAGTGACTAGAATCGGCCGGCCACTATGGCAGCAGGAGGAGCACCATCACATGTTGTGGACGGGAGATGTGTCATCTAGTTATTGTGGTAGTATGGATGATAGCTCTCAGATGGCCGCATTGCTGGAAGGAAACACAACGTCACATGCTGCGGTAAGGAGGGTACAACATCAAATACTCGGTGGGGGAGAAGGGACCAATGCCCTGCTGATCAAGTGGACATGAGGTGATGCACCGTGACACCACTATTTCAATTCCCAAATGGTGAAACCATTTGGGAGGTGGTGTTCAATACCTGGAAGGCAGACTATGCCAACGACCCAAGACAGGTCACTCAGCGGGTCGTGCCCCGTTGTGGGGGGGGGGGGGGGTCGGGCCGATCCATGTCCCAGCTAGTCGTGCCCTTGACCCCGCCCACCCGGTTCATGTTGGGTTGGGGAGGACGCGGCCTAGGTTGGTTTAACATGAACCGGTTCATCTCGGCCTAGTGTTGGGTGGTTCAGGTCTATCCCACTGGGTCGGACCAAACTCAAACCCACTTCATCCCAGATATGCAGAAATTTCATATATCTCAACTCAGACCTTCGTTTGAAAAATTGTATGAAGAGTAAGAATCCATAGAACAAGGTGGCCTTTTTGAGATACTCATACTGTGTTTTGGTGAATGTTAGTGTATGGTTGGTTTGGATAAAATATGTATCCAACCGGGCCCTCGGCTACAAAATTCCAATAACTCCCAGACCGGGTGTCTGATTGACACATCATCTGTCAGAATGGAACCCTTGTGACATATTGGTCCTTTGGGTTAATCCTTTGTGGAATATTGTGGTAGTTGAGACATGACTGATAGATTTAGGAGAAGATAATTCAAAACTCGAGGGTATTGGGGGCAGAGAATCATGTGGATGGGTGTCAATTGTAGAGAAAACCTATGTAGATTATCATTATAGCCATCATGTGTGGATCAACATTATTGAGACCTTGTGTGGATCAACATTTTAGTGTCCCTGTGTGGATTGAAATTATATCCACCATGCGTGGATCACCATTATAGAGAACCTATTTGGATTAGCATAATAGAGACAATGTGTAGATCATCATTATAGAGACCCTATGTGTATTAGCATTATAGCGACCATGTGTAGATCATATTAATAGTGACTTGGTGGATATTAGCATCATAGTGAGATTTTGTGGATCAACATCATAGCGAACCTGTGTGGATAAAAATTATAGAGACCCTATATGGATCAACATTGTGCGACTTGATGAGGACCAACCTTATTGTGACCCTTCGTGGGTCAGTGACATAGGATCATATGTGGGAAAGTAGCAGATCCTTTTGATGGAATAAGATGATCTCGATTTACAACAAAACATCTGTATTTCTGTAATTTTGTTATATAACCAGTTTGAGGTGATACATTTTCCATTTTCTTTGTTATTGAGATCATTCTTTGTGGTTTTACTGTGTGGAATTATTATAAACCTTCAAGGGTCTTAGGGTCCCTACTGGGTATTGTTATACTCACCCTTGTATGGGCTTCTCCTTCACCTTTTTGTGTCTAGTGTAGATGATGAGTAGCTTGGCAGAGACTTTAGGAGCGAGGAGCAGTCGGTACATGGAGTTGGCTGGTTGAGATGGAGAGTTGCTGATTTTAGCTATAGATGCCCTTCATGTAGATTACTTGGTGGATGATTTTAGGAGATGTATTTTCATTTCTATTTTCTATTGTATTTTTATATTTCAGTTGATATTTTATACCGACCCCATTTTATTTCTGTACAGTCTTTTACCACTGCAGTTTTACTTCGTTGTTGCATCTTTTTGTGTTCGCGGACAGTATATTTGTACAAGTTTAAAGGAAATGCCTTGCCGTTTTTGGGATAAACCTTTTCAATGCTAGTCACCAACCCATTTCATATGGAAGGAAGGCATGGGGTTGTCATGACAAGGGTCCCAAGGGATGAGTCGTGATAGCAGACATGTATGAAATATTTTTGAAAATAAAAACACATTAGTGTCAAAATTATATTTAAAAGTCAGATAGTATGTATTAGATAATTGTTTTGTGACTTCATTTGATTATATTTCTTATTTATATAAATTAATTTCCATTGATAGAACATTGGGTCATTACATAGGTAGTTAAGTACACTACATATTTTTTGTATATTCTTTACAATGATCATCATAGTGGGTTGTTGTTAAATATATGTTTAGAGGATGTATACACCATAGTTTTCCATGAGATCTTGGGGTAATTGATATCATTGGTTTGGATCAGGATTCCATTCTTATATTTTAGATATGTTGGGGATGACTAGAATGCTCAGTGAAGGAAAAATATTCTCCATGCCATGTGCCTCGTTAGGGTATTTCGATGATTATTTTTAATGGGTTATGATGACCATGATACTTGAGATATTATATCATTGTATGATTTTTTGGTGTTGTGATTGAATCTATATGATTAAATTGTTTATCAGTTAGAGTGTGACACATTGTGAAAATTAATATGGTTTGAAGACCAAGGATGCTTCACGTGACATAGACCATGAGCATCTCACCACACTATGGAATAGATCAATTAATTTAATGGCCCACTTGTGAGTGGTTGAGAACAGGTTGAATAAGATGTGTCATTTTAATTATTCTCCATAATTTTACAATTTCATATATTCGTATACATATAGATATTCACTAAGATAATCATTGGTGATGATTTTGTAGTATTATTCCAATAAACACCCTGGAACCTTGAGGGAGCATGTAGATAATATATCTCATCATACATGAAGGGGAAACTGACCAATAACTTGTTTATTGGAACTGGAAGTGTTGTCCCCAAAATTACAAACAATAATAACGAGAGATGGAGCTGGTGGATCCTTGGTGTTGATCTAGGTTAATATTCTTATTTTTGTAAATTTCTATGTTTTCTTAGTTTATATTTAATTTTATTTTCTGATAAATGATTTTATGAAATTTTATATATTAGTTTTGTATATATTCATGGTTATTATTATATGTTATAATCATAATTGAACTATAATTCAACCGATTATAATTTACATTTTTATATTATCCCCACTATCCCACATTAGTCCGTTTCAAAAATTGAACATCATAGGGAATATTATGAGGTGAAATATTGGTTAGTGTGTCTCTGCCTTTGGTACCATTCTAGAAATTTGGGATGGGGAGATATAGATATAATTTTAGAATATTATTTTCATCAAGCAACTGGGTTTCATTATATCCTAATGCCTAAACATTTTAAATATATAAATATCATACTAAAAAACCAAAAAATGTATAATTATTATTCTAATATGT
The DNA here is from genome assembly GCA_963277665.1 of Viscum album. Taxonomy (NCBI): domain Eukaryota; kingdom Viridiplantae; phylum Streptophyta; class Magnoliopsida; order Santalales; family Viscaceae; genus Viscum; species Viscum album. The sequence continues at coordinate 166,089,699 of OY728129.1, read as the reverse complement.
ATACCCTTACGGTCGAAAAATCATAGAAAAGGTGAAAATAACACTAATTCAATAATCAATACTTTAATATAATTTAAAATATAATATAAAAAACCTATAACAATACAAATAAACATAATATACATGTGGAATGTTAAATTTTTGGTCCTAGAAATAATAATGTGTAAAAAAGATCTTTGTAATATTATTTGATCAGAATTGATTCTTTTTTAATATATTGGTTTTGGTTAATAATCTCCATCCTTGAAATTTCCATTTCTCATGGTTAGGTAGTTCAAATCACATAAATAATCGATAATCCAAAACCATATTTATACATATAAAGAAAACTAAACTAATGAACATGTTTATAGTCCCACTTTTGTAATCAAACTAAAAACAACACTCGCATCCCACAGACATAGTAATGATGTATAGAAATATATATAGTTATAATATAATATATGATTTTAAAATCCAATAAAAATATTTTGTTAAAAAATTACTACATCTTAAAAAACTTCTATTGATACAAGAAAACATATTAAAATAACCTACTATCCCATTCTTTATATTTGATTGATGAATCAAAATAAAAATTAATAAATACTCTGAATAATATGAACTTTATCATGAATTGATTATCTAAATATGATTTTGTTATTAAATTCCTTCTGGTGTGTATCGAATTCCACTATTCATAGGCCCCAGTCACCCCTTTATATCCCCCTCTATGATTGTTCAATGACTTATCCAAGTCATTCAAACTAAATATCAAACTCAAAATCCCTTTATAAACTATAATATCTTCATGTAAAAAGATTTTATGTGTTCTATGAAATGTTTCTTAAATATCACCCATGGGCAGAATTATCGTTTAATTTTATTTATAGTATATAGATACACAACAACACACAAGATATGATATGGTTCAGCTTGTATTGTGTAACACTTTTCATACAAATAATCTATCTACTAACCCCTTTTACACACTCAACATTAAAGGGTGGTCACATTGATATAGCCATAAAATCTTTAGGAATATTAGTCTAAACTTCATTACATGTCCACATCATAAAAATAAAAATCATGTTTTTACCATTATCATACATGAATCCCTATTTTTCACTTAGTGCAATATTAGACCAAATCATTGGAATTCATTTTTATCTATACCTATCCTCATGAAATCAAATTTATAAATTGTATTGATATAATAAATGATTCTATTACATTATATGAATACTCTCATACACACTTCCATGGTGAAAGATAAGTAACACATATTTCTCCTTTTATTCATATCAATTTTTGTAGAAATGTATAAGATGGAATTTGGGGTGTGGAATTTCTGATTTATAAAATTATTTGAATCATATTCCCCTTTATTATTTAATCATTATCTATAGTGTATTGTTTTGTAATATGCTACATTGAATATCAAATCTTATCATTAAATAAGAAAATTAGTTGAGAGTTGTATAAAATCATATTTAATATTGGAAAGGTCATATAAAATGATCAAACTCCCATCAAACATCTACTTAGTTAACCTGAATTTATTTTATGTGGGTATATCCAGAACCCACTAGATTAGAAACATTAGTGCCTACCTATACCAATGATGATTCATTGATCTTCCCCACACAATGTAATCCTCCAACTATTTTATCAAAAGTTACAACTAATGATAACCATAAAGATACATTATCCTCCCACCCAAGACTATTATTGAGGTCATATGACTAATTTATTGTGGAGACCCAAACTCCATTGAGTATGCATCTGTGTGATCTTTTTTTAAAAAATCACTTTATTATTCCATTGAAAAAATATTCATCAAAGAATAAATCTTCATAATTCCCTTTTCCTTTATTCCTTACTCTATTTTGTTTTTAATATAACCAAATTATTTATATTCTAAAAACTATATAAAAATAATAAAAATAATAAATGATTAATTTTTTAAATAACCAAATAGATGATTTTTTGGTAAAATATATGTTGTGGGATTATTCCTCGATACTTCCAGCAGACAAATAATTTTTTTCCCTAAAAATAAAATCTTAACACCATCATAATGTAATTCCATTCTTTAAATTTTTACATGTCACATTAATAAAATATAAATAACTATCAATGTGGAATTATATTTTCATTCTTCAAAAAAAATATCTCTTGAACATATCAGTATTCAAAGGAAACAAATAGCTATGTATTTTACATTACACTGTTATATTTTTTGGAACATCTTCTATCCGTTATTCACATAAATAAATAAATAATTTTTTATAATTTTAATTAACCCACATAACTATGAATTATATCCTCTCATCAGTTATGGTTAACATTTACTAAATTCCTGCCCATACCTTTTGTACACACTCGAAACCATGTGGTCTAAAAGAAGATATAATTATATCAAGTAAATAAAATTATCTATATTAATCATGAGGACATCACAATAATGATAATATTCATATGAGTCTTATGAATGGAAGGTAATATTTTTGTTATCCAATAATGTTTAAAATGAGGTTAATCGTTTTATAGTACCTTATATGATAGAGAAAATTGATAATATCAAAGAAAAATTCTAATCCAATTATGAAATCATCCCATTCTAGAAAAAATAAGAATAAGGCTGAAAAATATTAAATATTACTATAATGAAAAACTATATCCTATATTTTAACATATATATTTTTCGAAAATCAATATTTTTGAAAATTAATTTTTTACTTTTACTTCATTTCACAACATGGTTTTCTTCATTTTTTTGAAGGGGATATTGGAATACAATGAATATTAATTCATTTATATTTCTAAAAACTCCCATTGAAAACCACCACAACACCAAATTAATAATATTCATCCTCTTACACCATATATAACCCCTCCCCCACAATAAATTCAATGTCCTTTATGAAAACACCAATAGTAGGGTCATAATGACAAAATAAGGTTATATTCTTGATCCTTTATATCATTTCCATTAATTAATTCTATGATTGTAATGAAATAATTAATTTCACGGTCTATATCATGGATAATGGGGATGAAATAAACATTGATTTAATTTTTTTAACATAATTATAATCAATCATAAATTTGATATTAATAAATATATTTGATAATAGTGAACAATGCATATATTTCCTTAATGATTTGGATTTAATAATGAATAGTGGTATTTCTTTCCCTATAAAGTTTGGAAAACATTAAAATTGGACTAATTAGTCATAGGATGTATTAGAATTAAATAAAAATTCATATAAATTTTAGAAATTTATAAACCATATATGGAATTATAATTTCCACACCATAAATAAAAAAAATCACCCCAAATTAGTATTTGAGTAATTGATACCCTCATGAATATTTACAATAACTAATATCCTTAATTTTTATTCAATATTATTAAAACATAAATATAAATCATTGTATGTATAGTTTCATAGCAATTTTTATTCCATACAATCAAAATAGTAATGAATATTAGGATGGTATTAATATTTACCATTAAAACCCCAAAAAACAAATTTGATACAATTAGAGGAGTGAATTAAAATTAAATGAAATTATTAATATACTTTATATTGATGTTTTATTCCTCTCAACACATTTAATATTATGAGGTACTCATCATGGAAATATAAAATAAAAACTAATGTGAATGTATAAGGTCCGTGATTTATTAATCATTTAAAAGCGGGGGTTCAATATATTTCATAAACTAATTTAATAAAACAATACAGAAATATAATTCCTTTAAAAAATTAATTTCCCTCCAAAAAGGTAAATGTGTTTTAAATAATTCAGATCAACCTCGGTTATTTTCTCAAATGACAAGAATATGGAAAAGAGTTAGTCGGTGATGATTTTTACATGTATGGTTTATTTTCATTTTGTGTTTTCGAATGTATTCCTAAAAAATTAAATCTTTTTGAAACATTGATTATGATAAAACCATGAAACATTTTACTTAAATTATTAGAGAATGAATTTTGTGGCCATCCAAACATGAATAAACTATTTTAATTCTTTTTTTTGCACGTTTTCAAATTGGGAATTTTATGTTTTAATATAAATCACCACTTATAATAGATTATGCCAGCCTTCTGATGATAGTAATTCTTATTATTTTTCATCATCATATAGTTCAATAATTGAATGTGCATTTTCCAGGGATTTTGACGGGTCCCCTAATTATTATTGTAAATGAGACAAGAATGTGGAAATCCTTAGATAATTTATAAAAATATCATGTTTTTTTCAATAATAGTAAAAATACATTAATGATTCTTTCATTAAAAATTTTAATTTAGTCTTGTAGTTTTTGGGGTATCTAAAATAGATATTTATTGATATTTTTTATTTTTGGTAACCTAATATTAAAATATCAATCTTGAATCCCTGCTATATCACATTAATTTTTATCCATAGGCTTAGCTTTCTCATTGGATTCCTCTAAGATTCCTTCTCATCCAAAAAAATTTTATATATGTATTGACATTCATATTCAAAAAATTCTAGATCGAATGTGTGTTCCACATCATTTTTTGGTTATGATTGTGTTCCACTATCATTATTTTTTATTTACTTGGTAAATTTTTTTGTATATTATATTTGTTTTAATGGACCCATTAGTTTTATAATATAATAGTAACGTTTAGTCAATATGTACTTTAATACAATGATCACAACAAAAAATATGAATTTTGTAAGAGGGTACAAAATGTTATAAACATAATAAAATTAATAAATGGAAAATGAATGGAATATCATTTCATTAAATATAAAATTAACAAGTTCCCAAATGATCCCCAGAAATAGTGTCAAAAAGATAAATGGGCCATATAAGATCATTACCTCTTATGATCTAACTATTCTAAAATATATAAACACCATCCTATATCCCAAGAAACTAATAAAGAGGATTATAATAACATAGTCTCTATGGATGAACATTAAGTGATAAATAAAAAACTGTCATATTTGATATCAACTCTTTCAACTAAATATAATATAATATACTACTAAAATAAAACTGAGAATGTCAAGAGGAGATGTACTAAGACTCTACAATTGAGGGATGATTAAATAATGAATTGTTATGTTATTAATAATAATCCCAGATTTATAAAAATAAAATATTATTGAATTATTTGGTCTTGATATTCCATATATATCCTCAATGATTTCCATTTCTTAGTTTTACTTTCTTCTAATAACTTAATGAATTTGTAACCCAAAACCATACATAAAAATTTACTGATAATTAACTAAACTATCAATTTTACTATAACACTCAAGTTATTGCGCTAAAATAACTATCTCAATCCTTGTAAATTTAAAAGATACATAAAAATAGAATGTGATATAAAATATATTATGAGTGTAAAACCCCAACATGAATGTCCTTAATCTAGATAACTACTTAATTTTTCCATTCCCAAATACATTAAAACCTAACACAATAACATATACTCTAATTCCATCCATCATTGAGATTAAAAAATATAAAATGAAATAAACCCTATAAATATTACACACATTTTCTATAAGTGAGTAGAAAATGTTGAACCTAGAACTCAATGTATTTATGTTTGAAAGGACTACCTCTATTTATAGATAATGATTTAAATATTTATTTATCAATCTATAATCCATGAATATCATTCACAATAAATGTATACAATAATATCCTTATATATTCTATATAATCATATATGAAAATATATATTATTTACTATAGAATTTATATAAAAAATCACCCCCGGTATGTATTATCATGGATATGTATTTAACATAGACATTGCATCCATGTAATTTATGATAAAATTTTGTTCACCAATAGTTATACAATTATCCTCAAAACATTACTGGATTCAATACAATTTTCAATACAAATTGTGTCACATGGTAGTCAACATTCTATATATATCCACACATCATGTAGATTTCATTAAAATTCCTCTATCACCCATGACGAAAATAAGAATATTATTCCACAATGTTCAACTTCTTTCATGTCATCTTGATTTTTTTCCAGAGTGCCACTATAACTCATAATAATGTTAATCGGTCGAAATGATATATGTTATTAACCATATCAACAAAGTCGAGCTTTATAATTGGTATCATAAATGATTATACTACATAGTTAGGTGTTATTAACCTTGAGTTATGAAAGGGATGAGTGATCTCATGGGATGTTTCTTAGTTTTTGCGTGTGTTTGAGTGTGGAAAACAGACATAGGAAAGAACATGTGATGAATTTTGGGGATAATAATAATTATTATGATCGTTTTGGGAACATGTTTGGGCCCTAGGATTGGGGAAACATTTATGTAGGGAAAATGGTGGTTCATGTTGGGTCAGAAACCAATGTACAAGTTATAGTGGGGCATTTATTTGATCAGTGGGGATTAGTTGTTACAAATGTATTATAGGAAGAACCAAACTAAAATCATCATCTAACAAACTAGTTCAGATGTAAGGTTCATAGTAAGGATGATGTGATCTACAGTGAAAGTGAATGTAGAAAACTATAATGTTAAAATTATTTTAAAATGATATTTAATATCATTTTCAACATGATAATCCTTCATTTCCAAAAGCATACCTAAATAGAACTCCACAGTAAAGAGTTCTTTCCAAGAGTTTTGGCCATTATAGGTGACCTACATGGACATTTTTCGTGGTAAATTTTATTAAAGGTCAATGAATACTAAAAAGAACATGTTTTTTCTATTGTTGATAATTTTTAGTCTGACAATCCATTTTTCCAGATGAGTGGGCCCTAGATAGGGGGACACCTTTATTTAGGGAATTTATTTTTACCTAGAGGACCAAAACACAAAGACCACGCTAATTCAATGTTTATATTCTATCATTAGGTCCCATAATTTTTAAGTCCACTAAAAAAATAGGAATATATAATTTATGTATCCAAATCCCAATATTGAAACACTCACAGATCCACCATATAGTAAAACAGGTTATGGCAAAGCATTTTATAATGAATTCTTATATAGATAATTACATAGAAAAAAATGTATGAACATGGTGTATCCACTTCATCATATTAGATAATTTATTTAAATTTAATTTTTTATACATAAATATTATATATTTTAGATGAATAATCAATAAATTTATCAAATAATCACCTAAGGACCAAAAAGGTTGTGTGTATTTATGGACTATATACATAATATTCTTTTTCTGGAATGGTATCAAATATCTCCCATAATAATAATCCAACATATTACTCTTCATATACTTACCTCGTGTAAATGTTTATGCATAACACAAGGAATAGAAATATAGTAAATGTTCATTTAGATTATTAGAATGTGAGAAAGTTATGGATAACATCCGATGACCATATAATTCATAAGACTAATTTATGGATATGAGACTAGGATCATAACTTACAATGTTTAGGAACCATATATCATTTTACATAAACATAAATTATGTTATATGACATTATTATTTGTAGAGATTCTATTATATGAGTAAAAAACATTATAAGGAAATCAATAACAAAATTTTCATGTCATAAAATTGTTCAACCATCTTAAAAAGAGAAATCATTTCATATGTCAAGGTTAACTACTCAGACCATCAAATCATAGTGGTTGAGGAATCAAAACATATTTCTAAAACTATAACTGTGGAAAAATCATTTTATTTTTCCTATAGTGGATCAAGAACATAATTATATTTCCCATATTGGATAATAGAATTTAAATTATTTTCTATATCGTATCAATCAAACCATTTTATTTTCAATAGTTGATCATCCACATTTAACTTTTCACATAGGGGTTATGCACATAGAAGTGTCTCCCATTATGGATCATGAACATAAACATGTATCCAATAGATTCCTTATATGAAATAAATTCCAAGTTTGTTAGTGTGATATACAACTCTTGTCCCACCCATCAGATTTTTAAAACCATAGATATGATTGTAACAGTATCATAATACTTTCATTATATCATAATAACATTATATATTAAAATAAAACTGTTGTTATAGGCATTTTATAAATTCAACATCGCATAACACATGGAAAATAAAAGGGTTTTATAATAAAATAATCATAATAAGAATAAAATATACATTAAAAGAATAATTAAGGTATCATTTTATCATATTCCCCTTAAAACAATAATATCATGAAATTATATTATCATAGATGACATTAATGTCAAAAGAATAAAATGAATAGTTCCACGGGAAGATACCCTTTCATTCTCTAGTCACTTATTTAAAATATAAAAATTTACAAAATATTAAGGAACTTGTTTTCATTTAAAAAACCATATAATCATGAAAATTATATTCTGAATAATTTAGTGTTCCTGAAACAAGTAAATTTATTACATGAAGTAGATGTTTTCAAAAAACAATCATTTCACTCTTTTTTAAACAAAAGTCAAGAATAACCACATGTTGAAAAAAATTTGAATATTTTTTAATGATTTTTTAAAAAATAAATCATGACATGAAAATATGGTTACATAATTTAAAAAAAAGAAAATGTTTTTAGAAAACGTTGATATGGAAATAAATGTTTTTTGACTGAATATAGAAATATAGATAATTTTCATTACAAATATTCTTTAAATATATTAAGAATTTAATGAGAGGGAAATTAATGGAAAAAATGTTTTTTGTTAAAAAAATATTTGAATAAAATTCATGCATTTTTTGGATTTTTAAAATAAAATATGATTATAAAAAACATAATCATAAACAATATCTATAATCCATGCGATTATAGCATAAAATATTTACAACCTCTATAAGTATTAAGAAACAAGAAAATAATGTAAAAATATTAATTGACACATCAAATTTCATTAAATAAATCTGTTTAATTACACCATATCAAATTTTTAGTATATACAATACACAAAATAAATGATTGGTTAATATGGAATATGACTCCTATAAATAAAAATGAGATTAGAAATCTATTACCTTATATCTCTTTTTTAACCATTCATGTTTTGGGCACCTTATTAATATATATATATAATATTAATTTATTCTAGAAAAAAAATAATATATAACATAACATATATGATTTACTTATGATATATTTTCAAGCATTTATTGAAATTTTTTAATATAATCACTAGTCTAGTTTATAACAACATCATTTTTCCTGTGAGTGTCATTTTCATATTCAAATTTCACATAATATTATCATGGATCCATAATACCAAAAATTATAATCAATATATATATATATATATTATACATTATATATTAAGTTAAATATATTTATATTTTTCCATAAAAGGTATATATAAAAAAAGGTAAATACACCATCACATATATATTATGTCGTGCGTATGATTGAATGCAATTTACCATTTTCAACGGATAATATTAAGGAAAGGTAAATAATTATTCATATATATTTTATAATAATAATATAATATAGCATATATATTCCTTAAATATAACATTATTACATTCCTGGTTAAAATAAAATGATAAACAAATCTAATCTCTTTGTTGAGGTATTACTACACACGTACATATGAGGAAGAAAATAACTTCAAAAAAATTGAATGGAAAAAAGGTAAATAATATATTATAATTATAGATTAATAATTATTCCATATATATAATATATAAATATTAAATATCTCATTATAACAATACATGTAATATGGTTATGAAAAAAAATTAAACCACTATGTAGAGAAGGTATGTCATATATACCCACTTGTAATGTATTTATCTTTAATAGGATATAAAATGTGTGGAAAAAAAATATCCCATATTCATAATAACAATTCATTATATTTATGATAGTACTATAATTATTTTATAATGTATTCCATTGATTTATATTAGGTATTATAAGAAATGATAATAAAACCCCTATGTTAAGAGTTTTTCATCCTTATTGACAAACCATATTTGGATTACACGTGCATCCTAATTATTATATTCTATTTTTATAGAAAATAATCTCTAGGATGTGTTGAAGGAATCTAGAATTATATTATTTAAATTATTGGTTATTCTATATGGCTTAATGTGGTGTAATGAAACTAGAGAAGGGGTATCCTTATATATGGGAGGGAAAAGATACATATGGAATTATTGAATATATTAACATATATATTAGTTGTTCTTAATAAAAAATATATAAAAATTTCCTAATATTAAATTATTGTTGTTATTCGGTATATAAACAATAATCCAATGAATGTTATATAGTTTTTCGCATCATTTTCATCATTGTGTTTCAGTTTAACATAATTGTTAATATATTTTTTCTATAACAATTTTAATGAGATTGGTTAATATTGAATGGGTTATAGATTTTCTATTAAAGATGAAATGGAACAATAAATAAAAACGTTATATTATTTCATATATACCTCATCTTGTTTCACTATTTTCATTAATTTTAAATAATTTAGAAAAAATATTATTTTCATAAAATGATATCAATGATATTATTGACTCTAATAATTTATATTGACATTAATGGCATTAAGAGAAATATGGTATTCAATTATAATCAATAAACCCAATAAAATTATGATATTTTCTTGTAAAAATTCACGGATACCAATTAGTCAGAAAAATAGTATTACATCAAAAAAATTATAAATAATGTATTTTAATGTTTTTTTAATTGAATAAATACTTTGTTGGCATTGAGAATAAATTTAATCTAATTATATTCTCAGAAAAAATAAAAAAAAACTCTATAAAAATAGAATTATTAATATTTCCAAAAAAAATTCATTCTGAATACAATCCTTTTTTATGAAAAACATAAGTGATACTAATGTGATGAGAGAGACATATTATATTAATTAATTTCTTAAGTTAACATAATGGTTATATTATAAGAAAATTGATCCCAATGGGACATATAATATAAAATTATATTGAAATGGACAAACTACAGTAATTAAATAGGAAAAAAGAATGTTTTATGATATTTTAAGACCTTTTCTGGATGTTTTAACACTATTTTACATGTTTTACACAAACCAATGTGAATTTTTTTAATATTATTACAATTAATATTAAAAAATAATAAAATAGAACAATCAACAATGGTTGCTTCTCCTGAATCCAAATATGAAATAAAATCTTCAAATCCATTTTCAATATGTTGTATAAATTATTTTCAAAATAAATACAAAAAAACCAATGGAAAAATATTTTTTCAAAATAAAATTTTTATGCATAAAACATGATTTATACGTTTCCCATGAACATAAAAACATTAAAATAATGTTATATTTATTTTTTTGAAAATATAATATATAATTTCATTCAACTTATTCACGAGTAGTGTAGAGACCCAATATTCACACAAATAGATATCACAACATTATAGATGATTATTCATGTCATTTTCTAAATATGTGGCCAAGGACTGTAATTGTTTACAGCAATCGGAGACTAGGTATACAATAATATTATTTATTGAATGGAATTCATCGTCTACCATATTGACCATACCCATTTTTTACTCATCAAAAACATACCCTACATAAAACCTTTCATCATAACTGGGGAAAATAAACATAATAAAGGTGGAGCTGAGTTTCTCATTAAGGATAAACTTGGTAAATTTGCATGAAAGTTGTTATGATAAGTATATGATAACATAGACATATAATATGAATACAACACACTAAATGTCAAATAAAAAATATATATTCTCATTGTATAAATATTTTCAAGTCATAATTCATGAATGAAAATGTAATTGAAGAACATGATCCCTTAGAACATAAAAGTTTCACAGTATATAAATTCTTTGCAAACAAATATTCTTATAACATTGTGAACTAGTATAAATAACAATAGGATCAATAATTATATTATGGTTATTAATTGATTCCCTCAAATAAACATCTTTACATGAAACTAATTCCACATATTACCTTTTGGGAATGACATAAATATCATTCCCTAACACTATGAACACCTATTTTGGTTCACACATAACATTTTGAACATGTCATTAGCCTCACATAAAAAATTATAAAACAATAATTAGGTTCACTCAATTCATATTTTTATTGATTTTATCTATATTTACCGTATTCATTTGATGGATATATAGGTCCCAAAAATAAAATAATCAATAAATTTGTGTTCACAATGATCATAAAACATAAAAATATCATTACACATGAAAATGGGTCTGGTCTCAAAAGCATTTCATTATAGTACCACCAACGGAATGAAATGTGTCTCATAAACATCTCATCATCCTAATCAAAAAGATAATAAGTAAATAATAATTGTGATATCATTGGATCGTATCCCATGTAAATCTTAGGTCACATAAATATATTTAATCATTGTTAGTAAATGATTTTGAAAATTCACATAGAACATTTCTTAAGAAAGATATCCATTCCTCGTAGAAATAATTTTTTTAAAACATAACCCATTTTATAATGTTCTTTTAATTATAAATATATATGGAATCTTATAAAGGAATCACTGAAAAATTTATATGTAATGACAACCAAAAAAATTTACTCGTTTAAACAAATATTCCATTCATTTTCTCGGTAACAGAAAAAACACATTTCTTTTGAAAATAAAATGAATATTATTTTCTAAAAATATAATAAATTCAATCATGGGTAAATATATATTATGAAATCATTTTAGTAATGTGATTTTTTATTTGTTTTATAATACATGTATTTGGAAGAAGATGGAATATCGACTTAAGATTGAAATAATATTTTTTTCTATTAAAATATATTTTGAACAGTTAAATAATAAAAAATTAGAAAATTAATGGTAGACATGTATTCTAATTACATTACAATAGGGTATGAAAAGTAATGAATTTTGTGAGAGATAAATAAAAACATTTCAACATAATAATAATACACATAAACAATCCTAATAGACGATGTTGTTATATGATGAATCCCACAACACTTTGGTAACATTTAATCAAAATCCCAATGATAGATATTTGAAAAAATTGATATAAAAATCCAAATAATTTTCAATAAAATTATTCCTAATATACATTCATGGGAATTTAATACATAATATAGTATAAATATACCGTGAATATGACATGTGCATCACATATTTAAAAAGTGAAACTGTAATCCTTTAGAATGTGTCTCGAATTCCTTCATATATGTTAGAACCTTATACCTATGGTCTGAGTAATTAAAAATAGTCATTTTTTAATCATTTAAGTAAACAATTCCATAATGGGTTAATGGGGGTTTTCCCAATGATCATGGAAGGTATTGGGAATGCTTATATGGTTTAGGAATATAAAAAGAATGAAAGGAAAATAATTTTTATAGAGAGAATAGTTGGAAAATGGTATGTAGTAATCATTCAATATTATAGTAAGATCTACATATGATGGTTTTACTTTTAGGGAAACCCTGTGGGGAACCTCCAGAAGAAGATTCAACATAATCCCCTTGGAAAATGTCATCCACCCTACCACCGCATGGTTTTCCAATTACTGTGGGTGGAATGGTTAATTGTGTGGCTTGTTTTCCACTTAGATAAAGGGAACCACACGGTTGGTGCCTTGTTTGCATACCTATGTAGCCAAATAGTGTACCACCTAAAATGTAAAAAATATCTATTTTACCACCCTATATTATTTCATTATCCTCCAATTTTCTTACATATTAAATTCATATTGTATGGGGGATGAACTAGGATCTACCCTATCATCCATGGTTTATTATTTCTTGATTCAAAGGCTTTTGGGGTTCCATTGGGTGAAAATTCGAACTATAGGTATGTATCATACTTCGATTCCATTGATTATTTTTATGAGGAATGGTTCAACATATTTCTCCATGTAAATCCCTAAAAATCTCATTTTTCAAGTATATTATATTTTTGTATGCCAAATGTTTTATGGGATTTGTTCAAGGGCCTAGATTGTATGAGCGATTATCTATGAAGATGAGGTATGTTGTCTATTCACATAGCGTTCCTGGACACATATTTTTCCGCGGGGTTTCCTATAATATATCGAAATATGGGATCCAGGGGGATATAGGGAACAATTAGATTAGAGTATTTCCCTCTTATTCAATAAGGGCCGTATTGTGGGTAAATCCCCCTGGAGAAGATACATCGAGAGAAACATGATCTGATGCACTATTTATAGGATTACTCAAAGATTTATTGCCATTGAGATGGATGGGCTGTATTTTTTTGATTTATCATAGATTAAACTTCCCCATTTGAATATATTCAAACTCATGTTGAAGACCAGCAAGTAAATGAAACTTCCCAAAGTCTTTTTGGTATATATCTGTATGTGGTTGTTCCAATTCCATACCTTTATATGGTGTTATGTTGATGAATAAATAATGTATCTGCGTATTATAATTATCTGTGAGACCCTTCAGAAACCCTAATGGTTTTATTTATTAAGTAATACTGGATATAGGGGTACCCATGGGATATACCATACACTTGAATATGGGGGAATTAATTTTTTATAATTATGATGGGATAATTGTGATAGTGAATAGGATGAACATATTATATTGGTATGTGGGAATGGTTGATGGGAAAATTTTAATGTTCACATGTTTTCATTTGATAATGGAAAAATATTCTATTCAAATAGATTAAATGACGTGTTTTTTATTATGATCAGGTCATGGTTTTCAATGAATGAAATGATGTTTTCAATTACACTTATTGTTTTAAGATGAATTGTTAACATCAATTTTAATCTAAAGGGTTTAATAATGACTTTTTGATGATTATATAAAATGAGTTATTTGTTATTTTTTATGAAATATACATATATGCTATTTCTAAAAGGATTGTCTGGAAATGAATGTATTTGGACAGGTTCTGATTTATATGGAATATCAATGTATTAAATGATGCATATTAAGGGGTGTAAATGATTAGTTGGTATATGTCTTTCATTTTGTGACTAATTAATGGGGAATGTGGAATATAATAAATGGATTTTTTTTAAGATGATGAGATAAACGATTTATGAAATTTAATATGTAAATGAGATAAATGGTAAAAGTAGAATATCAATGTGAGAAAATGGTATTAGTGGGGTATTAAATTATAAAATAATCCTATGGGTTGGGCTAGACTGATTCATTATGCCCCAATTATGTATTGTATGACTAGGAAGTTGTATTGAGACTTCTAATATTTGTTTCATGACGGAATGATTCACTAGGAACCACTAATGTATTTCATGGGCTTTGATGTCTGTCATAAGATATATGATCCTAACATTTGTACATTATATGTTTACCCAAATTGAGGCTCCGAGGGAGGATTAATAATTTAATTTATTAGTTAATTCACCTTTTTAACTAATATTTTGTAACCACCATTTTTCATTTTGTTAGGTTTTTATAATGGTCGTAGTAGGTTAGGTGGGTTGGATTTCTTGGTGGGAAAAAAATAAAAAAATGGTCAATTAATAATTGATTAAATGTGATCAATAATTTCTTATTAACCTCATTTTTTATTAACCTTTTATTATCAATATAAAATATTTTATAGACTGGTTATTACATTTGAAACAATTGGTGGTGGCTTATAGACTTGTACACAAACTTTAATCGGGTTTCCATGGAAATATGGAACTCAATGTGATGCTTCATAATTTCTAGTATAGGTTAGGAATAGGGTCATGGTGTTGGTTTGCGCATGGGATGATTGGTAATATCATGGTATTCTAGACTAGGTTTGACTCTGGTCCGTGTTTGCTACTTTTCATAGTTTTGTTATTCTAGGCCTCTATTGTATAACTACCTTACATGTTGTTTATTCATTCCTTGATTATATTCTGTTTAATTTGTTTTACTATTTTATTTTTCTATATTCTATCCATTTATTCTTCATTATTGTTATTATATTTTTTGATATAAATTATATGCTATCATTAATCTGATACATATTTATATCCTCCACATGTTGTCTTTAAACCTATATGGCTAGTTGACAACCTATAGAATATAAATAGTGGTATCTAAGGTTATGTGGAGAGCCAAATCAGTGAAACATTAATAATTTATCATTATTTAGGGAATTATATAGTGTTATATATAGAGTTTTTATTTTTTTATTACTGGTATATAGGATATTAGTATCTTGTTGAGGAATGCTAATGAGGTTGTTCTTGGGTGCACGTCACCATACGTATAGGGAAAATCCATCTTAAATATAGAAATTGATGTTCAAATTTGGGATTTTGTGTTCTATTGATAAGCATATATATAGTGGTTCATATAGATGTGATTTTATTTTTTATGATGTTTATTATCTTCACTCTACATGGAAGGAGAGGGTATGTGTGTTCATCCATCATTCAACTCAACATTGGATTTATTGGTCATACGTAAATTTCAATTTTTTTATGGTACTAGGGGATTCATTTTCATGTAGTGTTCTATTCATTCTATTATTTGTGACAATGAGACTTTTCATGAAATAGTCATTAATGAAATGTTTCTGAAAAATTGATCCATGTAAATTGGATTTTTTTACAAATTTATGTCATAATATATTGTTGAAATGTTAATCATAAGTTTTAGAGTGGTAAGGTATAATGAGAAGATGAAATGTGATATTATAGGACATATAGGGACACTGGTTCATGTATCCATTTGGTTTTTATTGACCCTATGTTTGTGTGTTTTTGGAAGTGTGAGTTCTATGGTACAATACCATTCTTATTAGTAGTTATGGTTTTTTGGGTCTTGATTCATTAATAAATGAATTTTTTTATAGTCAATAATTAGTTGATTTTTGAGTTGTTTTATGTCATCCAGTAATGTGATTGTGGATACAATTTTGGGTGGTTATCGTGTGGGTTGTAAGGTGGAAATTAATACTAGGTGTCATAGTTGTTGTTTTTTTTGTGGTGGTTGGGTTGTTACAGGTTTGGAAACTAGAGTAAATGCCTTATTGGTTTTGTTGGATGTAGTGTGTTTTTTGAATATGAGTATGATTTACACCTGTGAGGGGGCACATTAT
This sequence comes from Viscum album, assembly GCA_963277665.1. Taxonomy (NCBI): domain Eukaryota; kingdom Viridiplantae; phylum Streptophyta; class Magnoliopsida; order Santalales; family Viscaceae; genus Viscum; species Viscum album. Next base: position 166,072,671 of record OY728129.1, on the reverse strand, counting down.
GGAATAGGATTTTTATGTTTTATAGGGATATCCAATTGACTTTATTAGACAAAACTACATTTTATGTATTTAATGTTTGTTTATCATTAAGGGATACCCTTTAGATATGATTGTCATGTTTGGGGTTTTCATATGTTCGTAACGGAAATGTTGATATTTGGACCATGAAAATAGAAAAATGAGTTTCATTCCAGGTGTGTCTTTGTCCTATTGAGCTATGTGGAATATTGGTTGTTTTGGTAAATTAAGGGTGGACCCAAGGATATTTATCTCAGGGTTATTTGTTCTCTGAAATGCATTTCCTAGGTGGATACAACATTTTATAAATCAATGAATGGTATGTGACATTAAATTTGAGTAAACATCGATGGGTGTGCCTTAGATCCATTCTAATGGATATACATGGGTGTTTGTGGTCAAATAGAAGGTTGGTTTTGAAGGATATAATAATTGATATACCATGAAATGATTTTTGGTAATGATCAGTATTGGGATTAACGTTTAATCTAGAAAGATGATTATGATATCAAGTTGATAGTAATGGAGAAGGTTGGTAATATAGATTAAAATGTTTTTGAGAAAGGGTTTGATTTTATAAGGGAACAATGATAATCCTCAAGTCAGATGGTGATGAAGGACCATGAGTCATGGATATTTGTTTGAGTTGGGGATTGTACCTAAATCTAGTGATATGCATCTCAAGGAATCATGAGTGGTGTTTAGTGAGTAACCATTGGTATCTACAAGAACATGAAGGCTATAATGTAGACAAAATTTTGGGATTTAACTTGAGATACACCATTTCATTTATGATATATAATGTGGTGGATCATAAGTAAGAGAAAATATTTTTTTAAATACAATGTGACAATCACTGGTTCTGTGAGAGAACAATCGGTTTTATATTAGTGTGATTGATCATTTTCAATCAGTTGTGATCCAACAAGGTCATGATGGAATAAATCGGGTGGTGTGGTGGTAGTATTTATAAAAGATTATAATGGTTCATAGATTCATGGAAAAATGTCAAGAGGAATTCATGATTTTTGGATGTAACATTTTGGATGAATGATTCTGTATGGGGAATCTATCAAAATATTGTGGGTAATGAATCTGAAGACTTTATTAGGTTACGGTGTCTTTGTAGTAGGAGGTGAAATCAATTATTAATGAGTTGTTGTTTCTTTTTCTACAAAATCATGGTGTACATCAACACCTGATACGATCATTCCAAATATCATGAAATCTATCTAGGTATACAAATATATAATTTTTCCATATTCCAAGATACAATTTTTTTTTCTTATAGTCGGTTGTGAAACCTCTTGGATTTTTCATTTATAGATTAGTGTGTGGAAAACCACATGGAAGAATGTTAACTGTCGCCTATTTTTTGGTAGGACCATCTTGATGGATTGGATGTTTAAAAATTCCTAATATGTCATTCCTAGAAGCCAATAGTGGGTTAGGCTTATCAATTAATGTTTTTTATATAGTGGGGTAAGATGGCTATATACACTTTTTTGGGATCCATATGATATGATCATGAACCATTATGGTTAAAATTGGGCCAGTGAGGTGAAAACAAAGAAACTCCTATGATGGGGATAATTTTTTTTGTCATGTATGAATAGAGTTTATAATGGATTATATTTCGTTCTATTGATATTCAAATTAAACAGCATTTAGGAACATGTTTGATTTTTTCTGGGATTGGGTGGGACATATATGGGGTGGATGATCTATATTTTCATTTGATTTTTTTGGGGATGTAAAAAAATTTATAAATGAGGTTATTATGATAGAGTCAAAAATGGGAGCAATAAGGAAACGCAATGGTTCATCAGAAATAGTGGTTTGGAGCTGGAACCTCATTCAGAGTCTTGAATAGACTATGGTAGGTTCTTTTGGATGATCATCAAATGTATTTTTCAGTGAGGGAATATTTTCTATGTAAATTAGCAATTTTCAATATTTTGTGTTGGGAATTTCCAGAATGACTCGACAAAGGATGAATTGACTTTATTATGAAAATGAAAAAATATAGTTAGTTTTAAGCAATCATCAGGTGATATTTTGAAATAGTATCTATTTTTTGAGAATAAAAATATTGAGGAAATCCAAATTATACTTTGTTTGTGCATGGATGGTGAATTCACAACCTTTCAAGGTTTATTCGATAAGAATGATAGATTCCAATATTATTTGATGTTCTCTTGCTATCATGGATGAAGTGTGTTGGGAAACATTTAGATTCTATCAGGGATTATTGAATTGAGGATCTGATGACCCCTTTACTAATTATAGTGGTCCAAACCTTCGTAAAACGATGCTTATAAGCTAAGGAGTATGGGGGGGCTATATGGTAAGAAAGTGGTCAGTTGATGGTGTTACTAGAGCTTTAGGTAATATGAGACTGCGTAAAATCCATCTTGATGTTTCTTTTACGAAATATGTATTATCATAGTGTTTATTTTAGGTTCTGTTATTTGAGGGTTATTATTTTGTTTCTTTCAATTTTGCAGATAAAGAATAACTTTCTTGGGCCTTGATTGGGGTGTAAATTTTTTTGGGGGCGTGGTTATAAAATCATGTGTTTCATTGGTTAATTCCAGGTGTGTTGGGTTGGTTCAGAGTTTGGGGGAGAATTAAAACTATAGTGTACCAATTCGATCTATTATTTTGGTTTAGTAATATTTTGATGTTTTAATATTTCATAGTTTTGGTTGAATTTCACTAGTTCTCATATTATATTTTTATAGTTGGTGATGATGGTGTTTAGTTTAGGTTGATGTGACTATTGAGATGCATTAGGTTCATATTGTATATCACAGTGGAAAAATTCTTTTGGGAAGGACTATTTTGTTTCTCTGAGTGTTTTGATAGTATGATAATGTTTATTTTGAATCATGGGAGATGGAAGTTGTTAAATTTTCCCTATGGACCAATATTTCTCCTTGCAGTCTTAGTGACTCTAGGGAATGTATCTCAAGGATGATCTATTTTAAGGTGGATATGATATGACATTCATGTTTTTTACGGTCTTTGTTTTTTATTTAAATTCTAAATTAATCATCCTTTATGGGTTAATGGATGTCTCCCCATGAGTATATTCGATATTAATGGTGTCGTGGAGGTTTATGTAACCTAAATGAAAGAAAAGTTCCAAATCTATATTGAGAAAATTGTTGTTATACTACTAGTTCTAAAAGAGTTCCATATCCATGCACCCAACAAACGGGCGTTTACTAGTCGAGAAATTGAGAAAGGATAATCTACGAGACCGTGTGGCCAATTATCATTGTAAATTAGATAAAACAATGCCACAACATAGTTTACATATTTTTTAGGGAGCAAAGAAAATAATATGGGGAATTTTCCACCTGGATAGATGTAACTGCATGGTTAATGCACGATTCAGAAAACTGTGTGGCCAAACTATATTTATCAAAACAATTATAATTTTACCCATTTCCATCATGATATTAATTCATTTACCAATTATGTCTTCCACATTTAAACCCATAAATATTGTGTGAAGAAAAATGAACTCTCACATACTACATGTGTGATTCTCCTTCAATTGTTCGTAATATGGGGTGCTACTGTGTGATAATCAATGATTCAGGTAAGTCATTGATTCCATTTCCTTCCATTTTCTTGAAGTTACATGGTTGAATGACATCCCTAATTTTGATCTAAAAAATACATTTTTCTAATATATTCTATTTTTGGATGTTATAGCTTTTTTGGGTTTAGATCAAGGGAAATGATGGAAAATATGTTGTCAATAAGCATGTGGTAGGTGGTCTATAAGAATATGATGATATTATTGTTTTTATTCATTTTTTTTATTTTTTTTAATATTCTAGGTTATTTTATTTTTTTTCATCGAATAATATAGAATTTTGGACCCTATATTGAGTTGTGAGAGCTTTCATGGACACCAATTTTCCCATTAGTGAATTAATATTGTACATTTGGTGTAATATCCCACCCCACCTCATTGGATTAAGTTGATGAGGTCTTAATACATGTCGTTAAAATGAATACCAAAGGCACCTAGGGCTGGAAATAATTTACAAGGGATTAAACATAGTTGGGAGATTATTTTCCCTTTTATAAATAAACCACTCAACCTATCATTCCATAATAATAGAGACCACATAATGTCTGAAACATTTTTCCACAACTCAATGAAATGTAATTGATATTAAAATAACCGCAACAAAGTAAAATAGTCGAAGACTACTAACATAAAAATACACAATGGATGACAAAACCAAAAAAAATCAAGGAAACCAAAGATATAACTATAAGCTCCAACAGATTATACATTCCTTTGTATCACGAATCAAAAAAAAATGAAATGTTATCCATTACCAACCAAATGTATCTCAATTTTATATATCTAAAAAAGAAACAATGTTCCAAATCAGGGGTGATAAATGAACCTTAATAGTATTTACCATAATTACATACCAAATTATTCCACTAGGAAAGAATATGTTATCTCATTTATATAAAAAAATTTAAATAAAAAATTATATATTAACGTTAAAAAGATTTACAAAATACTAAAAATATTCTATGTTAAATACATTTCCATGACAATAATGTTAACCATGGAAAAAATCTAAGAATGTTTTACAAATAATTTAATAATTCTTTTCTCATAATCCACCATAATCATCTGGTACACACATCCACTGATTCATTCCCCAATGAGAGTACTATAAACCTAAGTTGTTTATCATTTTTTTCACTAAGTCACCCCAATGAGGACAATTTGCTTGTTCCCCATGACACATGAATATTATTTAGGATCTTGTCCCTTTTTAACAAAATGGTGCATTCACCTTTTGCATCTTCATGTCGAAAGCATGAACTTGCACCACCCATGTACCACAAAACGTTTTCAAATACCCCATTCCATTTCATTTTAATTAAAAAATTTGTATATTAAAAATCTTTCAAATAAAACATTTTCATAATTCCAATACCTCTATATTTTAAAAGAAAATTTTAAAATAATGAAAACTAAGAACATTAAACACCCAATTTCTAAAAATCTACAAATCCCCAAATCTATAATTCTACAAACCATCATTAACGAAGATTTATACCATTATTTTCACAACAATTTCCAAATCATTTTTATTTAATTCAATCAATTTAAATACAATCAATCACATTATTATAATATGAGTCTATATTGAAGGTAGACACCTCATGAATTATGATGAAAACGAATAATGAATAGAATTCATCATCAAAACTAGGTTAAGTCTCTAACAACCACCTTTAGATATCTTCCCCAAACAGCAACACAACTATATAACATCATGAATAGTAAAACAACTATATATTAATCCACATATGACAAGATAAGAGAATATAAATGAGGGAAGATATTTAGATCTAATAAAATTTACCAAATACTTATAATTACTAAGGGAATTTGGGTTCAACACACCGAGAAAAGCATTTAAATAAATTTTAGAATGATCTGGGAATACTCTAAATACATTAGGGGGACGAAATCTCAATTAATATCCAAAATGAAGGGACAAAGTAGGGTGTTTGGGATAAAATTAGTGAGATCCACTTTTTTAGTATGTCACATTTAATCTAAGCACGGTTAGTTGCACATTTATGAAAAAATTGTTTAAAAACCTTCCAAAATAAGAAACTCATGTATTTTTCATCCACGATTTCTGAAACCAAGAATCAACCATGAAAAATACCTTTATCCCTCATAAAATGGTTTCTCATGGGTGTTCTTAGGGTTTGTACAATCTTTGTGCCTTTAACCTACACCAGTCCATTGGCACACGTTTCACTACGCACAGTTTCCTGTAATAGTTTCACAGCTTCTACAAACCATTCTCAAAATAAGAACCTTTATAAAATCCATAAAACAATTCAAAATCCCTCCATACACTACCAAAATTCACCTAAAACATTAAATGAAAAAAAAGAAAATGTAAAGTTATAAATACTTGAAATTTGGGGTGATACATTCTCCCCACCATTAGTCTTTCAATCTAATGAATGTAGAAAACCACTACTTTTGAAAAGAGTTCACAACATTGCTCAACAATTTCATTCCCACATTCCCAATTCTCTTCCTAAATCAGAACATGTGTCCAAAAACTATTACAATACCAATACTTTTAGTATGAAATAAATTCTCGTGACAATTAATAATCTATATTATCTTGTACACCAATGAAACATCCATCTCTAGGACAATGTGATCACATTCTATAACATGTTAAGGATGATGATATTACATTATCTGTTGAGATACCAAAAACTATTTATAAACTACAATAAATCATGGTGGAAATTCAAAATGATGTGCCACATCACTAGACTGATCATGTATCTTAAAAGGGAATATGATTTTGGGAGATAACATTGGATATTTCTGAAAATGATGATGTTAATGCCTTGGAGAGATCCTCGGGAACACATTATCACACAACTTGAATGAAAATAACTATCACCAATGATCTTCATATGGTTTTCAATGACATTGTGACTTCTCAATCTATTTCCTGATAAAATGATAATTCTTGGTTTTTTTGTGGAAATGGCTCTACCAAACAAATTATGTATCACATGTTTCCTCCAATAAAAGTGGGGTTTAAAATTGATTCACACAAAATACTCCAAAAGTAGTATCATGGATAGATAAATGTTTTTATATATGAACTTTAATTATGGTGCATGATCTTCCCATGATCCACTGAAATCAATTACACAATCCCACGAAATGGAATCAAATGTATTTATCATCCTTTTAGATTTTTCATCAATCTATGGATGATGGGTTGTACTCATATTCTACTAAGTCCCTAGGGAATTATATATGGATTTTCAAAATGCGATGTAACCCTCGAATATTTGTATGAAATAATCAAAACCTGTACTCCCTTCCTCTTTACCAATTATCATATATAGGTTTTAGACAAGTCATCCACCAATGGGTCATTCAAAAAATAAGATGAATTAGGATGAGAATGTGAGATTATCCACTGTAACCTATATTGAATCAGGTTTCTAAACTGATCATTGGAGACCTATCAAAAAATCAATGGATATCTGCACCAATTTCATAAATTTAATTGTTTAATTATGAATCATACCATATAGTTCCAAATTCATTTATTTAACCAACTAACCTGTTAGTAATCTTGAATCAAATTCCGCCACCTTCTTTACCATACCGACACACAATAATTGTTCTTCAACATCCAAAAAATCATCATGTATTCCCAGATGAACATTGTATTTTTAATAGTGGTAAGGATGTAGGATTTATTCCTGATTACAATATGCATGAACATCCAATTTATAAACCACAACACTAAATAGTCAATCAATCTCTAGCCCTCAATGGTCTCCACACCATTGATTTTTTGACCATATCAAAACACATTCTGAATTGGATGCATGTTCTTATTTAAGTATCCCCCCGAATATGGAATGAATAAAACTTCAAATAAAAATAAATTTCACCTTGGAGTTTGAAATCAAATTGTCTTTTTTCTATCACTAACATAAACTGAAAAGTGAATGTGCACACTTTTTTTAGGTGAGCATATGACTTTCTACATAATGAATCTGCTACTATATTTCCTTTACATAGTGTATAAATTAATTTAATGTCAAACAGGTGGATAAATTCAAAACATCTTAATTGTCATAGTTTTAAATAAATTTTTGAAAAGATAATTTTGGTGATATTATGATCCACAAACACTTCAAATTTCCCACTCAATACATAATGACACCATTTATTCAAACATGGACTACTAAAGCAACATTGAATCATTTGTGGGGAAATTCTACTCATGTAACCATAATTTCCTAGATCCATATGCAACAACTTGATCACCCTACATAAGTAAACATCCCAAACTAGATCGTAAATAATCACAATACACCATAAAACATTTTATTGATTTTAAAAAACCCTTGACCGGTACTAGTGTTAGGTTACAATTAAACCCATGAAATCAATTTTCAAATTTATAATTACATTGGAATGGATAATTTTTCCTCATCAAAACAATCATACCAATATCTAGTAATGATCAAAATATTAATAACAAAAAATTAAGACAAGGAAAGTACATAATTTAAAGAAATTAATTGGTGATTTCCATGATATAACATCCTCTATCTTGAATGGATCCATATAATCAGCTCATTAGGGGATTACATGGCCAGGGAAATGTACCACTTGAATCCAATAATCACTCTTTGATAACTTTCAATATAGATGTCGATATCTCAGTATTCCCAACAATGACACCATGTTTTTCTTATTCTCAGAACATACGCTTCAATACAACAATATTCTATTGATAAACACTACGCAAAAATGAACCAAATAACATTAAAATATCAGATTCATTAATCTCATAAATACCAATGGTTTATTCGTAATAACGATTATCATTGCCACATATTCATAAGGGCCATATCTAATCTCAAATGTTGTATTGGGAAAACCAATTTCCAAACCAGCAATTGATGATATTCTTGTTATAAGTCAATTCATAAGAACCACTGAGCTTCAATTAATTGGTTGAAAAGATCATCAATTCATGGAAGTTAATATCGATTATTTATAGTGATGTGGTTATGTTTATGATAATATACCCCAGGAAAAAGTGTTCCATCCAATTTCATGACAAACTATATTGGTGTTTCCCTTGGAGACGTGTTAGGTTGAATGAACCCTTTTTTCATAACCTCCAGCGACACCTTGAATTCTATTAATTATATTGCTTTAATTTTATAAGATAGAAAATTAAGAATATTTCTTAAATGGAGATCAATCATAAATTACACATATCTTGAGGGAGACAACAATGAGAAATGTTCTTGAAAAACATATATGAAATATTAAATAACCACATTGAAACTATTAATCTTGATATCATCTATTGATGCTGAATTCAATGGTACCAACTGGTACGATATTGTTATAAATACTAGTACCAACAATCAAATTTTTCAGTCCATTACATTATTGTCTCATTTAAATAGATCCCAAAAACTATAATGATTCATGAAAATAATTATTTTTGTATTATAATAAATGTGTGCCTTGAACATATTCAACCAATCCATAAATAAGATTATTTAAAAATTCACCCATCCGAAGCATATATAATTCCCAAAAAAACTCATCTATATAAAAAATTATATAATATGGTATATAAATGACATATAAACATTCTAATTGACCAAGAATATATTGATGTTTTAACAAAAAACTTATAATTTAAAAATACAAACACATATAATTAACTGAACTAGTATAAATAAACTAATCTTATTCGACCATATCAAAATAATATTTCATATGAGTATAATTCTATAGAATAATACCTCACACTATGGATGGTCCATATAGATCATTCAAAAAAACATATTAGATCAATACAATTGCTTGTTCACTAAAAATTTAAATTTATTTTCTTGTTGAAATTTCCATTGTTAAGGATTTATAATATTTCTTGAATCACCAAGGATAAAATAGTTTTTTTGATTAGAATTATTATATTTCCCTCATAACATGGAATCATACTATGTCTATGACACATGAGAAGTGTCCTTACAATTTCAAGAAAGAGAACAATGATAATAGTGATGATGATTCCCCATATCATTAAATTTATGGAATAGTCAAGGCTGTGATGTACACCCACATTTAAGATGGTTAATATAACCACATTAGAAACACACAACTATTCTCTATGGAATTGGAGGAATATTCATGGATCTAGATATCTAATTTTGAGTCATTCCTCTATCATGGAAACAGGTGTCTCTATTTTTCATTCACTCATCATCAAAGTTACCACCATTTCCTATAGTTATCAAAATACTCCCTCCACATCTAACTATTGATATTCCCCTTTCAACCACTAATAATCAATTAACCATCTATTTATAATCTAGTACATAGAGAAGAACAATATTTAGGAAAATATTCAATAGAATCCCTGATTCCATGAAATTTAATATAATAGGGTGATGATTTTCTCATTGAGAAATAATAAATCCATCCAAATGTGACATAATTAATTACCACATCTCATTTCATAATAAAAATATAAAAAATATCATATGAATATCATTGATATTAAAACAAAACTACAATATTGTACCACTATGTAGGATCACTAAAATAAATATATAAAATGGTAGATAAAACTATCAAATCACTTATACTCCAAATATAAAACATCAAGATCCAAATACAACTCTATTATTTAGTATCACAAAGTGCCACTAAAATAATATGATACCTTAAATTCAATTTTGTTCTAGTATAAATTACATTCAATTGAAAAACATTCAAAAGTAGGGGTGGCTAATAAAACATAGTAGGCTTTCCCCAATGACATCCCTAATCAACCCAATATGGTAGAAAATTATTTCATACTTACATAAAATACTTTATAAAAATCAATTATATAAAATTATTTTCAATTGTTTATCACCAAAGTTAAACTATTTCAATAAAAAATGATTTTCCAAACAATAATATTTTTCTATATAATGAAACCAAGAATGGTTCTGAAAAATTTCATAATCCATATGGTATAACCAATCCCAATCAACATAATGACATGTCCACCCACGAATTCCCAGGTGAAAGTGCTACACTCATTAGTGGTTTCTCATCAACCCACTATATTGTCACAATGATTGAAATAACCTAATTCATTAATGATAGACACCCCTAGTCAATTGTCACTAAACATTGTAACTCAATGGTATATTCCCGTCATTCGGGGCCACATCAAAACAAGAAGTCACAACATCCATGTATTCCATAATCATTTCAATTAAACGATTTCAATATATTTCAATAAAAACATTAATTTATTTTAAACTTATCATAGAAAATAATTTCATAAATCCAATAAATCCATATTTTAAAATCAATATTTTAAATTCATTAAAAAATTAAACTTGAACAAAAGCATTCCATAAGTCCTAAAATACACAAATCGTCACAAAAGAATGTGTGTACCATGATTTGCACTGCAATTTCATAAAGAATTTTAAACAATTTAATGAATTTGAAACCAATAATTCATGTTTTAATAATAGGATTCAATAGTTACTCCATATATCTTTATAATAAGAAACAATTTCAAGAACATGTTCAATTATTTATCAAAACTAGATTAAATATCAGCAAACCCACCATAGATATCTTCCCCAGATATCAGCACATCCAAATATCATCATTATTCCCAAAAACCATAGACCAATCCATATAGGATTAGATCTATGATTATGAAAGATGTAAGTGAATTATATATAAAGAAAACTATAAAAAATGATGACATTACAAGGGTATCATACTTCAACCAACCAATAAATCCTTCAAATAGATTCCATATTGAATGGGGAAGACAACATAGCCTTTGGAAGGAAGACATATATTGTTTGTGATGAAGTGGGAGTAAATGCGGTGTTCTGTGTTAAAAATTACTGAGATCCACTTTTTAAATATCTCATGATGAAACCATGCATGATTAGTCTCTTAGATTAGAAAATGATGTGATTACTTTGCACATTCCCCTAAAACATTGAATAACCTCACATAATAGGCACACACTATAAGAAAAAATTTTGTTCCTAAAAATAAAAATTCATTTATCCTACACTTCATGGATTATACTTTGAGGATGAACTAATTTTCCAAACAATGTTTTTTAATTATGCACCAAACCATTAGAACATTTATCATTGTTCACACTTTCTTGAAGGAGTTTCATAGTTTCCACAGAATGTGATCAACCAATGGTTCCTTATAAAATACCCAAAAATAATCAAAAAGTCCTCCGAACACTCCCAAACATCACCCAAACACTTGACATACTTAAAAAACCTAACGAATGGGTTAGTTGCCTTAAAATATGTGTTCTACTATGGGTTACACATTTTTTATTCCACACCCCTTGAAAATGGTGAAATGATATTGTAATCGTTGAAATTGGATTATTGTGATAGAGAATAGTATGATCATGTTAATTTGGTATGTTGGATTAGATAAAGGTATAATTGAAATGATAAAATTTTTTATTTTTTTAAATAACTAATATTTCATTAAAAAGTATTAAAAGATGTATTTTTTTAATTTGATCTAATTATTGTTTCCATTGAAGAAAATAATGTTTTAAAAGGGGTTTTAAAATTTAAGAAGGCATCTTTTCATAAAGGTTATTTTAAATAGAACATAAAATGAGTTTAAGTTATTGACATGGAATGAGTGTGTTGTTCCTTTTGGGGTACATTCCATGGGGGATCTTTTTGAAATGGTTTTATTGGAAATCAAGGTCCTGGTCATTTTTGGATATCAGAGGAAGACCCATGATTTAATGGTTTTATTAATGATGTTTTAAAAGAGTAGTTTGACTATTTCGTAAATGAAGTGATAAATTAAAAGGATTTGAGGAATTTAATAAATGGTAGATTTGATTAAATTGAAGAGTTAAATTAGTTTTGGAACATGATGGATAAATGTGATAAATGGTTAATAAATTATATTCATGGGGAAAAATGATATGAGTGGGGAAACAGAGTTAGGCTCTGATCCCATGGTTTAGGAAATACAGATTCTATAACCACCACTTATTAATTGTATTATGATGTTGTTAGACTGAGTCTCCTCATCATTGGGTTATTTTATACTAATTCTCTTATCCTTGCACATGTATTACATGGGATGACATGTCAGATTGGGGAGTTATGAACCTATCATTTGAAAATGATATGATTATATGGGCATAGTCTAATATTAATGTTTTAAATGGAATTGAATATTGAATTCCTTTATGTGACTAAATGTATGTAACCCCCATGATGATTTTTCATTGGCTCCCAGCATGCCTGAAGGGGGTTAGGATAGTTTGATTTCATTAGGTAACATTAGGGGAAAATACTCAATAATAAATTCTTAAATGTGAAACATTATTTAATTATACCCCTATTTATTTATTTCACCTTTGATTATCTTCATACATTTTCATAGAGATTTTTTATATTTTAAGAAACAAATTTTTGTGGCCTACAATGTTGTACTCACAACCTGATTGGGACACCATGAGACAAGGGTACCTAAGAGGATCAAACTTGTTTTCTTGTATAGGTTAAAAATTAGTAATTAATGTTGGTTTGTGCCAATGATAATGAGTTGGAACATGGGATATCAGGACTGGTTTGGACTCGAGATCATGACCTTTTTTTTCAATGATTAGTGGTTTATTGATTCTCTACTATACGACTTCTTGAAATTTTGTGTATACATTCTTTGTTTATATTATGTTAATTCTAATTATTCTTGGATATTTCAATATTTTTTACATTTATTTTTCATTTTTGTTATTAAATTTGTTAATTTTACTTCTGTTTTGGACATAATCTTATAAGAAGGTATAATATTAAAATGTTTACCTTATAATTGTGGTACCAGTCAGCAGCATTTGGAGTTCATGGAGGAACAACTTAGTATTTGTTGAATCTAGGTTCGAGGATCCAATTTTATTGGATCCTAAAGTGGGGGGGGGGTTCATCATGTGTAATAAATATATATTTATTAAAATAATATTACAGAACTATCATAAGAAAATAGTCATACCCTAAAAATCAATATTGGTCAATGATCATAGACCATCTTACTTTGGAGGGCATGAAAAATGAGGTTTCCCAGTTTCTAAAGACACATGTATAGGACAATTTTGGGCAATATAAGAAGGTCTGACTACCATTTGATATAAGGAATGAAGTCTAAAGGAATAGGGATTCCGTTTGTGATATCATTAAATAGTGGGAGGTAGTTGATGAAATTATGTACTAATATATTGTCTATTAGTTAAGACCAAATGGACATGAACCCATGTAAGAAACTGGTTCTAATTTATGTGGTAAATGTTTCTTCATTTCCTTTTTCCATATGTGTTTCTGAGAATATAATGAAAATGGGGAAAATCCTAAAATTGGTTGGTAAATGACATGTACTTTCCACACACCATGTACTTTGGCTGTGTTTTCTTTCTCATGTTCCCTTCTTATGCTTTTGAATTCATAGTCACTAATAATCTTAATATAAGGCGTGTTTTTGACCATGAAGAGTCATGCCACCGATATGGCCACAAGTTGTTCTCCAAGAGAGTGGAATCAATTATTCACTAGATATTGTAGGCCATGGGCTACTGATGGATCCTCCATTATAGCAAGATGCAGCACCAACCGTTATTCCAGACACAGGAACTGATGCGCAATTTGGTGATGACTACATGTGGTTCATGCAGACCTACCTGGGAGCACCGTCGGCTGCCACATTTATGGATGAGCTGACTTGTATATTCCAGTAGCAGCATCCACCTACGTTATCATGGGATGGATGACCATAGGCTGCAGAGTCTTGGCTGGGTTCTTTGTAGACTATTTTCATGCATATGGAGATGCCTCCAGGGAGGAGGGTCAAGATCACTATATACATGATATGTGATTCCACCAAGATATGGTGGGATGTTACCACCCCAACTGAGCATCATCCGGACATGGAGTGGGAATATTTCCTGGCATTCGTCTATGAACTTTTATTTATAGAGACACCGAGTGCAGATCGTGCTCGAGAGTTCATGAATCTGCAGTAGGGTGCCATGTTAGTGAAGGATTATTCAGCCTACTTCACCGAACTACATCGTTATTCACCTGTGCTAGTGTGTGATGTGACATTGATGGCTAGATGCTTTGAGGATGGTCTTAGATATGAAATATGAGAGCTGTTGAATGTTTTTAGGTTGAGTATAGAGTATGTTATTGTGAACCAGGCCCTGATTACCAAGCAGAACCTATGGAAAGCATGTGGTAAAGGGCAGGGTGGTTCGATGATAGTTTTTGGTACTATCTTTGCCGGTAAGAGGAAGAGGCAGATTGATTTATCTCATTGTCATAGTACAAGTAAGAATAATTATTCAGGTTGCACGGTAAAATGATACTAGTGTGGTAAATAGGGTCACAAGAGACCTCATTGTCCACATGACATAGTGGAGTATCGAGGTTGAGGCATGCTGGGTCATCAACAACGTTTTTTCCAGGTATTTACACCAGTGTCTAGTGAGATAAGTTCTATGTAGATTCCACATGCAGTGGCAGGGCCAGTAGGTTATTACCAGTCTGGGAATTGGAATACGTTGGAATGTTCGGAATGAAGTGGTGGTCGTGACTGTGGTGGCCAGACACTAGGATCTCAGAGAACGCAGGACGGGTCAGCTCAGGGTATTTAGGAAGAGTCGTAGGTCCATGGCACTGTGCATGCATATGCATTGCAATAGACACAACATGAGTATGATCCCGGACATTCCACTACCGGAGGTACTATTGTAGTTTCTTCTATTTTATCTTCAATAATTTTTTATACTAGTTCTATGAAAATCTATATGTTTGTGCCGGTTGTGGAGAGACATGGTCTCCTTGTTTTTTCTTCTCCTAATATTATGACGCCAGACAATCCATTGGTGATAAGAATAGTATGTGTGAATCAGTGCAAGGAGTTCCCCCTAGTGGTTAGTGGGTGTCACTTTCTCTAAGACCTCCATTACCTAGAGATGATGAGCTATGATTTAATTCTCGGGATGGACAAGTTGGTACCCTTTTGATCCATTGTAGATTTCTATATCGAAGGGTGAGTTTCGCATCACCATAGGGTGAAACGTTTCTATTCAAGGGAGAAAGGGATGTCTAGGTGAGCCGAGCTGGACTCAATCATCGTGGGTGAGGTGGAGTGATAGACCATATTAAGAGTTTATATCTGGATGACTAGTGTACTTGTTAGAAGTATTTTCTAATTGTGGATGATCATTTCATGGATTTCTTTCCAGGTGAGACTTCTTTTTTACCTCCTAAGAGAGAGTTGGATTTCTCTATTGATCATATGCCAGGAGTGGTACCAGTGTCCATTCCTCCTTTTAGGATGGCTAAAATAGAACTACCAGAGCTCAAGTGGTAGTTAGAGGAGTTGTAGGCAATGAGGGTTTTTCAACCCAGTACTTCTCCTTGGGGTTCACCTATCCAATTTGCAAAGAATGCGGACAGTACCCTCAGACACTACATAGATTTTCGGAAGCTGAACCAGTTGATGGTTTAGAACTGATATACCTTGCCACGGAATGATGGCCTTTTTGATCATCTTCGAGAAGCATGAGTGTTCTTGATGATTGAATTGAGATCCATATATCATCAGTTGGGAATTAGTCCATCAGACATACCGATTACATATTTTTGGAGTAGATATGGCCTATACAAGTACTTTGTCATTCCGTTTGGACTTATGAATGTGGCAGCAGTTTTCATGGCTCTGATGAATAATGGGTTCCATCCATATCTGGATTCTTTTTTGGTAGTCTTCAAGGACGATATCTTGGTGTACTCTCACACTTGACACAACCATCCCACACATCTTGAGATCGTTATGAGTACAGTAAGAGATCATCAACTATATGTAAGCTCTCAAAGTGACACTTTTGGATGGACCAAATACACTTCATGGGTCATGCTATCTCAAAAGTAGGAGTTGCAGTAGACCCAGAGAAAGTGTGAGCAGTATTGTCCTTGGAGCAGCCCAGGAACGTATTTGAAATACAGAGTTTCTTGGGGATGGCTGGTAACTAGAGTCACTTTTTACAGGGATTGTCTCACATATCAGGGTCGTTGACGTTTTTGACTAAGAAAGGTGTGATTCTTGTTAGTTCTGAAGCATACGATATAGAATTTTAACATTTGAAGGAAGGATGACATCAGCACTAGTCCAAATATTTCAAGAGAAAAGGTAGAGTTGTACAATATACTATGATGCATTAGGTATTGGGCTAGGAGCTTTGTCGATGTAGGTATGTTGAGTAGTTGTGTACGGGTCTCAAAAGCCGAGGCCACCTGATAGGGATTACACGACACATCATCTCGAGTTGGCTGTGGTTGTTCATGTGTTATGTTGTTATAGATATTATCTCATAGGAGAACGTTTTGTGGTGATTACAGACCATAAAAGTCTCAAATACATCTTTTCCCAGTGTGACATGAATTTGAGACAATGTACGTGTGTTGAATACATTCAATCCTTCGACTTTGAGCTTGCCTATACACCTAGTAAGGATAACGTAGTAGCCGATGTACTGAGCACGAGGACCCAGATGCAGGCAGTGCAGGAGGCCAGTGGTGAGTGGAAGATTCTATTTTTGTTCTCTGAGATTCATTTGGAGGTTCATCACAGTCAGGGAAAAACCTAACTTTCTTACTTATCTATGACTTCTACCCTCTAGGATAGAGTGAGGATGAGACATCAATCAGATTCAAAAGGCCTAGTTCTATGGGAGTCACTGGCAAGTGAGGACCCTCCTCCTAGTAGGACGATAGACAATGATGAGGTATTGCATATCCATGGACGAGTGTGGGTTCTTGGGGATATGTGTTAGGAGTTGATGTGATAGTTTCATGCTTTTTCTTTGGCAGTTCATCCTAGAGTTAGTAAACTATACTGTGAATTGAAACGTCAATATTGGTGGCCGAGTATTAAAAGAGAGGTGGCTGGTTTTGTTATGAGATGCTCCACCTGTCAGCAGGTGAAGGAAGAGCATCAGAGTCCATTAAAATTGTTACAATAGTTACACTTTCCATAGTGGAAATGGGATGATGTCACGATGGAATTCGTGATCGGGTTACCAATGTCACCTTAAGGAAATGATGTCATGTGGGTTGTTGGGGACATACTTATGAAGGTAGATCAATTTTTTCTGATCAAGGAGACCTTCGATGTTGACGACCTAATGAGTTTGTATATCCGAGAGGAAGTACAACTTCATGGGGTCCCTCATTGTATCATTTAAGATAGGGAATCATGTTTTACATCCTTTTTCTAGTTTTTTTTTCAAAGGGCATTGTGTACACAGGTGCTTCTGAGCACAGCTTACCACCCCCAGACCGATGTCCAGTCATAACATACGATACATGTGCTAGAGGACATGATTCCTGCATGTCTCATGGACATTGGGGAATCATGGGAGAATCTCATAACTTTGGTCATGTTCTCCTACAATAATAGTTTTCAGGAAAATATTATGATGGATCCTTATGAGGCTTTATATAGTACGCCATACCGATCACCTTTGTTCTTGTTGGACGCAGGTGATGCAGCTTTACTGGGACCACATATTGTGCACGAGACTTTAGTGCAGGTCCAGTTGATACCGAACTTGGTGGCTACCACATAGTCTCGTCAGAAATCTTATGCAGATCGCTGCAGACAACCATTGGTGTTTTTGGTCCAGGATAAGGTTTTCTTGCATGTATCACTGAGGTTGGGACATAGGAAGATAAAAAAAGGGGAAAACATTCACTTAGATATGTGGGGTCGTTTGATATTCTGGAGAGAGTCTTGCCAGCTGCCTATCGGTTGCAGTTACAGCAGAGGTATCGGTCCCTGGATGATGTCTTCCATGTATCTCAGTTGTGCCATTATCACTCAGACTCGTCTAACGTTTTTTCATCCTGAGAAGTATTAACATCAGGTAGATACATCCTTTGAGGATATTCCGAATCGTATTGTTGATAGGAGCACGAATGTTCTCTGAGGCCGGTTAGTTCCCCTCGTATGGGTGCTATAGAAGCATGACTGAGTGTAGGACGAACCCTAGGAGCGGGTGATAAAAGTACGTGCTCAGTGTCCAGAGTTGTTCTTAGCTATATCTTCACCACCCTTATAAGGACAATTTGGGGACAAATTTTTTTAAGGGGGGTTTTTGTATGAACTGAGTACTTATTTTTGAGGTACATGTTTCTTCATTTCCTTTTTCCCTTATGTGTTTTTGAGAAAATAATGAAAATGGTGAAAAATAAAAAAATTTATGGGTATACACTGTGTAATTTTCCTCACACTGTGTACTTTGGTCATGTAGGATGCCTATATTGGGCCTGTAGACCTATTGGTGATGAATGTTGAAAAACTGACTACCCACCGTGTACTTAGTATATACACGTCGTGTAATCAGTCAGCATGTAGACAGTAAGGTGGTCGTAGTAGCCGCCAGTGGAGCGATAGTACACACCATGTACTCATAAATACACGCCATTTTATCAAGTAGATATAGGATCAGTGTGGCTGTGAAAAGTATTCGCCGGAGAAACTATTTAAAAATTAAAAAGTACACGCTGTGTACTTGGGAGTACACGGTGTGTAGTTGTGATTTTCTGTTATGAACTGGTAGTTGCCTATTCATTCAACAGAGGAAGACTAGAATGCCGAGAAGAAGGGAGAGAGATGGCCAAACCTTGGTAGAGTTCTGGACCAAACACTGGGACATCGATTCCTTCACCTACGATCACGCTTGGACCGCGCGAGTAAACCCTTCTCAATCCTTGTATGTTTCATTCCAATTTCATCCAGAGGAGATGTTATTTTATTTAGAATGTGTGATAATTAATCCTAGATCTACTACATTCAGAGACAATTTAGGAGTCATTGTTCACTTATATATATCAGTGGAGATCAAGGTAGGAGGTCTGTTGTTTAATTCCAACTGTTGAGTGTTTTTCTGTACTGTTGTGCTACACGCGAATGTTTGGGGTGTCGTATGGATGAAGCCTTGATAGATTAAATACCTAGAATTTTAATGTTAATATTTTGATTATGTATAAACTATTGTTTGGGATTGCTGCTTTGATCCAGGGCCACCCCAAGGGTGAGTTTCCCTTCTTTAGTCGTTCTGCCAGGATACCTGTGGGTATGCTGTGATTATAACATGATTTGAGTTCCCTTGAGAGAAAATAAATATTTATTACTTACATATATTTTGGGATCTACCATGTTACATTGTTTTCCTGGGTTAAATGTTTCATTTAGTATGTGGGCAACATTTCTCATCCCTGTTGGTAGTAGCTTCGGTGCCTATGGGCGACACCTTTTATGCCTTAGGGAAATATTCGTTATGCTTGTGGGCAGCCACAAGAGGGTTTTGATTCTAATAACTTAAGGGTAATAATTTTCATGTATTTGGAAAAATTTTAATTTGTATATTCATTGTGGTGATGTGTTATGTTGTACCAGCCAAGCTAAAGCACAATCTTGGAATTGATAAATATTTTAAAAAATGGCAGTGTAACTGGTAGAGATAGTTACTTTTGAATACTTCCTATTTTATTGCATTTTATTATTGCACTACTGTTGCAATGTTCACTGATAGTTGGGCATGTGCCTTTGGTTGTTACCTACTGGAATTTATTTATCACACCCTGTTTGGGTCATTTCTTGGGCCCAAAAATTTTATATTGTTACAGGTGTTGATAAGGGAATGAGTCCCTATACAGGTACTTGATTGTTGAAGAGGAGTGGGAGAACATGGGGCCGATCTTAGGCTTGTGATGTTTCAGATTTCTTGCTGTACCGTTTTGTTTTTCTTTTATGTTCTTGTAATTTTTACTAGATTATTATGGATTACAGTGTCTCCTATTTTGGATGCCTTCTTAGACTTAGTAACATATTGCATCATCATATATATATATATATGAATTTTGTTATCTTTTACTTCAATATTGTTATCCATTTCAGTTGGTTATTGTTTACTGCTTCCTCTTTTCTATGTTTACATTAATTTTCAACTACATAACAAATTAAAAAATGAGGGAATAGTTTCCCCACTATCATACCTAGGCCCTCGCTACTAGTCGGTTGCCTCTGGTGTTTGGGGGAATGCATTTGAGGTCCTGTGACCAATAGGGTTCATGGAACCTGTTGTGTGGCACTTGGATCTAGGAAGTTACAACCCAATGTGGGAAATCATATTCTTCATACCATCACAGATGGAATTTTTTCCATCAATGTACACTCATTGTAGGATTCTAGACAGGTTCCCAGTCTAAAGGGTAAAAAATTCAACCCAACTAGATGCACATGTTACGATCCTAGTAGATATAATGGAAATCTAAATTTCATAAATATTGTCATAACATAATAAGATAAATAATACTTAGATTTACTGTGAACAAAATATGAGAACTTTAAGGGAGCCTTGATTTTGTGATAGATGAAGCGATCAAATCACATCATGTGGGAAATACTGGAATAGTGGTCACAACATATAGAGATGTAAGGAATCTCTTCATGCCTACCAACACAGATATAATTATATTGGTAATCATGGTAGTCCAACCATAATAAAGATAAAAAACTCATTGAATTCAAGAACATATTATTCTTAGATAACATTAATTGATTCCTAGGATAGTGATTGAGGTTGAGAACCTTTAATATCATGTGGTATAATTTAAAATGAACAAAACATCTAGTGATGTGATCTCTTAGATGTTGTTAGTGATCTTAACTCTCAATACTTGGATGAATGATAAGAAAGAGGATCACCAAACATAATATACTAAAAAACAGGGTCTAGATATAAGGCCCCAGCCTTAAACCTTACTTAATCTTGAGTTATTACAAGATTACACATTGACGATCCTTTCAGGTTTAGAGTTTTAGAGAATTAGATCATGAAAATTGCATTACATTCCACATTTAAACAAAGTGGTTACATAAAAGATAGTATTCATTATTCCCATAAATGGAAAAATATTTAAAATAAAACATGGATTCTTTCTTGACACATCCTTGACACTATCATCACATCATGTACCTTTCCTTTGACCTGTGAAAAACATTTAAAAAACATGGAATGAGTATAAAAAGCTCAGTAAGGGTTATAAAAATATGGAAAGGAAACATGAGTTCATATATACAGAAGAATGAAATCATACTTTACCCATAAAACAAAGGCACTTTAACATACCTCATCAAATCAAGAATAAATCATAGAAAACATAAGACATAAAGGTAACTTGAGGCATTCATAACATTATTATGTAAGGAGTAACCCTCTTGGTTACGTTTGGAATACCCATCATAGTATATTCCCTAAATCTCTTCGGAGAAACCTTAACGTTTCACTACTTCGCGTTACCCAATGCATTGCAGAGATATAACGTGCTCACCCGCCCTTATTCTATCACGGAACAACCCGTCTTCATAACAATGCCCAAGAACCATATCATAATCTTATCACATAAAACATGCATAGAGGAAACATAACATTTCCACCTTTCAATAACAAGATGTCAATACAACACATTGATATAAATATATTATCAAAACAATTTTCAATACCAAAATAAAATAAATGTAAAACATGGTATTTATTTTTCTGTTAAAAAGATGGTATGGCTTGTAGAGGAAGCCAACACTCAAATAATGGTCATGGCGGCGGAGAAGTCGTTGTCGCCTCATACGTATGACAAAACATTCCCTTATGTCGTTTAGTAAAATGATTTGTATAAAAAAATATTCCTTTCAGATAAACGTAAAAGTCAAAGGGGTTTATACACCGTATAAAAGAAGGTTGTGTATAAAACAAAATATTCCTCAATGAAAGGAGATTGAGATGAAGTCCCATACAAAGATGGTATCCTTAGATTAAGGATAAATCAATTACATAATTATGTGTGACAAACTAATACATCAAATATAAGTAGATATTAAGTGTAACACAATCAGAGGTTATTCACACATATTCATAGAATGACATATTCAAGGATTACAAGCTATCCCAAAGAATCGAAATTGGGTTAAGAAGTTCCCTTGCAATAATTAGACAGCCTAACGGTGTCACTTCAAAATTCAGAAAAAGAGTTGATGAGAGATAAAAAGGGTATCTAATCACTTAGACATAAAATTTACATCAATAAGGATATATAAGAACATATCCCAAAATAATATTATGTGAATTAAAAGACATAACAAAATAAGTCTTTTAAAAAGAGGAGGGTGAAAGGTTCCCTTACCGACATGGGTATCTTTTGAAACATACGCCTCGTGAAAGAAGGACAATACATCATTGATGTAAATACTCATAAATGAAAGAATATTACCCAATGAGTAAAATAATGGTCAGTACATACACCACTCAAAGGAAATTGTAGCAAATGTAGCATAAATCTCACGGGAATAAAAGCGAGATGAAAAATCACTTTCGAAAACTCGGCAGCCTAACGACGCCACTTAAAACATACAAAAATGGATTGATGAGATCAAATAGGGTATCTCATCACATTAAAATAAAATTTACAGAAAGATGAATATGAAATAACATCCACCATAATAACAAATAGGAGCTTAAAAGAAGTGACATAAAGGGGAGTACTTAAAGAGAAAGAGAGAGGTTAGATCTCTTACGAAAATTCAGCAGCCTAACGACACCACTCAAAACTTCCAAAATGGATTGATGAGAGAGAATAGGGTCTCTCATCATATGAACATAAAAATTACAGTAAGATTAATATAAAAGAACATCCCAATAACATGAAAGATGAGCTTATAAGGAATGACAAAAAACAGTGTACTTAAAAAGAAAGAGAGGAGTATGATCCCTTACCTCAAGTACAACTTGTCTTGTTCCTTTCTTTATATTCCTGAATAATAAACTTAGGTCAATTAATAATGGCCTAAGTACCTCCTTTAGAGATTATTATTCAGTTCATATCACATATTATAATGTTATAATAGTTGTTTAATAATGTTAGTTCATATCAGACGTCTTTGCCGATGTTTGGTATATGAGTCAAAAATGAACTTGTTTGAAAAACGATCGCCCCTGTAGTTATAAGTAAATAATTTCTAGAATAGTATTAATGATTAAAATATAATATATATCCAGTAAATATTCATTTTATACTATTCCATATCATTTGGAGATAAAAAACGAAAAGCACCATTCATGGATACGGTAGGCCGTACGTACGCATGAACGCTAATTTCATTTTTTGTCATATTAATGGAATTAAAACAAAATGAGAGAGATATATATATGTTATAATTCCAGAATGATATCCATAATTTAGATGTAATATATTACATATATATCCATTATATATATATATGTACTTATAATATTACATAACATTTTGTGATAAGAAATGAAATATACCGTTCATGGAGACGGTAAGCCGTACGTATGCATGAACGCTACTTCTATTTCTATTTCATATTTAATGGAATTAAAACATAATGATACATAATAGTATTTTAATTCCAGTATGGTATCATATATAATATTATTAAATATATCCTTTATACGTACCACATATGGTATTAACGAATCAAATCACTTTGAGGGGGAGGTAGTCCACACTTCCTTAAATGAAGATATCGCGTTTACCCATAATGGAAACCATAAAGGTATGCCCAAAATGAAAAAATACAGCAGCTTAAGGAAAACATAAACATATTATATATCACATATAAATATAGTGTCATCTTAATGGCCACCTTTGAAGGTGTTAAAATAATGTTGAACAATCATCGTCTTGGGAGGACGAAACTCGCCATCCACAGAAACAGTATGTTCTTTAACAATTAGATGTAGGTGTGTGTAAGTGTAGCTCGAATCCTTCTTATAACAACATACTAGTATATTGAAGATACTGTAGTTGTTACAAAACAAATGAATAAAAAGAGTTTAGTTGGTTGGAGAAGCAAAATAAAACAAAAGGACTCAAGTGAAGACATTACCTTAAAATCGGGTAACTTCCTTTGGTTTGAGCTCAAAGGCTTCCTTGGGAAGACTTCTGACCAAATTGAGGCTTCAAGGAGTAAGATAGGGAAGTGGAGAGACAAAATGGTCAGAGGTTGGCCGAGAAAAAGGCTTTGGGAGTGTGGGTGAAGAGGTAGAGGTGGGTGCCTTCTATAAGAGGAGAGGAGGGGCACTCTTGGAAGGTAAAGAAAAGTCACTTTATTTTAAAATGGTATTCGGATTTAAGAGGTCCCAAATTAATGTGTTTCAATGATAAGGTGATAAGGGTTCTAAATACACTCATCCAATTGGTTTTGGACATGTGTAGGTCTTAGATATTACATTATCTTTCCATTTGTTTTAAATCGTTAAATAATGAGGTCATCGCTGCATCATCATGATGTCATAAATAATTTAATTTATTTAATGTCTAAAAATTATGAAACAAATACTATGATTTAGGAAATCTTTTTTTCTTTCCAATTAATATTTATAGTCAAAAATCTTATTTGTATAACCCCATGTAAAAATTATTTTAGTAAAACATTTCATGTTTGTCTCATTTTTACTTTAACTTTAAATAAAAAGATATTAATGTCATTTTCCAACCAAAGTGGCTTCATGGGGTCCCCATGTTGACCCATGGGTTGTATAGGTCGTCCATGACACATCCAATGATGTTAGGACATGTGTCAAATTCATTTTATATTATTAAATATTATTTTTACCTTAAACTACACTAATTACCTCTAATCGCGATTAAAAACTTAATAAGTTACTATTCACCAAAAAATTATTTTTATCCCATTGAACCACATTTTACTTCTTAATGACAACCATGTATGTCGTATTTTTGAAATTCAAAACACAAAGATCACAAAATTTCATTTAAATGGAAAAAATCAGTTTTTATAAGTACCACTTAGTGGTTTCACTATTCATCAAAAATTGATGTTTTTCAGAAAAATCCAAAAAATTCACCCTAAGCTATATTTGATATTATGAATTCCATAATGAAGTATATTTTACAAAATTACAAACATATAAGTCACGTTAATTAATTTAATAATCAATTCCCGCTGTCAAAGCAAATAGAGTGTTTTTATGAAACAATAAGTATCAAAAGATTGACACTAGTTTAAGTCTGATTTCAAAGTGAAATTAATTCCAACAACCACTATTGGATTTAATGGTAAAAATATATTATAATTTCACTTTAGAACCAATTCAAAAGATAATCTAATCATATAAATAAATTAGATTAAAAAGAGGTTTTGAATTAAAATACAACATTTTACACTATTCATTAAAAAATGAACTTTATCAGAAAGATACCAAAAATTTACAGAAAGTAAATTTTGATGTCCCAATTCATAAGAAGAGTTTTCTTTGGTCCAAAAGGATGTATAAGAGTGATCAAAACTATATTTAATGATGGTTCTCCATCAAAAGGCGATAAGTGAACCTTTAGTGAAAACTAGGGCTTGTACGCCTAAAATTGAATTCTTTCCATATTTTAAGACTTTATCATCTATTGGATAAATGTAAAAACATTTAAAAACATATATAATCATATTCTAGTTATTTCTATCCATTCTCTCCAATACAACGGCTGCATGATAACTACCATTTTAAATTATATTATTTTATTATTAGAGTGCAACGTAATATTTCCAAGAAACTCGTTGTTGCATGTTGGGTACACCATCGAGCATAGTTTCCCCTTTAAAGTCATATTAATATTTTATTCACAAATATGGATAAATATTAAAATGTCATATTCTTTATTTACCTGGGGTGTTACATCCTTCCCCCCTTTTGGGAATTGCGTCCTCACAATTTTTAAAATTGAGCATGAAAACATCCTTGAAAGTCCCACATCGGAACAAGAGTCGGTAAAACAATCACTTTAAAATAAAGAAAGATAAGTACGAAGGTCACCCGAGTTAACCCATACTAGGATTCCATGTAGAAAAATATGGACATGGAGGAGAAAACATAGGGTCATGTTCTGATGGAGAGTGATAGAAAACATGTTTAGGAGAAAGTAAACAATAAGAAAATCACAAACTTGTGATGGGTTAAACGGTGTTGGGTTCCCTAGTAGAAAAAGTTAATAGACAACATTTTTTATTTAAGTTACTTTTTATTGAGGAATTTATTTTTGAGCTTAAATAAAACATAAGGAAACATACTAACTTTTCATGTTGACTTCCAACTTTTACTAGATTCCTTAATCAAACTCATATTTTTACCCAAAAGGCGAGTATTTAGGGAGACTTGTTCGTATTAAGAGTACTATAATCAACTTCTAGAGAACCACCTAATCCACCAAAGAGAACTATATACTTCCCATTTCTTTAGGCTTTAACCAAAAACAAAACCAAAAGGTTAGTACAAGGTCAGATAATCCAAAAAAGGATAACCCTTTATAAAAAGAAAATCTATTCTTAATCTCAAGATTTGTCTGACAAAACCCAAAGTTCAACGAGGACCATTCGATAACAAATTTGTCCATAAAATTCTTCAAAGTAAACCAATATATGATTGAAACCCAAATATTTGAAGGATTTATTCACATAGTCTTCCATGTTAAATCATAACATTTATCTCCAAACAACATCAGTTGCTCCTAAAGTCTCGTATTGAAAAGTAATTAACATAATCACATATCCTCCATGATAGGTTAATCATTTTCATAAATAACACAAAATCAAATTACTCTTAATTCATAAAATCATCTAACTAAAAAGAATCGGTCAAACTAACCAGGGACTTCACGTAGTCCAGTGGTAGGCGATAAATACCAGTCGCACTTTGGTTGTGGGTTCGATTCCCGCAGCTTTGTCCGACGCGACGGGTAGTCACACAGTCTGCGTGTTGTCCTTTTTCCAAAACAATATAATTCTCAAATCATTCTCCAAAAAGAGATAAAATCATCAAAAATAACCATAACATAATTTAACCTCAATTTTATCTCATGCCTTTCACTTCCATCATAGCATATAGTAACCCATAATTACCTCAAAAGTAAGGATCATATAAACTCTAATGGTTACCATTATAATTATTACCTGAACTTCCACATCGATTGGTCATCTCGTACATGATGCATTAAAGATCATACCATGGTTCAAGTGGTTGATCATGACTCCTTGATAGTTGGTTTAGAACAACCACGAGTTTCCTCATTGAATCCCCCATTTTATCTAGTATCTTAATCATAGAACCACCATAGCTTCCTTCAAACCTGTTGTCTCTTTGGTGCCTACTAGATCTATCCACTAACTAAAAACAGAGATGTCAGTGTGAGTATATCAACAAAACCATCATGTACTAATGAGGAAGGTAAACACTAAGATATACTTACTCATTCACTTTATCTAAAACTTGGACTCTTTATGAAATCCTTTCTATTATGGTACAGTCACTTATGCTTAGTGAATACCCTGACCTCTAAAGTTATCTAAACCGACATCTGATACCAACTATAAGGCCCCAGCCTTATACCTTACTTAATCTTGAGTTAGTACAAGATTACACATTGAGGATCTTTTCAGGTTTAGAGTTTTAGAAAATTAGATCATGAAACTTGCATTACATTCCACATTTAAAAAAAGTGGTTACATAAAAGACAGTATTCATTATTCCTATCAACGGAAAAATATTTAAAATAAAACATGGATTCTTTCTTGACACATCCTTGACACTATCATCACATCATGTACCTTTCCTTTGACCTGTGAAAAACATTTCAAAAACATGGGATGAGCATAAAAATCTCAGTAAGGGTTATAAAAATATGGAAAGGAAACATGAGTTCATATATACATAAGAATGAAATCATACTTTACCCATAAAACATAGGCACTTTAACATACCTCATAAAATCGTGAATAAATCATAGAAAACATAATACATAACGGTAACTTGAGGCATTCATAACATTCTTACGTAGGTAGTAACCCTCTTGGTTACGTTTGGAATACCAATCACAGTATATTACCTAAATCTCTTCAAAGAAACCTTAAAGTTTCACTCCTTCGCGTTACCCAATGCATTAGAGAGATATAACGGGCTCACCCACCCTTAGTTTATCATGGAACCACCCGTCTTCATAACAATTCCCAAGAACCATAGCATAATCTTATCACATAAAACATGCATAAATGAAACATAACATTTCCACCTTTAAATAAAAAGATATCAATACAAAACATTGATATAAATACATTGTGAAAACCATTTTCAATACCAAAATAAAAGAAAAGTAAAACATGGTATTTATTTTTCTTTTAAAAAGAAGTTTTGGAATGTAGAGGAAGCCAAAACTCAAATAATGGTCATGGCGGTGGAGAAGTCGTTGTCGCCGCATACGTACGACAAAACATTCCCTTTTGTCGTTTAGTAAAATGCTTTGTATAAAAAAATATTCCTTTCAGATAAACATAAAAGTCAAAGGGGTTTATACACCGTATAAAAGAAGGTTGTGTATAAAACAAAATATGCCTCAATTAAAGGAGATTGAGATCAAGTCCCATACAAAGATGGTATCCTTAGATTAAGGATAAATCAATTACATAATTATGTGTGACAAACAAATACACCAAATATAAGTGGATATTAAGTGTAAAACAATCAGAGGGTATTCACACATATTCATAGAACAACATATTCAAGGAGTAAAATCTTATCCCAATGAATCAAAATTGGGTTAAGAAGTTCCCTTGCAATAATTAGATAGCCTAACAACTTCACTTAAAAATTCAGAAAAAGACTTGATGAGAGATAAAAAGGGTATCTCATCACTTAGACATAAAATTTACATAAATAAGGATATAAGAAAACATATCCCAAAATAATATTATGTGAATTAAAAGACATAACAAAATAAGTCTTTTAAAAAGAGGAGGGTGAAAGGTTCCCTTACCGACTTGGGTATCTTTCGAAACATACGCCCCGTGAAAGAAGGACAATACATCATTGATGTAAATACTCATAAATGATAGAATATTACACAATGAGTAAAATAATGGTCAGTACCTACACCACTCAAAGGAAATTTTGGAAAATGTAGCATAAATCTCACGGGAATAAAAGTAAGATGGAAAATCACTTACGAAAACTCGGCAGCCTAACGACGCCACTTTAAACTTTTAAAAATGGATTGATGAGATCAAATAGGGTATTTCATCACATTACAATAAAAATTACAGAAAGCGGAATATTAAAGAACATCCCCCATAATAACAAATAGGAGCTTAAAAAAGTGACATAAAGGGGAGTACTTAAAGAAAAAGAGAGAGGTTAGATCTCTTACGAAAATTCGGCAGCCTAACGGTGCCACTCGAAACATCCAAAATGGATTGATGAGAGAGAATAGGTTCTCTCATCATATGAACATAAAAATTATAGTATGATTAATATAAACGAACATCCCAATAACAAGAAATATGAGCTTATAATGAATGACATAAAAGAGTGTACATAAAAAGAAATAGAGGAGTAGGATCCCTTACATCAAGTCCAACTTGTCTTGTTCGTTTCTTTATATTCCTGAATAATAAACTTTGGTCATTTAATAATTGCCTAAGTACCTCCTTTATAGATTACTATTCAGTTCATATCACATATTATAATGTTATAATAATTGTATAATAATGTTAGTTCATATCAGACGTCTTTACCGTTGTTTGGTACATGAGTCAAAAATGAACTTGTTTGAAAAACGATCACCCCTGTAGTTATAAGTAAATAATTTCCAGAATAGTATTAATGATTAAAATATCATATATATCTAGTAAATATTTATTTTATACTATTCCATATCATTTGGAGATAAAAAAGGAAATGCACTATTGATGGAGATGGTAGGCCGTACGTACGCATGAACGCTACTTTCATTTTTTGTCATATTAGTGGAATTAAAACAAAATGAGAGAGATATATATGTTATAATTCCAGAATGATATCCATAATTTAGATGTAATATATTATATATATATCCATTATATATATATGTACTTATAATATTACATAACATTTTGTGATAAGAAATGAAATGTACCGTTCATGGAGACGGTAAGCCGTACGTACGCATGAACACTACTTCCATTCCTATTTCATATTTAATGGAATTAAAACATAATGATACATAATAGTATTTTAATTCCTGTAAGGTATCATATATAATATTATTAAATATATCCTTTATACGTACCACATATGGTATTAACGAATCAAATCACTTTGAGGGGGCGGTAGTCCGCACTTCCTAAAATGAAGATATCGCGTTTACCCATAATGGAAACCATAAAGGTATGCCCAAAATGGAAAAATAAAGAATCTTAAGGAAAACATAAAAATATTATATATCACATATAAATATAGTTTCATCTTAATGGCCACCTTTGAAGGTGTTAAAAGAATGTTGAACAATCATCGTCTCGGGAGGCCGAAACTCGCCATCCACGGAAACAATATGTTCTTTAACCATTAGATGTAGGTGTGTGTAAGTGTAGCTAAAATCCTTATTATAAAATCCTACTAGTATATTGAAGATACTGTAGTTGTTACAAAATAAATGAATTAAATGAGTTTAGGGGGTTGGAGAAGCAAAATAAAACAAAAGGACTCAAGTGAAGATATTACCTTAAAATCGGGTAACTCCCTTTGGTTTGAGCTCAAAGGCTTCCTTGGGAGGACTTATGCCCAACATGAGGCTTCAAGGATTAAGATAGGGAAGTGGAGAGACAAAATGGGCAGAGGTTGGCCGAGCCAAAGGCTTTGGGAGTGTGGGTAAAGAGGTAGAGGTGGGGGCCTTTTATAAGAGGAGAGGAGGGGCACTCTTGGAAGGTAAAGAAAAGTCACTTTATTTTAAAATGGTATTCGGATTTAAGTGGTCCCACATTGATTTTTTTCGAGGATAAGGTGATAAGGGTTAGAAATCCACACATCCAATATGTTTTGGACATGTTTAGGTCTTAGATATTACATTATCTTTCCATTTTATTTAAATCGTTAAATAATGAGGTCATCCCTGCATCATCATGATGTCATAAATAATTTAATTTATATAATATCTAAAAATTATCAAAAAAATACTATGATGTAGGAAATCTTTTTATCTTTCCAATTAATATTTATAGTCAAAATTCGGATTTGTATAACCCCATGTAAAATTTGTTTTATTAAAACATTTCATGTTTGTCTCATTTTTACTTTAACTTTAAATAAAACATATTAATGTCATTTTCCAACCAAAGTGGCTTCATGGGGTCCCCAAGTTGACGCTTGGGTTGTCTAGGTCGGCCATGACACATACAATGAGGTTAAGACATGTTTCATGTTCATTTCATATTTTTAAAACATTATTTTTACCTTAAACTACACTAATTTCCTCTAATCGCGATTAAAAACTTAATAAGTTACTATTCACCAAAAAAATTATTTTTATCCCATTGAACCACATTTTACTTCTTAATGACAACCATGTATGTCGGGTTTTTGAAATTAAAAACACAAAGATGGCAAAATTTCATTTAAACGGAAAAAATCAGTTTTTATAAGTACCACTTAGTGGTTTCACTATTCATAAAAAATTGATGTTTTTTAGAAAAATCCCAAAAATTCACCCTAAGCTATATTTGATATTCCGAATTAAAAAATGAAGTCTATTTTACAAAATTCAAAACATATAAGTCACATTAATTAATTTAATAATTATTTCCCACTGTCAAATCAAATAGCGTGTTTTTATGAAACAATAAGTATCAAAAGATTGACACTAGTTTTAGTCTGATTTCAAAGTGAAATTAATTTCAACAACCACTATTGGATTTAATGGTAAAAATATATTCTAATTTCACTTTAAAACCAATTCAAAATATAATATAATCATATAACTAAATTATATTAAAAAGAGGTTTTGAATTAAAATACAAGATTTTACACTATTCATTAAAAATTGAACTTTATCAGAAAGATACCAAAAATTTACACAAAGTAAATTTTGATGACCCAATTCTTAAGAAGAGTTTTATTTGGTCCAAAAGTATGTATAAGAGTGAACAAAACTTTATTTAATGACGGTTCTCCATCAAAAGGCGATAAGTGAACCTTTAGTGAAAACTAGGGCATATACGCCTAAAATTGAATTCTTTCCGTATTTTAAGCCTTTATCTTTTATTGGATAAATTTAAAAACATTTAAAAACATATATAATCATAGTTTATTTATTTCTATCCATTCCCGCCAATACAACGGCTGCATGTTAACTACCATTTAAAATAATATTATTTTAGTACTAGAGTGCAACGTAAGATTCCCAAGAAACTCATTGTTGCGTGTTGGGTATGTCATAGAGTATAGCGTCCCCTTTAAAGACATATTAATATTTTATTCACAAATATGGATAAATATGAAAATGTCACATTCTTTATTTACCTGGGGTGTTACACTAGAAGTCCCCGTTAACATGTTTACCATATATAATGTTTCTATAATGCATGATCTTATGGGTATGTATACCGAGGATATGAAATCTAACAACATGAACACTATATTTTGTGGAATGTTTTCGGATGAGTAATGTGAGGAAATACAACCCCCTAATAAGATTACTGTAATGGAAGGTATTAGTGATGAAGTCAAGAAAAATGACCACCATAGTGGAACAAATAATGTTTGGATCTTGGATAAATAATCAATGGAATGAAATCCAAAATATAATAAAAAAATGTAGATGAAACATAATGAAAGTCCATTTGAATGTTGAATAGAAAGAGGGACCACTATAAGGGGAAAGTACCTCAAATAATAGAATTTTTATACATAAATTTTAAAGGTCTAGGGAAACCCCAAATGGAAAAATACATTATACATTTTAACACGACCAATAAAAACATGGTTCTCGATTTAACTGGATACAAAATGGTGTTCGTAATCTGGAAGGATTTTAAATTTGATTCACATGGGTATATATTATTTTCCCAAAATATTCATGATATCAATAGGGGCCATCTATGGGATTTCAAATATTATAGATTTCATATTGATGCATGCAATAATAAATCCCAATGTGTGTCTATATCATTCAATTCTCACGGTTGTAATAAATCAATATATTGTGTGGATGAAACTAATTCATACACTAAGAGAATAGAACTATGGAAGGAGCATGATATTGTTTTTTAAAATATGAAACATAAAAGGATGTTTATTGGGGAATTCAACATTATGTGGACAAATAAAAAATTTGTTCTAATTTTAGTAGGATATCATCCCTTTATTTCCCCAACCATATTGACCAATGATATATTATTGAGGATCCAATTTCTAGAGATGATATCACATGGAGTAGGTATAAATTTCCTTGAGGGATGTGAGTAAAAGAAACATATTCAACATCCAAATGTTTAATATGAATGACTTCATTAGTGCCACTGAGTATAATATCCCAAAATATCCTTAAAATCATAATCCCATTATTGTTGAAATCTCTACATTGGTATGTTTATTCCCTCTTAGTTTTTTCATAACAATGAGTGGATGTTATTTTTATAATAATGTTGAAAATCATGTATGCTTTGAAGCTATAACCCATTGGCATCTCACAATATAGAATTTATTGAATATTAAGAAACACTAAAAATAATAATAAGAGAATTGATAAGGGAATATCTATCAAATATCGGTTAATATGTCAATGTGGATGATAGGAAATTTGCATACATCCACATCAAGATGTGGCACCAATACAATCCCTATTGAGATGAAATTCAAGAATTGTACCTTATAGATGGCCTATTAACATTCAATGAAATGTTGGAAAAAAAATATTCTGACCGTTATATTTTTAAATGATGGAGATAGGAACACAAAATTCATCCACGGATTCCACAAGGGTAAAATAGTTTGGTTTAGGTACACAACCTGAAGAATTAATGGATTCCTTCACAATATTGTAAATATGATCTCCAAGGATTTAATGTTATATTTTTATGGTATGAATACTAAATATGTTTTGGATAATATATCAAGGTTTGTCAATATCATTTATCCATATATTTAATATCATAAAAATGGATTCCTCATCACTGGTCCTATTGAAGGAAAAGTCAAAGAGAATTATTTTCTCTCATTATAGAATTTTCTACTATACTAGATAATTTCACCAACAAATTATTCATGTTATTTTAGTACATTATACTTGCTGTTTTTACAAATTTAGAAAGGTAATTCATTCATCATGACACGATTTTGTATGTGATAAATTAATATTTGATTAGATTGATTCCCATGAAGCAGATTGAAATTAAAATTACGGATAACAGATAGATTTCACTTGGTATGATGGTGCCTATATTTAATAGAAATATTGTAATGAATAAGATTTGTTATTTAAATATGATAATACCTTCCAATAAGTTCGGTTTGATCCTAGTAGATGAATCTTGATTTTTTATTTATACCCTTAAACAATTTTAACATAATGAAGTTATAAACAAGAGGGTTCCATTTTTTTACTTTTGATTCAAATTCACAAGTCTTTTGATAGCTTAAAGAAGAGATTCCACTTCACCATACATGGTATATATGGTTTCTAATGTTACATAATTTGTCTCATTAATACAATCTTCTACTATGAAATGTTATCCATTTTAATATGTGTATTTACTAGAGGAAAATGTCAATGAAAATGTGGTGTTAAACAGGTCTACCAACTCCAAGGGATCGTTTTTGGCATTACTGATGTATATATGAGAAGATGTATTAGTGATATTGTACATGTTCATATTTATAAAAAAAATAAGGAGTAGTTTCACTCCAACTTATATTTGTTATATTAATTATATTATTTATCATGGAAAATATTCAAGGATAAATATATCTATTATCAAATTCCATATTTCAAACTATGATGAAATTGTTGGGAATGACATTTTTTGTAGTGAATGATTTACTTTATTTTTTTATGAATATTGTGTTACAAAAAAATATAGTTCATCATAAAAATAGGAGTGATGAGGGTAAATCATTAATTGAAATATCATGGTATCCCCAAATTTTAGGAAAATATGTGGAGACAGTATAACATAAGAATATGCTCATGAAACATTAATGAATTTTCAAAATGGAATTGGGAAGACTTGTACTAGGCATGAGGGGTATTCCTTTATAACTTGGTCAACATATATAAAATTTTCCAACACATTATATATTTATAGAATGAAAATAATCCTCATTATTGAGCTATAATTAATGTTAAAAAATTATGTAAACTACTTTAGTTAATTTATTAAATATTTTAAGTATTTCATGGAAGGAATGCGTCATAACGTTTTATATGGGGAGAATTCGATTAAATGATCCTATTATCTTTAATGATGGTCTCATTGGAAATTTCACATAGAAACATCAAACCTATAATGACACTTCTTATTGTTATTTTTCAAGAGAATTAAAATGGATATTGTTGGATGGGTACCTATATTACCATCCATCAATCGTTTGGGAATCAATAAAGCACTCATTTAATATCATATTTCAGAACCCAATGTAGAATGTTAGAAGGAAATGTATTCTCAATAGTTGATACACCCTATAGTTTGATATAAAACTCAAATACATAATGGATTTTCACCGAGGAGGGAAAAATGACAATTATTGATCTAAAAGACATTTCTTGCATTCATGATCATGCCCCATCGTAGAACAAGCATGATATTCTAATCTAAGCATACCTGGAATGTCACACCATAGTAGTTAATCATACCATTAATCAGTCATTCAATGAAAAATGATATTAAAATATGGAATGTGATTTCTCTATTGTGAAAATTTCATAGTTAATCAAATTTAGGTTATGATATATTAAACAATCAAGATCTATGATTCTATAAAGAATTTGGAAAACATGTTACCAAAATAATGATTAACTCAAAAGGGCTGGACATCAATTGGTCTCATCATGCAATGCTATCTTGGTGGATGAAGATAATGTAAAACAAAAAAAATTGCTGTTTATTTTCCAAAAAACTCTAGAATTATATAGGAATGATTATTCATATGAACCTATACATTAATATATATTTTAAATACCAACTGATCCTCATTTGTAATGTATAAAAATGTATATAGGTCCACCATCATTTTTTGGTTGTAGAATCTACTACTATTTCATCATTCTGGAATGAATGAAAGTGAAAATAATATAAATTCCACACACCCTATATCCATGAATTCAATATTGTAATACACAGGGAGGTCTATGATACAGCCAATGAGAAAACATGTGTTATGAATAATAGAATTAGTGTCATGAACATTCTTACAGGGTATAGAGTCTTGTGTAGACCAAGGAAGCCCCTTATTCTTTGTTAAATATTTTTTATTCCACCAAACACTTTTTGGATCATGTTTATTGTATATGGGGGTGGAAGTGGAATTCCAACACATCAGGTGGTTGAAGTTTCTTCAAACACATTATGGTTTTTGCAACGGATGTTTTCAACATTGTATTTGAAATGGTATTTTATATTATGATAAATTATCAGTGATAATTTATGTGGTAAAATATTCTATCCAACAAAACAATAATTCCTTATTGATTGAATGTTATTTAGATGTTTATTTTAATGTAATGAAGATGAGATGTAGGATTTTCCCTTATTAACTCCATAAAAATTTGGTTGATTGTGTTATATATGACATTTATAATCATTGTTTTGTCCCAAAATTTTAATTATTATAAAATCAATTGGTTAATGATTTTTCAAAGTTGGAAACCCTACAAAAGAGGAAAATGTCTTCCTTTTGGACCCCTGATTATTGTGCACCAATCCGGGATATTGAAATGTAATTAGATTCCAAAACATATTGTAGTAAAACACCGTAAAATTATTAATATTGTTTCCAAATTTTATTTATTAGTTTTTGTACCCTATCATTCCAGATCCTGGATTTTCTAGGTATTATAGATCAATAGATGTAAATATCATGATAAATATTTTTCAATTAGGAACTCCTATTTCCCTTTTATTAACAGTTTCATGGAGAAATCTTGTTATGGGTAATAAATTCTTTGTTTTCATATATGTATTAATTTTTTCATATTAATTTGATCATGGTTATATAATCTCTGGAACCATGATTTAAATATCATATATATTTAGTATATATGTATTTAGTGTATAAAATTTGTAGGAAGCAAATGACATACAAGGTTCATGGGAATGGTAGGATGTAAATATGCATGAACATCATTTCCATTATCATGATTGGTTGAAAACAATAATGTAAATAATATATTACTATTACAGAATTAATTATATATAATAGAAATAAAAAATAGATATAAATATGTCTTCATAACCATCCTAGTATATAATAAATAAAGAATTGTTAACATTACTTCTCGAGGTAGTTGATTGTTGTACACATGAATGAGGTTATCATATCCCACATGGAATGTAATTTAAGAAGGTATATGTGACATCATAATTCCAAACTTATATTTGTTATAGATAAAATTTTCATATATAGTATACATCATCATACAAAACTATTAAAGTTGTGGACGGAAAATGTGACACATCATTTTGTGAGGGGATTGTTCACCATACACACTACCAACAATATCATTTCCCATTTTAAGGAACTAGAAGTGGACTATCATGAACCTTCTACTAGGGCCCATGCCATTACTACCCCATCCCAACCTTCTATAGGCCAAAGGCTAAAGACTAGAACCAAAATTGCATATCCCTAAAATCGGAAGGCATTACTTTTTAACCTATACAAACACATAGTCCAAGAACACAAGAAGAAGGAACTAAGAAGTAAATTACTATAGTAAATGTGTGTTGAATGTAAAGGGTCCATAAAACCTTCCCAATAGAAAATTATAAGTACAACTAAGAAGTACAAATACATCTGAAAATTAAAAAAAACTCATGGATCATCCACTGTGGATCCTACCTGAAGTGTTGGTACAACTAATGATCAGTATTCCCTACATCAATTCAAGCCAAATGGTCGAACTCTGGGCACCATCCTGTCCAGACTCCCTCAGCCTCGATCAACATTGTCTGTCATCTGTACAAGACACAACAAGTTGCAGGTGTAGCTTAAGAAGGTGTGAGTATAATGATACTCAGTTGGGACCCCAAGATCCCCGTTGGACTCCTAGAGTTACACAAAGGAATAACCACAAAGCTAGACCTCTACTGAAAGGACAAAGCGATAGACATCAACACTACTTACGTATATTCATATACATATACCTAATTTATCATGATATAATCTTCTCACACATGAGGGAAGAATACCACAAAGGTAACACCATGAAGGTTTACATACCAGACAGGTAACACAATTACGATAGAAATACCACACATATAACACCACACATATAGAAGTACCACATAGGAAACAACTTGAAGATATAAGTACCACATAGGTAAAACCACGAATTTTACTTCATGAAGGTAGAAGTTCTAAATAGGTAACACCACAATGACAACAACACGAATGTAGAAGTAACACACATGTGACACCATGAAGATATATGTACAATATAAGAAAAAGACTCATCTAACAATTAGGTTTAACACAAGTATAGATATACAGAAGATTATTCATATGGCTAGATCATATAGTTCTGTTAATAAGCACTACTACTGACAAACACAATATCAATTGGTACAAAACCCAACTGACCCACATAGGATCGTTATGCACTAACCCACATAGGATCTTTGATCGCAGACCCACACAAGATCTAATTGTATCTAACCCAAATGGGATTTATAGATGCTTACCCACATAGGATCAATGTTCATTCTTCACATTACAACATTCTACATGATTACTTGGACCCGGTGTGCTCATGTTTTTTTGATACTGTCGTTAAGATATCAGTCATACATCGACCTCTACTATTGTAACAACCCAAGATTTTATAAGATACATTATTTTTAATTTCATTCATATATTCTGTTTTACGATACACCAATATTATCTTGCGCTATACGCAACACCGTATTAGCTTGCAGTATACGCAACACTATTCTTGGCTCGTGTTACACACAATTTCAAGTTCGTTTGATAGAAGTTATTCTACGCAACATTAAGTGCATATATATATATATATTCAATGTATAAATAAAATATGGTTGTATTCTGTTATACACAACAAAAAAGGATTTGTGCACTACACCCAACCCTGACTTTGCTTGCATTACATGCAATCGCAACCTTCCCTGATAGCGTGTGTTGTACGCAATACCAGGTTTTACTAAACAACAATATATTATTATAATATTGTTATGAACTAGCCGTTATGAATAGTATAAACTAAATTTTTAATTTTATAACAGTATTAATCATCTTACACATTTTCTAGAACATGGTATAAGAACAAAATAAATTTTTCGGGTAAAGTAAGTATTTTTAAAAAAATACAGTTTTTCCGCCTTTTGATGGCACACCCACTTTAAATCTAGTTTTTGAAATGTTTATAAGAACCATTTGAAAAAATAAAATTCTTCTTTGGAATCATGAAATAAAAATTTACTTTTGATAATTTTTTAATTTTTTCTGATAACTTTCTTATTTTAATGAATGGTAAAAACATGCTATATTTTAATTAAAAACAACTTTTTTCATCGTAATATCTTATGTAGTTAAATTATAATATTGAATGGTTTTAAAGTATAAATAGAATATATTTTTACCATTTAATATAATGTATGTCATTAGCATTGATTTTACCTTGAAATCGTAGGTTAAATCAATTAAATCTTTTACAATGTTTTAAAGAAAAACCTATTTTCTTTCGACAAGGAGATTAATTTTAATTTAATTTCTGCAACTTTTGTGTATTGAATTTGAAAAAATGGATTCCATATTTTGAATCAGTGGGTCCAAATTATGTTAGTAGGCTACTTTTTATTTTTGGGCATTATGAATAGTAACTACGGTAAATTTTATTTACCATAGTTAAAGGTAAATTGGGTAATTAAGGGTAAATATACGATTATAAAATTACCCTAACACTTTGAAAAATCCTATTGGATGACTAAAAGTCAACCCATATCACCTAAGGGTAGGATTAGATTTATTTAATGGAATTTTTTCAATGAAAATAATTTAATTATTATTAAAACCAAATAAAGTGACAACATGTCACTATCTTAGATACTATAAGTATAATAATTTTAAGTTAGTGATAATCATCATGAAACTTAGAAAATTAATAGTCTCCATAAATCTAACAAAATTATCTACATCATGAGAATTTATTTAGAATTTTTTTGGATTAAATAATTATCATTAATTTTGACAAAATAGTGATACAGAAATTATTCATCTAGTGAAAAATCAAGAATAATGTTTTTATTAAACTAATAGTGACCATAAAAGGCACAAAACCCTGACCAAAACTTATTGGTCATGTAAATTTAAACTATAATCATCCAATGGTAGAATATTTGAACATTGTGAGTTTTATAAAAGAAATTATGTCACTTATATTAGTTTATTCTAAATGATGATAAAGTTGTCACCTTCATAATTTAATAAATATAACAATTTAAATATTGTTATTTAAAGATAATAAATTCGAGTTAAAGTATTATTGTGAAATTTAATAGATTTATATTCATCATAGGATTTTATTTTTAATTTTTATGCACCATATAAGTATATTAAAAAATTATACAAAATGTGGTAGTAATTATTTTATTAAGAGAAAAACAAAATAAATGGTTTTAAAAATAATAAAATAAATATTATATGAACTATTTAATGTTCTACACTAATTTTCAACATACATATGACCTTTTATTAATATATTAAAACTTTTAGTTCGAACATATACTCTGTATATATTTTATTTAAATTCAAACAAATGAATACTGTCAAAATTGACACTATTGTTATTTTATAAATTAACATATTATAAAATTGTCTAAAAAAATCACAAAAATATTTAAAAATTATAAATTTAAATTTATATGGATTAAAATGTTATAAATTATCCAATTATTGAAAATTTACAACATATAAGTAATTATTTGTTATAATTTAAAATTTAGAATGTTATTACCAGAAATAAAATTAAATTGATTAAATAAGGATAAATCAAGTTTATAATGTTTAAAATAAATTCATAAAATGTCAAAATGTTATTGGTTGATGAGATTAAAACTTTATCTCATATAATATTATGATATGAGTCATTTTGGATGTTTTTATGTGGGGTTTGGATTTAATATAAAATAATATTTTCTTATATTTCCAAAGGTGCCCCTCTCCTCCCTTATTAGAGGGCACCTCCTCCCTCTCTTCCTCACAAAACTTTTAGCCTTCAAGATCGGCCAACCACTGAAAAATTACATTCCCCACTTCCATAGAAACATCTTAGAGGTCCTGGTCTTCTTCGAAGACCAATTTTAGTGCCCTGTGAGGAGGTCTCAAAGAGGCGTTTCAATGACGAGGTAATGTCCGTTACCGATTCTTTCATCTTTATTTCTTCTTCAAATTCTTCTTATTTATTTATTTCATTATGAAGTAATAACATAAGTATCACTAATATACTTATATGTTATTATAATTATGAAAAATCCCTATTTCACCATCTATCCATCCTACGGAAAACAAAATCACCATGCGTGCACCGTCTCCACGCCGTGGTGTAATCTATTTTTCCAACACCACCTTACTTGGATGGGTATAATGGTGTAAAGAATAACTATACATAGTTATTATAACATCATAATGATTCTGATATATTTATCATCCACTCCAATTCAATTCAATAATTATGGAAACGATATCATCGCTCGTGCGTACGTACGGACTACCGTCTCCACGACGCGATGAGAATCATTCTCCATGTTAACCATTCATGAATGATTATAAAGTATATATACTGAATAATAATGAAATATATTACATAATAATGATACTGGATTTATGTATATATGTATGTCATCTACTTAATTCCATTCAATTAAATAAGGAAACGAAAACAGTGATCATGTGTACGTATGGCCTACTGTCTCCATGAACGGTGTATTTCTTTCCATTTATTGATATATTATATATATGTATATTCTGAATATATATAAATCATGTTTTACATTATGGATTTAAGTACTCATGATATAAGTAATCATATGAATAATTACAAGTTAAATCACGGACAACAAATGAAACGATTTTACCCAAAATGCTCTTTAACATTGAATTTACAAAAGAACAGGTAATATAAAGTCATAAGGGAACCATATATGAAATCATAAAAATGAATATGATTTTGTAATAAGTCAATGACATTATTTAAATCATTATATAGTAGGTTCGGATACATACGAAGCATATTGGATCTAAGGTAAGGGATAATTTTGCAAATCTCATTTTTATCCGAGATTGCTTATTCGTAAGTATATACTAGGGTTATTTCTATCATCCATGTCCATGTTTTATAAAAGTGTTTTCACGTATGTTTAAAGTCATTTTTACCCAGTTTTGGATTTTACTACATGTTATGTAAGGATTCTTTCCTTTGATTACGTTACAAGGTACTTTTTGACTTTTTCGGCAAAAGTATGAGAAGAATGTTTTTTAACATATACGGCACGAACAGATTTTTACGGTTTTATATAGACTTGTTTTCATGAAGCTTCCTCAAAAATATTTCATGATTATTTAAAAAAAATCTTTTTCTTTTAAAATTTCATGACGTTTTGTGAAAGGAAATTGATTTTGATGAAGAAAGGATATTTTCCTCAAGAATTAATTTCAAGTGTTTTATCAAAACCATTTTCTATCTAAGATGACATTATATGTGTATGGTTCAAGTATAAAGTCTCTATGATTTACATGGTTTCACTTTTCTTATTATGAAATGATGTCTATTTCTTTTATATGTATTAATTGATGATGGAATGATGTTTATGAAACCCATTTTATTGTTTGGGTTATGATGAATGATTTTTGTTTATGTTGTGGCACAAGTAAGAATGATTTCATTATGAGATGGGTGGGAACTATATCTACCTCCAATGAATTGGGTAAAGATTCATATCTCATGAGATAGACATGGCTGAAATGGCATGTTAAACTGGTTCAGTAATATAGGACTGGAACGAGGAGTGAAATCGATTCAGAAAGGGACTTTGTCCACTAAGATGGTCTTGGCAGCAATGCCTTGGCTACTATGGAAATCATAACATGTGCTTAATGGTTGCCATAATTTCATGTTATATTCCCGTGCTATTTTATCATGCTTAATGTTTATTTATGATCTATTTCTTACGTACTTCCATGTTTTATGTCATTACTCCATCTTTTGATGTTTAAACATTATGTTCATGTTTTTATGTTCAAATGTATATGATTTGTTTTATCTTATCCATGAATACCATTACTCAGCATTTAAGCTCACCCTTTATATGTTTTTTTCTCCCCAGGATATAAATAATGGTTTTAGGTAAGAAAACAAAAGGGGAAGATCTTTATGGGAGATGTTGAAGATCTTTGACCATGATTAGAAGATTTCGTTCCAAGTTTCCAAAGAAACTAAACTATTACGGTCCTTGTGTGTCTGTTTTTGTTATGTATTAAGTATTCCGCAAAAGTAATGTAATGTCCATGTACGTCAGGCTTCAGGTCTCTACAGTTGGTATCGGAGGAAAGGTTTAGTCAACCTTTGGAAACTAGGATGCGAAAACGTTAGTGAGATCCCTAGATATATTTCTAAGGTATGTCTAGGTATGTCATTATGGATAAGTATACATTTAGGATATAGTCCTAGAACTACGGTAATGATCTTAGAATTTAACCTAAGATGTAAGATATTAAGGGTACTCCCCCTTTATTATTTTGTTTTCCCTAGCATGGTATTTTCCTCTCACAATATTCTTTTTGGGTTTT
Source organism: Viscum album (assembly GCA_963277665.1). NCBI lineage: Eukaryota > Viridiplantae > Streptophyta > Magnoliopsida > Santalales > Viscaceae > Viscum > Viscum album. Next base: position 166,028,074 of record OY728129.1, on the reverse strand, counting down.
AGAAAATGGACGGATACAGGAAGATTCATGATAATGGAGGATATGATGGAAAATGGAATGATATTCTTCACAAGCAACCAAATGAAATGGGATTTGGATGTCCAAACATTGTTATTATGCCTAATCATCAATCTCATAATATGTTCAATAATCTCAACTTTGGTAAGTTTCTCGACTTAGATAATAAGAGAAAGATGGAGTTTCATGATGATCATAGAGTAAAGAAAGTTCAATTTGCCTCATGTAAATCATGTGGGAAGAGGCATCGGGGAGATTGTTTCAAAAGAACTGGAAGATGATTTGGGTGTGGAAAAGAAGGACACAAAGCCAGTACGTGCAAAGGAAAAGGTTCAGTTAACACCATGGAAAAGTATAATGGTATTTCTACGACATCAATAATGATTAGATGTTTTAAATGTGGAATGTATGGGCATTATGGAATCCAATACCATAAGGTAAAATCTCATGAAGAGAATCAGCATGGTCATATGAGTAGTATTTATGTGGATGATGATGAAGAGACTACAAATGAAATATGAGATGAAAGAAATGATGAAGCTCAGTCAGTGGTTTAAGAAGTTAGTGGAATGATTGTATGTTTATAAAGAATAATGTATGGTAATATAGAATAAAGAATCATCTAAGGATTGTTACATTATTGTTTTTCCTAATGTATTTGAATGTATATGTTGAATGGTACCAATAACCATGGAAGGTTATTCAAATATTTTTGGAAGGTAGATGATATGTGTATAATGAAAGGATAAGGAGATAACGAGTTGTTTGATAGTATTCATGAGCTCATGACAGATATAAGGACAAATTTATATCATGGTTTGAGTATATAGATTTTTTTGGATTTTGGTATGTAGAACGAGTTAACTTTTGACACCATTCATATTTTCAATAAGGTTCAATGGGTATTAATTTTTCAAGAGAATACATGATTAAGGTATTCACATGATTGGAATGTGACCAACAAGATACATGAGGGATAAATGATTATATTCACATGCTTGTTATATGACCATTTTAGTAATCCTTCCCTTTATACTATGAGTTTTGAAAGAAGTATTTTGGATAAGCATAAATATTCGAATGGATTATGTTGAACATAAGTTTGTATTGTTTAAGGCAAGAACATTTTTTTATAATAGTATTGTTTTAGAAAAATGACAACCTGCAGGATGGGCGACAACCCGTCGCATCAGACAAGGCTGTGGGAATCGAAACCACAACCGAAGTGCGATTGGCCTTTATCTCCTACCACTGGCCTACAGGAAGTCCCTGGTTAGTAGAAACTAGTTTTATTTTATTCAGCGACGTGATAGATGATGTATAAGTTTATTTTTTTCATATACGATTACCCTCACCAAAGATGGACTTATGTATATTTGATAACTTTTGCTAACCTTTTGTTTGAAACAGATGGAATGACCCATCATTCTATCACATGATCTTTTAACACATCACGAATAACAAATTCGACTTTATTTCTTTAAGAGATGAAGTGGAAATTCTTCAAATCACGAACAACAGTGAGATTGTACCAAAATAAAGTAAGTATTTATTCTAATTCAAATTCTTCAACTTTAGGGAAATGATCTTGAAAACCAAAAATGTTGTCCTAGTGCCTTTATATCTGATGAATTAGATAGTACCATAGATCATCACAAATTTATGGCTTTGTGATTGTTTGCTTTTTCATAGCCTTGTTTTCTACCACTCTCTATCAGAACATGATGGTTATATTTCTCTTCCATATCCATATTTTCACCAGTGTTATCCTATATGGAAACCCAGTGATGAGTTAATTTGGGTAACCATTATATTTCATACTTTAGTTTTTAAAGTTCAGTTTTAGTATTTCTTTTTACGATGTGGGTTTCTATAAATAGTAAAAGATTTATAACCTCGACGAATTTCGAGGGAGAAATTCATTTTAAGGGGGGTAGAATGTAACAACCAGAGATTTTATAAGATACATTCTTTTTAATTTCATTTATATATTATGTTGTACGATACACCAAGATTATCTTGCGCTATACGCAACACTGTATTAGCTGGTAGTATACGCAACACTATTCTTGGCTCGTGTTACACACAATTTGATGTTCGTTTGATAAAAGTTATTCTACACAACATTGAGTGTATATATATATATATTCCATGTATAAATAAAATATGGTTGGATTCTGTTATACGCAACAACAAAGGAGTCGTGCACTACACGCAACCCTGACTTGACTTACATTACATGCAATCACGACCTTCCCTGATAGCGTGTGTTGTGCGCAATACTGGGTTTTACTAAACAACATTATATTATAATAATTTTGTTATGAAGTAGCCATTATGAATAGTATTAACTAAATTTTTAATTTTATAACATTATTATTCATCTTAAACATTTTCTATAACATGGTATAAGAACAAAATAAATTTTTCGGGTAAATTAAGTATTTTTAAAAAAATATAGTTTTACCGCCTTTTCATAGCGCACTAACTTTAAATATAGTTTTTGAAATGTTTATAATTTCCATTTGAAAAAATAAAATTCATCTTTGGAATCAAGAAATAAAATTTTACTTTGGATAAATTTTTCATTTTATTATGATAACTTTCATATTTTAATGAGTAGTAAAAACATGCTATATTTTAATTAAAAACAACTTTTTTCATTGTAATATCTTATGTAGTTAAATTATAATATTGAATGGTTTTAAAGTATAAATATAATATATTTTTACCATCTAATATAATTTATGTCATTAACATTGATTTTACCGTGAATTCGTAGGTTAAATCAATTCAATCTTTTACAATGTTTTGAAGAAAAACCCGTTTTCTTTCGACAACGAGATTACTTTTAATTTAATTTCTGAAACTTTTGTCTATTGAATTTTGAAAAATGGATTCCATATTTACAATAATTGGGTCCAAATTATGTTAATAAGCTACTTTTTATTTTTGGGCATTTTGAATAGTATCTACGGTAAATTTTATTTTCCATAGTTAAAGGTAAATCGGGTAATTAAGTGTAAATATATGATTATAAAATTACCCTAACACTTGAAAAAAATACTATTGGATGACTAAAAGTAGACCCATATCACCTAAGGGTCGGATTCGATTCATTTAATGGACTTTTTTCCATCAAAATAATTTAATTATTATTAAAACCAAAGAAAGTGACAACATGTCACTCTCTTAAATACTATAAGTATAATAATTTTAAGTTATTGATAAACATCATGAAACTTCTAAAATTAATAGTATCCAGAAAGCTAAAAAAATTATCTACATCATGAGAATTTATTTAAAAATTTTTGGGATTAAATAATTACCATTAATCGTGACACAATAGTGATGCAAAAATTATTTATCTAGTGAGAAATCAAGAATATAGTTTTTATTAAAGTAATAGTGACCATAAAAGGCACAAAACCCTGACCAAAAATTATTGTTCATGTAAATTTTAACTATAATCATCCAATGGTCTAATATTTGACCATTTGGAGTCTTATACAAGAAATTATGACACTTATATTATTTTATTCTAAATGATGCCAAAGTTTTCACCTTCAAAATTTAATAAATATAACAATTTAAATATTGTGATTTTAAGATGATAAATTCAAGTAAAAGTATTATTGTGAAATTTAATAGATTTATATTCATCATAGGATTTTAGTTTTAATTTTTATGCAAAAAATAAGTATATTAAATAATTATTCAAAATGTTGTATTAATTATTTTATTAAGAGATAAACCAAATAAATGGTTTTACAAATAATAAAATAAATATTATATGAACTATTTAATGTGCTCCACTAATTTTCTAGATACATATGACCTTTTATTAATATATTTAATATTTTAGTTTGAAAATATACTCTGTATATATTTTATTTAAATTCAAATAAATGAAAAGTGTCAAAATTGACACTATTTTTATTTTATAAAATAACATAATATAAAATTGTTTCAAAAAATCACAAAAATATTTAAAAATTTAAAATTTAAATTTATATGGTCTAAAATGTTATAAATTATCCAATTATGGGAAATTCACAACAAATAAGTAATTATTTGTTATAATTTAAAATTTAGAATATTATTACCACAATTAAAATTAAATTTATTAAATAAGGATAAATCAAGTTGATAATGTTTAAATTAAATTCCTAACATGTATAAATCTTTTTGGTTGATGATATTACAACCTTATCTCATCTAATATTCGGATATGAGCCATTTTGGATGTTTTTATGTGGGGTTTGGATTTAATATAAATTAATATTTTCTTATATTTCCAAAGGTGCCCCTCTCCTCCCTTATTAAAGAGAACCTCCTCCCTCTCTTCCTCACAAATATTTGAGCCTTCATGCTCGGCCAAACCCTGAACAATTCCCTTCCCCACTTCCCTAGAAACATCCTAGAGGTCCTGGTCTTCTTCAAGGACCAATTTTAGTGCCCTAAGAGGAGGTCTCAAAGAGTTGTTTCAATGAAGAGGTAATGTCCATTACCGATTCATTCAACTTTGTTTCTTCTTCCACTTCGTCTTATTTAGTTGTTTCATTATGAAGTAAGAACATCAGTATCACTAATATAATTATATGTTATTATAATTATGAAACAAATGTATTTCACCATCTATCCATCCTACGGAAAACAAAATCACCGCGCGTGCGTACGTATGGAATACCGTCTCCACGCCGTGGTGTAATCTGTTTTTCCAACACCACCTTACTTGGATAGGTATAATGGTGTAAAGAATAACTATACATATTTATTATAACATCATAATGATTCTGATATATTTATCATCCACTCTAATTAAATTCAATAATTATGGAAACGATATCACAATACTGAAAAGACGGCCTATACCCATGGTTCAAAACCGTGGGTATAGCCCCCAAAACCGTGGGTATAGCCTATACCCACGGTTTTGGGAACCGTGTGCTGGAACGGCATCGGTATAGGTCCCCAGCCTATACCAAAAGTTTTCCAAAACCGTGAGTATAGGTGTCCTACCACCGTGTCACCGAAACATAGCCAATTACCACTGTGTCAACGACTTTTACCAACAGTTTCAAAACCGTGGGTATAGGTCCTAAAATAATGCGGCCGCCGAGTTTCGATCCCACAACCTCTTCGCTGCAAACACCATGTCTAACCACTACCCTAACATCACCTATATATATATATAGTTAAATATAGTTATAAAAACCGTGGTTATAGAGGGAATAACCGTGGGTATAGGGTTCCCGCCAAAAAAAATTTCCTTCCCACGGAAAACAATTTTTTCCTATGCACAAAAAAGTGACCTATACCCACGGTTTTTCATTACCATGTGTATAAGTATTTTATCCTACACTTATCCCCACGGTTTTGTAGAAAACCATGGTGATAGGTACCCCTATACCCACTGTTTTGGGGAACCGTGGGTATAGGTGACTTTTCAGGACCTATCCCAACGGTTTTGGAAAACCGTGGGGATAGACCCCCCTATACCCACGGTTTTGGAAAACCGTGGGTATAGGTCTTGAAAAGTCACCTATACCCATTGTTTTGGAAAACCGTGGATATAGGGGGGTCTATCCCCACAGTTTTAGGGAAAACCGTGGGGATAGGTCCATTTTGTAGTAGTGTCATCGCTCGTGCGTACGTACGAACTACCGTCTCCATGACGCGATGAGATTAATTCTCCATGTTAACCATTCATTATTGATTATGAAGTATATATACTGAATAATAATGAAATATATTACATAATAATGATACTGTATTAATGTATATATGTATTTCATCTACTTAATTCCATTCAATTCAACAAGGAAACAAAAACAGCGTTCATGCGTACGTACGCCCTACTGTCTCCATGAATGGTGTATTTCTTTCCATTTATCGATCTATTATATATATATATATATTAAAAATATATATAAATAATTTTTTAAATTATGGATTTAATTAATCATGATATAAGTAATCATATGAATAATTATAAGTTAAAACACGGATGATAAATGAAACGATTTTACCCAAAACGCTCTTTAACATGGAATTTACAAAAGAACAGGTAATATAAAGTCATAAGGGAACCATATATGATATCATAACAATGAATTTGATTCTTTAATAAGTCAATGACATTATTTAAATCATTATACAAGAGGTTCAGATACATACGAAGCATATCAGACCTAAGGTAAGGGATAATTTTGTAAAACTCATTTTTATCTGAGATTGCTTATTTGTAAGTATATACTGTGGTTATTTATATCATCCAGGTCCATGTTTTATAAAAGTATTTTCATGTATGTTTAAATTCCTTTTTAACCATTTTTGGCTTTTACTACATGGTATGTAAGGAATCTTTCTTTTGTTTATGTTACAAGGTACTTTATGACTTTTTCGACAAAACTACGAGAAGAATGTTTTTTTTACTTATACGGCACGAACAGATTTTTACGGTTTTATAAATCCTTGTTTTCATGAAGCTTCCTAAAAAAGATTTCCTTATTATTTAAAAAAATATTTTTCTTTTAAAATTTCATGACGTTTAGTGAAATGAAATTTATTTTGAAGAAGAAAGGATATTTTCCTCAAGAATTCATTTCAAGTGTTTTATCAAAACCATTTTCCATCTAAGATGACATTATATGTGTATGGTTCAATTATAAAGTCTCTATGATTTACATGGTTTCACTTTTCTAATTATGAAATGATGTCCATGTATTTTATATGGATTAAGTGATGATGGAATGATGTTTATGAAACCCATTTTATTCTTTGGGTTATGATGAATGATTTATGTTTATGATGTAACAGAAGTAAGAATGATTTCATTATGAGATGGGTGGGACCTATATCTCCCTCCAATTAATTGGGTAAAGATTTATATCTCATGATATAGGCATGGCTGGAATGGGAAGTTAAACTAGTTCAGTAATACAGGACTGGGACGAGGAGTGAACTCGATTCAGAAAAGGACTTTGTCCACTATGATGGTCTTGGCAGCAATACCTTGGATACTATGGAAATCATAACATGTGCTTAATGGTTCCCACAATTTCATGTTTTATTCCCATGCTATTTTATCATGCTTAATGTTTCTTTATGATCTATTTCTTACGTACTTCCATGTTTTATGTAATTGCTCAATCTTTTGATGTTTAAACATTATGTTCATGTTTTTAAGTTCAAATGTATATTATTTGTTTTATCTTATCCATGCTTACCCTTACTGAGCATTTGAGCTCACCCTTTATATGTTTTCTTCTCCCCCAGATATAAAGAAAGGTTTTAGGTAAGAAAACAAAAGGGGAAGATCTTTATGGGAGATGTTGAAGATCTTTCACCATGATTAGAAGATTTCGTTCCAAGTTTCCAAAGACAATAAACTATTACGGTCCTTGTGTGTCTGTTTTTTTTATGTATTAAGTATTCTGTAAAAGAAATGTATTGTCCATTTACGTCAGGCTTCAGGTCTCTACAACTATGATCAAAAAACAATAAACCCAATGGACCTCCATGTTGTAAGGGTTCCAATGCAACATAAAATGCATCAATTGGATGCCCATTTGTATTTTATAAGCGTTTTAGTTCCAAGGGCCCTATTGGATTCGGGTTCGATCCATCCTGCTCGTAAATCAACTATATCCAATGATCAAGAGGAGTATACCAAAAGGACCATCTCACTCCAACGGTCCCAGTACCGAAGCTAGTTCATCAAAAGGATGCTCGAGTTTCATATTATGGCCCTATAAGTGTTTGTGGGTCTAGTTGGGCCAGGGTCTAGTCCGACCCGGTCTAACCGACCCCACCCGACCCGACCTAGGCTAGGCCGTGACATGCTCGACTCACTGGTCCATGGTCTAGCTCAGCCTGCAAGGGGGAGGACCAGCTCGCAAGGGGAGCCCCGCAGGCAAGGGGGCTTCTTGGCTTGCAAGGGGGTGCCCGGCCCACAAGGTGGTGGCCCGAAATGCTGGCCGCACGACCTGCAAGGAAGGCGGCCTAGCCCTGTGAGGCACGGATCACGTTCTTCCAAAGCATGAAGGGAGGGGTGGGGTTTCATAGTTTTTTATGTAAATGCATTAGTGGCATTTTCTATGCCATATCACCTATGGGGACTAATGTAGGTCCTGCCGCTTTGGCATTAGAGTCGCGGCTCCACCTGCAACGCGCTGGTCATTCTACCCTCCACGTATGTGGCTAGATAGTGTTTCAACTGCCTTTTTCGACAACTGAGGCTGAAAAGCCATGAACTGTTCTTCTAGTGTCGTGGCTCCACTGCATCCTTCCTCGTGGCTGCCCAGTGTGCCTGCCGCAGCCTTCTTCCAACTCGACATTGGTCGTGTCCCCTTTATCACCTGAGGGGCGTGATGGCACACCACACCTCCTCTACATTCGGCTGGTATTGGTCGTTCCCCTATTGTTTGTCACCTTGGGACTTGTCCAACCCAAAGTCAATTCTAGTGAAGAACACACCAACTTTAAACAAACGGGTGGAGGGACTGGACCTTGTTCATTTGGTCTGTGCCCTCTGCATTAGATTGATAACAAGAGGGTAGGAATGATTCAAATAACTCCTAAAGTAAGAATCATGATTAAACCATACCTCAAGAATGATGGGGGAATTCCCACAGATGGGGATGTGGGTCGGTGTTCTCCATCCCCCACAACTAGCCTCCAACAACATTGCTCGATCATCGATCTTCGGTTCGATCTTTTGGTGATGCATGTCCCCGCTCTCTAGAACGGGGTTCATCATCCAAGGGTTTGGTGTCTTGGAACATTTTGACCACTTCCTTGCTTGGTGAAATAGAACTGATTCCTCTCCCCAAGTTCCATATAAATAGGATTGTGTGACGGTAAACAACATTCATTGAAATAATGGGGTATTATTATATAGTAACCCTCTCAATTTTCCAATGGTGTTGTTACTTAGGATTGAATGGTCTAGCCATTTATTGGATTGACTCATCATTGATCCCACATTTCCACTTTTCCATTGGAGGAAAATGAAACGAAACAATATAAAAATGTTATATTGATTATCCTTTTAAAATTACAAAAAAACAAAAAAAAATTCCTAACTAACTACGGTCAAAGTGAAGCCTTCCATAACCGAATCCTAGCGCTGCAGATTCAACGGTGCCCTATGATTTTTAATCTGAGCACTGGTTTAGATGTCAAAAAACCACGATCATGCATTTACTGAAAAAACATAAAAATAGTTCATAAATTCATTTTTTGAACACCAGTCTTAAGAATCACATGCCAAGAATTTGTTTTGACCCGTAACAATTCCATATAATTAAAATAAATTAACATGGAAACATTCAGGTCATTAAATTCTCACAACCATAGGGATGTTCATCCCCAAAATCCAAAACATAGTCTATGAAAATAAATGGGTGTACTAAGCACAAATATGTACCTCCCACTCCCATGTGCTCTCATGGAGGTTCTCGTGCTACCAGCGAACACGCACCAGAGGTATCGACCTCCCACGGAGGACTTTCTTCTGTCGATCCTCACTCTGTGTTGGAATCTTTGAAAATATCACTCCATCATCAATGTCAATGTCACCGTGGTCGATGCTATGAGATGGGTCTTGAACGTATCTCCTCAGCAGGGATCAAGGAAGATGTTGTGCACTCTCTCCTACTGTGGTTGTAGTTCCAAATGGTATGTCACCTTGCCTATCCTCCAAATTATCAAAAATGGTCCAACAAAAAAATGTGATACCTTTTTACCACAACCAAATCTCTATAGTCCCTGTCGAGAAAAGACTCACAAGAATACATTGTCCCCCTCCAGGAACACCAAGGGTTATTTTCTTCTATCAGCATAAGACATATATCTGCTCTGTGTAGTCTTCATCTGCTACTGGATAATCAACACCTTCTCAGTAGTAGCCAATACTAACTCTACACCCATATATTCTTACTACCCTGGGTCAATCCATCATTGAGGTGATCTATAGGGTTGACCATGTAGGTCTTTGAATAGTCCCATATCGATGGAGGAGTGATAATTATTGTTATATCATAACTCCATAAAGGGCATGTGATCCTCTAAAAAATTACAAAAATCTAGGATGCATGCACAAATTATTTCCTCGTATCGATGTATGGTCTGATATATATGACCATTCGTTTGATGATGAATGGTGTGCTCAAACGTAAATGAGCTTAGAATGCCTCATGTAATCCAATCCACAACCGGGATGTGAAACAAGCATCACAGTTAGAGACAATCATCGATGGAACCCCATGATGTCTCACAATCAGCAGTATTTATACGTGTCCCAATCCCTCTACCGATCCCTACTATCAGATAGGTTGGAAGTGGTTTGGATTAGTGAGTCGGTAAACAATCACCCATATAGAATCAGGTCACTGGACATACGTGGAAGACCTATCATAATGTCCGCAGAGATACCATCCCACTTCCACTCTAGCACCTCAACTGGATGTGATAAGCCTGCTAGAACATGATGCTCTACCTTCACTAGTTGACATGTGAGGCATCGAGAAATAAACTATGCCACTGGTTTCTTTATCCTGGACACCTGTTCTGATGCCAGAGGTCCTGGTACATCTTTTCCACACCAAGATGCACCACCATAGGGGACGTATAAAACCCCTTCAACACCACCTCCCGTAGCACCACTTGTACCTTTGTATGTCCTCTTAAGAGGATGACATGCTCCCCACCATCGCAAAATCCATCAGGTTCCTATATTAATGATATCTGACCACTTCGAGCATCGTAATCAATGTCTCCAAGCACTGCCTCCCTGACTCCCTGATATAGTGGGGGAGTGATTTTCATAGACTGGATGTAAACTGCTCCATATCTATCTATGAATGATTCCTAAAACGCGGCTAACTACTCTGTCGCCTCACTCAGAAACTGTAGACTAGACCTCCAAATGAGTGCATCTGCTACCATGTTCCCCATCCCAGGTGTATAGACTATCTCAAAGTCATAGTCCGGGAGGAACACCAGCCATAGCCGATGTCTCACGATCAGGTCCTTCTGAGAAGAGATATTCCTAAAACTATTGTGATCAGAGTAGACTATATAATGTTCACCCATCAAGTAATGTCGACACATATCTAAGGTAAAGATCACTAATGAAAAATCCAAGTCATGTGTAGCGTAGTTCTACTCATGAACTCTCAGGTATCATGAGCTGTAGTCCATCACTAATTGGTCCTGCATTAGGACACACCCTTGTCTGTTCCTTGATGTGTTGCAGTAGACTATATACCCAACACCCACTATTGGTAGCCTCAAGATGGGGGCACTTTTTAGTCTTTGCCTCAGCTCCTGAAAACATTGCTAACATCTCTCTATCCATATGAAGGGTTTCATGTTCTTCATCAATGATGAAAATGGTTCCACAACTTTGGAAAATTCATGCACGAATCTCTGGTTGTATCCAGTAAACCCCAAGATACTCTACACCTCAGTCAGAATCTAGGGAGGCTCCCAAGAATGTACATCCTCTATCTTTTCTAGATACACCGAAACTCCAGCCTCTGAGATAATGAGTCCTAGAAAGTGGAACTCACATATATAGAACCAGTACTTTGAGAGTATACCATAATGATGATGCTCTCATAATGTATCCAAAACTATATTTAGATGATAATCATCTTTCTCCTCCGTTATTGAGTATATAAACATGTCATCGATGATGACCACCACATAAAAATCATGTTATGGCTGGAATATTCTGTTCATGAGTCCTATGTGCACTATAGGGGAATTATTCAGGACGAATGGCATAACTAGGAACACATAATGTACATACTGACATCTGAAGGTCATCGTCTGGACATCCTCATCTTGTACCCTACGTTGATGATAGCCAGATCTAAGGTCTAACATCAAAAACCAATGAGCTGCCTTCCACTGATCGAAATTATGATAAATCATCAGAAGTGGGTACTTGTTCTTCATGGTGACCTTGTTTTGGTGCCGATTGTCCACAAAGAGTCTCAAACTGCCATATTCCTTCTTGGAGAACAAAATCAGGGCTGCCTATGGAGAAACAATGGTCCTTGTGAACCCATTTCTCTATTATTCCTCCAACTATACCCGCAACTCACGAATCTCCATAGGAGCAATCAAATATGATTTTGTAGATAACACTTCCATACAGGGGTACATGTCGATGTAAATGTATACCTCTATGAATGGAGGTAGTCCCAGTACATCATCAAGAAAGACATCAGCATATTGGCCCACCACTATAGGATAAATTCGACTGTCAACGCCAACTACCTCGAGGGTATGGCTAGCCAACTGATATGTGATTGGCTACACCCTTCTTTGGGTAAGTACAAATTGTGTTGCAATGGTTCTCTTCTCATCGGTTAAGGATAACCTGGTCCCATCATCATGGACACACCACACTTTGCGCCTAATACAGTCAATCACCGCATGGACTGTCGATAATCGGTCCATAACCAAGATGATGTCGTAAGGCCTCAACGCCACTACTAGAAGATCACAGCTGAATCTCTCACCTCCTAGAGTAATCCCACACTGCTGGAACGAGTGTCTAATTGTCTAATTAGATCACTTTGGAGTCTTTAGCTATAAGGATCGAGCAAACGACTCTACTAGAATTTTCGTGTTCCGAAGGAGGGTCGTGGAAATAAAAGAGTGATTGTAACCATTATCTATATATACTACAACTAAGGTGGATTAGATACAAATCATATCTCTATTCATCTCTGGAGCACTATGGACATTGTCCTAAGTAGCCTGGTGATATGCTCGTCCATGTCCTCCTACTCTCTGTGGTTCGGGTGAACCACCTGGAGGCAGTGGAGTTAGAACCTCGTATCATCGCCCACTTCCAACTGCACGACCATCTCCACTCCTACGTCTCACAATTGCTATTAGACCTCCCTAATCAAATCTCTACCTCTGCCTTAGCGGTCAATTGACCGTCTGCTAGTAATTCATACAGCTGGTCAGGCAGTCACGAGCCATGTGTCCTTGTCTCCCGAATGAGTAGCACTGCTTGCTCCTCATCTGTCCTCCTATATCCCGTGATCCCCTCACCACCAACCCTATATACTTTTGTTTTCCACTAGAAGGCATATCCTGCTAGGTCCCCTGTATTATCAGTCTACTTCCTTCCGCAGATAACTCTAATACCTGACATCCGGTGGTGGCTCTAACTGTCAGTGCCTACAAATATAGGAAGTACTCTACCAAGAGCACTCGCTTTAGCTCCCCAGCCAGTGTCAGAATGCCGAGTTATATCGTTGAAGCTCTGATCTCTAATCAAAGTCCTTGATCAATTTTCTGGGCCCTATAGATATGGTCTCATACCTAGTAATTGTAGTAGTTGGATAGATTAGTGAACCTCACCGAGTACGGGGACACAGTCAAGATTCCCTACTTTAAGTGCATCAACTACATTATACGCACAAGGTGTATGGTTGATGGGATGAACTCTAACATGAAAAGGCTCTCGAAGACCGCACAGATGAGGGTCACCTCATCATGTACCTAGAGAACCAAGCTCCACCATCTCCTTAGTGCTGCATGAAAAATATTTGTTGCTAGGATCATCATAAGGTCATCTAGAGTTCGTACAAGGCCAAAAAATCTGACAACAGCCTCTATCCATTATTCATCCTCCTGCGTATCTACCTTTCCAAGGAACCTCGAAGGCCTCTTCCGCTAAAACCCGTGCTACACGATCAGTCAACATGCACCCTCTGAAGTTAGTGATAGAGTCAATAGCTTCCCAATGGGTATTGGTGATGCTGGTACTCCTCCTGAAGGTACTAATTCCGTAAGAGGGCCCAATACTAGTCATCATTGCTTGCTGGGCTGTCATCACATACTCTCTCAAGAATCCCAACTACCTCTCTTCATGGAATCATCCTGAATGGAGACAAGTGTTCCATGGTAATTTAGTTATACCTAGTGAGCTGAATCAAAGTGATTATATAAAAAAACTCAAAACACATGCATCGGTTTTTTCATGAACTGAGTCGTAATTCAGAAGTAGGGGTCATGCATTATGGATACATCGGCCGCTGCACCAACACTGGATTCCTGAAACTCAAAATCTCACTCATAACATTTAACGCTATTTTCACATTGAAAAGATTAGAGTCCTAGTTCATTGGTATTACTGACTCTTCGGATATCACTTTGTCACGACCCGTCTCCCAGGGCCCATCCCGTGACTACCCCATGCTCGCCTTCCATATTCTAGGGGCTAGCGACTAGCACCAGAAAAGCTTATCCCTTAAAACCAAAAGGCATTGCCTTTTATCCTATATTTAAACACAATCGATGAATATTATAAGATTAAACAATGAATTGAACTACTATAGTAAATGTTTTATGAAAGTAAATGGGCCAGAATAAAATCCCAACTGAAAAGTACAAGTACAAATGAGAAGTACTAATACAACTGAAATGTGAAAAATAACACCTAGATCGTCTACCATGGATCCTACATAATGCGTAGGTACAACTCACGATCAGTAGTCTCTACGTTATGTCATTCCAATTAGTCCACCTCCAAGCACCGTCCAGTCTTGAATCCCTCATCCTTGATCAATGATGTCCATCATCTGCAAAAGTCGCAACATAGTGTTGGCAAAGCCCGTGTAGGGGTGATTATAATGATTCTCAGTGGGGACCCCGAGACCCCCATATGTCTCCCCGAGTTCCGAAAATAAAAAAACACAAAGAAATACTTAAACTCAATGCACTAAGAGATAGGAATCAATACTTCTTAGGTATATGTCCATACATATTGCTATTTTATCAGGGTATTCACTTCTCACACATGAGGTAAGAATACCACAAAGGTAACACCACGATGGAAGAAGTACCACACAGGTAACACAATCATGATAGAATTACCACACAGATATCACCAAAAATATAGAAGTACGACACATGTAACACCACAATGATAGAATTTCCACATAAGTAACACCACGAAGACATCATCACGAAAGTAGAATTATCACATAGATAACACCACGAAGACAACAACACGAAGGTAGAAGTCCCACACTAGTAACACAACAGAGATAGGAGTACCACATAAGTAAAATAATCAGATCACAATCAGGTATAAATCATGTACAGAAGTATAAATGATTATTCATATGACAAGATCATCTTATTCTATTAAGAATAATTTATGTTGAACCACATAGGATCGATATGTACTATCCCTCACGGACCCAAAAAAGATCAGACCCACACAGGAATGATATGCACTGACCCACACAAGATCACTGAGAACTGACCCACACAGGATCTAATACTAGGTGACCCACATAGGATTGATAGATGATAACCCACACTAGATTGATAGATGCTATCCTACACATGATCGATGTTCTTTATTTAGGTTATAGCCTGCCACTGGATTCCTTGCACCCGATGGACTCAAGTTCCGTAGAAACTGCCCCCGAGATATCAGATTTACCTCGACCTTCAATAAGCCTAAAAAAGATTAACAAAGAAGATTCCCATCTGATAAGGATTCCAACGTGATAGATGGTGCGTCAATCGGACTCCTGTAATGTGATTTATAAGCATTTTAGATTCGATGGCCTAGTTGGATTCATGTTCTATCCAATACAGCCATTACCCAACTGTCTCCAAAACACATGTGGAGTATTCCAAAAGGATGGTTTCACTCCATGGGTCCCATCATAACAGAAGGTTCATCAAATGAAGATCTGGGTTTCATGTTACGGCTCTTTATGTTTTTCTTGGTCCTGTTGGTCCCAGGTCTCGTCCGACCCATCAGACCAACTCGACCAGAACCTGTCTGGGCTTGGTTGTGGTAGGCTCGTCCCGCTGGGCCGAGGTCCTGCCTGGCCCGTAAGGTTGTTTCCCAGCCCACATTAGGGCTTCCCAGCCTGAAATTGGGAAGACTTACAGGAAAGGGGGGTGCTCATCCCTCAAATGGGCTACCATGTCCCGCAAGGGGAATGCCTGGCCCAGAAAGGGGCGACACGACCCACTGGGTAGGCCACCTGGCCACGTGAGGCCTGTCCCATAGGAGGCATGTCCCATGGTCTTCCTGAGCTATCGGGGGGGGGGGGGGGGGTTCCCATTCGGTAGGTGAAACGACATCTCCTTTGGTGCTGTAGAGTTACCCATATGAAACGCTATAGGTCCCGAAGCTATGGCATCAGATTCGGGGCTCAACCGAAGGCATGCTGGTCACATTTTACTCTCCTCCCGTGGTGGGCTAGTGTCACAGACTCCTCTTTTGACCATAATAGATGACAAGTCGCAACTTATTCCTCTGGTGGCATGA
This sequence comes from Viscum album, assembly GCA_963277665.1. Taxonomy (NCBI): domain Eukaryota; kingdom Viridiplantae; phylum Streptophyta; class Magnoliopsida; order Santalales; family Viscaceae; genus Viscum; species Viscum album. The sequence goes on along the minus strand of OY728129.1, from coordinate 166,011,723 downwards.
ATGTGTCACCTCTTTCCTCATGGTCGGCAGGTGTGTCAGCCCCGTCTTCATCTACTGCGACCACTTTCTCACTACTGATGTGAGACAATGCACCACACCTCTTCCAGGGCTGGCGGGTGTCTTCCACCCCTCCATCATTTTTTGCCCTGATACTTTTCCAACTTGGGGGTAAATCTAGCGAAGAACTCACCAAATTTCAATAATAGAGTGGAGGGACCCAACCTTGTTTGTATGGAATACACCCTTTGGGTTAGGTTGATTGCAAGATGGTAAGAAGGATTCCACTAAATCTTGGAAAAAAACTCAAGATTATACCCTACCTCAAGAATGATGGACAAAATCCCACAGTTGAAGAAGTTGGTCGATGTTCGTCATCCCCCGTAACTAGCATCCAACGATGTCCCTCGATCATTGATCTTTGGTGCAGGGGTTCAGTGTCACTTGTCACCACTTTTTTAAACCAACTCCATCCTCCAAGGGTTTGGCATCTCAGCACTTTTTAATTATTTCATTTCTTGGTGAATCAGTGTCGATACCTCTCCCTAACCTCTATATAAATAGGATAGGGGGAGGGTAAGCAACATTCGTGGAATTAATGGGCGGTCATTAATTAGGAACCTTTCCAATTCCCCAATGGTGTTGTTACTTACGATTGAAAGGTCAAGACAATTATTGGTTTGACACATCCTAATCACCATGTTGTCTCTTTTCCATTAGAGGAAAAAGAATGGAAACAAAATAATAATGTAATTTTGTTTATTTATTTAAATGTCCCAAAAATTTAATTTTTCTCCAGACCTACTTCTGCTGAAGTTATGCATTAAATGAATCCCAGCACTGCAGATTCAACACTGTGCTCATATTTTAAATCTGAGAACTAGTTCAAAATATAGAAAATTGTTCTCCCACATTTACCGAACTTACCAAAAATAAGTTCAGAAATTCATTCCAGGTACATCTTGCCTCGAAATCATGCATTTTAAATTTTCACAGACTCTTAATAATTACATATAATTGAAAACCAACATTACATGGAAAAATTTGGCACTTTACAAGGATATAGTCAATTAAAATCATAATATGTCATAATAATTATGGAACCTTCAGATTTTATTATATTTTTTAGGATTAATAATATTTTAGGGAGGTGGAGAAATAAATAAAACTAAATCACTCATTGTAGAACGTTAACTCAGCTTCGGGTAACCTCCTTCAGTTTGCACCAAAATCATTCTATAGATGAATTTGTATTCAAATTAATGATTCTTGGATGTGAGGATGAATTTTTTTATATAAATTTTATTTTAAATCATATCCAATAGATTTTATAAATTTGAATAGTAGAGTATACGGGTGGAATTTTTTAATTGAGGTGAGTGTAACCCTTTGGATTTTTTAATAGAAGAAGTTGTTCCCAAATTTTTCACTTGAAAAAATGATTAAAAAATTTACATATTATAACCTTATAGGAATTATTTTTGAAATATGTCTTTATAATGGGTGTTTAAAAAAATTCATGTTCATTTTAAAAATTATCATTTTAGTCTAACTCCCTTGTAAACACATTTGAAACATAAATGTGGTAATTATTATTTATTATTTCAAAATTCATATTGTTAAAAAATTAAGATTCCTATGTTAGAAAATATGTATTTTTTATGTCTAAAAAATTAAATACATATACATAAATATTCCATTCAAAAAAGAATAATTTTTAAATTTAAAATCAATCCCACATATTTGATGAATTGAGATTTTATCTAAAGGGAAATGTTTAAAATGTTTTTATATCAAGATTTAATTGTAAATAAATTCCATTGACATAAATTGAATTAATGAATTAATTATTTAACTGATTTTAAATTTGATCCCTTATTATGAAATTTTTTATGTATTTAACATATGTAAATAAAAATGCAATTTATATTAAAAACAAGTATTTCTCATTATTTTAAAATAATTTTATCTTTTAGGAAAATTAACTGAAATTAAGTATAAGAAAATTTTGAAATTTATATTAATAAATAGATTTATATTTTTTCAAATTAATTATATAAAATCTGTATAAATTAAAATTCTATTTATTAATGATATGTAAAAAATAATTTTTAAGAATAAACTATTATCTAAAGTTATAAAGACAATTATAAAAACAATAACATTTTTTATAACTCAATTATTTATATAAAACAATTGAAAATAATATTAAAAATTATTTATTACTCTTCATACATATATTTTTAGTGTCTACATTATTGAATTTGTGTTCAAATAATATTAATAATATACCATTGTTTGTTAAAACTTGATGTTGTGTTTAACAAAAGAAAAACTCAGTGTTGTGTGTAGCTCATGATTTATGATAATTTTTATATATGAAAATAATATTAATTAAAACATGGGGTGTAACATTCTAACCATCCCCCTAAAATTTCCCCCTTTGATACAAACTAATGGGTAGAATTTTCCTTAATCATTTTCTCATGTTTCTATGTAACTTCAAAAAACAAGTGGATTTCCCATATAACCCTAACTAGGGGAGAGGTATTTTTTCACATATGTATATCTATATGATGTTAAGTCTATACTACTTGTTCCTCAAATAAATATCATTTTGTATTTCTGTGGACTTTATATTAAGTACATGTGATGGACTACATATAAACATTCCCATGAGAAATACATGGAACATACCATGAACATGAGAGAGGTTTTGTGGAAGAACCAACCAATAATATACCCTCACAATATGATCAATAATTTAAATTGAAAAATATACCTTGGGATAGCTTCAATTTGACCTAAATATCATAGTAAAATATCATGGAAAACATCATAGAAACTACTTATCACAAACTACAAATTCAATATCACATCGATGAGGGACATAAGAAATTTTCTATTGACTTTTTATTTAACATATTTTTTATTTAATAGATCTAAAATTCTCTAAAGTTTATTCATCTTTCTCATGTACCAATTGAATTATTTATTAAACATCATCTCATCCCATTGGAGTTATCTATTTCATTCTATATTGAGATTCATATAGTTCTATATGAACTATTGGGTGAATGGTATTGTTGTATGAATAGTAAAATAGAAGACAATGTTCATCCCAATACATTTTAAATTTATGGAAAAATACCCCATCAAACCCTAAAGGGATTTAATTGTCCTCTTGGATTGACTATCTATTTAAGGGTGATATAGTGTTTTCAAACGTAACACGTTATAAAGAGATTTTTGGAGACTCACCAAAACATCTTGTTAAAACTCACATCCTGATTAGACACAATTGAATGTGGTACTCTATGAAACCTTATTGATTAATTAATTAATATCCCATATAGATAATGTGTAGATAAATACACTCTGATCGAAATGATGTATGTTGAATTTATATGGCGATCAATTACACCTATATTGAGTAATTTCTTTTAGATATATTGGGTTTTAGATGAGAAAATTCCCACTGTTTCCACCATTGTAAATATGGTATTTGTAATAGTTGTAAAAGCATCAAAATTGTTTTCTATAAGACCTAAATTTATGATATAAAAATAATTGAAATAAATCATTAGGATATCTCTCTTCATGTCATCCCACTATAAAGTCACTTTAAAATCTCTATATATCTTCATAATTCCATGTTCAATAGATAATGCTAAAATATGATCTTTAATTAATAAATCCATTGTAATATATGGTTTATTTGGAACAAAAACACAAACAATGTTCTTTGTTATCACATCACAATAAATGAAAATCTTAGTATTGTTTTTAACCTTATTTTTTATCTCTATATCTCCCTTCTACGCCTCTTTTATATTCCCTTTTACAAATGGATTAACATTCAATTGAACAACATTTGATTTCTCTGCTTCCATTAGGATTTCCAAATCCACCCTTTTCAGGTCCATAAATATTTTTTTATATGGTAATCCTCATCCTAGGTAATCTAGCATGATCTTTTCTACTCTTCGAATTAGCCACCATATTCTCTTTAAAATTATCCTAATGTGTTGAGATGTTATAAAATATATGTACCAATAACAACCTTTAGTGGATCATATTTATCTTATTCAATGTGAATATATCTATTATAATTTATTTATTGGTATATAAATCCAAAATTTCTTTATAATGAAAATTTGTTTATATCATAAGTTAAAAAAATACTATATCTTACTCTAAATAAAGATTTGGATACTTTTCCTCATAATACTTCAATTTTCATGAGTCATAAGGTATTACGATATTAATAAAAAATAAGAAAGAGTAAAATTACATTTTTGGACGTAAAAATTTACATTAAAAACACTTATCCACTATAAGGTAATGTTTCCATAGTTTTTTAGACTAATATTTTCTTTAGCTACCTAAAATTTTCCTCACATTCATCATTCCTGATGAACATGAGTCTATTATGAGTTAACATGTTGAGTTTAATAGAAATTATTGAAAAAATTATCCACAATTCATCAATAATAAACATATTAACCATGAAATATATTGATATAAATCACTATTTCATGTCTATTATAATATTCAATAATATCCTTCATTGATTGCTTGACCGATATAACATTTCTTAACAATATAATAAAAAAAATTGTATATAAAATTGAAACTTTTAAAAATTTTAAATAGATTACCCTAGTATTGTGTATTTATTAAAATTAAAAATAACTACTCATGATTTTAATGAATGAATAAATTGAAATATATTTTATAAATAATATAACAAATTGATCAGGGTACTCTCTAAATACATTACTCCTTAAATTGATGAATATAGATGATTAATTTGTGTAAACGAATTGAATTAATATATAATCATACTATCAATACCTTATAAATTTTGTTTCCTTAGGTAAATACTACTTAATGACCCTAAATTGTTGTTATATATAGTAAAGGAAAAAATTTGGAAGGTAATCCAAAAATCTCTATTGATCAAACTAGTTATAAAAATGGCATTGAGGTCACTTATTATTGATTATGATCTAATTCAACTCATTATAATTAATGAAGACATTAATAGATCCACAATTATTTATTAAAAGTACAAAATATGTTTCCAAATGTTACATACATGTCCAAATGAATTTATTTTCAAGGTTATCCTAGAATTACTTATTTAATTAAAATAACTGAAATATGTCCATTGTCTAGGGTGTTATTGAAATATTCATGGACCCTAGTATGAGTTCTATTTATAACTCCAAATCATGTTGCTGTAGAAGACTAATAAAATCATCGGGAAAGACAATTAACAAACACTTGGATAATAGGAATTTCTTCAATGATGATTCCCCCATCCATTTATGATAAACCACCCTTTTTAATTTGAATCAAAACACATTAGGGGTGTAATTTTTAATTATTGTTCATAATTATCATCACACCAATAGATGATCATATGTTGGTTTTGAATATCTGACATTCCTTAAATTCATTTTGAATTAATTTTCAATTTATATGGATAATTTCAATACTATACTTATATAACATAAAATTCTATTTGAGAGAAAATTACATGATATTTATGAAGAACATTTTGAAAATACACAAACCAAGTGGAATCATATAAATAATTTGGGAACAATTTTTAGATAAGGGGAATTCAATACTGATTTTATATTTAATAATTTGGGTAGAATCATGATACCCTTTTAATATTATTAAGATATTAAAGAATTGTAATATATATAGTCAAATAAGTCAATATATGTTTTATAGTAGACAATATATATATTATTCACCACATCATCATTTCACCCTTCCTAAAAAATATTTATCATATAATATTTACCATTGTATATTATTTTAAGAGTTTTCTAGAATTGATCATCATCATTAACATTTTTATTTGAGAAATATACACCATACTTCCCATACTCCTTCAATTTTAAACTCAAGAGTGTCATTGGTTCATTCTATTGAGCCCCATCTCCACCCATTTAATTATATTTATTCTTCATATAACATCTTAAATATTTTTATTAAGATCTTGGATTCAGACAATTAAAATAGATTTTTGATCATTTTGGGAACTCCTATATGTTATATTTTCAATAGTATTAGTAGGAATTATTTTGAATGTTTTTCATTAATCTATTAGACATATCATAGGAACTTCTATCGAACCCCATCATTCATTTCATACCACCATAAATAAGAGGGTTTCCAACTTCCATTTCAAATTTTAGGTCACATTTAATGACAATTATTATCTTAAAACGCCCCTTATGGTAGATTACCTTCGATTATTGGGATTTAATTCAATAAATAATTTGTAAAACATTTACTCATGATGAATTATAATATAATAACATAATCTAGTAGGTCTTCTAAAATTTTCTATATACATAAAAACAAATTCATAATCTATAGTCGTATTCTTAATGAATTCAACCCCTCTTTTTTATAAACAATATGAATAATATGCTTATTGAATAGAAATATCTTATTTTGATACCACATCATGTTTACAAATTGTTATTGTTACATCAAATTAAAAATAAAATTCAATCATTGTCCCTTCCCACCTTTTAAATTATAGACATCTGGAATGAAATTTTCAAGCCCCACATAATAGATAATTGAGAACATACTTTGAGTGGTATTGATTTATTCTTAAAGAACTAAAAGATTATTTGACCCGAAAAATGATGAGGCACTACCACAAGAAGGTATATCAAAACATAGTTCCATCCCCTGATCATTTGGATGTTCAAAAAGATATATAGAATAATAATTTTGTGTTATCATGGAAATGATATTTGGTATTCCATCTCCAATAATGTTTTTAAGAGTATATTCACATAATTATCCTAGAAAGTCTACATTAAAATTGATTATTAAGATTCTATCCATCTAATAAAAATTGTAAATATTACGAAATAATAATCATACTGCGGAACCACATAATCATAATAAAATTACATTAATGATTTCGAAATCCTGAGAACATATTTTTTATTATAAAACACAATATTTTTATCCGAGTTTATAAATAGTATCCATAAATTGAATTATTTAATGATGTATCATAATATGATAGTGAATAACTAATCATAGCATTTTGGAGTGTGAATCTATGTATATAATAAGGCTAATTATCATGCACTAGATTGAGATCAAGTCTATCTCAATAAACCATTTTAAGTGTTATAACTACTAGGAACCACCTTTATAAATTCATGTCCACTTATAGAATATAGAAAATTGTGTAATTTCATGGAAACAAAATTTCATTTCCATTAACCCAGATCCATAAAATCTTCATAAAAATTTAATCATCCAAAGACATATTCATAGTGATCTTACTAAAAATTTCTCATCATAGAATACAAAAGTCAAAAAAATTCTCTAAAACCATATATATAGAAAAACATATCATAATGATATATATATATATATATATATTTAATATTAATAGAAAAATTTTAATTACACCTCACAAATACACACCACATGACTGTAACTGTTTACACCTTTAACAGAAAGACAATAAATAATCTTATTTAATGAATGGTCTTTATCATATCACATAATGATATTTCACATTTGTACCCTTAAAAAAATTCTATAACTAATAAATTTAACTATAAAATTATAATGGTAACAAAAGAAAGGGTGATATGAGATGATTAACAAGGGTTAGAATGGGAATTAAAAACACCTAACATGAAATTAAGTGTATGGGAACTAGACAATAACATATTAAAACGACACAATGTGTATCAAAGATCAAAAAATTATGTCATGGAATAGGTATTTGTATTTAATAAGAAAAGAATTGTAATGAAATCAAAAAACATGATTCATTAGATTATAACATTAGAATAAGGTATATATTTGTGGCAAAAACATATGATTATAACATTTTGAATGTGTATAAAAAATGTTCACACATAAATCCAAGGAAATAGAAACCTGTACTTTCATAAACTAATGGAAATGTAATGAGGACTATGCCTAAACATATTTTCATCAAATCAAGGTCCAGTCATGACACTATGACCATTTTTTCATGTTCAACTATAAAATGTTTAATATTTCTTTTGTTTCATACATAATATTCTGAATATGTAATCTAGTTCAAACATTTCATACATACTCATGTGTTTTCATCCTTACCTAATCAGTTATATAAATATATAGGTCCCATAAGTCACATAGTCCATATATATATGGTCAACGAGATCCTAAACCATTCGTCATATCATTACCCATGCAAAAGTGTCTGGTACCCAAATACAGTTTATTATTGTATATACTACTGGAAAAAATGAGTGTCATAAACATCATTTAATCGTAATCATAAACATTCCAAATAATAAAATAAATATGGTATAATTGGAACATATCCCCACTAAATCATAAGTAACATCACGTGATGTATTCTTAGATGGATAGTGATTTAGTAAAATCTTATAGAACATATCTTGAGGAAAATACAATTTCAACATCGAAAAAAACATTCAAAAACATTGAACCATTTTATAAATTATTTTCAATGAAAATAACCAAATATACATGAAAATAATATTTAAGAAATTGAGTTGTGAGTATGTTGGAATATATCATTCACATTAAGAAAATGATACCTTTCATAATTTTGGATAAAATATAGAAATTATTTTGAAAATTAAATGAATATTAATTATAAAAAGCATTTCTAAAAATTAAAAAATGGATAAAAATTAACTAATAAATAATTTTGTTAAATACTATTAATTTATTTGAAAAAATTATAAATAACCAGCATGTAAAATTTTTTTTACAAAAGAGATAAACAATGTCAGTTTTTCATAAAGATGTTCTTTTAAACTGTTGAGTAGATAATGAGAAAAAAAATAATGGGAAAAGATATATTCTCATTGAATAACTAGTGTGGATGAAAATTCATTTGTCTCATGATACATATATAATAATATTTAATAATATCAATCAAAAAAATAAAAAATCAAGATAGATGATGAAATTGCATCATTAAAACATTCTTACAATGGTAATGTTGACTCATAAGCACCACAAAAGAGATATATTTAAATACATATTTAAATACCTATATATTTCAGTTTTAATAATCATAAAATAAATTCATTAGTATTATGTACACCATATAGGATAAATAAGTGGTCAATGTAGAATGTGTCTCATATATGTAAATAGTGAGATGTAAATCCCTTAACATGTGTCTAAACATATGTAATATATTTTGCAATATCATGTATTATAATATTAATATTTTTATAAATATATTATTGAACAATAATTATGTATATGATAACATATATTATTTATTTATGAACTTTTATTACCCGTGTATTGACAATTACAAGTTAAAATTGTGCGACCTGTAATAAATGACTTATTTTTCATGAATGTTTTGATTTATTATATTTTGTACTATTACATTGAAAAATGTTCAATAATGTATAAAATTTTAATGATTTAATAAATATAATTAATATTCAATATATGTGTATTTAGATTATTCCATAAAATTTATTGATATAATATTTCATACATTGTGAATTGAGACGGTTCGCCGTATGTATTCATATACATTGTGTCGATGTTTTTTGAAAAATTGAAGGGAAAATGAAAAATAATATATTTCAACTATAGATTTATCATATGTAACATATACTTAATATTTTTCAAACCATATCCTTATTGGGTTTTATGTAGTAAATATGCGAAAAATGAATCACATCGCTTCAAGAGGTTGTAGTCTCCCTTACACATGAATGACATTATTGTATCACTATTGAATGAAATTTTATAAGGTATATGTGACATAAAAATTCTTAACTTCTATATATATATTTTAGCATAAAATTTTTATATTTTATATTCATCAACATTCCCAACATTTAGAATAGTTCAGAAAAAATATATCATATCAGTTTGTAGGGTGGCAGTCTATCGTACATACAAGCAATGCAATTGTTTACCATTTGAGGGAAGTACGGATGGATGTAGTCAATGACCCTAATTTGTTAACATATTGTAATATGGGAGATTCTTATATTGTTAAATTACCAGGTATTAAAAATATTTTAATTAGATGGAGTAAGAAAAAAAAATAACAAGTTGAAAAATATTACCTCTTATTCAGGTAACATTCTTCAGTTTTGACCTAAATACTTCATAGGGTAGATTTATGATAATAACATGTGACTGTTATAAGAGGAGTTAATTATGAATGGTATTTGTGTTGGTATTAAATGAAATTAACGGGTTATATGCGTGAATAATAGATGAGACATTGTGTCCTTTTATAAGTATGGTAAGTGGAACTCTTGTAGTTTTCTATAAGAAAATTCCATACCATCATTTTTAACAGGATAAAAGGTTCAAAAATGTGACATTATCAAATCATATATGATATCATGTTGATATATTAGCATAAAACATTGACCATGGGAGATTTATGTTTCCAAACATCTTTTTAAGTGTGATATCAAATCTATACAAGTTAATCCTCATCATAAATATCATTTTCTTGTGGGGTAGCCTCTTTGTTCAGTACATGAGATGGACTCTGTATATACTTCATCAGAAAGGATACATAGAACATACCATGAACTTGATAGTGGTTTGGTATAAGTACCAAAAAATAGTGAACAATCCCAAAATAATCAATAATTTTTAAGTGACCAATATACCTAGGGATAAATTCTGTCAAATCCCATATATAATAACCAAATCTCAAGGAAAACATCATTGGAACACTTTATCATAAACTAAGAATTCAATATAATATCTACAATTGGAATCATAAAATTTTCATACATTATGTGTTGGCCATATATCTTATTGAATATCTATAACCTTCTCTTACATTTCTTCATCTATCTCAAGATACAAAATATTTATTTATTATACTACATCACAGAACATTAGAGTTATATATTAAATTCCAAATAGGGATTCATATAGTTCTAAATGCATACATGGGTGAATTATATTATTGAATGAATAATAAACTAGTGGACGGTGATGATCTCAACCATCATTTAAATCTAGAAAAAAAAATTCTCAACATATCCTCAAGGGTTTGAATTGATCTCTTAGAATGACCATCTCTTTATGGGTGATATATAGTGCTAAAATTCAATTAGTTATGGAGAGATTTTTGGAGACATCACCAGAACATCAATGTAAAACATGGATTCCGATTAGACACAATGTAATGTGGTACACTATAAATCCTTATAGATTATTTAATGATTATTCTAAAAAGATAATATGTAGTTAAATACACTCTATTATCATTGATGTGTGCTAACATTGAAAGGCGATCTACTACCACCTATATTACATTATTCATTTTTTATGTTTATTTTTTCAGATGTCAATATTAGGTTCTTTTCCAAATTATCAATGTAGTACGGGTAATAGAAGTATAATAATAACTTTATTTTTACTATATTACCGACATTCATGATATAATAATCAACCAAAAAAATCATTGTGATATCTCTCCTCATATCAGCAGACTAGAAACACTTATTCAAATCTCTGTCCATCTTCATAATTCTTGGATGAATGGATAATTACTAAATATGATATTCATCTACCAAATTCATCTTCAAATAAGTTTTATAAGGAACAAAAACCAAATCCATGTGACTTATTATCACTTCATAATCAAGAATAATCATTGGATAATTTTTAACCTTCTTTTTTACAACTACATCTTCCTTCTATACCTCTTTAATCATCACTTGTACAAATGGATTAATATTAAATTAAGAGAGATATAATTTTTTCCATACCATAAGGATTTCCAAATCTACCCTTTTAAAGTCCATATGTATTTGGTAAATTGTAATCCTCAACCTAGATAAGCTAGCATGATTCTTTATACTCAATGGATCAGCCACCATATTCCATTTTCCAAGTTTGTAATTGATTGAGATATTATAAAATATAACAACCTATACCTATATTTTATGAATCATAATTTCTCTTACAAGGGAATATATATTCTATAAATTATTTATCAATATATATATGAAAATTTGATCAATAAATAGAATGAATCTATATAATTAGTGATCAAATTTCCATATCTAACACCAATTCATGATTTGGGTAATTTTCCTCATAATCCTTTAATTTTCCTGAGTCATAAGGTATAACCATACCATTATACAAAATAATGAAACCCAATCCATTTTTTGATGTATCACTATAGATTACTAACTCTTATAAACTACAATATAACGTAACCATTGGTTTAGAGAATAATATTTTCTTTAGTTACATGATATTTTCCTCATATTCGTCCTTTACATGGAACATTGATCCATTATAAGTATATGTGGTTAGTTGAATATAGATTCATGATAAATTATTAAAAAATAAATTAATAATAAATAGATAAAGCAATAAATCAACTGACCTTAGACACCATGTCAGGTATAGAACAAAATTCAACATCATCCTTCATTGGTGGATCCACATAGATAACCTTTATAAATATTATATGAACAAGAAAATAAGACATTTGTATCCAAATTTCACACTTTTTAATTATTTTCATACAGTTTCTCATACATTATGATCTATAGAAAAATTATAAATTACACCTCATTATCTTAAATAATCAATGTATAAATTGGATTATATTTTATAGAGTCTATGAAAAAATTGATCATGATACTCTAAAAAAATTATTCATCATATTCCTTAATATAGAAGGTGAATTTGTGTGAACGAATGGAATCACTATATAATCATATTTTCAATTTCTTATAAAAAATATTTTCTTGTGTATATCCTCCCTCCTGACCCTCAATGGACGATATCCACAATGAAGGGAAAATTTTGGAAGGTATTGAGATAATCATTATTTATCAAAGATGTCATCAAAAAAAGGTTAAGGATACTTCCTATTGAACATGTTCTTAATTATATAACGATAATAAATATAGAGATTCATATATCTATAATTATTTTTAAAAATTATAACATGTGTCTCCAAAGGTGACACACATCTCCAAATTAATCTATTTTCAATGTAATCCTTGAGTTACATCTTAAATCTATACAACTATAATAGGTCCATTATCTAGGGAGTCATTAAAATATGAATGGAACTAGGTATGAGTTATATTTATAACTCAACATAATGTTTTAGTTGAAGTCTAATAAACTATTATATAGAGTCAAATAAATCTTAAGTATAATAGGCATTTCTTTAACTTTTATTCCCGCAAACATCTTTGATAAAAAAAACGCTTTAATTTGAATCAAATCCCATATAAGGGATGTGATTTTAAATTCATGTTCCTAATTATTATAACAAAACTATATGATCATAGAGAGGTCGTGAATATCAAAAATTACATCCATTCCCTGGTAATTAATGTGGGATTTACATAAATAACGTCATTCCTAAAATTACATCACATTCAACTAGGGGAAAAATTTAAACATTTGTATGAATCACATCACTAAAATATTCAACATGAGAGAAGTCATTTTAATTATAAGTGAACAAGTTTACTATTTGGGGTCTTTAATACGAATTGTATATCAAAAATGGTTTTCAGAATACTGATACCCTTATGAAATTCTTCATATATAAAATAATATTATGATGCAATAGAAATAAGATATTTGAAGATCTAGAGTGGACGATATGTGTACCAATAAAAACATCATTATTTCATCATTATTAAAAAATATTTATCCCACCATATATAGATTTGTATTATAGTTTATGAGTTTTCTATAATTGATCACCATCATTAAACATATGATTTTAGAAATAGCCAGCATATTTTCCATAATCATTCCATTTGAAACACCAAAGTGTCATTGGTGTTTTTTATTGATCCCTCCCTCAATTTATTTAATTAAATTTATTCCTCACACCACATATTAAATATGTTTATATATATCAAGGATTTCCACACATGAACCACCATTTTATCATTTTATGAAATAATCTAAGATCTATTTTTCTTTGCCTTGGAAGGAATTGTTTTGAAACATTTTCATTCGTCCTTGGATAATATCATTAGATCTTCCATGGAACTACATTTTTTTCTTATCACTAGCATCATGTGGGTTTCAAAATTAAATTTATAATTTTAGTTCACATTTAATGATTTATTAATATCGTTAAATTTACTTTATGTTTGATTCTATTTAGGTATTCGGATTTAATTTACTAAAGAATTGGTAAATATTTACTCTTGAAAAATGATAAGAAAATAAGGGTATCTAGTATATCTTATAATAGTTTTTATATAGGTAGAAATAAATTAGTCATCTATATTCATAAACTCATGTAATTCCGTCCCGATTTTATTAGGATCAATATAAGTACTATACTTATTGAATAGTAATATCTTAAATGGATACCACATCATTTATTCAAATTGTTTACTTTACCTCAAAATAAAAATAAAAGTAAATCATTTATCTTTATGACCATATATGTGATAGATATCCAACATGAATTTTTCTTGATCTTAGTACATGGGAATGGAAGTAATAATTTATATGGTATTGATCTATTTTCTAATAAGGGGAACATCCATATGAAGGACATATCAAAACATAGTTCCCTTTCTTGATCGTTTGTATGTTCAATATGACTTATTTAATATGAATTTTGTCTGATCATTGAAATGTGATTTGGTATTCCATCTCACATAATTTCGTTTTTCAATAGAAAGATAATTAAATTATACTTAATAGGCTACATTAACATGGTTTATTATGGTTTCATCGATTTAATAAAAACTAAAAATTGATAAATTATAATCATACAGTGGAACCACGTAATTATTAAAAAAATAACTTCAAATATTTTAAAATAATGGAAAATTATTTTTTATTCGCCTAACCCCTAGGATTTTATGAGATTATTAGTAATATAAATAAATATAAATATATAATTATGGGTCATAATGAGTTTATGAATAAAAAATCATATCATTTTGGTATGTGAAAATATGTATATAATAAGGTCAATTTCCATGCACTATATGATTATCAAGTCCACCTTATATAGCACTTTTACCTATTATTACCCCTAAGAAGCTCATTTATAGAGCCATGTCCACATATATTAACATGAAATTTATGTAATTTCATGGAAAAAACATTCTCTTACCTACAAATATTTACTATAAAATCATCTGAAACATTAAATAACCTTTAACATATTTATAGTGATCTGACTAAAATTTTTGCATCCTAGTTTACAACAGTTAAAAAAAATTATTTAATTACGACTATACGGAGAAAAATTTATCATACATATATATCAAATAATAATAGAAAAATATTCCTTACATTAAAAAAATGCAAACCACATGACTGTAACTATTTATCACCATAAAGGGAATGTTCATAAATAATCTTTTCTAATTATTGATATTTAACATATCCACTAATGATATTACAATTTTTGTAATCTTTGAAAACATACCCTGAACAATAAAAATCGTCACAACTTAGAAATGTAAACATAATAAATTTTGGGCTAAGACAATCAATAAGGGTTAACATGTGAATAGAATAAACATATCTAGAGATTAGTTGTACGAGAAGATATCAATAACATATTAAAACCATACCTTGTGTATGAATGATCAAAATCATATGTCATAGAAATAATATTTTTATTTTAGAATACATGAATCATAATGAAAACAAATAACATGATCCATTATATTATAAAATTAGAATAATATATATATTTTCCTAAAACACATAATTTTATGAAATTCGGATCATGTAAAAATTGTTAACTCATCATGTCTTGGTTAAGAAATCACATTCATAAATAAAATTATGGACATGTAATGAGGTCCATGCATAAAAATATTGTCATGAAATATGGGTACTAGAATAACACTATGATCTTTTATTCATGTTCATGTATAAAATTTTGAAAAGTTCATTAGGTTGAGTCATAACATAATTAATATGTAATCTAGTTTATACATATCATATTTACTATCTAGTTTTCCATACATACCAAATGAGTTATATAGAGATATATGTCCACCCGGTCACATAATACATATATCTATATGCCATAAGTTCATAAAAAATCATCATATCATATCCCTTGACATGGAGTTTGGTTCCAAAAAAATATTATTATTGTATAAATTGGGGACGGAAACAAGTTTCATAAAGAACTATTGACCATAATCTTAAACCATCAAAATAAAAAAATAAATATTTTATCATTTAATTATATCCCAAGAAAATCATATGTAACATCAAGGGATGTCATCAATGATGGAAAATGATTTTTAAAAATCAAATATAATATCTCTTGATAAAAATAACATTTCAATATTTTAAAACACATTTCAAAACATAACACCTTTTTTAAATAAGTTTTATTGGAAATAACAATATAAACATATAAATGAATCTTTTAAACATTGAGTGTTCATTATTGTTGATGATATCATAAATATTTAAAGAATTATTCTTTTCACAATTTTGGTTAAAGAAAAATTGAAAATATATTGAAAATGAAATGAATAATAATTCTAAAAAAATTATAAAAATTAATAAATGGGTAAAACATCATAAATAAGTCTTATTTTATTTATAAATTAATTTTTATTGAATTTTTAAAAAACATAAATGTTAATGAAAATGGTTTTTAATTAATTAGATATATAAATTTAGATTTTATTAAATACATACTTTTAAAGTATTGAATACATAATGAGAATAAAATAAAATGAAAACATGTATTATCACGCCATAAATAGTGAAGAAAAAAATAACCAGATTCTTGATACATATATAATAATATTTCACCATTTGAATCCTAAATATCAAAAAACCTGATAGGCGATGATATTGTATAATGAAAAATTTATCACTTAGGTAATTTTGAATCGTAAGCTACATGAAAAAGATATAGTCAAATGGATATTAAAATCCAAAATATATTTCATATAAATTTATCACAAACAATCATGAGTATTATGTGCCCCATTGAAAATAAATAGCAGTTTAATATATAAATTGTCTCACATAAGTTAAAAATGAGATATAAATACCATAACAGAAGTCTAAACATCAGTAATATATTTTCAAAGAATATTATAATAATTATAATATTATTATAAATATATTATTGAACCATATTTATTTATATAATAACATATATGATTTACTTATTTCCATTTATTACACATGTATTAATAATTCCTTGTTAAAATCATGTTACGGTTAATAAATGACTTTTTCATAAATGATTTCAGTTGTTATTTTATGTCCTATTATAATGAAAAATGTTCCATAATATATTGAATTTTGATCATGACTGAAATATCATTAATATTCTTCAGATATGAATTTAGATTAATCTATAAACAATAGTGAATGAAAATTTGATACATTGTGTATTGAAATTGATGGCTATATGTAAACATATACACCTTTACAATTTTCTTAATTGGTTGAAGGAAATAAGTGAAAATAATATATTTCCATTATATATTTATATTATGTATCAAATATTGCATATTTTTTAAAACATCTCCTTATTTACTTCAATTTATAGCACATGTGAAGAACAAATCACATTTCTTCACATGGGTGTAATCTCTATTACACATGAACGACATTATTGCATTAAACATTGATTGGAATGTAATAAGGTGTATGTGAAATAAAAATTCATGATATTTTTTTATTTTAAAAATATTACTTATATATTTTATAGATATCATAATAACAATCCTTGAGAGGTGTTTATGGAAAATGTATCAAATTAGATTGCAGGGATGTAGTTTTTCGTCTAAACAAGAAATGTTATTGTTTCCCATTTGATGGAAGTGGGGAATGATTCAGGACACAAACTTAATATAATAATAGATTGATATAAAGATGATACTTATATTATTACGTTACCTTGTATTAAAAATATTATAAAGATGTAGAGAAGAATAAAATGAAGAAACATGTTAAAGAACTTTACCTCTTCTTCAGGTAACATATTTAGGTTTTCACCTAAAACCATCCTAGGTAAGATTTATGCTATGAAAAATGGAACTCGTATAATATAAAGGAATTAATAATGGTATTTGGTTTGTATTCAATGAATCCAATTGTTTTTTAGTGTGAACGGGAGAGGATAGTGTGTGTCCATTTATATGTGACTTGAGTGGAATTCATGTAGTTTTGTAAAATTAAATAGTGTACCAAAATGTTTCATGAGACACAAGGGTATAAAGTGTTACATTATTGAACCTTGGATTATATAAGGTTGATATATGCCTATAAAATGGTTATTGGAAAATATTATATTTCATTTTACCTCATGTAATTTTAATTAAACACTTAAGTAAACTGATTTTAACCTTAATCATGGTGATTAATTATTTATTATTTTACAATTTATAATGGTCAATTATTCAGTTTTAATTAAAATAAAATAAAAATTATTATTCATTCAAATATAGTATCAATTTTTAAAAAAAATTATCCCTGATGTCGTACAATATAATTTAAAATAAAACTCACATAACTAATGACAAATTAGTATTCCAAACAGAAATGCTTGACTAGTTTAAAAAGTAATTATAACATAATTCAATATGAAATAGGTTACAATGATCTAAATATGACTAATCAATGTTTAAATGAACTAATTTTACTTTTTAAAACATATTAATATATTTAAAATCAAGAAATTAAATTATAGTTCATAAATTCTTCACTATTTAATCAAAATTATTCTTTTAGATTATTCCAAAATAATCACTCAAAGATAATTTTGATTTCTATATTTCAAAAATGAATACCATTTTTTCAGAAAGATAATTTAATAGTGTTAAATTTAAAAAATTTACAAAAGAAAATAAATTGTTTTTTGATAAAATAGTATTATCAAAACATATAAATATTTTTATAAAAAGTAAATATATTTTTTCAAAATGATTTATATTTTTAAAATATTACATAATATTTAAAAAATATTTATTAATATTTGTACCACTACGTTTAAATGATATACTTTCGTTGTCATATTATAAAAAATTACTAAAAATCTATCATGGTTTGAAATAAATTTCTGTTTTTTTGTGACAAAATACAAACTCGTTCTTTCATGTAATGAAATATATAGAATTAATTTAATTTATTCCAAAAAAATCATTAATCTAAAGGGTATTACATATGTAGATTAATATAATTTACCCTAATAAAAACACATTTCTTGGGTAAATTACTTTTTTTAATGAAGAAACAAAAATTTTCAAATATTTTAATTTTTCATTCTAATAAAATAAAAATCCAAATTATTATTTAAATAAAATATAAAAATTAAATTTTCAGAATATAGTTTTTCATATTCAAACAAAACAGTTTCAAAGCTATGTTTTAATGTTATAATATATTTTCTCATTTAGAATTATGGTTTCATTCATTAGATAAAATCAATAACATATTTTAAGATAAATATATCAAAAAAATATAAATTCAATACAATTTACCCCACATAAAATTAATTTAGACCGTCAAATTCTATCATTGATAAAAAAATAACAAGAAAATTAATCTATTTCCAAACTATTAGTCATCATAAATGCAATCAAAAATTATTTTCAAGGGGTTTGGCTATGGTTTTTGTAGCCGGGGTAGTCATATATATTAAGGTTTATGTCTTACATATGGAAAAAAACTAAACCATTGATTTCGGCTACCTATTTTTACAGATACAAAAAAACTTGACGTAAATATATAACGACATGTATTACCTACAACCACCATTTAATCTATTTCCATATGGTAGTTTTTCATCAGTTTCAAATACAATTTCTGTGGAATATACCAATGTCGATTACATATAGGCACACTTTAAACTGTAGAAATATGACTTGACAAAATATAACATACATTTAGGATTCGACCACATAACGTAATTCATTTTATAATTAACACATTACTACTACACTAAAAACCATTATATGAATATATATTTATATTTGTATATAAACATATAATTTTTTTTTATATTTTTAAGATATAAAAAATTACATTTTATGGGACGAATTCTTGAAACAGTTTTAAAATTGTGGTCATTAGAAATTCCACATTGGACTTACATCCACATTTATTAAATCCAAAGTCATAGGATAATCCATTATAGACATACTACCATGGTTTTTAAAACCATGGACATTGATGATACCTCATAGTTCCTATTATCGTGGTTTTAAAACAGTTTCCATAGGTGATTCCACATTGGACCTATTTCCCTAGTTTTATAAACTTTGGATATTGGTGATTCTACATTGGGATTTATTTCAATGGTTTTTTAAAATTCGTTTATTATATGTATTCTATCCAATTTCTAATAAAATAGATGTTTCTACAACTTTCCTATGTAATATTATTCCTTCTTATTTAGATAATTGTGTTTAATGTCAAATTATAGGCACAAATTGAGTAAATAATTGCTATAGTTTATCCTAAATTGGAAAAATAACATAGTTTGATAATAAATATGGAATTAGATCCACCTATGGCCATGATTTTCAAAACAATATGTATATGTAGGTGTACATGTAGTTTGGATACAACCACAAATATACCCTATCTTGAGAATATATGACCAAATAATGAACTGTATATCGCAAAAATTCAAAATATATAAATTTTTCATATTTCTTATAATTCATTATGGTCATTAGTATAATCATAATTTTATCTTTTGGCCCTTACATTCTCTTATAATTTGTATTAATATAAACTATAATGACTAAAAAAATTGAGAAAGGTAATATATTAAGGATATATTTACTAAATCCATGATGATAATTGGTTTATTCATAAGACAGAATGCAATCATTATAAATTCATAGTTTATACACCTTGTTCAGAAGGATATCTTGGGTCTGTTTTCACTTTTTACGCAAATTGGATAGTATCGATATCAATGATAAATATTATAATAATATTGATATCCTTGTAAGTGATTGAATAAATCACCAATATGGGGAATTCAATACATATTATAGATTTTGATATTGTTTAGTTCTTAATAATGACTGAATATTTTCATTGATACATCATTATACATAACAAAAGAACAAGTTCATCCAATCATGATATTCCCTGCTGAATGAATCATTTTCACTATTCAGTTATTGATATATCTTCATATCCTCTAACTGAATCACGGACACACTGTATGGAGTATTATGATTTTCTTATCGATTAATAAGATTATTATTGAGAATAAAACCTCAATACTCAGTGTAATACTATATAAATATTTCAGAAATACATCAACAACATTTATTATAATAGAAAAATCATTTATTTTTAGTTTATATCCAACCATATGAGAGAAATAACTTTCACAGGTTAGAATTAATTCCCTTATTATGGATTTGAATTCTAAAAAAATTAATTATTTTTCATCCAATAGATTGATGATCATAATTTTATTCAGAATATAAAATGCAACTTCACTTATTTAGAAATTAATGTTGCCTTAAAGGGTGGATATCCAATCCATGCATAGTATAACAAACAATTAACTCAAAAGAGAATAAAAATATTTTTATGATTAATATTCCTAAGAAATCATAACCAGAAAAAATATATTTTATTTGTGATCATCACACCATTAGTAATATAAATTTTATTTCAATATATAATAATTATGGTGGTATTGTGAAATTGTTAGAAAATTTTATAAAAAATCAAAGTGATGGTAGATATATAATCAAACATGACATTAAAAACAATATAGAGGACCACAATTATACATATTAACACATTTTTATCATAACCCACATTTAAAATAATTTTCATATGATACGTCCATTTTTCATTAGGATTAGGAGGCTGAAAGTATCAATAATGACCATTAAATAAGGAATTTGAAAAAAAAATATAGAATAATTTACCTAATCCTTATATATTATACATTAGAGTGTGGGTATGTACATTTGGTTTGATTTTTCTCTATCATTTCCTTATTTATTCGTCCCTTCCCATAAATATTTGATTTCTTGAGAACCTTCATTTCAACAAAAAATACATTTACCATTCCTTTTATAGATTTTTCAATTGTGTTTCCCACCACACACCATGTATAATATAAATATCATCATCTTCTCTTCATGGTTTCCAAAATTCCAATTGAATTGAATATGAAATTTCTTATCACAACCATAATATTGAAGGTTACTATAATATCCATATACACCATTATAGTGTATTAGATAATTTCATCATATCATCTAAAGAACATTATAGATAATACACCTAGTATAATTTTTTTATACCAGATGAAAATTGATCAGTATTATATACATTATGGATTATAATACGATATGTGTACCTCGATAGTCATGTAAAATTTTCCTCACAGACAAACATAGATTAATCATCCATTTTTTTAGCCCTATGAATCCCTTCTCCATTTTTTTATTAAGATTAATATGAATATACTTATCTAAAATTAATATATTAATCTGATATCACATCATTTATTATATTTATTCAAGATTAATATTTCATGATAAGAATCCACCATTAATATCATTCTTCATCAAAATTGAAAACAACCAATTTTATTTTATATTCTGAATTATATAAAATAATAATTATATATTTAGTGTTAAAAATCCTTTTATTTGAAAATATTGGATAAACATACCCACTAAAATAAGGTGATGTGAACCCATGAATGACTCAATAGAATATTGTTTTCTCATTTCCTCATTTGTAACTTTACGATTATTTATATCTCGATAAAATTATGTATGAAGTATAATGATAATTTCCATTATAGAATACATAACATTTGTCTTATGAAACGTAAAATCATGTATCTATCCAAAACATTCATTACTAACTTGAATTCATTGGCTTCCATCCATTTACTAAATCAAAATACATAGTGTGATAAATAAAATTCATAGTTTGAAACCTCATAATCATGAAAAATAATTTATTTGATGTCTAAATGAAGACACCACCTCTTCAATCTAGGGAAACATAGGATTATCCATGGACATCTATTTTCATTAAAACACATGAGTACGTTATCCCATAGTTTTACTTACCTCAAGGATCTTAGAAAATTTTTCTAATCATAGATTTAAAATTTTAGTAAAAATTATACGATATCAATACCTACTTTGATAAAAACTCCATGTCACATACCATTCATAAATTAATATTACATATTTTAAGATAAATATTCAATAAATTTAGAAAATAAATTCCCAAGGACTATAAGGGTCTACATTATTTGGATACTAGACATAATATATTTTTTTTCATAAAATATAGTCTTCATATATAGCAAGGACATTCCAATATAGCACTCTTCATAGACATGACATACTGAATCCATTCTCAACAACTAGGGGATATAATTAAAATTATTATGTAAGATAATGTTCTCAATATTTGTAAATACGGGACATAATATTCTTTGATAATATGAAATCATAATATAAGAATAACGGTATGAAATCAAGAAATTAACAGAAAATGTTTGAACCCAATCAATCAAAGATCATAAAGATATGTCCTAAAATAAAAAATAATAATTTAAAATGGACTAAAACATATGTATGAAAAATCATCATATTATACGATAATTTCATAAAATATTGGAAAGATAATAAGTATATAATTACTTTCATATGTTGGGGTTAACTACTAATATTATCAAATAAATTTCATTCAAGAATCCACACATGGTTCCCATATAAAAATGAATATAGAATAACTACATGTTTCCAATATATGATGAATCAGAAAAACATGTTTCCCATAGTGGATCATTCCTACTTACGTGTTTCTGATAGTGGATCAATAACAATTACTTGTTTCCTTTTGTTGATTAGGTACATTGACTTTATTCTTATAGAGGATTACGCACAACCACTTGATTCCTATAGGAATCTCCTGAGATATTAAACATTACCCAATGAATTATATTTCATGGATATCCTAAAACCACCTTTCACAAAATGAAAACCATAGATATATATTATAGAAGAAGCTAAAATATTCATTAGACAATTATATCATAACTCGTATAACAACAAATTGATGTATAAAAATATCATAAACTCATCATTGAATAACCCAAGAAAAATAATTTGGTTTTATACCGAATTCATAATTATAAACCCTAAATATAATAAATAATGATTTTAACAATTTATAATATAACATAAAAACAAACTTATCATTTGTTCATGTTACTATATATTACAATTTTATTAAATGAATCGCTAGAATACTTCTATAAGAAAATGAACCTTTTATTTTAAAATCATATATTTAAAATATTAAATAATCCCAAATATAATGGAAAATGATTCATTGAGAATAAAATTTTTTAGTTTTAAATGATAATTCAAAACATTTATTAGTAATTAAGGAGTTAAATTCAACCAATTATATGTAAATTAAATTAAAATAGAATTTTAAAACTTTTTAAAAAATGTCAAAAAGAACATCACTTGGAAAAAAAATATTCCTTCTAATTTTTAAATTAAAAAAATTAATGACGTTAAAAAATCATTGGAGAGTATTAAAAGCATTCTCAAAATAGCTTTGTAGAATCATGGATCAAGAAGAAATATGTTTTTCAATAGAAGATAGAAATAAATTGTGCTTTCTTTGAAAATATTAACCCAATATTTTTCATACATAAATATAGAAAAATAGGAGGAAAACTAATAAGGTATATAAATAATCATAATTTAATAACATTTATGATTTCATCAAATTTTATTTAAAAAAAGTAAATCTTTATCTTAATCATAAAAAATATTTATAAACAATGACATTTTCACATTAAACCCTCAACACTTTGGAAAAATTTGAATAATAATACCAAGAAATAATAAGAAAAAAAATCAAACATTAAATATCATTAAAATATTTATATTCATTATATAATATATAAAATGGGGAGTATATACACCATACAAAATAAATGGGTGGTGGATATGTCATATGTCTCTGAAGAATAAAAGTGAGAGTAGAAATCCTTACCTCTAGTCTCGTCATTCAACACACATACTCAGACCTCTATTATGAATAATATAGATAAATTTTACTTGTATTACATAACCATAATAATATATATCTTACCATTTTTGATTTAATTATGATTTCACGTCTCCCATTTATTAATAATTTGTTTTTTAAATTCACTGTTCTGAATGACAAATGCTTTGTTCTTCATGCATGTTTCGGTTCTATTGTCCTGGTACATGAATATTAATCATGGATTATATATATATATATTGATAATAATGATATAAATTTCATATTATATATATATATATATTCACTCATCAAATTTTTATATTGAAAAAGGAATGACACTGTTTATAGAGACGGTTGGTCGATTTCACTCATCAATAAATTTACAATTTTTTAACAAAGGGGTCTAAATAAAGGAATATAATAATTGAACATTAAAAATCATTATTATATCATAAAAATCATACATATATGTTAAATATATCATTTTACCATTATTTAAAAATTAAAATTAAATATTACTCACATCACATTGTGTAGGTAGATGTCAACATGTACTGACAATTGATGAAATAATTTTCCAACGGATGGAATGATAGAAATGTAGAAAAAAATTCATAATTACATAAAAATAATTATGTAAACAATATAATATAAAAATAAGCAATCCCGAAATATAATATTCCAAAAAAATGTTGATCAAAAATGAATTACACGTGTTGGTAGAGGATGTAATTCATACATATATACCAGTGATGGTTTAATTTTTCATATGATGTGAAAGATATAAAAATAGATCGTTTCATAATAATAATAACAAAATTTATCAAATATAAATAAGAAATTAATTTTTAATGTATACCGTATATTTATAAAAGGTATATTAATAAATGGAATTGATAACCCTAGGTTAATAGATATAGTCTTTTTTAGAATCAAAATTTAGCTTATGATATAATCCTTCAAAATATGGACATTGGTAAAGAACATAAGATATATGATATTCTTACTGAATCTTTCTTGATATTTTAGTTGAGAAATTCTATTATATTTCTTAATGTGTTGTAAATAAAAGAAATATGGGTTTCCCTTTATATGAGTGGAAGATGAAACACATGTAATAACCAAACTATTAAAATACAATTAAGTCATTATCAATTAAAATGAATTCAAATGTCTACATATTTGATGAAAAAAGATCTAAGCTATAAATAACATCAAATAATTAATGATTCATTGGTTTTGTGTCATTTTAGACCATATAATTTCATTTAATTCCAAGGATACTGAATTTTTATATTAACAGTGCAAACTAATATTTCATAATTAAATGGATATATTTTATATATAAGTTCCAAATTAATTCATAAAAGTCCATTGAATGATATTATAGAACATATGTTTTAAACATTATTCTATTAATTTTATTTATTATTTTAAAATTATTTATTAAAGTATTATTCTAATTAAATATAATTAATTCCATTTTTGACATTGTTCATTTAATTTGACTTCATTGATATCATGATAATGATGAAATTTTTATTTAATCATCTAAAATTTCACTAGTATATTATAATTTTCTAAAATATTTATAGAACATAATATTTATTCTAGGTTTTCTATCTATTAATTTTTTAAATATAATTTAATATATTTTTCTATAAAATCTATAAATATTATAGCAATATTACATATGAATTTAAAATAATTATTGAATCACTATAAGTTAAAAATAAATTACCAAAATGAAAAACATTTATAATGATTAAAATAATAATTTAAAACTTAAAATAACTCGTGTTTATTGGTATGAAATATGTTTATAGATATTAGTATCATGATAGTGACATTTTGTATCTTTTTCTATTATTAAATTAACAAATAGACAATGTTAAAATAAATCTGGAACGTAAGGGTCATATCTTTCAATACCTACTGTTTATACCCAACAGGACCCCATTAAATATGATAATATCAAGTGTTATTAAAACTTTAATGCCTTATCCAAATGTTTTAAACATATCTAACCTGTGTTACCCTTATATTGTGACAAAAATTTAAATTAGTAACTATTAAAATTGAATAAAGTGACCTCATTAAAAAACGTATCATCTGGATTATAAATAATGAATATATTTTTTAAATAGAAGTTTTTATTATTTTATGAAATTTATTTCTAAATAAGCATAAAAAAGGAATCCTTATTTTTTAAAATGTTAAATTTTAACCATAAACATGAGTTATTCATAACCCATTTCTTAGAAAAATTATGGTGAATGTAAAAGAAATTGATTTTAGATTATATATATAATTATAACAATTCACCAATAGTAATTAATTTAATTAAATATGGTAGAATTACATCACATTCATGAAAATTGTTACGTTTTAAAAAAATCATTTTTTGTTTAGTTGGTTCATTTATTTATAATAAATTGAAATACATTGAAATTAGTTTATAAATTTATAAAGGATAAATTATTCCAGTATTTTATAATTTTACTTATATCCAAAAATATAACATAGGTGTTATAATGGTGTACTATATTTTTGTTATTTAAGACTCAAGGATTCTAATATCACAATCTATAAAAAAATATTTTAGGAAAAATTAATCTTAAAATAATATGGTGTCATATTTCCTATGGTAGGATTTGATTCAGTATATTTGGTGAGGAATGTGGGATATCAAATAGTTAGTGAAAATTCATGCCTTATTGTTCCTTCATAGTGATCAACGATGCCATGAGGTAGACTACGACTTAGGTGAAAGAAAATCTTATTGTGTGGGAGGATGAAAAGAGTCGTATTGAAGTACACTTAATTAATATTGTATTTTATATTTTAAATGATATATTATACATAAAAATTCCACCCATTATGAATTAATGTCATATATGTGTGGGATTCAAGATCCCACCAGATGAGAAACAATGGAGTCTCTCTACTCTAATTAAATTTCCCCATGGAAATACAGGCTGATAAATCCACAGATTATTTTATCCTCATAATCATCCTCTACTATAAATCTTGATAATTACAACTAATTAGCTATTATTTTGGCCAAGTATGGTTAGTTTCTTCATTCCACCAGGGTGAATACATGTTCCTAACAACTGTATGTTAATCATTTTAACATATCACTATAATTTTCCTTTTTTTAAATTTTATTCCTAATATGAACATATGATAATTCTTTATTTAATAATTCATTACTGTATTTTACTCCAAGATACCCAATATAAAATCTCTACCTAAAATTATAGAAAAATAAATAAAATAGGAAAACATAATTTCTTAATGAATGAAATGAATCAGTTCGATACTAAAAATATATAATTGAATTATAGATGATAAGATTAGATCTAAAGTATAAACAAATGGTTAAAAAAAACTAATATAAATTAATTGATTAATAAAAAAACGTTAATGGAAGAAGTGATAAACCCACAAGTAATCAAGATACATCACACATCTTCATAAGAAATATATGTATCATTGAAATGCAGATTACGACTTTTTAAAACATTTCCTCTGAAGTGACTCCATTGAGTATCTTTGCCCCACCCACTCAGATCATCTTTATTGAGTTATTTTATATTAAATGTCATATTGTCCCATGATTGGTTGAGCTCCTACAATGAAATATTTTTTACATTAATTCCACATGCCAAAATACAGAGTTTTTTTTTTCAAGGAATCAGGTTTAATGTTTAAATTAACCTTGGTACTCATCCCAACCATCATGTCAATGTCTTATTTTATAGAATTGACCCCTATATTCTTCACTATGAATTATTCATTTCTCGTTATGATGCTTTCACAAAAATCACACTCCAGTATTTCCTTTCCACATCGGAGGATATCAAAATACACAACCTCAGATACACCAGTCACCATATGCCTATTGGAGTCTTTTTCTTTGCTCGAAGGGTTATTATATAAAATATTGGACACCATTATAGGTGTAATGCCATTTCAATATAATATATTAATAGGAGGACCTGGAAAATTCAAATACTCTGGTCTTCAATGCGACCTCCAGGTGCGCTTAATAAAATCGTCTTAATTATTGATAGCTATCTTACCCTTCCGTGAAAAGGATCTGAGATAGTACATTACCAAGTCAAATTCCATTGACTCAACAGGGGATTCTGAGTTAGACACCATATTTTCTTGGGTAGAATCCACTTCATACCATACTTCAAAATCATTACACTCTCTTCCTCCCAACACAATGAACATATTTTGAGGTTTAATTACCATTCCTCCATACATGAATTCTCAAGATAAGATTTTCTTGCCTATGAGACTTTCAATAGAATCATTGACCTACTAGGATGCACAATGCCATGACCCATAAATTGGAATTTGGTATTAGAATAATATAAGACCAGAAATTTATTATCCTTACCTAGCGGTAGATAATAACATACTCCCCAATCACAATATCTCCATTCACTGGATTAGATGAAACCAGTTCCATGAAATTTCCAACCCCACCTATACCTATTTGTTCATTGAAGTTTAGATTGGAATCATTTAAATTATGATCAACCAAACTAAATAATGGGAAAAAAATTTAAATAGGAAGAAACACCCAGATCTTATTTCAATCTGTCAAAATGATTAGAGAATTTTGGTTCAGGATGTATTCCCTTTAGAGGCTTCTGAAGAGCCTGAACGCCATCAGAAGGGAGCAATAGACTACAAAAGATCTGTTTGTGCCATTTCAAACATAGATACTCAGTTTTATTATTGTAGTGCACAACCCAAAGGAAACAAATTTTAGGGGAAGATCCAATATACTATAGAAGATTTTAGGTGACACTATCACTAAATAATATCTTCTCATGATGACCCTTACATCCCACTAGTAGTAATGAAATAGATGCACATGGTGAGAGCACGATGATTTGATGTGTAAATATGAATAAAGCATGATGGGTTTGTTCTTAGGATATAACACACAAACTGAGATATATAACCATTCCACTACAGTTTCAAGACATCAACCTCAACATAGATGCAGGGGGGAAATTGGGTGACAAATGGAATGAGTACTAATGTCCAAGAAAAGATAACAACCGACAAAGTTTTAAAGCATTCTCATGTATGTATTTTGTAGTTAATTAAGCCAAAATTATTGAAATTGGATATATGATTTCTTTTTGGAGTGTGGTTACTCTATTTATTCATGTTTTCAATAACCCATTGATCATGAAATCTCAAAGGAATCTCATATTAAAACCAATATTTATATTCCCATATGCAAGGGGGATATGGTCCTTAACATAAATACATTGGTGTTTTATTATAAGTCTTGTTTTGGATTATTCATTAGGATGTATTCAATAAATCCTATAATGTTAATAACACCTTAAAATGTTATATGTACACCACATTACTTAGAGTGTAGTAGCATAAGATTTAGGCTTTATGGGTAGTATTCGTAATGATCTATGATGACGTTGTATGTCATGTGAGATATTAAAAATGTGGGGTTTCCATTAAGAGAGAACCACTAATCACGAAATTTGCATTTATAATTAGGTATCTTTTGATATTTGATGTATCTCTAGTTTAATGTGTGATATATACAATTATATTAATGAGTTGTGTACACTAGGTTAATTTAACATAGATGGTTGTCCTAACCTTATATCATGTATAATATCATTGTGATTAAAATTCGTATTTCCTATTAGTTCAAGGATTTTGATCACATATACTTTTAATGATTCACATTCTATTTTCTAAAATTCCTTTTATGTATGGTTATTACCACCCATGAACATTCTATGTTCCCCAATATGGTTCACTATAGTTGATGTCTCAAAATTTGTATGTTACGATGGAGTATGTGGAGATGGTAGAGATAGTAAGTTCATGCATGGAAGTGAGTAGTACATCATAGAAATGTTCATTGTATTTAAATTATCTTCCATGTATTTATTATAGTGTGTAGGTGTTTTACAGTATTTCATGTTAATTTTTTCCAATGAAATTATTTATTATATATCAACCACTTTGTTTTATCCACTATTTAATAGTAATTTATCTTTGATTTATCTTTACTATTTTTTTATTTTAGATTGCTGATTTTTTATATTTATAGATTCCCTATATTTCTTATTCACTATTAGAAAAATAGTCTATGAATACAAACCTAGTGACACCATTTTAAAACCGTGGCTATAGGTGGCTCGGGACACATTTATGTTCCCTATAGCTACAAATTTAAAACCAGGGAAATGGGTCTTTTATTCAAGGGTTGTAGCAACAATTTTCAAAATTGTGGCTAAATCCTAGAACTATTGACATGGATATGTGGCCTACAAGAATGGTTTTAAAACCCATGGATATAGGTATTTTTTTCGAATTGCTATAGCCAGAGTTTTGAAAAACGTGGATATTGGTCCCCCACCCTTGCGCGAGAGAAATCATTTCTTGACAAAAAATGGCATGAAGAATAATTTCCACAGTTTTTAGGATATTACCATTGTTTTTAACAATATATATAACATATTATATATTAATATAACTAAAATCCTTGGTGGTGTAGTGGTTAGGTAATAGGAATGTGAAAAGAAGGTGCTGGGATTAAATTTGGTTAGGCACACATTGTTTTAGTCTATTGCCATGATATTATAGGGATATAGACACTGATTTAACCATGGAAATAAGCCACCAATTGCCATAGTTTTCAAGTGTTATCCCCGAGTTTAGAACCATGACCATATGCCTCCCATTTCTATTGTTGAAACTGTGGCACTAAAAAACCCATCGCCATAGATAAAATGGTGGCCATAGGTCAGACCCTACTACCAAGGCTATAGCACACACAGTTGAGAAAAATGGTGGCCATAGGCTATGGAAACAGTCTTGGGCCCTATTTCCACGGTTTTGAACCATGTAAATTGCCCATTTTTCTAGTTGTGTAGATATTATAGATGAAAATGATGGTCATTGAGGTAGTGGAGTTGAATCATGGTATTATATTATAGATAATTGTGAAGAGTGAGTCACCAAAAAAATGATATTTACCTAATTGGATTAAATTTAGATTCATAAAAATGTGGCTATAATCCTCAAGGTAGTGATTTTTTCATTTATGCATGCCTTCTTAATCATATAGATAAATAAAATCCTCAAATAGTTAACTAATGTGAAGTTATGTTAGAATATTTTTTACTCATGTATTTGTTTCTTGTTTAGGTATTTTTATAATTACCATGAAATGTTTTCTATGATGATTTTTTAGTATCATAATCATATATTCCATTTCATTTAATGTTAAATGCTGATGTATTATTTTTATATGATTATATTAATTATTACAATATCATTAGAGAATTTTTATTTATCATTGAAGATACATAAACTCTCAATTTGGAATTCCTGTATTGAATTCCCCTAAATGAAATCATGTGCCTCTAACATTTCACATCATTGGAAAAACGTTATTCATGGTATCCATGGGTGGCCAGTGTCACACATACCATCATATGTTTCTTTACTCTTCTCAATTATTCTTTTTATATGTGAAATGATACATTTACACATCATATCTAGTGGTTTAGTGTCAGATATATTTTATAGAGAGAAAAAAATGGGGGGTTGGATGCTAAAAGTATTTTATTGAGGTTTTCATGGATGATAGTACAAAAGGGGTGAAATGTCGAGTGACACATCAAACACAAGTTTCATTAATGGTCGAAGAAGAAAGGGATCATGAATTTTAGGTAGGATATAATGATGGATAGGTAGTAAATACTCTATAAAAAATTGTGATGACGATTACGAGAATTGTTTATTTATTCAATGACTGAAACATCAAGGGATATGTGTCAAGATATGCATTCATAATGAGTATACGTGAAATTAATAGAGATTTATGAATGAAACTAAAAAAAGGAATTTCAAGATAGTATATAATGTTTTGTCTTCTAATCACTCATTTTTTTTGAATTCTTATATAGAACATGGGTATTTAAGGTTATTAAAATCACATTGTGTGTGTCTATATGCCAAATGATGGGTAAATATGTACAAGTAACAAGGGATTATATCATAGAACATTCTGAACAACTAGTTGAACCCCAAACTGTGTGGTCCATTGTACCCGTCGTGTATAATTGACCATACTACTAGGCATGTACATAGTGTATATGAAAGATATCCCATGTGGTTCCACATTTTATATCATCAAAATTTTATGTGTTGTATTACGAAAGGAAAATATTTTTTTATTTATATATCGTGATTTTCCATTGAATAACCACATTCTATATAATATTTTATAACATATTTTATAAATTGAATTAGCATGGCTTCATGTATTTTGGATACACTCTTGACCATAATGGAGGTCCTACATACCATTTACCCAATTGGGACACATACTATAGGTATCACTCTTGCGAATAAGGCCACAAGGACTTGTCCCCAACTACGTTAAGTCATAAAACTAGTTAATATAATATACATTCTATATAACATTTTATGTTTTGTATTCATAAAAAAATATCTACTGGTTGTGAGAATCTGACACAAAAAATATTATAATCTTGGATATATAATTCACAAAATGTGATATTTCTATATTAATCTTTAGTTAATGTTTTCTCTCAGTGTTAAGGAAATATGATGAACTTCAGCTTCCTAAAGGTATTTATGGAATAAGGAAAAGATGAAAAATGACTAATAAAGTTCATTAATACCTTTGATATATATTAATTTTTGTGTATGGGTCCTTCATATATACTAATAATTTGAGTAATCACCAAAAGGTACAAGGGTGTATGTATTTTTATCATTTGGTGTTGGTTCTCTTTTCGTGAATGGGATTGGTACTCGGCCAATAATAAATAGTCATAGACCAACAATTATTCTACAATGTGTGGTATCCGCCTATGTTATTTCATCAATTTACTCTACTTATAGAAGTCATTTTTTTTTAATCACATGGGTTAGATGTTCATCAATATTAGGGATTTGTAGAACCTATTCTTATATGACCACTTCAGTTGTGTTTGAGTCCACCGAATATATTATAATGATGCATATTTGGTGTTTTGAGTTTTGGGAAGTTGTGGATATGAATTATATAAATTTTATGAGTTTTTTGATATATATTTTTAGATCATGATTCCTTTGATATAAGGTATATTGTTAGGAAATAATATTTTTTTAATTATTTTTAGTCATTCTGTGAATTATCGATATCCTATGTGATATGAACCTTATATGACATGAAAGGTGATGATATAATCATTTTTCCATCCATGGATTCGTTTATACTCCCCACAAGTCTTCATATATTCCTACACATGTTGTTTGTATGAAGATATTGATAACATGAGATGAAATGATAATGGAAATATTGTTTGTGGAGCTAGTAGATATAAAGAATAGAAGTTGATTGTAGTTCATGAAGGAGACTATTATTATTGGTTTTACATTATTAGAATTTTTTTCAAGGATTATTTTTTCACCTTTTCAAATATTTTTTCTTGTTAGTAATATTATGTAGAAGATATTTAACTTTTTATATTTTTCTTTTTGACATTTTTCTTATCATTTATATATCAAACTTGAAACATGCATTGTTTATTTACTTCTATATATTTTTGTTGTTTTTATTATTATATATTATATGATATGAATATTTATTAAAAAATTACATATTATATTGAATCTAATGACAAGTATACACTCTTGTAGCTATTCTGCCTCCACTAGAATTTTTTAGGTGGGATTTGTGTCATAGATTTAGTGTTAGACCAATTTCCACCAAGGATAGTGATATAAAATGAAACAAAAAAAATTCCCTGATCACATCACATTCATAAGTAAATATATCTTATCATTACACTGGTCTATCCAAACATGATGAATGATGTTCTATCCGAAAAAATAGTTTCATATCTACAATGAAAATTATCGACTTCTAATGATAACTCTTATTCATTAGTGTGTGTGTGTGTGTAGAAATTATGGTGAATAACCCCAACATGAATCTCACTACAAATTCCATTGAAACCTCATGAGTTAAATATAATATATTCTAAATAATTTATATGGAGTTATATTTTTTAATCCAAAACTCTCTCTAGGTTGTGTACTTTCTATGATAAGAATCCTTAGGAAGGCCTATGTCCCTCTAATCTTAATCCATACTAAACATCCCCATGTAAAAATAGTAATATAAATGATCAAATAGTATATATGATTGGGTAAAACATTTGAGATATCAATTAAATAATAATCAAAAACTCTCTTCACCATTAGGATGAAATTCAATGAGAAATCCAATATCTAATTAGTGGATTCCCTATGTATATGGGATGATATAAGTGTCGGCCTTAATACAATAATCAACCTCTCAAGGATTAATCTCTCTTTATAACCACATGAGTAATCTATAACATAATTTTATACAGTTTATTCAGTATATTGGTCAATTTTCAAGATTAGATTAATCAACCATTCAACCATCATCAATGTTTTCATTTAGCCGGAATAATAATATTCTATAAGATCATATGGATAATATACCTCAATGTTGGTCTCTATGATAAAGTATCATCATCAAACTAAAAAATATTATGAGGCATAAACACTAGATTGAGCTCATCATGACAAATCCTTTAATTACGAGCTGTATTTTAATGTTCAAAATCATTTATAAGATAGGATGAATTCCATGATCACTAGATAATATATGGGTGATATAAAACATGATGAAAATGACACATCACGTATAAAAAATTAATTATTAATGTACTAACTTATTTATATTCAATTAAAAAATCCTTGACTTTCTATGATTTATAATGGGTTTTAGAGACCTAAAATGTTATAACTCATCCATGTCACCTATGATTATCTCGACGGTTAGATAACCATACAAAATTTCCCATTATCATCACTAATCTAAATTCACAAGTCATTCCTCAGAGGAAAAGTAACTAAAATTTATTGTCGTAGAAATCAATCAAATTTCATACAATTTTTAAAAGTCTAAAACTATAATTTACACATAAGGGATTGGGGTAAATAACACATCATATATAACAAATTAATTATTAATTTACTAACATATTTATATTCAATTTATAAATCCTTGACTTTCTATGTTGAATATTGGGTTTTTAGAGACCTAAAATGTAATAACTCATCCATGTCACCAATGATTGTCTCCATGATCAGATAAACAAACAAAATGTCCCATTATCATCACTATTCTAAATTCAAAAGTCATTACTCAGAAGAAAACTATGTAAAATTTATGGTCGTATAACTCAATCAAAATTTCATAAAATTTTTAAAAGTATAAAACTATCATTTACACATAAGGGATTGGGGTAAGGCCAATCCTCCACACATATCGAACCGAATGTTTTCTATATAATGAACCTGACATTAATAACAAGTAAACCATGTCTTCTTTATTACATTGGCCACAATACAAATGATTATATCCCAAAATGAAGGTAATTTTATAACATTTTGGGAATGAGATACATAAATACTACCCAATTTACATTGTGGAAAAAATAAAACATAATACAAGAAAATATGTAATGAAATTGTTCCTTGAAACGACATTTAATTAATTTTAGTTCATATCCATGGGAAAAGAAACAAAATAAGGGTACCCTAAAATTCTCAGTACGTGTTCTGTTGAGTTGAATTTATCATGAATAAAAATGAATATCATAAACTTAATGGTATATAACTAAACAAAAAAATTATCTATATAATTATTTAGTGAATATTAGATATGTAAAATCTATATTGAAATGAAAATATGTGATTTTTTTCCATTTTATCAATATCTATGAATAAAATGAATCATAGATACTATCATATGTATAATATATTGAATAATTATAATAAAAATATTTTCATTTAATTAAAATATTAATTATGTGAAATCATTATATTTGGAGAAATCATACACCTACCATTAAAGAGTTTCACATGACAGTTTAATACTATATGTATAAGCTAGTTTAATTTAGTAAACTATTTTTTCTCATGAGTTTTACTGATGAATTTATGTGGGATATATTTTTGAGCCCCACCTATTAATTCATTTCCATATCATTCTTCATATAATGAATAAAAAATTTAATTCATGAAAAAAATTCCTTATAAAAAAATATCCAAATTGAAAAATGAATATAGATTTATCATTATTGACCATTTCAACCAAATAATGTTCAAATTATACATTATATTTAAAAATGGAAAATAATTATGATATAATGATAACTACCATACAATAATTTAATTATTTATGAGAAATTAAATAATCAATAAAATATGGTCATAAAAAATTGATTTTATTATGGTAACGTTAATGATAAAAATGAACATGAGATGGTATAACAAATTTTACCACATAGTAATCTTAAATTCAAAACCAATTGAATTAAATAATTAAAATTGTATCATAAAAGACAACAGTTGAAGGATTAATCATGAATCTACATTTAAAAGGGGTACTATATACCCCATATAAGAGATATTAAGTTTATAACATTATAATTTTCCCCAATGAATGGAAATTGAGACAGATTCCCTTTCCATGTGTCTGACAGATCACATATGTTTTTTTCATCCAGAATAATATATTTATTTTGATTGTTTACATTCTTATGATCCATTTTAATTTTAATTATTAATTATTAATTATTAATTTAATTAATTTCCCTCAATTTTTGTATTAATTTTTATATTATATGGAATTATTATGAGTCTGAGAAAATTAATGGAACGTGATTTGGAGGCCACATATGCCAAGAATAATCCTTTGAAAAATGTTAAGCTACACATAGCATGCGTGAGTAATTTTTCTAATAAAATACGAATATAAATTAAACAGTTGACCAGATCAGAAATTTGAAGGCACCGTTGCATTCAGGATGGCATGATTACCCTAGGCGTGGCCTAGGTTTAGTCATTGTTGCCTTCCGGTGGAAAAACCCCAAAATGGAATAATCGTAAATAAAATAATTAAATAAAATTATATTTTTTTTCAAATTCATATAACACATGAACAGTAACATGGATTAAAAATATGTTACCACCTCTGAACTAGTGAGGGTATGATTTCCTTAGGAAGATCCTTACATTTGTTATTACATCTTAATAGATGAAATAGTTTTGAAAATAAATAAAATTATTATGTAAAAATTATTTTAGTGTTAAATTATATAACTCATAAAAGGTTACTCAAATTAGAAATCCAAGAGAACCATTGAGCTCGAGAGGACGTGTTCCCATTAGGAAGACTTAAACCTCTACTGGTGCTTTTTGAGGGTGACTGTTAATAAGTTTTTATGTTTTTTAATGTACACTCTGTAAATTTGCAAGAAACAATTTATACATTTTGAACTGGTTCACAAATTAAAATTATGGGGGCACCAATGAATTATTTACATCGATATTCTCTTAGGCAATATTTAACTTCTACTGGCACAGTTCCGATGAAAATGTTATTTTATAGAAATTACAAAAAACTCAATGATTTATTTTATCTATTTTGGTAATCGTTGAGTGATGTGGTGGGTAAATGGAGTTAATAGTTCATTCAATGACTTGACCATTTGTTTTTATAACCTCGACATTGGTGGTTTTAATGGAACACAAAACTTTGATCCTTAAGGAACATCTTTAATGTTATGAATCATGGTTTGTTCATCACACCTATTTAAATGATTCTTGGGCATGGGTTACTGGCACTCAAGAGAACAACATCTGAAGAAGTGCTATGAAGACTTCCTCTTTGAATAATGGAGCTTCGATGCATGAGGGGATTCAATATAGAGTTCAACGAATTCCAATAAACATTATACGAATGTGGACCCATCTTCCTCATCTTCAGTGACATACAGTGAACTTGAGGTAGCGTTTTATGCATAATCCTTCCCCATTACCCCATTCATGAATATATTGAAGAACACATAACAATCATCAAATGGGTTGTTCTGTGTTTCATTCATTAATGTGGGAGGATATTACATGGTTTTATTTTTGGGTGTTTTTATAATTAAAATTTCATTCCCATGTTGGTATGCTAATGTGGAGGGCATTGGCCAAACAATCAAGGCCCATACCCACCGCCGAACTCAGTTGTCGTGGTGTTCTTCATGGGAAATCGGAAAATATGGTTTCATGATTTATCAGTGAGACACATAGTGTTAGAATCATACCTAGAGGTTCATAGGTGCCATCAGAAGGGATAACAGACCATTTGAGCTCACATGGTGGCCTACAAGAAGCCCCATTGGCGCAACACCTACGGGCGATAGTGACAGCCGACACTCACTGGCTAGAGAAGATGGCGGCTCACAAAGGGCCCATAGCGGTTAGTAGGGTGTGGCTGCCCCTTGGATGGCTAGGTTGGAAGCCTGGATGCATGCCATTGTGCCATGTGGTGGAGGGGACCCGCACCCTCTGGGCACTACTGATAGGGGTGGCGGTGCCACATGACACCACCATTATTATCCGAATGGAAAAAATGTCTATTTTGGAAGGGGAGATAAAACCACACAGCTCATCCAGTCATGCCTGACCGAGGTGGTCGAGCAATTATGTGGCCTAACGCGCCTAGTCCATGACCTATCCCGCTCAGTCCGGCTCTGATGGTTTGGGTTGGGCTGGGCCGGGTCGGTCCGGACCTGGTTGAACT
Source organism: Viscum album (assembly GCA_963277665.1). Taxonomy (NCBI): domain Eukaryota; kingdom Viridiplantae; phylum Streptophyta; class Magnoliopsida; order Santalales; family Viscaceae; genus Viscum; species Viscum album. Next base: position 165,971,963 of record OY728129.1, on the reverse strand, counting down.
GGACCCAGATCCTTTTCGGCCCTGTACACATAAATGTTCATATCTCACAAACCAGACGATCATTTGATAAACTGTATACGACAATTAAATCCCTGGAAGAAGATAGTTATTTTGAAATACTCTACCTGAGTTTTTGGAAAATGTTAGAGTTGATTCTGGTTGGATTGAACGAGAATCCAACAATGTCCTCGTTACAAAAAGGCTTATAACTCAAAGACTGGACATTTGATTGATGCACTGTCTATTGTTTTCGATCCATTAGGACATGGAAGCCCATTGGGTTGCTCCTTTTTGGAACATAACAGTTGTTTGAGAACAACAGATATCTCGAGGATCTTTTTCTACGGGACTCAAGCGCACTGAGTGAGGTGAATCATGTGGATGGATGTCTTTTGAATGGAGACCCTTTCTGGGATATCATTATAGTGACCCTATTTATATTATAATCATAGAGACTCTATGTGGTTTAACATCATAGTGACCTTGTGTAGATCACCATAATAATAACCCTGTGTGGATCAGCATCCTAGCGACTCTATGTGGATTAGCTTCATAGTGACCCTGTGTGGATCAGCATCCTATCAACCCAGTCTAAATCATCATCATAGTGCCCCTATATGGATCAGCATCATAGAGACCCTATATGGATCAACATAATTGGGAATCTGTGGGGATCTGCATCAGCATCATAGAGACCCTTTGTGGATCAGCATCATATCGCCCTTGTGTGGATCAACATCATAGCGACCATGCGGGGATCTACATGATTGAGACTCTGTGTGGATCATCAACATAGTTAATCTCTATGGATCAACATTATAAAAACCTAGTGAAGATCAATAATCTAGCGACCCTGTGTAGATCAGTAGTACGCGACATGATGAGGGCCAACCCTATAGTGGACTATCGTAAATCAGTGACATACAACACTGTGTGGATCGATAATGGAACAACTCTATTGTGGACCAATTTTTGAAACATAATAATAGAGTAAATTTATATAGCTTAAGACTAATCATCCTTATTCTGGAACATTGAGTTGTAAACTTGGTTTAAGCTGTGTCTTTTTTTTTTGTGATTTGTAATTGAGATCATGCATTTTTTCCATTGAGAAATTCTGAGAGACCATCGGGTGTCTCGGGGTCCCAATTAGGGATTTTTATACTCTCCTATGCATAGGATTCACCCACACCTTGTTGTGTCTTGTGCAGATGATGAGAAGCTTGGCTGACACTATAGGGATCTATGATCAGGCCATACACTGAGATGTCTGGTTAAAATAAAGAGTGAGAAGATGATTTTTACCTACCCTTTAGGTAGGATCCATTTAGGACGATATAAGGAGATATTTTCTATTGTAGTTATATAATTCATTTTGGAATGCATTATGACCCCATTAGGTTTTGTAAACACCATACTACTGTAGTTTTAAAATGTTGTTTTCATCTTGTCATGTTCTTGGTCTGTGTAATTGTATCTTCAAAGTAAATTCCTTCTATTTTTCATAAAATTCCATTCTGGTGCTAATCGCCAATCCCTGGCCTATGGAAGGTGGGCTTGGGGTAGTCACAACATAGACCTTGAGGGATGGTTTGTGAAAAATTGGTTTCAGAGGGCAGTCAGTTCTACATAAAGAACTACGAGTCTATGTTCTCAATTGAGAAATAATGTTAACTATATTTAGTTAGGATTTCAGTCTAGGGAGTCATGTGTTTATGCAGCGGCCGACATATCCATACACTAGGACCCTGAATTTAGTTTTCAGACTCAGTACATGAAATCAATAATTGCCTTTATTTTTTAAATGATTTTCATTTGATCTATATTGATTTAGCTCACCAGGTATAACTTATATACCGGGGTTCATCTTGATTATCATTATAGATGACTCTACGAATAAATCCATCCATGATTTAAATGTGTGACCTTGAGGATGGTCTACAATGTGATGAGGATTAAGTACAAGGACTAATGCCTGAGATGTTACATTTGGGAAGTGTCCCAGCAATTCAACAACCCATTGGTCAGTAGTTACTACCTGCACTACCGGTAGGGGACACATATTGGCTCAGTACCTTTCACGAGTTTTAGTGATACATACCCCTCATCTTTCAAGGTGATCTCGAAAAATAGTCGGCTAATGACTAACATAATGTGGTGATTGAGTATCAATCTAGAGAGGGCACTATTATTTAAAATTGATGTCCTGGTAGGGATTATTCAATGTTAATCATATGGGTGATGATTGGGATTTGATTACACCTATCATAAGATGATGTGACATTTCTGTGGAAATGGGTTTAGAAAATTCCTTAGAGAAGTGGGTATCATCCAATGATATTCTTAGGGGATTTTTTCCCAAGTGGTTCTATAACTTCGACAACACAACATGTCGATAGTTGAGTATTCGTCAAGGCATACCAATCATTCTAGGTACTCTTTGAATATGATATAGACATTGACTTAGGAATCAGACCTCTAAGAGACTTGTGATTAGGGACATCAGAGCCGACACTATTCATATGTTCATTCCTACATTTGTTATGGTATAAGAGAGAACCTATGTGTTTTAATGTTCTTTGGCTGAGTAGATACCACCACTAAATGTTAGTAGTGGGAATGTAGGAAACAAACGTAAGACTCAGTGAGTTATGTGTGTTAAATGTTTCATAAAGGGTAAGTGATAGGGATAGATTAATTTTTAGGGCATAAGATGTGGAAGGGGATCTAGGAGAGAAGTATGAGGTGGTATACATTCATACATGTTACAACCACCACCCCAATGTGGTCTCCACCATTATTAGGGAGTTGGACGATAAGGGAAGGGAGTAGTTACATGTGGTCATATAGTATGACTAAAGGGAACCTGGAATGATTGCAGGTTCAATTTCTATAAAATATTAGTAGTCACATTAATAGAGATAGGTACTAATCATTCATTTTTATCATTAATATAGTTCAATAGCTAGATTTTCTGGTTAAAACATTGACTTGACCATTACGTATGGAGATACCTATAAGGGGAGACTCGATATTCACACTTATTATGATGGTGTGATCTGATCCTTAAGGCGAGAGTTTTGGTTGGAACCTCTTGGTGGAAGCATTGAGGCCTTACGCTGTTAGTTTGGGTGTGGATTGCTCATCCACAGTTCAGGCTCAAATTTACCTTTTTATGGAAAAAATGTTGTTGTATATCAACATCATTGGAATGGGTTTTTCCTTGGTTGAAGGAAAAGAAAACACAAGCCACACAAGATAAAATCTTGTATAAGAGGGTGTTGTTGATCATTATTGAGTTATACATCCTTACACTCATGGTAGTAGGTGTTTTGAGTTTACAGTTCCAAACTGTAGTGGTAGTGTTCATGAACATCCTTTAAAAATAGGTTTCTTGGATTAACTCCCTACAAGAAAACAGACTCAATCATTGGATTGTACCCAATGCAGGAACCAAAATCTACAACTGCATATCAGATGGCTTCCACAGATCTTGGGGAGCTGAGAGTATAGTTTGGAGAACTCTTTTCTGTCTACCAAGATCACCAAATTCTCTAGTATATCTTCTCATAGAAGTACCATAGAATGATATAGTAGTGATTGCTGGAGGTCCTCCAAGACTATTGCTTTGAGATAGTCTACAATCCTAGAAGGGGAAAATGTAGTAGCATAGGCACTCGACAGTAGGTTGGGTCTACACCAATAGAGAAAGGTGATAGTGAAACTACATGCGTTGTAGTTATCCATTGTGGATAATGATGGTACATAATACCTCTAATATATGATAGTCACTCCACCACATTTTCATCGAGTCATGGAGGCACATCTTGGGAACATTGACTGTGAGACCCGACGGGATCAGATATCCTCAAGACATGTTCCTAAATAATTTTCTAACGATGTTTAAAACAACATCATCTTCATATGATTCACCATGTAACTATTTATGATGCAGGAGAAGGTGTTATGGGAGTTCCACACATCCCATTTGGTAGTACATTTTTGAGTGTCGAAGATGTAATAGGACCTCTGGCGTCAATACTGGTCACTAGTGATGAAGAAGTAGTGGAAGATTTCATTTCACTATGCAACCCTTGACAGTAATTGAAGGTCGATCATCATGTTCATGTAGGCTTAGCATTGAAAATCGAGGTACCAAAATGGAAGTTGAATTTAATGAACATGGACATTATGATGAGACTACCACATACGTCTAGGTTCCATGATTTAATATGTCTGATCATTGACCGACTCACCATGTATGCCCACTTCAAACCCATCTGAGATTGGGGATAATTAGATGTATTGGGATGTCTGTTTGTATAAGAGATTGTGGGGAATCACTGGCTTCCATGGACGATCGTTTCAGATCGTGATACACATTTTACATCCTGGTTGTGGAATGGATTATAGGAATCATTTGGGACACATAGACTTTTTTGCACCACCTTTCATTCCTAGATAGATTGCCAGTCAAAGAGAACCATACAAACACTCAAGGAGATGATTAGTGCTTGAATCCTTCATTTTGTCCACTGTTGCGAGGACCACCTGCCACTGGTAGATTTCTCCTACAATCATAGTTTTCACTACACCAATTCCATGGCACCATTTGAGGATTTGTACAGGAGACCATGTAGATCAACTATTTTTTAGAATGTCCCTGGTGAGCCAGCACAAATCGGTCCAGAGTTGGCACAAGCTACCACTGAGATGCTGCATACCATCAAGGCATGGATAAAGGCTACACAGAGATGGTAGAAGTCTTATTCTGATAGGATACATATACCCTTGTAGTTTGAGGAGGGAGATAATGTCTTCCTCTGGGTCTCACCCTGATGAGGATTGAACTGATTGGGTCAGGGTGGAAAGCTATCTCTGAGGGTTATTGAAACATTCCATATTCCCAGTAGAGTGGGCATGGTGGTGTACCATTAACTATTCCCCCACATATGTAACTAGTGGATAATTTTTTCCATGTGTCACAGCTGAGGAGATGGGTTCATGATACCTCACACGGTATCGACTAGGGCATGTTGGACTTTGATGTTGTGGAAACATTTACAGAGATCCCATTGGAGATAGAGGATATATAGGAGCGAGTAATTCGGGGATGATCTATCCCTCTAGTGTAGCATGGGAACCTCCTAGAGTGCACATGGGAGCAGGAGGCTCAGATTCTAGATCAATACCCTCATTTGTTTGATTTCACATTGTTTTGGATTTTAGGGATGTAAATCCCTAAGGTGGGGAGATTGTAATATTCCAGAATTTTTGTATATTATTATTATTATATGTAATTATTACAAGTCTATTAAAATTGAAGGAATGTGATTTTTAGGCACATAGAGCCCGAAATGATCCATCAAAAAATACTATTTTTTAAATATCCGGCGTGGGTGAGTTTCCAGAAAACATTAAAAAACTATTTAACAGGTGCCCAAGTCAAATATCTGATGGCACTATTGCATCTTAGATGACAGGTTTACCCTTTATGTGACTTATGTTTTGTCGGTGCATGTCTCCAATGAAAAATACCGAAAATGGAATAACTGTAAATAAAATAATTAAATAATTTTTTTTATTTTTTAAATTCTTATACCTAAAAAATTGTAACTCAGATTAAAAATATGAGACTACCGGTAAACTTGAGTGGAATTTCATTTCTTAGGTAGATCCTAACATTGGATGGCGTGACCCAATATTGGATGTTAGTTCTTGGCCGTAAATAAAATAATTAGGTAACAATTATTTTATTGTTAAATTCTATAATTCCTAAGTGGAATATAGGATTTGAAATTGGATAGTAATGTTGATTTTTTATGGTGTTTTTTCCTTAGGGAAATCCTATCCTCGAATGGCACAGGTCGAGGGTTATTGTTAATAATTTTTGAACATTTTTTAAGGTGCGTTCATTAAATGGGAGTACAATGATTTCTATCTTTTGAACAATTGCTCAGATTAAAATTCATCAAGAACTGTTGAATTCAAAATTAAAGGATTCACTTAGGCGAACCATAACATTGAGCAGCAATGGTCAGAAGAATATGTTAATTTTTAGACATTACAGAAAAATAATTAGATTACTCCTTGAGTTACTTTATCACATTTTGTAACCATTGAGTGATGTGGCGCGACCACAGAATTATTAGGCTATTCATTGACATGAACATTGGGTTGAATAACCATGGTGTTTTTTTTGTAAATGGAACAGTTAATGCAGTTAATTAATGAACCACATTAATGTTATGCAACGTGGTTGGTTCCTCACAAATATTTAAATAAAACTAGGGAATGGGTTTTTTCTCCCAAATGAGGAAAATCTATTGAAGTACAGTGACTACATCCTCCAATGTCGAATAGAGCTTCAACCCTTTTGAGGATTCAAACTAGTGTTCAACTTACGCCAATGAATACGCTACGAATGCGCCCCCTATTCATTATCTGTTGAAAAATCCATCAAACATGTAGTTGGGGGGTTATTCTTGAACCACCCCCTTTACATCATTTTGGATTATTATGAAGAACAAAAGTCAACCATCCAATGAGTTGTTTTATGTTTCATTCATTAAAGTGGGAGGATATTTGGTGATTTCTTTTTTGGAGTATTTATAATTATAATATTCTTCCCATGTTGTTATCCTAACTCAGAGGGCACGAGACAAAAGAACCAGGCTCAGACCCTCCACCAAACACTTTTGTTGTGGAGTTCATTGTGGGAATATTTAAAATGTGTTACCATGGTGAATTTGGGTGCCACACAGTATTGATAGCCTATTAGGAGGCCCATACGAACAATCAGAAGGGAAAACGGACCACCGTTGATCAACCGATGGCTCGCGGAAGCCTCACCGGTGAAGCACTAGTGGGCGACGGTGGTGGTCGAATCACACATGTAATGGTGGAAGGAAGGGGCATACGGCAGAGCACTGCCATGCACCGTGGGGGAGACTATGGCTTTGAGGGATAGTAGAGGGTTCCCACACACCACGAGTCCCGCTATGAGGGGCATCTCCATGGGGTGCCACTATTTCTATCCGAACAGACAGAATGTCCGTTCAGGAAGGGGAGCTGACCCCATGCGACTCGATGAATCGTGCCCTGCTATGGCTGGCTGGGCTAGTATGTGGCCTATCGGGCTGAGTACATGGTCCATCCCAATCAGTCCAGCCCATCTTGTTAATGATAGGTTGGGTCAGTCCGACTGAGTCACACTGAGACTGAGACCCTTTTCAGTCCAGATATGCTTCAAAGGTCGTATCTCACAAACCAAGTTTATATTTGAAGATCCATCTACGAAACTATAATTCATGAATAATGAAAGTAACTTTGAGATAATCCAGTTGTGTTTTTGGGAAAATTTGGAGTACTGTTGGGTTGGATCGAACCTGAATCCTACCAGACCCTCTTTACTAAAACACCAATAACTCACAGACCGGGCATCAGATTGATGTGTCGTCTATCACACTGGAACCCATATGACATGGCTGTCCTTTGGGTTACTCGTTTATGAAACTTCGTGGAAGTTGAGGCACAACTGATATCTTGAGGATCATTTTATACAGGACTCAAGCACACCGAGTGCGGGGAATCCTCTGGTTGGATGTCTATTGAATAGAAACCCTTTGTGGATCAGCATAGTTGCAACACTATCTGGATCAGCATCATTGAGACCATATGTATATAAGAATCATAGATTCCATATGTGTATCAACATCTTATAGACCCCTTGTGGATTAGTATCATATATACCCTGTATGAATCAGCATCATAGAGACCCTGTGTGGATCCACATCATAGCGACCCTGTGTAGATCATCATCATAGTGACCTTGTGTGGATCAACATCATAGAGGCCATGTGTGGATCATAATCTTAACAACCTTGTGTAGATCAGCATTATAGTGAACCTTGTTGGTTCAGCATCTTAGCGACCTTGTGTGGAAAAACCTCACAACAATCATGTTTGGATCAGCATTATAGCGACCCTCTTTGGATCACCATTCTATTGACATTGTGTGGATGATAATTTCGGGACCCAAAGAGGTCTATCCCTATAGATACCGATCATGGTTTAGAAACAAACGCTCCTATGTGGATGTTGGTGCCAAAATATTGCACAACAGGGATGGACGAAAAAGAAGGCTGGCACGCTGCCTCGCGAAGCACCGCCGCGAAGCACCGTGGGCAGCGCAGTCTCGCGAATCTCCAGAGGCAGTAACTCTTTGTGAACGCATTTGACGTTCGCGAGCCCGCCGCGAATCTCCAGAGGCGGTAACTCTCCGTGAACGTATTTGATGTTCGCAAGCCCACCGCGAAGCTCTAGAGGCGGTAACTCTTCGCGGACGCCATTGACGTTCGCGAGCGCACCGCGAAGCACCTGAGGCGGCGCGCGAGTTCTGCTTCGCGGAACCCCTTCCCTATAAATACTGAACTCCCCCTGAGTCACGGCACGGACAATCCGACCTTTCGGCTTCTCCTCTCCCGAATCGTGAAGAACTCTTTGCCCTGGGAATCATGACCTCCGCGAGGTACTCCTACTTCGCGAGACGCCTTTGCTTTGTCTTGTTTTGAGCCCCTCTTCCGAGAGGGATTCCCTTCGCGAAGCTCAAGGGAATTCGCAAAGGAAGGGGATTCCCAAGTGAACCCGGGCAGCCGCGGAGTTTTTCCACTTCGCGAACCACCCAACCTGTGCTATTGAGCCCTATGCTAAGGCAGGATCGCTCCACATCGCGAAGCACACTGCTTCGCAGCACCCTGCTTCGCGAGGCACCCCTTATTCGTGAGGCAGTGCTCCGTGAATACTGTTGCACTTCACGAAGAAACCTCCACTCACACCTATGCCCCAAGCTAAGGCCAAGGCACTCTGCATCATGAAGCACACTCCTTTTCTTGGAAATTCCTCTTCCCGTGCGACCCTCCAGGTTTGCACGATGTGATTTCAAATTCCCATGGACAATACCACTCGTAGCGTTGCTTCGCCTAATGCTTCTTCACATAGGCACGCTAATGGATATTTCTTTTTCGCATAGCCATGCTAACGTGGACCCCTTGATGGTTCATTCCACAACCCCACTTGACCATGGCCTTACTAGTATCTTTCCTTCCCCAAGGACCAGAGGGTACCAGTTATGTAAGTCCTAGGGGTGCGGAGTGAACCCCCTTCGTCCGAGCAACAAGACGTTAAACTGCTAAGCACCACGTCCTCAAAAAATGACGTTAAACTGTGACCCGACCTCGTGCCTCTCACGAAGGGTCCCCCCAGCTCGAACATTTTTTACGCCACTCGCCTCCACGGGAGTGGAATCACCCATCCACAAGGGGTGATATCATCCTTATTGGAGTGGTGTATGTTCTCAACAGAAGGGTGACCCTAGTTCCCCAATGGATGGCTGCACCTCTGCATATCTGTACTTCCCTACTACCATGGTCAGTGGAGGGAGGATAGGGAACGAGGCACCTCCCATCATTGGTCCCAAATCCCTCTTTCGCTGCGCTTTGTCGCACTATGGGCCTCCATCATGGAGTAATTCCCAGCACCATGGGCCGACTAACGCATAATCCCCTCTTCGCTTATCACGGACGCATCCTTCGCGACGTGATCGTCAGGTCCTTGCAACCTCTTGTTTCTCACACCGAGCATGATTCACATGGGCATAGAGTGAGCACCAACCCTGACCCCCATCCATAGTGAACTACGAGGTCTTTGATCCCTGTCAAGGCATGGTACGTAGGAAGCCTCCATGAGGTTCAAGCCACATTGCTCGGTCGTTCATTCATGTCGAGTTTCTCCCTCGTCTAGCATGACATTAAACTGTATGCCCCCCCTTGTCCCGTATGACATTAAACTGCACACCCATTTGAACTACGAGGTCTTTGATCCATGTCAAGGCATGGTACATAGGAAGCCTCCACGAGGTTCAATCCTACCCGTCATTTCTTCACGTTGGGTCCCATCCCTGTCCAGCATGACGTTAAACTGCATTCCGGTCCGACGGCAAGCCGTTGTGACTCATCCATTCTAACTACGAGGACTTTGACCCATGTCAAGGCATGGTACGTAGGAAGCCTTCACGAGGTTCAAGCCCACCACAAGTGGACCCCCCAGGTCCACCTTCATGTCGGTTCGCCGACGAAGCCCCTTCTAAACTATGAGGATTTTGATCCATGTCAAGGCATGGTACGTAGGAAGCCTCCACGAGGTTCAAGCCCACCAGTCATTTAATTCACATCGAGTTCCACCCCATCCTGCAAGACGTTAAACTGCATTCCACAACCTGAACTACGAGGACTTTGATCCATGTCAAGTCATGGTACGTAGGAAGACTCCCATAGGTTCAAGCCCATCACCCATCGGACCAAGGTCCCTCATTTACGTCGGTTCACCGACACCCACCGCCCGTCGTTTATTCACGTCAGGGTTCACTATCATCCTTAATGACGTTAAACTGTATTCCATCAACCCTTTGAACTACAAGGACTTTGATCCATGTCAAGGCATGGTACGTAGGAAACCTTCCTGAGGTTCAATCCCACTACTAGCGGACCCTCGGGTTTACTTTCACGTCGGTTCACCGATGAAACCCTCTGAACTACGAGGACCTTGATCCATGTCAAGGCATGGTACGTAGGAAACCTTCCTGAGGTTCAAGCCCACTACTAGCGGACCCACGAGTTTACTTTAACGTCGGTTCACCGATGAAACCCTTTGATCTACGAGGACTTTGATCCTTGTCAAGGCGTGGTACGTAGGAAGCCTCCCCGAGGTTCAAGCCCATCTCTCATTGGACCAAGGTCCACCTTCATGTCGGTACGCTGACGATGCCCATCGGACCAAGGTCCACCTTCACGTTGGTACGCTGACGATGCCCATCGGACCAAGGTCCACCTTCACGTCTGTACGCTGACGATGCCCATCAGACCAAGGTCCACCATCACATCTGTATGCTGACGATGCCCATCGGACCAAGGTCCACCTTCACGTTTGTTCGCTGACGACATTCATCGGGACAAGGTCCACCTTCACGTCGGTTTACTGGCACCATCCCGAACTACGCAGACTTTGATTCCCTACCACGAGGATACGTAGGAAGCCTCTTCAAGGCTCAAGCCCAATTTCACCGTCACCCCTGCGATGGTCCCATTTCACTCCTCCTCCACTCCATTCATCCACCTATCACCCACACCGATTCTTTCTCGGATCGTCATCTCTCGGTGAGACAATTTCGGTACGCTCCTCTTCACAGCTGCCCATGGGCTGGCCCCGGTATTGGCATCCCTTCAAGGGAAATCCCTCAATCCGATCTATCCTATCTAATGCTCCGGTTGGGTTGATCCGTCTCCGCTAGAAGTTAAACTCGCAGCGTACCCTGTGTTAAACATGGGAAGCTGAGGAAAACCTCAGATATGTGTCTATGACATATAATTCCCGACGCTCGATGTTGGATGCCTCGGGCTTCCACGCCCTCGAGAAGCCCTGTGACCAGGGATAATAGACAGACATGCCAGGTTCCCCAGCATCCAGACACGCTACTGATGCCTCAACGTGACTACTCCCCCGACAGAAGGTTGCTGCCCCGACCAGACCCTTTGGAATGTCCTGACAGAAGCAGTGTAATTAACCGGCGTCCATGGAAACATGGAACTAGGAAGAGATTCACGAACTATGTATGAAATCTATGAGGGAGACCCGGACTAGGTGACAAGTTCTGAGGAGGAATCCAAAAAAGGAAGAACCGACATCCCATCATCCCATTTTGATAAAGGAGAAGACGTCCCCGAATAAGGAGTGAATGCTGCCCGCCTTTGGAAAGCAGGAATGCGGGGTGACAAGCGCAGCGCGTCCTCCTCCCCGGACGGATGTGCGCGCGCGCCCTATCGAAAGCGTCGGAAACAAAAATGGTGAACCCAACGTGAAGTTATTCTCTCCAATATGGAGATTAGTATCGTTCGAGACACCAGTAGATTGACGTGTCACCGGATCCAGATATCCGGTGCCTGGTCCCGCCAAGAAAATAGCAGGCCTGTTGTGAAACTCACCGGAAGTCGGGGCAGTAGAATGTGGGGCACTCCGTTCTGCAGCGTGTTGGCGTGGATCCTTCTTACAAACGTGGAGAATGGAAGGACGCTAGGGCACTGGTTGTCAATACGTTTCCCTCTCAATGCTGATGCGTTGATCCCTTCGTTTCTCAGGAACCAGGTTTCTATTACAGAGATGCGATCACCGCCCGCTAGCCTACGTAGGGGTAGGGGAAACATCGCCACAACCACCCCACATGGCGCCGCTACCACCACGACGGCCGCCAAATCGCAAAATACGGGGCGGCCACGTCCCCTTTCCACATCAGAGGTCATCCAGCGAAGGGTGATCAACAACCTCATGCGCAGGTACGAGGAGGAAGGGGTCATCCCAAGTAAGGGTATGGCTCGCCTGGACCTGGAGGCATCCAGGCCCCGCTGCCAACGCTACCCTAACAGGCTGTGCAGGGAGCCCCTGCTCCCCACCCCAACGTTTAACCGTTTCGAGAGCCTATCCCCGGAACTCCTTGAAAACTCCTCGCCTTACGCCGAAGAGGCGGGCGCCGTCCGGCTCAGCCCGCTCAAGGTCCCGACCCAAGGGCTCCAGGCAAGAGATCCCATCCGGCTGCGTCAGCGCTGCCGTCCGACTCCGTAGGAAGAGCAGGCAGGCCATGCTCTTGCACCACCTGCACCAGCTCGCCTGACCCGACGTCAGCGCCGGGCCTAGGTTGAGGACGCTCGCCCAGGCGCGTCAACGTCGACAGCTACAGTGGCCCGAGCCACCGCCGACGTACATCACGAATCCCCCGCATACACTGAGCAGGGGAACTCCTTCACCCAACCAGGATCGAGACCCCAACCGCCCCACAGGCAGGCTGGGTTGGCTCTCCGGGTTGCAGGCCCATGTGGTGATCGCCGCAAACTAACCTGTAGTGATGTCACCCCGTGCGGAGGTCCTCCCCGTACCACTACTCCATAGAGCGTGGGCCTTCCCCGATCCGAAGTTCGTCTTGGAGGCATGCCTCGTGCTACCCCCATCCCGAAGGAAGACCTGCCCCGCGACAGTGACGCTCGGCGCGGAAACCTTTCCCGCTCCCACTATACAGTGTATGGAGTCCATCCTCCTGCCCCCGACCGCCGATCTGAAGGCACCGTCCATCCGGTCCTTCTCCAACGTGGGGGCCCTCCCTACGTCCTCTCTGCAACCGGCGAAGGTCCTCCTCGCCCCAGCAACTCGAGGAGTGAAGGTCAGACTCGCTCCGCCCGCATCGTCTATGGAGGTCCTCCCCATGCTCTTTCCGATTCCAACAGAGGCTCCGCCTACATGGGTGCTGTCCATGGAGGTCTTCCCCATGTACCCTTCGACATTTTCCCTGGTGCCCCTCGCACCTCGGCTATCTCGAGTGGGGGTTCTCTCCGCCACGGTGCCAACGCCGCCCCGAGACTCCATGATAAGGATCAACCCCGTCCCGAAGAGCCAACCCGGGGAAGGAGAGCAGGTCGTCGCTGCCACAACAAGAGTCCTGGGAAAGCCCGGGTGGAGATCAAACCTACCCGCTTCTTCGACTCTGAAGCGGAATACGAATCAGCGATGGAACCTTCTCCCCGCTCCTCCGTATCAAGGACCAGGGCAGGAACCAGACGCGTTAGCCTCATTCTCCCGGAATATGAGGTCCACCGGATTCCCATCTCTCTCCGTAGGTACATCCAGGAGGAAGAGATCCTGGGAATTCCGCAGGTCTCGACCACGCAATCACTGCCATAGTCCCCGGAAGCGCCCTCTACCTCCACCGGAGATCACAGAGAGCTATTTTGGGGGCCAACGGTAGTAGAGAGACGACATGACCAGTCACCGGTATCTGCGATTCTGGTGCTGGAAGCTATGGCTATCAGCCCATCGTATCGTGACATCATGGCCAGGTCACCTTGCTCTTCGGAGGATGGCCTGGAATTCAGCAGCCAGTTAGTTCGTTCGCCGTATTCTCCACCTCCGAGTTTACTATCCCAAAGGTCTGCCTTGGTACCGCTACCGGTCCCTCAGCCGCCCCCGGTTGATGAGTGGGTCAATACAGGGCCAGACCCTGAGTCCGAACCCAGGAGCTTCTGGAGTATTCTTGTAGCAGATTACTTCCCGGAGAGGTTCTGGCCGAGGGCAGCGCTAAACTTTCGCGTACCAGAGTCCCTTAACCCTGAAGTAGTGGGGTGTTTCTGTCGTACCCTATGGGCGACACACTTCCGCCTCCTTTACAAGTGGGTGGAATAACCCAGGAGTCGAGAGTACTTCGAAGAAATCGGCGAGCAGTGCCGCCTGATCGATTCGACCGCACTCCTTGTGGCCCAGTGCCCCAAGTCGCCAGGACGTCAGAGCGCCCTTCAACCAAAATGTGTTCAGAGTTTTAAAGCACTCCGCAGAATCGTCAGGGAAGCTACCCCCCGTGTGCAAGTCCGTGGTTGGGGACACTTTGCTGCTCTCCTCTTCGACCCTATCCGACGGCAGCCCGATTCATTATGTGACATCGATGACATGCCCACGAGAGGGGTCACGGTCCACATGGCCGACGTTGTGGAAAAGGAAGACTAGCTTGAACTCCTTTATGGAGACTTCCCCACCGAGGGCATACCGCCACTGCTGGACCCATCAGGGAGGGTTACCCGTCAGCAGAGGAACCTGCTAGGCCTCCCCGTACCCACCGAGTCGCTGGTACTCAGTCGAAATGCCGTCAAGGGTAAGGATCACGTCGGAACTGTCAAGCACTCCAACACTTCCACCTTTGTGTAGAAAACTGACGAAGATCCCGAGAAGGCCATGTTACGCCAGCAGCTTGTTGAGCATAAGAGGTTGGTTGATGAACTCTTGGCTGAGCGCACCGTAGAGCGGCGACCCGACTATGGTAATCCCAGGCCGGGGCAGTAGGGGCAGGAACAATTTCCCCCTGGTGAGATGCCTCTGGGCAACCCTGATCATGCTACTGCCGCAGACAGGGCAGGAGCTGGAACGTATGGCAAGAGGGCGTGATACGTTTCTCCAAACCCCCCCGAGCGACGGGGCAATCTGAAGAACCCGTCCCGGGTGCCCCCAATCGCCCCGTAGGTCATTCCGCCAGTTGATCCACGAACGGCCGAAGCCATCTACCGTGTTGAAGAACCTGGCAATGCACTTGTGGTTAGGGATCCCCATCAAGACAAGGACCCCCACCCGGATGATCTTATTGCGGCACTCACAGCCCACCTCGAAGCGTTGGAAACGCGGCAGGTGGCGGTCCCACCAGATGGCAAGTCGTATCCTGCGTGGGTAGATGATATGCCCGCACCCCCGGGTTTTGGGAACCCCACTTTCTCGCCTTTCAATGGGACAGGGGACCCGCCCCAGCACTTGGAACATTTTTCTTCCAGGTGTGGCCCCATGCTGGGGACCCCGGCTCAACAAGAAGCCGCCAAACTCCGGTGTTTCGTACTGACATTGGAAGGCCCAACATCTGTCTGGTACAGCCAGTTCCCTATCGGATCAGTGACCGGTTGGGAGGACCTCCGGCAAAAGTTCATGTACCAGTTCAGCTCTACCATGTGGAAGACCAGCATTGCAGACCACTTCAAGTGCAAGCAAAGGCCTGATGAGCGGGTTGCATATTTCATCGCCCGGTGGAAGGGAATTACGTATTCCCTCGATATGCCACTGAATAAGGATAAATTACTGACTATGTGTGTGGGGAACATCAAAACGGAGCTGGTACCCTCCCTGATTACCCAGAACTACCCTGGAGGGTTCAAAGATTTCTCAGACAAGGCTCCGCGCCTTGAGGAATCCCTGCAACAGGCTAGTCAAGCACGTTTGTTGCCCCCTATGATCCCAGCTAGGAGGACCGCCAAGGCTGAACCTGCCACGGTGGCACAAATAGAAGCCCCGAGGCAGCTGGAGTTACTGACGGTGGCACCATCCCCGTAACCCCGCAGAGGTCCTCCACCTCAAGCATAGGCTCCTGCCCAGTAGAGACCACCTCAGAACCGACAGGTTCCCCCACGCAATGCGCCACCACCACGTAGGAGAGACAATCTGGCGCCGCCTCCTGAGCAGGCCCCTTCGGCCCCTCGTCATGGCCAGGCCCCCAGGGCCCCCTATCTGGAAAGAAGGCACCAGACATATTCGTTCAACGAAAATCAGGTCCTTGGCTACTTCCGAAGCGCTCTAGAGAAAGGGATTGTGCGCCTACCCGAGTGCAGAAGGCCGACAGAGGCGAATCTCACCGATCACCCCAACTACTGCCCTTATCATCGGATTCTAGGGCACACCCTCAAGAAATTCTATGTGTTTAAAGACTAGCTTCAATATCTAGTCAACAACAATATAGTCAAGTTGGGCCTGACACCATCACAATTGGAGGGTGTCTTTTCAGGATCAGAGATGGGCAGCGACAGCGAAGGCGAGTGGCAGCAGGTCCCCAGTCGCGGATCCCGGAAATACGACGACTGGATGGCTCGAAAAACCATCGTCCGTGCCCATGGTATCATCCGGGTGCGCCTGAAGCAGTCGGAACCTTTAGAAGAAGTAGCCGGTGCCACCGCATCGTCTTCACAGTCGACCTCTTCCCAAAAGGGCAAGCATCAGCAACGCAAGAAGAAGCAACGCGCACCGATGGTGCCGTCGTCATCCCGCACTTTTGGTGCCTTTATGTCCCTTGAAATGGGGATTCCTCCCAAAATCCGCCCAGTGGTGGATGATTCCTCGAGAGACAGCCAGGGGTACACTTCGGTTAACACCGTGGAGCTGGTAGAGCCCTATATGACCCCCGACGAGGGGGAACGCCAGGCGAACCTTCCCAACGTTTCCAGACGACGTCAACGTTAGTGGAATCGCAACCGTGCTGGTCATCGAGGTAGATCAGCGGGCACTTTTGGCCAAGCCGTCCACGCTACTGAGACCAGACAGCAGGCTCAGTACAGAGCTCAACACGTGCAACCCCATCTAACGCTCTCGGCTCTACCACCACCGCCGTTCGTGCTACTAGATCAGGGAGAGATGCCTCGTTCGTATCACAGTCAGTCTTGCCCGGCTACAGGCCAGCCTCCGCTGTCCAATCCTAGTCCGGTGACTACTCTCCAGGCTTCAACGAGTAGGCAGCAGGATGTACCCAGTACTAGTTGATCGCCGTTTCAACCGGCTGGACCCGCTATGCCTCCAAATGCCGAACGACCTCCAGTAAGCTTAGGTTCGCGTTTGGCATGAAAGTATGATGTCCTGAAGCACCTAGCCGGCATTCCGGCAAGGCTTTCTATTCTTGAGGCCCTTCTCCTGTCATCCAAAATGCGTGAGGCACTTGCCGAGGCCTTAAGGAGCCCCCTCCAGTTTGAGACGGAGGTAGTAGCTGCAGAAGCCTTCCATGCCTTCTAATCATTTTTTTTCATTTCAAATGGCCGGTTTAAGGGGATTCTGGTACCCGAGACGATTGAAAACTCCGAATGTGAGGTGGTTATCTCGTTCTCCGGTGAAGATGAGGACCCTCCTATACAGGGGCACATTCGCCCGCTGTACATCACTGGCCACTTCAATGGTGTGGAAGTCCGCCGCTGCCTTTTTGACAGGGGTTCCAAAATCAATATAACTCCGACTCAGATGTTGCGAATGTTGGGTCTGTCTAAAGGTGATTTAACTCCCTATGACCTCAGAATCCAGGGGTACGACAGGACCGAGAAAACCCCAGTCGGCAAGATCCGCATGAAGACTCTGTTCGGTGGCATAATTGTCGGCACTGAGTTCATGGTCGTCTCTCCGGACACCGCCTACAATGCATTGATGGGTAGGCCATGGCTCCATCTGCATGCAGTGGACCCTTTGTCGTATCACCAGTGCCTCAAATACTCAATCAACGGTCAAGTAGGCGTGCTGCAAGGAGATGCGTCCCCTTTCGGTTCTTGTGAGGCCCGCTATCTGGATGTGGGTTATTACAAAAGAAAGGATAAAAAAATCCTGGTATGTGAGGATGAAACTGCCCCGATCACAAGTGATCCCTGGGCAAGCGTGGATGACGCCTACATCCTCCCGATCCACCGGTTGGAGGCCATGACCCTCGACATGGGTCAATGTTTTGTTGTTTCGGGTACGCAAATAAGGAATGTTCCCATGTACAAGAGACGGTGAAAAATCACCTCGTACTCCTATATCAACTAGGCTCAGGTCATCCTGGAAACTCCTACCCTTGTACGGTACCAGAATGTCAAGCTTATGACAACGGCAGTACGCCATACGTGTCTCTTCCGCCGGGGTGGAATCCACCGACTCAGGCCGACACATCACCACTACTTTGATATCATCAAACATGGCCACGTAGGCCAAAGTCCATATGGGATAGGATCGATTGCATTCATTGCTATGGTCTCAATGGAAAGTGAGTCTCCCGATGTGACGACCGCTGCTGCCCGAGCCGGCACCTGTTGCCCCTCGGATTTTGATAGCCCAGAAGTATCTCCCGTCGCAGGAAGTTCCCCCACGGGTGGGGAGGAAGACCTAGAGGATTCTCCCCCCGCCTTTGAAGAAGGCGTCTCTACCACGGTTGATGAACTGGTATAGGTGAACCTTGGTAGCGAGGCAGATCCGAGACCCACATTGATCAGTGCAGCCATGTCCCTCGAGGAGCGGCAGCAGTACGTAGACTTCCTCAAACAACATCGTGACGTGTTTGCCTGGATTTACAACGAGATGCCAGGACAAGATCCCCAGGTATCTGTTCACCATCTGGGCCTCCCGGCAAAACACTGTGGGTTTAAGCAGCCCCCCAGGAAAATGCACCCTTCTCATGGTGCTATGGTTGAGGCCGAAGTTGACAAGCTTATCAAATCCAACATCATTAAGGAAGTCCAGTACCCCAAGTGGCTATCCAACATTGTTCCAGTCAAGAAGAAGAATGGGAAGATCAGATTCTACATCGACTTCCGTGATCTTAATCGCCACTGCCCAAAGGATGACTTCCCACTCCTGGTGACAGAGTTATTGATTGATGCCACGGCCGGGTTCCAAGCCCTCCCTTTCATGGATGGATACTCCGGGTACAACCAAATCCGGATGGCCCCTGAAGAAGAGGATTCCACTGCCTTCAGGGCTCCCCAAGGTACCTTTTGCTACCAGGTTATGCCATTCGGTTTGAAGAATGCAGGTTCCACTTATCAGAGGGCCATGCATCGCATATTCAAACCGATCCTCGGGACATTAGTGGAAAGCTACATGGATGACCTCGTAGTCAAATCATGTCAGCACCAGGACTATCTCAAAGACCTCGAGAAAGTGTTCGGTTTCCTCCATTCCCGTCACCTAATGATGAACCCGTTGAAGTGTGACTTCGGGGTCACCACTGGGAAGTTTCTGGGCTTTTTTTCCAGATACCGAGGTATTGAGATCGACCCGGATAAGATCAAGGCCATCAGCCAAATGCCTCCCCCGAGCAACGTTCGGGAGATTTGAGGCCTTCAAGGACACTTAGCCTATATACGTTGATTCATCACGAATCTGGCCAGCAAGTGTAAGCCCTTTTCCCGGCTCATGAAGAAGGGCGCCGCCTACGAATGGGATGAGGAGTGTCGGATCGCCTTCAAGTAAATCAAGCAGTATCTGCTCCAACCTCCGGTCTTGATGCCACCCATCTCCAGAAATCCGCTGGTCCTTTATGTGACCTCCCTGGAGAGATGCCTCGGTGCGCTGCTCGCCCAGAAGAATAACGAGGGTACAGAGAACAGTCTCTACTATCTCAGCCGCATGCTTCTCGATACGGAGGTCAGATACTCTCCCATCGAAAAGAGATGCCTTGCGCTCGTATTCACCGTGCAGAAGTTGCGACATTACCTGCAACACCATGATGTGAAATTGGTCTCCCGGGTAGACCCACTGAAGTACATCCTGAACCGCCCCATGCTGACTGGCCGACTAGCACGATGGTCAGTGATTCTCCAGCTGTTTGATTTCAAGTTTGTACCTCAGAAGGCCATTAAGGGACAGACATTGGTAGTCTTTTTAGCTACCCATCCAACCTCCGCAGATCAATCCCTAGACCAGGATTTTCCTGATGAGACGATCCTCTCAGTCGATCATGCTGTCCCGTGTTGGAAAAAGAATTTCGACGGTGCCTCCCGGAGCCCCACCCGTAGGAGGCTCAACGATCCCAATCTCAACAGAGTGGGCCTAAGTATTGTCTTTATTACCCCGGTGCAGATCGTCCTACCATACTCGTTCCTGTTGTCAGAAGGCTGTACGAAAAATGAGGCAGAGTACCAGGCTCTCATCACCAGCCTCGAGTTGGCCCTTGAGATCCATGTGCCCCATCTACATGTGAAGGGAGATTCCGAGCTGGTAATCAAACAGGTTAATGGCAACTACGTCGTCAGGAAGCCAGATCTTTCACTGTTGCTGGAGTACACCCTCCGCCTAATGGACCAGTTCTCTTCTCTGCCAGAGGTTACCCATGTCCCACGGTCATAGAACGGTCAAGCAGACTCCTTGGCTGGCTTGGCCGCATCGCTCGCAGAACTCGAGCAAGATGATTTAATCATACAAGTGGCACACCAGAGAGTCATTGCCCCCGTCACCCAAGAGGAAAATGATGGCATGCGGGTAGGTCATCTCACCGTCGGACCCTCTACATCAGGTGTCCCAGGTTCGTCAGACATAGTGGTTGAAGCTACTCCCGACTGGAGGGCACCTTTTGTTGAGTATCTCCAAAATGGTTGCCTCTCGGATGACCGGGCCGAGCGCGAGCGAATCCGACGCCGCGGGCTGCAATTTACCCTCCAGAGCGGCCCCATTCTTGAACAGATCCCCTATAAGCGGAGTTTCGATGGTGTCCTCCTCCGTTGCATCCAATGAGTAGAGATACCTCAAGTTATACAAGAGGTTCAGGCCGGTTCCTGTGGCTCCCATCAAGCTGGGCCGAAGCTGTCTCATCAAATCCGGAGGTTGGGGTACTTCTGGCCCTCTATGATCCACGATTGTATTGGATATTCCAAAAGATTCCACGCATGACAAGTTCACGCCAACTTCCTGCATCATCCGCCGGAGCCCCTCCACCCCACCATGTACTCTTGGCCATTTTCGGTATGGGGACTTGATGTAGTGGGACCGTATCCACCGGTAACAACCCGCCAGTGTAGGATCATCTTGACTGCTACAGATTTCTTCTCCAAGTGGGCAGAGGCAGTTCCGCTCAAAGAGGTCAAGGCCTGTTCCATCGTTGACTTTGTGAGCTCCAACATTATCCTCCGGTTTGGGGTCCCTCATGTCGTCCTCACCGTTAACGACACCAACTTCCGAGCGGCTGAACTGAAGAAATTGTACGCCATGTACGATATCCGGTCGAACCATACCTCCCGCTACTACTCGCAGGAAAATGGATTGATCGAGGTGTTTAACAAAACCCTCTCTAACATTCTGCAGAAGATGGTTGGTCAGAACAAGAAAAGTTGGCTGGAAAAGCTCCCCAACGCCCTCTGGGATTACCGGACGACGACTCACAACTCTACCCAGGTGACCCCATATTCCCTGGTGTACGGAGCTGAGGCCATCCTACCCATTGAGATCCAGCTTCCATTATTACACACTGCAGTTTATGATCACCAGACATCAGATGAGGTGGTCGAGATCTGTCTAGCTGAATTAGAAGCACTAGACGAGAACTAGCTTCATGCCCTGCACAATCTAGAAAGGCATCAAGATAAGATAGCGAGGGCCTTCAACAAGAAGGTTCGTCTCCGCTGTTTTCTACAGGGCGACCTGGTACTGGCCCTTCGAGCGCCAATGATTCCTGGTAGGAAACCGCCCAAATTAGAACCCAAATGGGAAGGGCCTTATATCATCCATAAGGTTTACCCCAATGGAGCATACTCCTTGGTGACCACGGATGGAGAACGTATAACCCCTCCCACCAATGCCAAGTTCCTAATGAAATTCTTTGCCTTGGAAAAAAGGGTCCTGCACGACCCTAAACTGCAAGTTGGTCTCGCACAACCTTAAACTGCATCTTCATCCTATAAGACGATAAACTGTGAAACGGTCCCGCATGACCTCAAACCGCACATTATGGTCCAACATGACCCTAAACTGTAAATTCCTGCACGACCTTAAACTGCATCTTTGTCCTGCAAGACAATAAACTACAAAATAGTCCTAGCTCTATGACTTTAAACTAAGATCTCCCCCCGTCCTTACTACAAGACATTAAACTGCAAGCTAGTCAGGCCTTCCTAACCGAGGCTCAGCCTCAGGCCCCTGGGCCTCCTCGGGCCCCAAGGCCCCTGTCCTTACTGCAAGTTGTTAAACTGCAAGCCAGTCAGGCATTCCTGACCGAGGCTCAGCCTCAGGCCCCTTGGCCTCCTTGGGCCCCAAGACCCCCGTCCTTAATTCAAGACGTTAAACTACATACCAGTCATGCCTTCCTGACCGAGGCTCAGCCTCAGGCCCCTTGGCCTCCTCAGGCCCCAAGTCCCCTGTCCTTACTGCAAGACATTAAACTGCAAGCCAACCAGGACTTCCTAACTGAGGCTCAGCCTTAGGCCCCTTGGCCTCCTCGAGCCCTTGGCCCTCCGTCTTCACCGCGAGACGTTAAACCACAAGTTGGTCAGGTCTCCCTGACCGCGGGCCGGCCCCAGGCCCCTTGGTTTTTCCCCGACTTACCCTCTTGTGGGATTGTATGGTACAGTAAGGGATTACGTCCTCATTCACGTCGGATTACTTGTCGTACCTTACATATCCCCAAATGAGATGCTCCTCATCCCGCATGATGATAAACTGCATTTCAAGAACTATGCGTGGCGTGATTCCCATTTTGATGGGATACGTAGGAACGCTCAGACGCCTCATCTTGAGCCCAGCCCCAAGCTTTTCTCTTCCACTATCCCCCATGGGAATAGTATCCTTGGAGGATCTTTGTGTATCCAGGGAGTAGGATTTCTTAGCCCCGCTCATACAACCCTTCTCGTACAAGGATTGTAAGGGTCGCACCATGTGCCCACTCCCGTTCTTCTATCCCCTGACGTCCTCACTACGTGACGCTAAACTGTATGGCCTTCAAGAACTACGTATGGCTTGATTACCGTCCTAATGGGATACGTAGGAACACCCGGGCATTTCGTCCATTGGCCCAACCCAAAAACCAAAATCTTCCCCTCGGGTCAAGACATGGCAGGGTGCACACTTTTTCCCCAACTCAGATCGAGCAAGCCTCGACCCGGCTGCAAATCCCCCTGGAGGTGTTTGCCTTTTTCGTGGATGGATACAGCTATGCTTCACCCACTCCTTGACTGGGATTCCATCATTTTTCACACCCATAGGGACCCCTAAGAACGGCCTGGATTCAATTCCCAAGGTCTCTCCTACCGTTATGGGCCAACGCCCCCGAGGGTTTTCAAGCAACAAGACGATATAAGTCCCACATTGCGAATTTGGTCAGCGGTCGACGCTTATTTGTTTCTCCCATATCAGGTCACCATAGGAACGTTGTGTTTCGAACGTGGTCAATAGTGTCCTGGATCTTCGGGTCCACCCCAAGATGTCCCAGACATCGAGTGCAGTGATTCGTCCTGCCCCATCCCAAAGTGACAAACTTCCCCCCGGGTGGTGCTAGCGATCAGGCCCACGGCCCCGATTCCCCATAGGGGTGTACGGTGTGGTGTAGGACTACGTCCTCATTCACGCCGGGATCATTTACCATGCCATACGCCTTCTCTTACGAGGCCCAGCCTCAGGCCCCTTGGCCTCCTCGGGTCCCCGACCCCCGTCCTCATGTATGATGTTAAACTACAGGCCCGTCAGGCCTTCCTGACTGATGCCTGAACTTAGGCCCCTTGGCCTTCTCGGCCCCCCCTGGTCTAGGTCTCCTCTTACCCAGGGTGTACGGTGTGGTGCGGGACTACATCCTCATTCACGTCGGGATCATGTACCATGTCGTACGCCTCCTCTTACAAGGCCCAGCCTCAGGCCCCTTGGCCTTCTCAGTTCCCCGACCCTCTTCCTCATTGCAAGACGTTAAACTGCAAGCAGGTCAGGCATTCCTGACCAAGGCCTAACCATCAGGCCCCTTGGCCTTCCCAGGCCATGGCCCAGGTCCTCCCTTATAGGAGTGTATGGTGTGGTGTGAGGTTATTTTCTCATTCACGTCGATCTCGTAATGACAACGCCATGTACCTCTCCCTCCTGAGCTGTTTCGTAGATCCCTTTTCGGCAGCTCACCGATGTGCCTAAGAGTACTCTGGTTTATTACCTGGAATTCCAAGCTTTACTCAGACACGTCCGCACCCGCTTTCCAGGCTTTGTGTATCCCTGTATCAGGGCTTTCATCATCTTTCACACCCGGAGGGACCCCCAAGAACGGCCTGGATACTACGCCCAAGGGCTCTCCTACCGTTACGGGCCAATGCCCCTGAGGGTTTTGGACAACAAATCGATAAAAACCCGCATTGCGAATATGGTCGGCGGTCGATGCTCGTCTGTTGTTACCACCTCAGGCTAACGCGATATGGACGCTGCGTCTCCACCATGGTTAACAGTTTTCCTCTGTCGCCACGCTGACCCATTAGGCCCAAAATGTCGGGTGCACAATTCACACCCTTCATCACTTCACCGTGTCCAAGTGGAGTCTCGGAACATTTGGTACTTTTCCTCCGTGCACGTCTGCGTGTTGGGGGAACAAGTCGTGTCAAAGGTGTCCTTTGGGGCTCTACCAACTCCCGTTTGACTCACCCCATGTATTGCGATGAGGATACCCCCCTTGTTTCCCACACCGAGTTTAACTCACGTGGGCTTAGGAATCGGGTTGACATCTGTACTTACTCGGGAAGTTGTCACCATTCACGGTCTGAGCTCTAAGACCATAAACTAAGATTCTCATCTGGAACTACGTTCAGCTTGATTCCTATCTTTATAGGATACGTAGGAATGCCCAGACCCCTTGTCTTTGGGTCCAGCTTGAGTTCAGAAAATTCACCTCTCTGGTCCTGCCTTTAGGACCCCGATTACGGGACCGCGTGGCATAGTGCGGGATTATGTCCTCATTCACATCGGGTTTGTGATGGCTGCACCACATACACTCCCATTCTGAGATTTATCCCTCTTATTCCTTGTCCAGCATGACATTAAAAGGTGCCCTTCAGAACTACGTGTGGCTTGATTCACATCTTCACGGGATATGTAGGACCACCCGGACACCCTGTCTTTAGGTACATCCCATTTAGGGAACTAGTGTCCCCCCTGTTTCACCTCTTACCATTATATAGGCCCCTTGGCCTAAGGTCTCCCTCTCTGATTGGCATACAATTTGATGTGGGATCATGTCTCTGTCAATTGTGTTTTATAACACTGTGCACATTTCCCGCCTAGCATCGTTTCTGCTACGTCTGCGTTGCATGATGAAAAAATGCATGCTTGGTCCTATGATATGACCCTAAACTGTGACATTATTGTCCTAGCCGCACGACGAAAAACGGTACTGCATTGTGGTGACCTCGTTGTAGAGGACATCACGTTGGGTATTGGTCACGTGCCATGCCATTTGTCAACGCCCATCACGGCTTGATCCTTGTGGCGACACCACGGCCTACTACTCTAGGCCTGTCGCTTAAAAAAAACCATTCACCTTAAATAAAAAACAAGACTTATCAAATTCCGCTTCTTTTAGTGCAAGGGCCACGACGACACTCCCTTTTTCCCCTGGCACTGGTACCTTACCACGCTGCCTATCAGAACTATGTATGGCTTGATTCTCATCCTTATGAGATACGTAGGAGCGCCTGAGCACTTCCCCGCGGGCCCAGCCTAACCTCTGTGTTCGGTCTCTCGACTCGAGCATTTCCCTAGAGAATGCATGGTAAGTAGGGCTTAGGTCCTCATTAATGTCGGGTTTTGTAACTGCCTTTCCATGTATCCCCTGCTCCACTTACCCATCCATGGTCTGAATTCTACAACCCTAAACTAAGATCTCCCTATGGGAAAGGAATTTTCTCCCTCTATCTAATACGTCTCGTTGTCGTATTCAGATGTGTTTCGACAAAGAGCCCAAAGTGTGGGATTTCTACAGGGGAATCCCCATCATCCCATGACCATGATTCATGAACTCGCTATTTGGATCCTCATACTCCTCCACATCCAAAAGGACCCTCGGATGACATGGATACTAGGCTTAAGGGCTCTCCATGAATGCTGGACCTAAGGGCCCTCCAATCGTTTCGAGCCAACGTCCCTACGGATATTTGACGACATTTGCAACATAGTCTCGTGTTTCGAACATGGTCAACGGTCAACCCTCATTTGTTTGTCCCCATTTCAGGCTAATGCGATAGGATGCTGTGTTGCGAACACGGTCAGCAGTTATCCTCCATCGTCACGCTGCCGTCATTGTGATCTGAATCTCGAGCGCCATGATTCACACATTTCCACTTCCTCATGTTCAAGTGGAATTCCATCATACTCGGCTCTTTCTCTTCACGCATCTAGGTGCGCTAAATGATCGTGTTAGTGTCATTGGGCCGGTATTCACCGAGCATCCCTTTTCCCTAACCTGTCCCTTTCTATGTTGGAAAATTCCCACCACTACTGCTTGTTTTCCACACCGAGAACGAATCACGTGGGCTTAGTAGTTTTGGCAGGATGTGTACCAACACAGCCAGGATTCTCCTCGTCCCGCATGACGTTAAACTACCCTTCCAAGACTATGTATGTCTTTATTTCCATCCTCATGGGGTACGTAGGAACGCCCGACCACTCTACTTCGGGCCCAGCCCAATCCTCACTCTAGGTCCCTCGACCTGAAAAGTTTCCTCCGGGGGTATGTGGTATGATTTGGACCCCAAGTCCTCATTCATGTCGGTTTAATATCTACCGCACCACACGCTCCTGGGGATCTTCCCTTTTATTCCACGTCCTATCATATGAAGTTAGACTACATGAGTCCATGTGTCCTCAACGCATGACACTAAACTGCGGTTCTACCCTAAACAAGTTCAGGATGCCCCAAGATCCCATTGGGAAGTGACAGATCCCCTCGCCAGAGAGGCCTTGTCTGAAAGAAGGAATGATCCATGATCAAACCAATGCTCCCATATGGTGTACTCCCACCACAGTGGTGTAACTACCTATGTGTTGGATTCAGTTCGGACAAACCATCACTCCACATTCCACGCTTTGCGTGCCGCTTATTCGGACCCTTGTCCTATTTCATGTCTAAAGGAACCCCTTAACGGCCTGGTCTCATGCCGCATCGGCTCACCTATCGTCCTGGGCCAACGTTCTGGAAGACCGGTCATGTTTGGAAGGACCCCCTAACAGTATGGATGTTTGACCTATGGTCCGGCAACTGTCCTGGGCCAACGTCTCGAAGGATTGATCGACAACATTTGTGACATGGTCCCGTGTTTCGATCATGGTCAACGGTCGACCCTCATTTTTTCCCCGTTACAGGCTAACACGGTAAGGATACCGCTTCTCCTCCAAGGTTAACAGTTGTCCCTTATTGTCACGCCATCCCCACAGTGTTCCGAATCTTGGGTATCGTGATTCACACTTCCCATTTTCATCTGTTTGGGCTGATTTAAGTGCCCCTAGCATTGCCCCATTCGTGCATAAGAGCACGCTGAAGAAGTGGTAATTTGGCTATCCTGAAAGTTCCTTCTCCGATCAAGCCTCTCCTGTCTTTTAGAAATCCGGACTGGTAATCCGAATCCCAGAAGTCCGGAGCATGATCCCCACTCCTACTTTAGGTGGGATGAGAGGGAAACTATCTCCTGTTTCTCACATCGGGCTCGACCCACGTGGGGTTGGGGAATTATTGTCGGACGTCCCGCAAACATTGTAGGGATGTAACAAACAGTGAAAATCGTGTGCGATACGACATTCAAAACAAAGAAAGAAATATTTTGAAGCAAGAAAGTACTAATAAAAGGTTCATGGTTTGTTACAATACCCGGGGATCGACTCCCCCCATGGAAGGGTTGACCCTGTCAAAAGAGCGTTGCAGCTCCGCCACCCATTGGCTTGTGGCATCCAAGGCTTGTTGCCACTGACTTAGCTCCCGCTCCTCCTCAGCAGTGGAGGGGCGCAGTTCGTCAGCCCTGGCTTTGGCCCTCTCTACGCCAGCTTGAACGGCAGCCATCTTTCCAAAGGTCTGCCTCATATGCTCTTCTGCCTCTGCCAGCTGGGCCTTCAACCGTGAGACCAGCTCAGATTGTGCATCAAGAGAGGCTGAAAGCTCTTCTTCCCAGGTCTGCATCTATTGGACCTCGCCTTCAGCCTCCTGGAGCTTCTTGTTGCTGGTTGCCTTCCTCCACTGCCATCCCACGCTGAGCCCACGATCATGCTCCCAGATCTTCTCAGTCATAAGATCTCGGATGAGTGCGTGAGGACGTTGGGCATCCACTCCCCCAACACATAGTTCGCGCAACCACAAGAGGAGTCTGTCCGTTTCGCCTAGCCATTGCGCTTGGGGGGTGTCCTTGATAAAGCGCGTGATCAACTTCCATGACCGGCGGCATACTATGCTGCTGTCTTCCTCGTAGAAGGCCATTTCATCCTAGTCTGCGCGATTGGCAGGATCGTATGCGGGATACACCCGTAGGAAATCCTCGGCAGGATCAACATCTGGTGTTGAATCCGGTACGACACCTGGCGCCGAAGTAGGCGTGACAAGACTGGGACCGACCGGTTGATCCTCTTCCTCAGAGTCTACCTCAATGACTTCGGGTGCGACCCTCCTGGTGGTCCCTCTAGTGATGGTGTGCGTCGCAGCTTGAGGAGATGGGGGGACTATCGCCACCATCACCGGCATGCCCCTAGGAGGGATTCCACCAGAAATCCCGACCAGTCTTGCCACAGCGGCCCACGTCAGTCGGAGAACTGTACGACAGAGAGGGACATAAACGTTAGTTGGTAGGCATGGTCTACATATGACGACATGGGAACCAGTAGAGGAGACATACAGAGATCAACCTCTAGGCGCTGCTCTTGAGCCGGTACTGATGGGACCCCGAGGCGAGGCCCTCCGTATACTATTGGAAGGTCTGCAGATTCCGGGAGAGCCTCCCCGGGTGATCTGGTCCCACCAGACGCGGAACTGGACGCAGCCATAGGCGCGGGTTCTGAAAGTCCCGCATCATCACCCGCCAAGGGGCAGGAACAAGGCCTGTGAACAAGTTCCTCCAGCATGGCTCAAACATCGGTGAAAATTTCATAGTGACCCAAGGACGGATCATAGGGAAAGAAGTTCGGAATGCTACCTCGAGAGCCTCTGCGAATTCATCAGAATTTGATCCTCGGTCTCCGACCTCGCCCTCCTCCAACGGGATCCCTCTTCCAGCCTCATCCTCCCAAGAGGAGTCCTCTGATTCTTCTGGCAGGGGAAAGCGCTCCCTCAGATCGGAAGCCGATAACTGTGGGGGGACCGTTTGATTCAACAGCACCCTCACCCGATCTGTCATTGGGCGAGGGACACCACTGGAGTAGACGTAATCCTCCAGCTCATCCAGGTATTGTTCTGCCTCCGCCAGAGATTCCATGAATCTAGCTCGGACAAGGCCTATGCCCGGTAATTCCATCCCGAGGTGATTCAGGTGGGACCATATCTCGGGTGGGCTGAGGAATTGCCGGTTGACATCCCAAATGTCCCTGGCTTCCGGGAAGATAGCATCCTCTACCATGTCGATATGACGCAACCGCTTCCCCAGAGCCTGAGTGGATATCCTACGAAATCCCCTCGGTGGATGCCCCTCCGGATGGCCCTGCTCTTCCGGAATCACCGGATCCACCGCTGCTGCCAAACCCTCGTCCGGTGCGGGTCTCGCCGCCATGGTAGCCCCGCCACCGCGAGCGGCCGTAGCTGCCCTCCGACCCTGACCTCGAGATAGGGGAGGCCCACCGTCACCGACCCGAATAGTTGGTTGCTTCAGCATCTCCCCTGGGTAAGCAGCCTCCCAACTAATGGCATACTCCCTCACCAACCCAAAAGCAGCGGTGGATGGAGGCAATGAAATCTCCATCTTCCCATCTTCTCGTGTGAACATGAGCCACAACTGCCTCATCACACACGGGTGCTCCTCGTAACGTACCTCCCAGTAGACCTGCGAGGTCAGCTGCTGGAGGCACCAGAAATGCCTCGCAAACCAATACGGGGTGTACGGTTCACAGATTGGCTCATGATCTATCCGTGCCACCAAAACTCTACCTCGAAAGGCCAGGAGGTAAGCCCGATGTTCTTACATCCCCCACCCGTCATGAGTAAGTATCCCCGTCGGCAATGGGAAGGGGTGGAAATTAAACTCATTAGCCCTCCACACCCGATTCAGCACCATCGGAACGACTAGTATGAACGGGAAGCTCCCGACAGCGTTCAGGATGGAGGGGCGGAAGTTCGATCCTGACGGCGAAATGGGGTTCAGATACTCGTAAATCTCACTGATATGTGCTGCGATCCACCCATACATGAGGTGGAAGGGCCCGCATATCCTTCGTAGCTTTTTGTCCTCGCTAATGTGCTGCAACATTCTGTACAGTTTGGTGAGCATCGGAATCCCCAGATTGATCTGCTGCCCCATGGCCAACATCGACGCCATAATAAACGAGCTGGGCCGCACCCCCATGCTTGTATCCCTCACCGGCAGGATCCAACCACAGATGAGAGCCGTGATGAATGTCGTCAGCCTGACTATCGGCTGTTGTTCAGTGCTCACACTAAAACCCCAAGACTTCCATTGGCTGTCCTCCAAGACCCACCAATACGAGTGCCCCTTGCCCCGTTGGGCCTCCCTTGGACATGTTCGAGGCCTCGGAGGGAACTCTCAATTCTCTGGGAAATTCAGGAAGCATTTGAACCATCTACTAAAGTGGACATCCCTTACTGCCTCATTGTCCTCTCCAGGGACAAGTGCCATCAGCGCTGACGCTGGTTGCGGCATTTGCTCTATATCCTCCCACGCGCTGATGACGGGGAGGAACTCGTCATACATGGCCCCCAATATCGGGACCCCAGAAATCTGGTGGATATCCCACAGGCTGATGCCCACCTCCCCATGATGCAGGTGAAAGGTATTGGTCCTAGACGACCAGCTGCTCAGCAGTTCCGGCATCAGTTTCTTTGGTTGTTAAATGTGGAATTGGGAGGCCCATGCCACCTCATACAACCCCACTCTCCTCAGATCAGCCCCAAACTCCTCGCATGAGGCGCCTACCCAGTAGGCCCAGGCCCAGTCATCGGTAAAGTTTCCACCCTGGTGCAAGTCCCACTCATCGGACCATCCCTTCTTCGAATCCTGCAAAGCCTCCTTCAACATGGTGCGGTAGAGGGGAGGGGACGTCTCCGGTTGCAGTGGCTTCCAGTGAATACCGTTCACATGGTTGTAGAGAAAGTCAGCGGTGACGAGTGTGAAGTCCTCCCGCGCATGACCATCGGCCACCCTGAACCATTGGTGCTGGCATGGTGTGCTCCTGAACCAGCAAGCTACTTCGTCCCTACTCGCCTCAGGGATGGAGACGTCATCCCTTAGCCCGAAGTCGTACAATGGCAGTTTCTTGCAATGCGGATAATCCTTCTGACCCTCCGACAGCAGATCTGTCAAAGAAGTGTGGTCCGAGTGGCTTCGGACCATCTCCCCCAGGACTGGACAGTTAGCCATCTCATCTCGATGAGCAGCATCTGCAAGCACCCCCAACACAGCCTCTGGATGGGCCATTTCGATTCCGGCCCTCAGAAAATAATTTTTTAAACTGGATCGCGAAGCTAGACCGCGAAGCTGAACCGCAAAGCCGGATCACGAAGATCGGTCGCGAGACCAAGCCACGATGTCTGGCCGAGGCCGACAAGAAGAAGTTCGCTTGGCGCGGTCGCGGAGTCAGAGACCCGCGGTTCGCTGCGAAGCTCGCTTCGCGGAGGGCAGTCGCGGAGTACGCGGAGCTTCGCGAAGTTGAGAGCACAAAAAGTCAAGGAAGTCACGTGAAGACAAAAGAGGTTGACCCCTATTTATAGGCGGCGACCCCGTAGCATCGCAGAGAGCCTCACCCGCGTGGAGAATCGCGGCGCGTCCGGATCCGTGGCCCCGGTCAGCACCGCGGGCCCCCTTCGCGGAGCTGCATCACGAACCACCGACAATTTTGGCGATTTTCCCTCAGACTTCGACCCTTCACCCTCCGTGGCTCCAAGTCTGAGGGGGGGCATTTGGTGGCGCCAAAATATTGCACGAAAGGGATGGACGAAAAAGAAGGCTAGCACGCTGCCTCGCGAAGCACCAATGCGAAGCACCGCCGCGAAGCACCACGGGCAGCGCAGTCTCACGAAGCTCCAGAGGCGGTGACTCTCCGCAAATGCATCTGACGTTCGCGAGCCCACCACAAAGCTCCCGATGTGGTAACTCTCCGCAAATGCATTTGAAGTTCACGAGCCCGCCGCGAAGCTCTAGAGACGGTAACTCTTTGCGGACGCCGTTGAAGTTCGCGAGCGCGCCACGAAGCAACTGAGGCGGCGCGTGAGTTCTGCTTCGCAACACCCCTTCCCTATAAATACTGAACTCTCCCTGAGTCCAGGAATGGAAAATCTGACCATTCGGCTTCTCCTCTCCCGAATCGCAAAGCACTCTTTGCCCTGGGAATCATGAGCTCCGCGAGGTACTCCTACTTTGCGAGACGCCTTTGCTTTGTATCGTTTTGAGCCCCTCTTCCGAGAGGGATTCCCTCCGCGAATTTCAAGGGAATTCGTGAAGGAAGGGGATTCCCAAGGGAACCCTGGCAGCCGCGGAGTGTTTCCACTTCTCGAACCACCCAACCTATGCTATTGATCCCTATGCTAAGGCAGGATCGGTCCACATTGCGAAGCACATTGCTTCGCAGCACCCTGCTTCGCGAGGCACCCCTTTTTTGCGAGGCAGTGCTCCGAGAATACTGTTGCACTTCGCGAAGAACCCTCCACTCACACCTATTCCCCAAGCTAAGGCCAAGGCAATCTGATTCGCGAATCACACTCATTTTCTTGGCAATTATTCTTCTCGTGCGACCCTCCAGGTTTGCACGATGTGATTTCAAAGTCCCATGGAAAATACCACTCGTAGAGTTGCTTCGCCTAATGCTTCTTCACATAGGCACGCTAACGGCTATTGATTCTTCGTATAGCCACTCTAACGTGGACCCCTTGATGGTTCATTCCACAACCCCCCTTGACCATGGCCTTACTGGTATCTTCCCTTCCCCAAGGACCAGAGGGTACCAGTTATGTATGTTCTAGGGGTGCGGAGTGAACCCCCTTCGTCCGACCTGCAGGGCGTTAAACTGCCAATCACCATGTTCTCAACACATGACATTAAACTGTGACCCGACCTCGTGCCTCTGACGAAGGGTCCCCCCTACTCGAACAATTTTTACGCCACTCGTCTCCACGGGAGTGGAATCACCCATCCACAAGGGGTGATATCCTCCTTATTGCAGTGGCGTATATTCTCAGGAGAAGGGTGACCCTAGTTCCCCAACGGATGGCTTCACCTCTGCATCTCCGTACTTCCCCACTACCAAGGTTAGTGGAGGGCGTGATAGGGAACGAGGCACCTCCCATCATTGGTCCCAAATCCCTCTTTCGCTGCGCTTTGTCGCACTATGGGCCTCCATCCTGGAGTAAGTCCCAGCACCATGGGCTGCCTAACACGTAAGCTCCTCTTCGCTTCTCACGAATGCATCCTTCACGACGTGATCGCCAAGTCCTTGCAACCTCTTATTTCTCACACCGAGCATGACTCACGTGGGCTTAGAGTGAGCACCGACCCTGACCCCCATCCATA
Organism: Viscum album; assembly: GCA_963277665.1. NCBI lineage: Eukaryota > Viridiplantae > Streptophyta > Magnoliopsida > Santalales > Viscaceae > Viscum > Viscum album. Next base: position 165,938,175 of record OY728129.1, on the reverse strand, counting down.
GAGAACTACAAGGTCTTTGATCCATGTCAAGGCATGGTACATAAGAACCCTCCCTGAGGTTCAAGACACATTTCCCGGTCGTTCATTCACTTCGAGTTTCGCCCTCGTCCAGCATGACATTAAACTGTATGCCCCCTTGTCCCGTATGACATTAAACTGCACACCCATTTGAACTACGAGGTCTTTGATCCATGTCAAGGCATGGTACGTAGGAAGCCTCCACGAGGTGCAAGCCTACCTGTCATTTCTTCACGTCGGGTCCCATCCCCGTCCATCATGATGTTAAACTGCATTCTGGTCCGACGGCAAGCCGTTGTGACTCATCCATTCCGAACTACGAGGACTTTGATCCATGTAAAGTCATGATACGTAGGAAGACTTCACGAGGTTCAAGCCCACCACAAGTGGACCCCCCGGGTCGACCTTCATGTCGGTTCGCCGACAAATCCCCTTCCGAACTACGAGGATTTTGATCCATGTCAAGGCATGGTACGTAGGAAGCCTCCATGAGGTTCAAGCCCACCATTCATCCAATTCACATCGAGTTCCACCCCGTCCCGCATGATGTTAAACTGTATTCCACAACCTGAACTACGAGGACACGATCCGTGTCAAGGCATGGTACGTAGGAATCCTCCCAGAGGTTCAATCCCATCGCCCATCAGACCAAGGTCCCTCATTTACGTCGGTTCACCAACACCCACCGCCCGTCGTGTATTCACGTCAGGGTTCACTATCATCCCGCATGACGTTAAACTGTATTCCATCAACCCTCTGAACTACGAGGACTTTGATCCATGTCAAGGCACGGTACATAGGAAAACTTCCTGAGGTTCAAGACCACTACTAGCTGACCCACGGGTTTACTTTCGCATCAGTTCACCGATGAAACCCTCTGAACTACAAGGACTTTGATCCATGTCAAGGCCTGGTACATAGGAAACCTTCCTAAGGTTCAAGCCCACTACTAGCGGACCCTCGAGTTTACTTTCATGTCGGTTCACTGATGATACCCTTTGAACTACGAGGACTTTGATCCAGGTCAAGGCGTGGTACGTAGGAAGCCTCCCCGAGGTTCAAGCCCATCTCTCATTGGACCAAGGTCCACCTTCACGTCGGTACGCTAACGATGCCCATCGGACCAAGGTCCACCTTCACGTTGGTACACTGGCATTGCCCATCGGACCAAGGTCCACCTTCACGTCGGTACGCTGATGATGCCCATCAGACCAAGGTCCACCTTCACGTCGGTACACTGACGATGCCCATCAGACCAAGGTCCACCTTCATGTTGGTTCGCCGATGACATTCATCGGGCCAAGGTCCACCTTCACGTCGGTTTACTGGCACCATCCCGAACTATGCGGACTTTTATTCTCTGCCACAGGGATACGTAGGAAGCCTCTTCAAGGCTCAAGCCCAATTTCACCGTCGCCCCTGCGATGGTCCCATTTCACTCCTCCTCCACTCCATTCATCCACCTATCACCCACCCCGATTCTCGCCCGGATCGTCATATCTCGGTGAGACCATGTCGGTATGCTCCTCTTCACAGCTGCCCATGGGCTGGCCCTGGTATCGGCATCCCTTCAATGGAAATCCCTCAATCCGATCTATCCTAGCTAATGCTCCGGTTGGGTTGATCCGTCTCCGCTGGACGTTAAACTCGCGGCGTACCCTGTGTTAAACACAGGAAGCTGAGGAAAACCTCAGATATGTGTCTATGACATATAATTCCCCGCGCTCGATGTGGGATGCCTCGGGCTTCCACGCCCTTAAGAAGCCCTGTGATCAGGGATAATAGACAGACATGCCAGGTTCCCCAGCATCCAGACACGCTACTGATGCCTCAACGTGACTACTCCCCCGACTGAAGGTTGCTGCCCTGACCGGAACCTTTGGAATGTCCTGACAGAAGCAGTGTAATTAACCGGTGTCCATGGAAACATGGCACTGGGAAGAGTCTCACGAACTACATATGAAATCTATGAGGGGGACCCGGACTAAGTGACGAGTTCTGAGGAGGAATCCACAAAAGGAAGAACCGACATCCCATCATCCCATTTCGATCAAGGAGCAGACATCCCTGAATAAGGAGCGAATGTTGCCCACCTTTGGAAAGCGGGAATGCGGGGTGACATGTGCAGCGCCTCCTCCTCCCCAGACGGATGTGCGCGCGGTCACCAGCAAAAGCGTCGGAAACAGTGGATCAATATTGGAACAACTTCATCATGGTTTAGTTGTGGAAACATCCTAATACAATAAAATGATATAGCAAAAGACTACTGATATTTATTCCTGAACACTGAGTTGAATACCTGGTTTGAGATGAGTCTTTTTCTTTATGATTTGTGACTGAGATCATGCTTTGTGTTATTCCTTTGTGAAATTCTGTGAGACCTTTGGGGGTCTCCGGGTCCCTACATGGTATTGTTATACTCACCCCAACATGGGCTTCACCTGCACCTTGATGTGTCTTGTGCAGATGATGAGCAGCTTCGATGAAACCTTGGGGAACCCACACTAGGTGGTACACAGAAGTGACTGGTTGACATGGAGTGATACAAATATGATCTGTAACTACCCTGCATGTAGGATCCATGGTGTATGATATCTGAATTTTTTTATTAGTATTTGTATAATTCAGTTTTTCTTGTATTCCATCCCTTTTTATTTTAGTACATAATTTACCACTACAGTTTTACTACATCGTTTGTATCATGCAGTGTTCTTGGTCTGTCTGTGTGTAGGTTCAAAGGAAATGCCTTCTCGTTTTATAGAAATTCCTTTCTCATGCTAGTCGTTGTCCACTATCTTAAAAAAGTTGGTCGTGGCGTACTCACTACACAATCCCCAGGGGCCAAGCCATGACAATATTATTGTGTAATATATGATTACATAATCAATTATGTTTATGTCATTTTTTCAATGATAGATGGATTTTATGCCAAAAATGACATTTTATTTTTAATTATATTAAAATATATCATTTTTATACAAAGCAAGAATAATATACATAAAATAGTTATCATAATTATACATCAAATCTAATTTTAAACTAAATTGTGATATATGGTTTTGATAAATTAATAATGTTACGATCATAAAGGTGGTAGAACATACACACACATACATGATGTTTCAATTTTTCAACCATCATTTTCAAAAATTTTGTAAGATATATTTAATACTTTCGGAATTATAATAATATAAGAAAGAAAATATAATTAATTTAAATATACTTATATATTTCATACATGTGGTGTGGTGATGAAAATAGTGTCACATTTATTCATGAATGAGGAAGTCCACATGTAAAAGAATGATGTTCTAGTCATTCAGTGAGTTAGAGGGATTAAAAAAATATTTACCACAGTTAATTTATTTTAATATTTCATTCATAAAATAATTATTTCATTTATATGAAATGTATTAATTCAATATATCCTTATTACATTCTATATAATTCCTTATTGAAAAATTAATTACATATATTTGTGATGTGGTAGTCTACCATACACACAGATGACATTATTGTATCTCCATCTGAATAGTAATTAATATTGTATATATGATATAATGAATTAATACAAATATTTATTTTATAAATATTATATATATTCATTATATAAATATTTATTTATAACCATGATATAGTGTAATGGAAAACCAAATCACATCGATTCCCCAGGTAATAGCCTACTGTACTTAAGACTAATTAATTTGTAACCCATTTGATGGAATTGGGTTTTCTAATAGGTCATGATCATATCATTATAAAAACAAATTATATGGTTGATGTTATTATTATATAATCATAAATTGATAATATTTGTAGGTGGTTCAATAAGATATAAAAATTTACATATTTAGTAATTTTAACTCATCTTAGAGAACCACTTTCAAAAAATACCTAATATTTTGAATAAAGTTATTTTAGAACAATAAAAGAATAATGAATGAGGTTAGGTTTGTTGAGATGTTATTTGGGTAGGTATATTTTTTGATAAAAATTGTTTTGAATGTTTGATTAAGAGAGGATAGTGGGATGCCTTTTATATGTGAGGTGATTGAATCCCATATACTTTTTGGAATTCAAATTTTGTACACACATTTTTTACAAGCCCCAAATTAAAAAATTGTGTATTATAGAACCTTATAAATTATATGGTGGTTTAATTGCTGTAAAATATATTTTTTAAAAGTTATTAGGTAATTTTAACCCTTATATTTGTAGTTTACACACTGATAAACACATTTTTACTATAACATCTGTAAATATTTCTAACTGTTGTTATTATTCATTGTGTTAAATTAATATGTGTAAATTATTAGATAACATTTATAATAATTATAAAAAAATAGAATACATTTTTTTAAATTACATTCATAGATGTAGTAAAATTTAATTAAAAATTAATCCTATAAATGTGAAGATAAAATGAGTTTTCAAAAAAAAATGTTCAAAGATGTACATTGTTTTTACATTAAAATTCTACATGAGTGTTATTCCAATTTACTAATTTAGAATAATTGTGAAATATTTGAATATATTTTAATTTATAATCTAATTTAATATATAAATTATTATATAATTTAAATAAAAAATATGTTTTCAATTAATATTTTATATGTTTCAAAATTTACTGAAAAATGATTCATTTAAAAAAAACCCAAAAATTATCCTTATGTTAATATTGAAATGAAAATATTTAAATTTACATTTTATTTCAAAATTAAATTTTTTAAAATTTGTAAAAACATAATTTTAAATTATATGTGTTATGCATTACTAAACCAAATTTTGTTAAAATACAGTTTTAAAAAAAGAATTTCTTTTCATTTTAAATGATTATAATTTTATATCTAATAAATTGACAACCATATCATTCATTATTTTCAATGTGTTATTAATACCAACAAATATAATGGCTATTAAATATTGGTATATTATATTAATGAATTTTTACATGATGTTGTCTGTTTTGAAAGCTACTGAAAGTATTGAATTTAATGAAATATATTTTTTGGGTGGTTTATGCTCGATGAAGCATATTATATATACTATAATATAAAAAGTTATTATTTTATAATTATGGGTTGTTCAATAATACCGAAATTATATATATTTGAACCTTGAAATTTTAACATGATCTCTGTTACAAAGAGATTATATTTTTAAAATTCTGTTACTAAAAAAAATATTGTAAAAATTGTTATTAAATCATATTATTAATAAGAGAAATGGGGATAAAAAAGAAGTCATATGGAATAATCACATTACTAGGTTTCAATGTAGGGGAACATATTTAGAAATTTAAAAATCATACAATGAAAGTAATAATGACTTCCTTGGACTAATATATATATATATATATATATATATCATTAATCATACGAAAGGGGTGATCTAGAAATGGTTAACAACCACAAATCCATATGTTTGTGATGATATAAATGACCATCTAATTCGTCAGATCATAAGGTGGTTGTTTCAATATAATATTCCTATGTTTGAGGAATTATTTAAATAATTACTAATATCAGTAAATATACGTTGTAAATTTTTATTTCATAAAATCAATTTCATCCATTCTTGGTGCTTTAATCAATTTACAATTCATTTCTTACTCCAAGAAGTGAATATTAATAAATTAATTATTATGCCTAATGTAGTAAAATAAAATTTTTATAGATCATAATATCCCTTACATAATTATAATTCATTCAGTATATCTCTTGTTATTATTATAACAAAATCATTAGTACATGTTATCTAATATGAATGAATCTTCATATAGTGAAGTAATAAATAAATATATAATACTATTTCCAATGATTACCATACAACATTTCTAATATTTTTATTCTTATGGCCCATCCAAAATATTAATATCTAATGAATTATAATTAAGGACACTAAATTTAAAAAATTATCTTTTTATTAATCCCGTGAACAACATGAAGTGGATATTAATAATCACATAGGAATCATGTAAATCTCTAAGAAATATAACCTATTGACACGTGGTAATAATTTTAATTACTATAAAACCATGATAGAAACAAGAATAAATAATTATTTGCTAAATAAAAAATATAATATTGAATATATTACTTACAAAATAATATTTTAACTCCATCACTGATATAAAAATAATTTTTCTCAAAATAATCAATAACCATTCTTATAGTATTCCGTACTATTTTTTTATCGATATTAGTCATTTCTCAATCAAAACATCATTATCTAATCCTGATGATCATATTAATGGACTTATTTACCTTAATCATATGATTTCAAAGATTTTAAAGTTTATACTATATAATTTGTCATGGTAATTGATAAAATTCTATATACTATCTCAATACTTTATGAAAAATTTCTCTTGTAGAATCATTATACATTTTATGTCACACACAAAAATTTAAGTTTATTTTATTCTATTATGACATATTACCGGGATCTCAAATAGATGATTTGGTTGAGTCCCAATTTAATTTTTTTTATGTTTGATGTTTTTGTTGGGTTTCATAGGTGCACGGGCACTACATGGTTAAAGGTAACCACATTGTTGCTCTAGTGCTTAAGATGGTACCCAAGTGGTCTGGAATGAGGCGGAGAACTTGTGCGCGGTTTATTAAGTCATAGGACGAGCACACATTGACTAGGTGTTCCGAATAAATTATTAAAATGATTGAGATTTTAGAGAAAAGAATGTTTAGAAATAATAAAAATATTATGCTGTTATCATTATTTTTTTTATTATTATGAAGAAAATTAATTGTTTTTGGGTATTATTATTCATTATAAATTATTATTAATTTTTTTTAATACTATTATTATGGTTATTTATATTATATTTATTATTATAATTAGTTATATTACTATAATTATAGTTATTTAATTGAAATTAAAAAAAGTATATCCCTAGATACCCAATATTGTCCCCCCTTTCACTCTACGCATCACCACTCCATATGTGAGTCACCTCCTTCCTGTCCCCCTCCCTATGCGATGCTACCACACTCAGGTCCTCCTTCAGCCTTTTTCTAATCTGCCTCCCCGCTCTCCCACTCCGGCTCGGTGAGAAACCCATCCGGCCTCCTGTCTCGACAGCTCCACCATCGATCTGCAGCATGACCCGCCACCCCAAGCCGCCTCCCTCCACCAGCTTCAGTAGACCTCACACCCCCTTCCATGTTCTAGCCTCCCCATCACTGACAATCCCCACCTCATGCCTTCCAACCCATTATATGCCCATCCTGGCCGCAACCCCCCCCCCATTCCAGTGACTGTTCTGGGGCACCATAGATCCTAGTTGTACTTCTAAGAAGGAACAACCATCCCAGTTAGCTCCTGTTCCATCTTTGTTCATGCGTCCAGCCATGCACATGACTTCTCCTCAACTGGGCTCATGAAAAATGACCACCTATGGATGAGAGCAGTTTAGATTCATGCTGATTCACAACCACTAGTGTCAATGTTATTTTTTATTGATTTATTCCTAGGATTATTTGACATTACAGTTTATGTGTTTTTAGATAAATTGAATTTGTTGCAGTGTGTTGGTGAGGTAAACCAGTAATGCCTCAGTCATCGGTTCAAGGGTACTTATGCGAAAGCGTGATGATATTTGCATCATCATTATAGAGTTGTAAGTGAATATTGGTCCAAAGGAGTTTATAATACATTCTACCAAAGTGTTTCTTCATCCGCTCTTTGTTTGAGGTAGGCATTTCATTGTTTTTACCTTCGAAATCAATTTATGAATTAATGGGCTTTTTAATGAATATTTTTATATATTCTGGACACTGGTAATGTGATTCATTTTATTTTTATGGTCTTTTACAGTGGATGAATTTTCTAAATAATGTTTTGAACCAATTCATTATTTGTGGACATAAGCTTGCAATTTTTTTAATAAATTTATGGATAGGTTTTACACGTTTTATAAAATAGAACATTTGTTTTACTAAATCTTAAAAATTCTTATTTGGTTTCCTCTTGGGAATGTCAATTTTGACATGACTTTAGAAACAATTTCGAAATGATTTTTCCATGTGTATTTTTGGTAAATATGATTTAGTGCATGGACCGTATGGAACGTGTGTTGGGTTGGTTGTTTGAATATGGTTTTGGGTGTGCCTTTGGTTCAAGGGATTTTTGACACAATCCATAAAGTGGAATATTTTACTCAAATATGGAATGGAAAATGGTTTAATGTCTAGTTTTTTAGAGTATACATTGAATTGGTGTCCAAAATGATTTGGAACAATTTTTGTAAATTTATTTAGGTGAGTTAACTTGATAGTGAGTGTGGTGTTATACTTATAATGGTGATGTTTTGTGGTTATTTTTGAAAATAATGTGATTTGGAAAATTTGAATTCCCAGTTGGAAACATAAGGTGTTTTGAAAAACAGTTTGAATGGGTATGTTATGTGACCGCCCGGTTGGCACCTTGTTATTGTGAAACGATTGAATGCATATTTGGGGGCGCTTCTATCATTCATAACCCATTATGGGTGAATGCACTGGAGGTGTCCGTTTTTGGGGAAGAAAAGTGTGGTGAGATGAGTCACACATGTGAAATCCATCCTATATACATGGTATTATTATAACAACCATGGGTTCCTAGGTATCATTTAGTTGATTGTGTGATGGTTTCTGGTCAACCCCGATTAGATGGGGTTGTAGATCCTAGATTGGTTTTTAGTCCAGGAATGATTTTCCACTGGATTGGTCAGTTGAATGAAGGCCAATTGGTTATAGACGCAGGTGGTTCAACATATGGAGACAATTGGTTCAAAACCGAGTATGTCTAGGGGACTTCTAGAGATGTTTTGGATCACCCATATTTTATGTATTAATTTCATTGCATGTTTACATTCTGATGCACTAGTATATTTTCTGTTTCACTTTTTACATGTTTTTCTCTAACCCAGTTTTGGTATATTCTATTTTGGATTTTATATATATAATGCTAGATGAATTTAAAAAATTTACATAGTGTATGTTTGTTTTTTAAATGGGGAAAACACGTGTCTTATTTTAAAATGTGATAACCCTACTTTTATATGTTTATTATAAACTAGTGTCATTGGATTGTTTTGGGAAAATGAATACTTGGATTGAGTGGTTATCTTAGGCATCCCTATTTATCATCTCGGTGCTCACACCTAACATATTATTTCAGTTTTAGGTTCAGTTCTTGTTCAGGATTATGGTTCAACTTCTCAGTATTGGAGCTGGGTTGAGTCTGAGTTGGATGGTGACTTAGAAGGTCACATAGAGGTATGTTTGGTTTTATTTTCATTCCACTGATAGTTTTCATTTTTTTCATCTGTTTTATATATTTCATTAACTTTTTTCATGGTCCAAATCATTCTGAATGGTAAATTTTGATGCCTGGCACTGATTTCTAGCCAGTGTGGATCAGGAACGTCCTTCGGGCCATGTCGCAGATCGAATCGAGTGACCAGTTCAGGGTCGACCATGGTTGGTTCATTAAAAAATGGTGTCATATGTGGCAATTGTTATTTAGGGTGTCCGGTAGATAGTGATTAGTATTTTCAGGACTCTAGATATAAGTACACGAAGGACATCATGTACACTCACCCGTTCCGAACATCACGTCTCTAGGGGTAGGTTGGGAATTGATTCATTGATTCATTCTGGTATGAATTAGATTGATGGATGAAAACGGAGGCAAGCTGATGTGACATCATGATTTGACATGGAGTAAAGAACCATGTAAAGTTCGAGTATGCTGTTTAAGTTTCCCCATGTTGTTGTCACTTACTTGGGGCATGTCCCACTACCATGTCTCCAAGTTATGCATAACTACAAGTCCTTCTGTCTGGTCGTTAGATGCAATTTTATTGTTCTCATGGATATTATTGGAGTAATATAACATTTTAAAATGAAAAAAAAAATTTGTAATTAGAATTATTCCAATGAAATGTATTTAAATTTTGAATTGTATTTTTAAATTTGAATGCTCTTGGTCTAAAAATCAGGCTTTTTCTTGGAGGTGGTTGAGATATTGTTTGGGTAAAAACTCGAGTACTCATTATGAATGTTTGAAAATATAAGGGAATTCATGGGATGTGTGTTTTAGTGCATATGGGAAAATGCCTATGACAACACGTGCAATGGTTCATGGGATTACTGGGGTGTGCACATGCAATTTATTGTTTTACATTTTTTTATAAATCTTGTTTAAAAATGGGAAATGATTTTTGTAAATTGAATTTGGTTTGATATTTCAGTTTTGAATTTTTAAAGTGTACTTGAAAGAAAGAGGTTTTTAAAATTAAAATGGAAAGGGGATTTTGATAACAGAAGTCTTGAGTTGGTTTTTTTCTTATTTCTCTTGAGCTAGTTGTTTTGGATGAAGGCGCTTTCTCTGATGTTTCTTCGACTAAATATTATTTATGAATCTATATTTTATAATTTTTCAGAAAATTCACCAAAAAAGGTCACCATGGGTTTCGATAAGTCATGCCCATTTTTATATTTTTCTTCGACATTGCATATCCTTCGCATTGATTAGGTTCTGTTAGATGAAATAGAGTGTCTTGAAGAGTTCGAGCATACCTCCAAGGTATTTTAAACTCCCAAAGCTATCATAGTGTGTACTATCGTGGGTCTATCTGAAGGTCCAAATTTGAAAAAATGGGAATTGTTCACCACTCCATCACTGTAAGGTGGGATGACATGAGTTTTCTTTATGTCGATCGTCATCAGATGGTTTATACCTGATGTGGTGAAGTCGAAAAAGGGAATACATCATGCGTATTCCACAAGGAAAACAAACAATGAATACATATTTTAACCATTTCATTTGTGCATGTGTCCTTTTCTTTGTTAGTAGCATTGCCGAAATCGATAAAGGCATCCCTCCTCATTGGGTGTATTCATCCTGAGATCAAGGAGTGGGTCTTCTTTTCTTGGGAACATGATCTCAAGAAGCATGAGGATGAGGCATTCCAAGTTGTGTCTCCAGAGAACAGGTACATGGAAATCCAGTGAATCTAGTTGCTCGTGAGGGTTCCCCATCTGGTGATCAGGGTGAGCTAGAGGGACCTGTTTCTATAGATTTGTCTCCAGCGGTCCAGGAATATAGTTAGTCAAACTGTTTAATGGTGTGCCACTAGTGTGGCCAGTTTGGGCACATGAAGTCATCACGTTTCTTACCAATGAAGACGTGTCATCATTGTATCTATTTGGGTCTCTTGGAGATGTTTTGTAGAAGCGTCGCCTATAGAAGATGTTGAGACCATTGGAATTCAAGTGCCTAACTATGAGGCAGGATATGCTTCAACCATCATAACCCCATCCATAGGTCTTGGTGTGATGCTCACATGCTTTCAAGAGTTACCAGGTTTGTGAAGCCTTAGTTTGGGTTTTGTGTTCCATTTTGTTGGTAAAATATTTATTTTCTTTTACTTCTTGTTTTTATGCTATTATAGTTTTGACATTGTTGAGTATTTATTGTTTTGTCGTGTAGCCACAATGGAAATCATCTTTTGTAATCCAAATTGATTCATTTTCTTTATTATGGATATCTGAATCATGAGTTTTTATTAAAGTCTATTTGGACCTTGTGTGGGTCAATCTCAGTTAGGTTGGGTTTGTATGGAGATCTATGGGAATGTGGATGGATTGATGTTGTGGTTATTCTTGGGTTCACTTCTTAGGATATGTGCTTCTAGGGTGTTTATCTCTAGTGTTCGATCATTTATTTTTCTTAGTTTAGTGTTTCATGTTTTATATGATGCATTTTATGCTCCTGTTGTAATGTTGGTTTGAATTAGTTTGGAGTACCCGTGCAAGCCCCCTTCATGGTGTTATATGATTGAGTGTTAAATCTCTATCCTAGATGAGTTCTTTTTTGGGGAAAACCCTCACATGTTCTCCTATTATCATGGGTTGTGGTTTCTTTTGGTTTCCCTTGGGCATGGTTTCTTATATTTCCTATTTGGTTGGGTGACATTATAGGGATAGAATGATTCTGTAATTGGGAAAATTATCACACCCCAAATTTTATATTAATTTTATTTTATTATTTCGTAGTTTCGGGTTGTCCCGTCGAGCTTTGGGCTGAGTCCCAATTTAATAATTTTTTGAGGATTGAAGTTTTTGGTGGCATTCTGACTAGTTGACAGGCACCGTATGGTTAACGATAACCATGAGGTTTCCCCGTTGCTTACGCAGGAACGCAAGAGGTCTGGAATGTGGCTGGAAAATAGCTCGTTGTTTATTATGTCATGGCACGAGAGAACAGTGAATCAATTTATAGAATAAGTTAATTAAACATATTAAAATTTTAAATAAAATAATATCTGATAAAAATTATAATATTTTGTTGTTATTGTTATTATTAATATGATTATTAGTAAGAAAATTAATTTTTTACAATATTATTATTCTTTATATATAATTATGAATATTATTATTATTTTAAATACTATTAGTTTTGTTTTTTATATTATTTTTATTATTATTAGTTTTTTTATTATAATTATTGTTAATTTATTGAAATAAAAAAACGTATAACCATAGAAAATAAATCTCATCCCCCCCCCCCATTTCCCTATGTGCAGCGGTATTCCCTGTACAAGTCACCTCCTACCGGTCTCCCCTCCCTCCGCAAACCCACCACACCCAGGCCCTCATACTACCTTGTTCCGTCCCACCTCACTGCTCTCCCCCTCTGTCTCACCAAACAACCTAGCCTGACTCGTGTCTCGACAGCTCCACCCCCGACCTAGAGCGTGACCTGCCTCCCAAAGCTGCCTTTGTACATCGGCTCCAGCAGAACCCGCACCCCCTACCATGTTCCGGACTCCCCATCACTGACTGGAACTCACCTCAAGCCTTATGACCCATCACACACCCTTCCTGGTCGCACGACCCCCTAGACAGTGAATTTTCTGGTGCCTTAATGCTCCTCTATGTCCTTCTGAGGCAGAACGACAAGCCCCTTCAGCTCCTGTCCCATCATCGTTTGTGCGACCAGCCGCGCGTGCACCTTGTCCTCATCTGGGCGTGCGAATAACACTCAACTCCAATGGAGAGTGGTTTGGATTCGATCAAATTCACTTTAACCAGTGTTGAGGACGATTTTTCATCATTTATTCATTGGATAATAGGATGTTATTATTTCTGAGTTATTAAATACTACGCGTTTTTTGCAGTGTGTTGTTGAGGTAAACCTGCAATGCTGCTTTCACTGGCTTATCGGTACTTATGCACAAGTTTGATGTGTGTCACATCATCATTATTGAGTTGCAAGTCTATTTTTATCCATGGGGGATTATTTTACCTTCCGCTGAAGCGTTTATGCATCCCCTCTTTGTTTGAGGTAGGAGTTCCCTTGGTTTTCCTTTCCGAAGAAATTGATTTGATGCTAGGGCGTTTTAAAATGTTTTTTATATAATATGCACAAGGGTAATGAAGGTAATTTTATTGTTATGTTCTTTTATGGTGGTTTTATTTTCTAAATATATTTTTGAATCACTTCTTTATTTGTGCATATACGCTTGAACTTGTTTTAATAAATTTATGGACATGTTTGACTTGTTTTATAAAATAATTTTTTTTTTCTAAAGACTAATAATACTCGTTTGGGATGATTTAGGGAAATTTGTGTTTTACATGATAGTAGAAGCATTTTGGAAATTTATTTGGTATGAGTATTTGGGGTAAATTTGAATTAGTGTGTGGTCCTTAAGTAACGTTTGTTTGGTTGGTTGTTTGAAAATGGTTTGTGGTGTGAGTTTGGCATAATGGAATTTTGGCACATTTCATAAGTGGAATGTTTTACTCAAAGATTGAATATAAAATGGTTCAAATTATCAATTGATATAGTATACCTGGATATGGTTTTATAAATGATTAGTAACAAATTTGGTAAATGTATTTGGTTTTGAAAAAATGAAATCCCATGTGGTGTTGTACTTCTAAATTTGATTTTTTTTTGTGATTTTGGAAAAGTATGTGATTCAGAAAATGTGAATGCCTGGTTAGTAACATAAGTTGTTTTGAAAGATAGTTGGAATGATTATGTTATGTGATGGCCCGATTGGAACTTTGTTAATGTGAAATGATTGAATGTGTATTTGGGGGAGCTCCTGTCTAGGGTAACCAAATACGGGTGAGTGCACATGAAGCATCTGTGTTTGGGGATGGAATGTTCGGTGAGATGAGCTAAACCTGCAATGTCCTCCCTACATACATGGTATTACTATAACCAATATTGGATCCTAGGCATGTTTTAGATTATGGAGTTACATTTTCTGACCAACCCTGATTAGATGGGTTGTTACACACTAGATGGGTTGTTAGGCTTAGCGGGCTTTGCGACGGGATTGGTCAATTGTAGGGTGGCTAGTTGGTTATATTCATATGCGCATCACCATACACCGGAAGGAGGTTCCAAATTAAGTATTACCAGTGGTCTTAAAGGGATGTTTAGGATCACCCATGATTACTAAATTATTTTTATTTCTTATTTACATTCTGTTGCACTAGTTTATTTTCTGTTTTCTGTTTTTACTTATTTTACTCAAGCCCAGTTTCGGTATATTCAATTATGGATTTTATTTATAAAATGATAAATGATTTTAAAAATTGTATGTAGCATATGTTGATTTTTTAAATGGGAAAAACATGTATCGTATTTTAAAATATGAAAAACATACTTTTATATTTGTATTTTAATCACATGTCATTGAATTGTTTTGGGAAAGGGAATACCTAGATTCGATGGTTATATTTGGAATCCATACTGAGCTTCTCGGTGCTTATTCCTATCATATTCTAACAAATGGAGGTTCGGTTCGTTTTCTGGATCCTATTTTAGCTGCTCAGTGTTAGATCATGCATGATTCTGTGTTAGGGGGTGACCTAGAAGATCACATGGAGGTATGTTTGGTTTTATTTTTTTTCACTGTGAGTTTTCATTTATATCATCAGTTTTCACTATGTGATTATCTATTGTTCATGGGAAAATCCTTCCAAATGGTAAATCTTGATGCACGACACTAGTTTCCCTCATGTGGTGATCGGGAATGCCCTTTGGGCCATGTTGTGGACCGACTCAGGTGACCCATTCAGGGTCAACCCGGGTTGGTTCATGACATTTTAGAATTATAATAAGAATGATATCATGTGTAAAAGATAAATGATACATAGTACATGGATCCAAATAAATTAAAATTCAAAATTCCACTTCATCTGGGGTAATATCATAATCTTCCCCATGACTGATTAGTTATATTTGAGATATATTCCTTCATTTCATTGTGAAATCATTTCTATATTTCCTTATTTATATACATTTTTTGAATTCATAATTGTAATCATTTTAATTCCCTTTTAATCATGTTATTGATTTTTTTTCCCTCCTCCCTTATTGATAAATCTCATTCCCTTTATGTATGTATTATGTTGTGTCTCTCCTTAATTATCACATGTGGGGAAATTCTCATTTCCCTTATTCAATTTGTCCATATTTTACAATATTATCTCCTTCTTCTATTTCATCTCATACAATCCATATTACTTTTATAATTATATCTCTATCATTATGATTCATAATTTATTATACTATAACTAATTAAATACAAAACAGGAATTGAAAATGTTATGTATATAAAAACTCATTATCATAACAAAACATTCTTTTTTTATATCAATATTTTTAAATACATTAAAATATATTCAAAATAAAATGTGAGTTGTATAAAAAAAATATCTCATAGAAGGTTCAAAAAAATGTGTGTGGTAATGCAAGTTAACATGCCTTAGGTGACTATTAGGTTAAGACTAATTTCGTATTTTTAGAGTTATTTCTTCTTGTTACCTCTCTCTAGAAGCACGTCCACAAGTTGTATCCATAAAAGTATTTATTTCTAGGAAAAAAATAATATTATTAAAAATAAATGAAATTATTATATACTTATATACTTATCCTCAACGTCTATTATAGGGTTTAATTCACAATGTATAATTTCATTAATATACTTTCTACTTTTTTATCTTAAATTAATCTAATACAAACTATAATGACCCCGACACCAGTAACCCAAAGATAATGTTTTATTTGATATATTTCATAGATAATAATTTTCAAATATCTAAGGTATGATTTGTTTATTACTTTTATATAATATTATTTCAAAATTATAACCATCTTACATTTGTAATAGAAATTAATACTCAATACCTTACATAAATGAATTAATTATAAACTAGAAAACCTGTTACAAGAATTCTTCTTCAAATCCTTGTAATGTAACCATAGTAAGAGTGACCTGAAGTGGTCATTAAGATTTCATTATAGTGGAATATATAAATATAAAAATCATATAATAACAATTGAAATGAAAAAATTGAACACACATATTGATGCATTAGGTGGGAAAATGATTAGTTTCATTAGACCAACAGATGCATTGGGGTATATATATTTAAAAACACAACACAAAACTACATATCTAAAAAATTCCTATAATATCTAAAACATTATCATTTTCATGAATATTATTCCTCAATAAAAAATATTTATTTTGAGCAAAGGATACAGATTTGTCAATATTGTCCCAATTAATCAAATTACATTAAATGTGTAATCACGATTTGAAAATAGCATACAGTTTTGGATATAATTGTATTCATCACAAAAGAAAATATTTTTTAAGATAAATTTAATTTTCATTAAAAAATTCCCAAAAGCAAGGGATTTTTTCAAGAGGCATTTAACAATCACAAGAGAAAGTTAGAATTTACAATAACTTTTACCAATTATTCTTTTTCTTGACAATTATTATTGGATGAAAAAATTAAAATTTTAACATAGAATACCATTATTTAGGAATTAATAATTATATTATATTTCAAAATTTTCGTATATACTCCATTTAAAAAAATTATGTTCACAAAAATACAGTTTTTATTGGTGAATTTAAAATGAGATGATGTCCCATATATTGTGCTTGACTCGTCATTTATGTTCATTATCATAATGATTACAAAACTAATGTTAATTATTTATTTTATTAATATTTTTTTAAAATTTTATTATTTATTTCATTTAAGTTATTACCCTGGTTTTTATTATTACACTACAAACTAATTTTTCGTTGGACGTTTTGACTATATTTGGTTTATATGTCAAAATTTACATTGTAAGGTGGACTATGGTAAAAAAAATACATTATTCAAGAATATAAAGAATAATAATAATGAAATAATATTCATTGTATATGAAATCATCTTTTTAAACCAATCATTGAATATGGTTATGATAAATTAATTAGTTTATTATCATGATGTTGGTAGGTCATACGTACTCAGGGGTAATGTCTCTATAATTCAATGATCATTTTTAAAATGATGTAAGACATATTTTAAAATTATTGTATGATAATAATATCATATATAACATATTAATAATTTCAATATTTTTAATATATATATATATATAATCTATTTGGTGTGGTTACGAAAATAGAGTGACATTGCTTCATGAATGTTGTAGGCCACACATATAGGAATGATGTTATCACCTTTGAGGGAGTGAAATTGAACGATATAAAATGATATATTATCCATAAATAATGATAAATATTTCATTAATATAATAAATATTTTATTTATATGAAATATATTCATTATCAATGCCTTATTATATTCTCTATAAATCTTTTTTTTTTAAAACAAACAACAAATATTAGCAAGGAAGTATTTTTTCGTACACATGAGTGACATTATCCTATATCCTACGGAATGGAAAGTAAAAAACGATATATATTATATAATTAATATAGATGAATATTTATTTTATAATTAGCACATATATATACATTATATATTACATTGTACTCTATCATGAAAGATGAAATGAAAAAATGAATAATATTGGTTTGTGAGTTGGTCCACTGTCGTAGATGGAAATGATAATTTGGATTCCTACATTATTGAAATAGATATGGTTTAATGTCATGAAAAAACATAATAACATAAAATAATATATAATATAATTTGATAATATTTTTATAAATTATTTTCATTTTTAGGATGTGGGAATTAAATAAAAATGAAATCAATAGTTAGAAATTTTACCATTTCTTGGACCACCTCTTTAAGATTATAACTAAATCAATACCATAGGGTATTTATTTTTAAAAAAAGATATGATTTTTTGTTTGTTTGTATTTGGTGATGTTATTTGGGTCATTATTGGTTGATATAATTGGGTTTTATGGTCTTAATAAGAGAGGAGCGCGGGTGGCAATTCATATTCGAGGTGAGTGGAACACTTGTAATGTTTTGAAAGTAAAAGGTGTTCCCACATTTTTCACAAGCCAAAAGAGTCAAAAATTGATTAATATAAGGAATTATAAATTATAGGGTTTAATTTTTTTAATAAATTATATTTAGACATGTTTTTTGGCCATTTAAACACAAATCATATTTGTTTAGCCACTGGTAATCCTATTTTGACCTTAACCATTGTAGATAGTTTTTGGTATATTTGCATTTTATTATTGTAAAAAATTATGATTAAAAATATAGAAAATATAGATAACCATGAATCCAAATATAGAAATAATTTTTACAGATTCAATCTAAATAAGTGAAAAATTTTAATTTAAAATTAATCCTAAATTTTTTAGGAGAATTCATGTTTTCAATTAGAAAATGTTCTATATTTGTCAACGTTTTTATATTAATTTATATATATGTGTTTATAAAAGATTACAATGAAATAAATTTTATTAATGGACACATCATTTATAATTTATTACCATAAAAAAAATCTAAAATATAATATACCTTTATTAATAATTTAAATAGAAATTATATTTTCAATTATCATCGGTATTTTAAATATAGAAAAAATGAAATTTTTTTTTTGAGAAATGAAACAAATCACCATAATATAATTTTTATTTTCTAATATAAGATATTATATAAATATTATCAAATAAATTTTCATATTTTTTCTAAATTAATTATTAATTTAGAGCCGGAACGGTGAAAAAACAAACATTAAGATAAAATAGTTTTTTTAGAAAACATTTATTTTTATTTTAAATAATAATTATTTTTTATTAAATATATAACAATAATTTTTATAATTTAGTTATTACAACACATACCCTCCCATTTAATGTTTATTTTTTAATGGTAAGTGATTTTATTTTTTATTTAGACTCAGGGTTTCATGTTCTACAAGATATTTAAGTTATTAAATTTTAAAAAATATATTTTTCCATGAGTTTATTCTTTTTTGTGTGTGTTTCATGTAACAATAGAGATTTTTTTGAGAACTATTTTGTTTTTATGTTATATACATCATCAAAGGAATCTTTCACAACACACAATACTAGCTTGGATTGCTTTACACGCAATCAAGACCTTCCTCGATAACTTGCATTGTACGCAATACCATGTCTCACAAAACAACGATATGCTATTAAAATATTATATAAACTAGCTGTTATGAATAGTAACACCCACTTTTTGAAATTTTATAAATTTTATCATTCAAAATAGACTTCATTTTTTGATTCGAAATATCAAAATTATCCTAGGGTGAAGTTATGGTTTTTTTTCTGAAAACATTCAATTTTTGATGAATAGTGAAAACACTAGGTTACTATTTATTAACCGACATTTTATTTAAATAATTATTTATTTTATTTAAATTCATTTTAGAAACAAATTGATACATAATACCTATATAAGTTCAAATAAATTCATTGGAGTCATTTTATTATAATTTTAGATATATAAAAATGTTATTGAACTTTTCACCATCTTTTACACACCTCCTTGGAGAGTTTGAAAATTTACATAAAACATAATTTGACTGCTTCAGTGTGTGAATTTCGAAAATCCAAGAGACATGGTTAATATCAATGTGTAAAATGTGGTTCAATAAGATGAAAATAATTTTTGGTGAATAATAACTTTTTACCTTTTCTTACACTGTTAAAAGTAAATAGGGTAATTAAGGGTAAAAATTATAATATTATTACACTAACCCATGTCCTAATTCTATTTCATAAGTTTAATCTGGACAAAAACAACCTTGGGAATAAAATATGACCATTTAGGTCCACTTGTATTTGTTTAGGACACTTTTTATAATTTTATTTAATGAAGAGTTAATATAGTTATGATCAAAGTTTAATAGAAAAACGTTTCTAATATAGGGTTATAAATTATTTAAATTAGACTATAAATATTAATTGGAAATCAAAAAATATTTCCTACCTAATGGGATTTTATTTATAATTTTTAGTCATTATACAATTTAATTTATGTATGACACAATGATGATGCAGTAATTACCTTATTAAAGAAATATTAACATAATTGATATTATAAATACCGAAATAAATGTAATTTGAGACTTTTAATGAATTAAACTAATTTTATAGGGTTATATTACATATTAGTATTGATTTAATTAACTCTTTTCGAACTAATCATGTTGTTATGATTTTCACAAAAATCAATTACCAAACAGTGTAAAAATTGACATAAAATAGTTTTTAAAACAAATATTATATTATTAATTGTTATTTTATTACTAAAATTCTATGGTTAGGCCAAATGACTTAGATAAGGTTATATATAATATTAATTTACATATTGTGGTTCTTTTGGATTGTTATAGTATGTTTATTAACCTTATAGTGTAAGAAAACAAGAAGACATGTTAAAAGTCAAATTATTTAACTTAGAGTTAAATATAAATGATAAGTTTTTAAATAATAACCTAAACTTGTCTAAAATCTATTTTTTGAGAGGATTTAGACCCATCCACAAATTATCTTCTAATTAAATCATTTTGGTGCTATTAGAAACCGAATATGACTTTATAATAAAATAATATTTTATGTTTTTCCTAAGGTGTCCCTCTCGTCCCTTATAAAAGGGCACCTCATCCCTCTCTTCCTCACACCACATTGAACCTTCAAGCACGGCAAAAACCTGACAATTTCTCTTCCCAACTTTAATAGAAACATCCTAGAGGTCATGGTATTCTTCAAAGACCATCTTTAGTGCCCAAAGAGGAAGTTAAGAAGAGGCGCTTCAAAGAATAGGTAATGTCTGTTACCGATTCTTTCAAATTTATTTCTTATTCTACATCTTCTTCTTTAGTTGTTTCATTATAAAGTAATAACATCTGTATCACTCATATACTGATATGTTATTATAAATATGAAACAACCATATATCACCTTCTATCCATCCTACAAAAAAAATGAAATCACCGCGCATGCGTACGTACGGAATATCAGCTCCACGTCGTGGTGTAATCAATTTTCCACCACCACCTTACATGGTTGGGAATAATGGTTTAAAGAATATCTATATATTATTATTGTAATTTGATATTGATTATGAATTATTATACATACACTTCAATACAATTCCATGATCATGTGAATGATATCATCGCCCATGCATTTGTACGGCCTACTGTCTCCACGATGTGATGCGACTCGTTCTACATGATATTCAATGCATTATGATTATATAAATTAATTGAATGAATAAATATGATATATATTACAGTAATAAAATTCTGGAAATGTGGAATCTATATCCTAAAAAGATGAATAAGAATTTATTTGACAAAACACGCATAAAACAAAAAGCAATAAACAACCGAATAACAAGTAGCAATGAAATATTACTAATACGAAGCTAATAATATGACAATATATGATATCATAAAAATGATTAAGATTATGTAATAAGTCATTAAAATTATTTAAATAATTATACAGGAGGTTAAAACATGTACAAAGCAAATCAGACCTAAGGTTAAGGAAAATCTCACAATCTCAATTTTTATCCGAGATTGTTTATACTTCGGTAATTACTGGGGAATATTTATCATCGACATCCATGTTTCATCATTATGTAATATTATTTAAACAATTGTTTAAATCCAATTTTACCCATTTTTATGTTTTTAGTAAAAGATATGAATGGAATCTTTTGTCGTTTTCAGTACGGGATACTTTTAGACTTTTTTGGCCAAAGTATCAGAACAATGTTGTTTTAACTTATACACCATGAATGAATTTTTATGATTTCATAAAATATTATTTACATGAAGCTTACTTATAAAGTTTTCAAGTTTATTTTTAATTAACTTCTTTTATTTTAATATTTTATGACATGTTACTAAAGGAATTATGTTTTTGAAGTAGAAAGGATATTTTTATCAAGAATGGAGTTCAAATGTTATATCAAAATTATTTACCATCTATGATAATATAGGGTTATGTTTCTATCCCTATTATCACATATATTTTATTATGTTATGATGTAATTGTTTTTATGAAGTCCATTATCTTATATGGATTTTTTTATGATGACATGATGTTTAAGAATCCCATTTTTATTACATGGGTTATGCAATAATATTTTATTTATGATTTTATGGAACACATAAGAATGGTTTCATTATGAGATATTTGGGACATATATCTCCCTCCAATGCATTTGGTAAAGATTTATACCTCATGAAATAGACATGGCTGGAATGGAAGGTTAATCCGGTTAGTGATACAGGACTGAAATGAGGAGTGAACTCGGTTCAAAAATGGATCTTGTCAGCTAAGATAGTCTTGGAAACGAGTCTTGACTACTAAGAAATGATTCTCTATGATTATGTGTGTATTAAAAAATGTTTCATGTTATGATTATTGGGGTTACATTTCACAACTATGATTTATCCCATGTTATGATATTTTGATATATTTTGTAGGTTATGATTTTCGAAATGCTAGGTTCTTATGAATATGATATTTCATTTGTTTACCCTTACTAAGCACATGAGCTCAACCTTTTGTATGTTTTCATTCCATAGGTCAGGAAGAAGGTTATTAAGTAGAATATGACAAAAGGGACTCTAGATATTATGAAATAAATGGGAGACAATATAGATGCTTTATGAACCAGTTGTTTATTTTTCCCAGTTTCTAAAGGCACTATACCAATATGGTCCTTTCATGGTTTTGTTATATGTTGTAATAAGTGTGCTTCAAATTTGATGTATGAATAATGTCTGTAAAGTATGGGTTGTTATAGTTGGTATAAAAGGAAAGGTATAGTCATCCTTTAGAAACTAGGAAGTGAAAGACTTAGTAAGAACCCTAAGGATAGGTCTAAGCATAGAATGCAATCATAGTGTTTTAAAAATGGCCATGAATAACCTATGATATGTCCTTAAGTGTGAAATTTTATTATTGATTATGTGGTTTTCCTATTATGATTAGTGTTTCTCACACTATGCTTATTGGTTTTAGTAAATGGATGGAACTAGAAGGAACTGTGGTAATGTTGAATGCGGCGGGAAATGAAATGATTGTCCCCCTAAGCAACCAAACGTTATGGGAGCAGGAATGAAAAATATTATAGCCATGCTCACACAACATTCTCATGCTATGAATCATATAGGACTTAAAAACTAGAAAAGGAAAGAGAAACATTCTGTTGAATCCTTCATGTGGCAACTTCCACCTTCATTCAGTGGGTCTACTGATCCATTAGTGGATGAACAATGGATCAGTACCACTGAAAAGATATTTTCAGTTCTTCAATGTTCTGAACATGATAAATTCATTTTAGCAGTTTATCGTTTTGAAGGTGAAGCTAATCAATGGTGGAATCTTATCAATAATATGAGGCCAAGAGATTAAATTGAGTCCATGGAATGAGACTAGTTAATGAACTTATTTTTCAATAAGTACATTCCTTGTATTCTTCGAAAAACGATGTAGAAGGAGTTTCTTGAACTAAATAAAAAGGATGGTGAATCGGTTGGTACCTATGAAGAAAATATTACAATACGTGCAAGGTATGTTTCTAGTATTATTATCCAACCTGAGAGTAAGATTGATCGATTTTTAGTGGCTTAAAACCAAGTCTTCGAAGGGAGTTAGCCATATGGGACATCAATAGCTATGAGGAAATTGTCTGATGTGCTCTCAAGGTTGAGATGGAGATTGGAGTAACCCATCAGTCATATGCATTTGACAAGAAGAGGAAAATAGAATTAAAAGGAAAATATAAAGAGCACACTGAAAAGAAGATTAGTTTTCCCTTATTCTCAAATTGTGGAAAGAAACATGGATGGAGATGTCTTAAAGGGACAAGTAAATGATTCAAATTTGGAACGAAGGTCATCGGTCATTTTAATGCCACAATGATGGGAAGAAAATGTCTATCGATGGGAACAAAGAAAAATCTATACATAGTGCACCACCAAAAATTCAACGTTACATGTGAATGGAAATGGTGCATTATGATAATCAATTCCATAATCCAAGGGTTATTGATGATGATCGACGTCAACATACTCTTAAGGCTAAAGACAAAGTAATGTTTCATGCAATTTCTATCAGCGATGTGGAGTATGATAATGAAGTGGTGAAAGGTACACATACCATCCACAATAAAGTAGAAAATGTTTTATTTGATTCTAGATCCACCCACTCTTTTATTTATGAAGAATTTCCTAAGGGTATCGCTGTATTACCTCAATAATTAGATGTTGAGTTAGCTGTGACAAACCCTAATGACACAATAGTCGCATCAAAAGCTTACAAATCGTATCTGATTGAAGTTTGTGGGAAAGTGCTTCCTGCAAATCTTGTGATCCTTCCTATAGTGGAATTTGATGTGATTCTTGTCATGTATTGGATTTATTTATATGGATCTCATATCAATTTCAAAAGAAGGGAAGTCACATTTCATATTCCAGATCAATCTATGATCACTTATCGATGCAAGGATGAATATAACCTTCCAATGGAAATTTCTTCCATCTTATGGGTCTTGATTCCACTAAATAAAAGTTATTTATCTCAAATGGTTGGAGAGAAGCTCATGATTATGAATATACCCAATGTATGGGAGTTTGATGATGTCTTTATAAAGGAATTTCCTGGTCTTCCACCAAATCATGAAGTTGAGTTTTCAATAGAACTTGTACCGGGTGCTATACCAATTTCAAAGACACCTTATAGAATGGCCCCAATTGAGTTATAGTAATTGAGGAAGAAACTACAAGTGAATCATGATAAAGCATTCATATTCCCTAGTGCATCACCTTGGGGAGCACCTATTCTATTTGTTAAGAAGAAGGATGGATCAATGAGACTCTACATTGATTATCGAGAACATAACAAGATCATTATCAAAAGAAAATATCATCTCTCACGCATTGATGACTTATTTGACCAACTACATGGAGATCAATAATTTTCCAAGATTTATCTTCATTCAGGGTATCATCAATTAAGGGTCAAAGGGAGGATATAAAAAACAGCTTTCGTACAAGATATGGACACAATTAATTTATAATGATCCCATTCGGTCTTACTAATTCCCATGCTATCGTTATGGATCTGATGAACAGAGTCTTTAAGAACTATCTTGATCAGTTTTTGGTAGTCGTTAAAGATGATATTATTGTCTATTTAATAATCAAGGAACAACATGAAGATCACTTGAGAATTATATTGAAGACCATAAGAAAGGATAAGATTTATGCCAAATTTACAAATGTGAATTTTTGCTTAAAAAAGTTTCAATTTTGGGTCAAATAATCTCCAGAGGGGATATATGTGGATCCAGCAAAGATAGAGGTTATCGAAACATGGTCATGACCAATAATTGTAACTAAGATCTGAAGTTTTCTTTGTTTGGCAGGATATTTTGGACGTTTTATGAAAGTTTTTTCACAATTATCTAATCCACTCACCAGGTTAACTCGAAAAGGTGTTAACATCATTTGTACGGAGGATTGTGAAGAGAATTTCAAGGAGTTAAAAAGAAGGTTATCCAGTGCACCTGTGGTCACACTACCTTTCTGTGGAGAAAGGTTTGTGATTTAAAGTGATGCATCCAAGAAGAGGTCAGGGTGTGTTCTCATGAAAAATGATATGGTGATAGCTTATGCCTCATGATAGTTGAAAATCCATTAGCAAAATTACCAAACTCATTATTTGGAGTTAGCTGTAGTAATATTTGCATTAAAAATTTAGAAGCATTATCTTTATGGAGAAATGTGTGATATTTATACTGATCATAAAAGTTTAATGTTTATTTCCACACAAAAGGAGATGAACATGCACCAATAAAGATGGTTGAAGCTGATTAATGATTATGACTGCTCAATTCATTACCACCCTGTGAAAGAAAAAAAGGTGGCAGATGCATTAAGTCGACAAGACCATGCTAGCTTATCCATGATAAGGATCATAAAAGATCCAATATTTATAGATTTACAAAGGATTGATCTTGGAATTATATTGGAAGGGGAAAAATCATATCTTTCTTAAATTAATTTTCAACCATCTATACATGTGAAGATTAAAGAGGCACAGAAAGAAGACGTAGAGTTACAAAAGAAGGTGAGAAATGCTCATGAATTCAACCTTTTTTGTAATGGGATAATATGGTTTAGGAATCGGGTTTGTGTTCCTCCCATCCAAGAATTAACGGAGTTTTTATATGAGGCTCATAGTTCTTGATTATCTATTCAACCTAGAAGTATGAAGATGTATAAGGACCTTAAATATTACTTCCGGTGGGATGTCATGAAAAGAGATGTTGCTGAATATATCTCTCGATGCTTGGTTTGTCACCAAGTTAAAGCTGAGAGACGGATGTCTAAGGAGTGTTACAACTATTACTCATACCCGAATGGAAATGGGAAAAAATCACTAAAGAAATTTTCACCAGACTTCCTAAAACATCCAAAGGCAATAATGCTATCTGGGTCATAGTTGATCATCTTACGATGTCAGCACACTTCATTGATATTAGAGAAGATTTCACTCTGGATCAGCTTTCTAGGATATATGTAAAGGGAGTGGTAAGATTGTATGGAGTGCCACTTTCTTTGTATCTGATCGAGATCTGATGTTTACCTCAATGTTTTGGTGAAGTCTTCAGAATATATTGGATACAGAGTTCAGTTTCATCACTTCTTATCATCCCAGGACATACGATCAGTCTGGGAGAACAATTCAAACTCTAGAAGATATGTTAAGATCTTTCTCTATGGATTTCAAAGGTGGTTGGGATCAACACCTACCATTGGTGGAATTTTCTTATAATAATAGCTTTCACTCCAGTATTCAGATGGCTCCTTATGAAGCCCTCTATAGAATGAAATGCAGGACTCCAACTTGCTGGGATGATGTTTTGGAAAGAAAGCTATTAGGACCTAATCTTGTTGATGAGATGGCAGAAAAGGTTAGATCTATTCCACAACACATAAGAGAAACCCAGAGTCAACAAAAGTGTTATGCCGAAAACCGAAGAAAAGACATAGAGTTTGAAGCGGGTGATAAAGTGTTCTTACGAAAATCTCCTTGGAAGAGAGTAATGAGATTTGGAATGAAGGGAAAGTTGAACCCTAGGTATATCGGTCCTTTTGAAATACTGTATTGTATTGGGATTCTAGCTAACCTATTGGAGATCCCACCAAATATCTCTCAAGTCCACGATTTTTTATATGTATCTCTCCTGAGAATGTACATAGACGATCCTTCAAATGTACCTAGCTCAAAGGTTGTACCGATGGAGCAAGATCATTATTATGAAGAACTGCCAATAGAGATTCTGGATTATCGTGAAAAAGTCCTACAAAACAAGACGACTCACATGGTGAATGTTTTATTGAGGAACCACCAATTATATTAAGCTTCATGGGAGCTTGGGGATATGATGATGGAGAGGTATCCTCATCTGTTTGTAACAAAGTGAAAAATTTCAAGGGTGAAATTCATTTTAAGGGGGTAGAATGTAAAAACCAAGATTGTTTATGAGAAATATTTTGTTTTTATGTTACATACATCATTAAAGAAATATTTCGCAACACACAACACTATCTTGGCTTTCTTTACATGCAATCATGACCTTCTACGATAGCTTGCGTTGTACGCAATATCGAGTTTCACTAAACAACGATATGCTATTAAAATATTATTAAAACTAGCCATTATGAATAGTAATACCAACTTTTTGAAATTTTATAATTTTTATCTTTCAAAATGGACTTCATTTTTGGATTCAAAATATCAAAATTATCCTAGGGTGAATTTTTGGTATTTTTCTGAAAACTTTTAATTTTTGATGAATAGTTAAAACACTGGGTTTCTATTTAAAAACCAAATTTTTATGTTAATAATTATTTATTTTATTTAAATTTATTTTAGGTGAAAATTGATACCTAATACCTATATAAGTTCAATGTAATTCATTGGAGTAATTTTATTATAATTTTAGATATATAATTTTTTTTGAACTTTTCACCATATTTTACACACCTCCTAGGAGAATTTGCAAATGTACATAAAACATAATTTTACCACTTCTGTTAGTGGAATTTTGAAAATACGAGAGACATGGTTAATATCAAGGAGTAAAATGTGTTTCAATAAGATAAAAATAATTTTTTGTGAATAGAAACGTTTTACTTTTTTTTACCACGGTTAAAAGTAAATATTGTAATTAACGGTAAAAATGATATTATTATTACCCTAACACATGTCCTAATTATATTGGATAATATTAATTTGACAAAAATAACTTTAGGAATAAAATATGACATTTAGGTCTACATAGATTAGATTAGGACACTTA
Organism: Viscum album; assembly: GCA_963277665.1. NCBI lineage: Eukaryota > Viridiplantae > Streptophyta > Magnoliopsida > Santalales > Viscaceae > Viscum > Viscum album. The sequence goes on along the minus strand of OY728129.1, from coordinate 165,909,475 downwards.
TTATTATTTTATTTATAGAAAAGTTAAAATATTTAAGATCAATTTTTAATAACTAAAACATTTTTAATATAGGGCTATAAATAAGATTAATTCAACTATAAATATTCATTAGAAATATAAAATGATTTCCGACATAATGGTATTTTATCTATAATTTTTATATTTTAAATAATTTAATTTATTTATGACACAATGATGATACAATAATTACCTTATTATGGAAATATTAACATAATTGATATTTTAAATACCAAAACAAACGTAATTTGAGACTTTCAATGAATCAAACTAATTTTATAAGTTAATATGACATATTGGTATTGAGTTAATTAACTTTTTTCGAACTAAATTTTCTGTTATGATTTTCCAAAAAATCAATTACAATTTAGTGTCAAAATTGACATAAAATAGTTTTTTAAAAAATACTATATTATTAATTGTTAATTTATTCTTAAAAATCTAAGGATCGGCCAAATGACTTAGATATGGTTATATATATTAATAATTAACATATTGGGGTTCGTTTGGATTGTATTGTATGTTTATTAACCTTATAGTTCAAGAAAACAAGAAAACACGGTAAAAGTTAAATTATTTAACTTTGAGTTAAATCTAAATGATAAGGTCAAAATACTAACCTAAACTTGCCAAAAATATATTGGTTGAGAGTATTTAGACCCATTTAAACCTTATCTTTTGAATAAATCAATTTGGAGCTATTAGAAACCGAATATTACTTTATAATAAAATAATATTTTAAGTTTTTTCTAAGGTACCCCTCTCCTCCCTTATAAAAGAGCACCTCCTCCCTCTCTTCCTCACACCACTTTGATCCTTCATGCTCATCCAACCCCTGAAAATTTCACTTCTCCACTTCTGTAGAAACATCCTAGTGGTCCTGGTCTTCTTCAAATTCCATATTTAGTGCACTGAGAGGAGGTTAAGAAGAGGCGCTTCAAAGAAGAGGTAATGTCCGTTACAGATTCATTCAACTTTATTTCTTCTTATACTTATTATTTTTTAGTTGTTTCATTATAAAGTAATAAAATAAGTGTCACTAATATACTGATATGTTATTATGAATATAAAAAACCATATTTATCCTTCTATCCAACCTATGGAAAATGAAATCACCGCACATGCGTACGTACAGAATATCGTCTCCACGCCCTGGTGTAATCTGTTTTCCACAAACACCTTACATGGATGGGTATAATGGTGTAAAGAATAACTATATATGATTATTGTAAATTTATATTGATTTTGAAATATTACACATACACTCCAATAAAATTCCACGATCATGGGAACGATATCATCGCTCGTGCATATGTACGACCTACAGTCTCCACGATGTGATGCGACTCGTTCTACAAGATCATCAATGCATAATGATTATATAAAATAATTTAATGAATAAATATGATATATATTACAATAATTCCATTATTTAAAAGTGGTATATATAACCTAAAATGAAGAATAATAATTTATTTGACAAAACACGCATAAGAACAAAAAGCAATAAACACCCGAATAACATGTAGCAATGAAATATTAATAATACGAAGCTATGAATATGAACATATATGATATCATAACACTAATTATTATTCTGGAATTAGTCAATAAAATTATTTAATTAATTATACAGGAGGTTCAAACTTGTACGAAGCAAATCGGACCTAAGGTAATGGAAAATCTCGCAATCTCAATTTTTATCCGAGATTGTTTATACTTCAGTAATTACTGGGGCATATTTATCATCCAAATCAATGTTTCTTCAATATTTAATATTATCCTCCTACAATTTTATAAATCCATTTTACCACTTGGTCTATTTTTAGTAAAAGATATGAATGGAATCTGTTGTCATTTTCAGTATGAGATACTTGTTGACTTTTTTTTCCAATGTACGAGAAGAATATTATTTTAACTTATACAGCATGAATGAGTTTTTATGATTTCATAGAATATTATTTACACGAAGATTACTTAACAAGTATTCAAGTTTATTTTTAATTAAATTTTTTTAGTTTAAAATTGTATGACATTTTAATAATGGAATTGTTTTTGAAATATAAATGATATTTTCCTCAAGAATGGAGTTCAAATGTTTTTTCAAAATTATTTTCTATCTAAGATAATATAGGGTTCTGTTTCTATCACTATTATTAAATTGATTTGATTATGTTATGATGGAATTAATTTTATGATGTCCTTTATCTTATAAGGATTGTTTTATGAGGACATGATGTATAAGAAGCCCATTTTTATTACATGGGTTATGCAATGATATGTGATTTTTGATTTTGTGGCACACATAAGAATGGTTTCATTATGAGATGGGTGGGACCTATATATCCCTCCAATGCATTGGGTAAAGATTTATATCTCATGATATATACATGGCTGGAATGACTGCTTAATCCCATTCAGTGATACATGATTCAAACGAGGAGTGAACTCTGTTCCAAAATGGACTTTCTCCGCTATGATTGTCTTGGCAACGAGTCTTTACCACTAAGAAATAAATCTCTATGATTATGTGTGTATGAAACAGAGTTTCATGTTATGATTATTGGGGTTACATTTCAATACTATGATTTATCCCATGTTATGATATTATGATATCTTTTGCAGTTTAAGATTTTCAAAATGCTATTTTCTTATGAATATTATATTTCCTTTGTTTACCATTACTGAGCACTTGAGCTCACCCTTTTGAATGTTTTCTTTCCCCATGCCAGGAAGAAGGTTATTAAGTAGGAAATGTAAAATCCCAGGTAAATAAAGAATAAAAAATTTCATATTTATTAATATTTATGAATTAAATATTAATTTACTTTAAAGGGGTTGTTATGTTCGATAATATACACGTTACGCAACAAAGAGATTCTTTGAAATCTTACGTTGCATACTAGTAATAAAATAATATTATGGTAGTTAAAACGTAGCAGTTTTATTGGCATGAATGAATAGAAATAACTAAAATATGATTGTATATTTTTGTTAAATGTTTTCACATTTATTCAATAAAGGATAAAGGATTAAAATACGAAAATAATTCAATTTTAGGCATAGATACTCTAATTTTCACTAAAGGTGCACTTATCGCCATTTGATGGTGAACCATCATTAAATATAGTTTTTGTCACTCTAATACATTCTATAGGACCACATAAAATTCCTCTTTATAACCGGGACATCAAAATTTACTTTGTGTAAGTTTTTGGTATTTTACCGATAAAGTTAATTTTTTAATTAATAGTGAAAAATGTTGTATTTTAATTCAAAACCTTTTTTTAATCTAATTTATAAATATTATTAGATTATAATTTTTAATTGGGTTTAAAGTAAAATTAGAATATATTTCTACCATTTAATCCAATAGTGGTCATTGGAATTAATTTCACATATAAATTGGACTTAAACTAGTGTCAATCTTTTGATATATATTGTTTCCTAAAAAACGCTATTTGTTCTGAAAATGGGAATTAATTATTAAATTAATTAATGTAATTTATATGATTTTAATTTTTTAAAATATACCTCATTTTTGAATTCGGAATATCAAATATAGCTTACAGTGAGGTTTTGGTATTTTTCTGAAAAACTTCAAATTTTGATGAATAGTGAAACCACTAAGTGGTACTTAAAAAAACTGATTTTTCATTTAAATGAAATTTTACCACCTCTGGGTTTTGAATTTAAAAACTCCAACATTCATGGTTTTCATTAGGAAGTAAAATGTGGTTCAATGCGATTAAAATAATTTTTTTGGTGAATAATATCTTTTAAGTTTTTAATCGCGATTAGAGGTAATTAGTATAATTTAATGTAAAAATAATGTTTTAATAATATGAAATTAACTTGAAACATGTCCTACCCTTATTTAATGTGTCATGTCTGACCAATACAATCCATGGGTCAACATGGGGACCCATGGAGCTACTTTGGTAGGAATATGACATTAATATCTTCTTATTTAATGTTAAAATTAAAATGTCACAAACATGTGTTGTTTTACTAAAACAATTTTTAAGTGGGGTAATACAAGTGATACTTTTGACAATAAAAATTCATTAGAATTATAAACATATATACTAACTCATGATATTTTTTATATAATTTTTATACATTAAATAAATTAAATTATTTGTGACACAATGATGATGTAGCGATTACCTCATTATTTAACGATTTAAATAAAATGAAAAGATAATATAAAATATAAGACCTACACATGTCAAAAACATATTTTATGGGTGTATTTCGAACTATTATCACCTTATCCTAGAAATATATAATTTTTTGTACTTTAAAATCCGAAAATAATTTTATAATAAAGTATCCTTTTATTATTTTCAAGAGTGACCCTCCTCTCCTCTTATAAAAGGCCCCCACCTCTATCCCCGTACCCCCACCTCTCAAGCCTTTGGCTCAGCCAACCCCTTCCCATTTTGTCTCTTCACATCCCTATATTACTCCTAGAAGCCCTAATTTTGGAAGAAGTCTTTCCAAGGAAGCCTTTGAACTCAAATAAAAAAGAGTTACTCGTTTTAAAGGTAGTGTCTTATGTTGTGTTCTTATGTTTTATTTTGCTTCCCCAACCCCCTAAACACTTTTTATTACTTTATTTTGTAACAACACCAGTATATTAAATATACTAGGATGTTTTTATGAGAAGGATTATTGTTACACTTACACACACCTTCATCTAATGGTTAAAGAGCTTACTGTTTCCGTGGATTGCGAATTTCTGCCTCACGAAACGATGATTGTTAAATATTCGTCTAACACCTTAAAAGTTGGCGATTAAGATGACACTATATTTATATATGATATATAATATGTTTATGTTTTCCTTATTCTTCTGGTTTTTTCATTTATGGAATACCTTTTTGGCATCCATTATGGGTATACATGATATCTTCATTTTAGGAAGTGCGGACTACCGCCCCCTCAAAGTTATTTGATTCTTTAATGACATATGTGGGATGTATAAAGGATGGAGTTAATGATATTATATATGAAATTATACTGGAATTATAATATACCTTTATTTAATTATGATTCTGTTTCATAAAATATGAAATATCAATGAAAGTACCGTTCATGTGTACGTACGGCTTACCGTCTCCATGAAAGGTGCATTTAATTTCTTACCTCTAAATGTTATGTAATATTATAAATGAATGTATATAATGGATATATATGATAAATATGATATCTAAATAATGAATATAACTCTGGATATAATAGATACATGATCAACTTGTAATTATAAAGAGTTTATTTTTTGGCACAAGTACCAATGATCGTTAAAACGACCGTTATTAACTTCAATAATTACATAGTGTTAATGACATGGTAATAAGTGATATAAAATGAATAATGAACTTGAAAAATGTTTTTAAGAAAGTAGAAATTAACTCAACTTTATTATTCTGGAGATTAAAGAGCAATCGAGTCACATCAGACACGAGGTAAGAGACATCGTCTCAATCTCCTCTCATTGAGGCATATTTTGTTTTATACACAACCTTCTTTTATACGGTGTATAAACCCCTTTTACTTTTATGTTTATTCAAAAGGAATATTTTTATATGAAGCATTTACTAAATGAAAAAATGGAATGTTTTTTGTGTCGTATGTATGCGGCGACAACGACTTCTCCGCCGATGTGACCACTATTTGAGTTTTGGATTCCTCTACAATCCGTAACTATTTTTGAATGAAAAATAAATACCATTCTTTTATTTTGGTATTGAAAATGGTTTTCATAATTTTTTTATATCAATGTGTTGTATTGATATCTTGTGATTGAAAATTTGAAATGTTATGTTTCCTTTATGCATGTTTTATATGATAAAATTATGTTATGGTTCTTGGGAATTGTTATGAAGACGGGTGGTTCCGTGATAAACTAAGGGTGGGTGAGCCCGATATAGCTCTCCAATGCATTGTGTAACACTAAGGAGTTAAAATTTAAGGTTTCTCCGAATATATTTAGGGAAAATACTATGATGGTTATTTCAAACGTAACCATGATGGTTACTCCCTACGTAAGAATGTTATGAATGCCTGAAGTTACATTTATGTCTTATGATTTCTATGATTTATTCATGATTTGATGAGGTATGTTAAAATGCTTATGTTTTATGAGTAAAGTATGATTTGATACACGGACTAATGTTTTCATTTTGTACTTTTATATCCCTTTCTGAGCTTTTTATGCTAATCCCATGTTTTTGAAATATTTTTCACAGGTCAATGGAATGGTACATGATGTGATTATAGGGTAAAAAAAATTTCATGAAAGAATCCATGTTTTGTTTTAAATATGTTTCTGTTGATGGGAAAAAATGAATACTATCTTTTATGTAACTAATTTGTTTAAATGTAGAATGTAATGCATGATTTATGATCTAATTCTCTAAAACTCTTAACCTGAAAAGATCCTCAATGTGTAATCCTGTAATAACTCTAGATTAAGTAATGTTTAAGACCGGGGCCATATAGTTTGTATCAAAGGTCGGTTTAGATAACATTAGGAGTTAGAATTCTATTAAATGAATGACCAAAAAAAAAATTTTGGTCAAATTGAAATGATATAGTATTTGAAGATTACCATGTTGCTTCATCTAAGACATGTTTTTTCAGAATGGTTTTCTGTAGAGGAAACATGGAAGCAGTGCTAGGAAGGCATATAGAAGGAAATAACCTTCCGAATCAGCATCCTGAGATGGTCGGAATTGGAACTGAACAGTTTGTTGCATTAATGGTGCAGTTGACTCAAGCGATAAATGTTGGCGATATCCATGCATGAGATCAACCATATCAACCGCAGAGGAACATGTCAGTGGAGGAACATTTCATGAGGAAACATCCCCCATCATTCAGAGGACCATCTGACCCTGTGCTAGATGAAGGGTTTATTAAAGCACCAGAGAAGATTTTAGATGTCATGGGGTGTTCAAACAATCAAAAGGTTCATCTTTCTATTTACCATTTGGAGGGTGAAGCAGATCAGTGGTGGTCGATGGTTAAAAATATCAGGGACGCTGATAAGATTGATGCTCTCGACTGGGATGAATTCAATGGTATGTTTCTTGAGAAGTATTTTTGTAAGGCTGTTCGACTTAGGATGGAAAAACAATTCCTGGAATTGAGATAAGAGGAAGACAAAGTGGCTGCCTATGAAGAAAGGTTCACTAGATTGGCAAGGTATGATCCAAATTTTATCTGAGACCTTGATAGTAAAATCAATTATTTTTACTAAGGATTAAAGCCAAAATATTGAAGGGATTTAGCTTCTCGTGAGTTCAAAAGTTATGAAAATCTTGTTCAATGTCATGAGAAGGTGGAAATGGAGTTTTCCGATGATCAAGTGTTCCATAACAACCAACAGAAGATGAGATTAAGGTGGTAGGAAAAAGGAAAGAATTCTTCAAAAAGGTCTGAAGGTAAGAAAACTCTGTTTCCAGTTTGTGATAAATGTGGTAAAAGGCATGTTGGGGAATGTCTTCTGAATTCTGGAAAGTGTTACCAATTTAGTAAGATGTGACAAAAGGCTCGTGATTGCACTAAAAAAGATCAAGGTGATGGTAAGTCCAAATTTGATTTATATTTAGTGAAATGTTTTAAGTGCAATGAGATGGGTAACTATACAAATGAGTGTCCAACAAAGAGCTTGAGTAATGGGAAGAAGTTAGACTAAAAGCAGAAAGGAGTGGTGAAATCCTTTGCAACTACTTCAACAGATGTCAGGCCATCAAATGAAGTTGTGTCAGGTATCATTGAAATCTTTTCTATCAGACAGAATCAAGCAAGAACAGAAGCAAGACAGTGAGTTGCAGAAAATGGTAGAGCTGGTTCCCAATGGTAAGTTGCCTAAATTAAAAATTGATAATGATTGTGTTTTGTGATTTGGAAGAGATTGTGTGTGCCTTGTGATTCATAGTTGAAGACAAAGTTATTATGTGAAGCTCATAGTTCTCAGTTTTCAGTTCATCCTAGCAGTACTAAGATGTACAGAGATATTCAAGAGTATTAATGGTGGGATGGAATGAAAAGAGATATTGCTGATTTTACTATAAAGTGTTTGATTTTTCAGTAGGTTAATGTAGAGCGGAAGTTACCGAAAGGGATGCTTCAGCCTTTACCAGTGCCAGAGTGGAAATTGGAAAATATATCCACGGACTTTGTTATTTGATTACCGAAGACATCACGAGGTAATAATGCAATCTGGTTTATCACTGATTTCTTGAATAATCTCCTCATTTCCTTCCTATTAGAGATATATTCTCTCTAGATAAACTTTCTCGATTGTATCTTAAAGAGATAGTCAGGTTGCATGGAGTTCCCCTATCCATTGTATCTGATCGTGATCCCATGATTACTTCTAACATTTGGAAAGGCCTTCAGAAGTTGTTGGGTACTGAATTAAATTTCAGTACAGCTTTTCATCCTCAATCAGATGGGCAGTCCGAACGAATAATTCAGACTTTAGAGGATATGCTACGTGATTGATCAATTGATTATCAGGGAATTTGGGACCAATATCTTTCTTTGGTTGAATTTTCATATAATAATAGTTTTCATTCCAGTATATAGATGGCACTGTTTGAGGCATTATATGGGAAGCGGTGTCGAAATCCATCTTTTTGGGATGAAGTAGGTAAAAGGAAGCTGATGGGACCATAATTGGTAAAATAGATGGCATAAAAAGTTCAGTTGATTTAGAAACACATGAGAACAGCTCAGAGTAGATAGAAAAGTTATGCAGATAACAGGAGGAAGGATCTATCATTCGAGGTAGGTGATCATGTTTTTCTCAAAGATTCACCGTGGAAAAGTGTGACGGGATTTGGTAAGAAAGGAAAGCTGAGTCCAAGGTTCATTGGACCATATGAAATTCTGGATAGAGGTGGATCAGTTTCTTACTGAGTGGCTATACCTCGGTTTTTATCTTAGGTACACAATGTTTTTCATGTTTCGATGTTGAGAATGTATATGCCACATCCATCTCATGTTTTGAGCCCATAGGTAGTTCAGTTGGAAGAGAATCTATCTTATGAAGAACAGCCAGACCAGATTCTTTACCAAAGAGAGAAATTTTTGCGAAATAAGGTAATTCACCAGGTAATGGTTTTGTTGAAAAACCATATGGTTGAAGAGGAAACGTGGGAATCAGAAAATACTATGAGGGATAAATACCCCCTCTTATTTTGATAAGTGAATATAATTGTGAGGACGCAATTCCCAAAAGGGGGGAAGGATGTAACATCCTAGGTAAATAAAGAATAAAATATTTTCATATTTATTAATATTTATTAATTAAATATTAATTTTACTTTAAAGGGGTTGTTATGTACGATAGCATACCTGATACACAACAATGAGATTCTTAGAAATCATACTTTGCACACTAGTAATAAAATAATATTATGGTATTTAACACGTAGTCATTGTATTGGCTAGAATGAATAGAAATAACTAAAATATGATTGTATATGTTTATTAAAATTTTTTTAAATTTATCCAATAAGGGATAAAGGATTAAAAAAAGAAAAGAATTCAATTTTAGGCATAGATACTCTAATTTTCACTAAAGGTCCACTTATCACCTTTTGATGGAGAACCGTCATTAAATATAGTTTTTTTCACTCTTATACAATCTATTGGAACAAATAAAATTATTCTTTAGAATTGGGACATCAAAATTTACTTTGGGTAAATTATTGGTATTTTTCCGATAAAGTTCATTTTTAATGAATAGTGAAAAATGTTGTATTTTAATTCAAAACATTTTTTTAATCTATTTTATTAATATGAATAGATTATCTTTTGAATTGGTTTTAATGTAAAATTAGAATATATTTATATCATTTAATCCAATAATGCTTGTTGTAATTAATTTCACTTTGAAATTGGACTTAAACTAGTGTCAATCTTTTGATATATATTATATCCTAAAAACACGCTATTTGTTCTTACAGTGAGAATTAATTATTAAATTAATTAAGGTAACATATATGATTTGAATTTTTTAAAATAGAAATCAATTTCTAATTCTGAATATCAAATATTGATTAGGGTGATGTTTTGGTATTTTTTTGAAAAACATTAATTTTTGATGAATAGTGAAACCACTAAGTGGTACATAAAAAAACTGATTTTTCGTTTAAATGAAATTTTACCACCTCTGTGTTTTGAATTTAAAAAATCCAACATTCATGGTTGTAATTAGGATGTAAAATGTGGTTCAATGGGTTTAAAATAAGTTTTTGGTGAATAGTAACTTTTTTGTTTTTAATCGCGATTAGATGTAATTAGTGTAATTTAAGGTAAAAATAATGTTTTAATAATATGAAATGAACTTGACACATGTCCTACACTTATTGGATGTGTCATGGCCGACAAATACAATCCATGGGTCAACATGGGGACCCAATGGAGCCACTTTGGTAGGAAAATGTCATTAATATCTTTTTATTTAATGTTAAAATTTAAATGTCCCAAACATGTGTTTTTTACTAAAATAATTTTTAAATGGGGTTATAAAAGTCATAATTTTGAATATAAATATTCATTATAAATATAAAATGATTTCCTGAAATTTTTTTATAATTTTTAGACATTAAATAAATTAAATTATTTATGACACAATGATGTTGCAGCTATTACCTCATTATTCAATGATTTAAATAAAATGAAAAGATAATGTAAAATCTAATATGTAAACATTTCAAAAACATATTGGATGGGTGGATTTAGAAACTTACCACTTTATCCTCGAAATATATAATTTTGGGAGCTTTAAAATCCGAAAATAATTTTATAATAAATTAACCTTTTATAACATTCCAAGAGTGCCCCTCCTCTCGTCTTATAAAAGAGCCCCACCTCTACCACCTTACCCACACCAATAAAGCCTTTGGCTCGGCCAACCCATGCCCATTGTGTCTCTACACAAACCTTTCTTACTCCTAGAATCCTCACTTTGGGTAGAAATATTTCTATGGAAGCCTTTGAGCTCAAATCAAAAAGAGTTACCCATTTTAAAGGTAGTGTCGTCTCTTGTGTTCTTATATTTTATTTTGCTTCTACAACCCCCTAACCTATTATTATGCCTTTATTTTGTAAAAAACCAGTATCTTAAATATACTAGGAAATATTATAGCTACACTTACACACACCTTCATCTAATGGTTAAAGAGCATACTGTTTCCATAGATGGTGAATTGTTTCCTCACGAAACGATGATTGTTCAATATTCATCTAACACCTTCAAAGGTGGCCATTAAGATGGCACTATATTTATATATGATATATAATATGTTTATATTTTTCTTAATCTTCTGTATTTTTCATTTATGGCCTACATTTATGGCTTCCATTATGGGTATATCTGATATCTTCATTTTTGGAAGTGCAGACTGCCGCCCACTCAAAGTGATTTGATTCGTTAATGCCATATGTGGGACGTATAAAGGATGGAGTTAATGATATTATATATGAAGTTATACTGGAATAATAATATACCTATATTTAATTATGATTCCATTCCATAAAATACAAAATAGAAATGAATGTAGCGTTTATGCGTACGTACAGATTAACGTCTCCATGAACGATGCATTTCATTTCATACCTCTAAATTTTATTTAATATTATAAATGCATGTATATACTGGATATATATGATATATATGATATCTACATAATTAATATAACTCTGGATAAAATTTATACATGAATACCTTGTAATTATAAAGAGTTTATATTTGACTCAAGTGCCAATGATCGTTAAAACGACCGTTATTAACATAAATAATTACATAGTGTTCATGAAATGGTAATAATTGATATAAAAGGAATAATGAACTTGAAAAATGTTCTCAATAAAGTGGAAATTAACTCAAGTTTATTATTCTGGAGATTAAAGAGCAATCGAGTCACGTCGGACACGGGGTAAGGGACATCATCTCAATCTTCTTTTATTGAGGTATATTTTGTTTTATACATAAATTTATTTTATATGGTGTATAAACCCCATTGAATTTTAAATTTTTTCAAAATAAATCTTTTTATATGAACAGTTTACTAAACGAAAAAAGGGAATGTTTTTTTGTCATACGTATGCGGCGACAACGACTTCTCCGCCACCGTGACTATTATTTGAGTTTCGGATTCCTCTACAAGCCATAACTTTTTTTGAATGAAAAATAAATACCATTATTTTTTTGGTATTGAAAATGGTTTTCATAATTTTTTTATATCAATGTGTTGTATTGATATCTTGTGATTGGAAAGTGGAAATTTTATGTTTCCTTTATTAATGTTTTATGTGATACGATTATGTTATAGTTCTTAGGCATTGTTATGAAAATGGGTGGTTGCATGATAAACTAAGGGCAGGTGAGCCCGATATAGCTCTCCGATGAATTGGGTAACATGAAGGAGTTAATCATTAAAGATTTTCCAAAGAGATTTAGGGAATATAGTATGATGGGTATTCTAAATGTAACCATAAGGGTTACTCCCTACGTAATAATGTTATGAATGCCACAAGTTACCATTAGGTCTTATGATTTCTATGATTTATTCATGATTTGATGTGGTATGTTAAAATGATTATGTTTTATGAGTAAAGTATGATTTCATAATGGACTAATGTTTTCATTTCGTACTTTTATATCCCTTAGTGAGCTTTTTATGCTCATCCCATGTTTTTGAAATGTTTTTCACAGGTCAAGGGAAAGGCACATGATCTGATGATAAGGTCAAGGAATTGTCATGAAAGAACCCATGTTCTGTTTTAAATATGTTTCTGTAGATAGGAAAAATGAATACTATCTTTTATGTAACCACTTTATTTAAATTTAGAATGTAATGCATGATTTATGATCTAATTCTCAAAAACTCTAAACCAGAAACGATCCTTAATGTGTAATCCTGTAATAACTCAATATTAAGTAATGTTTAAGGCCAAGTCCTTATAGGATATGCCAAATGGGACTCTATATATGATGATATAAATGGGAGGAAATGTATATGATTTATGAACTAGTTGTTTATGTTTCCCAGTTTCTAAAGATAGTATACCTATATGATCCTTTCATGGTTTTGTTATATATTGTAATTAGTGTGCTTCAATTCTGATGTATGAAACATCTATGTAATGTTTGGGTCATTATATTTCATATGTTATCAAATATGATGTTTTTATTTTATAATATTAATGTTTTATATTACATGGGTTAGGTACAGGCACAAATATGACTTAATGATAATTGGAAGCCTTAGATTATCTCAATCGGTAAAAAATATATCTAATAATCATTTTCAAACAAATATCTTCCATTCTGATATAGATTTAAAAAGTTCTATTATATAAAAAAAGAAATTAAGAGAAAACCAATATATAGTACAATATAATAAAAAAAATACATTGTAAAAAATATAATCAACAATAACACCAAACAAAACATGAATGTGGTAGGTGAAAACCCCACACACTACATTAACATTAAATGAAGATAATTCCAGAATCATGTTTCTCTTCCATGAACTATTATACGCATCCATGATCTAAAACTTCAAGCCCCATTATATCTTCATCCACCATTATAACCTTAAAACTATACAATTTTAACAGAAACACAATATGTGTTGGTAAATATCATATTTATGGTTCTCAAAAAAATAAATTTGGTAACAAAAAAATGCAGCCAAGGAGGATCAAAGAGGAATAATGAATTAAGGTATATAATTTTGAGAAAAAAATAGATCATTACATTTCTCAAGTGAAATAATATTATAACACATAATGGAATACATGTATGATATCCCATCAATGAAATTATTCACTAATGATGAAAACATCTGTGACTGTGTTAGAGGGGAATATGTGAAAATTTCTAATTTATTGATCACGAAATTCATCCATGGGATAATGTATATGATTATATAGAAGCTTATAAACAACCCACGTCCCATCATCTCAAGTTTAAGACAATGTATTTTTAGGGGGTACTCAAGGCTCTTAGCTCATGTAACCTCAAAATTCTGGTTTCTCATATCAAAAAAACCCCCTTTGACTCTAGAATGTCATAATTGCATGTTAATTTTAATAGTAAAATCCTCCAATGTATTTTATTTTGATTTATATAATATTATTAAAAGACTATATAATGAAGAAAAATTATCACAAAATATGATTTATCGCTGGACAAGTTATGGTTTCACACAACCCTGAACTTTTTAGAAAACTATACAGTGGAAAAAAATTTGATTATTCATTTCATAAACACAATTAGGTTAAATTTGAGGGACCATGGGACTGAAATGCACACAATAAGAATTTATATACTCACATTTTCATACATATGTATTACATATTTTTCTATGAATATTCTTTATAGATCATAACAATCTTTGCCTAGATCAAATATTTTTAGTGTCTATGGAAACATGGGTACAAAAAAAACCTAGTTCATAAGTTATCAACATACAGTAAAATTAATTTATTCATAACTATAATCCTTCATAGGAATATCATACATAATACCAATATTGATATCTCAAGGAATGGAAACCTATAAAAGGGGGATCTTAGATGATTAGTAAGGATAATCATGAGATATATCAACAACCACATAAATATAAAATAATATTATGAGTATAATTATATGATTATAAATATTGAAAATCATAACCTTATAATCATTTATCATAATATCCATTCAGTCAATATTCACAACACTTCATAATACAAGAATCATAAAAGAATAACATAACATGAGATATAAAAGAATAACAATAGAATAAGGTATAATATTTATTTTATATAAATAATCATAGAATATTATTTTCATAATTTTCATGTATTATGTTAAGACCATCATAGTTTATTTGTTTTACTCCCAAATTCATTGAAGTATTCACTTTTCACCCACAAACATTTCATAGTGGAAAGAGTCTCTTTCTGAACAACGTTCACTCCCTACTGTATTACAATTACTCTCATGAGATATCCATATTAACAATATGAATTGGAGGGATATATATATATATTATTATCCCATCCATAAACATATGAAAATGATACATATATATGCCATAATATCATAACTTAATCCTCATATCATACCCCATTAAAAGGGAAAATGTGGCATAAAAATTGAATAATCCAGGAAAAGGAACATGTTTTAAAAAAATCATATCATCATAATCATAATATGTACCAAAAAATAAGGATTGTATCACTAGATTATATACATTTATATTATTATGAAACATCCAAAATTTACACATTTTTGGAATTTCCTTCTAAAATATTACGTGTAACATTTCATGAGGAAATCAACCTTTTTATAGTTAATTTACATATATAAAATCCAAAAAAATGAAATAATATACAAAACAATTTCCTAAAAAATACCATGGGAACGAGTAAATGATAATTCAATGAATTTAGTGCTCATGAAATCAAAAAATTCAGTTTATAGAGTGTAAATTAAAATAATCATTCTTTTTAAATTTTCGATAAAAACACAAAAGTACATCATTGAAAAAATTAAATGATGCTTCCTTTTAAAATATTTCGAATGATTTAAAACATGTGTAAATAATAATTTATGAAAAAAAATATAATAGGAAAAACAGTTATGAAACCATTTTTTTGAAAACATTAACATTTAATAGAAAATAATTTTTAACAAAGACATAAATATGGATGATTTCACATAAAAACATTCATTCAATATCTCTTGAATTCATTGAGAATAAAATAAATGAAAAAAATTATTATATATAAATAAAAATATAATAATAAATTTCAAGATAATATTTATAGGAAGATCTTAAATTATAATCATCATAAACATAAACATAAAAAATATTGATAATGAATGAGATTATTACACAAACCCATTTCCTTTTGTCTGACATCCTCAATAAATAGACGAATCTTGTGATTAGTAAATATTGATATATTATAAATATATTACTGAAAAATAATCAGGTATATCATAAAAATTAGGAATTTATTTAACATGGTATCTCTCATTTAATAATAATAATTTAATGAAATAAATGTTTTGGGTGATATCTTCTTCTTTTTTCATGTACGTATTGGTTTGGTTGTTTTGGTCCTTTGGATTTGAACATCATTACATAATTCACAAAATTATTATCATTATTTTAATATCCCATATAATATATATATATATATATATATCCGTTCACCAAATTTTGAGATAGAAAAATGAAGAGGACCACTCATAGAGAAAATAAGTTGTATATAAGCCAGAACATTAATTTAATTTTTTGATAGATAGAAAAAGAATGAATATAAAAAATCACATTTAATGCATAATTATTTTATAATTTATATAATTTTTATTTATTGATTGAATCTTAATTAACATCCATTTAAATGTTAAATTAAAAAAAAATCAAATCGTTTCATGGAGGTGGTACACCACATATACATACAAGAGATGTCAACATTTTCCAAAATATATGAAGGTTAGAAGGTATTTTATTTTCTATAATTATATAATAGTAATTATTTAATATAACAAAATATATATTCATTGTATACATAATTATATCCATATTGGAGAGGATGCAATGGAAAACCAATTGCATCAATTCGTGAAGTGGTGGTTTGTAGTAAAAATGATTAACATTTTCATTCCCCATTTTGTTGAAAAATATATACATATATTTTTTTTAAATTAAACTAATGACATATATCTATATTGAATCTAATGATATTATTATTTTTTATTGGTTTAAGACGATTTTATTGGGGTTGAGGAATAAATACATTAAAACACATGGTTAATAATTATACATGTTCCTTTGGAACCCTCTTTAGGATTATACCTAAATCCTTCATAATATATTTTTAAGATAAAAAAGGGATTATAGTCATGGATAGGGATTTATTTAATTTATTATGGTATATCAAAAACTAATATAATGGAACATGATGTTTGATATGGAGTGAATAGGGGGCATATTTTTATAATTGGGGTAGATGACAAACTAGGAGTTATTGATAATAATAAAAGATATTGATATCTTATTGAGACTATATAACATTAAAATGGATAATTAATGAATAAATGATATTATATAATTAAAATATTTCAATAATATAGAATTTGGAAGAAAATTTAGGTTTTCTAAACCTTTTCATAATTGTTTGACCCTCGATAAACTGGTTATAACATCAACAATTGTAATTTTGTTTCTATTTTACTATTCATTATGACAAAAAATGTAAATTTAAATTATTATATAATATTAATAATGATAAATAACAATATTAAATAAATTTTATAAAATCCAATTCATATAATTGTAAATGTATAATTTAAAATCAAATGCATAAAGGTGATAAAAATCGGTATTTTGAAGAAGCTATTTTATTAATAATTAAAATATTTTATTATAAAAATTTAATATTCAATGTATTAAAATTATTAAAATTTGATTTATTATTATATTATTTAAATAATTATACTTTTAAAAAAATTAAAAAAACTCGTTAAATTCATTAAAAAATGTAATTTTTAATATAATTTATTATTTTTCACTCTTCGTCGACAAATTGATATTTTTAGAAAATTATAAATAACAAAATTAAGGATAATTTTTACATTTTAATTTAAATAATTATGTTCATTTTTTGAAATAAACATTCCAAAATAAAAAAAATTTATTAAATTATTTTGAAAAAACAAATTATGAAATACCATTTTTTTGAAAAAGTAAGTTTTTTAATGCATGTGATTAATTTTATAAAAAAATTTATTTATATAAAACCATTATATTTATTCTCAAAATTTGTTTATTATAATATATACATAAAATTATTATGGATAGTTTATTGTAGTATTCTATTTTATAGTTCATTAAGTCATAGGATTTCTAGAATCACAAGTTTTAAAATAACTAAATTTATTTGAAAAGCATTTTGTAGTAATTTGTTAAATTATAACCACATTAAAATAAATTTATAAAATGGAATTCTTTAATTTTGATACAAAAATGTGGATATATCTATTTCATTACAACTTCAGGTCCCTAGAGACAACAATGAATTTCTGATTCATCCAGAGAACATTAACGAGGTTAGTAACCCTATTACATAATACATTATTTATAGGATCAATGATTTCTAAAAGTTTTTTAATTGTAAATATCATGATCTATTAGTAAAACCATATACATTGGTAAATTTTATGGATTTGATATGTACTTCTTAATGAGATATGTGCAGAACACGTCAAGAACAAGAGATTGAATCAGTGGAAGGCTCGAGCAATCATAAAATATCCAGACTCAGTCACAAATCATTAAGGGGAAAACATACCTTGGTATCATATCACATTCATTCATAAATCAAAAAAACATATTCCATAAGTAAAATTATATAATTCCCTTCACAGAAACATATAACTCTAGATATCATCGACAATTTTATATATAAAAATTCTATCGACTATGATAATAATTGATGATATACTAAATGGATGTAACTATATATTCAATTACATCATCTAGGATATGTATCATATATATTTATTTCTCAAATTTCATTAATTTTTGATTTTATTCTACACATAATTATATATAAATTTTTGAAACAACCCTTATAAATGATCAATTGAATTTCATTAATATTAAAAGCATCATTAGTGGAATTTTTTTACCCCTATCAACATAGATATCCATATAAAAATATATCATCATATCATATAGTGATTTAATGTTTCTCCTAGACTAACCATCTACCTCAGCATGTTAAGTAGTTTTCAATATTAACACAAAGATCAAGTCCTATAAAAGTCATCCAGAAATATTGAGGAAAACTTTTTATCCCAATCAGATACCAAAGAATATGAAACTCCATGAATCCATACCAATTCTATGAGGAATAATACAGAAAAATCATCAAGATAGAAATATTATCTAGTATAAATGGAGTTTGATGAAATTTAAATGTGATTAATTATTATTAAAAGTGCACTATGGAATTTATTGTTTTTATAGATTTCGTGAAAAAATATTTGTGAGGTATCCTCATATCTATTTTGGTATGGGTAATAGTTGTGAGACATACTTATTCATTTGTATTTTTTACATAATATAATAACCTAATTGGAACCATGATACATGATCTAAAATATCAAACATCATGCTTTCACATGAAAAATTCTCTTTTATTTCTATATACATCTACAAACATCTATTTTTACTAGGGAATGATGAACTATGTGCCTCATGAAAAAGATTCATCCTCAAGTCAAGAATGGATACAACACAAACATGCTTCTTAAAAAATATAATTACATAAAAATCAAGATTGAATAGAGTAATTTTTTTTTAAAATTCATCTAATGTTCCATTCATTACATTAACATATATATAATATGACAATATATAGATGATTGAAAAATAATTTGAGGAATATAATATTATAATACATCCTTCAATTTTTATATATCCACACATTGTAATTTAATTATTATTTGATTTTTATGAACTTAATCATATTAAAGATATCATGATCCTTTTGACTCATAGTATTTCCCCCTAGGTTCTCTTTAAAAGGGTTGAGATTTATTGTGAATAAATAATTATTTATATACAACTATAATACTCTCTAGAATATATTAATCTTTTTCTAAGTAAAAATATACATTGTACATTTTATGATAAGAATATATATCATGCATTTCAATTAAAGGATAATTCAATTATATATTCAGGGAAACAATAAAAATAGACAACTCAAAATAATGATTGGGATAATTTTTCTAATGAAACATATATATTCATGAGGTATAGGCTATCACCATATTATATTACATGACAATTAATATTAGTAACTTCTTCTATGAATCAATATATATTAAAATACATGCTACTCTATTGGGTAATATGATCATAGGTACACCAGATACCATGCATCATAGTTATTAATATTTTACTCACATTTTGTATCCTAATAGAACATACTCGTATTTCAATGTAACATGGTTATTGGATTATATATACAAAATTATTTTTTAAAAAATAACCTTAAATATTTATCAAAACCATGATAACTATATATATTAGTCATAGTTGTTTGTTTTTTACAATTCTCAATCAATTTTATCAATGATGGATCCACTGAAATACCATCATTTGTCGTTATGTGGCCTCGAAAAGACTATTTTTATCCACAATTCATAGATTATAAATATTACAGAAAACAATTATTTACATTGGGTCATTAATAAAATTATCATTTTATAAATTTTTATTAATTTCTCTTTTTATATATAAGCATATTAACAATAATGATAACCAAAAACTAATGTTGGTAATCTCTTAATATAAAATATGTTAATTCCATGATGATAATGCATGAATTAATAAGATAAAATTGCATCACAATTTATTCATACATTCAATTCCTTTGATATAATGTTGTGTTGGGTATATAATCCTTATTTATCATCAATTGTGGACATCTCAAATGATCGTTAATACCAGAAATGTTTTGAACACCACATAGTTGATCTAACAGGTCATTAATATAGATTAGATGATAATTTTTATTTATTTTGAATTGATTTAGTTTCTCATACTCAATACTGTGTCACATTGATATATAATCTATATAAAAATGAGAAATATCACCATATATAATTAATTGTTTAAATAAATACCGTTGAAATATTTTTTATAAGTTGATTCATAAATTAATATAACTCAATAGTGGATATTAGTTATATATTTAGTTTAATAGGTTTATCACCATGTCGGAGTTGAATTAAAAAATAAACATCACTATTTACAATGAGACTAGAAAATTCATCCATTAATTCATTAAAAACTCCCTAAAAATAGGCATATCATTAATGTTGACTTCTCCCCAACCATATTAGATATAAACCTAATTTAAATAGGAATAAAGACCTAAAAAAGATGTAATTTCCATAAGAATTTCATATTTATCATCGAACAAATAGAAAATAGCTTCTTGGTTCAAAATATGAAACATGGATTCCTTTCCTCTAAAATGGATATGGGATTAATGTAGATAAAACCAATAAATTCCCATGATATCATAATAATAATGAGTGGGAGAATAACATGACTTTTATGTTTCAAATTCCATTAAAAACAAATGATACGAATCGTAGACATGATATTTGATCATCAACCTTTTATTGTGTTTCACTAAAAATTCAACATCAATTTGTTTTGGTGGCTCTTTTATAATCTTAAAAATTTACAAACTTATATAAGAGTGTGTGGATACATATTCAAATAAAAAAATCAAAATATCTAGAGTGGATGGAAAGTGTTCCTTTCAACACACTATTATCATACAACTTATTAGAAATAGTAATGGCATGAGATTTACCTTTTTCTTTGGACTTTAGAGGTTTCAAGTATCTATAATCATTTATAACCTTCATATTTGATCAATAGTTAACATATTTTTCTTACACCATGAATAGGAATCATGGGAGTTTCAATGGTTCATTCTTTGAGTCTTTCACTCTATATTCATCACCGCATAACATATTCCCATTACATTAAATTTTTATTTCTCAATAATCATTCTTTACATACTAAAAACATTCAAATATGCAATTAACAATATTTCATAAATTATTCTTCTATTCATTTTGAATAAAATAATTTTCATCCTCCTCTATCTATGGGTATTAAAATTTATATAGAATTTTATATTTCCTTTCATATCAATTAAATGATATTCATAGGTTATACCAATTTCCATTTATCCATGGTTATTACTTTAGATGAATTTATCCTTGTTTCTTATTTTTATTGTGAATCATTCCATTCACATAAGTGGTTTTATGAAACTAAATAATCCATCAACCTTATAGTCATGTATGATGATAATATAAAACATGAACATTTATGTCTTGTAAAATATTCCATATTAGAACTAATATATTCATCATTCTTATATATTATAATTATTAATTCCTTAATAGTGTACATATAAAGAGTATTAGGAATATAATTATTAAGGGAAAAACCCTTAAACTTTTCCAACTCCTTGTAGTTAATATATTCATGTTGCGTCATATTCATTATAGTATTCCTCCCATGATCGGTATCATCTTCCAAATGATAGAAAACTAAAATGAATTTTTCATGCTCTATTTACTAGAAAATGTAAAATACCATACCAATATTTCAATTCATAGAGACTAGTGTATCAATATACTAACCGATATATTTTGAAAAATTTTCATGAATGACTTGGAAAAAAATTCCTTACATTTCCCATTTATAATATCAGTTTAATTCATAGCATGAGAATATTTTGTTTTCATAAATATAATATTTTTCAATATATATTGCATAAAATTTAGATTCATTATAGGATAATCATTTCATTTAACATCACATTTAAAATTTATAGGGTTCCATCAGGTTCTAAATATTTTACAAAACCCAAAATTATGGTTTGAAAAAAATAATCATAGATGAAAAATATATAATCATGGAAATAATTTATAGGATATATAAATAATTTCACCTTATATTAAATATATGAAACCATATGTTTTGATAATGTTATTCATGATAATTACCTATAAAAATCCTTCAATACAGTTTATAATAAATATGTAAATTTTCCTATGAAAAGTTTTTGGGAGTTTAAAAAAAGGTAGATAGTAAGAGAGGAAAAAATGTGCCCTAGAATAACAGAAATGTCATACTCGACAAATTATTTTAAGAGGTGTTAACCCTAGATGAATCTGTAAAAAAACAATGTATATTATTAATATCTAGAAAAGATTATTTTTCTAATAACAAAATTCCATTCATTACCATTTTATGGATGTTCACTAATACATAGATTTATCCTAAAGGTTCCTAGAAAATGTTATCATTATAGATTCCAAATATATGTAATAATTTCTTTGATACCATAAATTGTGACAAATACATTACATATATATTTATATTTTATCTTATCGATGAATATTAATTATATTAAATAACAATAAATGAATGAATTTTATAAGTGAGGTGTTTTTAGAAAATTTGATAAATAAAAAACATGCTCGTAAGTGAACGTCGTCATCTACAACTAAGTTATTTGTAAATAGTACCCATCTAAGACTTATCATATATAATAACATTTTCTATAACCAATAGAAGAGAATCAAAATAAATGTTTTGATTAGATGATCACTAAGGGTAATTAAAGAAAATATCACAGGTCACTTAAATATGAAATGTGAAAATTGTTATGTAAATATGAGCGTAACATTGGAATATCATTCCCCAGATATTATATATCATTAATTTTATTCATGGAATTGACCTTGGAAAATTATAATAAATTAATAATAACATAAACAGAGATAATTATTAATGAGATCATAACATTGGGATAGAACATAAGTTTTGGAAAACACATATATATAATAAATTATTACTTATGTTATTAATTGTTATTATTGAGACTGTCATAGTGTATTTTGTTCACTCCTCAAACAATCAGAGTAAATTCTAACTCGCAGGACTATCATAGTGGATATATTCTCCTCCAAAACTCATATCACCCACATTCCAGTTTCATATATCTCATGAGATATCCCAATTTACCCAATGCATCACATGGATATAAAATCCTAGACCCACCCATCAAATAATAAAAATAATACGTATATGCTGATAAAAATAATAAAAAATTCATCTTATAATATCCTTTAAAACATAAATGGGCATTATCAATATTGAATTACTCATTAAAAATGAACGGGTTTAATAAAAATATCACCATTTCATTGTATCATAACCCATTGAAAATAAGCATATTTCCTGGAAAAAAAATTTTTTGTAATCAAAAAACATACATATAAAGAATAAGTTTTGTATATTTTGATCATATATGCAAAAAAAAATTAAAATATTTAAATTTACTCCATATTATATAGATACCTCTTTTGAAATATCACATGGAACATTACATGAAGAAAATAACCATTTTTAATTGAAACAACTTAATTAGAATCTAAAAATAAAATATATAATTAATTTTTTTTCATGAAAATACAATTTCATAATTTTTAAGTAATTATTAATTCATTGAGTGCTAATGAGGGAATGAAATTCTATTCATGTCACTCATATTAATAAAATCTTATATTTAAATTCTTGGAAAATTATAAAAAGTTCACCATTCAGAAAATGATATGGTGATTAACATTATACAATTTTATAAAAATTCCATCAAGTTTAAAAATTAAATTAATAATCATTTTAAAATATTTGAAACATTTTGGAATATTTATTAGAAATCATGGTAATCATAGTTAAAAGATATTTGATCGAATATTGATGTTATGTTTATATTCCTTAAAAATTTATTTTCATCTTTTTATTATTAACGAGTGCTAAATGAAGGGAAATAATTTATTCTGGATGAATAGAAAAATGATAATAAAATCTATAATATTATATATAGGTATTTCAAGAAATTTTATCAAATGATACATCATTAAAAAAACCCTGATGGACCATGAAATTTAAACATAAAAACATTACCTCTTGTATGAATTTATATATATACATTCAATCATCATATATAAGAAAGATTTATTTATAACACATAATTTTTTAAAAAATATTAATATATAAATTTCCCTAATAAACTAATGCCTCATATTTTTAGGGGGAAGAATCAAGACCCAAGAGACCTCACAAAGAATTGATGTGGACCTTTGATTCAGAGGTAATTCCTTGATTCTAATGTTTCTCCCCAAAAATGATAATATAAATAAATTATATCCAGTCCATAGAGGCATATACTTCTATATATATATGAATAGGAAGGGAATTATTTTAATCATGGATATGATTTTCAATACAATGTATGGGGTTCACTCTATTACCAATCAACCTATGAAATGCAATATTCTAAAATGGAATAGGCAGATATGGATGGGAAACCCAAATAAAAATGTTGGGAAGATCCTATTTAATTTGAAACTCACAATATTGTATAATAATATAGATATAGAATCATGAAATTTTTTTAGTTCTTAAAAAAATAAGATGAAGTCTTTTTCAGAAAAATCCCTAATAAAAAAATATACCGATAAAAAAGACCAATGACTTCCAGATTATAAAAACCCAATGAAGAAAAAAATTGTCAATGGATTCCACTGAGGTATGATTCTTTCGTAAGTGCATTACTAAACAAAGATTCAATAAAAAATTATCCTCTTGTAATTAGTTTAGTGAAACTAAAGTATTTATAATTCCATCATTATATGTACGATGTTTAGGGATAACATTAATCAGGGGATAATTGTGAAGAATATTGGGGGTAAGTGATAAGGGTAGAATGGAAAATTTCAACGGATGATGGAGTTAAAAGAATCCATCCACCCCATTCTTAGGTGGAGGGGTAGTGTCATGAACCCATCCAAAAATAATGTACCCCTCCTAGGCGGGCAATGTGAGAAGGGAGATAGTGACCCCCAAGCCTCGCCTCCAGTAGGCCCCGGGTTGGCTACTAGCACAAAGGGTATAATAAACACACACAAAATTGGAGGAATTACGCACTAAGAGAACACATTCCAAAGAGACAGATAAGAAATAAACCAACCCAAACCACTTATACAACAATATAAAATGAGACCCATGTACACATATTCAATGTAATTCTAAAAAATAACAACTAAATTAAAAAACTTCATGTAAGAAAAGAAATTAAAAAAACAACAACAACCACAAATCCCAAACAACTCCTGTAACCCCAAGCTTGTAGTAACCATAATTATCTCTAAACTACTCCATGTAACATAAAAAAAATTTATATATACATTTGTAGAGTATAACAGAATACTCATTAGGATCCTCCCTAGAGCCCATCAAGAAAATGTAAAGAATGCATTCTATAGAATAGTGCAGAATAAGTGAAACTAACTCATCACCTAAACATGTATACTATGCTCTCATCCTCCATATGGATACACTCACTATGTATCACAAAAAATAGTATATAATATTATAATTATTATTAAGGGTACCCCGCTACCAATTCACCACTGGTTTGCCTCTTTCCCCAACGTCTCATGTCATAAGCATCTCTTTCTAAAAGGATTTCCATCAAACACTCGGGTGAATCACCATAACATCCAACACATGTAGTACAACCACCTTTTCTAGGAATACATATAATCATGGTAGTTTTGGGAGCCACCACTGCTCGCCTAACATGTATCATACATCTGATGTTATACCTCAAGAAATTATATCTCATAGACCGAGTAAGGATCCTCTAGACATCAAATCCTATACACACTACAATAACAGTAGTTCATATGAAACTATATATAGAATATTTTTATGCGTATAAACACAATATGTTACAACCATCTACAAAAATATATTTGTTAAAACTGACCCATGTGCCTACTAGCACATGTACTTACCAAGAAAAGGGAGTGGGGCCAAAGGGGGTAGTCATCCATCCCTCCTCCAAATGTAATTTTCATGAAAACACCCCCAAGTCTCATAATACCAATAGTTCCGATTTCCCTAACTAACAGGGTGGAGAATCATATGGAAATAGAAAAATAATACAGATTATACTACTTCTCACAATTGCACTGTGGACGTAACCTAGTCATAGATTGAACTATAGCTAATGCCTCTCAGACTCCTGATTTCCAATTCTAAGATTACTTATCCTATATGCACACAACATGTTAAATAACTTCACTAGATTACTTTACCGCATATTATTAGATTCATTTTATGATCATTAATTCATTAACAATTATTATTCATTTAGAAAATAAAGATTATATTTCATTAGAATTACACCGGAAGTCAACTTGTCATTAAATTTTAACATCATCATTGTGCCCCAAACAAACACCAACCCCATGGGTTAATCAATATTCATTCAATCATTTATTTACATAATAATTAATTTCCAATATTCCTAGTAATTATAGAAGATTTAAATATTCTACTAAACATAATGGGGATCATCTTGGTGAGTAGATGAACAAAATTTCAATTTTTTGCCACATATAGCAAGATCATACACCCATCCATCCTTGAGAAGCTAAACATGGAATGAATGTGGTTTACCTCGCATGTCCTCATCCCTTATAGAAGGATGGTAGGAAAAACCATCTTGTGTGAGTTGTGGTAAAGTAAAAAAGATAATATCCAACCATATTTAGGAAAGATCCAACATTTACATCCAACCAATTTAATCGTCTCCATTGCCCCCCCCCCCCCCGACACCCACATGCATAAAATGATGCATCTTACCACTATAGGTGTCAAATTTGACCACAACCAATGGGCCTCCCTACACCTACATATCACAACATCTACCCAGGCTCACAAATCATAACATGCAGCCAGAAATATCACAACAACAAGATTATTGGACCATATTAAGGCATTATTCCATCACATGAAATGAGCTATCACAGCTCCATGAATTAGGTTCCTTGCCTTTAAAAACAATAGGGTAACTCAAAATACCCTGAGAAATTATCCTTCATCTAACAAAAACTTCTTTAATTATTCTTCAATTATACAGTTCATTATTATTAGGATTACATTGTTGGAAACCAAAAAATTATTCTATCATAGATATCGATATTAATTAAACATGCTTATTGAATCAATTTTATTCAAATAAAATAAAAAGATAACTATATTCATTTAAATTCTTATTTATCATTAGAAAAAGAATTTTCAAATAATTACAACATTATTTTCATTTCCAATATCATCAATAATGACATGAAAACTAGTAAAACATAGATATCACACTATCTTGAAAATTAAGAGGAAATAAAAAACTATCGATGATGATTTATTTATCCTGTTGAAATATTTTTTATATCAAATTCATTGTTATAAAATGGGATAAATCATTATAACTATACTGTTGCATGTAAGAGAATAGTGAGACCACATATCCCCAACCTCAAAATGTTTCAGATTCTCTTTGAATGAGAACAGATGAATAAGACGGGTCAGGATCACCTATCTTGGAGGACAATGTCCACTTGAGGATGCATATACACCACCGAAAAATACAACACACAAGTAATGTCCATTTGGAATACAGAGTTAGCATTCAATAATTGGGAATTGAGAAACAGAAAGAGATGAACACAAAATTATGATTATAGATTGTACCTTATATCGAATATTGATCGATTCTTCTTGGTTACACAAAAATAAGGGATGTAATTGAAACAAGAAGAATTTCAAGGAAAACCAATCCATGGAAGAAAATATGATGGCATGAATCATATTGGATAGAGGGAAATGAGTGAGCATCTCGTACCAGGAAAAAATAATGGTGAATAAGAATGAATGATATCTCTTTCCTTTAGAAGATTTAACATAGAAACAGTTTTAGATACGCCAGATTTTCCAATGAAATGGGACCTCATTAAACCACATGTTTTGACCACGTAAAGGAATTACGAACAATATAAATAAATTAATATATGAATTATGGGCATTGAATCAGACATAAATCTCTTAAAATATTGATTTTAAAGCAATTTTCATCTAATAAATCATTAAATTGTAGAAACTAGAAAAATCCGAAAATTTGGAAAATAAAGATATGAAATAGATCTAGAAATAGTGTTTATGATCCAGTTTCTGTGAAACCATTTCTATGACATTGTTTCTATGACACCTTTTCTGTGACACCATTTTTGTGACACCATTTATGTGCCACCGTTTCTGTGACACCTTTTCTATTTCTCCGTTCACCTGACACCGTTTCTGTGATACTATTTTTTTCTGAGAATGTTTCTGTAACACAATGTCTATGGAACCTTTTTCGGGACTCTGTTTTTGTTACACCATTTCTCTGACATAGTTTTGTTTAATATTTTTGTGAAATAATATTTAATTTTCTCAATGAATGTGACAATGTTTTATGAAACAATTTAAATTTTTGAAAAGGCAATGAAACAATATCATGAAAAGGATTAATGAAACAATATAGAATTTTTGCTAATTGTGGGGTATTTGTAACTATGACCTCCCAGAACACACCAAACACCATATTGTTTAAAAGTAAAGGACCAGAGAGGTCTGAGCCTTTACATAAGAGATCTATAAAAACATTTTCATCCTCGAGAATCCAAAACCAACCTAAAAAGAAACATAAAAGGTGTACGAACAACCACCCATTGAGATACCTATCAAAATAGAGAAAGACAAAATTGAAAAAAAAACCATATCCTAAATATGAAAGGTTTATAATGATAAAAAGAACATAATTACAAGAAATGAGTTAAAGATCAGAAAAATCATGTTACCAAGCACGTATGTGTGAATCATGTTCCTAGGTACAACCCTCCATGCCACTGTGTCTCCAAAAAACATGAACCAAGAAGATAACACACCCTTACAACACATTCTCTTTCTAGACATAGATATCTAAAGGACACTCCTTAATTCTCTAATAATCATCATGATCGATCAATCCCCTTATCGATGATGTGGGAGTCATTATGAAGATAAATATGGAGAACTGACACATGAATGTCATTGTGTATCAGAATCATCTACGGGGGAAATTCTACTCGATATGCCATGAATCAATCTCAAGACAATACCATGAGAGGCCTAACCAATCTTGGAGACAACATACTACCATGACAAAACATTCACTTCCTATGAATGGGAGTCACCTTCAAAAACATGTGACCCACAAAATAAAACACTAAAGGTATCCCAATTAGATGGTTATATGATTTAGGACAATCTTACACTATCTTCATCCTATCACGAATCACCTAAACCATCACTGTTGTATTCTACAGTAGTTCTAGTCTGATAATTTTTGAATCTCTAACCCCACTCCAACATAAAATATAATGAAATGGTCACCCATACTAGGCATCAAATAGTTCCATAATGATTGTGGAGTGAAAACTATTTGTGTAAGTGAACTCTACCAAGGGTAATTTCTCCATCCACAAAACACCAAAATCTAGGACAGAAGAGTGCCACATGTAATTAAAAGTATGTATGTTCTGTTATGTCTGATCGACCCTCTAGGGATTTAAAAAAGAACTTAGGCATCGCATAGAACCAAAATTATGTTGGAGACCTCTCCACAGCCTAGACATAAAACGATTATCTCGATCGAAATTTACCATCATCGGGACTCCGTGGAGTCTCACCACATTCTCCAGATAATGCACCGATGAATCATACATTAATATTGACTCTTTGATAACTATTAAGCTGGATGGTTTTGTTAAAAAATAAAATACCACAAAATTATCATCATGCCCTCCTTGATCTCTAGGTAAACTAGTAACAATGTCAATTGATATTTACTCCCACTTCCACTGAGGAATCTGTAATGGTGGGAGAAAACCAATGGGGACATGGTGCTTGAAAATCTCCCTCTCGCTGAAGAAAAATAGAGACAAAAATTATGCAACTTCACGCATCAACCTGGGCCACTAAAACTAGCTCTTCATGGCTCAGTAGATCTCTGTCACACCAGGGTGAACTATAGGACTCTTTGAGAACCGTCTCACACATCAATAATGGAATGAAAATCTATCCCTAATATAACACCTGATGGTGTTCATCCACAACTCAACCATCAAGGGCCTCACTATAAACAACTTGGTCATTCCAATCCTCCACCTCTAGATCCCCCAACTAGGACTCATCCACCTACTGCACAAGAAATTACAATAGAATATAATGAAAAATAAAACCATTTCTCCCAATCATCTCCCATATCGTGATTTTATGTTAAATGTCCATCCATTACTCTAAGTGATTCCCTATATTCACACATTGGATCACTATTCCACATCATGATCAGTGCATTAGCTACAACATTCCCCATTATAGGGGTATATGATATTTCAAAGTCATATTCCTCTAAGAACTCTATCCCCCGACTCGGTGGCTTATTCATGTAACATTGGGAGAAAACATTCCTCATACTACGATGATTGGTGAAAATCACGAATTACTCTGTAATGAGTTAATGTCTCATCAACATCATAACAAAGTCCATTATTGGTAACTCAATATATTTGGTGGCAGAGTAATGTTTATGGGGACGCAACTACAGAGACCCATAAGAAACAACTGATCTCTGCTTCAATAGAACACAACCTAATCCCTCATGTGATGTATCATAGAAAACCTAAAACTTAATTCCATATGATGGACGTCAAAGAACAAGAGAACTTAGAAATATCTCCTTCAAATAATCAATTTATTCTTGACATCGATCAGTCTACACAATCTCTTGATCCTTAAGGGTCAATGTTTTCAGAGGAGTCACAACTCAAGAAAAATCAGCAACAAACCTCTAATAGTAGCCTGCAAGATGAAGGAAAATTCTAACCTTTGCCACTATTTTGGGGGCATCCCAAGACAATACTTCTTCTATCATAGATAGATCCACTAATAATATTTTATAGGATACAAAATACCCGAATAAACAAACTTCTCCATTCGAAAACTCAAACATTGAAAAATTCCCTAATTGTTGATGTAGATGAAGAACACCAAAAATGTTAAGTAGATGATCTGCATGCTCCTTGTAATTAGTGGAAACAAAAGGATATTTCCAATCAAACCCATTACCAAAATATCTAGAATCTCATGGAAAATGACATTCTACAATCCCATGAACACAACTGGAGAATCCGTCACATCGAATGACTTTACAACAAACTCGTAACTCCATTGATAACAATAGAAAGAAATCATTGGGATATTCTCATCTTTCACAAGAATCTAATGACATACTGACCACATGTCAGTCTTTGAGAACCTACTTCCCCCCTTCACTTGGTTGGATAAATCATAAATATGTAGAAGTGGAGAGTAATGCGTCACTGTAACTTTTTTTATGATGAAATAATCAATACAATAAAAATAATTTCATCCTTATTCCAAAAAATTGGTACACCCCATGTTGATACACTCATCTAATCAAAACCGCACTATAATAGACCATCATGTTTTATACATAGATCTGATAACATGGAAGGGGACATCCTATATGGATACAAAGAGATACTCGATGCTCCTAACTATAGCTTGGTCCCAAAATTGATCTCTCATTGAGGGGGTAATGCTAAAACATATTTTGGAAAAACATCAGGGAATGCTTCATCATCCATAGGAATCATCAGCTACTAAACATTTAATCAACTCAGCATCAGCTCACCTATCACAGATGATAGGGACATAACTCACCTCTGACCCATCTGAGGGACTCTCTCCACAATAAACAACATAGGCTCTCCATCATCATCGATGAACACCAACAACCTCGTAATGAAATCCATAACAACCTTCAACGAATATAACCAATCCATGAAGAATATGACATCATATGGTTGTATCTAAAAACATAGGAAATATACCGAAGAGCAGTGTTGCCCCACCACTAGATTAAAGTCTCTACATTCATCAAACAAGTCATCTTGACATCCAATTAGCATAGTCAATTCCAAGGGAACGAAAATCATCTCAACATCATGTACCAATGCATGGATACGGGAAGGTGATATTAAGGAGAGTGTTACTCCGGAATCAAACAAGGCATACAACCAAGTAGAAAACAAGCAAAGGGTACCTCGAAAGATATCTGGCTTGGCTAGTGCTTGCAAATCTAATGCATGATGATGACCACAACCACCTCAATAGAAATTATGACCCCGATGACATCTCCCACTTCACATGTACTCTACTATATGAAGATGGGGGGAATCATGAGGTTGTACTATTACTTCCCAAATATGCTCTTTGGTGATCCAATGCCGATGCAAGCTGCTACTGCTACCAATATTGGAACTGCTGCAACGGAGGAACCTAGAGTGGAAAACCTGGTGCACGATGACTACACTAAATGGTCAGTCACTATCTCTACTGATGACCCTTCCACTATAAGAAAAATAAGTGGTTGAGCCATTGGCATATGCCGACGATCCGCCACCCCAATGAAATGAGATGCTGAGTGGCAGGACCTACCCCAAACCAAATAGAAATTCTTCTACCCATAAAATCATGAATCCAAGACCACATAACTTCTTTGTGAGGAATCATGATGACTCCGATATCACATCTAGAAAAAAGTTTTATTTCAGTGGTTCAAAGCCATGAAAATATGCCCCAAAACGTGACCATGGCCTATGTACATAGTTTTGGCCAACTGTGGATACTATCTCAATGGAAATAGATCACATCCTATTGTCAGGCTTATGAAAACCATCGCAATAGTCCTAAAAAATGTCCACCATGGAGATTGATGAATATCCAGGGTTTAAAATGGGGATATAACCTTGGTAATCTATTGAAATAGGCTAAATACAAAATATACCCAATGAGTTTTGATCCATGTACCTCCTCATTACGATCTAACATACTCACCACTAAACCGCATGACAATTAGAGTATATATTTATTTATATTATGATATTTATAACAATATAAACTCTGGGAATATCCTTTAAACCGTGAAAGAAGGTTTTCCAGCCAAATGTTTTGCGGTAATTTTTTTTGGTGGAAGCACGGGAACACTATTTCCAGGGTTTTGAAAACCCATGGTTATAGGCCATCGAAAAAATATACTATTTCCACAGTTTTAAAACAGCTCCTATAGTCATGACATATATCCATGGTTTTGATAACTGGGTCTATAGGCCACAAAAAAATTCCCTATAGGGATGTTTATAAAACTGTGGTTATATGCTACAGAACATTGGCTACGGGTACGTTGAAGTAGCCTAATTATCTAGTATTATATCACGACTATCTAGTTCTGGTAAATGTATTCTCGATGCCCTCTCCCTCGATATCACATCAAGACATGTCATTAGAGGTAACGAGGTGACCTGGTGCTAGATTTATGGATGTGAAGCCTCCATGAAATGCCATGTAGTGGCCTCCACATCTATCAACAAGTCTGAAGAATATGTTTAAATGTTCCTGAAATATATTCCAAACTCTTTCCCACTAGAGCTCGCTTATCGATCGGTAAGAAGCTCCTGGTGACTAGACTCCTTCACAGTCGAATAATGAAACCGAACTCTGAACATGTCTCAGAACTCCTCACATGAGATAGCTAACTCCTTAAATTCCCTGAGGAGAAAGAACCACCACATCCTTGCTTACCCAAGCAACGTCGTCACAACCAAAGACACCCAATAATACTTATGAGCACTGATCAAACTAAAATTTATCTCAACATCCTCCAACCAGTCATATGTGACATAATATAAGAAGGACCCCACATAATGTTGTCGAATATTGGGATAATGATCACAAAGTTTCCTCATCTATGTGTCATTGTTGTCAACCTCTACCCTAAGATAACCTTTTGGCACAACCTGCTAGACATATTTTACTCAAACCTAGTGAAGACATAAACATGGATTTATACCGACTAAATAATAACAAGTTAGAGATATGAAACCAATAATATGGAATAATAAACATTAATTAATGATTTTTGTTTATTTTATTTCATTTAGGTTAACTTATCGCATGATCTACCTATTCAAACACATGAAAAAGGATGAATGATGTATAATCCATTTCTTTTCCTCTACATTTCAATGATGGTTAATTTTTTTAGTAGCCAATGTTAGCTTAATGGTCCATGCAATAGATCACAGGGGTCCATAAACACCAAAGTCCTAGTCAGTCTCTAGTGTTTACATTACTTGCTAAAAATAACCATCACTGTTCAATACCTATCCATGCAACCTCACCTATGAAAAACACCATAATCCATCCTATCTCTCATCCAGACCTCTTAGACCATATTGTCACAGCCCCCTCCCCACAAGGTTACCCCTCCTGGGCTGGAGATGTGAGAAGGGAGATAGTAACCCACAAGTCCTGCTTTTAGTAGGCCCCGGGATGGTGACTAGTAACAATGGTATAATAAACATACAAAAAATTGGAGGCATTACCCTCTTAGAGAACACATGCGAAATATATAGATAAGATATAGATCAAGAAAATTTTACTCATACTAAAATAAAAATGGAAACCCAAGTTCATATATTTAATGTTATGAAAAACTACAATAACTGAATGGAAAAACCGCAACTACCAAAGGAAATTTAAAAACAAAACCACCATGATGCATTAACAGCTCCTGCAACCTGAATCTTGTAGTTACCATCCTGATTTCCAACCTCCTCCATGTCACCTTAGAAATTGTTTATATAAATATTGGATGACCCATTTCTATATACTCAATAGGATCCTCCCAAAATCCTCTTATGCAAATGTATTGATGTAATGCTAAATCACAGTGAACAACACGGGAAACTCTCTTCCCACCTAAATAGGTATACTTGGCTCCCATCCGAACCATGGCTAATCTCACTATGTATCACATACAATAGTATATGATACAATAAATAAATAAGACGGGTACCCCACTACTACTTCCCCACTGGTTTTCTTCTTTTCCCCAATTTCGCAAATCCTAGGAATTTATCTCCAAAAGGCTTGCCTTTAGACCACTAGGTAAAGCATCACAACATGAACCTCATGTAGTAAAACCAACACATCCACCCAACCAATATAACCTAGTTATTTTCAAGATTCCACCATATATCTCATAACATGTATCATATGTTGAGAATTATACCTAAAGCCATTACAGACCATACACTGAGTTAGGATCCTCAGGAAATCACAACCGATACACGTTACACGTATAGTAGTCTGTATGAATCAATATCTAGAATATATGTGTTTGAATAACCATGAGCCATTATAGCCATATAAACACATATATTATAGAAAACTAACCAATGTCCCTATCATCACAAGTAACTACCCATAGAAGGGAGCGAGGCTAAAGGGGGTAGTCAGCCATCCCGCCTCTCACGATAATGTTACGAAAAACACCCCTAGTGCTTAGAATCCCCAGGCTGTCAGTTTCCCTAAATGATAGGGTGAAGTATCTTATGGAAACACACAAAAAATAAAGAATATACTATAGATCACAACCTCACTATAGGCATAACCTAGTCCTATAGTCAACTGCATCTAATGTCTCTCGGACTCCTGGCTTCCACATCTAATACTAGGAATCCTATAAGCACAAAACCATTTATTGATCTTTTTTAGATTACATTATCCTTTTTCTATCAGTTGAACTATATTTTAATTAATTCATTAGAATTTATCAACCATGAAAAAAAATCCACATTATATTTCATTAGCATCACAAACAATGTCCACTAGTCCTTTAAATTGTAACATCAACATTGTACCCCAACAAACTCAAACACAATGGGTTAATCATCATCCATTGAAACATTTATTAAAATCATTATTTCTTTCCCTTATTGCATTTATTTATAGAAAAACATTCTATGGTACTAAAAACAAGGGGTTCAATTCAGTTAGTTGATGATGTACCCTTCATGTCTTTTCCACTATTATCAAGGTTATAGACCCACCCTCCCTCAAGAAGCTAAATAAGGAAATCTTGTGGCATACACTTGCATATTCGCCCCATTTAGAAGGAGGGTATGAAACACAGCTTCCTTGAGTAGTGTGAAAAGTAAAGAATATTACAACCAACTAGATTTAGAAGTAATTAATAATTTATTTCCAACCCGTTTTATCATTTTTGATGTCCTCCACAACACCCACATTCATAAAAAGAAGAACATCACCACATTAAGCATCAACTAATTCCAAAACCAATGGCCCTATCTGCCCCACATATTACAACATCCACCTGTCTCACAACACCTCACATTATATAGGAAACATCAATGCAATTGGGTTATGTGCCCTAAATAATACATTTAGATTCCACATAAAATTAGCTCACATAGCTTCAAGCATTAGGCTCTTGGCCTTTACAAGACATTGGGTAACTCAGAACCCTATGAGGCATTAAATTTTTTCAAAAAACAAGTTCTTTAATTTGTATTCAATCAACCAGTTCATTATTTGGAGTCTCTAATTATGGTAAACCAAAATCATATGAAATAATAGCAATTAAAAATAGTTAGACATGCATACTGCATAACTTAGATCAGCATAAAATTAAAACAACTACAGTTAGATTCTTATACACGCCACATTATTTTTTGATTAAAAATTATAAATAAATTTAGGCTTTATGATCATTAATATTTTCATCAAGAACAATATGCTAATTAGTAATGAATATATATCACTGTATCTAGAAAAATAGAATTAAATAACATACGATTGATCCCAAATTATTTATTCTCTTAAAATATTTTTTTATTTCAATCAGACTGTTATATGGTTGGATAAAACATTCTAACTCTTCAATTTAATATAATAGAATAGTGAGACCTCAATTCCCTTACCTCAAAAGGATTATGATTCTCTTTGAATGAGAACATGACAACAACACAGATCATGATCACCTCTCATGGAGGACTGCATCCACTCGAGGATGCAGAGACTCCACCACACTAGACAACTCCAATGAAATGTCCATCAGGAATATAGAGGTAGAACGAAAAAACCCAGAATGGATAAATAGAAGTATAGGAACCCAAAATAATTATGAAAGATCATACATTACATCGATTATTGATTGATACAACTTGGTTGCACCAAAATTGGGGGTTCTCATGCAGCATGAAGAACATTAGGGGTAACCAATCTAAGGGGGAATGATTGATCACACAATACCTATTGGAGGAATTAATGCTTCGAGAATCTCATTCAATGAGAAAATAATGATGAATAAGGGAAGAAGATATCACTTCCATATAGTAGATTTAATGGTGCAACATTTTAAGATACACTGTATTTTCCATTAAAGGATGTAGTTATTAAACCACATTGTTTAACCAATTTAAGGCGTCCTGATCCTTTGGAAATAAATTAATACAGGAGTTATGGTCATTTAATTGTTCTTAAACCCCTTAAAAAGTCATTTAATACATTTTTCTATAATGGAAACATTAAATTTGTGAAACTGAAAAAATATGGAAATTTGTAAAATAAAATATGAAACATTTCTAGAAAAACTATTCGTGAGATAGTTTATGTGACACTGTTTCTATGATACTATTTCTATGACACCATTTCTGTTACACTGTTCCTGTGACATCAGTTTAATAACACCATTACTGTGACACTGTTTCTGTGACACCGTTTACGTGATAGTATTTCTATGACACAATTTCTGTGACACAGTTTTCTGACACCATTTCTATACAATCATTTCTCTAACACTATTTTTGTGACACCGTTTATGTTACACCATTTCTGTGACATCATTTCTTTGAGACTGTTTCTGTGACACCATTTTAGTGACATGGTTTCTATGACACTGTTTCTGTGACATTTTTTCTATGAAAGTGTTTCATGAAATAATTTCATGAAATAGTTTGGAATTTTTCCAATGGACGTGAGAGAGTTTCATGGAACAATTTGGAATTTTGTCATAGGAAGTGACATGCCTTCGTGAAATGTTTTAATGTAACAATTTTAGCTTTTGGATACATGTTAAGGATAAGTTACTTTTACCACCCAGAACACCTCGAACTACATATTCCAACATTGGAAGGGACCATAGTGTTTTGGGCCTTTACATGAATATATATTGGATGACATGCCTCCAAAATCCATAAGAGGAGGAACCCTAGTGGGCCTAATCATGCAACAATATTCATCCACCAATTCATTAAACATATTTTTGAAATAATAATTATATGGATTATTTGTGACATTGAATTTAATATATTAAATAAATTTCTACTAGAGAACCTCTCAACTGACTTTGTATACAATAACAATACTAATATTGTTTTAATACTATATAACAAGAAATAAATAAATATATATATATATATATATAACAATCCAGTCTTGACGTACATGAACATGACATCACCATTTAGTAATACCAAAAACATTACAAAAAACAGACACCCAATGACTATATTAGATATGTTCTTTTTAAAACATGTAACACATTTTTCTAATTTGGTGAAAGTTATTAAAAATCTCTTATATAGATATTCAACTTGATATTCCATCCCAAAAAAATTTATTCATATCTATGAGAAAATTTAAAATATTAAAAGGGTTAATTTATATGCTAATTATGGGTAATCAAAGAAAATATCAAGAAAAAAAATGAGAAAAGTAATATAAAAACACAAACATTTATTTTGAAAATCATACATTTTATACCATATATAAAAATTATGAGTCATGGAATATATATTTCTAGTTAAAAAGACAAAAATCATAAATGGAGGAAGAGTATAATCCACCAAAGCATTACATGGAATAAGACTGGAAAATTGGGTAGACAAAAAAACATATAAAATGTTTTTTATGGTTGTCATGACATTATTTACAAAGCATTAATAGTAGTATGGGTTCAATTCTCATATCTTATTGATATTCATGCATGACTCACATAGAAATCTTGGTAGTAATTTATCACTGCCATTACCATCATGGTAGTTATAGTTCCTTCCCATAACCATCATGGTTGTCATGGTTCACTTCCAATTCCATATTAGAGGACAAGGTCCTTTATGTCTATCTCATGGGACAAAAATCATTACCAATGAATCAGAGGGAGATATAGGTCCCACACATCAAATAATGAAAACCATTTATATGTGTTCTATAGGAAAATAAATTGTTCGTCATATTAGAACCCTTTAAATGAAATGAGTTTCTTAAACATCATTCAATCGTAACGTAACCCATGGAAAATTATTTTTTTCATAAATATTGTTCCGTAATAAACATAAATAATTATTAGAAATAATAATAATGATACCCTAGAATAATATCCCCAATAAAACATAAGTATCATCAAATAATGTTATATTAAATGGAAAATAATATTGAGAGATCTCTTGAAAGCAATTCTTGATGAAAATTTCATTTCATCTTGAAAGATGTTTTTTCCATAAAATGACACCGATTTTTAATATAAAAACATTCTCTAAATATAAAAATATAAGATGGTAAAGGAATATACTTTCAATAAGGTCTTATGAAATAAAAAAATACATTCATGTTACATATGATAAAAACATTCATTTCATAATTTTTTTAGACAAGATACAAAAATAATTTTTCTGAAAATGAAAAAATCATACATTTCATACAATTTTGCAAAAATAATAACATGGGTAAAAACTAATTTAATCATATATAAGACCATACTAATAACATATTTTGAAACATTTTTTATAAAACATATAAATGGATGATAATTATTCCATAACAAATATATAAATGAAACAATACCAAATTTAGATGATATTTGGAAATAAATACTCATCACATTATAATCAGTAGAATCAAATTCCTCCTAATAGAAATAAAATAATAATTATATGAAAATATATTAATATTATGGATAGGAATCATAGAAATGCTTAAATGGATATTATATACATCAAAATGATGATAAGAGTGTGGATGATGGTCTATGGCACACTGAAATAAAAATGAGATTATGAATCCACTTACTAATTGAGTGACTTTAGAATTGATAACCCAATAATAGAAAAACATCAATTAATGAATTCAATATCATCAAATAAATGAAAATCCTTATTTCAAAAGTCTTAGTATAGTATATATATTATAATATATAATTTAGTGGTTAATATGAAATGTGTGTCATGGAAAATAAATGTGCAATGAAATTACATTACCTTATGTCTTGACTTTCTTCACACATGTTAAAACCTCTCCTTCATTGAATAAATACTTTTTATTAGAAGAAAACTACATTTTTTGTTGTCATTTTGACTAGTTTAAAACCTCTAGAATGAACGAAAGGACATTTTGTGCAGACATTAGTGATTTTTTGATGAGTAAATTGGATTTAGTGGTGTGAATTGATTGTAATGAGAGGTACCGTACAATAAAAGTGGGTAGGGCCACTTCATAAAACTCAGTAAATTTTAAATTAATATAAATGGATTATTTATTTCAAATAGATCCAAAGAGAGTTATTTCGTGATAGTATAGTAATGGTTCTAAATTGTCTCAACCAATGATTTTTATACATGTTTAGGCCCCAATATTAACATTACATTTTTTTCCTATAACCCTTACATATACACTTTATCTCTTACAATGATAAGTAGGATTTTTACAGTTTGGGGTCAAAATATTCATAATAAAATGCCAAATTAACCCCTAATGGATAATTGATGAGAAATTTAACCTTATTATAATTATTTGGATTAATATCATATTTTTATGAATTTTATATCATTTAATAAAATATTATTTATTTAATGTATGATATAGGATAATTTTGATAATATTCTCTATTTTCCCTTTAAAAATATCCCAATAATATTATAACATTCAAAAACACTTATAATATTCCACTAACATATCAATGAAAACTATATTATTCAAGGAAGTCATAAATTAGGTTAAATGACATATATTATACTGTTTTTGTTATCCATTATTTGATAATTACATTATAAAACAATTACTCCATCGTCCTAACAAATGCCTTTAATTATTATATTTATTCTATAAATATTTAAAATAAATTTTCACGATGAAGATAAATATATCAAATTTAAAATGAATAATTAAAATAGAATT
Organism: Viscum album; assembly: GCA_963277665.1. NCBI lineage: Eukaryota > Viridiplantae > Streptophyta > Magnoliopsida > Santalales > Viscaceae > Viscum > Viscum album. The sequence continues at coordinate 165,867,776 of OY728129.1, read as the reverse complement.
TTCATTTGTATATCTCAGTATTAAAAGTGACTTACTTATTAATAATATGAGGATGAAATTTTTAACATATAATTAAATAAAATTTAATAAATGTCATATTTGTACCAAAATGTCATAAAATGTTATAATTTCATAAAAAAGATTATTTTGGTCTAAATATACTAATCCAATTATATATGTACATGTTTTAAGGGAAATTTATACTTTTTTAATGTTATTTTACATTTAATTACTTTATTTTCCCATATCTATGGGGAATAAATTTTTTAAAAATTTATAATTTCTAATGAACAAAAAATTCGATAGACTATTAGAACCAAAAGTTCAAACTGATTAAAACGCTTTATGGTTATTTTTTAAATTAAATTTACATAAGTGGCTAAATTATTATTAATGTCAATCTCACAACTATGGCAAGATGGCATGTTTTTTAATAAATCTTCAATAGATGAATAGTTTTTTATATCCAAAATGATTCTTATGACTATAATTGGATTAATACATGTATCAATTATTTATTTTTTCAAATAACCCATTATAAAATATAATTTATAAATTTTAATTATTTAAATAAAAATATAGTTTTTAACAAAAACACAGTATTTTTACTATTCATTATAAAATTACATATCCAAAAAATTGGGAGAAGTGTTAGGGTAATTCATCAATATTACAATATTTTTTTACCATATATTACTTGATTTAATATTAACAATGGAAAATTAAAATTTACTAAAATTATTATTCATAATTTTCAAAAAAAAATAGGTGATCATATTAGTCTGAAAATATCATACTCAGTACAACCTCTTAGTTCAGTTTTTCTGAAATCAATTCATAGAATCGGCTAAATTAATTTTAACACTAATCTTGTAGTCATGGAATGATTGAAGGTTTTAAAAAATAATAATCAAATTTTGAATAATTTTTATAAAAATATTTATCTTAATGAAATACATTTGATTAATATGATTAAAATTTATATATTGTTAATTTAAATCCCACACTAAAATAAAAATTATGATAAAAATTATTAAACAAAAAGGATTTTTTAACTAAAATAAATTTTTCACAGTTCTTAAATAAAATATAGTTCACGAAAAAATTTCAAATGATTAACCAATTTAAAATTTTATATATACATTTTAAAAAGTAAATTATTTTTATTCTAAATAAATTCTAAAAGTGTAAACGAATTTTTTATATTGGGATATTTATTAATGCAGTATTAATACACTTTTGAAAATTATAGGGGTTTATGGTTAAAATTTGAGTTGTTCTTTTCTTATTACTATAAGATCTATTGGATGAATTCAAAAAAATTATTTATTATATAACATCTATATTTCATCAATATCATTCAATGATTTTAATTAATAAAATTTATTAAAACTAAATAACTTTTGGAGCATAAAAACAAAACTATATCCATTATTATCAATACACATATATATATATATATTGATTTCAATGTAATTGGTAACAACATAATTCGTATTATAAATTTTATATTTGCTTAATTTAGTAAATAATATTCATAACCTCTTATTATATGGCTTTGTCATATAATACAACATATTAAATAATAATAATTTATTAATATACAATTATTTGGTAAAAAAATTTCATGCATGTAATGCAGGTTATCAAAAGAAATTAACATTGTATATAGAGACATTCATGAATATTATTTTATATACTAATGCTAATAGAAGTGTTGTATATAGGGAAATATCAACTCTTTTTTTAGTATAATGAAAAATAAAAATGATGTTTATTATATAAACAATCTATATTTAATATAGTTTGAAAACAAAAATATCAATAATATAAAATTAAATCTTGAAATATATTTTACAAAATCTGGGGGTTCTAAAATAAAATTATTTGTAGTGATATAATGTTCAGAAATGAATGTTATCAAATATAGATATGAATAATTAAAATATATCCAAGGGAGAGATACAAAGACATGGGTATCATAACCCATATAAACAAGAGATTTAGGAATTAATAATTTATAAAAAATATTTAAATTTAAAACATGAAACAAATATCTATATGGGACATATTATTTTTTTATAAAAGAAATATATAAGTCAAATTATAAACATATTTTTAATAAATCTATTTTTATACGGATGAAATAACATATGTATATATATATATCACTTAAAAAAATATTCAATGGGATGAAAGGAGTTCACTGAAAAATTAAATTTAACATAATTCCAAATATATAACCATTGAAAATAATAAATTTTAATTTTATTTAATTTATTTTATAATATAAAACATTATAGTAGTGTAATGGTATCACATTACTTATTCTTATAAAACATTGGATATATTCGTTTTAAATTGAAAATTTAAAAATTAATGGGAAGAAAAATTATAATATGAGACAATTAAATCCTTGAATGGGGACTTCATAAGAACTAATGATAATAAAATTGAGAAATGTTTTTCAATTGGAAAACATTAAAAATGATATTAATTTTTCAGTTTAGTAAGTAATGTAAGAAATGTCCTATGTGTAAATCATTAAAATTATTATTTTTAAACATTGATGAAGAAAAAAATGTACCAAATTTTACATTAAACAATCATAAATGTCTATATAATAATATAAATAATGTTTACATTTATGAAAATTACTCCCAATTATAAGGAAAAAATACAGACAACTCCACAAAAAAGAATAATTTTGGTTGAATTGTAAACCAACATGTTGTGAGAAGGTAATATGACAAGTAAAACAAATTAATTACTTGAGAAGATTAACATATATTGAATTTAAGAATTATAAATAATATTGTATCCTCATATAGAATTATAGTAATGAATAATATCTAATTCGAGGTGTAGTTCTATAGAAATGTGTTAATTGAAAGGAATGTAAAAAATACAAATCCATAAATAATAACATGTGACTATAAGTTTAGTATAAATGAAAATGAAATCTTTTTTTAATTATTAAGAACATTAATTTGATTCAAATAATATAAAATAAAGGATTTATGCTAAATTCATGAATTTAGGGTAGATATGGAAAGGAAGACCATAACAAGAATGTAACATTAGATGTTATAATGCAACTATGGCGAGATTATGTTTTCAAAATTTTTATCCAAATAGTATTAGTTGATTAAAAAATCAAAATAATCAATAATTTTCATTCCCATAATCTCATAATTACATGATCAATAAGAGAATGATATTAATAGATGAAATAAATTTCAGTAATTATTTCCCTTACGGGTTTGGTAAAGAACCAATATTATATAGAAATAGTTTGTGCAATTGGATTTTGAATCAAATTAATTTTGTTTTAGGTAAAATAAAAGAATATATAGGATTTTAATTATATGATGTAATATTAGAGTGGGAATATAAATTTAAACATATCTCATGAATTGAAAATTGTGACAATTTGGAATTACATTATGTGATGTTTAATTGAATCACAATTAAGCCACCTATATAGTACTCTTATATGTAATAAAAAACGAAGAAAAGGTTAATTCAGTTTCCTTCATTCAATATATATCATTTTTAATCATTAGAGTTAATTTATTTGTATTTCCTTTGAAGAGATAACAGGTTGAAGAATCGTTTTCTATTAAATTAGCCTTTTTTTCAAATTCATTATTTTGATTCTCCCCAATTTTTGATTTTTTAGAATATTTATATATAATTAAATAAAATGATAATAAAAAATATAAACAAAGTATATATGATGGTTGTTAAATGCAAATAATTAACATTTTCCTTATCAGTGGAGGAAGTCGACCATGAACACGATGTGTCAAAATATGAGGAGAGAACGATTATATTATACCAAATAAAAGTAGTTAGACGAATATCAAAAAAAAATTGTTTCTAATATACATATATATATATATATATTAAATGTTATATAATGGTATATGAATTTAAATATGTTGCTGGAGTTCATTGGTGGAAGGATAAAAACAATGAAATAGAATTTATTTTACATCTTTTTAAATTAATTTATCGATACTTAGTGAATTGAATGATTGGGGATAGGAAACACTATAACAATATTAAGTGATCTAGTATTATTAGGAGAAGAAAAATTGATATATGTTATTATTTTAGTAGTTTATCTGATTTCATTTTTCAAGGAATGGGGGGCTTTTAATTATACTCAAGGAGAGCATTATTTGTTGTTTTTATACTAATTCCACTGAAAATTATTACTTAATAATTAAATAATGGTGGGATATTTGAGTTTTATACAAAGCCAAAACCTAGTATATTTTATTATATTTTATCTTAAATGTAATTAATTAATAATAGTTTCTATTAGTATAAAATACAACTTTGGTTCAAAGATTCCAAACCATGGTGTCTAATTTCAACATAATATTTTAAAAGAATTATTTTACTCGTGAAAAATATTTTATCCAATAAAATGTTTTCCTGAATTTTTATGTCATGTTCACATCATGATTACTTTAATAATGTTTTGGTATTTTTTGGAATCTAAATTTTTTTCTGTCCATTTTAAATCAGCATCCTTAGAAAAACCCAAATAATTCTCCCTATATTGATTTTGACTTGATAATTTCAATAATAATTTTTTATTTAGAAATTTATAATGATAAAATTTAGTAATTTAACTATTAAATGATAACAGATATTATAATGAAAATAAATTTTATTATATAAAATGAATTTTTATCAATTTATCAATATTAATCATATTTCACATCAATTACTAATTAAATGTGTTTTGATATATTAGTTTAAACATTGAAATTTTAATTTGATGATCCCTTTATGGTGTTCTATTTAATTTTATATAATGAATCTTAATATATATGAAAATTATTATTATTCATAAAATAGGCTTTTATACCTATGTTATTTTAATAAGATTCTATTGAATTTAATTACATAACATTTAACCGTTAAATTAATTAAATCAATTGGATTCACAAAACCTGATGATTAACATTAAAATAACAATTATAGTATGTTAGGAATTAAAATAAACACATTTGACTATTTTTTTATTTACTTATGTTATTATTGATCTCTAAATTTTCATAACTGTATTTCATATTTTATTCTCATGATGTATTAACATTTAAATTTCATTGTAAAACATAACAAAAATTGTATTAGTTTAGAATTTATTATGATTCATTATATTTAGCATAATATATATATAAAAACATATTATTTTAACACAGTGTTATATTCTACCTCTTTAAAAAAAATTCATTTCTAATTTTAATTTTTCATTTTAATGAAAATTGAGGAGGGTATTCATAATTTAGACATGAATCATGATATTAAAATGTATTCAATCACTAAAAAATTTCTATAAAGAGAATTTGATACATCCAATAAGTACTTACATGGTTTATCACACCATATGTATAGTTTAGACTCTCAGTTGTTCACTATTTGGAGATTTAGAGAATATACCACCAACCATTTTGATGGATATTACATCTAGATGTGTCAAAATAAGAGGATTCATCCACATGGTTTATATAGACCGATATATAATTTATAGGAAACCCCATACGCATTTCTTCATCAAAATTTTAGATTGTATATTAATATTAATATTTATATGTATTGTGTAAAATATTATATCATAGACCTCACTAACAAAAATAATTAGACATAAAAGTTTGAAGCTATTTTATTCAACATTTAAGCACACAATTAAATGAAAACTATTCAACCATAAATCAATATTATATTTTATATCTAAAAATATTATATCCATAAATATATAAATTAATCATATATACACCCAAAAATATATTAACATATTACCAATATAACATGAATTTTCATATTATAATAATAAATTTCAATATCAATTTCAATATATATTTCTCAAAAACAATTACAAAAAAACATTATCCCACGTTCCTAATTAATAAAAATTTACTCCTCATCCAATCACATATAATCTATGGTTTATTTTTACCTAAATCATGTATTCTTTAAGAAAACCCATTGAAAATCACCCAAATATCTTTTTTAAGATAAAATGATAATAAATATGACCTAAAATGTGTTATTTTTTCCATTGTGAAAATAAAATTACTTAAAATATTTAACCCCTGATGGAATCTTGAAATAAAAAATTACCTTCATTAAATAACATTTTAACCTCTAAATCTATTTAAACATTTATTTTATACCAATAGATTCTCCCTAGACCCAGAACCCTAAATCAAGTGATAAAATTATTTTCTTTAAAAACATAAATGACAGAAATTGAATGTACCCAAGCATTATAATCAATAATAATAATATCAATACAAATAATGAGCCATATTCATACAAAAAATATTTAGGTTTTGAGTTTTATAAAATTAGTAAAAATAATTTATCAACCCGAAATGATATATTTTTCTACCAAATAAATGATTTTCCAAATCTAACAATAATTATTTATATTACATTAACTCACTAACCTCTCATAAAAATTATTAATATGTGTAACCCTTCTTCAGACATATTATTTAATATACATCAACAATGAATATGAAAAATATAAAATTATAAGGGCCATTTAATTTTAACTCTATGGGTAGCATATAAACAATCATCACATAAATAATGAATGAATAACCTGATAAGAATATATAGTAATATTAAAATGAATAATAGAATATAACATTCTCAGGTATATATTAAGGAAAAACAATTCAATGTAAAATATAATAATAATAAAATAATTTATTTTATTATGGGGGAACTCAACATGTTAGAAATTATAAAAAAATATAAAATCCACATTTTATGTAATTATAATTTAAAATAAATTGATTAAATAATATTGAAAATACAATTTGCCTCATGAGAAATACCGATTCATGGATGATCTATAACATTTTGATATTAAATCATGACTAATAAAATCCTATGTACTCATTATATGAAAGAATTAATAAACATTAAAATCATGACTAATAAAATCCTATGTACTCATTATATGAAAGAATTAATAAACATTAAAATCATGAATATAATTCCTTAGTGTAAAATGACATTGGTGATGAAATTATTTTTATATAGAGTTTCAATAGGTCCCTAGTAATCCAGTGTAATTATATTCATCATTAGAAAACATTAAAAACAACATATAATTTGAGAGTTTTATGGTTAAGTTAATACTAAAAAAATATTTCTAAACCGTGGAAGGAATAAAAAATATATCACAAATGATAATTAATTTGGACTAGAAGAAGAAAAATAAATATAATCGATATTTAGAGAGTGATGGAGAACATAACCCTTATGAAAAAGGTCACATATGAACAAAAAAATCAAAGGATATTTAATGTGTAATACATGAATAATAACTCCAAATAAGATATATATTATATAGTTTTAGAGTAAATTGGATGAAAAATTATAAAATTAATTCTAATAATGATTCTACAAACAAGGTACACAAGAAATTATACATCACATAAAAATAAATTTCAATGGTATGAAAAGAGTACGTTTAAAAAAATAATTCTAAAAGATTCCCAAATTTTGAAAACATAAAATTATTGAATTTAATAATAATAAAAATATAGAGTGGGAGACAAAATACTCATAAATTGAATGAAATAACATTATTTATTCAATTAAATAATAAGCATTCATTTTAAAATTATCAACTCACAAAAAAATCCTGAAGAGAAATTACTTTAGAAAACCATGAAAACTCAGCAAGTATTCTCACAATGTTAAAATTTTAATAAAAAAATGAAAAAATATTAATGTCGAAAAAATAAAAAATGATAGATTTTCACAGATATATAAATAATTTTTAAAAAATACCCCATGAGAGAAAATATAAAAATATTAATTTTAAACCATTATAGAGAAACTAAAATGTAACAAAATATGGATTTAAACATTCATTAAATTTAGTTCAGAGTATCATTTAACCAATATAATTAATAACTATATAAAAGGAAAATTATCCCAACCATATAGAATATGTAAGGCCATATCAACTTTTAGAATCCTTCTGTATGGATTGTAATCCAATGAGTTTTGGGATGGTAAATAAATTTAAAATCAACGAATAACTAGTATATAATAAAATTTTTGTTTTTTACGATGGAATTCACAAAAAGATATATCCATAAAAACTAATAGTAATAAACAATCCTGATTTCAATGGAATATTTAAAATACAATTATTGTTAGATAATAAGGTATGAACAATTATTAAATAAATAAGTAATGGGATCATAAATTTATAATAAATAAAACTAAATATATAGGTTAAACATTCATGAACATGATTGTGAGTCATTCAAGAGAAAATATATAATCTTTCTGAAACACATTAAAAGAATGATAATTTGTAAAGGGAACTCTAACAAATAACTTAGGATGTTATATAATAATAGGTCAATGAATAGATTATAAAAAATTAAATACAATAATTATTAATTTTTTTTAATAAAAACATAAAATAAAAAATATATTTCTGAAATTATTAGGAAAATATAATCCTTGAATGAAGGTTATAACTCAATTAAATGAAATTGAGTTATAAATCCTATTCTGGGTGTTTTAATTGATAAAAAGTACCTAGAAAGAGACCATGAAATATTAATATACATCACTTGAATAAAATGGTATATTAGTTAAAATAATTCAATGGATTGTAATTATATCATTTCTGTGAATAAAAGTTTGACAATTTGAAGTAGTCTAAATAAATGTAAATTTTCATAATGATAACTTTCATTTGGTCTAGTTTTTTTATTTAATGTTTTGTACTTTAATATGATAAAAATATATCTATTAATGAATGATTTTTTAATAATATTTTTTTAATTCACTATTAGTTATATCCTTGAAATCAATTTATAACTATTTCATTAGATAATAGAAAAGCATTATGACATATTTTCTGTTAAATTATCTATTTTTATTTCTATTTATAATTTTTTTATTTCTAATTTATAAATTTAATAATTTATTTGTATAATATTATTACTTTTTATAATCATTTATATTACATAATTTATCTAAATAGTTTTGTAGAAGAGGAAAATTTATTCCTCAACAATATCCTCATAGGATGGTAATACTAGTCATAAACGAGATATGTAGAAAGAGGGGGAGAGAAAGTGAATACTTTAATTTTATAAAATAGTTATACTTGTATCATTATGACATTAACATGTTTTATAATTATATATAAACCAATTTATAAATTAATATTTTAGAAATTTATTCATGGATTATAAATGTTAGGAGATAACAAATAATGGCAATGAATCGGGGACACCTCTTAATGAATAATTTACTCCTTAGATAATGGCTTGATGAATTATAGTTTGGTTATAGATGAATATCCCCATGTGTACATGTTGATTAAGAGATGGGAATTGTACATATCATAGAATTTAATAATTTTATAGGAATTTATTTTCTCAGGGAAATGATATAGTGTATTTATATTTTAGTTGAAGGATAATTTTGGGATAATTTTTATTTTAATATTATGGAAAAATATTCTGAAAGTTTTTTTTCTAACATGAAAATAATGTGTTTATGTTAAAATAGAATAGAGTTATTTAAATTTTAAAATAATCAAAAAATAGAATAGAATCCTAGAAATATCTATTTAATGGTAAAAATTTATTAATATTTTCAAAGACTGAATTACATATAAATAGGTTCCGAAAATGAAAATTAATTTTTTTTAAGTTATAAATATTTTAAATAAATTAATTATATAATTCAAAAAGTAAATTATTTTTAGGTAATAACATTTCAAATATTCCATAACATTTTTAAAACATAATAATGATATTAATGTTGTGTAATTATTTTAAAAATGTATTGTTTACAATTCAGCTGAAAATTAACTTCCCTAAAAAATACAATAAATTCACCAAAAAATGATACAATTTTAAAGATCCAAAAATTAAATCAATTTTCCCATATTTAAATAAAAAAAATATGAGTTTAAAATTTAAATGAAACCATATAATATAATGAAAAATATATTATATTAATTAAAATAAATTTTAATTCTATTAAGTGTTCTTAATATAATTTTATAAAAATTATTAATTAACATACTGTTTATAATTTTTTTTAAAAATAAATGTATAGTTTGAATAATACACTAAAATATCTCAATTAAATTTTAGATATTAAAACATAATATATATTAAAATATAAATATTTTAAAGATATATCCTTATAATAATAAATGAATTTAATCAAATCCCATAGAATTAAATTATTTTTCACCCAACATTTACATTTATTAAATTAAAAATTGTTTTAAAAATAAATTTTTAATTATAAAACCTATTATTAGTTTATATATAATTCAAATAAATCATTTTTTAAAATATTTTATTCTAAATTAGTCTTTTCTATTCTTGGATTTTTCGTAATAATATATCACTTTTTATTCTTGTGATGTACTAATGTCTATTAAAAATTGTAAAATATATCATTTTATTTTTTATTTTTGTGTTTTCTAAAATATAATATATTAAAAATATATTTTTTTAATAAAATTTAAAAATATATTGGTGTTACATTTGATCCTGCTTAAATAAATTTTGTAATTAAAATTTTAATTTATCCCAGTGAGGAAACAAGATAGTGTATTATTAATATTTACATGAATCTTAAATAAAAAGGTATTATAATACTACATAATGAGTTTTTATGTTATTAAAAATATAAAATATTCATCCCCCATGGGTTTTAGACATGGATCTTAGTCTGAACCTCTAGTTTTGAACCCATTGAATATTGAGTTAATACTAAACCACCAATGTTTTGGGCTATTACCCCTATTTTCTTTAAAAATAGAAATTGTATCAACTTATACTTTCCTAATATAAAATACATTGGTAGGAATACACCTATTATTTAATTTAATAACTAATTTGGTATTTTTTTAGTTGTATCATTATGGTTATGCAGATGATTCACAGTTTGATTTTCCTATATTAATTAAAACTAAATTCATCAATAACGTCATTACAAAATTAAGACACCAAAAAACATACAAATAAGAAATATATGAATTAAAAATATCATTTTATCCCAAAAAATCATTAAATTCAATGTTAATAATTAAATATTTTAATCATATATACTCCCAAAAAAGATATAACAATTACCGTATAAAATAAGATGAATTACCTTACATGAAAATTTCTATTCACTTGTAACACTATCTATATAGTCAACATATATTGCAAAAAATAGGTATCCGTTTTTCACAATAAACCATAATTACCTAAAGAAGAAATCAAATATCAATAAAATCTATATCTATACCTCAATTATATATTCCTGAAAAAACCAATACAAAAATATGTAGAATAACATTAATATAATTTAAATCCAATAACAGAAGATCTCAATTTGGGTATCTATAGATTGAAACATTTGATTATCATTAAACATAATATCCTAGGAATGTTCCAACAACATTGAAATTATGTTCACAAAATAACATCCATAATTTATATGTTATCTAAAAAGTACTTTTTTACCAACTATGACAGCAGGACCCAAACTCTATGATGTTGTGCTAAATGTATATTAATTTAATAAATGTTTAATACAAACTGATGCAACACATATATAAATATTCATAATAAAAATATCATTAAATATTATTTAGTAACATTTATATCATATAGCTTTTAGGTTTATAACATTATTGATTTACTAAAAAATATTCTTAAAAAAACACATATCTTGTTCCACCAAATGTATATTTTTCTAACACATATGAGAAATAATTATATTATAGTAAATCACATACATCACATTCAACCAATTTTCACACATGATAAACTTATAAACACATAATACTTAATAATAATCTCTATAACCTGATTAAAAAGAATTATAATAAGTGTGAGATATAATTCATAGTAAGGGTTAGTATTAAAAATCTATCATGGAATAAACTATTCAAGGATAATATAAATCGAATATTTAGTAATTAAATAATTCTTTTTAATTTTCCACATGATAATATAATATATCAAATGGAAATATTACAGTTTATATAATCAAATGGAAAACAAAGGATTAATTCAATTTGACTTAATTCATAATTAAAGAAAACAAAATGAAATAATCAACACCACATGCTAAGATATTATATATAAATAGTTAGGGATTACACCAAATAACCAAGATAGTCTATCTCCTAAGACCAGATAATTCATCCAACAACTATATAATTATTTTCCGCAATAAAAAATATTTATTTACATTTCATTAATCATATTGAGAGATGAATAAAAAATAAAATACGATTCCAAAATTCTTTTATAATCGAAATACCATAATAAAACTAAATTTATACCATATTTTAGTGTGTCTGTAACCAATTGAAGGAATAAATTTCATAATAAGATTCATTAAAATTTAAAACATTTATTTTAAGGCATACAATGTTATGTTAATAATAGAAATAAAATATATAAATATAACAAGTTAAATGAAAGAAATCAATTATAATACTGATTATCAACATGATGAATAAAAATAAATTCCGGATGATATAGTGGGTGACAGATAACATCATTATTCTTAATATTGTAACCTATGAAAATTACAATCATAAGATAATTTAGAGTTAACTACGTGAAACCTAAATCCAAATGAGATAAATATTATTGAATAATATCTAAAAATTTATTTGAAAATTAAAAATAATTAACATAATTCTTTTTTAACGTGGTTCAAAATTAGTAACATGTGACAAAAATATATATTACAAAGTGAAAAAATGAGGATATTGATAGACTAAATTTTAAAATCATTCCATATATTGAAAATATTAATACAAATAATTGTAATGATTTGAAATTTAGAATGGTTGATAAAAATATACATTCGTGGAAAAAATACATTTATTTATTCTTCTTGAAAATTATTCTTTTTATATAAATTTATAAATCCACAATAAATATGAATATTAATTAATTTTTAAATCCAAGAAAATATTTAAATGATACATCATTCTTTTATAAAATAGAACAAAGATGTTATTGTATAAATAATTTACATTGATAATTTTTTACGAAATTGTAATAAAAGTTTCAGGAACTCAAAATAAACCTAAAACCTAATGTTTTGTATAGTTAATAACCAAAATGAAATTATATAAATATTTTAGATATGTATTTGATATTTTTTTGACAAAAATGAAATGTTATTTTCATGACCACATATAAGAATTTTTTTGAATTATAAACAAATAAGAAATTAGAAGGTAATGAGACATGTGAGCCCAAAAAATTACCAAATAAGAAGTAAATGGAGTTGTTCAAATAGTGTAATAAAAAACAATTTCCACATAAGAAAACATGTATAAAAAATCTAAAATTCAATGTACTATTATAAAAAAAATATTATTGTATTGTGTAGGGTGTATAATATCAATGCACAAGGAAGAAAAAAAGGAAATATTTCATTAGAAATGAAATTTAAATAGCATGTTAAATATTCAATAACCAAAAATTTTCCATTGAATTGAAAATATAGTTGTGAATTTCAACACCTTAAATGAGTGTAAGATCAAAAATGAAACAATCATAATAGATTATGTGAAATTAGATTAAAATTACAATGAGAATATGTAAAAATAATACAAATCCACTTAAACAACATGAATTAAAGTATAAAATAATATGATTATATAAATCACATAATATTTGAATAACATAATCAATGAATACATTATATAACATTTTAAATTAAATATATTTATGAATCCACCAATGAGTATATAAATGAATCAAAACTATATATAATGAGACAAGGAAAAATACTTTTATGTCACATGAATAAGATACAATATATTAAAAATAATTTCAATGGAGATTAATTACATAATGTAAAAGAATAATTCATACATATTTAAAATATGTATCAAAAAACAGACATTGAGTTGAAGAACTATTACCTTCAATGACATATTATTTCATCACATCTCTTTCACCTATATAATTAGTACTGTTCTATAAAAAACATAATTCTTGAAGTTATTTATATTTATCTATTTAATTAATATTCAATAATAATAATATTTTAATTTTGTTTATTATAATTTAAATTGTGGATAGAGTGATTTATTTTAAACCCTTAAGAGAATGTATTAGAATTGTTGATTAATGTGATTGGGACTGTATAATCATTGAAAATGTGAAAAATATTAGAATTATTAAAATGTTTATATGTGGATTATTATTAGATTAATAAATTTATTTTATCATTGGATGGTTATTTTGTGTTCATTGTGTTATTAAATTTTTATTCTTGTCCTTGATCAAATAAATATAAAAATACGATGGTGTTGGATTTTGGTGTCATGTATTGGATGTTAGATTGATATTTATCGTCATTAATAACAAAATGGGTTCATTTAATTATTTTAAAGAGATAAGTATGACTCATGGAAGATATAATAGATTAATTAACAAAATATGATTATGTTTTTGATATTTCTAGAAAAAAATATAGAAAATTTGTAAACAAAAATACCCACTCTATGTAAAATTGATATATTGTATACGATTTTAGGGTACTGCAATTTGAATATTCCAAAATTATTTAACTCCATAAATCCTTCTTATGGGACATATAAAAATATTTAATCATGTGTAATGGTAATTGGTGTTTTAAATGTGTATTGAGATATGTAGTGAGCCTATATATGTATATATATACCCATTATTGAAGATGCGTAATGGTACATGGATGACTTCTGTAATGTTAAGGATATATATGTAAGTCTATGTATTATTCCTGTGGTAAATACAGTAGCTTCATAAATTTCATATAGTTAAAATAAAATTCCATGTAAGGCATTGGAACATTTCCGTTGGTTTAATAATGGTTATATAAATCCTTTGAATGGTACATGGATTCAATAAAAGTGTATAATTGTAGCCCTAGGGGATTTGTAATAATTTGTTTCTAGATAATGTAAATGTAATGTATGAAGGTTCTATTATTGTAAATATATGTCTATATATGTCAATGAAGTTAAATTGATTTAATAATTTGTCATTTTATCTGAAATATCATGATTCATGATAATAGATATTTTGGCCATGATTCCATGGTGCATAAAAGTAGAAACATAATTTTTATTTGATATAATATGAATAAAATAAATGATTAAGTGGAAGCATATTAATGTTAAAAGATCTCTAAATTTGATGGTTGAAAGGTAAATATAATTTATGATTGACATAACAGTGTTATAATGAGGTTTTTAGGTTACAAATATGAAATTATTGAAGGAAAATAATATGATGAGATTTTTGTAGTAGTTGTGTGATGGTATCTTGAGGGTTAAAGAATATGTAAATAATATAATTAAATTATTTTTCATGTTATGAGTAAAACTATTATGAGTAATTTAGAATCATATAGTAAAGATGTTCTGGACAAAAAAAAAGAACGTGTTTTCATTTTAAAAATATATATATATGGACTATGTTTTGGGGATCCTATAAGAAGAAATAATTTTGGATTCATTAATCCTTCATAAGGTTTCAAGAAATTTAATATTGAGATAAAATATACATATAAATTGTGATTTTTTTCATCCATCAATGAGGAATAATTTTCGATTCATTGTTATAATGGGGAAGACTTTCTGGATTTATTGTATAATGTGGAAGACATATAATCTACCGAAGAACATTCCAAATGATATTTTGACTCCTTGAAATCTAATGTAAGGAAGATAATCAAGGTGATATTCATTTCCAACTCATAAAATAGAATATAGAGATCAATATACACTAAACAATGATCATTTTAATTCTAAAAAATATGTGATATTTTTATTTTGAAAAACATGTCAAATTTTTGTTAAATCTAGAACAGTAAAAATTTGAGGAAATTTTTATGTAAGAGATCACATAGACATACAATATATGCCATATTTTTTTTGATTCACTACTCCCATCGATGATGGATATAGGATAAAAAAATAAGTATTGATCTTAGTGTTTATGGTGAACCAAAGAATTATTTTAATAATCATACTTATCCTTTAATGTAGCATTGAAATAAGTGAAATATCAATGTTTCTATTTTTTTATTTACATTAATTTTATTGAATCATCAATAGATAATGTCAGTATTAACTAAAAAAAATTGATAATATGGCTAGGTAAGTTAATCCTATATTTATAAATTTATGAAAAACAATAGTAAAATCTTGTGTTAATATGTATACATAATATGGGTTACAATGAGAACAATTTAATGAGATAATGTTTAGATAATATTATATATCCTAATTCACCTCTATTTAGGGAAAACTAAATCTCTTTTGGAATAATTTTTTGTATCATAGAATAATTATTTTTTTTGATATATTATTTATAACATGGTTTAAATGATTAATGATGTTGATATTTTGATCATCTCGTGTATTTTGGATTTACATTATTAAGGGTATTATTTCAAATATGAAACATATGTTTTGTGGATTTTCTAACTGCATAACATTTTATAGAAAGAGTGGGATTTTATAAATGAATCCACAATCTAAAAAAAAATGGATGAATCATAATGTGAATCTATTAATACAAATAATTATGTTGAATGAATTATTGAAGAGGATATTATTCAATATGGTGTTAGTATCACTAATGATGAGGATATTCTCTGATTATAAAAAGTGGATGTATTCCACTTGATAGAGAAGATGGTTAATTAAATAGAAAACAAAATTGTAAGGCTAATTATGAACATAGTTTTAATGAAATAGAGATCCATGTATATGATATTTTAATTTTATAAGACAAAAGGATTAAATTAAAGACCATGTTAAGTGTCCACATATATAAGGAATAAAAATAGATCCCAACCAAATCAACAAATGTATATAACCATCAAAATTGAAAATCATGGAACCAATATCAATGGAAATAATATGGAATCCAAAAAATAGTATATTATTAATCAATGAAATTTGATCTTTTTACGAGGCATTCATAAATAGATTAGGATATGTAAATTAAAAAAATAATATAATTCATTCATTAAATTTATATTGTCCAAATATATTATAAAATGAAGTAGAAAACATACATTGTTGATAAATTCTCATGGGAATTGGATGATGATATATCTAGGAGAACACAATAATGAAAACAATTAATTCATAGCATTATTCATTAGGAAATGATATTAAATAGTTATATGAAGAGGTAATATATGTCATGATCGAGTTTGGTCAATATAGTACCAATGTTAAACAGAAATTAATGTATTGTTTATTTTATTAAATTTGTTTCATTATATATGTAATGATGAATTATAATCCAAATGTACCTCATTGGAAAAAAATCATGAGAATACTGTGAAGCATCAAAATTCATGTAATATGAGAACACATGGTAAGTGGTATTGTGTGGCCCTTGACGAATGAGAAAAATAAATAAAAAATTACTATAAGAGAAAATTTATTTTTGGTGATGGGGGAAAATATATCTAAAATTCCACCACAGTATAGTATATAAATATATTTAATAAAAGTTTGATGGAAGAAATTTTTTTTTGTTTTTTTGAATATTTATTATAAGTACCATACTTATTATTTTTAATTTTATTTTTTAAAATAAATTTTTTCCACAAAATTAAATTTATTGGTATCATTGATTAACATGATCAAATATCTATTGAAATGTCCAACAGTAAAATGGTTTCCACAGAAATTTAACTTTTTAATCTAGAATATTCGAATCCATGCGATATCCACTATTGGGGAGGTGAATGTTAAGTGGTTCATTCATTCTATGAAATTATTATATTTTCATCATTATAATGAGGACTAATTGATAAAATACCTTTTGGTAGTGAATGATTAATCATTTTGTGGAATTTTTTGGGAGAGTTCACAATATTATCATCCTTTGTTCTCCAATGAAATATATTCATCAAGAGATGGTTCTTGGGAGATGGTAGAATTAAAAAAGAGTGTAAGGTGAGATGAATTAGTCATTTAGTAGGATGATGGTGTATCTTTGAGGTTTTCAAAAAATATCTCCTTTATGGACCCTATCTATCAAGGATGGCTCTTACTATAAGAATCAGGTGGATGGTTTATGACATGGTTATTCTTCAAATTAAAATCGAATGGTCCCACTGTTTATGAAAATTATTGACATATAAAAATATATATTAAATGTTAAAGGGTTATAACCCATGGTATATGCAATTAATATAACCCACACTCCAAGAGGTTGATACTTATTAATGATGGTTCATGTACTGTGGGTGTTATGAGTGTGTTGTTTTTTTGGGACACAAAGGATGCGTTCTCACGACATTTTACTCTTCTTTCGTGAATGGTGACTCCATTTCAGAACAGGCATCATCAATGCTCAAATTTTCTGAGTTCTACATCTCCAAAATAATAACACTATATATGGTTTAATATTATTATTTTTATATATGTAATTATATTAAACAACTCATCAATACACATTGGTCAATCTCATGTTGTTTTTGGAGAAGTAGTTCCCCTATAAATAATAGAATGAGTTTACATCAGTCTCCGTGAGAGGGAAAGAGGTTGACGATTTTATTAATGATGTTCCCCTGATGATGATTAGTTTATTTCCTTTTCTATTTTAGACTCTCCTAACAGATACTGTGTGAATAATTCTAGAGGATATTCTCTTGGACTCCACTACATATGACCCCATAATTGTTGGGTCTCATGTCTACACCCCCTTGAATTTTCATTCTTTTGTCTTTTTTTTTCATATCATATTCAGTAAAAAATAATTATGAAGATATTTTTGTTGTTTTATGAACTTAATTATAAATAATTACACATCTAAAACAAATTTTTTAATTTAATCATAGAATTCACATATACTGAAATTTTTGTCAAGAGAAGCAGCAATTTGGATTCTAACAGAAATATTCTAAGTCATCATGAAAACGATCACGATCTATGGGATGGATAACTATCAAGATCTTAAAACAGAAGAAGTTCATGTAACATGTAGTTCTCAATAAAATGTATGTAGTATAAAATGATATTATACATTTAGAGGAAATAAAAATAACAAGGTCTATTAGAGAAATAAATGAAATAAATTTTTGGTCATAGAAATACATCAGGATAAAGATGTTCAATGAAATTAAAGTTATTTCATAGATTATATAGAACATAAAAGACCCAAAATAGTCAAAAAAATGTATTTGATCCCAATGAATCTAATTTATGTGTAACTATTATTCCATTGTTAAAATAAAAAGGAATATTGTGGTATATAGTGACACAAGATCTTCTACAACTTGTGGAATATGGATGGAACCCCTATAAATTTTAATGCTAAATGAGGTGTCATTTTAAAATAGGTTTTAAAATCTAGTTTATACACCAATTATAGAGTAAATATGCTAAAATTAAAATTAAATGAGGTGTAAATCATGTTTTAAATTTTAAATAACAATTCAAGTAGAAAGTCATGTTTGAGGTACATTAAGTCCTTTTTTGGAACTAGTCATAATGGTTCATGTTAGGTTAACGATTTCAAACTAAATTTTATGAACAAATCCATAAATTAAAAAGAAAAATAAATCATTATGATAGGATGGAATAAAATAAATTCATATCATAATGATACTTCCTTGGAAATAGTATTTTCCTGGGGATATAATTTGTGGAATCATTCCACCAAAATAGGGTAACAGTTTTGTGTACTGGCTAGAATAAATATTGTAATTTTTTAACAATATTATAACATATTTGTTTTTTAATATCAATTTTTGAAAGTAAATTATTATATATATAATAAATTTTTATATAAGTGGATTAACAATATTTGAAAAAAATTCAAATAAAGGATGATGAAATTACATTGGAGTTCATGCTAGTTTTATTAAATGGTGTGCAACCAAATTACTGAGTAAAGAAATCATTGAGATCTTGGATAATGTAGAAGTCAAATGGAATAATTTTTTTCCTTCAGTATGTTCATTTCTAATAAATCAAATACTAGGTTATCTGTCCTTGGTGATTTCATGATTATGTTTTGATCTGTTTTTGTTTGTTTTGATATAATACATGTTGAGAAAATGAAATAATATGTTTTTTGTGAATTGTTTAAGAATTATGATTTCTATGGATCGTACTGTGTGCGTTATTTAATACAATTAACTTCTAGAAAGAACAAAAATCATTATAATTAGTTAATTTCTTGAATCCTCATCAAATTCTTCATAATATTACTCAATATATTTCATGTGTTTTGGATATGTCTATTTTTATGAAGAATATTCAGAGCTTTCTTAAATAAGGTTTCTTGATTTAGAAATCCTAGAAAATAATTTTTGAAAATTTGAAATAAATAAAGGGTGAAAAAAATTAAAAATAGATGATAGTTTGGAGGAAATAAATGGAGGAGTCCATATAAAATCCTTGTTTATAGAGGTATACCACTTATAAATTTCTCTCAAAGAGACGGAGTTGTATTCTAACATACTATTTTTTTATTTCTTTATAATTAAGAGGGAGAGAGAATGTTAAATTATAATGTAGTTTTATTTAAATGTATATTTTTAAATAGATACAATGGAGGATATTTTCTATCATCCAATTGTGTGTAAGATAATTTATTTTTCAAAATGTTTGATTAGACAAAAAGAGTTGTTTACAATTTGAGTAGATTTTATTTCATAATATGATTATTCCTTGATGATTTTTATTGGATGTATTGGATGTAATTATATGTGTTTTATTTTGGATCCCTCAATGTATTAAGTTTGGGTTTTTTCTCATTATGTAATTTAAATGAATATATGATTTTGTTATAACAAGATATAATTATTTGGAGGATAGATTTATTTTTGTGTTTTAATGATAATATTTGTATATTTAATGTCATTGAAGAAATGGATTTTAAGATTTTAATAGTTCATTATTATTTTAAGAAATATTTGTTCATTGATCATGTATTTTGTAAGGACTGTAGAGAAAATTTGTAATCACAGAAAAGTTATTTATGTAAATCCATTTGATTTTTTTCAAAATATTTGATCATAAATGTTAAATAACCCACATTAAATTAATTCAAAAACATATGTGTGTGACATATCTGAATATCCAAGGATTATTAAAAGTTTACTGAAATGTTTTTATAATGACATATATAGGTTTAAGGATATAATTTAAGAGTGAATGAATAGTTTTGAGGTTTAAATAAGGTACAAGGATTTTGTTTTGTAATGGTATGGATGTATAGGATATTTTACATGATGGTCATGGGATACAAGTCAAGGATGCATAAATGTATCATAGAATAATTCAAATTCCACATAATTAGAGTGGAACATACAAGTATATTTTTTATCATTAATATGAGTTATCTAGAAAGATTTATGTATTCTATTTATGTGGTTCTCTCTAACCACGAAATATTTATAATGGATAGAAGGAAACATGATTAAATGTAAAGGGTAATGGTTTTGTGATGGTAACAAGAGTTATGTAGAGGAATAAATTTAAATGGATTTTGGTTTTAGAAATATTATATGATATAATGTGATGTATGAAAATAGAATATTTCCCATTATTCTAAAAATAAAATCGAATATATTTATTGTTGAATTGGATATATTATTGGCCTCAATGAAAGTTGAATAAGAGGGAAATTAGTAAAGAAATTAGAATGAATTTGATTCATAAAAATAGTTATATTTTAGTGAGTGAGAATTTTTTTAATCATTAGGTTTCAAAATTAATAATATATAAATATTAATAAAACAGAATAGAATGTGTTTTTTAAAGTATCTTGGATTTATTTTCAAATGGGATATTTAATATTGAAAAATATCATGTAGTGTTTATTCAAGTGAAGAATAGAACACATATGATTCATTAGTAACTCAATTAAATAATTCAATTACATATGAAAAGAAGAATTTTCTATGTTTTAAAAGTTTTAAAATTGATTGTGTTTATAGGAACCAATAAGAAGAGGTGAATATGTAAAATTAATACATATATAATCTTCAATATATGACATTATTTATATAAAATTATATTGACTTCAAAAGAAGATATATAAATATATATATATATAGAAGTGAATAAGGTGTTCAAAAATTAATGAATTTGAATAATTTAAATTTTTAAGTGATGTTACTATTTGATGTAATGATAAGGAATTATGTTTTAAAATATAAAAAGTGGAAGATATCAAAATTAATATGAAAAGGGGGAGACAAAGATTCCCATGACAATCATACCAATTGAGGATAATATTTTTCGACCTCTCATGGGTAGAATATTCTTGAGATGATCATCATATAATAGTTATAAAATAACACATGAGGAAAAAATGGAACCACACTACACTTTGTGAAATTATATAAAATCGGTTATAATTTGTTTCCATGCCTGTAAACATCTTTTTCCTTCTAATTATTTGATCCCAATTGTATTATTGAAAGTCATAGGGACAACACATGATGTTATGATTTGTAGAATGTTTTTATGGACTCATGGTATTACAATGGATGACATGTTTGTACAATTCTCATTGATTAATGTAATGGTAATTGATTAGATCATAAATATCATAGAAATGTGTGACTAAAATTGATGAACTAGAACATTATATTACACTTGATGATATATATCTTAATATGTTTTGTGGAAGAAGAATTGTTTATGGAGTATGTAGTTTTAAAAATTTAAATATAATGAAAAATAGAAGTCCATAAATTTTTTTAACAAACCATCCAGAGTACTTGGATAAACTAATAGCTGAGTCTGCCCAGAAATACCCTGAAGGGAATTCCTAATCACCAAAGGTCATTGTCTAGAACCTAGAATCATACAAAAAGTAAGAGGGAATGATTTTATCCCTAAAAATGCAAAAGAAAAAGATATAATAAAATATGCATATGAGATGAAAAACCCTTGGGAGTAATGTACTTGATGTGAGATGTTCATATATTATCCCAAGTTCTACGTCCATGTACCATATAAGAGAAAACAATCCCTATTCTAAACTCAGAATAAACTCACCAAGTATACAGATCAACAGCCAGAACCACCTCCATCTGATCCATTTCCCTTACTCGAACGAGGAAGGATAAAATCTATAAATACCTCAAGAAACATCTATAATGTGATCCCAATCCTTGTACAATTTCAAAAAAATTCCAAATAAAGATTATAAAACCAATTTATACAATAATGTGCATTGTTTTTTCTAATAAATCGGGCTGTTATTTCAAATTTATATTTACTCAAATCATAATTTACATTTTAGAAAATTTAAATACATTTGAAATTCATAGTTCACATTTATAAAATTTGAAATACATTGAAAAGAATGGAATTACCTATAAAAATGGATGTTCTATGAAAATGGAAATTAAAAAAAACATTATATAAAAACTTTTATATAAAATAGATTATATAAGTTTATAATTCATGTAATTTATTTTACAATAATAGAATATACATATTTTAAATATATATATATGTGACCAACATGTTAATATGCCTAATTAAAAATGATAGTTCCAGGATGATTCGGGAGGCGTCATTCACGTATATCGATCAGGGGAGATCGAGGTAGTTGGTTCGATGTTCATTGCAACTATTGGGTTGAATTTTTTTTACAATTGTGCTACGAACCCATGTTTGGGGTATCGTATGGTTGTGGACTTTGCTGATAAAATATCTAGAATTGTATATATAATATAATGATAAAATCAACATAATGTTTGGTATCATTTCTGGGATATAGGGCCAGCCTGGGGGTGCGTTCCTCTGGTTATCCATTTTTCCTAGATATCGAGGGTATACAATGATTATTACCTATTTAATGTTTTCTTGAGAGGAAATTTTGTGTAAAATTGTTCTTATGCAATGTACTCGGCCCAGTTACTTGCTCTTGAGAAAATTGTTTTACATTAGCCCAAGGGAATGGTTATGATTATTCCGAGGGTGTGATTATATTTATCATGAGGGTGTGGTTATATTAGCCTGAGGGCGTGGTAATATTAGCCCGAGGGAAAAGTGATATTAGCCTGAGGGCATGGTGATATTTTGGAAAATGGATTATCTATATTCTCTTGAGGGCATGGTATCATTTAGCATGATGGAATGGTCTCATTTATCATAAGGGCATGGTTATGATTAGATCATAATTGAATTATGTTGAAGCGTTAAAAGAATAATAAAATAGAAATGTAACTAGTGGTGATAGTTACATTGAGTACTTACCAGTTTACTGCATTTTATTATTTCACATTGTTGTTTCACATTTTCACTATCAGTTGGGCACGGGCCATTGGTGGTTTCCTATTGGGATTTATTCCTCACACCCTATTTGGGTCATGTCTTCGGCCCAAACTATCTATATTGTTGTAGGTGTCGATAGAGGCAAGGGTTCCTATACAGGTACATGCTTGTTTTAGAGGAGTAGGAGGGCATGGGACCGAGCTTAGGATTGCGATGCTACTGAGTTCCTGTTGCACTATTCTTTTTTTTTTCATGTACTTTATGTTGTATTGTATTGTATTGCAGTGTATCTTGTTTATGATGATTTTATAGAAATAGTGACATGTTGCATCACTATATATATAACTGTTGATTATCTTTTACTGTCGTTGTTCATTACTAGTTCATATTGTTTACTGCTTGTGTTATTCTATATTGTATAACTGTTTTTTCCGTAATGATACACTTTGAAAAATGAGGGAATAATTTCCCCACTACCAGACCTAGGCCCTCACTACTAGTCGGCATCCATTGGAAATTGGGCAAATGTGCTTGAGGTCATCTGATCAACTGGGTTCAGGGCACCCATGGTGTGGGGTTAAGATCTGGGACGTTATAATGTTGTATCTGAGTGGTTCTTTTCATTGAATTATTGTTTGGATGATATAGTTATGGATAGGAAAAAATATGTACTTAGTAATAAGTTGTTCTCTGGAGTAGCTAACACGTGTACAAGGAAAAACTAATTTACCATGTGTTTCAATTTGTTTTGTAATTTTTCAATTTTATGGTTGATCTGATTTTCACTGATGGGTCACACACATGTCTTATGATGTTTTTATTTTATACATGGGTTCTATTTAGTTTCATCCTATTGAGATGAAGGTATTCCATCTAATGCATCATTTATGAAAATTCTCAAAATCACATTTCATTCATAGTTTCCATGCCATGTAGGTGCATTAGAAATTTAATGTTTTTGTGATGGTTGTGCTAGAAAAACATGCAATTTTGATAGCGGCTCTGATAAATTTCTGATATTTAACAGTGTATTGTGGTGTGATATTTTGATAGAATGAATGCCAAATAATAGTTTTTGGGGAGTATGGGCCCTTAATATCTTGAATTTGGTGGATCAATTGACCAGATACTTTGTTATAACATGTATAAGATGCCAAGATTTTATTCACGATGAGTATGGGCTATCACATATCAAAAAATTTCACTTAGGTATTTTTTTTTAACTTTTTTATTGGTTCTTGTGTAGTTTTTGAGACTTGCTATCTAGAAAAATGAGGATACATGTTGTGTAATTATATGGACACATGCCATGTTTTCTCATATTTGGGAAGAAATGAAAAAAAATTAAGTACACGTCATGTACCCTAAGTACAAGATGTTTAGTATCTAACCAGGTCATAGGCCGTGTAGGCAGAGACACGTGATAGGGATGTTTTCAAGGAACATGTCGTGTACGGGTTGTAAACACCATGTAGTGTTGACACAGTTTTCACCCATGTAACTAACAACCCAGATGGAGAAACCTTAATCCATAGACGTCGTGTCTTCTTTGAGGATGTCGTGTAGTCTGACCTATGTACCCGACCATGTAACAGACAACACAGGGTGGTGAATGTTTGTAGAGTACACTCTGTGTACCTATGGGACATGCCGTGTAGGCTGGTTTTAGGGGAACCACGTGGCCATGCTATGTAGAAGGACTCACGTAGGGATAAAGGATTCACATACACGTAATGTAGTCAGAAATAAAGGCCATGTAGTATTTATACACACCGTGTAATCATGTTTTGAAAATCATGAATGATTTCTTTCTAAAATTCCCTTCTTGGTCACCTAGTTTTCAGTCTTTAATAATAGGGATATAAAGTGTTCGTTTAACCTTGAGGGTCATTCCAAACAGACGACCACGAGTTGTTCTCCAAGAGAGAGGTAAAGATTATACTCCTGAGATGGTAGGCCATGGGCTACCCGTGGATCATCCTGATGTTCCAAATGCGTTGCTAGCTGTTATACCAAATTCACAGTTCTGGGAATGAATTATGAGGTTAATACGGACCCTCTAGGGAGCACATCTGGCTGCCACATCTATGGGAGAGCTGACACGTATATTTCAGTAGCAACATCCACCTATGTTTTCATGGGATGTCAGACCACAGGCTGCAGAGTCTTTGATGGGGTCTATGAAAACTATTTTCGAGCATATAGAGATGCCTCAAGGGCTGAGGGTCAAGCTCTCTACATACATAATGCGTAATTCCTCCAAGAGATGGTGGGATTTCACCACCCATACATAGCATCACAGAGACACGGCATGGGATGATTTTCAGGTAGTCTTCTTTGACATCTTCTTCCTGGAGACACAGAGGATAGATCGAGCTCGAGATTTCATGAATATGCAGCAGGGCACTATGTCAGTGATGGACTATTTTGCACGCTTTACCGAACTTCTGTGTATTTCAACTATTCTGGTGGGAGACGAGGTGTTGAGGGCACAACGCATTGAGGATGGTCTTCAATTTTACATCTGAGCCCCAGTAAACACTTTCATGTTTCCAAGAGTAATGTTATTGGGAATGATGAACTGATTTCTGAGTGGAATCAATGGGAAGTTAGTAGTGTGGTCCAGGGAAGTTGAAGACCAATTTATGGTACTATTACCATCGGTAAAAGGAAGAGGCAGATATATTTCTCTCTCACTAGAAGTACTAGCCAGAGGAACTCTTTAGTTGTCCCGATAATGTTCTACTAGTGTGGTAGAGAGGGGAAAAAGTGACCTTAGTGTCCTCGTGACCCAATGGAGTGCAGAGCTTACGGAAAGTTGGGTCATCTACAATGTTTCTACTAAGAGTTTCTACAAGAGGCTAGTGAGAGGGGTTATGTGCAGACTCTGCATCCAGGAGCCGGACCAGGAGCTTCTTACCATTTGGGAAATTGGAATCTGTCAGGGCGTTCAGGCTGAGATGGTGGTTCTGGACATGGTATCTAGACACGAGGATCTTAGAGGCAGTAGGGCGGGTCAGCTTATGGTAGCCAGGCTGTGTCGTAGGGACGTTGCATTGGCAGGCATATGCAGTGCAACGGACCCAACAAGAGCAGGTCCTAGTCCATCCACTACCATCAATACTATTTGAGTTGCTTCTGTTTTATCTTATTCACTTTTCGATACTAGTTCTACACATAGATTTATATCTATGGTCATTGTGGTGAGCCTTTGGCTCTATGTTTCTTCTTCCTCTTCAGATATCATGATGCATGACACACCATTGGGAGTGCAGATGGAAGGTGTACGTCATTTCATGGAGTTCCCCCTTGAGGTTGGTGGATGTCACTTTCTATGGGACCTCTATTTCTTTGAGATGACTACATATAATGTCATTCTCGAGATGGGCTTGTTGGATCCCTTTTGATCCTTTATAAACTTCTATCATTGTAGGGTGAGTTTCACTTCACCAGAGGGTGGAGAGTTTCTATACAAGAGTGAGTGCGATGTCCATGTTTTCCGAGCTGGACCCGAGCATCGTTGGAGAGGTGGAGTCACAAACCAAATTGTGTGTTTATATATTGATGATCAGTGACCTTATCAGAAGGATTTCCCTCTTGTGGCTGATCGTTTCAGGAATGTTTTCACAGACAGCTTTTGAGGTCTAACTCTGTATCTTGAAGTCAATATCTATATTGGGCATGTGCTAGGAGTCGAACCAATGTCCATTCCTCCTTATAGGATGGCTACACCGGAGTTATAGGAGCTCAAAAGGCAGTTAGAGGGGTTTTTGTCAAAGGATTTCATTCAACCCAGTACTTCTCCTTGGGGATCACCAGTCCTTCTTGCAAAAAAGGCCGATGAGACCCTTGGACTCTATGTGGACTATTGAAAGTTGAACCAATTGACGGTCAAGAACTGATATCCCGTACTAAGGATTGACGACCTTATTTACCAACATTGAGGAGAACGAGTGTTCTCGAATATTTAATTGAGATCAAGATTTTTCAGTCATGTGTGAGACCTTCGGACATACCACTTATAGCCATTCAGAGCGGATATAGTCTCTATGAGAACTTGTTCATGCCGTTTGAACTCAAAAACGTGCCAGTAGTTTTCACGGCTCTGATGAGTCAAGTTTTCCCCCAATATTTGGATTCTTTCTTGGTAGTGTTCATGTAAGTCATCTTGGTGTACTGTCACACTCAACACGATCATGCCACCCTTCTTGAGATCGTACTAAGTACACTGAGAGAGCATAATCTATATGTTATGCTCTCAATGTGACACTTTTAGATGGACCATATACACATATTGGGTAATATTATCTCAGATACAGGAGTTGTGGTAGACCTAGAGAAGGTGAGAGCAGTAGTTTCCTGGGAGCATACTATGAACGTGTTTGAGATACAGAGTGTCTTGGTGTTGTCTGGTTACTAAAAACTTTTTATATAGGATTTCACCTACATAAAAGCACCATTTATGGATCTGACTAAGAACGGTGAGATGTTTTTTTGTTCATAAGTATACGAGAAAACCTTTCAATAGATGAAGGGAAGGTTGACATTATCACCAATCAGGGTACTTCCTGTGCAGGGGAAGAGCTATACAGTTTACTGTGATGCATCTGGTATTGGGATGGGATCAGTGTTGATGCAGGACGATCAAGTTGTTGCATATGAGTCTCAACAGTTGAGGCCACATGAGAGGAATTACCTGATCTATGATCTTGAGTTTTCTACAGCTGTTCATGTGTTTCGGTATTGGAGACATTATCTCATAGGAGAACAATTTGTAGTCTTTACAGACAAAAAATGTCTCAAATAAATCATTACTCAGCATGAATTGAATCTGAGATAGAGAATTTGGGTTGAATACCATCAGTCCTTCGAATTTGAGATTGCCTATAAACCTTGTAAGTGTAATGCAGTTGTTGATGCACTGAGCAGAAAGACTCAGACACAGGCAGTGCAGGAGGCCAGTGGTGAGTGGAATATTATGTCCCTAGTCAATAAGATGCATTTGGAGGTGAATGATAGATAGGGTTAAACCTACCATTCATCCTTAGATGTATCTTCTTCTCTTCTAGATAGTGTGAGGATGAGACAACTATCATACTCAGAAGGTCTAGTTCTATAGGAGTCAATGGAAAGTGAGGACCCTCATCCTAGATGGATGATAGGCGATGATGAGGTACTATGTTTCCAAGGATGAGTATCGGTTCCATGGGATGTATGCGAGGAGCTGATGCGGGAGTTTCATTATTCAGATTGGGCAGTTCATCCCGGAGTTACCAAAATGTATTCTGAATTGAGACGTTAGTATTGGTGGCCTGGTATGAAATGAGAAGTCACTTGTTTTGTTATGATATGTTCCACCTGTCAGCAGGTGATGGTGAATAATCATAGACCATCTTTAATTTCACTAAAGTTTTCCATTTTGGAGTTCAAATGGGATGATTTCATGATGGAGTTAGTGACTGGGTTTCTGAGGTCACCGCGAGGCAGTAAAGTCGAGTGGGTTGCTGTGGACAGACTTAAAAAGGTAGTTTAATTTTTGCTGATCCAGGAGACCTTCAGTGTTTATGAGATTGGGAAATTTTATATTCAAGAGGTTGTTCTGCTTCATGGGGTCCCACATTCTATCATTTAAGATAGGGATTCCCTCTTTACATCATGTTTCTGGAAGAGTATTTAGAGGGCACTAGGTACACAGGTTCTTTCGAGCACAACATACCACCCTTAGACCGATGGCCAGTTAGATCATACCATATTGGTGCTAGAGGACATGCTACGTGCTTTTGTCCTAGACTTTGGGGGCTCTTGGAAGAAGCATATACCCATGGTCGAGTTCTCCTATAATAATAGTTTCCAGGAAACTATTGAGATGGCACCTTACGAGACGTTATATGGTGGTCCTTACAGTCACCATTGTGCTGGATGGTTGCTACTGAGACAGCTTTACTAGTACCACGTCTCATGCAGGAGACTTCTGAGCAGGTCTAGTTGATTCAGATGTGGATGGCTAGGGCACAATTTGGTCATAAATCTTATGTTGATCTCTGCAGACGACCCTTGGAGTTCGTGGTCAGGGACCATGTTTTCTATCATGTTTCTCCGAGGTTGGGACACTGGAGGATCAAGAGACATGGAAAACATTTTTCGAGGTATGTGGGGTCATTTGAGATTATGGAGAGATTTGGGACAGTTGCCTACTAGTTGCAGTTACCATAGAGGTACCAGACCATGCACAACATCATCCTTATATCTCAGCTGCGCCCCTATCATTCAAAATCGTCTCACGTTTTCTAGCCTAAGGAGGTTGAGCTTCAGGTCGATGCATCCTTTGAGGAGAATCTGATTTGTATTGTTGATATGATCACAATATTGCTCTGAGGTCGGTTATTTCTTCTCATTTGGGTGCTATGGCAGCATGGCCGAGTGTAGGACGAGACCTGGGTGTGGGAGACTGACATACATGCTCAGTGTCCAGAGTTGTTCATAGTTGTATATTCGCCACGCTTGTAAGGTAAATTCAGAGATGAATTTAAAAATAAATTTCAATGTTATGAAAAGAGTATGTTTAAAACAATAATTCTAAAATATTCCTAAATATTGAAAACATAAAATTATTGAATTTAATAACAATACAAATGTAGAGTGGGAGACAAAATACTCATAAGTTGAATGAAATAACAGTATATATTCCTCTAAAATAATAAGCATTCATTTTATAATTATCAACTCACAAAAAAAACCTGAAGAGAAATTACATTAGAAAACCATGAAAACTCAGCATGTATTCTCACAAAGTTAAAATTTTAATAAAAAATGAAAATATATTAATGTTGAAAAAATAAAAAATTATAGATTTTTACAGATATATAATTTTTTTTTAAAAATACCCCATGAGAGAAAATATAAAAATATTAATTTTAAACCATTATAGAGAAACTAAAATGTAACAAAATATGGATTTAAACATTCATTAAATTTAGTTCAGAATATCATTTAACCAATATAATTAATATCTATATAAAAGGAAAATTATCCCAACCATATAGAATATGTAAGGCCATATCACCTTATAAGAATCCTTCTGTATGGATTGTAATCCAATGAGTTTTGGGATGGTAAATGAAATGTAAAATCCATGAATAACTAGTATAGAATAAATTTTTTGTTTTTTACGATGGAATTCACAAAAAGATATATCCATAAAGAATAATAGTAATAAACAATCCCGATTTTAATGGGATATTTAAAATAAAATTATTGTTAGATAATATGGTATGAACAATTATTAAATAAATAATTAATGCGATCATAAATTTATAATAAATAAAACTAAATATATAGGTTAAACATTCATGAACATGATTGTGATTCATTCAAGAGAAAATATATAATCTTTCTGAAAAACTTTAAAAGAATGATAATTTTTAAAGGGAACCCTAACCAATAACTTAGGATGTTATATAATAATAGGTCAATGAATAGATTATAAAAAATTAATTACAATAAAACACCTATATGTGTTGTAATTTTTCAATTTTACGGTTGATCTGATTTTCACTAATGGGTCACACACTTGTCTTATGCTGTTTTAATTTATACATGGGTTCTATTTAGTTTCACCCTGTTGAGATGAAGGTATTCCATCTAATGCATCATTTATGAACATTCTCAAAATCACATTTCATGCATAGTTTCCATGCCATGTAGGTGCATTAGAAATTTAATGTTTTTTTGATGGTTGTGCGAGAAAAACATGCAATTTTTATAGTGGCTCTGATAAATTTATGATATTTAACAGTGTATTTTGGTGTGATATTTTGATAGAATTAATGCCAAATAATGGTTTTTGGGGGGTATGGGACATTAATATCTTGAATTTGGTGGATCAATTGACCAGATACTTTGTTATAACATGTATAAGATGCCAAGATTTTATTCAAGAGGAGTATGGGCCATCACATATCAAAATTTTTCACTTAGGTGTTTTTTTAACTTTTTTATTGGTTATTGTGTAGTTTTTGAGACTTACTATCTGGAAAAATGAGGATACATGTTGTGTAATTATATGGACACATTCCATGTTTTCTTATGTTTGGGAAGAAATGAAAAAAAAAATTAACTACACTTCATGTACCCTAAGTACAAGATGTTTAGTATCTAACCATGTCATAGGCCGTGTAGGCAGAGACACATGATAGGGATGTTTTCAGGGAACATGTCGTGTACGGGTTGTACACACCATGTAGTGTTGACACGGTGTTCACCCGTGTAACTAACAACCCAGATGAGGAAACCTTAATCCATACATGTCATGCCTTCTTTGAGGATGCTGTGTAGTCTGACCTAGGTACCCGACCATGTAATGGACAACATGGGGTGGTGAATGCTTGTAGATTACACTCTGTGTACCTATGGGACATGACGAGTAGGCTGGTTTTAGGGGATCCATGTGGCCAAGCTGTGTAGAAGGACTCACATAGGGATAAAGGATTCACGTACACGTCGTGTAGTCAGAAATAAAGGTCATGTAGTATTTATACACACCGTGTAATCATGTTTTGAAAATCATTAATGATTTCTTTCTAATATTACCTTCTTGGTCACCTAGTTTGCAGTCTTAGATAATAGGGATCTAAAGTGTTCGTTTAACCTTGAGGGTCATGCCGAACAGACGACCACATGTTGTTCTCCAAGGGAGAGGTAAAGATTATACTCCTGAGATGGTAGGCCATGGGATACCCGTGGATCCTCCTGATGTTCCAAATGCGGCGCTAGCTGTTATACTAGATTCACAGTTCTGGTAATGCATTATGCGGTTAATGCGGACCTTCTAGGGAGCACATCTGGATGCCACATCTATGGTAGAGCTGACACGTATATTTCAGCAGCATCATCCACCTACGTTTTCGTGGTATGTCAGACCACAGGCTGCAGAGTCTTTTCTGGGGTCTGTGCAGACTATTTTCGAGCATCTGGAGATGCCTCCAAGGTAGTGGGTCAAGCTCTCTACATACATAATGCGTAATTACTCCAAGAGATGGTGGGATTTCACCACCCAGACATAGCATCACAGAGACACGGCATGGGATGATTTTCAGGTAGTCTTCATTGACATCTTCTTCCCAGATACTCAGAGGATAGATCGAGCTCGAGAGTTCATGAATATGCAGTAGGGCACTATGTCAGTGATGGACTATTTTGCACGCATTTCCGAACTTCTGTGTATTGCACCTATTCTGGTGGGAGATGAGGTGTTGAGGGCTCAATGCATTGAGGATGGTCTTCAATTTTACATCTGAGCCCCAGTAAAAACTTTCATGTTTCCAAGAGTAATGCTATTGTGAATGAGGAACTGATTTCTGAGTGGAATCTATGGGAAGTTAGTCGTGTGGGCCAGGGCAGTTGAAGACCAATTTATGGTACTATGACCATCGGTAAAAGGAAGAGGCGGATCTATTTCTCTCACACTAGAAGTACTAGCCAGAGGAACTCTTCAGTTTTCCCGATAATGTTCTACTAGTGTGGTAGAGAGGGGAAAAAGTGACCTTAGTGTCCTCGTGACCCAGTGGAGTGCAGAGCTTACAGAAAGTCGGGGCATCTACAACGTTTCTACTAAGAGTTTCTACTAGTGGATAGTGAGAGGGTTTATGTGTAGACTCTGCATCCAGGAGCCGAACCAAGAGCTTCTTACCATTTGGGAAATTGGAATGTGTCAGGGCCTGCAGGCTGAGATGGTGGTTGTCGCCATGGTATCCAGACACAAGGATCTTAGAGGCAGTAGGGCGGATCAGCTTATGGTAGCCAGGCTGTGTTGTAGGGATGTTGCACTGGCAGGCATATGCTGTGAAACGGACCCAACAAGAGCAGGTCCTAGTCCATCCACTACCATCGATACTATTTTAGTTGCTTCTCTTTTGTCTTCTTCACTTTTCGATACTAGTTCTACACATAGATTTATATCTATGGTCGTTGTGGTGAGCCTTTGGCTCTATGTTTCTTCTTACTCTTCTTATATCATGACGCATGACACACCATTGGGAGTGAAGATGGAAGGTGTACGTCAATTCAAGGAGTTCCCCCTTGAGGTTGGTGGATGTCACTTTCTATGGGACCTCTATTTCTTTGAGATGACTACATATGATGTCATTATTGATATGTGCTTGTTAGATCCCTTTTGATCCTTTATAGACTGCTATCATTACAGGGTGAGTTTCACTTCACTAGAGGGTGGATAGTTTCTATACAAGAGTGAGTGGGATGTCCTTGTGAGCCGAGGTGGACCCGACCATCGTTGGAGAGGTGGAGTCACAAACCCAATTGTGAGTTTATATATGGATGATCATTGACCTTGTGAGAAGGATTTCCCTCTTGTGGCTGATCGTTTCAGGAATGTTTTCACAGACTGCTTTTGAGGTCTAACTCTAGATCATGAGGTCAATATCTATATTGAGCATGTGCTAAGAGTGGAACCACTGTCCATTCCTCCTTATAAGATGGCTACACCTGAGTTAAAGGTGCTCAAAAGGCAGTTAGAGGAGTTTTTGTAAAAGGATTTCATTCAACCCAGTGCTTCTCCTTGGGGTTTACCAGTCCTTCTTGCAAAAAAGGCCGATGATACCCTTGGATTCTATGTGGACTATTGAAAGCTGAACCGGTTGACAGTTAAGAACTGATATTCCCTACTAAGGATTGATGAACTTTTTGATCAACATTGAGGAGCACAAGTGTTCTCGAAGATTAAATTGAGATCAAGATTTTTCAGTCAAGCGTGAGACCTTCGGATATACTGATTACGGCCATTCGTAGAGGATATAGTCTATATGAGTACTTGGTCATGCCGTTTGAACTCAAAAACGCTCCAGTAGTTTTCATGGCTCTGATGACTCATGTTTTCCACCAATATTTGGATTCATTCTTGGTATACTTCATGGATGTCATCTTGGTGTACTCTCACACTCGACACGATCTTGCCACCCTTCTTGAGATCACACCAAGTACACTGAGAGAGCATAATCTATATGATATGCTCTCAATGTGCCACTTTTAGATGTACCAGATACACATATTGGGTAGTATTATCTCAGATACAGGAGTTGCGGTAGACCTAGAGAAGGTGAGAGCAGTAGTTTCCTGGGAGCATACTATGAACGGGTTTGAGATACAGAGTTTCTTGGTGTTGTCTGGTTACTAAAAACGTTTTATTTTGGATTTCACCTACATAACAGCACCATTGATGGATTTGACTAAGAATGGTGTGATATTTTTTTGTTCAGAAGTATACGAGAAAACCTTTCAATAGATGAAGGGAAGGTTGACATTAGCACCAATCATGGTACTTCCTGTGTAGGGGAAGAGATATACAGTTTACTATGATGCATATGGTATTGGGCTGGGATCAGTGTTCATGCAGGATGATCATGTTGTTGCATATGAGTCATGACAGTTGAGGCCACATGAGAGGAATTACCTGATGTATGATCTCGAGTTTTCTACAGTTGTTCATGTGTTCGGTATTGAAGACATTATCTCATAAGAGAACAATTTTTGGTCTTTACAGACCAAAAATGTCTCAAATAAATCATTACTCAGCATGAATTGAATCTGAGATAGCGAATTTGGGTTGAATACCATCAGTCCTTCGAATTTGAGATTGCCTATAAACCTTGTAAGTGTAATGCAGTTGCTGATGCACTGTGTAGAAAGACTCAGACACATGCAGTGCAGGAGGCCAGTGGTGAGTGTAAGATTATGTCCCTATTCACTAAGATTCATTTCGAGGTGAATGATATATAGGGTAAAACCTATCATTCATCCTTAGATGTATCTTCTTCTCTTCTAGATAGTTTGAGGATGAGACAACTATCATACTCAGAAGGCCTATTTCTATAGGAGTCGATGGAATGTGAGGACCCTCCTCCTAGATGGATGATAGGCGATGATGAGGTACTACATTTCCAAGGATGAGTATCGGTTCCATGGGATGTACGCGAGGAGCTGATGCGGGAGTTTCATTATTCAGATTGGGCAGTGCGTCTCGGAGTTACCCAAATGTATTCTGAATTGAGACGTTAGTATTGGTGGCCTTGTATGAAATGAGAAGTCACTTGTTTTGTTATGATATGTTCCACCTGTCAGCAGGTGATGGTGAATAATCATAGACCATCATTAATTTCACTAAAGTTTTCCATTTTGGAGTGCAAATGGGATGATGTCATGATGGACTTAGTGACTGGGTTTCTGAGGTCCCTGCGAGGCAGTAAAGTCGTGTGGGTTGTTGTGGACAGACTTAAAAAGTTAGTTCAATTTTTGTTGATCTAGGAGAACTTCATTGTTTATGAGATCGTGAAGTTGTATATTCAAGAGGTTGTACTGCGTCATGGGGTCCCTCATTCTATCATTTTAGATAGGGATTCCCTCTTTACGTCATGTTTCTGGGAGAGTTTTTAGAGGGCACTGGGTACACAGGTTCTTCCGAGCACAACATACCACCCTTAGACCGATGCCCAGTTAGAGCGTACCATATTGGTGCTAGAGGACATGCTACGTGCTTTTGTCCTAGACTTTGGGGGCTCTTGGAAGAAGCATATACCCCTGGTCGAGTTCTCTTATAATAATAGTTACCAGGAAACTATTGAGATAGTACCTTACGAGACGTTATATGGTGGTCCTTACAGTCACCATTGTGCTGGATGGTGGCAACTGAGATAGCTTTACTAGGACCACGTCTCGTGCATGATACTTCTGAGTAGGTCCAGTTGATTCAGATGTGGATGGCTACGGCATAGTTTGGTCATAAATCTTATGTTGATCTCTGCAGACGACCCTTGGAGTTCGTGGTTGAGGACCATGTTTTCTATCATGTTTCTCCGAGGTTGGGACACTGGAGGATCAGGAGACATGGTAAACATTCTTCGAGGTATGTGGGGTCATTTGAGATTCTGGAGAGAGTTGGGATAGTTGCCTACCAGTTGTAGTTACCATAGAGGTACCAGACCATGCACAACATCATCCTTGTATCTCAGCGGCGCCCCTATCATTCAAAATCATCTCTCGTTTTTTAGCCTGAGGAGGTTGAGATTCAGGTCGATGCATACATTGAGAAGCATCTGATTTGTATTGTTGATAGGAGCACAATATTTCTCTGAGGTCAGTGAGTTCCTCCCATTTGGGTGCTATGGAAGCACGACCGAGTGTAGGACGAAACCTGGGAGTGGGAGACTGACATACATCCTCAATGTCCAGAGTTGTTCAAAGATTTATATTCTCCACTCTTGTAAGGTAAATTCAGAGATGAATTTATTTAAGGGGGGATGTTTGTATGAACTCGGTTCTTGTTTTTGAGGTACATGTTTTTTCTTTTCCCTTTCCTGTAAGTGTTTTTGAGAAACTTAGGAAAATAGGAAAAAATCCGAAATTTTGTTGGTATAGACCGTGTATTTTTCCACATGTTATGTATTTTGGCTGTGTGGGATGAGTACAGAGGGATTGTAGGCCTATCGGTGATGAAGGGTGTAAAAACTGACTACACGACGTGTACTTTGAATTTACGCATCGTGTAATCAGTCGATTGGTGAACATTAAGGTTGTGGAGGCAGCCACTAGAGGAGCGACAGTACATGCCGTGTAATTAGGAATACACGCCGTATACTCATGTTGATGGATTAACAGTGTCGCGATGGAAAGAATCCTCCAGAGGAATAGTTTAAATAAAATGAAAAAGTATATGTCCTGTACTTGAGAGTACGTGTCGTGTAGTTTTTTTCTTAAAAATTGAAGTAGCCTCCTCATTTGGTGGAGGAGGTATTGGGTTCGTTTGGAGTGTGGGAGAAATGGCCAAACCTTGGATGATATCACAACCACACATCGGGAACCTGATTACTACGTTGTCGATCTCCTTTGAACTGCATGGGTATTCTCTTCCTCCTCCAAGAGCCTTTCTAACCAATTCTTTCCCGAAGTAAATTTATGTGAGGATTAATGTGGGAACATTCATCCCAGATCTACATCATTCACAAACGATTAGAGAGGCATCGTTCACGTATATCGATCAGGGGCGATCGAGGTAGGTGGTTTGTTGATCATTCCAACTATTGGGTTTATTTTTTTGTTATGTTGTGCTACGAACCCATGATTGGGGTACCGTATGGCTGAGGCCTTTGATGATAAGATTTATAGAATTTTTTAGATAATCTAATTAAAAATTAAAAATGAATTTTGGGATCACTGCTTGGATCCTGGGCCACTATGGGGGTGTGTTCCTCTGGTTAGCCATTTGGCCTGGATACTCGAGGGTATACAATGATTATAACATGTTAAATGTTTTATTGAGAGGCAATTTCGTAAAAAATTTCTTGTTAGGCATTCAGCTCGGCCGGTTACATGCGCCTGAGGGCAGTGTTACACTTTAGCCTGAGGGAATGGTTTTGATTATTATGATCACTTTGTTATATTTAGTCTGAAGGCATGGTTATATTAGCCTGAGGGCGTGGTTATATTAGACTAAGGGA
This sequence comes from Viscum album, assembly GCA_963277665.1. Taxonomy (NCBI): domain Eukaryota; kingdom Viridiplantae; phylum Streptophyta; class Magnoliopsida; order Santalales; family Viscaceae; genus Viscum; species Viscum album. The sequence continues at coordinate 165,828,962 of OY728129.1, read as the reverse complement.
TAGGTGATATAATCTTGAGGGCATGGAGATATTTAGCCTAAGTGAATGACTATATTAGCCTGAGGGCATGGTTACATTGTCCTGGAGGTCAAGGATATGATAACATAGATTTAAATTAAGTTGAATCATTAAAAGAATATTAAAATAACAACGTAACTGGTGGTGATCGTTACATTGAGTACGTACTAGTTTACTGCATTTTATTATTCTAAACTATTGTTTCACATTTTCACCGATAGTTGGGTTCGGGCCTTTGGTGGATTCCTATTGGGAATTATTCCTCACACATTGTTGGGGTCATGCCTTTGGCCCAATCAAACTATATTTCAGAAGGTGTCGATATGGTCAAGGGTCCCTATATAGGTATCTGATTGTTGTAGAGGAGTAGGAGAGCATGGGACCGAAATTAGCCTTGCAATGCTGTTATGTTCCTCTTGCACTATTCTATTTTGTTTTACTGTACTTGTACATTGAGTTTTATTGAATTGTATGGAAGTGTATTCTCTTTAGGATGATCTTATATAAATAGTGACATGCATCAGCATTATATATAAATCTATTTATTATCTTTTTCTGTAGTTGTTCATTTCTAGTTCATATTGTTTACTGCTTCTAGTGTTGTGTGTTGTATAATTTGTTTCCGTTGCACAACACTTTGAAAAATGAGGGCATAGTTTCCCCACTATCAGACTTGGGCCCTCGCTACTAGTTGGCACCATCTGGTATTTGGGGAAATATGCATGAGGTCATTTGACCAACTGGGTTCAGGGAACCCATGGTCTGGGTTCCGGATATAGGATGTTACACACCATCACATAAGGTTTTTAGTTACTAAAATAATGTTTCATAACATTGTAAGTCATCAAATTCTAAAAAAAATTACTCAATAACTGCCTAATGATTTCATGTTCTATAGTACAAAAAATGATTGAAAATATATATGAATACTTTTTATATTCAATTGATGCAATTATCTACTTCAAATATGCCAATATTAAATTTATAAATCATATGTGGATTTTAATAAAAAAGAATGGCTTTAACATCTATGAAACATTATGGTTTCAACAAAACCATTTATTGTGTAAATATTTAAAAAATATGAATTTGAAACTAATTTATTTTAATTAAAATATAAATTTTAGAAAAAAATTCATCAATGTAATTCTTTATCCCATCCCATTAATTTCATCACAATCTCCTCATTTAATGTGATTAGTATTTTTTAAAAATTTCATCAATACCATTTCTATAAATAAATTTAATTATTTATTTGAATCCAGTTCGACAAAATCAAAAAATTTAATAATAAAATTAATATCTCATAATTTCCAAAAGCCCACCCTAATTCACTGGATTTGGAGTTTTTCCATTTCATGGAAAAATCCAAATTTTCATGAAAATTCATGTATAATGGATTTGGGTTTCCACCAAGAAAATAATTTAAATCTATTTCAACTAAAAATAATAAATATAATTAAATTAAAGATATTTGAAATTAATTAAATTAATTAAGTTTTAATAAACAACTCGCATCGTAACAGAACCAACTACATTCAACTCAAACGGATCTTGAAACCTCAAGCCCTAATCCGGATTATTGTTGAAGAAAATGATCAAAATATATAGAAATACAAGAATCAGACATCGGTTTGTAGGGAAAATTATGGGAATTATATCAAAAAATCAATATGTGCATCCATGGAACTCTAGAGAGTTTAATGGATATTGCAGTGGATCATAAAATATGGTGGAAACTAAATGCAAGATTATTAGAGGGAGTTCCTCTAGGTTAATATTTCATACTTGAGTGAATTGAGGGACCAAAATATCATATTGGGAGCTCCATGTAAGGTATAAATTGGATTGGGTAGAAAAATATTCATCAAGGACCTAAATGGAGGGTTTATGAACAACTGATGAAAATCTAGATTAAGGGAAAACCCATTCACACAGTTTCCTAGGCAGGTCGAAAAATTTCGTCAAAGTGTGTGCAAGTCATGTGCCTTTATTATATAGGACACATGTTTTCCTAAAAATGGATCTATGGTTTATTTTTTTTTGTGAAAGCTGTGTGAATACCACTTTCAAATTTTTCCAATTTTATTGTATTAGGGAACAATGTTTGGAAAAATGATTTCCTATCGTGCACAAACGTTGTTCTAGACTATAAAATTCCAATCATTTCTTAATATACCCAAATTTAACCCAAATTAAATCCCAGCCATGGAATGTTATAAAATTAGTGGTTTTGGAATATATTAAAATGATAGATTAATGTCAAAAACCATCACCAGATATAAACTATCAACCCCTAAAATGCTTCAACGAAGCTTCCATGTCAAAAATATAAGGCCACTGGTATCTCTTTATAGCCTCCCTATCTCCCATATCATGATAATAAGAACTCTAATCCCATAACACATGAATCAAACTTATCATCCCCCCTATGATTTAAATTGGTTTTAGAATGTACTATCCTGACAACATGATTATTCATGAATAAATCAGGTTTACCCTCATGACCTCTATAGCCTAGAACATGAGATGGATCTGATAGACACATTATATGCTGAGATACAGGAAGAAAGTTATGAATCAACATCTATTATGGTGGGTTTTTAAAACTATATGGAAATTTTTTTACCATTTCAATAAACTCAAATGTTTTCACAAAATTAGGAGAAAGATTACATTTCTTATCATTCCATTTATGACGCAGTTGGGGTGAATCATTCAAGAACTCCAGGTTACCAACTAATATTTCCATGGTATATGTCGTTGATCAGGATAATTCATATATCATCTCTGTGTTTTCACCATTATCTAATGAATTATATGAATATTTATTGTCATCTCTTATACCAAACATTGTAAGACCATGAATGATTCACCAATATCTGACCCAAAAAATGGATATTTAAAAATATATACATAAAAGGCCTCAAAAGTATCCATCCAAAAATTAAACTAGTAATTATTGAATCAAAATTAATAAAATAGTCCCAATTGATTGTTACAATCCCCACTAATGTTGATAACACATCTGTGAATCATATATTCAATAATTTGTAAAGAACAATCTATCTAGACATCTGACAATGGATGGTAAACCAAAGTCAATGGGACATGAGATCCTAGGGCTGCATAAAGGCCTTAAAAAATAATTAAATAGAATATTACAATTAGATACTATGGAATTTGGAACTCTGTGAAAATGAATAATCTAATCCACATATTTATTTCCCAACCGGAAAACATTAGCAATATCCCATATGGGTAAAAATTGACCTGATTTCGTCAGCATATCAATTATAACCCATATCACATTTTTAATTCTCATGGAATATGAAAACCTCTAAACTATGTCAATTTATATCTCATACCCCATCTTAGTTGGGACAATATGGGGTTGATGAAAATTGTATGGCTTCTATTTCATGACCCTCACATGTTAAAACCTATAATTATAAGATTCAAATTCAAAAATGACCCATCGAAAAAATTCCTCCATAACTACCACCACAAGTCATGAATCATCAGCATGGTTACTAGGATCCATTCCCATAACGAATTATGGTAATCCCCCATCATTAATTACCTTACCAATGATAGTACAACTGAATGATTCTGAGAGAATATAATTTCATATTTCATGAATGACTTCTCAATAATTTTTTGTTCTTTGTAATGAGAGTCATTATTTATATAGACATCATCATCAAGCTAATGATCCAAAAGAATCAATTTGAGAATATCAGGTTTTAACTGAATTCTATCAAGAGAATCCAAGTCACCATTTTACCAACCTCTTATATGAAAGTGTTCAACTAGAGACGTAAATTTCAATTTTTTCAAAGATTACATTGATTCGGAGTTTCCATCACAATGTATTAGAAACAACAATCACATTCCCTGGGGTGTAGGTTCTTTAAAAATCAAAATATTGCATCTTTTCCACCCAACACCCCTGTACGATATTTAAATATTTCTTAGAGAAATATAACTCATGATCTCATGGTATAAAAACATGTTAAACCATTCAAGAAAATGGTAATGCCACAATCAATAAATTGAATTCATAACAACTAAAAATTTAAGGTCATGTGTTGGGTAATTCTTCTCATATATCCTAAGATGAAGAGAGAATAATGAAATGAAATGATCACCTTACATAAGAACACAATTAAATCCAGATCCCTATGCATCACAAAGACAAAAAAACCCTTTCCCACCTCTAGAATATTCAACACTGGTGTAGTAGTCAACATACATTTTAGCACAAAAAAATAATTGGGAGATATTTCATCCTAAGAAAACATTTCACCCTTATGAGTGAGTTCACCGATCTGAGAATCCATGATCATCAAGTCCATAATAAGCCAGTTATAATATTCATCTAAACATAAGAAGCTACTAATATCAAATTTACTTTTTGGTGTATCCCATGTTATAACAGCCTTCACCATCTCAGGATGGACTTGTATTCCTTATTAGGACACCAGATGCCCCCAAAATTTCAATTCATGAATCCATAAATTGCTTTTTCAATTCCTGGAAAAAGGTTTGTGATTTCTCATCAAACTTAGAACCATTCTAAGTTGATGCACATGATCTTACATATACATAGATTAATAAAGGATTTCATCCACAAAAACAACAATGAATGTATGTAGACACTCATGGGAAATATTGATCATTAATTCCATGAAAGCTGATGGGGAATTAGTTACACGAAAAGAAATGAAAAGGTACTTGTAATGTTCACATCATCTCTAAAAGGAATATTTCTTAATGTAAAATTAATTTATTATCAACTCATGGCAACCATATCAATGATAAATCTCTGATAACCACAACACCCCTTTAAACTAATCAAACATAACATCAATATATAGTAATGGATACTTTTGAATTTATACCACATTATTTATAATTTGTAATCAATTTATAGTTTAAGTGAACCATCAACCATTTTATCAAATTGAACAGATACGGGACAAAGTGATACACTTGGACACATAAAGCATTTCATAGGAAGATATTCCAACTGAGAAATCAACACATTCATTTATTTTATTATAATACGGTATGAGGGGATAAATACTAATTGAGTAATAGGAATTAATTAAATAGAAAACTCAGCATCCATTACCAGGGAACACTAAATATTTTTAATGTAAACACATAAAAAAACTCTACAAAAAATAGAGGGAGATCACTACTCAAACATTTACAGTCTATAAAAAAAGATATTACATTCCAGATTTCTGAATATGATATTCTATATCTACTTGACCTTTGATCCCATTCTCATTTAAATAAATTGTATACACCACTAGGGGTGGTAATGGATATCCATCATAGAAAAAAATTAATCTTTTCATTATTGGAAACTCACCAAGCCATCCTGAATATAACATCGAGAGGATACATGTCTAGAAGAGGAAAACACCAAAGAATAAAAACATTTTATATATGAAATACAAAAGTAGGACTATGGAGATCCAACTCTCTCTTTTTACCAAGGGTTGTTGTAATATCCATTTCTCATGATATGATATCCACATTAATATTAATATTATTAAAAATATTGGTAGAATTAAATGAATAAGACACACAATAAAAATATAAATATGGTAATAATGATAATAACATAGTAATGTTACCTCTCACGGTTAGTAGACCCATATCCTCTTCCCCTGTATAGTTTTCTGATGGGTCAGGTTATACCAAATATATACAAGAGGGGGTGAATTGTGTCATTTTAAAATTCATCGTGAGATTGCGTTCTATCTATTAATAAATTTAATAAAATTGATTAATGTAGTGGAAATTAAAATATCATGGACACACGATTTATAGTGGTTTGGGGAACAGAAGTCACCTAGTCCACTCCACCAACACTCTACTCCCCAAGTTTGGTGATTTTCACAATCTAGTCCTCTTATCAATATAGAATCCCACAACTGAGTATAGGTAGCTGACACCTATAAAATCAAAGGCAATACAGAGACTTCTAGTTCATTCATAGAACCTACACTACTTAGTACGAGAAGAAAGTCCCTCAAGATAAAAATAATTATTTGTTATTTAAAAATTAATGTCCCATTTTTTTCACAATTCTAATAGAATGCTATTAACAATATATGGATTTTCATTTTTAGAGACAATGATCTTCATGTAAGAGTCATTTTCAATCGATCTAGTTGTAGTTTATATAGACAAATAATTCGCAACTTCTGCAGCAGTAGATTCATAATAGATAATAGATGTTGAATGAGTGAATCTTCTATCATGTTTCTTCATCTACAATATATATTGGTTTTCTCTCTTCGTAATAGAAGATCTGTAAGTCTCGATTATCTCAATTGAATCAACGTTTTTGTGTAGAATATCATGTATATCGTTAGAGTATCTGCTCTTGTGTTCTTATTTTTTACAATGTATGTTGTATATATTTAATTTCAAAATATCACAGATATATCGAGCGCTTTCTCTGCCAAGTCAGATCCAAAATATTCTCCTTATGACTCGGGATATTAAAAAATTTCTAAATAATAGAGCAGTCGTAACACCCCTGAAAATTCAGCATGAAAAGCTCCTTTTAAATTGATCCATTGAATCAAAGATAAACTGCTTTGAATCAGTCAATAATGCACATTAAAATCATCTTTTAATCTTGCTTGGACTCATCCTAATAATTCACTTATAGACTATTGTAGTATAATATCATGATTAATTCTCTGACACCATACCTAAGGTTGAACTGTATATCATGCATCTTCTGAATATAAGATAGATCACAAACATAAGGTTGATGATGTATCCTTCAATCATATAATTGTATTCAAATGTAGGGTTGATGAAAAACACAGGGTTGATCATCCATAATTTATTTTATAACAGTCATACGTATGATAAATGCTCCATACATTTATAAACATACAAATTAAAAGTAAATGATCTATACATTTTGATGAAACTTAATGTTTTTCAAAAAAGTAAAGATTATGAACCATACATTTGAGAAACAAGTGTAACGTATAAAACTTATGGATGGTTCAACATCATACTTTTCCAATATCATGAACATAGGGTTCCATCCTAACGTAGGGTTATTCTTTTATACTATTCTGATAATGTATGATTTTTTTAACCATACCATTCTGATATCTCATAATATATACACTGTATTCCATCTTTACGTTATGCTTCTCCATAAAGGGTATGAACTATGTTTCCAGAACACGCTTAAGAAATTCATAAATATATAGAGCATGAATAGGGTTTCTAGAACACACTAATGTGAATACATTAGCAATTAATTCTCATTGTTCAAGAACATAAATAATCTTTTTGTAATTCCCTGACCCTAGTTACCTAGAGTCAATGCATTATTACATAACATTTTCATGATCCCAAAATATCATTTTTCGAAAGACCGATTAGTTTAGTTTCCTTGGAAACACTAGATATATTCATAAGTCTAACATTACATCATAAAGTGGAAAAAATTACAAGAAAATATTATCTTTATATCCCCTCGTACTATCCCTATAGGGCATTCATAAAATACTTCTTCACATCCTGCGAAAAATAAAACATTGAAATGGGTGAGATCAGATGCTCAGTAAGGATAAAAATATTGCGGAAACTTTCATAAATAAATATAAACATTTATTTCAATATAAAAATAAAACAAAAGCCATTTAAACATGAACATCAGAATAATATGGAAAAGATAAAATGAAATAATTCCATTTATTTATTCACATGGATATTCTACTAGTCGAATAACCACATGCAATATCAATAACCACTTTCATAATGATGGATTGTATAATTACAGACTATCATAACAACATAGTTAAGGCCTTGTGCCAAGACTAAAAATAAGATTCTATCAAAGCCTTGTGCCAAGACACTAGTTTGTCTCATGAGACCAACCAATGAATTTAGGTGCAAAAGCAGGCTCCACCCGCCACTTACTAAGTCCAATGAAATCCACATATGAACATTTTTAAACATAACATAATCATTCGTATTAAAACTAGCATGCGAAATTTCAATACATTATCCATAAACCAGGAATTGTATAAATATTACAGATCCACAGTCAAACATACCACAAAACCTTCAATACAATATGAAAGTTCTGTATCATAACAAATCAACATCAAATAAGCTTAAAATCTATCAAAGGATGTTGACATAGAAGAAATCAAAACTATTGGAGAGAAATATTTAATTTTTTGAAATCAATTAAAAGTCACATAATTATAAAATAGAACATTTACTTTGAGAATATTCTTATAAGATTGTATGAGAAGCTTTGACGATTTTATAATGGTGAAAAATATCCACACCCGTCATTTAAGATAAAAAAGACATTCTTACATTAATTATGTCGAAAAGGTTAAAAAGGAACATGTTTGGAAAATGAAGAAATGATTCCTTTATAAACATCTTATAAAAAGTCATTAAAATGTATAAATTTATTTAACCCATTTTCAATAAAAAGGTAAGAATGTTTTGAAATAAATTTTTAAGAAACATGGATGTGGATGATAATGAGGTTCCTGTAGATAATTACATATAAATATCCTCGGATAATGAAAAGATTTTAGAACAAACCCTTACCTTGTACTTTTCCATGGTAGAGGGTACGTTAACCACATGTATAATAGTTAAATCATTGTTACTTAATTAGACATGAATTATATACATAAATATGATATCATATATGATCTTTTAATATTTCATTGTTAATAATATTTTAGTATTATCGTCATTTCGGGTGTTCACTTACTCATTTTTTTATATGTTTTGTTACATAAACCATGTTTTTTATCCATAGGTTGAATCTTATTCATTTTCAGAATGATATCATGTCCTTAAACATTATTTTTAATCATCAAATGAAAATTAGTTTTGAATGGATACAATGGGGAATGAATCTCATCACGTTTGTGGAGACTGTACACCGTACTTATGCACGAGCGACAATATCATTCCATTGATATTAAAATAATATTTAATTGGATGTTGTATCATATATACAGAATTATTATAATTTTATATTTATTATTTACATGAATTATACATCCTTATTATACCCATCCAAATAATAATGTATTGAATAAAAATTACACCACGACGTGGAGATAGTAAGCAGTACGTACGCACATATGGTGACATGTCATTCAAAGGATGTATAGAATACTGAATCTGGTTGTCCATATTTATAATAACATCAAATTATATAGAAGATACCTGAGTTATTGTTTTATAATTGAAATATCAAAGAATGAATATTTGGAATAAGAAAGGAACTTGAAAGAGGGTGGTGAAATCATTACCTCTTCTTCAAGTTCTAACTTTTGATTTGATAAAAAGGGATCCATCAAATGGATTTCTGGTCAAACTAAGGCCTCTAGATTGAATTTAAGGAAGTTGGTAGGATATTTGGGTAGGTTTTGGTCGAGAAAAAATGCATTGAAGTTATTAATTTGAGAGAATGGAAGTGTCCTTTTATAAGTGGGGTGAGAGGCACCATAGGAAAAACATAAAATATTATTTTATAATAAATTTATATTTGGTCTATAGTGAATCCAATGTTACTAATTTCTAGGATAAGGTATCTATGGGTCGAAAATCACCCAAAAAAATAGGTTTTAGACAGGTTTGGGTACCTATATTTACCTTATCTTTTAGTTTTACAACTTAATTAATTAGTTTCACATTTACCATGTATCTTTGTATTTTTATATTATATGGTTAATAAACTTACTATAAACTTCTTACAAATTACATGTGGTTAATTATTAATATATATAACCTTATGTAATTCATTTGGCTGAACCATATATTTTTAGAAATATAATATCAATTAATAAGATAATATTTTTTTTAAATACTCCTTTATTTAAATTTTGACACTACATAATAAGTTATTTTTGTTAAAATTATAAAATATTTATTAATTCGAAATAAATTAATTTAATCAATCCCGACATGTCATATTAACCTAGAAAATTAGTGTAATTCATAAAATGTCTCAAATTATATATATTTGGATTATATAATATGAATTATTTTAATGATTCATTAATTAAGTAATTACTACATCACCATTGTGTCAGAAATACATTAAAATAATTAATGTCGAAAAATTATAAATAAAACAAAATAATGTAGGAAATATTTTTAGCTTTCTAATAAATATTTATAATTGAATTTATCTTCTGTATAACCCTATATTAAAAATGTTTTTGTTATTAAACATTGATTTTAACTCTTTTAACTCATCTTTGAATTAAATAATAATAAATGTCCTAATCTAATCCATGTGGAACAAAGTGGTTAATATTTTATTCCTAAGGTTGTTTTTGGTAAAATTATACCTAGCCAATGGAATTAGGACATGTTTTAGGATAATAATAATATCAATTTTACCGCTAATTGCCCTATTTTCTTTTAAATGTGGTAAATAAAAGTAAAAAGTTACTACTCCCCAAAAATTATTTTTATCTTATTGAAACACATTAAAATCCTTGATATTAACCGTGTCTCTTGAATTTTTGAAATTACACTCATAGAAGCTTTAAAATTTTGTTTTATATGAATTTTCAAATTCTCCTAGGAGATGGGTAAAAGAATGTGAAATGTTCAAAAATATATATATATATATATATATGAAATTATTATATACTGACTCCAATGAATTACACTGAATGTATATAAGTTCTATGTATCTATTCTAACATAAAATTAATTTAAATAATTAATTATTTAAAAAATAATTCGGATTTAAACTATAACTCAGTTTTTTTCACTATTCAAAAAATTGAAAGTTTTCAAAAAAATACAAAAAATTCACCATAAGCTAATTTCTATATTTTGAACCTAAAATTGAAGTCAATTTTGAAAGATAATATTTATAAAATTTTCAAAATCTTTTATTAATATTCATAATGTCTTGTTTGATAGATTGTGGTGTGTTTTAGAACTCGAAGTTGCGTACAACACATGCTACTGTATCATTCAATGAGAGGCATACCATGGAAGCATGTGGTGTTACATTCTCCTCTCTTTCAAATAAATCTGTCCTCAAAATTTCTAGAATATTACTTCATAAAAACACTCGGGTGGGTTTTCATCATAAGTTCCTCGTGATCCCACATTGCCTCTTCCATCTTATGGTATCTGTATAAAACGTTTACTAGACAATTCATTAGGTTTCTCAGAACTTTTTCTCTTGTATCAAGAATCCTGACGGGCTCTTCGCAAAAATACAGATCAAGTTCCAGTTCTAATTTCTCATAGGTGAGTACATGTGTTGGGTCAGTCATGTATTTTTTCAACACTGATATGTGGAAAACATCGTGAACTTTGGGGAGATTTGGCAGCATTGCCAACCGGTAAGTTCCAACCCCAATTCGTTCTAGAATATCAAAAGGTCTGATGTACGTGGGACTCAATTAACCTTTCTTACCAAAACGTATAACACCCTTCCATGGAGATACCTTCATGAAAACATGATCTCCATCGTGAAAGACCAAATCATTCCTTCGGTTATCAACATAGCTCTTCTGCCTACTTTGAGCTACTTTGATGTGGTTTTTGATTACCTTCACCTTTTACATCATTTCCTCCACCAGTTCTGGCCCTACGAGTTTTCTTTCGCAAACGTCATCCCAACAAGATGGTGTGCTACATCTCTTTCCATATAACACTTCATATGGTTCCATCTGAATACTTGAATGGAAGATATTGCTATTGGAAAATTCTACCAGAGTTTAACATTGATCCCACATAGCCTGAATGTCTTGTGAGCATGATCTCAACATGTCTTCTATGGTTTTAATAGTCCGTTATGATTGTCCCTCAGTTTGGGGGTGGTAAGCCGTGCTCAAAGGATGTTCAGTATCCTAGGCCTTCTAAATAATCTTCCAGAATATTGATGTAAAACATATATCACGATCAGAAACAATTAATAGGGGTACTCCATCAAGTCTAACAACATCATTAATATATACTCTTTCAAGACATTCATGTTGTATATCTTCACTTATAGCAAGAAAATGTGCGGATTTGGTATGAAAATAATAAATTACCCATATTGCATCATTCCTTCTAGGAGTGTTTGGTAGTCCCATGACAAAGTCCATCGTGATATTATCCCATTTCCACCTAGGTATGTGAAGAGGTTTCTTGACTCCTCCAGGCTGTTTCCTTCTAGATTTCACTTGTTGACAAACCATAAATCTTTACTCAAAATATGCAATCTCCCTCTTCATGTAGTCCATCCAAAATTGTTCCTTCCAGTATTTATACATCTTAGTGCTCCCAGGTTATATAGAGAAATTGGAACTATGAGCATCGTCCAAAAATTCCCTTTTTAGATCAGGTATATTTGGAACACTATATCCCTTCCAAAATTTCAAAATTCCATCTTCAAATGCAACGTCACCCAATCTCCCATCATTCACACATTTAATCATTGTTTGAAACTCTTCATTATCAGTCTGAGAACTCTTTATCCTTTCTAATAAATATGGTTTGGCAACCATTTGAAAAATTATTGATGTTTTACCTTCCAAGGTGATTCATATTTCCATCTTTACTAGATCCATGAAAATAGGACCTCTCTCAACTCTTATATTGTTTAAAACTCAATGATATTTTCTACTCATAGCATATGAGACCTTATTTTCCATCCGTGGGTGGTAGTGTATAGTGAAATTTTAATCCGTGAGTAGTTAAAGCCATCTCCATTGCCTCATTTTGAGTTCATTCTGTGAGAAAATATACTTTAAAAACTTGTGATCAATATAAATATCAGATTTTCATTATATGGATAGTGTCTCCATATCATCAAATAAAGGATTACCATAGATAACTCAATATCATTAGTAGGATTGTTTTTCTCATGAATTTTTAGATGTCGTGATGCATAGGCAATAACCCTATCATTCATCATAAGGACACAACCATGTCCTTTCTTGGAAGCATCACTATAAATAAAAAACCCATCATTCCTTGATGGCAGAGTCAAGATAGGATCATTGAATAATCACCTCTTCAATTATTCAAAACATTCTTCACACTCATTTTTCCAAAAAAATATTAACTCCTTTACATGTGATCTTTGTTAATGGGTTAGCCGATTGGGAAAAATTCTGGACGAAACATCTATAATAACCTGATAAACCAATAAAACTGCGTACCTCAGTTATAATCATTAGTTCTGGACATTCTTGGATTTCTCATTTCATAGAAGGATCAACAATGATTCCATCCTTAGAGACAATATGGATAAGAATTGAAATCTCTTGATGCCATAATTCACACATCCTAAACTTCCCATATAATTAATGTCTTCTCAGAGTCTTCAATATAATGCGCATGTGATATTGATGATCTTAGTAGCATTTATAGTATACCATGATATCATCAATAAATACCACTAAAAATTCTTCAAGATATTCCTTGAAAACTCTGTTCTTTAGATCCATGAAAACAGAGCGTCCATAAGTCAGGCCAAAAGGAATTACTGTAAACTCTTAATGATTGTACCTGGTTTGAAATGCTGTCTTTGGAATGTCTTCCTTCTGCACACAAAACTGATGGTATCCAGATTTAATTTCAATCTTTGAAAAGTATTGAGCTCCATGTAGTTGGTCAAATAAATCATCAATACGAGGTATGGTATACTTGTTCTTTATTATTATAACATTGATCTCAAGGTATTCAATACATAACATCATAGATCCATCATTCTTCTTAACAAAAAGGATAGGGGATCCCCATGGAGAAACACTAGGGAGAAAAAATCATTTATTACTCAATTCCTCTAGTTGTTTCTTTTATTCCAATAATTACACAGTTGCCATTCTATAAGGGGTATTCAATATAGAGGATTATATCAAACACAATCATAGTTATGAATATTATATCATCAGATAAAGAACATTTATTTGGTCTAATGGGAAAGGATTCACCAAACCTTTTTTCTATGATACTTCCATTAGGGGTTTTAACTGACAACTCCTTTGTTAAATCAAATTTGAAATATCTAATTTTCGTAGAAAACTAGGAAGATATGAATCAATGTGATGATCCAGAATCAAATAAAGAATTTTCTAAGCATGAGGAAACCATTAAATTACTTGCCACCACGTCTTTCAGAGCTTCTACCCCAGCAGTAGTGATAGCATAAGATTGGCATTGATCCCTTGACCCTTTTTGTGGTATGTTCCCCTGAATCATAGGACATTAATTTGCATAATTACCCATCCCCATTCAATTGTATCATTTATCATCGGTAACTTCTTTCTTCCACTTGCAATCACGAGCTTGGTGGCTTTCTTCACCACACATGTAAGAGACTCTCATTACCATCTAGAAAGTTCCCTGGTGTTTCTCCCCACATTTACTACAGGATGGATGTTCATCTTTTCCCTTGTTCCCCTTATTTCCATTTCAATAGTGTTCAGAATATTTCTTCTTCTGTAGCTTTTCTTTAAATTCGTAAGACTTAGAGAATTCTTTTTTTTTGTCTTGATAGCACGTGAGACAATATCTTCGTATGACGAGAAGGATTGTGAGACTAATGCTCAATGTAGACATAGTTTTAACCCATCAAAGAAAAGGTCAATATTACTACTTGGTTTATGTATATAATCTACAGCATGCCTCAATAAACTTTTTAAAGTTATCCTCCTAATTTGCGACATTCTCAACCTCTTTTTTCTTCGGACTATGAAATTTCCTTTCCATATCTGCTCGATTGTCATGAGGAAAGTATTTTTCTAATTTTTTTTAAACTCACTCCATTACATATTTGATAAATCATCATCTTATTTCGTGTTTTGAATCAATGAACACCATTAATCGACAACTCTATTGAGGTGGTAAGCAGCCTTGACAACTTTTTCCATTTCACTACTCCCTATGGCATGGAATATTTTCTTTATGAAATTTATCGATTTCAAAGCTACTAGTAATTTTACCCCCATTTAATGTTGGTATTTGTTGCCTCTTGAAGAAATCTAACATTGATTCTCCATGCTACGGATCGGGGTGCTCCATACTAGTAAGATTATTACCTATATTTGGTCTATGTGCTTTTATCATATTTTATCTAAATCTAGCTTTCAAGGTTTGTAATAAAATTCCTCTGATACCAAATGCAATGCCCTGACCCCTGTTACCCAGAGTTTGTGCATTATTATATAACATTGTCCTGATCACAAATGATTATTTCCCAAAAGACTGATTATTTTATTATCCATGGAAATACTATATATATTCATAAGTCTTACATTACATCATAATGTGAAAAAAACTATGACAACATCTTTTCATTATATCCCCTAATACTATCCCTACATTTCATTCATAAAATACTTCATTACATCCTAGGAAAAATAAAACATTGAAAGGGCTGAGCTCAGATGCTCAATAAGGATAACAATATAGCTGAAACTATCATAAATAAACATAATCATTTAAGCCAATGTATAACTAAAACACATGCCTTTTAAACATGAACATCATCATAATATGGAAAAGATAAAATGAAATAATGAAATTTTCTTATTCACATTGATATTCTACTAGTCGAATAATCACAGGCAATATCAATAACCACTTTCATAATGATGGAATGCTTAATGCCATATTATCATAACCACATAGTCAAGTCCTTATGAGAAGACTAAAAATAAAATTTTGTCAAGGCCTTGTGCCAAGACACTAGTTTGTCCCACGAGATCTACTGATGCATCGAGGAGCTATAGCGGGCTCCACCTATCACTTACTAAGTCCAATTAATTCCTCATATGAGCAGGTTTAAACATAACATAAACATTCATATTAAAACAAGCATAAAAAATGTCAATACATTATTTATAAACCATGAATGGTAAAAAAAATAACACATCCACAGTCAAACATATCACAAAACCTTCAATAAAATATGGATGTTTTTTAATATAATAAATCAACTTCATATAAGATTAAAATCCATCAATGGATGTTGACATGGATGAAATCAAAACTATTTGGGAGAAATATCTCTTTATTTTTGAAATCATGTAAATGTCCCATAATTATAAAATAAAACATTTAATTTGAAAATATTCTTATAATCTTGTAAGGGAAGCATCGATGATTTTATAATGGCGGAAAATAGCCACACCCACTTTATAAGTTAAAAAAGACATTCTTACCTTAATTTTGTTGAAAGGATAAAATGGACATTCTTTGGAAAACGACTGAATGATTCCTTTATAAGCATCTTATAAAAAGTCAAAAAAGGGTATAAATGACTTTAACCCATATTCTATAAAATATAAATAATGTTTCGAAATACATTTTTATGACACATGGATGTGGATGATAAAGAGGTCCTAGTAGATAATTACGTATAAAAAACCTCAGATAATGAAGAGATTGTGAAATAAACCCGTACCTTGCACTTTTCCTTGGTCCAGGGTAGGTTAACCTCCATTATAACAGTTAAATAAATGTTTAATATGTTATACTAGAATCATATACATAAATATGATATCATATACGATCTTTTAATATTTCTTTGTTAATAATATTTTAGTATTATCATTGTTTCGGGTGTTCACTTACTCGTTTTCTTTTATATGTTTTGTTACATAAGCCATGTTTTTTATCCATAGGTTGTATCTTATTAATATCAATAATGATATAAAGTCCTTAAACACTATTTTATATCATCAAATAAAAATTAGTCTTGAATGGATAAGATGGGGAATGTATCTCATCGCACTCGTGGAGACGGTTGTCTGTTCGTACGTACAAGCAACAATATCATTCCTTTGTTATTAAAATAATATATAATTTGATGGTCTATCATATATAAAGACTAATTATAATACTATATTTATTATTTACATTAATTACACATAATTGTTATACCCTCCAAATAATAATGTATTGAATAACAATTACACCCCGACGTGGAGACAGTAAACCGTACGTACGCAAGTATGGTGACATGTCATTCAAAGGATGGATAGAATACTGAATATGGTATTACCATATTTATAATAACATCAAATTATATATAAGATACTGGAGTTATTATTTTAGAATAGAAATATCAAAGAAAGATGATGTGGAGGAAGAATGGAATTTTTAAGATGGTGGTGTAATCATTACCTCTTTTTCAGGTTCATCCTTTGGATTTGATCAAAAGGGCTCTGTAGGTTTGCATTCTGATCGAAAAAAGGCCACTAGGTTAAAGTGATGGATATTGGGAGGATATATGGGTAGTGGTAGGCTGATATAAAAGGTTTAGAAGGTATGAATTTGAGATAAGGTGGAGTTCCTTTTTATATGAGGGGTGAGGGGCACCTTAGGAAAAAAAATATTATTTTATAATAAAATCATATTCAGTTTATAATGGCTCCAAAGTGACTTATTTAGAGGATAAGGTGGGTATGGGTTGAAAAACACCAAACCAAATGGTTTTAGACGGATATTTGTCACTATATTAAACTTATATTTTAGTTTTAACTCTTAGTTAATTAGTTTCACATTTACCATGTCTCTTTGTATTTTTATATTATATGGTTAATTAACATAATATAAACTTCCAAATGAACCCCAAGTGGTTTATTATTAATATATATAACCTTATATAAGTCATTTGGACGAATCATATATTTTTATAAATAGGATATCAATTAATAATTTTATATTTTTTTTAATACTCCTTTATGTAAATTCTGACACTATTTAATAATTGATTTTTGTTAAAGTTATAAAAACTATATTAATTCAATGTAAATTCATTTAATCAATCCTAACATGTCATATTATCCTATAAAATTAGTGGAATTCTTAAAAAGTCTCAAATTACAATTATTTGGATATTTATAATAAGAATTATTTTAATATTTCATTAATTAGATAATTACTACATCACTATTGTGTCATAAATAAATTAAATTATTTATTGTCTAAAATGTATAAATTAAAAAAAATTATGTAGGAAATATTTTATCTTTATAATTAATATTTATAATCGAATTTATCTTATGTATAACTCTATAAAAAATGTTTTATTTATTAAATATTGATTTTAACTCTTTTAACACTTCTTTGAATTAAATAATAATAAATCTCATAATCTAATCCTAGTGGAACAAAGAGGTTAATTTTTCATTTATAAGGTTTTTTTGGTCGAATTATATCTATAAAATTAAATTAATACATGTTTTGTGGTAATAATAATATCATTTTTATCTTTAATTACCCTATTTACTATTAACCGTGGTAAATAAAATTAAAAAGTTACTATTAAAAAAAAAATTAATCTTATTGAATCACATTTTACTCCTTGATATTAACCATGTCTCTCGTATTTTCAAAATTCCACTCACAGAAGCGGTAAAATTATGTTTTATGTGAAGTTTCAAATTCTCCTATGAGATGTGTAAAAGAATATTAAAAGTTCAATAAAATTTTTATATATCTAAAATTATTATAAACTGACTCCAATGAATTTAATTGAACTTATATAAGTATTATATATCTATTTTTACATAAAATTAATTTATATAAATAATTATTTAATTAAAAATTCAGTTTTAAACTATAAATCAGTGTTTTTTACTATTCATCAAAAATTGAATGTTTTCAGAAAAATACAAAAAATTCACCCTAAGCTATTTTCTATATTCTGAATCAATAAATTAGGTTGATTATAAAAGATAATATTTATAAAATTTCTAATAGTTGGTATTACTATTCATAACATCTATTTTGATTGGTTGTGGTGTGTGTTAGAACTCGAAGTAGCGTACAACACACGCTACTACATTATTCAAATAGAGGCGTATCATGGAAGCTTGGGGTGTTACACCTTTCAGTAATAAAAATATAATGAATAATAAAATCTTGAAATAAAATTAATATAAAATTTTTATAAAAAAATTAAGGGTATTTGTGAGCATCAAAATCATCATAAAGAGATAGAATATTGTTCTCAATAATATCACCCATTTTAATAAAAACATTATGTATTGTTGAAAACCACACTTTCTCAACAATCTCCCCTTTATTGATGATCACAAAACCCATAAAATAATAAATGAAATTAACTTCCAAAATTAAAAAAAATTAAAATTTTTCATAGATAAAAAATATTTAATTTTAAATTGATTATTTCAAAATTAAATAAACTTTGTGTTATCCGTAATCATAAAAATAAATTTCTCCCCATTTTTATAAATTAAAAAACTATTTAAAATAAATAAAAATGTTAATCCAAATTTCTCCCCCAATAAAAAGTGTTAATTAAATTTCTCAAATAAATATAAAATAATGATATAGAACAATTAATGTACAATGTGAAATAGTTAAAATAAAATGTTATGTTAATCCAAATTCCTCCCCCTTTTGTGATATAAAAAAATGATAGAATATGGAATAGAACACATGATAATGTAGCACTAAACATAAATAAATAATATTATTAACTGTTTATCAATAATTGAATCTAGATTACTAGAATATCTATACAAGGAGAGTAAATCTAATATAAACACAAAATAAAAACAAAAATTCATTTAAAATATGTAGCAATGAAAATCATGATGCACACAGAATGAAAGGCGTGGTAAGGGTATGAGATAGGGTCTATCTCCTCTGAACAACGGCCTTGATTTCTGTCAACTACTCCCTCAACCTTCTCATCAAGCCATCTCCCAGTTAGAAAATAAGATCCCTATTATCCTGAGTCATATGAATATCTTTTATCATATTTACTCTAAAAAACTCATGGATCCTTTCTTCCTTATCCATAAACAGAGTCAACTTTCCTGTGAACTAAGTCAGTAAAGTTCTAATACTTGGTTCAGTTGAGGTAAACTGGTCAACTAAAAACCTTTGATTACCAAATTTCACTAACAAAGGGGCGCTATTGCAATGAAGGTCCAACAATCTTTCATTCATATTGATCACTTCATCTGTGAAATCCTAATATCATATGATTAAATCAGGTGAAGTACCTGATGTACATGCCTCACATAGTCTGATATATTCAAATTGTTTCTCCATGAAAGATCCAAGTTCCATTAATTCTGTCTTCATAACCATATCTAATTTCATCATTGCAACATCATTTAACATTTCCTTCTTAAACACTTCAACTTCCTTCTTTGAAAGTGAACTAGATTTTATGTTCTGAAATTTCAACAATTCATTCTCTTAGGCTCTCCTCATATGAGCATTTTCATATTCCAAACATGAAAGATTCTTGTATAGCTCTTTTACTTCCTTATTCACTGAATCATAGAAACCCTGTGCTTGATTCTAATCCTCATACTGCACTTGATGTAGCTGCACTATAGGTAATGTCTCTGCTTCAAGGTTCTGCTTATCTTCCTCCTGAGATGGTTTTTCCACTAACTTTTCCTCAGAGACTTTCCCAGACTCGTCCATTGAAAAATACTCATTAAACACCTATGTATGTACTTCATAAACTTTTTAAGAATGAATTTCAAAATTTGATAGAGGTTTCTCCTCATGAGTATTATATGAATCCGTTTCCATCGATGGGTTTTATAAAAAAAATCCTCATGAATTATATTAGTACTTAGCACTTCTACATCACCAAGCACAAACTCCTTTTCTTTTTTATTTTATGTGTCTATTGCAGCCTCTACAGTAGTTTCAACATCAGTTCTAACTATTAACTCTTCTTGAGCCTTTGCAATTTTTTCAACTTGAGGATTCATCTGAATCTGAGAAGCTATTGGTTGAGCAGTGCCTTGTACTACAAAGTATCTAATTAATCTGTAGCTCAGAATATACTCAAGAACATCAGTGTGTTCTTGAGTAGTATTTTTATCATATTGCATCACTCGATGTCTTAATCTCTTATTTTCATTTTCACTTTCCTCATCAGCTGATGGATCAACATCTTCAAACTATATCCTTCGTGATAGTGCACATTTTCTAGATTGAACTACTCTTTCTTTTGACTTTTCGGATTGGGCCTTAGCATGCTCTTCATCCTCTTCATATCCAATAGGAAGCAGTTTTCCTTTGATAGTGCTCTAGAAATATCCAATTTTTCTCAATTTACCAGCATTAATGATATTAATATGGAGTAGTCTCACCTGAAAATCGACCAATCATATCATATTTTTCTTAAACAAAATTTTGTAGATAAATATTCTAGAAGGATAAAAAACACATTCTTGTCTCTGGTTAGAAACAATAACTGAGATACCTCACCATGTATCTAGAAATGTTTAATTTAATATCATTCATCTGAAAAAACACTAAATACATATCTGGAAAAGGAATATTTTCCATTTAATACATCCTGGGTGCAATCCCATTTTGCAAATACATAACCAATATCTTCAGGTCCAGTTCCGAGTCCTTTACAAATATTTTAGTGATATTTGTTGATCCAAACAGAAATGGCATAATATCCTCAAATTTATGTACACTATCGCCAATATTTATAAAATATAAATGATAAATACCCCCTTGAGGGATGTTTAGAATTTGTCTGATTTCTATAGATGAGATTGAAAATTTTTTGTCTTCTATTTTTGCTATCATACAATATTAATCTCCCCCAAACTAATATTAATTGAATTTAAAAAATAACAAAGCTCCACCTCATATAAAAACATATTTTTCTCACCACTGAAAGTCTATTTTAGGTTTTGTAAAGCAAGAGCATGATTCAGCAACAGGTTCGTCTGATATAACAATTCCAGATCTATGACATTTCTTTACAAAAATTTCCTTCAATCGAAGCGCTGCCTCTTGGCAGTGCTAGTCTCAGCCTCATCGGTTCTCTTTGTAATGGCCATTTCTGCCGTAAATCACTAAATTTTAGAAAAATGATTACGGTTTAGAAAGTTCATGTTCAGATTGACAAAGATTGGTAATGCTTCGCGGGCTCGATTGTTTTTTTGGTAGAAATGAAATGACTCAGAATTTGAAAGTGCTCTAACATCCTTGATTCCGATATCATTAATAATCATTAAATAAATGTTCATAACTAATAAAATTGTATGCACACATATAAAAATAAATCTAATAAATATAAAAAATTATTCTATTTGAAAAACAAATAACTTATTTATTTCAAACAGTATTAAAAAATAAAATATAAATAGCAAAATAAAATGAATAAAATAAATCATTATTTAAAATTAAATAATCCTAGATCCCCTTAAAGAAATCAAACATTGCAATGGGAATAAGTTTATTAAAAATATCTGCTAATTGAAATTCAGTAATTAAAATTCAATGAATATATCCACTTTAAGAACAATGTCTCTTAGAAAAGGATTTATAATATCAATATGATGAGTCCTAGATTGATTAATAGGATTATTTCAAATATTTATTACACATGAATTGTCACATAATATAGTTTTATTATTAATATTTAGTCTAATGTCCATAAGAGTATTTTTCATCCACAACACTTATGCTCATCAACTATCAGCAGACACATATTCTTCCTCAGATATTGACGAGGCAACTGAATGTTATTACTCACTTTACCATGTTACTAAGGGTTTTCCTAAAAAGATACAAGTAGGTAAAGTGATTTCCCAATATAATCAAGAACACCCAAATAATGTATCTGATTATATATTAAAATTAGACGTTTTGGATATAAAGAGATTTAAAAAAGTTAATTTTAATTGTCTAAAGATTCTTTTAACAATAGTTAAATTGGATTCTTTAGTATTTGATTGAAATTTGCACAAAGAAATGCTAATTATGTTATATCTGGCCTGCTAGCATTAAGATATAATAAACTACCAATCATACCTCTATATAAATTATTGTCAACTGATTTCCCAGTTTCATCCAAATCATGTTTTATATTAGTACACATAGTAGTTGTATTTGTCTTTTGGATTTCAAGTCCAAATATCTTATGCAAATAAATAATATATTTTATTTTATTTGAAACATTTCCAAAATCCTTTTGATAAATTTTAAATCCTAAAAATACATTTAACTCACCCATCATGCTCATTTATTATTATTTTTGCATTATATTTTAAAACTCATGAAAAAGGGTTTTATTAGTTGATCCAAAAATTACATCATCAACCTAAATTTGAACGAATAAAATATTAGAATTTTGTGTTTTCTTAAATAGAGTTGGATCTACCATTCCAACCTTAAAATAATTTTTCAAAAAAAAAGATCTTAACCTTTTATAACAGGCTCTAGTTCCTTGTTTAAGGCCATAAAGAGCTTTATAATGTTTAAAAAAAGAATCAGGTTTTTGTGAATTTTCAAAACTATGAGGTTTCTCAACATGAAATTCCTTCATTAAATATCCATTTAAAAAGGAAGACTTAACATCCATATCAAATAATTTAATGTTCATATGAGATGCATAGGCTATAATATATTTAATGGCTTATAATCATGCTACAGGTGAAAAGGTCTCATCATAATCTATACCTTCTTTCCGATTATATCCTTAAGATATTAATCTTACTTTATTCCTTGTTATTATTCCTTGATCATCGTTTTTATTCCTAAAGACCCATTTCGTTCATAGAACGGGATTATTATGTGGTCTTTCTACTAATTTCTAGACATCATTTCTTTTGAACTGGTTTTGTTCTTCTTTAATTCCTCTCAACCAACTATCATCATCAAAAGAATCTTCTATAGACTTGGGTTCTAATTGGGAATGAAATGCAAAAAAACTCAACAAAATTTCCTATTTTCCTTCCAATTTTTATTCCTATTTTTATGTCCCTATTATAGTTTCTAAAGTTTGATTCATTAGGGTCTAGACTATCTAGGTAGTACACTTATATGTTTATCACTTTCATGTTCTCTAGATTATACGGAATTTTATTTATATTTTTTCAAAATCATCTGTCGGGTACTCAAGTCACATGTTATCATTATAATCATATTCATCTAATTGATATTCCTTTTCTCAAAGGGATCAGATTCATCAAATTTTAGATGAATAGATTTATCAACATTACTTTAATTTTTAATAAATACACTATAATCATTGGAAGTAGCGTAATATCCTATGAAAAAGCCTTAATCAGATTTTGGATCAAAAAACCAAGATTATCCATGGTGTTCAATGTGTAAACCATGCATCCCAAAACATTGAAGTAATTTACATTAGTTTTTTTGTTATTCCATAGTTCATTGGGAAACATTATCAAAATTGGTCAAATTAAAACTCTATTAATTATATAGCAGGCTGTACTTATAGCTTCTGCCCAAAAATTGGAAGAAAGACTGTATTCATTTAGCATAGTCCTAGCCATATCTCATATAGACTTATTTCTTCTATCAAAAATTACATTTTTTGAGGTGTTCTTGGTGTAGAGAAGGTGTGTTTAATACCCATATTTGATCAAAAGTAATTGAATTCTAGATTCTCAAATTCATCCCCACGATCACTTCTTAATGAAATTACTTTAAATCCTTTTACATTTTGAACAACATTGGAATTACTTTCAAATAATGTAAAATTTTGATTTTTAAATTTTAAAAAGAAAAGCCATGTAAATCTAGAATATTCATCAACTAAAACATATATAGATAATTTACCATCTACGATTTCTATTTTTGAAGGTAAAAACAATTCCATATGGATTAGTCTTAGGGGTTTAGATGTAACAATTTTGTTAACAGATTTGAAGGATGATTTGTGCTACAATCCATGTTGACAAGCATCTCCAAACTAATCAATTTCAAACACGAGACAAGGAAAACTAGAAACTAAATGTTTCTGGGATAACTTACATAGAACATATATATTTCAATTTCCATGTTTTCTATGCCTGATCTAGGATTCATTTATCTTAGCTGTTAAGCAGTTTTCCTGTTGTTTACAAAAGGAATTTTAATCCAGGGTATACACATTATCAGTTATTGGAGATCTACATTTAAGAAGTTTATTTTAGAAAATATAACAACAATTTTTAGAGAGATCAATAGAATAACCATCATCACAGTGTTGAGATATAATTATCAGAATGTGTTTCAATCATTATACAAAAAGTACGTTATTGATTAATATATCTTCTAGATATTCTACAATTCCATTGAAAATTATCTTGCATTTGGTATTGTCACCCAAAGTGACTATACCATCATATTTTTGAGTTAGTCCAGTAAAATTCAATGAGTTTCTACTCATATTCCATGAGCAGCCACTGTCCATATACCATATGGACTTTTCATCCTTTATGACCATTTTTGTCATCTATTTCTGAGATAAAGAACATTATGTAATTCTGATTTACTTATTCCATCTCTGAGTCCTATTATGAAGAGATTCTAGAGTCCTCAGACACACTCCATGTATCTTGCATTGGTTTCTTATATTTTTTCTCATAATAATTACTTTTGAATAACTTATTCATCTTGTCTTCTTTTAACTAAGGACAGGCAGGTCTGATGTGACCCACATACATGCACTCATGACATCTAACTTCCTTTTCTTTCTTTTTGAAAGTTTTTCTGGTGCCTTTATTCATTCATTAGAATTTACTAAACTTTCTGGCTATCTGAGCCTATTCAACATCAGAAATTGATGAATCAGAACTTTCTGATTTCACATTTTCATTCCTTTTCATTATCTTTCTGTGTTTACATTGTTATGACACTTTCAAGGTAGTTTCATCATTCATGATAAATACATTCTCCACAGTGGATTCCTCTTTCATCTCAGCTTCATATGTTATAAGTGTTACAATCATCTATCTCAGGAATAATTCTTTGATAGGTGTTGACATTCATATTGTAGCAGAGATTCCATTCAATCTAGTTGGCAGTACTCACGGTATATTTAATTATTGATTTCCTTGTTTTATTTGTTCTCCCAAGGAAGTATATTGTTGAAAATTTCTATTAATATTCCATTAATTTAGTAATGATTTTACTTTCAAACATTTTTAATGTAACATATTTATCATTAGTAGTATAATATCTCATTTTCCTGTTATTGTTAGTTCCTTTATAAGCAACAAAAATAGTTTACAACATCTCATATCATGTCGGGCATTGAGAAACTATGTTGAATACATCAGGTCCTAGATCACATAGAATTGCATTAATTTAATTCATGATCATACGATATTCTTCTTCATTAGCTACACTCCATGTCTCATAATTTTTAGGAATTTTATATGGAGTTAGAATCATAAAATATACTCTAAATTCAAGGTTTTTTAGATAAATTATCATTCTTGACTTCCAGAATTAAACATTTCCTCCATTGATGTACGATTCTCTCACAATAGAAATTCTCTCTCTTGTATCAATCATCTTTCTTTGTGTATAATATTTAAACACTTTCATCTTGTTAAGGATTTATCCAAAAGAAATACCACTTATACCAATTGATGGATCGGGTTATACCAAATATACACAAGAAAGGGGTAAATTGTGTATTTTATAAATTCATTGTGTGATCGTTTTATGTCCTTTCCCATTAAATAAATATATTAATGTAGTGAAAATTAAAATAGCGGGGAAACTAGATGTATAGTGTTTCATGGAATAAAAGGCCCTTAGTCCACTAATGCTCTACTACACGATATTTGTGATTTTTAATATCTTGTTTTATTATCAACAGAACATTCCACAACTAAGTACAGGAAGTTGACAACTTTACAATCTATGTCAAAACATAGACTTCTGGTTTAATCGCAGAACCTACAATGCTTAGTATGATAAGATGATCACTCAAGAGAAAAGAATTGTTTGTTCTTTGAAAATACTTTCACCTTGTTCTTCACAATTGCAATATAATGCAATTGACAGTGGATGGATCATCTTCTTTAGAAATAATGGTCATCAAGTAAGAGTCCATCAGAGTCGATCTAGTTACATTTGATATAGAAAAATAATTCTCATCTTCAGCAGTGGGAGAATCACAATAGATCTCTAATGTTGAATGAGTGAATCTTCAGTCTTGTTTCTACTTCTTCAATAACCCGATTTTTTCCGGTCTTCGTAAAAGTAGATCTGTATGTCTTGATTATCTCAATTGTATCAATGTATTCGTGCAACATATCTTTTATATTGTAATAGTATCTTCTCTCGTGTTCTTTTTTTGACCTTTTATGTTGAATATATTGAATTCCAAGATAGCACAAATATATCCACCACTTTAACTGCAAAGTCAGATCTACAAAAGTCACCTTCTAACTCGCGATATTCAGAAAATTCAAAATAATAGAGTAGTCATAACTCCCCTGAAAATTCAGCATGAAATGATCCATTTAAATTAATCCATTGAATCATAGATAAATTGATTTTAATCATTTAAGAAAGTTCCTTAAAATCACATTTTAATCCAGCTTTAAATCAGCCTAATAATTTGCTTATAGACCACTGCATAATAATATCGTCGTTAATTATCTGATACCAAACATAAGGTTGAATTGTATATCATTCATGTAAAATCCCACTGATTTTTCAGGTACTTTTTATGTCTCTAAGTGCCTCTGTTTTGGATTAGTGACTTGGGGGTGCATTTGGGTGAAATTTTATGCTAAAAAAAGGCAATGCCTTGTGCACGGTTAGCGCACAAATTGATAAACAGTGTGATCAAACCATGCCAACCTAGCAGCAATGGACAGTGGGGTACACATGGTGTGCACAAGGTTTGGTAAACCGTGTGACTAAACAGTGTGGACAAGCAAACCTAAACTGTGATATCTGCACATTGTGTGCAGAGTTTCAAAAACCGTGCGGTCACTTAAAATTAGATCCTTAAATTGTGTATCTCAGCCGTTTTACCTCAAAATGCTTTGTTTTTCTTTTCTGAAGTGTCCCTAAATCAGGATTTGTCTTCTACTAGGGTCAGAGAAGTCTCCCCCTTTATTCCAGAGGTAATCCAAAGTCTCCTCTTGGTGAATCGATGCGGTATTCTTAATGTTTGTGATCGTTCTTCTTCTTTCTTGATCCGTTTCTTAGATCTATTTAGATCTACTTCTCCTCTTCCCTTTATTTATTATATCTACACCCGTTATGGGTAGCTTTATGTGTTTTAATTTCTAAATGATGATTTTTGGTCTTGGTGTTGCTAGGGGAAGAGATCTAGGACAGGTTTTTGGTGAATCAACCTGGTTTATTGAGTGTTCTTCAACCGTTGTGGTTTTGGTCAAATCCATCAAGGTAGGTGGTTTCGTCCCATATTTCCAAATTTATTATCATTGTATTTAAATTTTTTATTTAAATTATTGATTTAAATTCAATTTATCAAGTTACATTCAATTAAATTGATCAAAAATCGATTCCATTGAATAGAGATATTTGAAATGGTTTTGGCATGAATATTTGGAAAACCCCAATTCCATTAAATTGGGTGTGTTTATGGAAATTGACCAACATAAATTGTCCAATTTAACTGCTGGATTTGATGAAAATTATTTCAATTAAAATTATTGAATTTAATTGTGGAAGTGAATTGTGAAATGATGGAATTTTTTTTGAATGGATTTCAAACTGGTGAAAATGGCTTAAAATGATTTGATAGAAACCTATTGGTTTTATCTTGTGAAAAAAGTCTTGTTTTTAAATAAAACCTATTATACTTTTAAATGGAATGAAATTGGCACATTTGAAATGGTATAATGGGATTGATTTTATATTAAGCATTCTTAAAATAGTTTTCCCTTCATGTAAGGGCGCATGAAAGCCTTTTGTAGTTAGTGAGTTATTTCGACGCACTCTACACTACGACAACATTCTAAAACATAGATGTAGTGGGTCACATCCCCGACGGGTTGGTGACAAGTCTCCTTTGGCCAGTGTCCTAGGGATGTGTGTATACACTTTTTTCTGAGTTCACATAGAGAGTGTGGAATCCCATAACTAATTAATACTATCGTACCGTTTGGAAGATGACCATGTGGCTCGCCTAAATATTAATATGTGATGTATAAATGTATGCCAATGAATTTTAACTACTTTAAATTCCTGCTGATTTTACATGAACGATTTTATGTAACTGTTTTTATTTAAGACATTGTCTTAAAAGAATTTCATCATATTAAAACATAGCTTGGTGAACTTTCCATTGCTTGACAATTATATCATGATTTGTTAAAATATGCTTTCCTTTTGCCAAACATGTTTACTTTAAATCTGAAATTTTTTATTTGGATAATCTTTACTTGGAATCTATTATAAAATCTTTGGTGATAACTTACTGGGCATAGGCTCACACCCACCCTTTTCCTTTGGGGTTTTGTAGACTTTCTCCTTCCATGTTCGAGCAGACGGAAGAGATCTCTTGGAGGTGGATCCAGCTATTAATATTTGATCATGGTGAGTTGTTTCCTTAGGGACCTTAGGGCTGTTTATCCTAGTTTTATTACTTGGGTTATAGTACTTTGTCATTTTATTCATCTATGTAATCTGGTACATTTCTCCCAATAGAGTTTCTTTTGCTATGCATACTGTTTTGTTTAACTCTTTCTTTCGCATTCATGTGGAAAAATTGTTCCCACTTGTATGTTGTACGATTCCAAGTGCTAGTCACCGACCCGTGGGGATCAAGAACTCCCTTCTAGCTATGTCAGGGCCAGCTCGGTTATTGGGTTTCTAGGGTACCCGGGCTAGTTCGTGAAAAATTTGTATCAGGGGGATGTTTGTTGAACATCTTTCCTTGATGACATTATGAATTTTTAGTTTTCTTTTCATGACATAGGATGTAGTTGTAATTGAGTTCCTGGCCATCTCTCACCATAATGAACCTTATGTCACTAGGGGTTGTTAGGGAAATATTACTTGTGGATTTGTTCTATTATTTTCCTAGTTTTGATTTGGATAGAGTGGAATACAAATTCTGTTGTTGTATAGCATCATGCCTCGGAAAAGAAGTCGGAATCTGATCCCAGAAGAGGCTGCTACTAAACCATAGCAAGTGAGACCTATTGTGGATCCAGATCTGGTAGAGGTGATTGTTCGCACTGTCCAAGCACTGGGACATGTACCACCTTCAGTTCATGCTCAGGCTCCAGCTATATATCCTCATAGTGATATTCTTCGAAGTTGATCCCAAGAGTCCATACACCAGAAGCGACCAGTCTTCAAAGGCTCCACTGATCCCCAATATGATTGGGAATGGTTGACCAAGATTGAACATCTGTTTGTGTTTTTGGAGACACCAGATGCGATCAAGGTGAATTGTGACACCTTCGTACTGGAGGGACCAAGTAGGAGATGGTGGGACACAATGGTGACAACTGGGAAACATGAGTGTTTGGAGTGTAATGACATTAGGGTTCTTTTCACTGATCAGTTCTTTCCAGAATTATTGTTGTTAGCCAAGGCTGTGGAGTTTTTTAATCATGACCAAGCCAACAAATCTGTGACTAAGTACTCAAATCGCTCTGCTGATTTGGTACAGTTTGCTTCTAAAATTGTATCGAATGATAGGAAGAAGGATCGAAAATTTGAGTTGGGGAATCGATCAGATATCCATTCTCATGTTTTCTTACTGAAGCTACACACTTATGTCGATTTTATGGATAGGGATATGATAGTTGAGATGGATCTGGCAGGAATGTCAGGGTTGCATGATGTTTTTTCCTTCTAGTGGCAGTTTTTGTTCCTTCAAATGAATGCGGAAGTGGAAAGTTCCTTATGGTTGTTTTCAACAACAGAGTCATTCCAGACCACTAGTAGCAAAAGGAAGGTCTTCAATGACTTGCTATCAGTGTGGAAAGCCACGATATTCTAAGAGTGTTTGTACTGATTCTCCCAAGAATTGTAGCTCTTGTGGATGTTTAGGGATCTTGAAGATATTCTTCCATCACTTCTCTACTCCACATAGTGGAACAAGATCATCAACACCTCAAAAAACTGTGTGGCAATCAAATTATTTACGTACAAAAGGGTTCCAACCATAGGAATCTGGAATGAAGCTTATTCACACAATGGAAGAGTTGCCAGAGGTAGCTGAAGGAGGTGTTGGGACTATGGGATGTACCACCACTATAGCTTCATCCTTAGTGACATCACTTTTTGATAATGTTGCATCTCACTCTTTTATTTCAACTCATATTTTTAATCAACATAATCTACCAATGGAGATTTTGCCTTGTGCGATGGATATTACTACACTCCTTAGAGTAATTAGAGAGAAGGGTATATATAGTCCTTCTTGCGTCTTCTTTCTATTATATGTCGATCTTTATTGGGAATTTTTTGTTCTCAACATGAAATATCATGATGTCATATTTGGTATGGATTGGATCATCACCATAAAAGCCGGTATTTATTGTCACATATGATGGGTCTACAATTCTACACCCAGTGGTGTACCTATTGTTTTTCAAGGAGAATTGGA
This sequence comes from Viscum album, assembly GCA_963277665.1. Lineage (NCBI taxonomy): Eukaryota > Viridiplantae > Streptophyta > Magnoliopsida > Santalales > Viscaceae > Viscum > Viscum album. The sequence continues at coordinate 165,797,572 of OY728129.1, read as the reverse complement.
CCACAGGTCAGGCAAAGCTGAACCTTTTTATCCAGATCGGGGGAAAATTATATCAATGACTGCTTTTGATCTAGAGAAAGATCCAACGAGGGGTGATCTTCCTCCAATTGTCATTGAGTTTCAGACATGTTTCCTTCTAAAATATCTCGTATACCATATGTAAGGGAGATCAATTTTTCAATTGAGTTAAAGCTTGGTACTCAACTGGATTCTATCCCTTCTTACCGAATGGCTCCAGCCAAATTAAAAAAACTAAATTATATGGTGGATGATCTTCTGGAGAAAGATTTTATATGCCCATGTGTGTCACCTTGGTAAGAACTTGTTCTCTTCGCCAAGAAGGCCAATGGTTCATTTCCCTTATGTGTTGATTATCGAATGTTCAGTTGAGTTACGATAAAGAAAAAATATCCATTACTGCGAATTGATGATTTGTTTGATCAATTAAAAGGGGAAAAGTGGTTTTCAAAAATTGATCTTTGATTTGGTTACCATCAGTTGAGGATAAAGGAATCTGTTATTCAGAAAACCGCTTTCTGGAGTTGGTAAGTCCATTATGAGTACATTGTTATGCCCTTCAGCCTAACAAATTCTCCTACAATTTTATGGATTGGATGAATAGAATTTTTGATGAGTATATGGATACTTTTGTTGTGGACTTTGTGCATGACATTCTTGTATACTCCATGTCTGAGGAGGATCATGTGCATCATTTGAGAACAGTTCTGGATATTCTATGGAATCACCGACTTTATGCCCAACATTCAATGTGTGATTTCCAGATTTAGGAAGTAAAATTATTGGGGCATGTCGTGTCAGAACAAGGAATTTCAGTTGATCCTGAGAAGGTGAAGGTTTTTATGACTTGGGAACAACCACGAAATGGTTTCGATATTCAATAATTCTTGGGCTTAGACGGATATTATCGCCGGTTTGTTATATACTTCTCAGTGTTATCATCTCCAATGACTTCATTGACTTGAAAGGGAGTGATTTTTTTCAGGAATGACAAATTTCAGAGTTCTTTTGTTCAGTTAAATCGTCTTTTGACTACTACACTGGTGTTAACACTTCTTGAGGATGGGGCAGGTTATGTGTTCTTCTGTGATACATCGGGTTCAGGTTTGGGATGTGTCCTTATGCAAGGTAATCAGGTTGTTGCTTATGGATCACTTCAGATTAAGCCTCATGAGAAGAACTACCCAACCCATGACCTTGATCTTGCAGCTCTAATGCATGCAATCAAGTTTTAGAGACATTACCTTAATGGATAAAGGTTTAATGTGTACTCAGACCACAAGAGATTGAGTTATATCTTCCCTCAAAATGAATTGAATATCTGCCAAAGGTGTTGGGTGGAGTACCTACAATCATTCGAATTTGTCATTTCCTACACCTCGGGGAAAGGGAATGTTTACGCAGGAAACCTTCATCTCAGGCTATGAAAGAATCTTCATAAGAGTGGATTTTGATGGATCTTTTTGTTCAATTGCATATTAGAGTTCAGTGGAAGGGGAATGAAGTTCCTTTAACCATTGTTCAGTTGGATTCAGCTCTTCTTAAGTTAATTCTTCAGGAACAACAACTGGATGTTGAATTCTAGTTCTTTAGGAACTCTCTTTATGGTGTGGAGACCGACACCCAGTGGTCGTTCTCCAAATCGGGTGTATCTTGTTGCTGTACATGCCAGCAGGTGAAAGTCATGAACTAGAAACCTTTGTGTTCGCCTCAACCACTTCTAGTCCCTACATGGATGTGGGATGAATTCTCAATGGACATTGTGGTTGGGTTACCACAAACCCAGAGGATGAAAAATGCGATATGGGTTGTGATCGACAGACTGACCAAGTCAGCTCACTTTATACCTATACGAGATACAACCAAAGTGGAGGAGTTTGCAAGTATCGTTGTGAAATAACTTCTTCGTTTTCATGGAATTCCATCTGCTATAGTTATTGATAAGGATCCTCGATTGACTTATCACTTTTGGAGAGGCCTTCAGGAGGCATTGGGATCTAAGGTCCATTTGTGTATGGCCAACCATCCACAGTCAGATGGCTAGACAAAGAGAGCTATTCATATCCATGAGGACATGCTCCATGCTTGTGTTCTCAACTTTGGTGGAGCCTGGGATGATCATCTAGGGTTAGTTGAGTTTTCTTATAACAACATTTATCAATATGTGATAAAGATGGTTCCTTTTGAGGCATTGTATGGCCATCCTTGTAAATCTCTTTTATGTTGGTCAGAGATTGGTGAATGTTCTTTGGTAAGACCGAGTTTGGTCAAAGTTAAGACAACTAATATGCAGTTAATTCTTCATAGAATTTTGACAGCACAGAGTCGGTGTCTTATGCTGATCATCGCCATAGACCTTTAGAGTTCACAATTGGTGACTAGGTGTTCTTGAAAGTTTCACCTCATTTAGGTCATCGATGGCTTAGGAGGAAAGTGAAGCTTTCTCCTCATTTTGTGGGACCTTTCGATGTTGTTGGTCTCTTGGGGAATGTTGTTTACAGTCTATCTCTACCACCACAGCTGACGTCAATACATAACATGTACCATGTTTCACAACCTTGTAAGTACCTCTCCAATCCATCTCATGTTGTGAGCTGGATTGATCTTGAAATTGAACTAAATTTATTTGTGACTGAACGACTAGTCAGGATTGTTGATTCTGAGACCAAGGTACTTTATTGGAGAACGATACCTCTAGTCCATATACATTTGCAGCATGATTCCAATTCTCATGAGACGTGGGAAAGGGAGGCACTAATGAGAGATTAGTGGGCTCATCTTTTTGACATGGAGGTTTCTTCATAGTATTTATGTGGATAGAAAGTTATTATGATGGGGAGTCTGTAACATCCCATTACGTTTTCAGGTACTTTTAATGTCTCTATGTGGATCTGTTTTGGAGTAGTGACTTGGGGGTGTGTTTGGGTGAAATTTTAAGAAAAACAAAAATTCAATGGCTTGTGCACGGTTAGAGCTCGGTTTGATAAACCATGCGATCAAACCGTGCCAACCGAGTAGCACTGGACAGTTGGGCCATATGGTGTGCGCATAGTTTGGTAAACCGTGCACCTAAACCATGCGGACTAGAAAAATTGGACAGTGATATCCGCATGGTGTTCCCATGGTTTGACAAACCGTGAGTAATAACCGTGCGGTCACTTAAAATAAGATCCTTAAATTGTGGATCTCATCCGTTTTGCCTCTAAATGATTCGTTTTTTCTCCTATGTGGCCCTAACTCAGGATTTGTCTTCTCCATGTGTCAGATAAGTCTTTCCCTTTGGTCCAGAGGCGATCCAAAGGCTCCTCTTGGGGAATCTAAGCGCGATTCTCAAGGTATGTGATCATTATTCTTCATTATTGATCGGTAACTTATATCTACTTAGATCAACTTCCCCTCTTCCTTGATTTCTTATATCTACGCCCGTTATTGGTAGATCTATGTGTGTAATTACTAAAATGATGAGTTTTGGTCTTTGTTTTTCTATGGTAAGGGATCTAAGATGGGTTTTTGGAGAATCAACCGGGTTTATTGAGTGTTCTTCAACCGTAGTGGTTTTGGTCAAATCCATCGAGGTAGGTGGTTCCGTCCTATCTTGCAAAATTGATTACCATTGTATTTACTTAATTTATTTCAATTATTGATTTAAATTCAATTACTCATGTTACTTTCAATTCAATTGATCAAAACATTATTCCATTGAATCGAGATATTGGAAATAGTTTTGGCATGAAGATTTGGAAAACCCCAATTCCATTGAATTCGGTGTGTTTATAGAAATTGGCCAATTTAAATTGTCTAATTTAATTTGTGGATTTGATGGAAATGATTTCAATTAAAATTGTTGAATTTAATTGTGTAAGTGAATTGTGAAATGATGGAATTGGTTTTGAATGGATTTCAAACTAGAAAAAATGGCTAAAAAATATTTGATAGAAACACATTGGTTTATGTTGTGAAAAAGGCATGTTTTTGAATAAAACTTGTTATGGTTTTAAATGGAATGAAATTGGAACCATAGAAATGGTAGAATGGGATTGATTGTATTTTAAGAAGTCTTAAAATATTTCTCTCATCATGTTAGAGTGCATGCAAGACTTTGGTATTTAGTGAGTTATTTGGATAGACTCTACGCTATGACAATGATCTAAAACATACAAACAGCAGGTCACATCCCCAACGGGTTGGTGACAAGTCTCCTTTGGCTACGTTCATATGGACGTGTGTAAACACATTTTTCTGAATTCACATAGAGAGTGTGGAATAACATAATTTATTAATACTATTGTACCTTTTGACTGATGACCATGTTGCTCACCTAAATATTTATTTGAGATGTATAAATGTTTTCCAATTCTTTTAGACTACTTTACATGCCTGCTAATTCTACATAAATTTTTTTATGTAATTTTTTTTATTCAATCAATTGTATTAAATGTATTTCATCATTGTAAAAGCTTTTTTTGGTGAACTTTCCTTTGCTTGAAAATGTATTGCATGATTTGTTAAAATATTCTTTCCTTTTTCTAAACATGTTTACTTTAAAATTGAATGCTTTTCATTGGAAAATCGTTATTTGGCATCTGTTATGGAATCTTTGGGGATATCCTATTGGGATTAGGATCACACCATACCTTTGCCTTTGGGTTTTTGTAGACTTTCTGCTTCCAAGTTCGAGCAAAGGGAAGGGATCTCTTGGAAGTGGATCAATCTGTTAATCTTTGATCTTAGTGAGTTGTCAACATAGGGACCATGGGCTGTTTTTTCTAGTTTTAGTACTTGGGTTGTAGTACATTGGTATTTTATGCCTCTTTATAATCTAGTACATTACTCTGAGTAGAGTTTCTTTTGCGATGCATACTATTTTGTTTTACTCTTGCTTCTGAATTCTTGTGGAAAAATCATTACCACTTGTATGTTGTATGATTCCAGGTGCTAGTCGCCGACCTGTGGGGATCGGGAATGCCCTTCGGGCTATGTCAGGGCTGGCTCAGTTATTTGGTTACCAGGGTACCCATGCAGGTTCGTGACAATTTATCTTCTTAACATAAGATAGATCACAAACGTAAGGATGATGACACATCCTTCAAACATAAGGTTGAATACAAATGTAGGGTTGATAACAAACATAGTGTTGATCATCAATTCATTTCATTCAAACAATCAAATTTATGATATGTGATCCATACATTTATAAGCATCCAAACCAAAGGTAATTGTTCTATAAATTTTGATGAAACATAAGTTAGTTCATAAAAGTAAGGTTGAGGTATCATAATTTTGAGAAACAAATGTAATGTTTAAATCTTACATACGGTTCTTCTTCCATACTTTTCCAATATCCATAACGTACGGTTCCTTCCAAACGTAAGGATATTATTCTATAATTTTCGGTTAAAATATGATTGATTGACCATAGTTTTCTAAAATCTCATAATATATACTCTACATTCCATCCAGACGCCATACTTCTCCGTCTAGGTTATGAGTAGTGTTTCCAGAACACCCTGAAGAAATTCCAGAATATATAGAGCAAGAACGGTGTTTCGAAAACAAAGTAATGAAAATACTATAAAAATTATTTCTCATTATTCATGAACATAAATATTTCTTCTAGTAAAAAATATAAGGAATATTAAATTCTTGAAAAACACATAAAATATAATCAATAGAAAACAATTAAGGGTATTTATTACCATCAAAATCATCATAAATAGATAGAGCATTATTCTCTACAATCTCCCCCTTTATAATAAAAATATTATATATTATTGAAAACAACAGTTTCTCAACATCTTCCACTACTTTAGGTAGATTCATTATGGATGTGTATGGATTGAACACATTTATACAAGACAAATCTTATTTCCCAACAGTTTTAGGAGGTAATGAGGACATCGTATGACTATAAATAGTGGAATAGACATGGCCCTATCTATGGGAGTTTCATTAATGTCAGTTTGGGACAAAGTTCTTGGGTGAATTAGTGGAATCCCTCTTTGAATGTCTCAACATGAAACACATGTAGTAATCGAAAGGACAACTTCCTGGTGTTTCAGGTTGTCTTGAAAAACATTGTTGATGAGAACTATCATGGGAATCAACACCCATCTTATCCCCATGAAGGAACTCATGATTCCATTTTTGGAGAATTAAATTCTTAATAACCCTAGCTTTATATCCATGACAATTTAAATGATAAGAACTATATCTATCACATCATTAGAATAAGGACGCTTTTTTAAGAACACATAAGAATAAAATATCCTAGTGAAGTCCCAACTCAAACCACTGAGCCTCTAGTGACTTATTGGACAATACCTTAATTGAGATGTGAAAGAGCTACAAAAAACATGTTTTCATATTATATCATAGACCATTCATCGTACACAAGTTTGAAAATTTTAATGTACATATCCATTAGAATCGACTCTGGATAAAACTAGTTAGTGAAGAGAACATTGATGTATTTTCAATCCAATTCTGCATGTTTCTTCACTATTACATTGTGTCCCACCATCAACTGATGGGACCTTATTATGAAATTGCGGCACACATAAAATTGAATTCCTCAGTTGTTTAAATGATTCCAAAAAATTATACAGTATTATTAACCACACCTCCACTTTTGAAGGATCATATGATCCATTGAACTGTTTCATATTCTGGAGATGAAATTTGTGATAAGAAATCTTGAGAATATCCAAATGAGGATCCATAGTAAGAACCTTAATTGGGACTAGAGTTGGTGTCTCACCCACATATTGGAAATTAGACATAATATCGTCAACCATATTAAGATCTATAATAGAATTTGGTTCATAAATAGATTCCACCTGAAACTGATTCGATTTTCCTCTCAGATGCATGATGCAAAAAAACATTAGCATAAAATAAGAAATACATGTGGATTCACTCTAAAAAAATAATCAAGGAAAAGTAATCTAAATAAATATATTGAAAAAGATTAATTTTATAATATATTAAATCAATACATTGTAAATCATATAACTAATCCATAAAAATTATTTCCCATAACACCCCAGGTGACATAAGGTTCATTTGCGTTTATATCTGTCCAAGTGCTCGATAAGATTTCAAAATTCATACTTAATTCAAGATAATAATTTCAAATTTAACCTACATATGATACCACATTTTAATGAACCATATCGAGTATCCTGGTAACCCAATAAATAAGTCAGACATAACATATCCCAAAGGGTACTCCCACTCCCCACAATTACATGAATAGCACTAGGTATCAAACAAAGTGGATGTGGGAAAAAATTTCCCACAAACAATGACAGAGAAAAAGACACAAAAAATATTCATATCATAATAATATCAAATTCATGTAATGTACCAGAATTCAAATGGGTATAAACAGGCCCAATTACTGCAACCATGTACTGGATAAGAGGAAAAATACCCATATCCATACTCAGACGCAACTCACCATGTCCACTACACAACTACTATATCCACCTCCAATTGACCCCTTTACCCTGATTGAAACAAGAAGGATATAATCTATAAAAACACGAATAAATAAGTAGGGTGAGATCCTTACCTAGAATGACTTCACCCATATATTACACAAAAAGATGAGAATATCAAATTAAATAAGAAATTAATTTCAATTTTGAAATAAATAGGTTTTTAATTTCAAAATCATACTTAAATAGATCATTATATACATAGTGAAATATGTAATTATTATAGAAATTAATTTATCTCATATCAAATAATGAAAATAAATTTTATGTTATGGAATTTCTGTTAATCAAAAGGGTTGTTTACAAAAATTCCACTTTTCACAAAAATGAATTAGGTAAAAGAATTATATAAAACAATTTATATAAAATCAAAAGGCATTTAAAACATTTTAAAATAATGGAATATATACAATTGAAATACAAACAATATATAAACATTATAATATTCCTAATTCTTTCAGACATTTTTGGGCTATGTGGACTGGAAATTGTGAAATAGGAAATATGTACACTATACCCATTGGGCCTAAGGCATATAAGACTCATTATCATCACCAAAGGGATGTTATGTGCTTATATGATGCTTTAGAATGATTTATAGCATAATGTGCCACCCAAAATAACTTATTATCTACATAAGGATAGTATTTTCTCTATTAAAAAATAATGATGGGAAATTTGTTTCATGAATTCTTAAAATGATATTCACCTCATTATCCATTTAAAATAATATAATTACAAATTAAAAACCATAACATGTAATTTATAAAAATCATTCATTTTCACAATACCGAAACCCTAATTTTTCCATCAATACATTTCTAAATATATTTCTCACAAATAAGTATTCGAATCCAATTAATTGCAATTCCACAATCTATTTAACAATTACATCAATCAATATAATATTTTATACTATTCCATCAATATCATCACAAACCCCTAATGAAATGGAATTCAGTTTTCACAGTTATCCAAACTAAAATTTACAATATTAAAATAAATTATTTAATTTAAATAATTTTCATAAAATAAATAATTTAAATTAATAAAATTTTAATCTATAAATTTCCAAAAAAACCCACCCAAATTCAATGGAATTTATGGGGCTCTAATTTCTTTGAAAAAATATATTTTTATTAAAAACCAAAAGTCATTGGGTTTGGGTTTATCCAACAAAAAAATTAAAAATCCATTTTTTCCAAAAACCATGAAACATAATTTAATTCAAAATAATAGAATATAAATAAATCAATAAATGGTTAAAAAAATTAAGAATCATATCAGAACAAAAATATTTGGAATCCAATGGATATCTAAACATCAAACCCTAGTTGAGAATTAAAAATGATGAGAAATGATTATGGAATCAGAGAAAAAAATAATATATCATATGCATAGATCTATAATAGTAGGCATTAGATCCCCAAATCAAATTAGGGAACCATGTACCTATAAGGAGGAGATGTGAGACCACATGATATCAATAATAGGATGAGGAAACTAAGATCAAGAAGATCATAGGGTGTTCCTCTAACATAAGGTCACTTGTCGGAGGAATTGGAGGGAGAAAAAACACAACTATGGAGCTCTAATGAAGGCATACATTTTTTGGTCAAAGGAGGCATGTAATGGACCTAAATATATCATTTTAAAATATTATATAAAAATAAATAATAAAGAACAAACTATCAACATGATTTACCTTAAAATGGTACATGGTTTGGTAAAACCATGTGTAAGTCATGCACCTATGTTATATGGGCTGCATGGTTTCCACAAAAAGATATCTTAGTTTGTAGGAATGTGGATAACCCATATAAATCCAACTATCAAATTTTTTGTAGTTTTCTGTATCACAGTTCATGTTTTATAAAATCATGAATATCCCATGCACCAACTAAGAACTATCATAGAAACATCCTAAAATTTCATAATTTAACATGATTCAACCTCAAATGAAGCACAACTGGGGCATGTTCAATAAAAATGGCTTATGAATACATGAAAATAGTAATAGGATGTTATAAAATATATATTGTTTAGAATGATAAATATTTAGGTAGATGTAATTGATATGTCTTCACATATGCACGATTCATATTGAGAAGGCCATGCTTTTTTTGAATTAAGATGTGTACCCTTATAAATATAACCCTATTATTATATTACTTTTGTTATGGTAGTAGCATCATCCTTAAAGCAATGAAAAGGTACTAAAGAACTAAAAAACTATGTGAAGAATATATTGATAATTTCATTACCTATGTATAGATATTCTATACCAACATAAATTGATATTGGGTTCTATATAATGGGAACAAGTTGATACTTACCAACATAAAGATACTATACATTTAGGATATAGTGCAAAATTGTATTCCTTATTATGTTTAAGGGTTACTTATACCTTTATTTAGGGTACAAAACACATATAGTGGTATGTATAACCATTTGTAAGGGCACAATACTTATTATGTGTGTGTTATTAAAGGCTGAGTATAGGTATCTGGGATTATGTGTGGATTGGGGGAAGTACAAAGGTAAAAAAGATTCTATTTGGATACAATGAACAAAAAATGTTACATGGTTATTATAAGGTTGTAAACCAAAAAATATAATGGTATATTGGAAACATAATAAGGTAAACCAAAGTTGAAGGAACTGGTCTAATGGTCATGGTACACCAACAAGTGGGTACAAGAGGTTATAATAGAGTGATCATAAAGGTATATAATGGAATCTTCTCATATAAGTGAAACTTATAATAAATATGTGAGGCCAAATAAGGTTATTCTATACTGAATATTATTTATCTGGTGATTTCATAATCCACATCATCTAGATTAAACCATGGCCTTAACAAATTTAAATGAAACCTCTTAGTTTGGATCTATATTTGTATATGACATATATGCATCTTCCATACCTGAAATAAAGAATCCAAAATGTGTAAAAACCATTAATAAAGATCAATGAAATAGAAATATTCCTTAATTAATGAAAACTAATTCATATTCATTATTTTAATTATTAACACTAGAATGAGGTCATGTGAGTTTTGGATTCATAATAAAATCAATAAATCTGTGTAGTGAAATATGAATTATTTGTTTTTAATAATTGTAAAGTCAAATTAAGTAAAAAAAATTCGTAGAGGTATATAAATTTGGATCAAATTTTTGTTTTTAGTACTAAATAAACTGAATTGTGTTTCAGTATTTATATATTCATCTGAATAATGATGAAAACCCAAATCCTTCTTTTATATGTAATGAAATACATTCATTCCTTTATATCAATGAGATTTAAATAAAAAATAAATGTCCAGATCTTTTGTATATTTTAGATCATGATAACTCAAAAATAATGATAATATAAAAGATAATTTATGGTATATTAAAATAAATTAAAACATGATTTCATGTATAACAAATTAGGTTTACTTGATGATTATGGCTATCGCAATGTTTGTAATTTAAATTTGTTTCTTAAAAGAAAAAAATACTTGAGCCTCTGGCTCTATAAATCATTATAAATTATTGTGTTATTTATAAAATATTTAAATAAAATAATATGACATGAAAAATTATTTTTTTTAATACAGATCATTGTGTTTAAGTTATGACAACGAGTTAATGACAAAAAATAGGTTGTTATTGTATCTATTAGAAAATAGTGTTTTTGAACTCGATACCCCAATGTATTGAATAATAAAGTGAGCTAAATCCAATAGTAAATATGTATTTAATGAATGAGACAATAAGATAATTCAATGTCTCAGAAGTGTTTCATGGTCAATATACAAACTATATATTGTTGTGGAAGCCCATAATGAATTGTATATATGTAAAGTAGATTCCCAAATTCCTAGAGAGTAATATCATCTGAAGAAGAAGATATCTATAGATCTAGGTTATTGATGAGGTGAATAATTATACTACAGAATAAAGATGTAATATATGAATCAGACAGAATATGGATCATGGAGGGAATTGTTGTATTTGTGTTATTATAGAAAGGCAGAAATACTATGTTCCTACCAATTTATATATGTGTTTTTGGGGTATTAAAAAAATAAAAAGAAGTTTTTATTTTAGTTTAACCATTTAAATATTGTTTTCTTACCTATATATAATTAGAAATGCAAAGGGATGATATTTTGAGATAATATTAGGTGGATTGATAATAATTAGTAGATCAAGAGGCTTAAAAATTTTGTAAATTGTTTGTACGACTGATACTCCCCCTCCCCCACTCAGTGATGGAAAATTGGTCGATATAGTATAAAATTTATATCATTGAAGGATACCTATAAATATGTGAGATGAATTGATGATAGAATATGAAATTTATTTCAATGATTTCATATTCGTTATTTCATGAAATTTAAAAAGAGGTAACATTATGAAGTAATGAATTAAAGGGGAAATGATTATCATTTCATTTTATGAGAAGAAGAAAAAAAAATAATTTATCCAATAACTTGTGTTATATATTAGAGGTGAAATTTGAGAATAATGATATCACTAATTTTAACACTCATATAGATAAAATATTTTATATTTTAGATTATCTATTTGTGAATAAAAATTTATGTGATTATTATGATGAAGATGAATTGATTTATTCACAAAATTACCATGAAATGAAAAATAATACCAATGTATAATGTTGTATGAATTTTATTATTTAAGGGGAAAATACTTTTCCATGGGAAATGATGTATAAGGGAATATTTTTTCTTAAATCATGGAATTCACAAAATATGAAACATAATAAAAAGAAAATTTATATTATCATAGTTATTTTTATGAAATTTTAAATAAAATTTTCAATAAGATGGATTTTTGGTCTAGCATCATATCTATAAAAACCCAACATGAAAAATGGAGACATTAAAATTTTTATTATTGTTTAAATATGAACGTAATGAATTATTATATTAAATTGAATTATATAAAAATAAGACACCATGAGGAGAGAATAAAGAACTATAAAGGGATAATGAATATCCCTCTAAAACACATATAAAATTATGAATCAATAATGAGAAATCAATCTATAAAATCTATACTATTTGTTTTCTCAATATAAAATAGGTTATTTTGGTTTTGAAAAAGATAAAAGAATCAATGTGTTTTTATTATTGAACATTTTTACATATCATGAGTTGATGTTTTGAAGTAAAAAACCCAAAATGTGTAAGAAGAACACAAATTTTGTTTAACATATCAAAAATCAAGATACCAAATGATGTATGATTATTATGGTAAAATTTTCCTTTTATATATACTCTTTTGTATGAAAATATATTTCCATTATTTTACTATATGGATTAGTAACTAATCCATAAACTAGAACTACAATCTTAAGAATTAAAATTTGACTTTTTTATTTAATTAATTGATCTATTTTTCTAGAGAAAAAGTTAAATTTGTTTAAAAATAAAAATGAGCCTCAACAAAGATTGAATGATGCGCCAAAATATAAACACTCCCAAAAACTTTTATGGTGACAAATTGGATAATATAGATAAATAAAAAATAATTTTATCATGAAAGGATGTATGTGTAAAATATATACCCGATAAATAATATAATAATGGGTTGAAAATATTTTAACAATCAATTAATAGTGCCCATTATAAGGAAATCACATCCCAATCTAATCATGGATAAATGAAGAAATCATGGATTATAGGAAACTCTAACCTAGAATGTTTCATTAATTGAAACATGTGGATCCACAATATTGCCCATTATTTTATGTATGTTTACATAAAATATTGAAAATTGAAGGAATTTTTTGAGGCTATCAATTATATAAATATTTAAGAGATTATTTTTCATAGAGACTTTTGATAACCATGTATTTGAAATGTGTAGTGGATGTTATATGGGAGGGAGAGTTTTTGGTTGAGGAAAATATGAGACAATGGATGATTTATTATTTTGAAACAAAAAAACATGAATTCCTTTTATGATGTGAGTTTAGTTTTATATATTTCATATTATAATAGAATATATTTTAATAATTGATATCTTATGATCTTTAATTCACATGAATGTTTTTTTATGTGTATAATAGATAATATTAATTGTATCTATTGATTTCTACCATGGGTTATCCTCCATAGACATAATGTTGATCAACTAAAGGCATATTCATTATGAACAATGTTATATCATACATCTAATAGTTTTTTTCATGGAAATTTATTTAAAGGAAGTAGATTAAGTATTTTGAAAATGGAAATTAGCTCACTTATCCATAACATGTGATTGTCAATAAGTGGAATAAAAAGTATTTTCTCAATATATTATCCTTTACACTGTTTGGAGAATCAAAAAAATATAAAACGGGGCGATTTTTTATCCAATGTGATTTGTTTTTTTTTTGAATGTGTCAACATGTGATGTGATTATACATAAAGATCTTTCATGTATTCTTAAAATATCCTTAGATTTTAAAATTTAGAAATTATCCATGTTAAGAGTAATTATTGATGGACTGGTTGGGAAGCTCAATGACATGTGTAAATATTTTTTATTAAGTAGAAAATTTTTTTAATAGTGAATATATACATCTAAATATGTGTGGGAATGAATCATCATTTAACGAGGATGAATTTTTATTAATGAAAATTTTGAGAAAAATATAATTCTATGTAACTACATATCATTTCAAATGAAAAATATTTTTCAACAATAATTTCAGCTGGTTACATGTACACCTACTGGATTTTAATATGTAACATGATTTTTTGAGTTTAAATAAGAACCCGCATAATGTTAAATAGACCTTTATATTACATACATGTGGTTATTATGAAATTATATGACGTTACATAATGGTATATGAAGAGAAAGATGGAATGTAAAGGTAAAATTAAGAATCACATTATTTGTGTAATGGAATGAAATACCAATATATGTATTTATTGGGTACTTTGTTATTTTATCATGGTGATTATGATTTGCATCAAGGTAAGATAAATTTAGGATAAAAAACATAAGGTTATTTATTCACATGTCTAAATTTTGCTGAGGACATTTATAATGGGAACCAAAACATGTAAATATGAAAATATACTCACACAAAGGTATATTCTATCTTATATAATTGTAATTGAAGATGGTGTAATGATAACTAGGTGCATGTATCAATTCATGGTGGACTAATCATAAATGACTGTGTATAACAGTATAGACCATGAACCATAATGATATCTATAAACAAATGCAATGGTCATCCAATGAATTCTTAATTCATGTAAAGTACATAGGACACATATTTATGGTTAATAAAGGTATTTTAAGGGTAATAATGAGGACATGTAAGGGTAGCTTCTCTTGAAAGTGTATCCTAATATAATGGTGAGAGGCATCATAATGTTAATCTACAAGGATTCGTCTTCAATGGATATTTCACAGTCTGTATCCCCTATATCCAATAAAAACTTATTCCACCTATAAAATTATACATATAACTTGTGATATTAGGTAATGTCTGAAATAGACTTAGGATTCTATATTCATTCAACTTACATTAATTAAATGTATAATATTATTTATGATGTCAACTATAATGTTGTCTAATGACTCCAAAATATCGATAAATTCATGAGAATTAATTCTAGTTCATTATTCGAAGAGTGAAAAAATAAAATACAAATCATGAATATTTGTTATAGATGAAAATAATGAAATCTATGTGATTTAATATGGATGGTAAACTAATCATATTGAATATATCATTCGAAGAAAAACCCCAGCATACAGGTATCTGAATGGGGATTAAATGGAGGCTAATTAATATGGTATTAACAATGGATGAGTGGTGTTATTTTTCTTCTTATGTAAAATAATGTGGATAAAAAAACATAATGATATTTTTTATGATGTAAAATAAAACCTTTTGATAATTTCGTTTTGCAAAAGAATAAATTCTATTCATGGTGTGGTATCAAATATGATGAAATTGTTTCTGGAATAAAGAATTTCCCTAGACATTATGGTCATTACAAATGAATATTGGAATAATTCTTGTTGAGATAGAGGATTTTTAAATTTGGTTTTTTTGTTTTCTCAAATGTGAAATTTAAATTATTTTTATAGGAAATAAATAGCCATTAGTTATTGGAATTTAAAAAATTGATTGTTTTATTTATAACACATTTTAATTATGAGAAATAAAATTAAAAATAATTTGTATGTTGTAAATTAATGTGTGCATATAAATGATTTTTATACAATAATAAAAAATTGAATTCATATATATATTGTGAAATTTAATTTTTAGTTCCCATTATTCTAATTTATTGATGACATTTTATTAGCATAATATAGGAGTACCTGAGTATTCTAATATTGTACGAATACAATCATTCAATATATAAGATGTGTTTAATTTCCAATATGACTATGTCATATATATGTTGAATATATTCAAGAATTTTACAAAACTAATTGGAATATAGGTAACTTTAGAAGTAAGACCATATTATGAAAAATATATGTATAGCTATAAAACATTAAAGAATATAAGATGTATTCTAGTAGACTATAGAAGCAGAAGAAGACTATTATGATCTCTAGAGAATAGATAGTAAAGTGGATTATGTGTTGCACCAAAGAGGTAATGGAGGACTCTAGGTAGTAGATATTATATTAACATTAGGATATGTGATAGAATCCATGTTTTGGGATATAACCAATTTGTAAAGAGTCTGTCTTTTAGATGAACCTTGTAAATACTATATTTCTCTCTCTATATTATTAACATTTCACATGAGTTGATAATGAGAGATAATATTTACTATATCGGGAACCATAACCAGTTGAATATGATGAATTAATAAATAATTTTTAAAATGGGGGACAACTTATTCACCCCTACTGTCACATAACTCAGCCTTGGTCTCTATATAAATTTGTTATAATGTTAGGGAAATTTTATTGAATTTATTTTAAAGAGAGATTGTATATACACCAGTAATTTTTATTATTAATAAACCTATATATATGAGAGATATACTAAATAGTCACATGTAGGGAGCTTTATATTTATGCTCTACCAAAAGACTATTTTAATCATGGTCATTGGATATGATTTTATATGTGAACTAATAAAAAACATTTGTGTAATTGTGCTTATTTTTCTTTTGTTTCTGTGAATCATTTATATATAATGTTAGTAAGAACATTCAGAAGTAAATTCAATAAAAGAGGCAATATATATTTTCATATTTATAAATAAAAATTAAAAGGTAGTGGTACATTTTGTGAAGTGGCCTTGATCCAAAAATAATATTGAGAGTAAGTAAATGAGATAATTTTTTTATAAAGTTCCATTCCATGATTAACCACCCAACATCGGGTATATCTCACTTAAAACCTTTTGGTCATAACACTTGAAGTCATGTTATATTATGTAGTGTCTAGTTTTTTTAATATAATGATTTATATAAATAAAATTTATCATTTAGAAGAATTATTTATTTAAGCTATATATATTAAAATACATATAGATTTCATTATCTTCTCCAATCAACCACATTAATAGTAATAAATAAAGAACAATTAAAATATTTTAATGTAGATGGAACCACCCTTCCATTGTACATGTCAAAAAAGTTATGGAGTGAGACTATAATATATATAGATTATAGTTTATATACCATTATCATAATAACACTATAATTTTATATACACACATATTCAATATTTCAGAAATTTTCAATAAGACAAATTGATTTGTGTATTAGAAATAAGAAGAGATAAATGAAAATTAAAATAGTTTATAGAAACTCTATAATGTAAAAAAGGGAACTAAGTGGCCTAGGATTGTGATAATGGTAATATATTTATCATCTATATGTTCATTGTATGTGATTTTCCAACAAAAATGGTATAGATATTTATAAGAGAATAAAGTTTTTATTTTTGGTCTATCGTATTTCTTGTTCAATCAATTCGCCAGAATATATTTTAGGATTATTGATTCTGTTGAAATATATTAGATTAAAATAAAATTTATCAGTTTTATATGAGTTTTTACAAAGAAAAACTATAATGTAATATTATATATATTAATTTAATGTTCCATAATTATGAAATATGTTTCGTTTAGAATAAAATATAACTTTGGATCCAAAAAATCAAACATAGGTTTATAAATTCTAAATATATTATTAAATTAATTTTTTAAATTATGTGTACATCTTATGAATGATAAAATGGTTTTAAAAATTTTAATTTCATGTATACGTCATGGTGATTCCATTAAAGGGTTTCTATTTGAAAATTTCCTTTTTTTTACTATTTTTCAAAAAATTAATTTTTTAGATAAATCAAAACAATTTACCCAAATAAAATTGACATACCAAATCAAAATAATGAATTATTTTTTAGTCAAATATAAATTCTTTAATTTTTTAATTTACCTTTCATGTAACAATATCTAATATATTTAAAAAATTATTTTTTATTGAAAATTACTTTCAAATCATTATGTGTTCTTAATCTTATTTTTTATAATTAATAATTATATTTGTTTTAAAAAATTAGTATATAAAATAAATTATTTAGTTATAATAATACATTATAACATTACATTTTAATTTATCTTAAAAATAGTTAATATATAGAGAAACAAATTTATTTAAAAAATATGTCCTTTGATGCCAAAATAATTTTAAAAACCCCCATTGATTTTAATAATTTATCATCTTTATATTTAATTTAATTTAATCATTTACATTTAATCACATCAAATTTTTACTACCATCAATAATATTAATGTAATTAAAATAATGAATTTTAATAATCTATTTTCTTGAGGTTTTAAAATTATTTTGATTTTCGTAATAATATTTTACATTTTATTCTCATGTTATTGTAATTATTATCAATAGTTGTATCATATATTCTAGTTCATTTTAGTCAATTGTTGCATATTATATAATATATTCAACATTAAGTTACATAAAACACAATTTAAAATCATGTGGTGTTTTATTGGTATCCCCTACTTCAACATAGGAGCCCGAAAGGAGGGATCCATCTAACCAAGGTTTCTCCTTGTGGATACCAAATAGGTTAACCCTACACTTGTTTCAGATTCCCTGATTTAGACTGCATAACTCTAACACAAGTGGTAAAAATTCAATCATTCTTCCTGATATTCCTCTCATGATTTTAATGTCACAACATCTCCCACTTCCACCACTACATTGGTGGGCATCACTGATAGACAATGATAGAGGCCCCACAACCCACCAGGTGTTACGGGTATAGTCTCCCCCTTTATAATTCATTATCTCCATTTGTGATTTACAAAAAAAAAGAATAGGGAAAGTATTATAATACCTTATAAATGGTAATAGAAAATATGATAGATAAATTAATATAAATAATTTACCATTTAGAGTATGTGAAAAAACATTCACCCAAAAAATATAAAACATTCATTGAAAATGTTTATAGATTTCTATGTATTTCATAGAACATGAGTTGAAAAAAAAATATTTCCTCTCATTTTCCTTCTCAATCATTAATAGATATAAGAGATGTGACTTCATTTCAATCAATTCTTTCTTATAATCCATCATCTAATCAAGAGGTTCTTTCTGATATCGGAATACTTATTCTTAATCTTTCAAGAACTGATCATAGTTATGAATCTTTTTTTCCTGTCATTTATACATTTCTTCCAGATTATGAATCACGACTTGTTGGGAATTTATATTCTGGTCCATAACATAAACTCTAAAATTCATCAAGACATTTTGATTTTGGAAATAAATTATGTCAACATTGAAGAATATCAACCTTGAGACATCTGATTGAATAATTGTTATCTTTGATTAATTTGATTGGAATTATTTTGATTGATAATCATCTATAATTCTAATTTCATTCATTTTATGAGTTGTATCACTATCTAAATTTTCAAATTCAATTATGAATTCATTCATAAGACAAATAAAATCATTAACTTAATATTCCTGAATTTTAATTACTTGATAAGATTGATGTGACCATTTCACCACTTTATTTCCAAACATTCTATGTTGTTTAGGGAATTCTCAAATAGATTGATGTCTTCCATGGGATTGATCAGTCATTGTCTTCTAATCATCATTGACATCAGTCATTTATTTTGGTTACCCGTAACCAAATAAATTTTCTTTTAAATCCATTGGAGATATATATTTCCATTTCAATTAATGTATGTTATTGAACATCGGTATAATATCATTACAATTATATTATATTGTCTAAATGACTAACTTTCTCTTAATCAACAATGTCTTTATAATTTCATGTGGAATATTCCTTTTCAAATTCCATGTTCAAAACATCATCAATCCTAGTTTCTTCCTCTTTATCAGAAATATGAAATAATTTTTCTTCATGGATTCTATTATTAGCTTGGTTTGAGGTTTTTACTCCTATGGATTGAAATTTTCATGATTTTTCTTATGTTGATATTATTGGTATTCTATGAGATTGGTTTTTTTGGAACCATCATATTTTTCATTGTTATGACTCTCTTAATTATCAAATTCTTCCATTTCAATTTTTTTCTCCTTTTTCAACCTCTAAATTTAATTTTTCCTCTTTACATATATACTCATATATCACTCTCCTTTTAGTATTTTTATTTCACATATTAAGTATTTTTGTGTATCCTTTTGTAAAGCTGATTTCATACTATATTTCAGAATCTTCTTTCACAATTTTTTAGATAGATGGAGTGATTGTCTCTTAATTAATTTATTCCCTAATATAAATTCAATCACACCACTTTTCAAAACTTTTCAAAATATTGTCAATATTTAAACATTTTACATACGCTTATTCAATTTATTTTTTTTTCTTATTTTATTTAACAACATCTTGTGTAGGAATTTATTCATCTAGGGATTCATGAGGGTCAAGAACAAACTAAAGGTCTCTATGTTCTTATTAGATGTTTTTTCTCCATTACGAAACAAAATTGTTAGAATAAAAAATTTCATTACTTATTTATAAAGGTGATTTGCACATTGGATTATTTTGTTTCTAAAAAATTGTCAATATTAATTGTTTTGGAATACTCTTACTTCCTCCAAATTTTTCATTTCATTCATCACCTTTAACATCACTAAAAAACCTCATTGATTTTGGATAAACATTAAATTTCAACAATTTTATTCAATCATCACAAATAAATGAAAATTTTAAAATTATTAATTCTGAATTTGTTGAGAGAAATTATTATTTCTAACATTCTAAATTAGTTCTGGTCAAAATCAGTTGGAACACAATCTTTTGAGGCTGATAGTGACCGACATCATAGAGTTTATTCTTATGAAAATATATCTCTTAAAATTTATCTTTCACATGATCACCATAAAATCATTAATATAAATAGAAAAACCCTTCATAGTTTATCTATCATATATTCTAGGAAATAGTAATCTATGTATCTAGAGTGATGAACGTATTTTTTCACCTTAAAGATGAGTAGTTTCCTTGTAGGATTCATAAATCTCATACTGGGATGGATAAACTATTTCATTATTTAATGTTCATTTTATTTGTGGAATCTTATGAAAAGTCAAAAAAGGAATATCTTTCTAAGGGTACACCAGGAAATTGTGAGGATTGATTTACTGATATACCTCTCTCTCTATTATAGATTGAAATAATTAATTTTAAATCATTATCAGCATTTACAGTATTAATTTTTTTTAATTCACTATAGCCAATAGGATTTTTATTGGTGTTGAGCTTCTCAACAGAAAGGAATCCCATCCATTTAAGTGAATTGTTCTTTTCAAGGAAGAATCATACTTATCATAGAAATATATATTAAAAAAACAATTATATAATGAATTCCTCCCATGAAATCTCATTCTATTTCCTTTTTGGGATACATAACTGTTGATTATTATATGAGTACGATTAAAAAATTCTATGAAAGACAAACAATCAGTCTCATAAACTTGATTGGCAGTAGAGGTTCAATACAATTTAGAGACAAACGATGTGGGACATAGTTGGGAGTCCCTTTATAATGGTAAGGAAATATGACTACTCAGATTCTACATATCAGATTATATCAAAAAAGATCCAATGGTTGAAAATATTTGAAATTTTTATATTTTTATTCAAGTAAAAAAATTATTATAGTCATCATGAATCTAAAAGGGTTTTAAATGAAAATAAAACAACAAAATACGAATAATAAAAATTGGAATAAAAATTGTATTAAAAGAAATTATTACTTTAAGATTCTCTAGATAGATATATTTGTTTTTTATATTGTTCATATGAAAATTTTACATATAAAAACAATAATAAAAAGAATAATTTTCTATGTACAAGAAGAATTTAATTAAAAATGATAAAGTTTTGATTAAAAAAATTATTTTTGAGATGAGAAAAAAATTTCATTTACCAATAGAATATAACTTGAATAATAAAAAATATGTGTTTGAAAAAATTTCTATGTACCTAAAATATATGATTATGGTAAATTTATGAGTATATAAATTTTTGTATTAGAAAATTTCTCATCAAAAAATTATTTTAGTTTGAATATTTCGTAGAATTAAAAATTCTTAGGTATTAATATTTTGGATTATGCAATTTTATTACTGTGAACTTTTCTATTTACAAAACTAAAAAAATCAATCATGTGTTCTCCCACATTGAAAATAAGTAAAATAATGTATGGATAAGATGTAAAAAATATATAGATATGAGTAATTATTTTACGGTGATAATTCGAAGAAATTTATTAAAATCTATTGGGAGGAAATGGTTTCGTAAAAATATCTCTATGTGGATTATGTGAAATAATGTATTGGAAAATGATATCTCTTTTCAGTGTCTGATCACTAAGAAATTGACTCGTAATATATATGTTTCATGGGAGTGAGTGATGTGTATAATCATTACATAAATCTAAGGAACTATTGTTATCACATAGTTTTTTTGTTATAATAATATTCATGCCATAATCATTGTGTGTGTGTTTCATCCAAAGCACATTATCACAACAAATTCCAGCTTAAATATATTCATCATTAGTAGTGGAATGTCCTATTGAGTGTTTTCTCTTATAATACCATTAATCTAATTAATCACTGATGATAAAATGTTCTTAATTTACTTTTTCTATCAATTATATAATGACCAAATTCAGCATACAGAAATCTTTTTTATTGCAAATTATTTGCAAAATAAGAGAATAGTCCCAAATAAATAGATCTTATTAAATAAAAAAACTAATTTTACAACTTTTAAATTGTAGTCATTTGGATTTTGTTGTTATATTTCAAATATATAGAATGAAACATGAATCCTAGATGAATAATTGAAAAGAATATTGAAATTCATATCATACCTTGAATGGTCATTTGATTTGTTGGTTTTCCAATTTCATCATGTTCAATAGTATTTGATGTAAAATTTTAGTACTACTACTTTTAGTATTTTCATATCAATACATTTTTATAAGATTTTTAAAATAATTTTTGTGTATATATAATTCCCTTATGGTTTTTACAAAATTTGAAAAAAAAGAAAGAATGTTAATTCAACCATCATACTCGTTATAAACTCACGTTTCATAAGATTCTCAAAATAATCTATTAGTAATTGATTAGTTGATCAGAATATGATTTCATCAACATAAATTATAACAAAAACCCATTTTTTATTATATTTTATAAATGATGGATCAGTAGTTTCCTTAAAATAATTTTTTTGTAATAAATTTTATGTAGTTATATCATTCAAAGATCTAGAGGCATGATTAAGTCCATATAAATACTTGGTTAGTTTAAAACAAAATTCAGGATGGTTTTAAACTTCAAAACCAAGAGGTAGTTAAAATAAATCATCCACCTGAACATATCAATTAAATAATCCCACCACATCCATTTGAAAAATAAAAAAAATTTAAGAATTCAACAAAGGATAATAGAATACGATTTGATTCAAGCGAAACTAATGGATAATTGGATTGTTTATAATTTAATCCCCATTTTGGATTAATAAATCTAGATATAATTATATCAATATTTATATTAATGACAACATTTTAAATAAATTTGTATATGAGATTCCATTTTATTCTAATTATATTTTGTTATTTAGGTCTTTAAACAAAGGTTCAAACTTTATTACCATTGAACTCATTTATCTTTCATGTTTTTTATAAATATAATATTCATCTCTAAAATCAACATTAGTATTTTTAGGTCATAATTGGAAATTAAATCATAGATGTTCTACATAATTTATTGAATATATTCTCATACATAGAGGTTGATTTATATCACTAATGATATTATCCATAGGATTATTCTTACGAACTGACTAAATTGAGTTTTTCAAAATCTGTTCATTGACATTTGATATGAATCATTTCAATGTGGATAAATCAAAAAACAATTTTTGAGTATACTATTTTATATAATATTCTTCTTTCTAATGTCGATAACCAGTTTTGGAAAACAAATCCAACGATATACTATAAGATTTTCTAAAAACGAAGGGATCTATTTCAAAAAATTTAACATGCATTTTTTCATCAACAATATAAGAGTTTTTATTAAAAAGTATATATGTCATTGGTATAGGGGAATAGATCATTGTAATAACTTCATTTGATTTGGGTGTGTATTTATGTAAAATACCCTTTGTATTCAAAATTAATACTTTTCATCCAAATAAGTTAATGTAAGATACTTTTGGTATTCAATAATTATATAACTCATATGGTGTTTTATTATGAAATTGTCTAATTAAAACTATATTTTTTCTCTCTCATGATGTACCAAAAAAATCAACCCAAAAGTGTTTCAAAATTGTGTATTCACTCAACATGGTTCTTGTTGTCTCCTGAAGAATTCAATTTTTTCTTCAATAACACCATTTTTTGAGGAGTTATATAAGATGCAATATTATTATTAAATAATTTCTTACTAAAAATGGTTTCAAAATAATATATCACAAATTATCTACCATGATCAATAAAAATAGTTATCAATGGAATGTTTTTTTCATTATTAAATTTCTATATAGATGCTTTTTCAATACAAATTGTTTTCATATTTCTTTGAATGAAAATGTAACCATGTATATCATATGTAATTTTCAACTAAAATAAATACATAATACATATCCTAATACTTCTAGTTTTTATGATAGAATAAGTCAATGTGAAATAATGATAAAGAATCAATATCTTAGATGCCACTAATTGATTTAAATCATGACATATGTTCCTTTCCATAGTGAAAAAGTGTCATAGATTTTTGAAGAATCAAATCTATATTTCAATAAATCCTTTTAAAGTCTTTTATTAGATAATTTTCATAATTTCCTAATGTTATGGTTTCCTAACCTTATATTCCCTAAAAATCAATGATCTTAAAATTCAATAAGAAAATGAATAACTTGGATCATAAGGTCATTAAAATTATTTTTTTATGCAATCCCATGCTGATTTGTAAAAAGAATGAATTAATCCATGGAATTATGTAGTAGTCATATATAATTCCTATAATTAACAAGGTAACCCTCATCCAATAACTAAAATATACATATAATGTTGTTAATATGACCTTTTACAAAATAAAAAATTTGAAATCAATGATTTATCATGGAAAAAAGAAATTACTTATACCAAAAATCTTTCCTTAAGCATTGTATCTGATGATAACTCTTCATCCATTCATTTTAATAATATATTCAAATAGGTATTTATTACCATTAATATTATAGTAACATCCTTATTCTATGTAGAATATTTTCATGTTATTGGTAATTTATTTTTTTCTTGAAAATAGAACAATTAGACATTTGGAACATAACCTTTCTTGGATCTAGAAATTCTAGAAATAAAAATATTATGCATCACCATATTTTTTGAAAAATGGGATTTGTTGAACCCCAAATATTTCATTTTATATGTTGAAACATTTCTATTCCAATGACCACCACATGATTTCTTTTTTTCAAATGGGGTCATTTTCATGAAAAAACAATTGTTACTAAAAATGATTTGAATGAAAACAACCAATTATAGAACAATTCACGAGAGAGAGATTTAGGTTAAATATATCATCAAAAACTTCTTTTCTGGAGGTAAAATTTAAAAAATGTTATTAGAATGAAATTATTGCTAATTTTGTTCTATAACTAAATCTTTATCATCACATACAATAGTTTTTTATTGAGTTTTGTTCAAAAAAATTCTAAAAATGAGTTTTTCAAAATCATTAAAAAGCATACACTTCTTAAAAATAGATTACTCTTGGTTTTTAGAAGTAGAATCAATTTAAAAAAATTATCAGGCTCTTCCAAATGATATCATACATCTAATGTCAAATCATTTATTGTATTAATTCATTTTTCATGTTCCCTACTGAATCTATAGTTTTCCTTTTTCATGTAGTTTGTTGTACATAGAAACATCATCATACAATGTTAAAGTATTATTATCACTGGATGAAGAGGATTATTCACATAAATATGTGGAATTACTATCATCTAGATAATATTCAATTATAGTAATATTTGTATGACAATTGGATGTGTGTACGTTATCCATAATACATCACCATTAATAAGGTATTCTGGCATAGAGAACAATATTCTTTAGTCTATAATATTCATTGTTTTGAGATTCATTAGATGAATCTCCCACACTAGACCTCTATGAGTCATTAACTTTCATGAAATAAATTTCATTAGCCTTTTAATACTTTAACAAATTTCAATTATAATTCATTTCATTTCTATAATGTACTTTTAGTTTTTGACAATATTGTTGTCAGTGTCTTGCTCTTTTACATTAGTATTAAGAAACATTTGAATCATTATTATCATTACATTCCTTGTTAGTTTTCATACATTGATTCTAAAAATCATTTTTATTATAAATCTTATTCATCCATTGAGCTAGTTTTTCTATCTCATTCTCACAATATTCTTAGTCACATGATTCTGATTGAACAATAGACTTCTCTAGCTGTACTGATTTCACAATCTTTTCAAGAGTTTGACGTTACATTTGATTTGAAGTAAATGAAAAATAAAATACACCATTTTCATATATTAACTTTTTTGGAATATCCTTTCATCATTCCATTATACTTTAAGAGAGTTCATAATAAATCAACAAGTGTATGGTTGTAAATATTAATGGATTCATCCACTAATATTCTCTTTGATTACCATTCATTTGGCTTGATGTGAATAATATTTTCAACAAGGATCTCATAATCTAATGTTTTTTCCGGCATAGCATGTATGATATTCAATATTGTCAAGGACTATTGTTTTACCATATAAATAGGTTCTCTATAAGAAAATTTAAATTCAGGGCAATCTAATCTTATCAAGGATATTCTAGTTTCATCAACATTGTATGATCCAAAATAAGTGATTTCTAACATCTTCTGTATACTATTGGATTCATCAGGTTATGAAATACGGATATATATATATATATATTAATAGAAAAATTTAATATTATTCATACATTATAGATCAATTGATATTCATATTTCTCTTTATTGGTTATGTGTTTAACATCATTTTCAGAAATTTTATAGTCACTAATTAGCAATTCAAATTTATTAACTCATGTGTGGGTAAAAAAATGTATCTAGTCAATCATTCATATATTGATAATTATTTCCATAAAAATAGGTTGTCATGTGACATTATTTTTTTTATTGAAGAAACTATTAGTCCTAAAATCCTCAAAAAACAAAAATTCATTTTCTACCATACACATTAGTTTAAAAAGTATTTATAAACAAAAAATTTATTATAAAAAATAAAGATAAATCTTAAAACTTGAATATGGAATAATATTACCAGTGGAAACAACTTTTTATACCAAATATATATATCGGCAATATATAGGTATGAGTATGAGAATGATATTAAAATCTAACTATTTATGTATGTCAAAATTAAAATAAGGGTTGAATTGTAGGTTAAAAAACATTCATTTTGAATTTATATGAAATTTAGTTAAATATAATTAAATTAATATTATTCAAAATCATATTTTTTATTTATTCAAAACCCGAACAGGGCCCTAGGTCGGATGGAAAACATTTCTTAATCATTATGTTAAGATATGTATTCTATAGGACATATATGAATTTAATCATTTTAAAAATATGAAAATTATTTAATAACAACAAACGTAATATGGATCCTAGTCATAATTGTTATGATGAACATGGTGAAACAATTAATGATTCAATAAAAAATCATGTAGAATTGTTTTGAGTAAATTATGTGATTCTAATCACATAAATACTAATTATAAGGATCAAAATTATAGAATAGAGAATATAAAATGAATCTATAAAACAATTCACTACATATTATAATGTAGTTGAAAAGTAAAACTAGTAAATGAATAAAATTATTTTAATTTAAAGAGGATGGTATCCAATAACCATTTATAGTGGTCCCTTTATTTATAATTTCATGAATTTTTGACTTACCAACAATAGGGTAATCTCTCTATAAGATTGTCAGTATCTATCTTGCTATCTCGGAAAGCCCTGAATCAATAATGTGATTGGAAGCACTATCTTCCTAGCATGAAGAACTCTCTATCTAAAAAAGATTGATATAGCTCTATTGATATCCACAGAATCCCTCAATCATAATCAGATATATATATATCACACAATGAAAAACAATTTCTCTTATGAGTCAAAAGTAAATGGAACATGTAGTTTAAAACATGAAAAAAGCAACATTATTACTGGTACTAAAAATTTGGAAGACCTGTCAGAAGGTGTAAAAATCTATTAGAATCAACAACCCAAGATCATTAACATGATGTCGTATTTATATGAAGATTTCCCAATGGTCATGTAGGTCCCAAATGGTCATATATTCCACTAAATTTCAGAGATATGGACACCTGGCTTTCCCACAATCTTCTTATATCTAAAATAATGACATTTTTTAATGAATATTTAAATGGAATACAAGATATCTGTTTTGTTGAATCATTTTCCTATTATTATTGTAAAATTTATGGGATACAGAAAACTAAATAAATAAGGTTTCAATGATTATCATTACAATATTCAGTACGGTTTATATCATTTTAAAACTATTGTTAGTTTGAAAATTGGTCTGTCTGTACGATAAAAATCATACATGGGGCTTATGATAGAAATCACATCACATCTCATTTTGATAATCATGGAATTCATTAGTTATATAAAACCCATGACTATGATTATTTCCATATGAAGATAAAAATAATTTTTATAAAATATTAACTAAAAATACTTATTTTATGAATTATAAAATGATATATGATTCTATTCATAAATTTGTTGAATATAATGGGGTTACAATTTCTGTAGTCCATAAATTGTTTTGAATTATAAAACTAAATTAATAGATAATTATAAATAAGACTTTAATAAAAAATATCCACAACCAGGAAGCAATAACATAAAACTAAACTCAATATATCATTCTTCAGGAGATATTACAGTTTAATTGGAACAATTAAAAATCATATAATTGATTTGTGTGACTGTAGATGAGGGATCCCCCTCCAATCACAAGTTTGGATGTAGACTCATTCAGATATATTAATGTCTCTAGTATTGGTTGGAGATGCAGTAAATTATATATAAGAGGGTGTAGGGAATTATCTCTTTTTAAAAACATTGAGAAAATAAAATCATCCCCTTTTATATAAATCATTTATATATTTCTCACATATTATTAATTGATGAACATGAGAATAAATAAAAATAACTGCATTAAATGCTGATGTATAATTTTTAGCGAATAGTCATATCATAGTCCACTCAAATAATGACCTATTAATTAGTTTTGTGATCTTCAATAACCACCATATTTTATCTAGATACCTAGAAAACTAACATCTGGTTGATGAAACATAAAAAAAATTTCATTTTATTTTATAAATAACCATTATATAATAGTTTTAGAATCTCATACACTACCATGAATGAGTACAACTTGACATAACATTAGATGAAGAAGGATGATATGCACGATTTTTGAACAACATTAGATCACAAATATATCCATAATAGATAGTTGGATTGATCGTCCATATTGAATATATGAAACGATTGTATCTTCAATAAACGTATGATTCCATCATCAAATGACATCAAAAAGTACAAAATAATAATATAATAATTTGTCTTGTGTCAAAAAATTCATCTTTGTGTTAGGATATTTGAAACATTAGTAAATTATTCATTGAGAATTTATAAAAGAGATTTACAATCCATTATAGAGTTCTTCTCTATATTCAATAATTAAAATTTCGAATTAAAAAATATTTAATTCAATGGAAATCCTTTAATTTCTCAATAAATCTGTTATGGTCATCAAATCCTCTTAGTAGAATTTAAAAATTTCATAGTAATAATATTTTAATGTTAAAATATTTATTTGTCACATCAAAATATTCTTCAAAATAATCACTAAGATATTCTTCATATGACCATTCATAATTAAAATTATTTTTAATTTTTAATATTCATAAATATATCATTGATTGATTCACTGATTGTTCCTTAAGTGAACCTCAATAATTATTGAAAATATTAAAACATGAAATATCTGAATATTTTCCAAAACTAAATCAAAACATAATTCTTCAAATTTAATATGGAAAAAATAAAAACATTAAAAATATCATATAAATATAATAATAAATTCTAATACTAATTTTATTTTTAATTATATTCAATTTTTTTCCACAAATGAATCTATGATTTTTCACACTGAAATACAATAGAATTTCTCAAAATGTTTGGTCTTCGTAATTCAAATATTTAAATTTGATATTTGAGTATTCTCTTCAGAATTGTTTGGAAAATATTATCCATAAAAATATCCCATTAATACACATTGATTAATTTTGAATATATACAATATCATATTTGAATTTTATTTTCAAACACCTTATAAATAATCATATAATTATCTCACTTTAAATTTTTTGAAAATTAAAAAAATGAGGATATCAACCTATTCAATCATTATTTTGATTGTCTAAATATCCAATTGACTTTAGTCCAAAAAATCAACATTTATAAAAAAGAGTGATATGTACAATGGATCAACAAAAACATTAGTCATACATTTATATCTCAATATACATGTACCTTTTAATATCCAATATAATATAAAAACATCAGAATTAAATAAACATTTATTTAATTCAAACAATTTTTTGAGCACACAAATGAAATTGTTAGAAAACCTAGATGTTGAATTAAATAGATATGAACATATTATCTATCTGTATAAATAAAAATCACTAAATTATAATTTCATCATCTTATGTTTTGATTAAAATACCATGAGATACTAAATAATGAATCCTTTAAGACGCGGTAAAAAATACTCTTGGTAATAGAGTATTTATAAAATAAATGATAATAGATAATTCCATACTGATATATCATAATAGTGAAAATAAAATAATAATAAAATGAATTCCTCATGAAATTGTACTCATGACTATAGTGATTCTGGGTAACATATAGTATTTAGAATTCAATGAATTACCATTTACATGAGTCATATCACCAATGTGTGGATATCAAATGACATGTATTTTATAAAAATATAGTTTCCTATATGGGGATCATTAAAAATGAATGTTTCCAAATGTGAGTTTCATTACACATGAGCGGTTCAAACACAAGGATGATTCCAAAGTTGATGTCATAGTGTTGATGTTTATTCTATATGCAATGTTTTCTAATGTGAGGATGATTCATAACACGAGGTCTCTACCTAGAGTATGGTACTCAATGTGGGGTCCCATCATTAGTGTTTCAATTATTCAATTACCGATTTCAATCCAAATTTATTTATCAGTTTTCATTTTAATGAATATAATTTTGTCAAAATAAATAAATAAGAATATATGTGAACTTTAAAAAATTATTAATTTAAAATTTACAATAATGATCGAATATTAAATTATTAATATAAAATTAATAACTAATAATAAAAAATAATAACTACTTACAATGTATAATTATTTAATAAAGACTATTTTTAGATGTTTTTTATTAATGAGGGTTTTATTAATATAATTTAAATTAATATGATATATAAATATTAAAAAATAATATAAATCATATGAGTTTTATTAATTATCAAAATAAGAAAGAGGATAGGATGCAATCAACCATCTCCCACTTTTTTACCTGTGTCGTATTAATAAATTATAACACTATTATAATTAAAAATAGGTTATGAAATGAGGGAGTGAGTAATTAAATAAATAAAAACATATTAAATGAAAAAAAAATTAATAAAATTAAAAAAAAAAGATTTTTAATAAATATTTGAATAAATTCTCCCCTTTTATAAATGAAAAAAATTATTTTTTTGAAAAATATGTTATAAAAAAATATAGGAATATTTAAAGTATCATAATAAATTTTCAAGTTTAAATATGAATCTCTAGGAAATAGTAAATTTAATGGAGTCGGGGAATGTATAAAATTATTTTCAATGAATACTAAATTTGTTTGATAGGAATAGCTAACTATTAAAAAACAAGAAATTGAAATACTATATTTAAACAAATGGTAATAAATTTTAAAAATAGCCCATAAATTAATCATAAAATTTAATTATATTCAAGGATTTAAATCAATGTAATCTAAATTAATTTAAATAAAAATAATTTTACACATTCCATTTATAATGAAAAATATAAAATAATTTCCAACAGTAATTTAGCATTTTATTCACGTGAACTATTAGGACATACTTGTAAAGAAAATAATGAAACATTAAGGCAATACATAATAAATAAATATAATAATTTAATTATAAAATAAATATTTTTCATTTAATGATAATTTTATTTTTTAAAAATTTATATAAAATCATTTATTAAAGAATTAATTGAGAAAATTAATTTAAAAATATATAATAAATTTAAATAAAAACTAAAATATATTATACATAGAATTACATTCCCCCATTAAATTTTATTATAAATTTTAAATCATTGCAAAGAAAAATATTCTAAATAATTAAAAAATTTGATCTTTGATTGTGTAGAACATATAAATAAAAATATCCATGAATAAATTTTTAATGAATTTCAAGGTATAATATAGTTATTTTGAAATAATTTTGTAAAATTTTTAAAATATTATTAGATATAACATATCTATATACCTGATCAATAATATTCCCAGAAAATTAAATTATAAGGTGCCGATATAAAAATTTATATAATAAAGAGAACAAGTTTTGGTCAAAAATTAAAATACATACAAAATAATGTAAAACAATTATAATGATAAATTAAACCATTATTCTCATTTCAGTAAAATAATATAACACTAATGATTAAAAAATATAAGGATCTTATCCACAGTTATAAAATATATAGTAATTTAAAGAAATGTTAATATTAAAATTAAGATAAAATACATCTGGGATTTAATATCATATCCTTCATGGATCATTTCATTTAAGCAAAAAAACCACTCCATAGTAGGACAATATTTGAAAAATAATTATTATATTTATTAATATTTTATCAAATTATAATATTATATATATATATATTTTTAAAGAAGCCATATAATGTTATACTAATGACGTAAGGTGGCATAAACTAGTAAAATAATATAGATGTGCTTTTTGGTACCCATATTCTTTTGGGTCTAGTTATGTTTTTAATTAAATACATAGGAACTCAGAGCTACAAATTCTATGTAGTAATTCCATATTTTAAATTAGATAATGAATTTGAAAAATAAACAAACAAGGAATGGAAATCATGATTATTCATAAAATAACATTCCATAGCAGAATTTCTATTAGTAATATAATGGAAGCATCCATCAGTATACATGATTTATCTATTTGAACTATAGAAAATATAATTCCTATATAATTTAGTTATTTCACCATTACTACCAAATCAATTCATTCTTATATTAATTTTATTCATTATAAAAATTTGATTTAAATAATTATCCCCCTTGGTAAACACTAAAGTATCCAGTTTTGATGAATTAAATTTAATAGATAATTCCTTATTTTTTCAATGGAAACAACATGAATTTTTATAAATAATATATCCTAAATTTCAAATAAACATATTATAAAAAACATTTCATGAAAAAAATTCATAAAATATTCTCATTTTATATGCACATTCATTAAAATTCTAATTTTTCTTTAATAACATATAAATATACATTAATCTCCAAAAAACAGATATTTTATTAGATATTACTATTAATGAAATATAATTATACCATATCCGTGTGGGCCATGAGAAGCATGTTTACCATTTTCCAATCATAGGTTTCGTTAATAAATTAGATTCATTGATATTATATCATGAGACTCTTCAATTATTCTTTATATCATTATTTCATTTTATTTTTTAATCATATTTCCCTTTATCCTAACGTATAAGGATTTTGTGGAAGACATAAAAATTATTTTTACATTAATAAGAACATCCATTATTCTCTTTATTCTTATATAATTTATCCTTTACAATTCATGTAACACGTTGAATTTCATAGTATGATATAATAACTCATCAATTAATCCCAAATTACGTGATTCAGTATCAATGAATTAATTCATTGAAACATTAAGTGAGAAATTTACCTTTTTGATAATGATATTATCTTCGTCATTAGATTTCATCTTTGATTCAAATATTATTAATGTTTTCCTATTTTCATTAATTTTTAATATGTATATATTATGGATTATCTATTAGAAAAAGGACTTCCATTAATGTGTGATGTTAATAATCTATATGTGATTAACGCTTGATCTAGTACATGAACTGGAAGTCCCAAGGAAGGAACATTGTTGACAATTATTATTAATCTCCCTAACATTTGATTAATAAATTCATCCTCCTATTGCAAATATTTATCAAATTTATGTTTAGAAATATTGTACCTCAATTTTAAAGCTTTATTAGTTCTTTCATATGAAGCTAAAATTGTCTTCCAAATTTCATAACCAATATTAAACTGAGAAACATAAAAAAATGTATTAGTTCCTAATCCCAAAAATAATAATGTTCATGTATATTTCATTTAGGTAATATTGAACTACATGACAGTCCCTCAGATTCCCATGTTGAATTTCATGAATAATATATGTTTTGATATCCTAAAAAAATAAACAGTCCATGTTTCATTAAATATATAACTGTGATACATTTATAGAAACCCTAATCATCCCTATTAAAATAAGGAACATAGGTAATCGATATAACATCTTAATGTTTAACATTAGAATTAGTATTCTTATGAATCATTATCAATTATTTTTAGTGGAAAATTTAAATCTCAACTTTTCTTGATGGTGCCCATGTTTTTATAGAAATTTTTGGTATACGAAAAAATTATAAATTTCCATCCAGGGGGAAATATCATATATGAAAATAAATATATCAAATAGTGCTCAACATATGATACCACTTGTATGTATTAAGAAGAAACATCAAAATTTCATAAAATAATTTTAAAATGATATCCTTTCCTTTATTACCACATGTTGGATGAAGATTATGACTAAGAATACATAAGTGTGATTAAATTGTTTCGTTATAAAAATTATTGAAAATTTAAATCATCTCCCTTCTGATAATTATAAAATTTCCATATCTCGGTATGTAATTTAATTAAAAGGTAAATAAATAAAATAAATAGAATAAAATGTGATTTATATATATTCAGTGAAGGGAAATCCAATAGTCCACTCTACTGATGCACTCTCCATGAGAGTAGTGATTTTCATTATGTAGGGACATTTATTCGATGACATCAATTACTAAGTTCATTATGTTGACAACTATAAAAAGACATGTTCTATAACAAGGAACCATTATATCCTTGAATATTAATTTAAAATTCCACCATGAATAAGTATAAGGACTTGATAATTCAATAGAAAAGATGATATGTTGAAATGTTTAACAACATTAGCTGTTTCTTTACATCACAACATACATATGGTTTGATCATAAATAAGTTAAAATATTATCCAATATTTAATTAAGGAATGTATCATTCCTTCTTAAAATTATAACAATAGATTGAATTATGTTATAAAATTATGATTTTTTATCATCAGTGTTGTCTTTGGGTCAAGCTATTAAAAACACCACCAGTGGCTTCAATATGAATTTTTAATATAAATTTTTAATCCATTGGGAAAATTTTATCTATCTTTAATAATTCCATATTTGAATTTGAAAATTATTAAGTCATATAAATTCCACAATTTTATCCATCATTTAACATGACTATCAAAGATTCATTATATAATGTGAAGGTAATAATTTCAACATGATGATAATAATAATTGAGAATTCAATTATTCATTTAAGTCTTCAATGTTTTCATTAAAATATTCTACAAGATAATATAAAAAAGATCATTGAAAAAATTAAATATTTTAGAATTTTAATTTCCATAAATATCTTCTTGACTAATTCTATGATAATTCTTAAAACTATTGTCCTTAAATAAAGTAGTTATCTAATTACAGATTTTGAATATAGTTTCCAAAATTACTCCAAAATGGAATTCCTTACATTGAATCTTGAAAAAATTAACCATCTAAACAAAATATCTTAAAAATACAATTTGTTACTGAAATTCAGAATTTATATTTAAAAAATTACTTTCCTCCAAAAATAAGAATTTTTTTTAATATAAAATCTACATTAATTTTTCAAACAATATTTGTCTTACAAATTCGAATATTAAATTTTGAATTTTCAATATAGTAATTGATATTACATACAAAATAATATCACAGAAAACATTTCATGAAAATAAATTGAATAATTTTGAATAAATTTACAATAAACGAAAATTTAATTTTCAATAACCATCAATATATTCCAATAAGTATCCCATATGAAATTTAAAAAAAATAAATTCATGATAATAATAATGATTTCATAATATATTTGACACCTTAAATATTATAATCACACTTTATAATTGAGAATATATATTAATATAATTTGATTATATTTCTAATGGATCAATAAAAACATAAAATTAAAATTTTTATCTTTATATATCATCAAAAATCAGAATCTATTCTAATAATAAATTGTTATAATTACATAAATGTTGTTGAGAGAGCAATTATTTTATCAATCACTTCGATTTTTTTTAGAAATTATTTTGGTTGAATTTCATAAGGAATTATTTCTTAGATATCCATCATAATAATAATCACTCAATTAATAGTTCTACATCTCATATTATTTGCATGATTATTTCATATAATAAAACTATAAATTCATAATACATTCACATAAATATTTTGAGTATGTAGTGTATTCAAATTATAAAGGATAATAGATAATTTCTCGACGAGATATTTAAAATTTATTAAAAAATAATTCAAATAATAATTTCTTAATGAAAGATTAATAATAACTATAATAGTACCTTATAAAGACTTGAGTATGAATATTCCATTCAATTACCAAATAAATGAGTTATATCACCAATATAAGGATCTGTAACATTCGGTATATTTTTATGACTAATTACATATGAGATGGTCATTCCAAAAACAATGTTAAAAATATTATATTCTTTAATGATCTATGGTTTAAAACATAAGGATGAATCAAACTATGAAGTCCCAAATATATGGTTCATTCCAATCATGATAATTATTACAAACATGAGGTCTATAACATAAGTATGGTTCTGAACATGACGCCACAAACATGAGGTTCTCTAATATGGGAATGATCACAAATGTGAGAATTAAAACATGAGGATGGTTCACAACATGTTCTATAAAACATGTGATTTCTAAATTCAAAATGTGAGGCTAAACCCAAACATAATGATCAAATCCATTGTAAAGAATGTAATATTTATTAAAATGAATAATTAATCTTATATCAATAATTTCACAATTTGTCAGTACAAAATTTAGAGCTAAAATATAATTTGATGATAGTAAACAATTTAATAAATATAAAATAATGAATAACATTTATAAAAAATTAATTATTATTTAATAATTAGTGGTCATTTTGAATTGTAAAAAATGAGGGTTTTATTAAAATTATATAAAAATGGGATTCAGTAATTATAAAATAAAATATAAAAATTATGACTTTTAGTAATTATGAGAACAAATAAATTTACTAGGATCTACTCAACATAACCTGATTCTACAAAATGTTGGTATCAATGATAGGGTTCAATGGGGCCATGATATATAGACATGTTAGTTTTATTATCTTGACATGTTCCATATGTGATTGAGCCATGTCCTATGTGAAAATGGATTTCATGGAACAAGATGAAAAAATTTCTAATTCATATTTTATCCTCAAATTTGATAGTGATACCATATTTTAGACACATGTGGTAATAGTTTCATCTTATCCATCCATACCTCATCATTATAAACATATTTATGTAGAAGAAAACCTACATTCCTTTGATGATGGAGTTTCTACCAATGTTGATGAGCCAATGCTAGTGAT
This sequence comes from Viscum album, assembly GCA_963277665.1. NCBI lineage: Eukaryota > Viridiplantae > Streptophyta > Magnoliopsida > Santalales > Viscaceae > Viscum > Viscum album. Next base: position 165,759,458 of record OY728129.1, on the reverse strand, counting down.
CCTCAATATATATAATGAAATTAAGATAGCAATGATCAATGCATTCATGAATTTAGGTTAATAAGTGAATAAAATTTAATTTATAAAGAAACACCACAATATTTTTTTTTAAAGTGAAAATATATTCTCAGGCTCAAACCATAGGTCTAAACCCACAACTATGGCATTCTTATTGTCCACTATGGATAACAAATAGACATTGTAGAGAATGAAACCCTCACTTTTATCATAGGAAAAGATGAGTTGATATATTAATAAAATAAAAAATTATCTAGGAATTTTATATACCCATGTAGATGGATATATCATTCTCTTTTAGTAATAAGAATAGACATATCCATCTATATATCTAATTTAAGGGCCATAACCACCACAACATATTGGAATACATACATCTCTTGATTACAGATTAATGGATCATTGGAAATATAGGATTATAACACATTCATATCATAGATTATCCTGCTAGATACAATCATATCAATATGATTCCAATATATTAATAGGTAGCTACATTCGTCAAAATAAAATTAATGTATTACAAATCAGTGATTTTGTTCTTCTTTATGAATGTGGGAGAAACATACTATATAGACAATCATCATAACATTAATATTCTTCAACGAATAACAGTGTAGGTTTGTGTGTATGATTCTATAGTTATATCCTTGTAATTATATAACCATTTAAATTATATAAATAATCCTATAGTCCTTCTACTTTTTATATTCTAAAGTGGAACCCCATGAAGCATTCATTAAGAGTTACCTAGGAGATGTTTCCTATTTGTTTCTTTTATAATGGAATAGAGAACAATCCATATCAGAATTAATCCATCAATCAGATTCTGTATCCACACAACCATTTATAGTTTAGTGTGTTTAATGTTATTAATGCATATATATAATGGTTAATCACAGTGTTAGAATGAAGATGTAATTATTTCTACATACTACTTATGAATGACATTGATTGCCTATGGAATAAAGATTTACAAGGAACCTTCACTAACATAATGCAGTACATGTTTCATCCACCCAATCTAATTTCTCATGACAATGGAAAACCATTGGTCTTAAATGTGATCCTTGAATATGTCACCACAATTTCATATTTTCATTGAATAAAAATAAATTAATTTTAAATTTCCAATACTACATTAATAATTCATAATGGACTTTAATCCTCAAAAATATAAAATTGAAATGAACACACCTGTCTTGGGATTCATATATATGAATATTTTATTTTTACGTAAAACTATGAGGTCAATCTAATCACACACATGAACCCAAAAAATTTCACACTCAATCATTACTTGTATACTATATGATTGGTGTGTTTAGAACTGTACCATTCCTACTTTTACATCAGGTTTATGCTTAAAAAGGTCACCATGGTGATAACATTTTCATAATTCCATTTTAAAAACCAAATCCTAGAACTACACCCCAAAAATGTAAAAAGTTTATATGCTTATATCACATCCATTGAAAAAGTAGTATGAAAATGAAAAATTTACATTAATGGTGTCCTCTAAATCCTAATCGAGATAAGGATCAAAAGAAATAAAATAAATGTTGTGACCATTTGAGTGATACTTATAACTACCCTAAAACAATTTCATATTCATTCTACATCTATAATAGATACAGTAAAAATAACTACGAATATGAATCCCTTATAAATATTATCAAACTATCTCTAGAAATTGGGAAATATTGGTTTCAAGAGAATATAATCTCTATGTGTGTAATCTCAAATATTAATAGTAACTATATTTCCAATAAAAATGAAAAGGTCCACATTATCAGAATCCCCATGAGTAATGGTCAATTTTTCCTCAAAAATGTTAATTCATGTGACCTAATATCAAAATGACTAGGTACATATTTTAGAATATTCTTCTATGTTGCATTCTAGACATTCATAGGACAACATGATTATCTATATGGCATGTCATAGAGTGAACTCCCTTGTAACAATCATTATGATAGGTAGGTGAATCATGACATCACATGGTTCCCATGGTGATACCATCAAATGATTCATAGGTGGAGGTGTTCTTAAATTAGATATCCAAATTTATAGAGTACCCCCAACATGTTTTGTTTCTATATATCTAATGTGGTTCCGAAAAAATCAATGGAGATGTTGAGAATTTTATCATCTATGATGGATCCAACTCAATGAATGTATTTAACTTGAAATTTTGATTGTAATAATTCTCCACTATATAGAAGGGAAGCATGACTCTCATATATTCTAGAAGGTTCATAATAGGGCATGTGGATATCACAGAAACAAATTTCATCTCCCCTAGAATATTCAATGTTTAGATTATTTATATATCACTATGGTTTTTGAATTAATAAAAATCACGAATATGTTTCATTACTATCAGTTATATTCCCTAAGCTTTAACAATAATAAATGACTTCTCAAACCCACAATGTACTCATGGAAATTCAATATGATGGGAATCACCATAATGGGTCTATACCCACCCGTATCATTTTGAAAATTCATGTTCATCATTACTACCATCAATTTCATCTTCATGTGCGATTAATTTGTCCCCATGAAGGAGGTCAGAACCATGTTAGTGACAAATTTATTAAAATAATATGTAATCTTTAAATATATTATCGTATATATTATTTTTATAGATAATGGGAATTATTTCACAAAATTAAAGCCAAATAATGAGTACACTAAGAAAAACCATTAGTATAACTATACATCCCACAATCTCACATTAGCAAATAAAAATATCATGTTTTTAAAAAAAAATCCACTATAAAATTATAAAAATGTTTGTGGATCAAAAATGGAATTCCTAGCAGGACAATATATATCACCAATTAATTAAGGTAATATTATATTATAACTAATAATTCTACCACAGATTCCCCTTATTTCCGAGTTTGTGTACAATAAGTAGTTATTCCAACTAAGTACCATCTACCGTAACTATATAAAAAAATTATGACAATTATTTCTATATAAGGGGACCAAATTATGATTTTATGAGTTAGAGACCCTCGATTTAAACACCTCGCAAGTGCTAAAAAGTTTCTAGGTCTATCAGTACTAAGTGGGTCAATCATTTGACAAGAGGGTTTTCCTTCAATGCTTCTTTCTAGGTGATATGTTGTTGTCATTTAGAACAACAATGATTCCTAAAATAAAATCACAAAGTCCAGAGGCCAAATGAGTAACCTCCTTCATCATTAAAATTGTTTACTCTAATGATTTATACTCATTGATCACCATTATTTTTTAGTGATTCACACCTCCCTCCATCTCTAGTTTTTTCAATAATTATTTAATACAACATCACATTGGGTCCCCATTATCCTATGTATTTAAATTTAAAATATGGTTAATACCATCCTAGATTTATAATGATAATCCATATATAATACAAGAATATTCCATACGATATTAAACATATAATTTTTTTGTGTGTAGGATCATCTTAATTTTTATGAAACATTAGTCCAAATGCATGGCATTACATTGCATGATACATAATCTCCACAAAAAAATGTTAAACTGCATGGAATTGGTTCTCCATATATGACCAAAATATGTATGTATATTGTGATTAAATATAATGATTAAACTACATATTATAGATAGATTCCTCACCTAAGAGGATACCCCTATATGGTGGTGCTAATGACCCACCATACCACATATCAGGAAATATATGTGTGTTGATAAACATTTTCTGGGATATGATGTAATTCCCAAGATACTTAGTTTGATCCCATCATCCAATTCCAATATCAATTTGTCATAGAAAATGGGTTACACATTAGAATTATGTCAATCCGGCTTCACAATCAGAAGTATAGTAAAATTCACTAACATGAAATTCCATGTATACGATCTCAATATACACAAGGAAACATCATTTTTTATATTTTCATTAAAAGTGTTATACCTATAATAATCATGATATGAAATCATGTATCTCATTTTGGATCCCATTCCATATCACACATTTCCATACATGTGATCATGATTTGTACCGAAGATCATGACCCACAAGAACAATGTGGAAATTGATTCAAATATCAGGTGATACATATATGTTTCTAGATCTTCCACTTGTGGCCCATCCCAATTATTTTGGACAACCACCAAATCGTAGTGTTCAGTCAACCTGTTGGGTAATATTCTGCCACCAAATTCTTAGGTGACTCCACTCCAAAATGGGAATGTATATGTTATATTTCATTAAACTATTAACAATGGTACATGAATTTTGACCTTAGATTGAATTACATTATCTGTATGGTTTTCATTATTGGTTTCTTGGAATAAAAATTCATGTAGATTTTTAACTTACCCATGTCTCTATTCAGAAAACCAAGACATCCCCATAAAGTCACATCAATAATATTTTAAACTATATAGTGTTTACAAAAAGATTTATTACATAAAACTACACAGATATGATGTCTATTACGAGAATTACTAAAAAACTCTGAATAAGTCATTATCTGATGGTATTAAATATTATACCATGTTAGACATTCCTATAAGACCGTAAAAAACATAATGTGTTTAATTCATTGTATAAATTTTCATTGCATTATTACAAGATGTCATACAACAATGGAATTGTACCTAAATACATGGAATTTAAATAAAAATATGTAATATTATTGTAATATTCATACACTATAGAATGATGCTAGAGAAATCACATTAGTGGATTTCCAATTTTAACCTTATTTTCATCCATATATCACATTTAATTCAAAGAAATACATGTGGATTGTTAAATACTCTTTGAGATAAGTATTTACAATCATAGTTACTGTCCAGGGCCTAGAAGAAAGTCTCTCGTTTCCCTTAAATTCCTTGATTTCCAATTCCCCTTCATCATTATCTATTTTCCTTCCTTTTGTATAGTTGATTCGTCATTATAAGGAATTAGGAAATGTTTTTACATGTTCTAGACATCATTATCTTGAATTAAGTTAACATTCTTCTTTGTATTTATGTATTCTCATTGGGAACCCAAATTTACATCATGTTGTAACTACCTGTTTTCCATATAGGTCTGCATAGCCCCTATAGTACATGAATAATGTCCTTAAATTATGTGTGTGAAAAATTAGTGTTGTCTATGTTGACATATTCATCCCCAATCCACATTAGTAATTACATTCCCCTATTTTTACCAATTATTTACCTTAGAATGTCAAGATCGGACTTACATGAAAATAAACATTGAATGGTTTTTCATGGTTCATTAATTAATTACATTTATTATATTAATATTCTTAATATGTTTTATTTATAATAATTAGATCCCAAATTATGTTACATTTTTCATTTTCCTTTACTATATTATACACCACACATTCATGGACTGAACAATATAACCACCAACTATACAACATCTAGAACAATCCTGGTTCGCCCTATGGAATTTTTCTTTATAGGGTTTATTATTGGTTTGGAACTCCATTAGGCATGTTTCAGCTCATAAATATTCTAAATCCATGATTTTGTGGCATGATGTTTCTGAAACAACCCTAGCGAAATTATTTACCCTCACCTCTACAATATTTTACTTCATATTTCTAATATACCATTCACTATTTCACATTCTAGAAGAATGACATATAGTGAAGGAATAGTCCCCTTGTGATATCCCAACTCCCTTACAAGTTACACATCTAATATGAAAAAATATAGATAGAAAAATGATGTATATATCTATATGGATGCACCTGATATTATCTCTAAACATGTTTTCCAACATTATTTACAATATAGTGGTAGAATCTTACTTCAGTTGCATTGATTGATCTTCCCCTCCCTATCTATCTTATATTCTACACATTGATCATTAAATTCAAGGTTTATGATTTCTCATCCATACATTTCTCTTGTGGAATTAAATCACACGTTTTGTTACCCATTCATATGTTTTTACATGTTGATAAGGTATATTTTTCAAATGCGTTACTACCAATAAGTTCTCCATCAACATGAGTTTACATATTTTGGCAGACATAATAATATGACCCCTTATCATTATCCTTGTAAAGTGATCTCATGTAATAATAGTAATGCCTCATTTCACCTTATTTCTAATAGAAAACATGAATCCAATGGCTTTATATGATTTGGATAATCACTTTTCTAAAATGATCAATCTATATCAATTTAGAAATAATGAAACAAAGAAATCCTAGATTCACAGATTTAAATACACAACGCTAAAAGTAAAATATGTATGTCTTTAATATTTGCATCAATGAAGAGTCATAATTTCATGATTTTAAAATATATTAAAAATCATACTGACTATGTAATGTAAAAATTGTAATCAATATCCATCCTATATGACATTATATTATATAGATTTCATATATATAGTATTATTTTCAATTTAATGATCAATTTATTTGTTGAATGATCTTAAATTTAATTAAATTTCTTATATCACATGACATAAAACGACATTGTATTGTTCTCTTAACTTTTTTTGACAATAGTATCTATTTTTAATTTTATCCAATAATTCCCCACTTATGTGTATTAGTTAAATACGACACCACTATCATTGAAATATGAATAGTTAGATTTTTATAGCTTTTTATATATAGTAATATATGAATATTATATCATTAAAGAAACCATAAATCAAATTATATCAATAATTACACATTGATTTTGGGGTATTAATTGAGTATCCATACCCTGCATTTCAAAGAGATTTCATTTTTCTCCATTGAGTTGTTTTAATGAATATGAGGTTATGATATGTGTTGTTTTCTATAAGTCCTATAACAATAATAAAATACCTCCAATTATTTCATTCATGTTTTTAATTTATCATATGCTGATAAAAAAGATAAATCATATCATGTTCTGGGTAATATATGACTAAAACACATTTACTTCTTTGTGATTGCTATGTTACCTCCAAAATCAGTCTTCTATCATATGAATTAAGACATTAATCTATGTGAATTTTTCTTTTATATTACCAATCATAAAATTTTTATCTCAATTCTTGTCATTTTACCCATCCCTTATTTCTATATAGACCATATCTCAGAATGTGTTCTGATTATTAGAACTATAATCTAGTAGAATCACATTATTTTATATTCCAGACCATATACAATTAACTATCCATTGGCATAAAATTGTCATCCTAATATATTACCAAACCCATATTTTATGCCTCATGACAATAAATTTTGTTCATTATTTTTTCATTATTTTCTTATATCACGTGGGACCCTTTTAGGTCATGATTTTTATTCCATTTATTCTAGATATACAACCTCACCCATATAATCTATGATTCATGACAATAAGTGGTTATCCCCATAGAGAGATATGTATGAATCCAAACTCATGAAACTTTTTGGTAAAAGAAAGGTGATGATAATTAGTCTTGACTTTGATATCACATAGGTGGCCTCACTATTGTTCGAAAAAATAAAAATATCATGTTTATCATAGTGTTTTGAAATTCATCATTCCCACAAGATCACATTCTATTAATATGATAGCTATGACACATATATTTGACCAATACATAATTATGTGAACATAAGAGTTCATAAACTCGTGATTTAAATACTACTCCTTCATGAACACATGTTGTGTTCAATAATATATAATATATTCCCCATTAATTTCACAAAATAATCCATTATGGTGAATGAAAATATCCCCATTTTCTGACTCTGCTCCAATGTACACATGATGATGTATCGACTATTAAAATTTCCAAATGGACATACACATGATAGTGGAAAATCACCCCATATCATTCACCTAATATAGGTAACACAAACCAAAGGAATCATCCATTGTAAAAGAGTAGTGGGATACATGTTTCCAATATGGTTAATGGTCATCCATGCACTATCTTCACCCTCATCCATTGATTGAAACTCCTCGAGTAACAATTTAACCTCAATCTAACTTCGCTTATCAAATTTTATTTCTAAAACCATTAGTATTGTTACAACAATTATTATTACAAAAAAGTAGGTAATATCTTTATTTTGGGAAATGAACCTACCAGATTCTACCATCCACATGAATTTCCCTCATTGTGATGGATGAAATATTACAACCCTATCCCATCTTCCACTATTACACACTCTCATGTGAAAAAAATATTTATCTATATATCTTATTTTATCATAATGATCACGAATGCAAAAGGGTTATAGGGTTTTAGTTGATTTTTTTTGACATCATCATGATATAGTATTCAATATCGGGAGATCAAATAACAATTAAATTAAATACTTTGAATAAATCAGAATATTCATCAAAAAACAAGAGACTATAATTCAAAAATGAATTGAAATATTGATGTACCTCAACTATATCCTACCCAAGAATCACTAACAACTAAAGAGTGGAATTATGAACATGTTTTATCTGAACCATCTCCACCGACTCTTCCTCTTTTAGTGTTTACAACTCAACTACTAGTATCTTAATATTATATAGTAACACACAAAAATCAATCAATAATGATGATTTTTTAGAAAACAATACATGAAATTGGACTATATGAGTCATTAATCACTTGATATCGTCCTCCAATATATGGGTTAGGGAATGTTGTTGATACCCATCCCCCTCCCATTAAACAAAGCCTATTATAGTGCTACCAATCCATGAGCCAACAAGAGTCATAAAAATATTAATGAAAAATTGTATCTAATAATTCTCCCTCTATTTGAATCTTTAGATCCAACACTAATAACACGATGTATAAAACCACAAATAACATAGGCTAACTAGAAATTAATCGAGGATTCCCAGAAAACATTTCATCTTAGTGAGTGATGTGTTGTTAGTGTCCCTCTAAATGTTATTCCATGTGCTACATAGAATCACATAATTTTCATTAACCATGGATGAACCCATATCATCCTACTTTTCTGGAGGAGACTCATACTTATGGAATTGATTAAGTAGTAGAGAAATGATTTTTATTATGAAGGGTTTATTTATTATGGGTTATTAATATGCTAAAACTATATTGAATCTCCTTATGTTACATATAAATATTGGAAAACATACTTAAATTTTTTTAATGTGGACTATATGTGGTTTCCTAGAAATACAATCCTTATAATTATTGAAATAACATGAAGCTACGATTATCTATATTATACATTGGGGGAATAAACCCTAAAATGTAGTAGAGTATTAAACTGATCATCACTTTGTGATAAATTAATTAGCTCAAATTCAAACCTAATTATACTCATATGGCATAGAATGTAGTTCATTTAAATTCTCATTATTAATATCATAATGAATATGGGATAAAACGTAAAAAACCTATAATTATTCAACATTGATATATAATGAACTGGAAATATAATAAGTTGATACGAAGGTGGAATATGAGATGATATTTTAGGATTGATTTATAATAATCATATACATTAATATGGTCTTTTTTTGGACATTATCATAAAAAATTGGTTTTTCTATATGATTTGATTTTTTAACCTAAAATGATTCATTGAATGGTATTTATATAGAAAACTCATCGACATATAATCAATTACAGAGTCCAAATTAGCATGAATGGTTAAGGAAAATGAAAAATCTCAATATTAATATTTAATTATGGATAAATGAGCATTCTAGCCTAACCTAAAATAGTGATTTTGATATATCAAATGAGATAATATCATGAGTCATGTATATCTCATAGATACCATACACCATTTCGGTCCCAAATAAATAATTTATATTTTGAGGATAAAATTTACTAAATGTGTGGAAGAATGAAACACCCCATGTTTATAGAAATATTTTAATTAATGAAACTACATTACCATAATTATAAAAAAATTGTATTATATCATAAGAATTAAAAATAAGAATAATATAATTTAATAAAGATGTATTTAAAACTATTAAAATTTTGTTTCATCACAATAGAAAATTATAATAAAAGTACATTGAAATAATTATAACATTCCACGAATTATTATATCCATTAAAATCCATATATTAAATTATGAAACAAAATAAATAATAATAATATCATTAAATTGAGAAATGAATCCAAATCATCTTCAATATTGAGGATCACTAATACTAAAATAAATCCTATAATGAGAATGAGAAACATCAATATATAAGTAATGATGTGATATCTAAACTCGTGTTTACAAATATTTACAAATTGAAAAATCACAATAATAGTACATAAAAAAATTACGTAAGATTAGGAAATCATAAATGTTTTCCATACATTACCATGAAATAAAATTCTGAAGAATATAATTTCTACACGATATGACTCAAATTAATAAAGGTTAATTTAGACATAATAGAACATAAAAAATGATTATAAAATAAGTATATCATTCATTGTATGATTTCATATATTAAAATTTCATAAAGTAAAATAGGATAATAAATATAAATGAATAATATAATTTAAAATTAAAAACCCACCAGACCATGTTCCCCTATAAGGATAAAAAATATTAAATATATTACTACAATGACAGAGAAAAATGTAAATGGAGGAAGAATATTGTGAGATCTAAAATTATGTTTTCCACACATGATTAATTATTATATAAAATACCTAAATTGACATATTTTTCATGACACCAATATAATGATTAAACATTTAACCCAATATATTAATAGTTAATTATTTTTAAATTATTAGTAAATAAGAATAAGAATTCTTAAAATTTGAAAAATAATTTTTACAAAATAATTTATTTTGTATATATGTTATTTTTTATATAAAAAATTAATTTTAATTTCTACTTGAATTGAATTAGAATATATGGCATCTATATTTGGAACTACCAAGTCCGCATTTTCTAAGATGTGATATATTATGATTTTATTAAAATAACAAACAACATGATAAAAATAATTCATGGATAATAATTTTAAAAATGTTGTTGCTTATTATCTATCAAATTTTAATAAATTCTATTGATACATAAAAAATTTAAATATAATTTTTTTGGTTGAAAATTCTTCTCCACAAGAATCACTGCCCTATTCAGAATAGAAATTTTTACTATTATCTAATATCCTCACATATATCGGATTCCTCACTTGTTAGTTTATATGTATGTTTCAATGAGCATTTCATTATCATTAATAGTTAACTGGGGACACCATAAACGTTTTCATATGTTTATAATTGTCTAAACCTACATTATTTATATTAAGGCATATATATCTAGAGATTCCACATCATATTTAAATATTAATTAAATGTTTTTTATGAGTTCCATAGAGACCCTTTTATTGGTCTCCCTATACTACACATCTTATAGTGGCCCAATGTATCCAAAACCATTTACGAGATAGAAATCTATGAACACATTGTCCCAACCACTCAATACACCCACCTAACCTTGAGAGAAATTAAACTCTTCCATCATAGTGACATATTTGCTGATTGACTTCTAGGTATTAATGAACATGGTCTTAGAAAACCCAATGATGGAATGTTTCACCTTAAAGTTATGAATCTTCCCTAACATCCACAGTTGGTAGAAATATCATTGTATGTTTCTCCAATTCATCCTGTATTCAATGAGTTTTGTTTAAAAAAAAAAATTTTTGGACATTGGGAATTCACGGGATCCAATCTGGATCCAAACACCAACATAATATAAGTTTCTTATTACCCCATACAAGCTTCTTAGGGTACACTTTACTAGATGTTTCACCCCCTTGAAGTTGTTCCCAATATTATCCATAGATTGACTTAGAGGATTTGTTGTATCCACCATATCTAGGGAATTATTTTCCCCATGATTATATATCATTTCGAACCATGAATCACCATACACTCTTCTTTTAATAGGAATATTGAATTTGATATCCCTTAATTATTGGCCTCCTCATTATTCCTACTAGGTAGGATTCTATCAACCTTTGAAAATTCATAGATATAATTTAATGGAGCGTAAATAACCAATATAAAAATACTCCAGATTTTTCCTTCATGGGATAGAATACTATAGAGTTGTTGGAATATATTGATGTTTCATTCCTTGAAGTCTCTAGTATACAACAATGACATGAGATAATGATGGTAATTAAAAAGGTGTGTGAATTTATATTAGGTTTATTATTCAAAAATGGTGATCTATCGATATTTGTGATAAATACACAAAAATTGACTGTTGTCATGTATAAAAACATCCTAAAGTTTCCCCGACCATAATCTATGGTATCATGGGATGGATGTCTAATGTGTTAAATATTATCTCCTTGAGGAATCTAATCTGGTAGATTACACTAGTCTTCTCTACTTATTGACATTTTATCCAAAAACGTTTATGGAACACGTGAATAATGTCAGTATCATGACTATAATTGGATAAGGTTATTCGGGACCTCTAAACTATGTTATTACTAACCTTTATAAGATTTTGAATTGTTAGTAGATACATAATGGCATATCTATTAGGAAGAAAATATTAAAAATATTGTATATATTTTTTAACAATAGATCCAAAATGATTATCAAAAATCAATGATCCTGAAGAATCAACAATATAAAGGACCCAAGACACATTCCAATATCAAAATTTCTAACTAAAAACATCCATCTGCATATAAAGGCTACTATAATTATAACATTTCTACACTCCATAACCTACAAAATCATATTTTATAATTCCCAATGTGTATATGAGACCAATTTAAAGAAATATAGTAAGATCCATGTTTCTATCATGTACCCATCCGAGGTGATTTCTTTTTCCTCCCCATCACCTTACCCAAATGAAAGTGGGTAAAGAGATTAAATAATGTATATAAATGTATTTATAGATGGAGTCCAATATTAGACCCCCTTTTGTCCAAAAATACTCTTAGATGTACCTTATTTATGAATGGCATGAGGTACATGTTTTCCCTTATGCTTCATCATGGAATAAATTGATCATAAATTCAACTAAATATGTGGATTCCTCTGATCATTTATTGGGTCTTAATAAATGATTATAGACTCACTAGTAGGTGGGGAAGTTGTTCATATCTAGTGAACACAGTCATTGATGTCCCTAGATGGGTTATATGTGTGAGTATACATGAAATTTTCAGTCTTACAAAACCTCAATGATTACATACAATAAAGGATATCTCTAGACTCCTCACATTTTATGTAGACCATATAGGACCATACCCACTCATATATGAAATTCCACAGGGGTATAAATTCCATTAATATGTTTATACATGATGAATCTTAACAAAAATATCATTTACGATGGTGGATTATTATTGGAGACAAATATCTATAATTCCAATTTATCACTAATCATATTTTTAATGTTCTAGAGAATTATGATCCATTATTTATTATATTATAGTTGAAATGATCCAGCCAATCAGTGTCCATATCTCTTCAATGAGTAGTATTTGGTGTCTTCTTTGTAATCCATGATGTCAATGTCATATCATAGACTGTACAAAAAAATTCGAATTCTTTTTCACAATGAATATTCTTGTTAATACATGGTATTTAGGTGTACATGAACAATTTTTCAAGGCTTAGTGTGTCTATATAATTGGGTCCAAATAATCATTTTCATCTCTTTCATTCGAGCAATATACATTTTTTATCTTTAGAATTCATTTTAAGAGTTGTGATTATATTACTTAAGTATTATTTCTCAACAATATATCTCAAAAATCCCATTCAAAAAAATTTTATTGAGGAATTAATATTGTACTAATAATGAATGGTTTGGTAATAAAATCATTGTCATCATGTTACAAGTAATGTAAAAATCATGTATATATATCATAAAATTATTTCTAGAGAAATTAAATTAACTGAAATAAGGAAAGAATAAAAACACTGTGAAATATTATAGAACCTTATGATATCCTTTATAATTACATAGAGGAAATAGAGTTACTAGAGTTTAACTAATTCACATGATTAAATTCCCTATCATAAGAATTTTTTATGGAATTCAATACACATCATCTTTATTTGATAAATACCATACGTGTATTGAATTCCATAAAAATGACGTGTATTGAATTCCGTAATTGAAACACACACCCGAAATCATCTGTCTTTGTATTGATCCAGCCCATTATAAATCCCGATCCTTTTCATGGGTATTTTATGAGATGAATATTAAGTTTTAAAGTTTCATATATGTCTAACCATCATAATTTGGGATCTCCATTGCTTGTTTATGAGTTTTTTAAGAAAGGGTGGTTACTTCATGATTTGGGCCAACTGTGAGCCCATTCCCAGTTTTAAAAACTGAATTTGTTTCTTTTATACCATAGGGAACTAAAATGTTTTAAATGGGTTTTATGTTTGTTTAGGTCTGGTATTTATAGTTTTAGGGTTTTTAAACCCGCGATGGGTGATTTCGGGTGTGCGTTTCAATTACTCCAAAGATTTGAGGAAGGATATACCTTGAACATGCCTTTATCATAGAAGTTTCATCATTTTAATATTATCCTATACTGATATAAATGTTTATTATTGTTTTTAATCCTTTTTATAATTTTCTTGGTGTGCAAAGTCGTTGTTTAATCACTATTATGTGAAAGGTAGTGTTGTTTTTTCATGAAAGTTCTCAACAAGTGTTTGTTTAAATGTTCCATTATCTTTTGAAAATATTTTGTGAGGTTTATAATCTGGTTTATGGTATTTTTAACATGTCACAGTATCTTGAATGAAAATATGACATTCAATTGGTGTTTTATTCCTTTTCATGTACATAAAATTAATTGTTTTGTTTAAAAAGGGCATGACATGTGTTCGGTAAATTGCCCGGTTGGCTTTTATGTGTGATGTGTGATTTAAAAGTTATTTGATTGGAATTATAAAGGAATTGGAAGAATTATAAATGGTATTTTTGGGAACTTATATTGATTTCCAATTTGGATTTGTTGTTACAAACAAGTGGGATTTTATTTACAACATATTTTGGCCTGAGTTGCCCAAAAATAGACCGTTTCACATCTTTATGAAAATGGTTGTGTTTTGAATATTTAACCTGAGTATTATAAGAGATTTATGAATGATTTTTTCTGTTTTAAATGATGTTTATACAGATCCTTAATAAAATTAAAATGCATACCTTCATCAAAGGTTAGTTTTGAGAAAATGATTAAAGGCCCATTTGGCATTTCCTAGAAATGAAGGAGTGTTTCAATTGTATATAACAAGTTGTGCAATTGGGATTGTTTTATGGTCCATTAAATGATTTTATGAAATGTTAATTGGGCTTCCAAATATTATTTGGTTTGGTTTTGATGTGTGTTTATAGTTGAAAGAGTGTTTTTGAAAGATTTTTATGTGCAAAGCCTCAATACACTTCATGAAATTTTTTTACCAAAATATTTAGCGGTTTGTTGATTAGTGTAAGAAATGTGAAGAAAGATTATGGGATGTTTGTGTTTTTATGGTTTTGTAATGGAATGTGGATGTGAAATGTGTATTTGATAATATGTGTAACTTGATTGAGCATTAAAGGGAATCCCAGGTATCTAGTTTAGTGGACGTGTACTAGTATGCTAGTGATTCTGTGGGGGTTGGCCTCTGTCTCACGTAGAATGTTTGGTGATGACAACACTAACTAAACTATGATGATGATGATGATTGGGGACCTCTAGGTTATGGGTATGTTCCATACTAGTGGCTCGTGCACGACAACAGATATTTATTATGGTTACTTTCACCGAGATACAAGGTACCAGGGGCTCACAACTAACTAGTACCTAGGGGTATTCCCGTGACTAGTGCTCATTGGCTATTTTGTACTCACCGTCGGCATATGATATGTTTGGTAGGTAAATTTAGTATTATGTGTTATTTATTTAAAAGTTAAAATTCTTTAAAGCAGCACTCTTGAAAACTATTTTCATTTTGATGTTGCACCTCTTTGAGAAAAAAATTGTTACTAGCATTTTTGTTTATAAAACATGCATGTTTTTGTCTGATAATTATTATAGCATGGAACATCATTTGAAAACCATACTTTCAAATCTTGAATTTAAAACTATAAATTTATGTTTCTTTTATTTTAAAGGAATGTGCATTGGGAATAGAATATCGGGCTAACCTACTGAGTTTTAATACTCACGCTAATAGTCTTTTACTTTTTTTAGCCCTTGTGCAGGTTTCATCTTTAGTTCGATCACCTTGGGCGACATTTTATCATTATGTTGGAGAGTGACCAGAAGTGTCACATGGAGTTATTTTTTCATCGGGATTGTTCAGTTGAGTTGTTGGTTTTGTTCTAATTTTAGTTTCTTGTACAAATAATATTTAGTTCAATTTTTATATAAATTCATTTTGGGTTGTTCGTTTATTTCTGCTGTTTGTTTGATTGTTTATATGTGGGCGAAATCGTTCCCTTGTGTACTCTATTGATGCCCTTGGTGATTTTCAACATCCCGGGAGGATCGGGAACACCACTCGGGACTTGTCACAGGCTGGCCTGGGTGACCGGTTCAGGGTCGAGTGCTGGTTCGTGACACTGAGAATCAACTAAAATAATTTAAATGGAAATTGTCCACATAATACATTAAATAATGAGAATAATTATTGAATATTAAACTGTTATAATTCCTACAAGATATTTAACCTTTATCATCCACAAATAACATTAAATGATGATCGTACCCCAATGAAATTATACAATGAGTATACCCACTATCATTTTAAAATTGTGTGCCTCCCCAAAACATTATACTAGGAATGTTCCCATAGGGAATTAGACTATGAAAATAAACATATTCCTATAAACATATAGTATCACATAATAAATCTTATCAATTAGAATCCCTTCTATATATTAAATTATTATCATCCCCATATGACTCTAAAACATGAGAATATTATTATGAAACTAAACCATGAGTCCCCCTATATGAACATAAATAATAAAATCTCTGATGTGATGAGAATGTGACTCCCTCATAGTTTGGCATAATTAATCACTATCACACTGATATCCAACATGATTTATATAATCATAATAATTGATCATATGTTTTCCTCTATTATAGATCAAATTGATGGACATGAAATATGTCTAAATGGATATGGAATCAGGAATGGGATAAATATATATATATTATATATAAGGGACATCCAGACAATGAAACAAAATCCATGAAGGGATTTATTTGATATTCTTTTATAACATTCACATATAGTTTCCATTATCATAATGATTGTATTGATAGTGATCTTACCTTTAAAAATATAGAATGTAGGACCAAAAAATTTTCTATTAATGAAAATCATGAATAAATTGTTCTTTTATAAACCATAAAAAATACATATCCTGTAGTAATCATTGAAAATATAATGTAATACAACAAATAATTTATATTAGATAACTTGGATATTGGGGAACGACAAGGACAATCCCGAAGGAACCAGATATTATATAAAGTAAGGAAAGTCATGGATAAGGGATAAAACCAGAAACATCCTCATCTAGATATAATAAGGATCATGTATCTCATTAATCTTTAAAAACATAAAATATTTATGACCAAAAATTTATATGTTCATAGGGTACTTATAAATAACATATTTGTGGAAACCAAAATATAATGAGGTATTATAAGAACCACAATATCGGTATTACTGATCACTAAAATATGCCATATAATTATACTCCCATTCTACTTATCCATGAATATTGAGGGGTGATTTCACCTAACTGAGATCTTCATATCAGTCGATGGGGTACATATCAACAATGACAGATGTTCTAAATACAATATTAGTGGTAAACACAAACCAATAAAATATTAATAGAAAAACACCACCATTTTTGGATTTACAGAACCAACCGATTGTATGGGGGACATATGTATAATCATGATTTAGGGGGAACAAATCCCATTATAGATTGGAGAACATATTCCATATAAGTATTACTATTAATAGAATAAAACCATTGAAGTGTACTTAAATATGTAATACATATGAGGGATTATTCACATTCCTTATAATTTCTTCTGGTCGTTTCCATCCTCATATCTACATTTAGAATATCATACATATTTTAATGATGTACCCTAAAATATGAGGATAAAAATCACCCATTAACCCCTTAAAATACAATACAAAAATATATGATATTTCTAAAATCTCATTCTATATTTAAAATCTTGGAGAATATTTTATATTGCTTTCTGATTCATACACCCGAATTAAAATATATTAAGAACACCAAAATCTATCTAGTTTAGAGAATAACCATTATTATTATATTATTTGTAATCCTGAAGTGATAAATAGGTTGTAATATCTCTTAAATAGAATATGTGGATCCAAACTATAAGGAAATTATTGTGTAGGGGATATTTTTTAAAAACATAATACTATGGAAAGGATTTCATTTGTAGTACACGTTTTGTCAGGACATTTGTTTTCAAGGAAATTTTTCTAACCACATGGAATGCAATATCTATAAAAACAGCTCATAAAGGTTTCATAAAAATTATATTCCAATTATTGAACTTATTTTGTGAAATATACGGTATATTGTGACATATAATACTAAAATTTTAAGGAGTCACATCCCTGTTACACACCATGATTGTATTGTCCCATAGGGTGACTTTCTATGTTAGGTATCTAGAACTATACTCTAAAACTTCCCCTTGTTACTAAGATAAAAATATATGGAATATGACCCATAAAAATGCCATGGGTAATATATACATACATATGGTAACTAAATCTGTCATTAAATAAAAAATATTTATATCTTAATTACATGTCATGTGATATTTAGAGGCTCAACAATGACATTTGAAATGTGGGTTATGGGATACAAAAATAATATACTGATGAACTACATGCCATGTATTTAGGAAAACTAAATCCAAATGATTATCCTCTATTATTTTTACTACTATACCCACTCAATATATTTAAAAACCATGATTCACTTATAGTATCAACACGTTTATCTCTAGAAATCAAAAAATGCATATAACATTAATCAAGAATGAACATAAAACATAAATTCCAAAATTTTATAAATTTAATTTAAATTAATTATTATAATTTATTTATTCATCATATAATAATTATCTTCGGATATTTTTATTTGAGTTTCTGAAATAGTTAATTGTTTTGTTAATAGTGAAAAAATGGTTACATTATAATGCATTAAAGATTTTGATATTATATTGATAAAATAAAAACCTTATGATTTATGAAACAATTTTTAATAAAATACTATATATTAATTATTTAATATAAATATTATAAAAGTATAGTGTTTATCTTAAAAATGTGTTTAATTTTTTTGGTATTTCATGTAATATTTTCAATTAAAAAAATTATATTTATTTTTTTCCTTTATTCATAAATTTAAAAGATTCCGTTAAATTTTTGTATGGATTGGAGAAAAAATATACTTTTTTTCATAATACAATTAATTCCATTGTATCTAATTTCTAAAAATAGTTTTCTGTAAAATCATTTTCTTTCTAAAAATACATTTTATTCAAAAAAACATTTTTCATAATGTTTTCAAAATAGAAATTAAAACTAAATTTACAAATTGAAGGAGTTAAAAAAAATAATATGGATTAAATATTTTGAATCCTAATAAAAAATATAATATAATATAATATTGTTTTTTATAAATAATAATAACCTTGGTAAATATTTAACAAGTTAGTTATTAGTAAAATGGGTTCAAGGGTTCAAAATAAACAAATAAATCATTTATATAACACAAAGAAACGTTCATACAAAATATTTTGAATTTATTTATACATTAATATTATCGCATATAATAAGAGTCATTTTAGATCCATTAATATTTAATAAGACATTATAAAATATTAATCATTCAAACAATCCTCACGTTGTCTTGTATGCAAATAATAGAAGGACATCACAAATTATCTCTTCTTCAAACATACAGATCCAATTATTTTAGATAAGAACATAGCAAATAATTTCCTAAAACACTGCCACAATTTTTATTATCATTTTATTATTAGAACATTTTCTAAAAGGGATTTAGCATTAAACCTAAGGAGGTTGTGTAATTAAAAGGAATATCTCTTTACAACATATTATCTATTAATTTTTTATATACCTCATTCAAATGTATAATAAAATAATTGTGTATTTTATAATTATATTTTATTATGTTTATGGTCCAAAATGTATTCATCTCTATCTCTATCAAATGGGTAACATATCTATCATTCACGCATACATGCAGACCACGACGTCTAGAAGTAATATATTTTGTTTTTTCAATCCATCATCCATGTACGGTTATTATAATATTAAAAATGTTTATATAAAGTAATTATTAGATAACTATGATTATATAAATAGTATATTTATTTTACATTCTTACACTTTAACTAATTAAAATATGAAACATTCTCTCAAGGGTACTTCTAGACTACCACCCCCACGAAGGGATGTGATTAATTTATCATGAATATCGTTAAATGATTATTAAATTTTCATAATATATAAATATATATATATATATATATATATATATTATTTAAATCATTATTATCTTTTGGTATATGATGTAACCATGAAAAACAGATCAACAATAAGAACAATTGAGAAAAAAATAAACCAAACATTTCAAAGTTGTAACATGGAAAAATGATTTTAATAACGAATTATAAATATGTTGGTATTTAAATGTAATAAGTGAATTTAATATTATATTATATTAGTATATATGGTTCTATTAAAAATTATATAAGAATAAATCTATTTTTCATAGGTTTAAAATCACTTATAAGGAATTTCTAACTTGTGTTTCATGGTTATGTTTAAATATTTTTCATATGATTTTTTATATTCATATTTCATTTTATAAAGTTATTGAATACTAAAATTGTAAATCAAGTTTGTTTTATATTAATGTTCTAATATTTGGGTATACCACTATATATTTTATTTTTCACTTATTCGAACATGTATCAAAAAGTAACATAGATGGAAGGGACATTCTTTTCAAAATTAAGGATTAAATATTTAAATCCAAATCCATTTCATCAATGTAAACTTTTCCATAAAATTTTTATTTGAATGATTTTATTATTTTAAAAAAAATATTATTTTCATTTTCCCATATTAGACAATATATAAATGTTTTCAAAAATAAATCCCATTTTCATTTTCCAAATGAGTAATTTTTTTTACCAAAGGTGTTACAAAAAGTATTTTTTTAAACATACAATGGACGAATTATTTTTCCACCATCATGACTACAAAAAATTTAGATATTTTTTAAAAAATTTAGATTTTTTTCGTCAAATAGATTTATTTTATTAATATTCTATATATCTATATATTATAAAAAAAGTAATTACATAATTTAAACTATTAATTTTCTTCTGAAAATTCCCTCATGATATTTTAAAGGTTTTATAATCAATAATTATACTCATTTATGTTACTAGAGATATCATATAACTATAACTACATTATTTTATCTATGTGTGTTTTATTATTATGATGATAAAGAATTATTTTCCTTATATTTTATTTAGTGAAAATTGTTGTTGACATTTAAATTTTTTTTGAAAACATTATATTGATCATTCACAATATGTTGAATACATGGGACATGTAAGTGACTGATGGGAACTGGTTAGAGATATCCCATTCAAAAATCGAAATGTTTCTTGATATAGAAATGTATGGATGCCAAATTTTATGGGAATATAATTTAAACATACCCATTTATTAAGAAGGATATTCTAGTTGAGATGCCTTGGTGATAAGATACATAATATATTTGTTTTCTCTCCATGATCATTAATTTCCAGAATTATGTATTTCCTTAAATAATAAGTAAATTCCTATTATTTATGTGATATATATGTTAATAAGGTTTTTCTATATTTATTAAAATCAAGTAATTGATACATTGGAATGTATTTTGACAATATGCCTATAAATATTGATTATTTATCTTTTACTCTTGAGAACATCCATTGTTTGTATCCTTTAATGATTTTTTTGAGCTCACCCATTATTTTTTACCATTACTTAAGATACGAAGAAAGATATTATGACTGACATCGATGCTAAAATCATTTTCCATCTAATTTTTTTTTATATTTCCAATTTAATAAATGAATCATTAAGATATTTAGTTTGCTGAAACGTGTATAATTTTGTATCATGTGTAGTGAGATTAATTTTATCATTTAATCAGGTATCAAAGTAAAAAATAACTAAAAGATAATTTAGTATGTTTTTTGTGATGGTATTAGAAAAAAATTAGTAAAAACCATGGAAAATATATTTTAGAATAAAATACATAACATGGGAATTATTTAAAACTCTTATGATATTAGATAAGATACTATGTCATATAGATTTTTATTTTATAATTAAATTTCCATGTTCAGTATGTGACAACTGATAATGAAAATATAAAAGGTGTTGGAACTGAGACGATCTTTTGAATATTAAGATATTTGTTTAAGGTTAAGAAAAATATCCTTTCATTAACGGATAAACCTATTGTACCATATTTTGATTCACTATATTTATATATCTCAAAGTGACATAAGACTAAAATGTTAAATATAACTAAAAATCCTTTGGTAAATGAAAAATAAACCATCTTTGTAAAAATTTATTCAAGCATTGGTAATTGTGGAATATAAAGTTTATATTCTGGTATTGTATTGTATGTGGGAAGATAGAAATACATGGTGGTCACTAATCTAGATAAATAAATTTTGATTATCAAATAGAAACTATAGAAATAATATAATTTAATGTTATGCCCTTCATGAAACATAGTTTTTAGGAACAATGATGTGAAATTGAGAAGAAGTACATCAATTTAAATTTTAAGGAAAAAATAAATTATTTCATAGTGTGTGTACAACTTTATATGACTATTAAGGCTTATTGTACACTATATAGGTATTATAAAAACAAAATATTTCCCATTTTAAGTGTCTTTAATCCGTTTCAGTGAAGGGAATATATTTCTATGACATTTTTATCATAAATTATAATTCATCATGTTCCATCAAGGAAAAAAAATTACTAGATCACATATATTTATGGGAATTTAGGAAAAGAATATACCAGTAGATAACCATGGAATTTGAAATGTGTTAATGATGAATCAAACAGAGTATATGATTTCCAATATGCAATAAATTTGGAATGAATCTCCTATGGAATTACTTAATTGAATCATGAGTGTATTTAAATTTAAGAGAATGTTTCCACAAAGCTAATGAATGAAAGGAAAATAATGATACTAATACTATAAAACACATCAATTGTATGTATGTGGGGATTTATTCAAACCAATCTCCCAATATACAGAGGATCCTCCCATTGAAAATGGATCAAGTCAAAGTCTAGGTTTATATGATTAATATAGCTGATGTTGAAATTTAAAATGTTTTGGTGGAATATACTTTGATAATAACCTAAACTATAGTTAATTGGTTCATTAATTTATGATCATAACACTCTATTTTGTAGTCCATTTATTCCATTAAATTTAAATATTTCTCTAGAAGCATAAGAAATGAGTTTTTAATTCAAAAACCATGTGGAAGTCATACTATATCAAGGATGTATCAGTGATTTCACATTATGAAACATATATATACACTATTTTGTGAACATGATAGTTATTCTATTGAATTTGTTTTTATAATATTTAAAATTCCTAGTATTTCTTATTATAAATATTTTTTTTTCATATTTCAAGAGATTATGTTTCATGATGGTAATAGGGATTCTATGATCTTCATTTGGGATACTACATCATATGAGTTATATCTAGATTCACATATTGTATATATTATTAATGAAATTATTAGGGAAAAAATGAATACCCAGCCTATTAATAGGATAAAATACAATGATCAAAGGATGTGCATTTTGTTAAGAAAATATTAGTCTGTTTAATGAATAAATACTTTAACATCCACTTAAGTGTGATGTTTATTTTTCCATTATTCCTAACCCAAGAGAAAATCCTATATATCAGACTCCCTAAAAGATATAAATATTTGAATTAGTGGAACTAATAAGATAGTTCTTAGAGTTTCTTATTGTCACGACCCGCCTTTACCAAAATGAGGGAAGGGTCAGCAGATTGCCAGACCCTTCCTTATTTAAGTTGGAGGAGAGATAATGACCCTCGAAACCTGCCTTCAATAGGTCCCGAAGTGGCGACTATCACCAAGGTTATAGAAATTTCTCAAAAATGGAAGGCATTACCCCTTTTTGTTTTATAGGATCGGGAGATAAGATAATGAAACCCAACAACACCAAGGTAAAAGAAAATTAAAACAAAAAGTACGCCATTCCCACATGCATGTTTCAAATGTAATAGCCACAGAGTACAGAATGTAACTACAAAGGAAAGTACCAAAGAAAGAAAAATAGCAACTGCCCTGAGGGTCCGAGCTAGTATAGTCCTGCGCGATCCCCGAAGTCCACCTGGAAACCTGAAAGCAGTTTTATATACGTAGGGTGAGCATACAAGTACACTCAGTAAGGAAAACCAAAGACTCTCGTGCACAAGTGGGGGAAAATTCTAACGTCCCGTGAGAAATGAGGAAACCAAACACCTATCAAGGTAAACTATCCACTCCAGGCCTCACCAAGGCACACTCCCCAAATAACGCAAGTCAAGTAATATATAATCAGAGCACATCGATGTTTGGGTACCCCGCGCCACTTTTCCACTGGTTATTGAGACATCCTACGAATCGGACCAATCCCGCCATTCTCACCGCAGTCCCACTGCCACACCCGCCCGCACACACCTGGGCCACAACCACTCGCAGTCCCTCTACCGAAATCCCGCCCGCACACACCTGGGCCTCAACCGTCACATGTAACCATGCCTGCAATCACCTAGGCCAGAACAACCACCACCACACCCAAAGACACATGGGCTAAAGGATCCATTTCCACGCCCGAAGACACCTGGGCCTCATCCTGAAGACGCTTGGGAATCCACCTGCCGCACACACCTGGGCAACCACCACACTACCCCGCCCAAAGGTTCTTGGGCTAATAATGGACCTCAGGCCATCACAGCCTGCCTGAAGGTACTTGGGCTATCCGTGAAAGGGAGCATAAAAGGATCTAATAACCAGCCACTAAGAATAGTGTTGGAAAAAACACCCTCTCCCATGAAGTGGGGGTGTTCGGAACTAAGTGCTCAACTTGGGTGGGGCGCGAATAAGAAACACAAAACTGAAAGTATAGATATAGGTAACAAGCACTCACCCGTGTCTAGGTTTTTCTAATCGGCCTACGGAACATAACACCACTATATCCGAGCCACAAGTCATTACTCTCGCCATCAAGACCCATTGTCCCATTCTTGTTTCATGTTCAGTAATAATGTTTAAGTCTAAGAACTACTGGGAAACTAGTAAGCATAGGAACATGTCCAGAAAGTAAACAATCAAACAACAACCATAACGCCCACACCCGGTTCTCAACAACAGAGGATCCCACCCCAATTTGTGATATGAAAAAGTATCCACCGGGCCTTAAAACTCACAAGCGCCAAGTGTATAAAGGAATAGGGGATCCCATCCCCTCTCACATCTCCTGCCATCGGCCTGAAAGGAAACAACCAACTACCACCAACAAAACAATCATGGCCTTGCCGGTATTTTCAGATTTAAACGACTTAACACACTCCACGATTCAAATTCTATGTGCCCTATCCGGGAGTCATCACAGAAGTGTTGATCCTGGTGCTTTCAATTATTTCAGCCGAATATACGTGATTAACCAATTCACTTTTCACAGCAGGAGCTTACATCAACAAACATGCCTTTTAAAACATCAGCAGGGTTCATTAGTGCACAAACAACAAGCACCAACGACCTCGATTTTCAGAAGGCATAAGCCAGCACAACTCAACAGGATGGCCATAGAAGAAACAACATCAAAACAAATATAAGACAACATCAACAACACAACCCCCTCTCTTTCATTATTGAATTCTTTCATTATATTCATTATGTTCGGTCCAATAAGTTTCGCAGAATCAAAAGCACGCCCACCCCTGCATGATACAAAAAAGAGATAGGCGAAGGAGAAATTCCCTACTTGTTTGATCGACGATCAATGCTTAGGCTGGGCGCGGAACTTTACGGATAATGATGTGCCCGATGCACCAGAATCTATTTGTGAAAATCAATGATACAGGAAAAGAGAAACCACGGCTAACCCTTGGTTTATAAGAGCTGGGGACGGTTGGGGTGAAAACGTGAAACCGCGTAAGGTGCGGGGGTCATGGGTTGACCACGCGGCTCCACTTGTCACAAAAAGGGGTCAGGTAGTTTAAGCCTACTCATGAATTGATTAAGTAATTAATTAAAACTCTTATGTACGTTACGGGTCTTTAAAACATGCTTAAACAAGATAGAATAGAGTTTAAAACCCTATTTGCGCAAAGGAGCGCTACTGGAAACAACTTGACAAGGCTGGGTGACGCCAATCGGTCTCACCGATCGGTCTCACCGAGACGTCACTCCTTTAGGACCTGGATTTTGGCAAAGGGAAGAACCAAGAGAGTCTGGGTCATCACATAAGATACCTCTCAAACTATTCTCGTCCTCGAGAATTAAAACAACCCAGAAGGAAAGGGCGGGTCCGAACAACCACCCCGAAAGATACCTCTCAAGAGTGAACCTCATCGTTAACTAAAAACACTTCCTGTCATGAACCAAGAAACATACCATGCCAAACTGCTCGGGCATGTGGGTTGGGGAGTCTCCTCCCCCATGTCACGATATTATCCGCTTTGGGAGGCACTTACTCGCCCGCACAGGTTTAATCACATCCATCTTAATGCGTCTTGATTAGGTGTCGGGTTCTCTCCTTCCCCATAGTCGGGGATTTTTTTACACACAAATAGAGGAAAGAAAACCAGAAAATTTCATAGCCAAAATACAAAATGTTCCACCACAACAGGTACAACAAGGAACAAAACTAAAAACAACTCCGGGTACTGGGTACACATCTGTGCTTCCCTCTCCCACGTACTCTCCTCAAGCCCACCATGTCTCCACAACACACGAACCAAGGGGATGGTTCACCTGTGAAGCACCTTTTCATTGCGATCCTCGATCACCATTGGTCTCTCCACAAAGGTCATGTCTTCCTCAACATCCAGCTCACCCCAATAAAGGACGTGTGAATAGTCATGCATATACTGAAGAAGCTGGGACACATGGAAGACATTATGTATCCTTAGTAGCGGTGGTGGCAATGCAAGCTGGTAAGACACTTCGCCGACCCGCCGCAACACTTGGAAGGGTCTGATGAATCTGGGAGAAAGCTTACTCCCCTTGTCGAGCCTCTGCTGCCCACGCCGAGGGGAGACCTTTAAGAACATGTGGTCCCCAACCTCAAACTCCAAGGGCCTCCTCCTTGTATCAGCATACGACTTCTGTCGGTCCTGGGACACCTTCATCCTTTCCCGTATGAGCTGAACCTTCTCTGTCGTGTCCTTCACCACCTCTGGACCAAGGATGCCTGCCTCTCCTACTTCGGTCCAACACACAGGAGAACGACATGGCCTCCCATAAAAAGCTTCAAATGGGGCCATGCCAATGGTAGAGTGGTAGCTATTATTGTAGGAAAACTCTAACGGAGGCATGTGTTGCACCCATGATCCTCCTGATTCCAGAACACATGCTCGCAGCATATCCTCCAAGGTCTGGATGGTGCGCTCTGTTTGTCCGTCTGTCTAGGGATGGAAAGCAGTGCTAAGGAGTAACTGGGTGCCAAACACATGCTGTAATCCTCTCTAGAATAACGAGGTAAACCATGTATCCCTATCTGAGACTATAGACCTCGGAACCCCATGCAACCGCACCACCTCATCCATGTACTTTCGTGCCAAAGCATCCACAGCACTCGACTCCCCGATCTCCAGAAAGTGAGCCGATTTCGTCAACCTGTCCACTACCACCCAGATGGAGTTGTACCCTCCTTGGGCCTTGGGTATTACCAGGACGAAATCATTCGAGATTTCATCCCCCTTCCACTCGGGGACATCTAGAGGCCGCAGTAGGTCTCCTGGAACTCGGTGTTCAGCCTTCACTTGCTGACACACTAAGCACTTGGCCACAAACTCTTCCACCGCTCTCTTAACTCCGGGCCACCAAAACTACCACTTCAAACCCTAGTACATCTTGGAAACTCCTGGGTGTACCGCCAGGGGTGTGTTATGGAACTCACTGAGAACCTTGCCGCGCATCGCCTCCGGAACAAACAACTTTTTCTGGAAAAGATTCCGGTTCTGACTGTCCTCTGTCCATCCTTCCGGAGCATTTCCCTCGTCAACTTGGTCACGTATCACTTCACACTCTAGGACTCCCCACTGAGACTCCTCCACTTGCTGAAATAGGGATGACTGCACTGTCATCTGATATTGGCATCCTCTGCCGCTATCCATCTTCGCATCCAGTGTAAGGCAGCCAACTCCTCTATTGCCTTCTAGGCGTCCGCCCACCCTCGGACCACATCCTTCTCCGTCCTCCTGCTCAAGGCATCGGCCTCCACATTGCCCTTGCCCTCAGTATAAGAGATTTCGAAGTCGTAATCCGGGAAGAACTCCACCCATCTCTGCTTTCGCAAGTTTATGTCCCGTTGGTAGAAGATATACCTCAAGATTTTGTGGTCCGTGAAGACCACAAAGAGTTCCCCGATGAGGTAGTGCCACCATTACTTTAGCGCAAAAACGACCGCTGCAAGCTCCAGGTCGTGGATGGCATAATTACGCTCATCAGAACGCAGCTGCCTGTACCCATAAGAGATCACCCTTGTCGCTGCATCAACACGCACCCCAGCCCCTGTCCTGAAGCATCACAGAACACCTCATAAGTCTCCCCTTCTTCTTCTAATCTCAGCACTGGGGCACTGACCAACTTCTCCTTCAGATAGCTGAAGGCTGACTGGCACTACTCACTCCATACGAAAGCCTGGTTCTTCTTGGTCAGAGCGGTCAAAGGGGCTGCTACTCGGGAGAATTTGGGTACGAATCTCCGGTAGTAACCTGCCAGCCTGAGGAAACTTCAGACTTCTACGACATTCTTGGGTGCTTCCCAAGAAACAACTGCCTCAACCTTTGATGGGTCGACCGCTACCCTCTGCTCTGACACTACGTTCCCAAGGAATTGCACTTCTCGTGTACAGAACATGCATTTTGACAACTTCCCATAGAGCTGGTGCTGTCGGAGGACCTCCAAAACTGTCTTCAAGTGCTCTGCATGGTCCTCTGCTGACCTTGAATAGAACAGGATATCGTCGATGAACACAACCATGAACCAATCTAGGTACTCCCAGAAGATGGAGTTCATAAGCCCCATGAACACAGCCAGGGCGTTTGTAACACCAAAGGGCATGACTACGAACTCAAAGTGTCCATACCTACACCTGAATGTTGTCTTCGGGATGTCGCTCTCTTTCACCCTCAACTGGTGGTACCCAGAACACAGGTCGATCTTTGAGAACCATCCTTCCCCTTTCAGCTGGTCAAAAAGATCCTCTATCCTTGGGAGAGGGTAGTGGTTCTTGATCGTCACCTGATTGAACCTCCTGTATCTATGCAAAACCTATGACCACCATCTGTCTTATTTGCAAACAAGACAGGAGCACCCCACTGTGACACACTCAGACGAACATAACCCCTCTTAATCAGATCGTCAATCTGTATCCGCAACTCCCGTAGCTCTAAAGGTTCCATCTGGAATGGAGCCATCAAGATTGGACGAGCGTTGGGCTGTAGGTCTATCCCGAACTTGATATCACATCGAGGGGGGTAGAGTCATCACCTCCTCAGGAAATATGTCCGTAAACTCACGGACGATCTCTGGCACTTCCACCATTTCAGCATCTACTGATTCGACTGTCAGCTCTGTCAACAAGGAGAGGAGAGGTTCCTCTATCCCATTTCCCTTCGGACTGATTCGCTCGCTAGTTAAGGTAACACGCCGGCCGTCCAAGTCCTAGAACACCACCCTTCTTTGGAAACAGTCGATGATGGCACACACAGAAAATAGCCAGTCGATGCCTAGGATGAAATCGTATGGATGAATCTGTAGCAGAAGAAGATCTCTAACTGACAGATGTGGTCCTATCATCAGTCTGCATCCCCGACAAACAAACAACAAGTTGGTCTGACCTCTGACTGGTGTGCTCAAAACCAGGGGCACTGGAAGTCTCTCTGCATCTAAACCCAGGTCACGGGCTAGGCTGGGTGCAACAAAGGAGTGCGAAGCTCCGGTATCGAACAAGGCATAAGCAAGAGTGCTAAACAGACTGATCATACCTCGAACAACCTCTGGCCCTGCTGGAACTATTGCCTCTACGGCGTGTATCTGTCCACGCCCAACTACCCTGCCCCTCGGCTGTCGGCCACCTCCTCGACCACGCCCTGGTCGAGGTCCTTGTAGAGCGCCCTGAGGTCTGCCTCCTCCTACGTCTGCCCTCGGAGGAGCAGGAGCTCGCTGTCCCTACTGCTGCTGCTGGAAAGGTCTGGCTGGAAGCTGCTGTTGGGGCGGGTGCTGGGGCTGACTGCCAGTGTTGTACTACACCTGGTCTGGGCACTGACTCAGGAGAAGCCCAGGGCTCCCACAGATAAAGCACCACGGTCCCGGGCCCATAGGAAAAGGGCATGGGATGGGGGATCGAAACTGAAACTGCTGGGGCCTGCTCCCTGCGGGTCGGAACCTAGAGGGTCCTAACACTGGAGGCCTGGTGCTGACGACCTTCCCCTTCGATGGTCCCAGCTGGATCCCCTCTCGCGACAATCCTCCTAGAGCATGCATCCTCTACACCACTTCGGCCTTCTTCTGGACCTCCATGTACGTTGGCAGGCTAAAGGGGGTAACATCATACTAGAGGGAGGGTCGGAGCGCCTCCTCTAGACATCTTGCCCGAGACTCCTCGTCGGGAAAGAGGTCCGGAGCAAAACGTATGAGGTCCTTGAACATGATCCCTAGCTCCCTCATGGACATACTCCCCTGCAGGGGGAGAGTAGTTCCTACCTCTTTTCTGCCTTCATCGTCGAGGAGAGGAATTCTGCCCGGAACTCCCTCTCGAAGTCCACCCAAGCCACCTCAGACTCCCTCCTCTCCCCCACGTAATGCGTCCACCACTGATGTGTCGCTCCCTACATCTGTATGATTCCCAAAGGAACCCAGTACTCGGTCGAGGCCCGAATCAAGCCTAAGGCTATAACTAGATCCTCTAGCCAGCCTTCTGTCTTCATATCGGAGGTGCTTCCCTCATACTTCTCGAGGGCCTGTTGCTGGAAGGCACGAAGAGTCTTCTGCCAATGGTCGTCCTCTTCCTCTCGATCAGCTCTCTGCCGATCAGCCAAGGTACTCTTCGGGGCCTCGACCTCTTGTACCACACGTGGTCGCCTTCCAAGTGCCATATCTGTAAGGTAAACAAGGATTGCCTAAGCCCAAGTAGTGTAGCATATCGTTCTTAAAACTTCATAAAATTTAATCTATTCATAATTCCCATGGTATCCCAGAAACCCAAGAACAAAAGTCATTATGATGCATGTTCCTTTCCTAGGGTCTCTACCCTGCAATCAGTGTGGCCTCACTTGGTCGTTCGGTAGGTCCAGAGTCCTTGCATTGGATCACGAGGGGCCCTAAAATCCCGTGTCCTAGCTGGTCTTCCCTGGCCTATTTCACACGCCATGTTCACCCAACACTGTTGCCTTACCATCCCATGCAATCCTCACCGTGCCTAATCCAGACTCAATCCTATCTCTCAACCATCACCTCTGACACCATTCTGTAATGACCCGCCTTCACCAAAAGGAGGGAAGGTTCAGCAGATTTCTAGGCCCTTCCTTCTTTAAGTTGAAGGAGAGATAATGAACCCTGAGACCCGCCTTCAATAGGTCCCGGAGTGGCGACTAGCACCAAGGGTATATAAATTTCTCAAAAATGGAAGGCATTACCCCTTTTTGTTTTATAGGATCGGGAGATAAGATAATAAAACCCAACAACACCAAGGTAAAAGAAATGTAAAAACAAAAGTACGCCATTCCCACATGCATGTTTCAAATGTAAAAGCCACAGAGTACAGAAGGTAACTACAAAGGCAAGTACCAAAGAAAGAAAATCAGCAACTGTCCCGAGGGTCTGAGCTAGTATAGTCCCGCGCGATCCCCGAAGTCCTCCTGGAAACCTGAAAGCAGTTTTATATACGTAGGGTGAGCATACAAGTACACTCAGTAGGGAAAACCAAAGACTCTCGTGCACAAGTGGGGGAACGTGCTATAGTCCCGTGAGAAAAGAGGAAACCAAACACCTATCAAGGTAAACTACCCACCCTAGGCCTCACCAAGGCACACTCCCCAAGTAACGCAAGTCAAGTAATATATAATCAGAGCACATCAATATTTGGGTACCCCACGCTACTTTCCCACTGGTTATTGAGACATCCTACGCATCGGACTAATCCCTCCATTCTCACCGCAGTCCCACTGCCACACCTGCCCGCACACACCTGGGCCACAACCACACGCAGTCCCACTGCCGAAATCCCGCCCGCACACACCTGGGCCTCAACCGTCACAAGTAACCATGGCTGCAAACACCTAGGCCAGAACAACCACCACCATGCCCGAAGACACATGGGCTAAAGGATCCACTGCCACGCCCGAAGACACTTGGGCCTCATCCCGAAGACGCTTGGGAAACCACCTGCCGCACACACCTGGCCAACCACCAAACTACCCTGTCTGAAGGTTCTTGGGATAATAATGGACCTCAGGCCATCACAGCCTGCCCGAAGGTACTTGGGCTATCCGTGAAACGGAGCAGAAAAAGAGATAATAACCAGCCACTAAAAATAGTGTTGGGAAAAACACCCTCCCCCATGAAATGGGGGTGTTTGGCAATAAGTGCTCAACTTGGGTGGGGCGTGAATAAGAAACACAAAACTACAAGTATAGATATAGTTAACAAGAACTCACCCAACTCTAGGTTTTTCTAACCTGCCTACGGAACATAACACGACTATATCCAAGCCACAAGTCATTACTCTCGCCAACAAAACCCATTGTCCCATTCTTGTTTCATGTTCAGTAATAATTTTTAATTTTAAGCACTACTGGGCAACTAGTAAGCATAGGCACAAGTCCAGAAAGTAAACAATCAAACAACAACCATAACGCCCACACCCGGTTCTCAACAACAGAGGATCCCACCCCAATTTTTGATATGAACAAGTATCCACCGGGCCTTAAAACTCACAACCAACGAGTGTAAAAAAGGAACAGGGGATCCCATCCCTTCTCACATCTCCAGCCATCGGCCTGAAATGAAACAACCAACTACCACCACCAACACAAGCATGGACTTGCCGGTATTTTCAGATTTAAATGACTTAACACACTCCACGATTAAAATTCTGTGTGCCCCAATCGGGATTCATCACAGAAGGGTTGATCCTGGTGCTTTCAATTATTTCAGCCGAATATACGTGATTAACAAATTCACTTTTCACAGTAGGAGCTTACAACCACAAACAGACCTTTTAAATCATCAGCAGGGTTCATTAGGGCACAAACAACGACCACCAACGGCCTCGATTTTCAGAAGGCATAAGCAAGCACAACTCAACAGGATGGCCACAGAAGAAACAGTATCAAAACAAATATAAGACAACATCAACAACATAGCCCCCCTCTCTTTCTTTATTGAATTCGTTCATTATCTTCTTTAAGTTCGGTCCAACCAGTTTTGCAGAAACAAAAGCACGCCCACCCTACATGATACACAATAGAGAGATGCGAAGGAGAAATTCCCTACTTGTTTGATCGACGATCGGTGCTTAGGCCGGGCGCAGAACTTTACGGATAATGATATGCCTGATGCACCAGAAGATGATTGTGAAAAGCCACCATCCAGGAAAAGAGAAACCACGACTAACCCTTGGTTTATAAGATTCGAGGACAGTTGTGGTGAAAACACGAAACCGCGTAAGGTGCGGGGGTCATGGGTTGACCATGCGGCTCCACTCGTCATAAAAAGGATTCGGGTAGTTTAAGCTGACTCATGAATTGATTAAGTAATTAATTAAAACTCTTATGTGCATTACGGGTATTTAAAACACACTTAAACAAGTTAGAATAGGGTTTAAAACCCTATTTGCGCAAAGGAGCGCTACTGGAAACAACTTGACAAGGCCGGGTGACGCCGATCGGTCTCACCGATCAGTCTCAGCGATCGGTCTCACCGATCGGTCTCGCCGATCGGTCTCACCGAGACGTCACTCCATTAGGACCCGGATTTTGGCAAAGGGAAGAACCAAGAGAGTCTGGGTCATCACACTTATGAGGAATCTATAATACATAGAAATTCACCTTGGTGACCCCCTATACATTTTTATTATTAAATATGGTACTATGAGGGTTTGAATTGTTTTTAGGGAACAATATTATTTTACAAAAAAAATTATTAAGTACCCCATATTATTGTCCTGTTCAATAAACTTCTAAGGGAGTAATATTTATCATAGATTCATCTTTTTTCGGAGTATCATCAACCATAGATTAATGAGGTATTTATTCATGTTATGACATTTGGAATGAGTTATGGATATTAAAAATTTATAGTAATTACCTTTGAATACAATAATGCAGCAATATATTTTATAGATCTAATAAATAATATTTTAATGGAATATAAAAAAACTCTTATTTATTGATGATATCATGATATACTATAATAAATTTTGGGATACTAAGAACCAATTTCAAATCATTAATGAAAAATATATAGAATATGAAATGTTTGTAAACATAAAAAAATTGAATCCTAACATATAGATGTTCCATTTATTATTCATATAATCCATATGGATATAACATTGCCCAATCCAGAAATATAAATTTTATGATTGAAATTAAATCATTGACAAATATTACTGAGTTACATATTTTCCTTAGTGAAGAATGTTATTATTAATGACCTAAACAAAAAAAATTATTTTCTAACAAATTAAACGAGTTGAAATGTAATAGTTTTATGATCATATGACCAAAAAAATTTAAAAACATTTGTCAATAATTAATGATGATACTATTAAATTCATTAGTATTTAAATTACCATGATAAAGAGTTGGGTTTCAGATATATATTGATGATGAAAATGTCATAATTTTATATTTCCATATGTATAATGATATATTGTTTTTTTATGTATCAATTCAGTTAAATATGCATGAACAAAATTTTCCCACCCATGATATAGAGTAGTTAGTTAAAATATTAGGATTTAAGATATGGATGAATTACCTATATAGTGAAATTTGTGAAATAAATATGGAACAATTAATATTGACATACAACCCCACAAAAGACCCCAATATGAGGAAAATTTGTTGACAATAATCACTCAAGGATTTTGATTTATTAATATACTACCATCATGGGAAGGCATTTATGGTGTGATATGCATTTAGTTGGAATGATCATAGTATTTGGGTTATCATTTTGACCAAAAAGGATTCTATATTAATGGATTTATTATATTTGGATATGTGAATCATTATTAATGGGGATATTACAATAATTTTCAAATTTTTTCTAACCATAAATATTGTATAAAATAGAATGTTTCCAGCTTAATGATTTTAATATTCAAAAATAAATTTAATATGTGAATGATGGTAAATTTGTATAAAAAATATATTATGATGGGATTAAAAAATTTACCAACATTTAACGTGTTCTATCAATACATAAGAAAAATATAGAATTATTTGATAAATCACACAGCTAATATATTTCAGTTAACCTATGTAGCCTAAATATGTATTGGGGTTTGAAGGATAATTTCTAGATGTATAAAATACTATCCGAAAATGAATATTATGTATAAATTTTTTTTCATGGAGTAAAGTCATAGAGTATAGATTTTAAAGGATCCATGAAAACACTACATGTTTTTGTTTGAAAATGGGATGATTACACAATAGACATTGTGAATCATATTTCAAAGACATTAAAGAAGAATGATGGTGTATAGGTTATTGTTTATTTCCATTCATAGAACACACATTTACACCCTCTAAGATAATATTAACCACATAATCACTTAAAATGACTCTATATTTTTAATTTTTTTGAGAATTCATGTTAAACCTCTTTCGATTCTATTTGATCATGACCCAATATTTACAATCAAATTATGGAAAAATCATCTGAATGCTTTCAATATATAGAATCAATTTTTAACTACATAAATTATTCAAATATATGGATTAACAAATAGAATTATCCTAACATTAGATACACATTGATGTCATTATCCTTTGACATTTGATATATGTATGGTTAGTATTTATCTTCATTGGAACTTTTAAATAATATTATATATTTTTAATGAATCAAAATTAAAACATATAAATATTTATAAGGGAATGAATTAAAATAAACTAACATGTATGGATTAATTTAGTGAATGTAACTTTTTACACCTAGTATGTAATTAGAAAAATATGACTAATGTGATAATTATTTAGAGCAAAATCAATATAGATCAATATTGAAAAAATAGAAATGTACACAAAATAATAATGGATTTATAATTTCTATTATAATATCATGATTTAGTATGTTATCTTCCTGAATGGGTTTTAATGACAGTAGAGGAAAACAATTTTCATTGTATATCGTGCAATTTGATATTTAAATTTAATTGGAGTTAAGGATAACTGTTCATCTATTCCACATAGCCTCTAATTATTTCATGTAGTGTTACATATATATTGATTTTGGATGTACATGAAATAAGAAATAAATTTCTCACCAACAAGGAAATAATATTTGAAACATACTTATATTACTACAAATAGAGTATTCATTTTCATTACAATATATAACATTTATTATAGAATTAGAAGAATTCACTTGTTATGGTAATTTTGAGAAATTAAAATAATAAATAAGTGAAATGGGAACCATACTAAGTTATAATAATTAAAAACACTCTTCATTTCAATTGGTGAAATTTTATATATTTCTTTGAATACTTTTTTTGAACCGGGAAGTGTGTAACACCCATGATTCAATTATTGTATGTAGTATTTTCTTTTTAAAGAAGTATTAACCAAATGTATATAGAAATATTCATGTTTACGAATACTTCATAAATTACCATCATTTATAAACATAATTTTTAGAAAACCATTTCCCATTTTTCTTTATTAAATAAAAATTATCTTAATAATAATATTTCTGATATTTCACAAATAGTTGACTATTTGGTGAAATATAAATAATACCAATTATACAAAACTATCAATATTGATGCAATAAATTTATTAAAGTGTAGCATGAAGGTTTGAAAATAATATTTATATGATGAATATATACATATATAAATTAATATAATTCTTATAAGAAATCATGGAAGAACAAAAGAAATTATTCTTATCAATATTGATGTCTAGATATTTTTTTGTCAAAATAAAAACGTTTTTAGTTCTTTTATATTAATCATGTATTTACAGGGTAAAGTGTTTTTATTTTAAATGAATATAATTCCATTTTTAATAATCCTAGTATAAATAATTAGTTTAGAATACAAATTTTATTTTATTTTTCTTTGAATAAATTATTATTCTTAAAACAAACATATTTTCTAAAAAAGGTTTCCGTCACATTTAAAAAATTATAATAATTTTAATTTCATTCACAGAATGAAATATAAAAATTTTAACCTAATTCAATTTTTTGAAACATCATAATTATTATTTTCTAATATGTTAAACATATTTTTTGTTCATAAGGAATGTTAACCATGTTAAATATTAATCAACTCAGCAATGAGTAAAATGGGTTAAAGGGGTTAAAAATAAGGATAAAATTATTCAAGATGATACTAAGTTAAAATTAAAACCATTGGTTAGTTTTATTTTTCCAGAACAAAATTATTTGTATAATATGGCTCATTTTTTTCAATTTTTTAGGAATAACACTTCATTATATTTTAGTCATTTTAAAAATTCATAATATTCCTCTACCGCTTTTCCAAGAGGACACAACATATATTCAATTTTACAAATATCAGGAGAGTCTTTTTCTTCCAATACATTCCCAAATAATTTTTAAAATATATGAAAATATCATAAAATTCCTAGTTTGGTCATAATACCATCAAAATAAGGGTTTAATTATAATACTACAGAGATTGTCTAAATAAGAGGAATAACCCTTTATATGGTTTTTTATTTTACTTCATATTACTACTCCACTAATTATATGATAAAAATTATGATATTTCAACATATTAATATCCAATATACTATGATGTTATTGAATCAAAAGAAAAAACATTGTTTATTTTCTTGTCAATCAAATGGGAAACAAATTCAATGTCTCCGCATACCAATAGAAGAAAAATTCATGTTGTAATGTTTTTTGGTTTTCATATTCAATAATCATGGATAGTTATTTCGGTAGATATAATATATAAATTTGATATAAATGAAATATTTTTTTAATGTATTAGGTTTCATTTATTTGATTACTGATCTACACCTTAAAATTGAAAAAATCTGTAACACCCCGACCCCAGTTACCCCAAGTAGGTGCCTTATTACATAACATTGGTATGATCATGAGAAAGATCAAATATCAAAAGATCGATTAGTTTAGTAGTCTTGGAAACACTAGATATATTCATAAAGTTTACATTACATCAATAAGTGAAAAGATACAACAATATATTGTCTTCATATTTTATACTCTTATCCCCTAATATTATCCCTGCAGGTCATTCATAATTTACTTCTTCACATCCTGGGAAAAATAAAACATAGCAAAGGGGTGAGGTCAAACACCCAGTAAGGAGAAAAATATAGCAAAATATTTCATAAATAAGAAAAAACATTTAGGGAAATATATAACTAAAACAAAAGCCTTTTAAACTTGAAGTTCAACATTGTATGGAAAAAATAAAATGAAATAATGCCATTTACTTATACACATGGATATTCTAATAATATAATAATCCCAGGCAATATCAATAACCTCTTTTATAATGATGGAATGCATAATGCCAGACTATCATAACCACATAGCCAAGGCCTCATGCCATGTCTATAAATAATATTTTGTCAAGGCCTTATGCCAAGACACTAGTTTGTCTCATTAGACCGACCGATGCATCGATGAGCTATAGTGGGCTCCACCCATTACTTACTAAGTCCAATTCATTCCCATATGAAAAGGATTGAACATAACATAATCATTCGTATTAAAACTAGCATACGAAATGTCAATACTTTCACCATAAACCATGAATGGTATAAAAATAACACATCCAAAGTAAAACATATCGCAAAAACGTCAATACAATAAAAAAGTTTTGTATCATAATCAATCAACTTCAAATAAGCATAAAATCCATCAAAGGATGTTGACATAGATGAAATCAGAACAATTTGAGATAAATATCTCTTTTCTCAAAATCATTGAAAAGTCACACATTTATAAAGGAAGTAATTTAAAAGAGATTTTAGAATCAAAGTGTTCCATACCACTTTGAAACTTTTTAAAAGAAATATAATTTTAAAACATTAATTTCCATATAAATAAATCCTTAAAATCATTTTGAAAACATGTACATTAATTAAAAAGATTTATAAAGATAAATCATTAAAACATTTAAAATTATGATATTGATAAAGAGTACATTTCACAAATTCTTAAAATATGCAATTTTAAATCATTTAAAAGTCACATAATTATAAAATAAAACATTTACTTCGAAAATATTCTTATATGCTTGTGAGGGAATCTTTGATGATTTTATAAGGGCGGTAAATAGCCGCAACCGCCGTATATTTTTAAAAAAGTCATTCTTACCTTAAATTTGTCGAAAAGGTTAAAGGTGCCTTGTTTGGAAAATGACGGAAATATTCCTTTCAAAACACATAAGGGTATAAATGA
The DNA here is from genome assembly GCA_963277665.1 of Viscum album. Classification (NCBI taxonomy): domain Eukaryota; kingdom Viridiplantae; phylum Streptophyta; class Magnoliopsida; order Santalales; family Viscaceae; genus Viscum; species Viscum album. Next base: position 165,719,426 of record OY728129.1, on the reverse strand, counting down.
ATTTAAAACATTGTCTAGTAAATAGTAAAAATGTTTTTAAATACATTTTTAAGGAACATGGATTTGGATGATAAAGAGATCCCCGTAGATAATTACGTATAAACAACCTCAGATAATGAAGAGATTGTGAAATAAACCTTTACCAATTTGGTAACATATGAAACATACACCCCATGAAAGAGGTATCATAAAATGAATATGTATATACACATAAACTATATTATATTACATAAATAATACAATTATTTTCAGTACATACACCACACAAAAGGTAATAGTGGCAATATGGCATGAATATCACGGGAATAAGGAGTGATATGAAAACCCCTTACCTTGTAATTTTCCTTGGATGGGTGTAGTTTAACCTCCTGTATGATGGTGAAATAAATTTTATTAAATTATACAAGATTCATATACATTAATATGATATCATATATGATTTTTAACATTTATTTGTTAATAATATCTTAGTATTAGCGTCGTTTCGGGTGTTAACTTACTCATTTTCTTTTATATGTTTTGTTACGTAAGTCGTGGTTTTCATGGATAGGTTGTATATTATTCATATCCATAATGATATCAAGTCCTTAAAAATTATTTTTATATCATCAAATGATAATTATACTTCAATGGATACGATGGAGAATGAATCTCATCGCGTTCATGGAGATGGTAGTCCGTACGTAGGCAGAAGCGACAATATCATTCTTTTGATACTAAAATAATATATAATTGGATGATATATCATATATAAAGAATCATTATCATGTTATATTTATTATTTACATGAATTAAAAACCATTATTATACCCATCCAAATAATAATATGTTGAAAACAATTACAACACGACGTGGAGACGGTAAGCTGTACGTATGCACGTATGGTGACATGTCATTCAAAGGATGGATAGAATACTGAATATGGTTGTATAATATTATTAATAATATTAAATTATATAGGAGATACTGGATTCATTATTTTAGAATCGGAATAACAATGAAATAAGAAGTTGAAGAGGAAATGAATTTGAAAAAGGGTGGTGAAAACATTACCTCTTCTTTGGGTTCTTCCTTTTGATTTGATCAAAAGGGCTCCTTAGGTTGGCTTTCGGATCAAACTAAGGCCTTTAGGTTGTAGTGAGGGAAGTTGAGATAGTATTTGGCAGGGGTTGGCCGAACCAAATGGCTTTAAATGTGTGAATTAGTGGGAAGGGGGAGTTCCCTTTTATAATAGGGGTGAGGGGCACCTTTGGAAAAACAAGAAATATTATTTTATAATAAAATCATATTTGGTTTCTAATGGCACAAAAGTGGATTCTTTGTAAGTTAAGGTGGGGATAGGTCGAAAAACACTCAACCAATAGGATTTATATAGCTTTGGGTTTCTATATTGACCTTATCTTTAAGTATTAACTCTTTGTTAATTAGTTTGACACTTTCCATGTCACATTGTATTTTTATATTATATAGTTAATAAACATACTATATACATCCAAGCGACCCCCAAGTGTCCCATTAATGATAAACCAATCATTAAATAAGTCTCTTGGCAGAATCTTAGATTTTTATTAATTTTATATCAATTAATAATATAATATTTGTTTTAAAAACTCTTTTATGTCAATTTTGACACTATTCAATAGTTGATTTTTGTAAAAATCATAAAAGAATTATTTCTTCTAAAAAAGTTAATTAAAAAAATCCTAACATGTCATATTAACCTATAAAATTAGTTTAATTCAGAAAAAGTCTCAAATTATATTTATTTGGGTATTTATAATATATATTATTTTAATTGTTCAATATTATGGTAATTAATGCATCATCATTGTGTCATAAATAAATTAAATTATATAATGTCTAAAAATTATAAATAAAATATAATTATATATGAAATCGTTTAATCGTTCTAATGAATATTTATAGTCAAAAATCCAATATATCTAACCCTCTGTTAATATTTTTTTCTAAAAAATATATGCTTGTGTCATTTTTGTATTCATTTTAACTTAATTAAAATAAAGTGTCCCTATCACTTACAAGTGGCTCCATGGGGTTCCAAAATCGACCCAAATATGACCATTTTCGGACATGTATCAACCAATAAGGTTAGGACACGTTTTAGGGTAGTTGTTATTATTATAATATTATTTGTAACCCTTTTTACCGGATTTACCCTTTAACAATGGTAAATAAAATATTTACCGAAGTAATTATTCAAAATGTTTAAAAATAAAATTTACCTATTTAAACAATTTGAACATCCTGATTCCAAATATGGAATCCATTTTTGGAAATTCAAAACATAGAAGTGGAAGAAATTAATTTAAAATTAATTCCCGTTGTTAAAACAAAAAGCGTGTTTTTAATAGATAATAACGATCAAAAGATTGACAAATGTTTATATCCTGTTTAATTGTGAAGGTTTGTCCAATGAACAACATTGTATTAAATGGTAAAAATATATTCTAAATATTCTTTAAAACCACTCAAATACATAATTTATCACTACTAATTATTTTGATTAAAAATGTTGTTTTTAATTAAAATTTAGTAATTTTCACTATTCATCAAAATATAAAAGTTATCTGAGAAGTAATAAAATTTTACCCTATGCTAATTTCGATATTCCAAATCCAAAAATGTAGTCCATTTTGAGAGATAAAATTTATAAAATTTCAAAAAGTAGGTATTAAAATTCATCACAGCTAGTTTGATTGGTGCTGGTGTGTGTTAGAACTCAAAGTTGCGTACAACACATGATACTGTATTATTCAAAGGAAAGCGTACCATGGAAGTTTGGGATGTTTCAGTGCAAATTTTTGATGTCCCCATTTAGTCAAAAAGTTTAATATATTGGATTTGAAAAGGGTTCCCTATTTAAAGTTAGTAAAAGGGAAATACTGAAAATGAATTTGTTCTTACATTATGTCTAAGAAACTCATAATATGGATTCTAAAATTATAAGGATTATATAAAGTTTAAAATTTAGTTAATACTATTCATAACCTCTTTTTAACGGCTTGGTTGGTATGTCATGGTGCGCTTGAACTTAGTGTTGCGTGTAGTGCATGTTATTTAATTATTTTGAAGAAATAACACACTATGAAATCATAGGGTGTTACATTCTCCCCTCCTTCAATAAATTGCATCATCGCAATTTGAAATTTTTCTTCGAAAATAAAAGGTTGAATATATAAAATATCTTTGTGGGAATACCCACATCAGGAATTGGGTTAATAAAATTTAGTCTTAATAAGAAGAAAAGAGAAATGAAAGGGTCACCACAAAATTATGATCTCTATTCGGAGAACATTGGTGGAAATTAGAGACATATAATTGGAGGAAAATCGTAAATATTTATAAGTAGTGATTGAGGTCATCAATCAAAAACATGTGTATAATTGAGGGCCTTAAATTCATTAATCTATGATGATTTAAAATACCATCAGTTCAGCGAAATAGATGGTATTAGGATAACACTTTTTTTTTGTTTTAATATCCCTTCACTAAAGTATAGGAATTAATTTCTTCGTTGAATAATAGAAGAAGAAAAATATATACTTGACAAGTAGAGTCTCATCCTTTAAACAAGTTCTAACACAAACTCATCTTTCACTCTAAAAGATAATAGAACATAAAAATAATATTCTATTTATCCTATTCGTTTAGGGTTAAAATATGAATTTATAATTCATTTGGCAGAACAATTAAAAAAATGACATTATTAAATCCAAGACATCACGTTGGTCAGTGGTAGGTTATACACCCTTGTCACCTTTTGGTTGTGGGTTCAAGTCTCGCGGCCTTGCCGGACGCGACGGGTTTCCGCCCGACCTCCGGGTTGTCCTTTTATGGGAATCCAAAATAATCCAAACTAGAACTATCCAAAATACTTCAGTCCAAAATTTATAAGGAAGATAAACACAATGAAGATCTTTTTTGTTGCGTAATAACATGTGAACACCTACATCATGTATTCTTTTAAAACACTGCAACATCCTGAATTACCATAAAACCTTATTGATTACATTCATGATCCATTATTTCTTAATGTATAATAGATATACTCCTTCAATCAAAAAATGTTTTAAACCCCAATAACAATTTAATATACAAATCATTAATCAGTTTCAAGGTAGTCAAGAATATCCAATATAATTTATCCAAATCAATCATGTTTTATTCTAAAATCACTACCTCAGTATCAGAACCATATTATGGTTTATCTTTCTTTCAACCATATATTTTCCAAAAATTTAACCTACTATTGAGTAACTTTTCTTTGTTCCACACAATCTCAAGTCCTTAATGAAATAGTACTGCTTTACAATCCCTATATACTCAATAATTATTATAAGAAGTACATTGTTGATACAACACTCAAATGACATAATCAACATAAGAATTCTAATCATTTCTCTTCATCTGTGGTATTATCATAACTTGATTATTATTCAATAGCATCATTTGCGGCATAGTCTGACGACTAGGACATAGGTTCGTGTAGTGTCCAAACTCCTTGAAAATGAAGCATTGTACATTTTAAACCATTTTCTTACCCTTGAAGTCATGTACTTTGTGCCCTTTTCCTCACACTTATAAAAAAACTCACATTCCTTTCAGGCAAGTTCCAGGGTGTTTCTTCCCACAGTTATCACATATGGGAAAATTCTTCTTTTCCCTCTTCCCTTTATCTACCTTTTTCCCATCCATCCTTTTCTTTTATTACTTCCCTTCAAAGCCATAGGACTCAGTAAACTCTTTACTTATCTTATCAACACATGATATTATTTATTCATATGATGATAAAACATGGTAGACTATTTCTCTTATAAATTCTGTCTTAATACCATGAAATATATGATCCTTCTTTATCTTTGGATCATATTCATTGCTGGAGTTCTTATTCCTTATATTGGGTGCCATTTCTATAAAATGTCATACACTAGATTAGTTTATGAATAACAATACCTAATTCCAAACTTGTAAAACACATAACATAAATTAAATAGTTTGTGGATATAATCCATAATCATAAAAATGTATCCTTTGAGGAAGTATATATTCATAAACCCTTCATAATGGTTTGTTAAGAAAATGATAATTATCCTACGAATATACCCCGGGAGTGTAGTAACGAAGAGTGCAGCTAGGCCCATTGTCGTGCACCAATTCCCATTCGAGTCCAGCTCAAAGAGGTTTTTTTGGGTTTCACCCCTAAGTACATCTGTTCCAGAGTTGCCTCTACCTGCTCGTATCCAGATAGGGATGTATTTCTCGAAAAACTCACAAAATTACTACAATACCAAAATTATAGGATGTTCTTCGATACTAATCCTCAATGTCCATCTTAAATCTATGTGCTCTAATCAGAGTTTATCTAAATCTAGCTTCCAAGGTTTGTACAAAACTTCCTCTGATACCAACTGTAATGCCCTGACCCCAGTTACCCAGAGTCGGTGCATTATTACATAAAATTGGCATGATCACGAGAAAGATCAAATCTTGAAAGAACAATTAGTTTAGTAGTCTTGGTAACATTAGATATATTCATAAAGTTTATATTACATCAATAAGTGAAAATCTATAACAATATATTGTCTTCATATTCCACACTCTTATCCCCTCATACTATCCATGTAGGTCATTCATAATTTACTTCTTCACATCCTTGTAAAAATAAAACATAACAAAGGGGTGAGCTCAAATGCCTAGTAAGGATAACAATATAGTGGAAACATTTATAAATAAGAATAAACATTTAAGGCAATGTATAACTAAAACAAAATCCTTTTAAACTTTAACATCAACATAGTATGGCAAAAATAAAAAAAAAATAATGACATTTACTTATTCACATGGATATTATACTAATAGAATAATCCCAGGAAATATCAAAAACCTCTTTCATAATGATGGAATGCATAATTTCAGACTATCATACCCACATAGCCAAGGCCTCGTGCCAAGCCTATAAATAAGATTTTGTCAAGGCACTGTGCCAAGAAACTAGTTTGTCTCATGAGACCTATCGATTCATCGAGGAGCTGTAGTGGGCTCCACCCGTCACTTACTAAGTCCAATTCATTCCCATATAAAAAGGTTTAAACATATGATAAACATTCGTATTAAAACTAGCATACGAAATGTCAATACTTTCTCCATAAACCATGAATGGTATAAAAATAACACATCCATAGTAAAACATATCACAAAAAATTCAATACAATAAAAAAGTTTTGTATCATAATAAATCAACTTTAAATAAGCTTAAAATCCATCAAAGGATGTTTACATAGATGAAATCAGAACAATTTGAGAGAAATATCTCTTTTCTTGAAATCATTGAAAAGTCACACATTTATATTCGAAGTAATTTAAAAGAGATTTTTGAATCAAAGTGTCTCGTACCACTTTGAAACTTTTGAAAATAAATTTCATTTCAAAACATTCATTTTCATATAAATAAATCCTTAAAATAATTTTGAAAACATGGAAATTAATTAAAAATATTTAGAAAGATAAATCCTTAAAAAATTTAAAATTATGATCTTGATAAAGAGTTCCTTTCACAAATTCTTAAAATATTCATTTTGAAATCATTTAAAAGTAACATAATTATAAAATAAAACATTTACATTTAATATATTCTTATAATCTTGTAATGGAATATTTGACGATTTTATAACGGCGGTGTATAGCCGCACCCGCCGTATATGTTAAAAAAAAGACATTCTTACCTTAAATTTGTTGAAAAGGTTAAAAGTACCTTGTTTGGAAGATGACGGAAATATTCCATTCAAAATACATAAGGGTATATAATAATTTAACCCATTGTCTATTAAATAGTAAAAATGTTTTCAAATACATTTGTAAGGAACATGGATGTGGATGATAAAGAGATCCCAGTAGATAATTACTTATAAACAACCTCAGATAATGAAGAGATTGTGAAATAAACCCTTACCAATTTGGTAATTATGAAACATACACCCCATGAAAGAGGTATCATAAAATGAATATGTTAATACACATAAATTAAATTATATTACATAAATAAAACAATTATGGGCAGTACATACACCCCACAAAAGGTAATAGTGGCAATATGGCATGAATCTCACGGGAATAAAGAGTGAGATGAAAACCACTTACCTTGTACTTTTCATTGGATGGGGGTATGTTAACCTCCTGTATAATTGTGAAATAATTTTTATTACATTATAAAATAATCATATACATTAATATGATATTATATATGATTTTTTAACATTTCTTTGTTAATAATTTCTTAGTATTATCGTCATTTCGAGTGTTAACTTACTCGTTTTATTTTATATGTTTTGTTACGTAATCCATGGTTGTCATAGATAGGTTGTATATTATTAATATCCAGAATGATATAAAGTCCTTAAACATTATTTTTAATTCATCAAATGATAATTATACTTGAATGGATATGATGGTGAATGAATCTCACCGCGTTAATGGAGACGGTAGTCCGTACGTACGTACGAGCGACAATATCATTCATTTGATATTAAAATAATATATAATTGGATGGTATATAATATATACTGAATAATTATCATGTTATATTTATTATTTACATGAATTAAAACCATTATTATACCCATCCAAATAATAATATATTGAATAACAATTACACCACGACATTGAGACGGTAAGTCATACGTACGCACGTATGGTGACATGTCATTCAAAGGATGGATAGAATAGTGAATATGGTTGTAGCATATTTATAATAATATTAAAGTATATAGGGGATACTGGATTCATTATTTTAGAATGGTAATAATCAAGAAATAAGAAGTTGAAGAAGAATTGAATTTGAAAAAGGGTGGTGAAAACATTGCCTCTTTTTCGGGTTCTTCCTTTTGATGTGATCAAAGGGGCTCCATAGGTTGTCTTTCTGATAAAACTAAGGCCTCTAGGTTGTAGTAAGGGAAGTTGAGAGAGTATTTGGGCAGGGTTTGGCTGAGCCAAAAGGCTTTTAATGTGTGAATTAGTGAGAAGGGGGAGTTCCCTTTTATAAGAGGGGTGAGGGGTACCTTTAGAAAAGATAGAAATATTATTTTATAATAAATTAATATCCGGTTTCTAATGGAAAAAAGTTAATTATTTATAGGTTACTATGGGGATAAGTCAAAAACAACTCTTCCAATAGGATTTAGATAGGTTTGGGTTACTATATTAACCTTATCTTTAAGTATTAACTCTTAGTTAATTAGTTTGACACTTACCATGTCACTTTGTATTTTTATAATATATAGTTAATAATCTTACTATATACATCCAAAAGACCCCCAAGTGGTCCATTAATAATAAAATTATCATTATATAAGTCTCTTTTCCGAAACGTAGATTTTTAGGAATTTAATATCTATTAATAATAAAATATTTGTTTTAAAAACTCTTTTATGTCAATTTTGACACTATTCAATAGTTGATTTTTGTAAAAATTATAACAGAATGGTTACTTATAAAAAAGTTAATTAATTAAATTCTAACATGTCATATTAACCTATAATTTTTTTATAATTCATAAAAAGTCTCAAATTATATTTATTTTGGTATTTATAATATCAATTATTTTAATTTTTCACTATTATGGTAATTACTACATCATCATTGTGTCATAAATATATTAAATTATTTAATGTATAAAAATTATAAATAAAATATCATTATGTATGAAATCTATTTATATTTCTAATTAATATTTATAGTCGAAAATCCAACATATATAACAATATGTAAAAATTGTTTTTCTAAAAGATATATGCTTGTGTCATTTTTGTATTCATTTTAACTTAATTTAAATAAAGTGTCCCTATCACTTATAAGTGGCTCCATGGGGTACCAAAAATCAACCCAAAGATGACCATGGTCGGACATGTATCAAACAATAAGGTGTGGACACGTTTTAGGGTAATTTTTTTATTATAATATTATTTTTAAGCCTTATTTACCGGATTTACCCTTTAACCATGGTAAATAAAATATTTACCGAAGTAATTATTCAAAATGTCTAAAAATAAAAGTTACCTACTTACACAATTTGAACAACTTGATTCCAAATATGAAATAAATTTTTGAAAATTCAAAACACAGAAGTGGCAGAAATTAATTTAAAATTAATTCCCGTTGTTAAAACAAAAATCGTGTTTTTAAGAGATAATAACTATCAGAAGATTGACACTTGTTTATATCCGGTTTAATTGTGAAGTTCTGTCCAATGAACAAAATTATATTAAATGGTAAAAATATATTATGAATATAATTTAAAACCACTTAAATTCATAATTTATCACAACTAATTATTTTGATTAAAAAAGTTGTATTTAATTAAAATTTAGTAATTTTCACTATTCATCAAAATATAAAAGTTATCCGAAAAGTACCAAAATTTTACCCTACGCTAAATTCGATATTCCAACTCCAAAAATGAAGTCCATTTTGAGAGATTAAATTTATAAAATTTCAATAAGTAGGTATTACTATTCATAATGGCTAGTTTGATTGGTGGTGGTGTGTGTTAGAACTCGAAGTTGCGTACAACACACGCTACTGTATTATTCAAAGGAATGCGTACCGTGGAAGCTTGGAATGTTTCATTGCAAATTTTTGATGTCTCCATTTAGTAAAAAAAGTTTAAAATATTTTATTTAAATAGGGTTATTTATTAAATGTTGGTAAAAGTGCAATACTGAAAATGAATTTGTTCTTACATTATGTTTAAGAAACTAATAATATGGATTCAAAAATTATAAGGACTATATAAAGTTTAAAATTTAGTTAATACTATTCATTACCACTTTTTAACGGCTTCTTTGGTAAGTCATGGTGCGCTTGAACATGGTGTTGCGTGTAGTGCAAGTTATTGAATTATTTGGAAGAAATAACTCACTATGAAATCTTGGGGTGTTACAAAATCACTCATGTGTACCTATGGACTACCACCTACACCAAGTGATGTGATTAATTATTTATATAATATACTAAGGGATGATTATAAATATTAATATAACTAATATGTATGTAATTAATTTCATTTTTAAAATTCATGTGATGATGAAACCAATAGAAATAATCAATGATTTAAACTATCAAACAGAAACATACTTGGAAAATGAAACATTTAACACATGGATATTATGATGTTAATAATGTATTAATAATAAAAATGTATTGAATTTTTATAAGTTTATAGTATATAATATTAAAAAAATTATATCCTTTCGATATAAAATTATAATAAATATAACTTCATTATAAATAAGTACAAAATATAATAGAAATATATATAATAAAAGGAACATCATGTTTGATCATCATCATCATTTCATTTTACTCATGGAAAATAAATAAAAAGAGGTCTGGCTTGGAGGGCATATGGAGGTCTTATATGATGTAAACCAAGGGAATCCCCTCAAATAAAATTATTCCCCATTGGTTTAAAGGGAGAAATTTTGGAATGAATAGTTACATTGGAACCTTAGTACCCTATAGAAGCAAGGCAATAAGCAACTTGATTACCCTTTCTATAGGTGTGGGTCACTTTAATTCTGTTGATGATGAGAGCATTTCAATTCATTATGATGTAATAGATTGTTAAAGGCTTGCCGCCTTTTCAATTCAAGGAGTCATGAAGGATCATGGAATCAGTTTCCACTTGTAAAATGAAACCATTCTCTAGGATGCAAATCATAAGACAAGTAAGGACTACCTTTGCCTCTACTAGTAAGGAATTACCACAACAAAAGTGTGCTATAAAAGACAGTATCATACTCCCCCATTATTCTCTAATGATTAAACTTCCTCTTATATCCCCCAAACTACATGAGCCATATGGGTTCACCATAAGACCATCTTATGGGGAAGCCGCCTCACCATATTACTTGTATCATGGTTGTGGATTGTTAGACCGCATGAGAAGGGCCAGGGAGAGCTCTTATGGACAGTTCATCCTTCTAGTTTCTAAAGTGTGTCACTATATCCGCTAGAGGTCTTCCATTCCTTGTGATGGTGTGTCTCCATAGGGATATAGCTCTCTTATATGTGGCTTGATTCCTATCCTGTAATAGGAACAAATAACCGACATTGAGGATCTCAGACCTCACCATTATCAATATCCCCATATCATGTATCCCCTAAAACCACCCTATGAGAAATGACAAATCAAGGGTTTCCCTAGAATAGTATATCGTAAACTCAAAATGAATATCCATATATCATGGTCCCATTCCTCTTTAAGGGAAAGTGGTTCACACTCTCCTCCTTCTTGTTATTGGAGTAGTGGCAGCAAGATACCATGCAGATTCTAAACATCATAATGTTTTCATTTATTGGTGTTCCATGGTTCCAGATTCCCCATAATAAAACATTATACATTATAGTAATATTTTTACACCATACCAAGCCATTCCTTCTTTCACGTTGAGCATGCGTATTGTATGTTCTACAAAATTACTTGGGGTTGAATCTTCTCATGTTTAAAGGTTTCAAGATGCATCAGTCAGGTTCTGATCACATATCAATGATGTCAAAAAACCTCTTGTTGACCCAAATACAAGACAAATATGAATAATGACATATATAAGTGTTCAAAATTAATGTATATGGTGGGAGAAAGGCATCAAAATACCCTAACACCATGAAATCCCATTTGTGATTACAAGAAATTTTGCTTACCAACTCTTACTATCAATCACAAGTTCTGCAGCTGGATCAGTATGGGGGTACAGATTTTGACCCAGAGGGGGAGTCATGAATGGGCGTCATTCATATATTTCCAATATAGTTTCATGAAATAGTCCTTTCCCACACCATACAGTCTTTAAAAACTTTTGGAATGAAAAAAGGGTTTCACTTTATCTATTCTAGACTTCTATATGTGTCATCTCCAATACTTATAAAAGAACTCTCGTTCTACTCTCTAAATAACACATAAAATAAATTTTTTTGGACAAGACCTACCCCAATCCATTAATTAAATCCCTCGATACATTCATTAGTGATAATTATGGATTTAAATTTCGCATTTAATTTTTTGTGTATAATCCTAAAATGGATCTCCAAAGAGTGGCTAGAATTCATAAACATTCAAAATTAATTTATTTCTTATTCAAACCCCATAAAAAATTATTAAAATATGAAAATATAATAAAAATAGTATATCATATATTTTACCATTTTTTTAATTTCATGAACCATATATATCTCTAATTTCATGAAATGGGAAATGAAACAGCTGATCGTCTATACGGCGGTCTTCCGCCTCATGAATTGATGTAATTCCATGTTCTATCATCAGATTTCATGGAAAATATCATGATTTAACTAACATATTTATTTTATATTTATAAAAAATTAATACTTCTGGTATTATGATTTCACATATATATTCTAACTTTTCATTCTATGAGGGATATGAAAATGTGGCTCATGTCTATGCCAAACAAGAACCTCACATGGCGATGTGTTTCATTTTTCACATAAGGATTACATGAAGGTTAGTATGGTTTAATACAATAATTATAGGTGTTATTTATGAACTAAAACATCTTCAATAACTATAATAACAAATTTAAAATCTTATTTTTCTAATATGGGGTAAAATAATAACATCTCTTGTGTGTACCTGTGGACTAATACTCCACAGAGCCATGTAAAATATTTCTCAATTTATATTCAATGGATATTAATAATGATTTATTGTATTAATAAAATTTATTTATATAAAATAATGATAATTATGAAACAATTAATTATTATTTAATTTCCATTCATTCCATCCATTGAAATAATCGAAATAATATTCTAGCATATGTATGAACTACTTCTTATATGGATTGTGTAATGATTTTTATTTTTCGTAATAAAATCTATCAATATAAATGAATATACAGTTATGATATAGGTTTCTGAAATAATATTTAAAATTATACATATGATGTATCCATGATAAATATGAAATTTAAAAAATTATAGAACATAACATATTTGATAAATTATGCAATTATGAAATGAAATAGTGATTTCAATACATGTTATATAATAAATGTGTGATAAAATATTATAATTAAATAATATAAAATATGATATATATGATAATGGTCAATAAAATATATTATTAATAAACCTATAATTTTTATACATGTGATTTATCCACATTATATGGTTGACTAATATGAGGAAATGGTTTCTTATCTCAATTTTACTTCAGTGAGGAATGCATTTATTCATAACATATTTCTTTTATGTGGTGAATATACATCCCCTTTAATTAACTATATCATTAGTATATTTATCCTCATGGAATATAAAATTTAATTAGATTATAATTTCATTTATGTGAATTATTTTTTTGATGTTAGTAAAGTGGAATGGTTTTTTTCCCAATCTCATAAATATTGGTTTGGTTTTTGATTACGTATCCCTTGGGGAAATTATGTAGTATTTGTATCATAAAAACAATATATTTTTATATTCACTAAATATATATGAAATTCACAATCAATAGAACCATTTTCACACTATGGTACCTTAATTTATTTGGAATTGATTTCATATTGTATGATTTCATTTATCACTTTGTTTGAAAATCCCATTCTATCAACTGACATGTTTTCTAAAAATAGTTTCAAAAAAATATTTATCCTTTTAAAATGTTTCATAAAATAATTTTCCCATTTTAACTTTTTATAAGAACATTTGAATGGAATATTTATGTAATTTTCAAAATAAATTCTGTTTGGATTATACTAAAAATGTGAAATGAATAGTTATTTTAATATATACTACATGAATGAAATTCTCATCCATAATGAACACTCAATGATTTAATGATTATTTCATATTTTTTGAATTATATTTTTAAATAAAATTGTTTTGAAAACAGTTTGGGAACATTTATTTTTTAAATGTTATTTTTCGAATACAAAGGTTTTTTTCTTCGAAAATGAATTATAGGATATTTAAACAATATATATTAATCAATGAATATATCAATTATTATATTTATTCTCTTATAGGGATTCATTTTTCTGATACCATACATGTCATTTATTCATATGGGTTTTGATTATTTGTTATATGGATAAACAATTTTATTACCATTAATAATTATTTATTGGATTGTTAATGATTATGTATATTTGATTGGGATGATTATTAATATTTGGTATAATATTTTTTATAAATATGTTTATGTTGAATATATATAACCTTAAAATGGGGTATTAATCAGAATCATTACATAATGGTTGGGTCTTGATAATAAATATCACCTCGATACATCAATAGGTCTAATATGACAGACTAGTTGTTCTAATTATATGGGGTTTTACATGTCGATTTAAAATTTATTATGAATAGTCATGACAATATGTTTTAGATTTCATGCATTATTCATTTCCTAATAATGATATTATTTATTTATGTCCTTTTGATTTTATGATTGTTTATAATATCCAGGGATGTGTTTCATACTTATGTAAATATTTATATGTGTTTATTTGATCATCTTTTATTTCTAGAATATTATATGAATTTTATTGATTAAATGACATGTATTTTATTTATTTACCTTCCCAATTTGATTGAAGAGATATTCTATGAGGAATAATGGAATTACCAATGAAAACACTGTATGTATTTAATGTTTTAAAATTTATTGTTAATTTCATGTATTTGATTAAATATGAACATAAAACTCATCATTCATATGGGATTAGATTATTTGTATCTAGTTCAAATGTAACAAATTAAACACTGGAAAAGGTCTACTAGATTCTGGCTCTTTACAGTTGGTATTGGAGAATCTTTGTAAAAAACAATGAGAACTATATTTCAAGGAACATATATTCAAATATTTAACCATGTCATAAAATTGATGGTATGTATAAAATAACATCCTAATGTTTTTATAAGGTAGATATTATATGGTTATTCTGAAAAATACAAACTCATCTAAATACTACAAGTGGGTGTTGTTCTAGAAATGATTATATATGTGTAAAAAATCTAAAAGTGGCATTATAGGCTTGACTCAATTGTTACATGGTAACTGGAAATGACCCTTATAACACACATAATTTGACACTCCCTGGATATATTATTATGATAATTCACATTTTATTTAAAATCCATTATGATATATTTTTAAATATAAATTTGATTTCGAATCATTCCCAATAAAATAATCTTTGTAATTAGAATCTATGCATAAATTATTGAACTTACATTAATTATTTTCAAAGTATTTTTATTATACAATGTCTTTTAAAAAATTTTGATCTATAAAATAGTATTTCATTATTTATAATTGTTTATAGTGGATGTAATGAGAACTATATCAATTCATGCACCCAATGTACAGATTAGCCTCTTAAGAATGATAATCAATATAAAGAATGAGTTGTCACTAGAACATAAAAAATTATGATCATATTTGGAAATCTATATAAAATATGATATATATGATAATGTTTGATAAAATATATTATTCATAAACCTATATTATTTATACAAGTGGTTTATCCACATACAATGGTTGACAAATATGAGTTGAGGGTTTCTCGTCTCACTTTTACTTCAGTGAGGAATACGTTTTTTCACAACATATTTATTTTATTTTTTCAAAATACATCCACTTTAATTCATAAAAAAAATTACCGAAGTTGAATGGTTTTATTTTTCAATCTCATAAATATTGGTTTGGTTTTTGATTATGTATCCCTTGTGGGAGTTATATAGAATTCATATCATAAATCTAATATATTTTTATATCTAATAAATATTGATGAACTTTTCAATTAATAGAACCATTTTCACTCTATAGTACCTTAAATTATTGTGTATTGATTTCAGATTGTATGATTTCATTTTTTACTTCGTTAAAAAATCGCATTTCATCCAATGATATGTTTTTTAAAAATAGTTTTAATAACATAATTATCCTTTTAAAATGTTTAATAAAATATTTCATAAGAATTTTAACTTTTTAGAAGAATATTTGAATCAAATATTTATATAATTTTCAAATTAAATCGTGTCTGGATTATACTAAAAATGTGAAAATAATATTTTTTTTAATATGTAGTACATGAATGAAATAACCAACCATAATAAACACTCAATGATTTAAGGACAATTTTATATGTTTGTAATTATATTCTGAAATAAAATAATTTTCAAACTAATTGGTGAACTTTTATTTTATAAATGTTATTTTCAGTCTACAAAGGTTATTTCCTTCAAAAATGTTTTCTAATATAATAAAAAAATATTAATCAATGAAAATATCCATTATTATATATATTCTATTATTGGGATACATATTTTTGATACCATACATGTTATTTCATTATATGGGTTATGATTACTTTTACTTGTGATATACACTTTTATTACCATTCATAATTATTCATTTGATGGTTAATGATTATGTATATTTGATTGGGGTGAGTATTAATATTTGGTATGTTATTTTTTAATAAAAATGTTTATTTTTATTATATTTAACCTTAATATGTGGTATTCATTAGAATTATTTGTTAATGGTTTGGTCTTTTTAATGGATATCACCTCGATACATCAATAGGACTAATATGATAGACTAGTTGGTCCAATTATATGGGTTATTACATGTCGATTTATAATATTTTATAAATGGTCCTTGCAATATGTTTTAGATTTCAAGAAATATTCATTTCCAAATAATGAGATTATTTATTAAAGTCCATTTGACTCTATGATTATTTGTAATATCCCTGTATATGTTTCATAATTATGTAATTATTTACATGTGTTTATTTGATCATATTTTATTTCCACAATATTATACAAATTTTATTGAATAAATTTCATGTATTTAGTTATTTACCTTCCCAATTTGATTGAGGATTTTAATTAATGATATATTCCTCTATAATATTACTCTAACTGATCAAATAAGAATTCCAAATTAATATTATTTACATTAGATAATACACTTGGATGTGTTTTATAATTTATGTGTAGGGATATTCTATTAGGAATAATGGCATTCCTAATGAAAACACAATATGTATTTAATTTTTTAAATTGTACTGTTAATTTCATGTATTTGTTTTAATAAGACCATAAAACTCATCACTTCATTGGAATGTGATTATGTGAATCTAGTTCCAATGTAATAATGTAACCACTGGAGATGGGATACTAGATTCTCAGTAATTACAGTTGGTATTAGATAATATTTGTAAAAACCATGGAAAATATATTTCAATAAACATAGATTCAAATATTTACCAATGTCATAAAAATTGTTGGTATGTATAAAAGATCATCATAATGTGTTTTATGGTAGATATTATATGTTTATTCCTAGAAATACATACATATCAAGATAATACAAGTGGTTCTTGTTCAAGAAATGATTATATAGGTGTAAAAAATCTAAAAGTGGCAATACATGGTTTAATCAATTGTTACATGGTAACTAAAAATAACACTTACAAGACAAAAATTATGACACACCCTGGATATATTATTTTCACACCCCGACCTATCTTTTATTTTATTTTATTATTTTCCTTGGATTTTATAACATTGTTTGGGTTCAGGTTGAGTCTTGGATGAAAAATTATTGAGTTATGTTAAGAAGAGTGCATTTATTTTTGAGGTCACTGGGTGAATGGGTGAAGTGCATGTTGGAAATGCCATGCGGCTCTGATAATGCATTGGCATGATTTTCCTACCTTCAGAAAATTAAAATGAGTTAAGACTGTGATTTATTGTGTAATTTAAAATTATTATTATTAGTAATAATTTTATAATTATTATTAAAAGTAAAATGATAAATATTATTAATATTATTTTATGTCGGTGTGTGGGCATCGTCTGACTAGAAAAAGTAGTGCATTCAGCCAGAGTACTGCGCGGTTGTAGAGTTTGAGTCGAAAAATAGAAATAAATTAAATGAGATGAGGAGAGGATAATTAAAACTAAAATTTAGTGAACTAATATTATGTTATTATAATTCTTATTATTAGGTATATTATTAATATTATTGTTACTAATGTTGTTATTATTATTATGATTATTATTCATTTTATATTATTTTGACGTGTATTACTTTTATTATGGGTGAATTTTTATATTGTTTTATTTATGTGCTTTGTTTTATTTTTATTTCTATTTTTTATTTTATTATTATTATTTTTCCTTTTCCTCTAATCCTTGTGGCGCCCCTTCCATATATTTTTTTCTCTCACACGGTCGCCTCCTCTCACATTCCCCTCTTCTTCTCCCCACACCTCTGCCCTACTTACTAGGCTATACAACGCCTCACCCCCTCTACCTCTCGTTTCCCCTACCCGCCTCTGGCCTGCATGCCCCAGCTGCTCCAGCCGAACTGTAGCTGCTTTCACCCCTCCACCATCCTGCTCCCCTACCATGCTTGCGTCACCTCACAATGCCTCACCCCCCCTTGGCCTACACTACACAGCGCGCCCCAACCCCTTCCAGTCGTGCTTGCTCCAGCACTGCCTCCCTCCTCCTGCGCACGACCACCCACTATCGGTGCTACTCTCCCTACAACCCTCAAGAAGCTGACCTCCCCTGCCGCACCCCATACCATCGCCTCCCTTGGAGACCGCCGACATCCCATCCCTCGGACCTGCAGCAACCGCCTCCTCTCTTTGTCCCAGTGACACCCTTCTCCAATCCCCGATCAAACCGATAGGGACCCCCTTTCATGGCCAGCTCTACAGCCTCCCCTCCATCTTCGTCCGACCAGCAACAGTGGACCTCTTCCCTCCCTTCGTCTGGGGTGCACCCCCTGCTGCCGGCACCACCTCCCTTACTGATCCATTCTTCGGCTAGTGGCGTCCTCTAGCGACCAGTGAGCCTGAATCCCCCTGTCCCATATTTTTCCCCCTCAATCCATCCTGACCAGCAAAACCCCAACTCGGTTCCCCTTCACTACTCCACGAGCCCAACTAGTGTGACCCCTCTCCCTTCCGACATTTTCTTGTCCACTACGCCTCCGGCCAAACACATTCTGCCAGTGACCGCTCCACCGGTGTTTTCGACTCCTCTTTCCAGCGTGTAATCTTATTGTCTCAAATAAAAACCTCGGTATGACTCATGTCTAACGATCGCGTGACCTCCTAGCTTGTCCGCACCAACTTTAGGCTTCCAAGCCGACCCTTTTTGACTATCGTGCGACTCTATTGATTGAGCTCACCCCGTACCGATCTCGACTCCCTAAATATATAGGTCTTGAATTCTTTTATGACTTAATTTCCTTTAATATTAATTATGTACTTTTTTTGAGTATATTTAATTTTAGAATAAATTATGTGGTATATTAATTTTTTTCGGTTAACTAATTAGCCAAAACTATTTATTTTTGGCATGTTTTGGTGAATAGTAAGTTTCGTGCACTCTAAGTGTTTTCTTAATATGGTCTGTTTTCTCTTTAAAAATTTTAGTGAGTTATTTTTGTGTTGTGTGGTTTCTTTAAACACTTTATGGTTTTTAAAGGGGTTTAGTAAATAGTATTGATGGTGCATATAGTGTTTTGAAAACATACCAAGGTGGTTCTTTTTCACTAGTTGTCCGTTTTTATTTATTAAAGATAGTGGTTATGTGTTTTTAGTTATTGTGAATTTTTTTCATCTTATTGGCGAGATGAATTTCTGACATCCCGATCATTATCTTGTGCGTGCTTGTATGTCTGTCTGAGGCGTGTCACATTGTTGTGTTCATGCAACAAGTTGAGGTAGGTCCCCTACTGTACTCACTTTTAAATCTAGAATTTATTAAATTCTTGATATTTTATTAATTTTATTTAATTAGAAATAAAATAAGATAATTAATTTTAAAATCATTATTTAGTGTAAAAAGATCCGTTTATTTTATACACGACACTGGAAATAATGATTGTTTGACCTTTAAACAGAATTCATGAAATTTTAAATGTATTTCAGGTTTTTTTATAAATGATTTATTTTGAAGCATGAAAAATTGTTTTGGTTCACTTGAAAATAAGAATTCTCCTCAAAATTGGTGAAGTCCTGTTTGGAACATTAATAAAATAATATATTTTAAAAAACTCTATTTGGGGTGACCTAGATGTGATATTTGGTGTATTTTGACTACATGATTTCTGTGTGATTTTGTAAAACCTGATTGTCTTTGTTGACTTACCCCTTTCCTGTTTATTATACGTGTTGACATGGGAACTTGAAATATTAAGTGAATATTCTGAGAAAGATTGCTACACTACTTTCGATTACGCACTGGCCAGTGGCCCCTAGTACGGATGACACTCTCCTAGGGGATTGGGCCCCTTATTTAGTCCATGCAGGGAATCATTGGGCGTTTGGGAGCTATGACGTCATCGAGAGTAGGCATGCCTTCGGGATGAGTCACATGTATAGTATGTTCTGGATTGGTAACAAGCTCCTAGGATCGACCCATGTTTTTATTGAGTGTTTATTTGTATATAGCAGAATGTTGAGACGTCTAGTTCGGTTTCTGGCCCATGTGTGCCTCTTTTTTTCCATTTTTCATAGTGTGTGTTGTGTGTTGTGTGTAGTTTTCTTATTGAAAAACAACTAAATTATGGACTTATAAATTTTTTGAAAAAAGGATTTAAAATGCAATGTAGATGATTCTTTCAAACAGTGAACTTGTTTTAATATAAAAAAGGGAAATAGTCTGTTACATGTTTTAGAAATGAAAGTTTCTATGGAAACCAATATTTTTTCTAAATTTATTGAAACCTGGAATTGTTAAATTCTTTATTTAATGGTATTTGCATTGGGATAGAATTAGACATGCAAACCTACTGAGTTTTAATACTCATGCCAACAGTGTTTTCCTATTTTTAGTTTTTCTGATGGTTTGGTTCGAGCATGCTCGCCATGGGCGAGAGTTGGTTGTGTTCTACTGAGCGACTCTCTAAGTTGCAAGGTGTTTTGATCGAGATCATGTTAGTGTGTCTTGTTGGTTATTCATTCTTTTTAGGGTAGTTTTTTTACATTGCATTCTTCAACATTTACGAGGATTTATTTATTTTTATTGGGATCAATCATTCCCACTTTTCCACTATTGATGCCCTGAAAGTTTTCACCAGCCTAGGAGGATTGGGCATGCCTCTCGGGTAATGTCGCGGACCGGCTCGGTTGATCGGTTCAGGGTTGACCCGGGTTTGTTCATGAAAAAATGGTATCAGAGCAGGTCGGCTCTTGAGTGGACCTTGTTTTTCAGAGCGCCCATAGTTATTTGAGGTTTTGTGGTTGAAGGAGTAGATTTTTTGGGACTCTTGGCATACAGATAAGAAGGATGTCATGAACCCTTGCTCATTCCGATCCTCGGGTTACCATGGGATGTTTGGGTTATTAGTGTCATTTGATTTTTGTGAATTGTTTTATGTTGCGAAATAAAATATGAGATAGGAAAGTGACCTCTGTGAGATCACATGGACTGGTAAGCAATGTGGATCTGGGGAAATTACCCTAGAGTGCTCCATTGTGAAGTTGGCATGACTGGAATATGTCCACCAACCCTACATCCAAGTCAGCAATCGCCACTAGTTTCTCCTTCTGGTGTTTCTGCGTCTTCTCTACTCTTAATAATTGTTTTGTGATGTTTTATTTTTGAAATTGTGAAATGCTGATATTGAAATGGCAATGACCATGTCTTGATTTTGTTCATTGTTTACTTGTTCCTTAGTGTTCACCCCCGCGACGGTTTGATGGATTCCCAAGGTGCAGCTTCAGGTGGTACGCCCCTAGTGAATCCTCCAATTGATCAGCCCATAGACTATGTTCGGGAGTTCCAGATGTTGAACCCTCCAATATTTTATGGACAAGTAGAGTATCTTGAAATAGAGGAGTGGTTACAAAATATTGATAGAAAGTTAAGATTCATTGGGCTTCCAGAGTCGTTATAGGTGAAGTTAGGTCCATTTATGATTGAAGGCCCAACATGGAAATGGTGGAAGTTTGTGTCTCGAAATAATAATCAGGAAGATTTAACATGATATTTTTTCAAGTCATCATGTACCCAACACCACTTCTCTGAGTTGACAAAGGTGAGGAAGAATATAGAGTTGTGTTGTCTTCATCAGAGCATTGACTTAGTACTGAAATTATATCAACATTTCATAGATCTAGTTCTATATAATCAGTGGTTTGTTGTGAATGATCCCAGGAAGGCACGAAAATTTGATTCTAGACTCCGACCTAAGTCGCTATTTAATGTGAATGATCTCAACCTAACAACCTTCTTGGATGTTGTGGGGCATGCCATTTTAGCTGAATCTGGGTTTGCAAGAGGACTTCAGTTGGTGAATCCTCCAGCTTTTTGATGTAGTGCTGAGGATGGTGATAAGAGGAATGAGAAGAAACCTGATCCTGGTGGTGTTGGTAGAGGAATCAAGAGACCTTCAGACCTTTAGTCATATTCTTCAAAGCACATTGTTATTATATTTCACCAGTGTGGTAAGAGGGGTCATAAGAGGCCGACATGCCTGAGTGCTTTGAGATCCTTCAACACCTGTGGATATTGGGGACACTTGCAGCGATTCTTCCATAAAAATTCCATGAAGCACGCTGAAGCAAGACCTAGCTAATCGAAGGCCGCCTCAGCCCGTCAGTGGGAGTAGGGTGTTGTTTGGGGATCAGTTTCAGGTTTCCACTTTGTAGTGTTTCTTGGATGTAGTAATCAACTTTTGTATAATTTTTTAGTGTTTATTTTTCTTCAGTTGTAAGAATGGTTGTGGTTTAACCTATTTAAGACATTTATTTTATTGTAAATTTGTTTGGTGAAATTCTGGTTTGTGTGTTATGTTTGGGGATATTTGAAGACTGACTCCTAGGTATGAGATTTTTCAATCATCGGTGCTCCAGCCAT
Organism: Viscum album; assembly: GCA_963277665.1. Classification (NCBI taxonomy): domain Eukaryota; kingdom Viridiplantae; phylum Streptophyta; class Magnoliopsida; order Santalales; family Viscaceae; genus Viscum; species Viscum album. The sequence continues at coordinate 165,696,491 of OY728129.1, read as the reverse complement.
AGGCTCCGGAGTGAAGTTGGAACTTAGTGAGGAGAACCCCAATAGTGAAAATGGGCCATGCTTAAACCTTTGCCCTTAATGTGGCATGATTTGTGTTCTTCAAAGAGTTAAACATTGTTGATGGGGAGGCGATGATAGTTTTGTTGCTCTCTCAGTTGGGCCCTTCCTCTCCTTCCCCGACCTTTATGGTGGGGTTTTTGGTCTTTGTGGAATTTTTTCAAGATCTGTTAATTTTTCCAGTTCTTATGGTTGGGAGACCTATAGCAGGTCTCGCAATGTTAAACCTGAAGTAATTTAGAGTTAGCCAAATCCTTATGGTGGGGAGTCCGTTTGGGACTCCCCGTGTCAGTATCATAGTTTATTTTCATTTATTGTTGGGTGGTAGATGGTTTTGTTTGGAACCAACTAATCATTAGTTATTCCTCTTGAGTAAACAATGAGATTGGAGTACCCCCAACATTTTTGTTGAACAAAGATTATATGGATAAGTCTCCGAGGTGATTTAAGTTTGTTCATTCCTTGGTTGAAATATATGGTTTGGGTTCTTCTTGGTGATTATTATGGTGATTTTGTTTTATGGATGAGCTTTGTTTCATGGGATTTCAGTGTAAGTTTGGACAGAACAAATGGATGCGCTTAAACTTTTGGAGGTGGGTGATACTTGATAAGTTTATTATTTGGGTCTAGATCTTGTTGTGGATTTTCGAGGGTAGAAATTGTTATGGTGGGGAGAATTGTCACACCCCTACCTATCCATTATTTAATTTTATAATTTTGCTTGACTTTTAAAACATTTATGGGGTTCGGGTTGAGTCCTGGATGAAAAACTTTTGAGTTATGTGAAAAAGTGCGCATTTTTTGGAGGTCACCGGGCACACGAGTGGAGCACTTGTGGGAAACGCCGCGTGACTCCGATTAGTAATTGGCATGATTCGCATGCCTTCAAGAAATTAAACTGATTAAATATTGGGATTTATTGTTTTATTTAAAATGTTTATTGTTGGTAATAATTTTATAATTATTAATATAGATTAAATGATAAATATTATTATTGTTGTTGTTATTTTAGGGCGGTGTGTAGGCACCGCGCTGCTAGCGAAAGCCGTACAGTTAGCCCGAGTACCGTGCGGTAAAAGAGTTTGAGTGGGAAAATAGAAATAAATTAAATGATTTGAGGAGAGAATATATAAAACTAAAAGATAGTGAAGTAATAATAAATTATTATTAAAGAAATGTAATAATTAAAATTATTATTTTTATCATTTCTGTTATTATAATTATTGATGTTATTATTATTATTATTATTAGGTGTATTATTAATATTATTGTTATTAATGTTTTTATTATTATTAGTATTATTATTATTATTCTTTTCCTATTATTTTTATGTGTAGTAAATTTATTATGGGTGAATTTTTAGCTAGTTTTATTTATGTGGTATGTTTTTTTTATTATCACTATTTTTTTCCTTTTCCTCTAACCCTAGTGGCCCCCTTCCCCTCTTTTTTTTCTCTCACTTGACTGTCACCTCTCCCATTACCCTCTTCTTCTCCCCATGCCCCTACCCTACTTGCTCCGCCACATAGCGTGTCACCCCCTCGACCTCCCGTTTCCCAAACATGCCTCTGGCCTGCACGTCACGACCGCTCTAGCCAAACTCTTGATGATGGCACCCCTCCGCCTTTCTGCTCCCCTGCCATGCATGTTCTGCCGCACATCACCTCACCCCCCTCGACCTACCCAAAACCGCATGCCACAACCCCCCTCCAGTCATGCGCGCTCTAGCACCACCTCCCTCCTCATGAACACGACCAGCCAGCACTGGTGCTGCTATCCTCATCACCCTCAAGCAGCTGACCTCCCTCGATGCACCCTATAATGTCGCCTCCATTGTTGACTACCGACCTCTCACACCTCGGACCAGCAGCCACCGCCTCCTCTATTTGCCTCGTTGCCACCCTCCTATGGTCCCTACTCATACCGGCATCACACCCCCTTTTCCTAGCTAGTGCTGCAACCTCCTCCCCATCTTCATTCGACTAGCAATAGTGGAACACTCCCCTCCCTTCGTCTGGTGCTCACCCCCTGTTATCGGCGCTACCCCCCTTCTTCGGCCGTTATCCAGCCAGCAGCTTCCTCCGGTGACCAGCAGGCCTGACACCCCATGTCCAACATTTTGTTCCCCCTCAGGCCAACCGGACTTGCGGCACCCTGACGTGGTTCCCCTTCACTTCTCTGCACGCCCGACTAGCACGCCCCCTCTCCTTACAGAGCTTTTTTTGGCCACTATGCCTCCTAACAACCACTTTCTACCAACAAACCCACTATCAGTGTTGCCACAGCCTCTTTCCTATGCATAATCTTTTCGGCACATATATCAACCTCGTCACTCCTCTTTTATGACGGTCAAGCGACCTCCTAGATTGGCCGCACCCACATTCGACGTCTTCACCAACCCTTTTTGACTATCGTGTTCCTCTTCGGACTGAGTGCACCCTGCTCCGACCTCAACACATTTAAATTTAGAGCAATTTGTTTATTTTATAACTAAATTTTATTTAATATTAATTAAGTTCTTTTGGTTTTGAGTGTAATTATTTTTAAGATAAATTATGTGGTATTGTAATTTTGTTCTGTTAACTATTTCACCTAAACTATATTTTCATGGAGTGTTTTGGGGAATAGTTAGTGTGGCGCACTCTATGTGTTTTTTTAAATGGACTGATTGCTCTTTAAAATATTTAGTGAGTTAATTTGGTGTTGTTTGGTTTTCATAAACACTTTGGGGTTTTTAAAGGGGTTTGGTAAATTGTATTGATGGTGCGTGTAGTGTTTTAAAAACATACCGAGGAGGTTATTTTGCGTTGGTTGTCTATTTGAATTATTTTATCTTAATGGTTATGTGTTTTTTGTTGTTTTGTGATTTTTTAGCATGTTGGAAATGTGACTCTGCGAAATCTCGGTCATCATCTTGAGTGTGTTTGTACATCTGGGTGAGGCAAGTCGCGTTGTTGTGTTTGTGGTGTGAGTTCAGGTAGGTCCCCCAATACACTCCCCTTTAAATTCAGAATTTATTAATTACATGATATTTTTTTTCATTTTATTTAATGATAAATAATATATTATAATTAATATTAAAATGATTATTTGGTGTAAAAAGAGCAGTTTATTTTATACTTAACACCTGAAATATTTTCATGACGAGCGGACACCATGTAGTGAAAGAATACCCGTTTTTCCTTTAAAAATAATTCACGAAATATTAAATGTAGTTCAAGTTTTTTTATAACTTATTTTTTTTAATCCTGAACAAGTGTTTTGGTTCTTTTAAGAGATAAGGATTTTCCTTAAAATTGGTGATGGACCATTTGGCACTTTAACAATATAAATTATTTTTAAAAACTCTATTTGGGGTAACTCAGATGTGATATTTGGTATACATTGACTACATGAATTGTTTGTGCTTTTGTATTGCTTGATTGACTTTGTTGACTCACACATTTCCTGTTTATTATACATGTGGACATGGGAATCTATCATAGAACGTAAATCTTTTGAGAATGATTGCTGCACTAGATTATATTACGAACTGGCTAGTGACCACTAGTATGGATAACAATCTATTAGAGTATTGAGCCCCTCTGTTAGTCCATGTAGGAAAACACCGAGCATTAGGGTGTTATGACCTCATCGAGATTAAAAATTCCTCCACGATGAGTCGCATGTATAGTATGTTAAAGATTGTTCACGAGCTCCTATGTTCGACAAATATTTTTATTGAGTGTTTATTTGTATGTGGCGGACGATTGAGAGGTCTTGTTCCGTTGATGGCCCATGTGTGTCACTTTTTTTCCATTTCCCTTAGTGTGTGTTGTGTGTTGTGTATAGTTTTCCTTTTGACCAATAACTAATATTTGGATTTCTAAATTGTTCACAAAAAGGTTTTAAAATGAAATGCACCTGTTTCTTTCAAACACGAATCTTTTTTTTATATTAAAAAGGGATATGGTCTGTTATTTTTTTTATAAATGAATGTGTGCGTGGAAACCAATATTTTATATAATTTGGTTCTAACCTGGAATGGATAGATTCTTTATATAGTGGTATGTGCAATGGGAATCGAATTATTTGGGCCTACCAACTGCATTTTAATACTCACGCCTATAGTGTTTTCTTGTTTTTAGTTTTGCTGCATGTTTAGTTTGATCTTTCTCATTTTGGGAGAGGGTTGGTTGTGGACTTGTGAGAGACTCTCAGAGTCACTATGTGTTTTGTTCGAGACCAAGTTAGTGTATCTTGGTGGCCATTCTTTCTTTCAAGTGTCATTAATTTACTTTGGGATCTTCTACTTTTCTACTATTTTATTTATTTTTATTGTGAATTTTTTTTCCCACTTCTCCTCTTTTGATGTCCTGGTGCTTGTTTCAAGCCCGAGAGGATTGGGAACACCTATTGAGCCGTGTCGTGGACTGACTCGGGTGATCGGTTTAGGGTCAACCCGGGTTGGTTCATGACAATTATTATGATACTTCACATTTTATTTATAATAAAATATGATATAATTTAAAATATAAATTTTATTTGGAATCATTCCCAATCAAATAATCTTTATAATTTGAATCTTTTCATAAATTATTCAACTTAAATTAATTATTTTTATAGTAATTTTATTATACAATGTTTTTCATAAGTGGAATACTTAATGTTATTACTTTTGGGTTCATGAAATATGTTATTGAATTAATTTTTTAATGAAAGTATTGTTTTAAGAATCTTAAAATATATATTTATAATAATTGTGTCTGTTTTATATTAGAATATGAAATCATATGAATAATTGTACCAATAAGAAGGAAAATTGATTCTATAGAAAGTTGATATTCTTAGAAAACACATTATTGAGGAATAAAAACCCTTAATATGTTCTCATTGCTGCGATAATAATTAAAAATGAATGTTATTCGAAACTTATATGTGAGCATAAAATTGGATTCTAATTTGATGGTTTCTATTTTCTCTTATGGGGTTATCTACATTTTTTGATTTATATAATATATTCAACAATCTGATGTTTTATTTTTCAATGCATTCATTATTTTTATATGTTTTAATAGAGATAGAAATATTTACATTTTTTGAATGTGACATAAAAATCCACTTTTTATTTTTTGGGGATTATAATATTGATTTAGTGGATTCTCCTATAAATTTTTTAACATTATATTTTCTCATAAAATACTTTGATGAGTCAAAAAGTTACTATTTATGGAATTTGATTATTTCAAACATTGGGTTTTATTGCATAAATATTTCTATACATATTTAGTAACTATATGATAAATATATTATTATTATTATTATTATTATATTGATCTTACTACCAATTAAAAGCTTATTTCTATGCATCAGGAATTTAACATTCATTTTTTGATATTTATTTATTATATTAAGAGATGAATTATTAACTGATTCAATCAAAACCAATTGATGAAATTTTCTTTATAAAATAGAAATATATCATGTAATTATATTTATTTATATTCTTTTACATTAAAATAATTTTCCATCTATAAGTAGAGGATCTGGAAACACTAATTTTGTCCTTATAAAATAACTTTTTATGATCTAGTGGTCTTTTATCCCAATGTATATTTTTGGTTTTTTGGTCACTAATATTCAATAGACCATATAATTTCTTCTATTCAATGATCATTATCACCATCTATATTAATTTTCATCTTTCCTCCATGTAAATATCTTCCTTTCCCATAATTGTTCTCCTACATGGATACCTAATAATGTGTTATTTTATATGACTATCATACATACCTTTTTCACCAATCAAGATGAAGTTTCATTAATGAATTTTATTATATAGTTTTCATACTATGGTTTTTCACGATGATAAAACCTTGACTACTGGGGTCAAAATAAATTTCTCAGGAAAAATTTTATATAATGTAGTTGAATGTAACAACACAACATTTTAAAAAAGAAACATCAGGTTTATTTGCATGTTTAACATGAAAAACCAAGAATAGAAGATCATATAATGGCCCAAAACAATATGATATATTTATTTTTAAACAAATTCAATCTCTTTGATATATTATTATGAATGGAATTTGGGGATTGAATGAAACATGATACTCTATTAAAGTACTTTTATTAATTATTACTATTATAAAATTGTAGTTAATTTATTGTGTATGGATATTAATAAGTATATTTTGAATAATATATATTTTTCAATTGTATCAACAAATTTTTTGGACAAATATTTATTATAAATAATATAAGAATCATTGGAATTAAAAAATGTGTTCTAAAAAATTGTATTTTCCTAAAAGTTATTTTTTTCACAATTTGGCAACATAATTTAATAGTAATTTTTAACACATTTATAATATTTATTTAAAAAAAATATTTCTAAAAAAATAAAATTCAAAATAATATTTGGTTGAATGATTGACAATTTTCTAAAAACATTAATTATTTTGTTGAGTATTGAATAATACTAGTTTTTTAAGTCATTTTTTTTGTATAACATATTTAGAAATTTTAAATATATCGTAAATTTTTTTATTTAATATTCAATAAAATATGTCTTATTTACCCTAATATAGATCATTGAAATAAATTTAATTGTAAATATTCATAGTAAATCATTTTCCCTTTTTGAGGATCCTCTATCTTGAAAACTGCTCTTCTTTCGTATCAGTGGTTCAATATTAAATTGAATTTTCGACATCAATAAATTGAATTTAAAAAATAGGTTCAGGATATTTAATAATAATTTTTTAAAATATATAATAAATAAAACCAAATTATTAACCATAATGATTTTTGAAAATAATAAAATTTAATTGTCATTGTTAAGGTATAAATGGAATTATCACGGGTAAAAAAAAAGATAAATATCAAAATGACCTAAAATTTAAAAACCCCTATTTAATATACATATTTAGAACTTTATAAATTCATATTTTAAATTATTGTCAACTATTATGATTTTTTATTTATAAAAATGTGTGTATCACTTTATTATTTCATAAATTCCTTAAGTGTACCCCCCCACTTATAAAATTCCACCCCCTCGCCTCCACTATTAACACATCCAAAAACATTTTGTGGGGAAAATATATTCCCATGCCCCTTAAAAACATCACTTAAAACTTAAATTTTTTATATATGGATTCTGAATCCCTCATACTAAGGATTTAGGTATAAACAAAAGGACTCCCTCTCATGAAGAGGTAAAATTATTAAACATGCAAATTTTTTTAATTAATGATACACCCCATTAAAAAATTCTTAAATATCATAATAAAATAAAAAATATATAAACTATATAAATAAATTTTATTATTGTTATCTACAACTCAATATCCTTTCCCACTATCACCAAATGGGAAATAATATTATCTACCGTCTATACTACGGACAACCACCTCACGACATGATATAATGTGTTTCACAGAAAACCCATTTTTATATGAATATAATGCTTTATTTATCAAATAAGAAATATATTTATGAAAATTTTCTACTTTTGTAGTTATTTTATAAAATATAGCTTCATACTTTCTATTTCCTGGTGGAAATGATAATATTCCTCATGTTTACGAAGCACTACCACCTCATGATTCCAAATGATTTTTTTCTCTTTAAATGTATATGAATCATAGTAATGTAAAATTTAATTATTATATTTGAAATATATGAAATATAAATACTTATGAAAATATAATACAACATTGATATTCTTACCTTTCATTCTATTTGAGAACAAAAATGTCACTCTTGAAAATGTTTGGACTATCACCTCAATGTAGTGATGTGAAATGTTTTTTATTTTCATTATAAATGGTTGTTAATATTGATGTATTTGATTAATATAAATAATATATATGGAATAATAATTATTCTCTATATAAGATTTAATTTTTAATTTCATTTTTACATCTATCATAAAAAATGGAAACAATATTCAGGTGTACATACAACCTACCATCTCTATCGACAGTTTTGGGATTTTTATATCTCTAAAATTAATAAATATATATATATATATATATTATATTCAAATAATTATTAAAATTATACTTAGGTTTTAAGAATTATTAAATTAAAAGGAACAAAATCACAGAAATAAAGATAAATGAAATACAAAGAAATTTTATCTAAAAAGGTAGATTTTAACAAAGATTTGTTAACAAATAGATGATAAAAGTCTAAAATTTAATAGTATATGGTATTATATATATATATATTAAGGTTATATTATAGATTTTTAATAGACCTATTAATATTATATATGTTTTTAGATACATTATACGGAAATAAAACATGAGTTGAGTGTTTTTTCTCTCTTTCACATCTATGAGAAATATGCCATCATCATCACATATTTCTTTTATATATTGTATAAACTTATAAAATGTCATTTTATATCATTAATATGTTTATATTAATTTTATTTTTATTTATTTTATAGACCTTATGATTATAACTTTTTTAATGTGATATGAGTTTTTTTCCCAATCTCATCATTATTTGTGATTTTTTATTATTATTACACCCCTGGGAGAATTATTTGTCTGTTATATCATTAAATAAATATATTTTAATATCCTATAGTTATTTATTTTCCATTAAAGTAATATTACAATCTTATACTCATTGGTATTTAATATGATTAAGAAATTGTTTTCATGAAAAACTAATTTGATTTCTCTCATCCCTTGAAAATACAATTTTTTCCAAAACAATGTTTTCTAAAAATGTTTTCAAAAATATTTTTATGATTCGAAAAATGATTTAGAAATTATAGTTTTCCCAATTTATAATAGATACATTATACTAAAATGATTATATTTTTTCAAAACATGCATTAATTTTCTTTTACGAACAATATTAACAGAATATTTGTTTTAATGAGTAAGGAATGAACAAAATTCACACCATAATGACCACTAAATGTATTAAATATAATGATACATGTATCAAAGGATATTTTAAAAAATTTATTTAAAAAATTTATTTAAATTTATTTTTAAAATAATAATTTCAATGTGAGAAGGTTATATTGTCAATAATATTATTATAGTTGTTTTAATTTAATTTATATTCATCAACCAAAAAACCAAATTCTATATATAATTCACTCAAGATATTTTGTTTTTAACCAATCATTATTATTTATCAAGCATAATTATTTTTAGTTGGACATTGATTGTAAAATTTTATTACAATTCAATATTTTTCTCTAGATAGTTTATGTATATGGTAATTTAATTGAGGTATGTATTTACATTTCATATGATATTTTGCAATATGATTTTTATGTTGATTTTTCTCAACCCTTTTATACAAGGAATTCATTAAAATTAGTCAACAAGATAGTGGTTTCCATTTAGATATACACCCAAAATGGACCAACAGGTCTAAGGACAATAATCAGTTTGTGAAATTAATTTACTTTTTACACATAGAGTTGAAATATATTGTAAAATGTGAAGAAATTTTGTTTCAAATGTTCCACATTATAAATTAAATCATTATGAGATTAGTTATTTATTTCCATGTTATTATTTTATCAGTTTTAATATACATGGATACGTTTCAATTTTATTTGAATATTTTTATTGATTTATTTTGTCATCAATTTTCCCACATATTATTCATCATGTAATGATAAAATGAAATGTGTTTTAGATATTTGCATTGGTAAAATGATTATTCTTATTTATTTATAATATATTTCACATTATTCATACTCTTTTTTAGGAATATTATTTTACATTTTTCTTATGTTTTATTACTCGTATGATACCATGATGTTTTTATGATTGATACGGACGTATAATCTCATAGGAATAATGACTCACTCAAACAAAAATATTATTTTATATGAAAATATCTATTCTAGTTTTAATTTCAATTATATAGATATTTTTCCAAGACAAACAGAATATTTAATCATTCGGGATTTGATTCTTGTATTTACATCCAATGCCAGGTCTAGGTTAGTAGAGTCGAGGTCTTTAAATAAAAGGACTCATGTAGAAATCCAATCACGGGGTAAGGGATTACTATTACAATATCAGTTCTGTTTTGCATTTGTTATTTTTTCTTATTGAAGAGAAAATTTTATAATATAAATATATTTTAACCCATATATTTCATTTTATTTTTATTATATTGAGGTTTACTTATACATATAACATTGTTTTTCTTTTTCAATCAAGAATGATATAGTAAGTTACATTTGAGGGATATTATTTAAAAAATATTTTATAAAATATTTCCTTCAAAATAATATTCTTCCATGGCCAAATATTTATTAAATTATATTGAATATTTTTTTATTTCAAAAGATTTGACACCATCATTTTTTACAATATTTTATAAAACTTTTTTAATAAATTAATATTATTTTCATTTTCAGAATGAGGATATTATTTATAAATGTATTGAATTAAATAATTGTTTTTGTATACATCATGTGAATGACTTTTTCCATTATGACAAATGATATTTACTCTTATTTTTATATTAAAAGTTTCCATCGTAATTTTAAATGAAATATTTCCCAGAATAATAATGATTTTTTAAGATTTTTAAAAATTGACTTCAAAAATAGAATGTCAATTTTCCTCAAAAAATGGCTTTGTGATGTTTAAAGGAATTATCATTAATGACAACACCAATTTATTTTATGGTGAATATGATCTTATAATATGACCATTATTCCTTCTCTATGTGGTATCTGATTATAATAATTAAATATTGATTTTTTTAATTCTTGATTAAATAAGGATAATTGTTGAATTATAATGAATTTTTTGAATGAGTTGTATTGATTAATCAAAATATGATTAATGTGTTAGATTTGAATGTGATGGTTGGTTCCCATTTAAATACAACCCTATAGGAATCCACAATTCTAATGAAAGAAAAAACATAGTTGGAATTACGTATTTTAAGTTTATTTTTCTTACACCTAAATTTTTTTTAAGAATGATTTCTTAGTATAGTGGCCTAAATAGTATGTTTTATGAGATCATATTTGAATGTATGTCATCAGGATTGTAAAAGAGTATGCATTTCTATAATTCGAAATTTTGATTTCATTCTCTATTTCATTTCTATTATGATATTATAAATGGATTCTAATTGATATCTTGTTTTTTTGGAAGTTTGTTTTGATTATCATGTTTGGAATATTTATTATTCCTTAATTACCTATGATAAATTCTTCTTAATGCAACAAGTTTTGAGAATATGAGCTCGGCAATTAATTTTTTCCATTCCCTATGATATAAATAATTATATTATGAATGAAATAAATTATTTAATAATGTTTTCATATGATATGTTTTTACATTGAAAATAAAATATGCGAATCATATATGTATCTAGTTCTCAAATACTACTTAACTAATATGTCACTCTTGGTGAGATATCTTATATAATGATCAAATATAATAATATAATCAACACGTTTGGATTTAAATACATATTTTGTTACATTTTTTCATCACTACAACCATATTTTAATACCCAATAAGACCCCTTGACTATATTTTTTTCCCCTAATGCCCCTACCCCTAATTCATCCACTATAGATAACCTTTATTTTATAATGAGAACCCACTGGATTCCTCACATATAAATAATCTCATTTTGTCTTTCACCTTTATTTATTTGATTTTCCTCATCTCTGCATCCCAATCACCCAATGTTGATCCATCCACAAATGTGAATGATAACTTATATGGGAAGAATGTGAAGGGGAGTCAAAATAAAAAATGAATGTTCTATAAGAGCAATGACACCAAAGTATTAACTCATATATAAATTCAAAAAAATGAATGAAAAATGAATTTCATTCAACAAAAACATTGATGATCATATGGTGTGGTTGTATAGGTGAACTAAACCAATTCTCTATGTTTACCATTCCCAAATTCTCAAACATAACTCAATAACATAAAAAATTTATTGAATCCCATAAAACATGAGTTGTGACAAAAATTATTCATCATGATTATATTATTAATCCATCATCGTTATAAAATCAATTTATTTATTATATATATAAAATACCATTGTAAAATTAGAAATAAAATAACCTAATTTACTAATTTAATTAATTCACATGAATGAAAAATATTTTTTATAATGAAAATATTAAAAAATTTAAAATTTATGAAATATAAAATAAATATTTTAAAATTAGATTATTTGGAAGGCAACATCATTATTCTACAATAAGAAAATGTGTGATTAAAACACGATAGAATGAAAAGAAAATCTCACAAAAAAGGAGGTGATTAGAAATAAACATTATCCAACCTCATGGTGATAATGTTGATATTTATATATTCATAGATTGAATTTTATTCAAACATTTACGCCATGTATTTTAATCAACGACTTATCCCCTTCCTTTAATAATTTCATGTTCTATCTTTATATAGGGTTCATGTTAAAATAACAGAAAAAAAATTATAAATGGATAAATATGAATATTAACTGATTAAAAATAATAATTGTGTAAACAATTGCATTTCTTAATTAATGATAAGTTCAGTACACATAAGTAGTGAATATAAATCATAAATATTTTAGAGAAAATAAAAACTTATTGAAAAAACCATTTTATTTTAATTTCCATCAATTATTTTATTAAGGAGATACTGATGTTCATGATTTTTCTGTGTATATATATATATATAATTAATATAAAATTTCCATTAGACATTAACTTGTTGAAAATTATATATGAATAAATACAAAGGTTACTAACCATGTCAAAAATTCAATAGAACTAGCTGAATATTTTTTACTAACTGTTAAATATGGTTAATTTACAATTAACCCCATTTTATGCAATCACTACTTCTAAAATGAAAATTAATTTGGAATTACTCAATGAAAAATCTTGGATACTACCTCATCACAAAAATTTAACTTTACGATCCTAGAAATGGGATATAAGTGTGGTACTAAACTAAGAAGCTTATTAAAATACCATTATTTGAAAATATCACATACCCACATGCACATATTATCTCTCTATTTTTATATAATTTAAGGGAACATAGAAAAAAACTACACATGTACTACTTTCCCCTAGTAAAACAATAAACTAGATTAATATCCCTCTATTTCCAATCATTCAAAGTGTACGATCAATTTAATCTCATTCTGTAACAAACTTAAAAAATATTTATTTTCCTGAATTTTTTTATGTTACACACATAAGAAAATTCCAACCTAATTTCATACATCCTCAAAGAATAAAATATATAGCTTATTCATATACAAAAAACATAGAAATTCTTAATATCAAGGGAACCTCCAATGATGAAATTATTCAACCCCAATTTAAATGGATGCCTTGAAACTACTATATAGAAAATATTATTTAAAATCTCACCATATCACATGGTTATCCAATAAAATATTTCATATACACCCTAATAGATATAAAATTTATAATTTATTTATTGTCAGGTTATACTTATTATAATCACTTAATAACTCTCACGTACTAAAAATCTTGTTCTTTAAACATGATGTCCTAGAGTTTTAGATCAACTATCATCCTATAATAATACTAAGTTATGAATACATTTAATTTCACACATTCAATGGTATACCTTCTAATATTAATAATCCAATGAACTCTATATAATTGTCCCATTAATTTTCAAACCATTCATTTATAGAAAAATAACACTCTTTCATTGCTTTTCATTGAATTTGATCTAAAACCATGCCTCACTATTGTGTGTATGTCAGTTGAGGTGTTACATTGGCCTAGTTGAAAAGGAACCAGAAACAAATATCATTATAAAACATAGACGTCTAAAGGTGGAGTAACCATGACATATTGCATTTGGGGGAACAAAAAAACCATTAATATGTGAAAAATCTCCTTATCATAATTGTTCCATGAGAATTGGGGATCAATGATAATGAAATTATTACTGAAGCATCAAGGTTATCTTCATGAGGTGGGGCAAATTTTTTTCATTTAACCTTGTTTCCAATGATATCCAATAATATTTAATAATATTTTAGACAAAAAAATTATTCTATGACGTCATGGTTAATTCATATAAATATTTGTAATTCGAATAATTCATTAGATATTTTTTTTATGTTTAAAAAAAATTTATTTCCAGTATGTAAAGTGAAATTAAAATTCATGTGGATTTTGGAAATTTATTAGTTATATTTTACAAATTCCAATATATTTTATGTTATTATGTATAATATATTTGAATAAAATTTATTATTAATTTAATAAATATATGTTTACTTGAGCTAATGGGTTATTTTGGATGACTAGTTTAATTTAATATATGTTTTAATTATCTTTCATATTTCATTTTTTAGTGAATTTTTTGAATTATTTTATATAGTTAAATTTTGGGTAATTTATGAATGATCAAAAAATATTATTTTTAATTATCATTCTCTACAAATACACCCTTTGATTACCATTGTTTTTATGCAATGAAAATATTATATATCTACATATTAAATGGTGTGTAATTTTTGTTGATTACCTTGGAAGTTGAATTCCCTCTATGAAAATGATTATTCATTATTTTCAATTATCACATTGATAATTCAAAATAGGAATTGACCTATGATGATAGATAGACATTGGGTGATCTTATAAGTTTCACAAGACATGTTTATTTAGTATAATTGTCGTATATTTTTTGAATTTTTTTTTCTATATTAGATTATGTGATCACAATATAAAATGGAACAATAAATAAATGGATACCACATTGTGTGGAATCATAGATAAACAATATATTAAGGGTTAAAATTTTTAATTTTTTTGGTCCTGGTCCATATCTCATGCGGAAATAGAAATCCTTTAGGAAAAAAAGAAGCATATGGTTTTGATGATAACAATATAGATAACCATTTTGGAAGTAGTATTTATTTACCACACCTAGAGAAACATTACTGTTTAAAAAATATAAATTTCAATAAAAATATTTAATTATGTAGTCTATATCATTTATTATACTGTGGACATGGAAAATAATAGGACATAATAATTACACATAGTCTAATTCTCTGTCAATCCTTATGTATTATGGTTATCTCAACATTATCGTTTACTATAGATCGAGAATGGAAAACATAATAACCCACATTCTATAAGAGAATTTGTATAGAATCATTATAAAATATATAATTCTTGATGTTCTTAAATAACCCAGATCAATGGTCTATGCATCCCATAAGTCACATGACGTATTATAAACATTTTTTAGTCCATAAAATATTATTAGTTTGATGGAAGTCCAATATAATGTATATAAAAATTAAATACCATTTATTTAACACATTCAGTTATAAATATTCTAGAATAAGTTACAAGATATATAATTGTTTGTGTTCACTCAATAAGGTTTCCTTAGGACATTTCCATTCCTTCATGTTTGGGGAGATTTTTATGTCAATAAGGTTTCCTTATGACTTACCATTCCTTAATGTTTGGAAAATAAAAAACACTTTATCTTAAGGAAAATTTAATTTTCCCTATATTTTACTTTCATAAGGAAAATCTTCCTTCCCCAAGGTAATTTATCCATACCATGTTTTTCATTTATCATTTTGTCATTAAGTATAAAATTCAGTTTCATATCTAAAACTTCAGAATCTTATAATACATAGATTTAATGAATTCTTTTTTCAGGATCTGAATTCCTGTTCCAGGTTCTATGAATTCAGACTACGAACTCTTATAAGTTCTGACTCTAAGTTATCCGAATTCATATTATGAAATTTCTGAGTTCTGACTCCGAGTTTTCTGAATTCAATATCTGAAGCCTTATGAGATCTGACTCCGAGATCTCCAAATTCATATTCTTAACATTCTGAGTTCTGACTCCATGTTCTCAGATTTCATAATCCGATCACTTATGAGTTCTTACTCTGAGTTCTCTGAATTCTAACTTCAAACACTTATGAGTGTGGACTCCATGTTCTCTGAATTCAGACACCAAACATTTTTATGTTCAGACTCTAAATTCTTCTGAATTCAAGACTCTTAATATCCTTGATATAGAGACTTCGGAATTTTATAGAATTCAGGTTCCGGTTTTTTTGAAGACATTAACCAAATATCTAAGTATTATTGACATGAAATGAGTTTTTGATTAGACTACGAACTTTTATTTCCTTACATTCTTGAATAATTGATTTTTGTTACATAACCATAGTATTTCCTACTCATGTTTTGGATACAAAACGAGGTTGTGAATTCTGTTTCTAACCAACTATTGTTTTTGTGAAACGTGTACAGTTCCGTCTGAAGTTCAAGGAAAAATATGATCATTGGAGGAGGGAGCTGACCGTTGATGTTGTGACTGTATATAAATGCTCATTTGAAAGAGCTAATAACATTTGAAATACAGTTGATCAATATAGATATTATGTGATTTTGATGTAATTTCTAGAGAGATAGACATTACTGCTTAGTGCGTACTGAACATCTTATTCAAAATTTCTTCGTGCGACTGCGGATGTTTCTGAGTACATTCGAGGGATTTTTGGGATAGGAAGAAAGAGGTGCCGACTCCCTTTAATTTAGAGGCTTGTGAGGATAGAAAGAGAGACTCCAATCTTCATATTGAGTACTAAACCATGTGTGGGTAAGATATAATTTCTTGAAGGTATAATTCAAGGGACCTTCATCCATGGTTGTTGGATACCCTTACATTGCGGTTAAAAGATTTACTACATTTTACTTGTTTGTTTCATGTTTTCCGCTACATTTTGGTTATTGAGGAATGTATAACTGTCTTATACATTCTTACCATTCTATAATCTGATTTTTTATGATTCTATAAACTTTAACATAGAATATTTATCTTTGTAAACTTTTGTTAAGATTCATTTACGAAACTACATTTCAGGAATTTCATTCTCGGAAAAATATTTTTGGAATCAAGAATGTGTGAAGAACTAGAGGTTTTCTAAATTACCTTGTTTGACCTTATTAAACATCTTCATATTTAAATGTTCCAAAGAATTTTTAAAGTGTACAATTCAACCCCCTCTTGTATATTGAGCATAATATTTACGATACTACAATAAGGATCGACTATCATTTCGATACAACAATTGGTATCAAAGGCAGTTGACCTCATACCCTGAACCAAACCAAAAATTGGTATCAAAGGATCTCTGAAATACTTAAATTCACATATATGTTTTTATTTCCCATGTTTTTCATTGTTCAATATATTCCATGCTGAGAAATATTTCCCTTGTTCACATATCTTTACTCTTAACAAGTTTTTGTGGAATGACTTTCTTTAAGATGGTAGGAATCAATGATGGTTCCATTGACATCTTAAATCCAACTTGACCACCTATTTTTGATGGAATTGATTATGAATATTGGAGAGATAACATGAAGAAATTCATTACTAATACTGGAGTAGATAAATTTTTTATGCTTAATGTAGGATATAAAATCCCTGAAAAAAAATTAAGTACTTTCAACTATCAAGAAAATCATGAATATCAATTGAATTACTAGGTATGCAATAGGTTGCTTTGTTCCATGACTAGGAATATATATAGCCAAATTTCATCTTGTGAAGCGGAAAATTGTATATTGAATAATCTTAAATATACTCACTTTGTAATTTCCATAGTTATTGAAACTAGAAGAGCCATGGTCAGAGCTAAATATCTTGTTATTTACTTTCCTTATGGAGTACCCAAATGTAAAGTGAAAATATCATTTATATCTATCATCAATGGATTACAATTTATGGGTGAGAAAGGATTAGATGAAGATGATATTGTGTAAAATATCATATACATCATTCCCAATGAGTGGGAATCCAAGAGAATAGCTATAGATGATAATAAAAAGGTTAATTATATTTATATTGATGAACTATTTGGAACTCTTCTTTAACATGAGACTAGAATAAAGATAGATGCTAATAATTTTAGGAAGAAAAATTGGAATGGAGGTATTTCTTTTACAACAACATCAAAGCATATGAAATCCAAAACTTCTGAGAGAGTTACAATATGTAAATCTAATAATGTTGTTATAAAATACGAATCTAGTGGTTGTGAATCATCAAAAATGAATTAGCCAATCTTGCTCGAAGATTGAACAATATTGTTGGGCTGAAGAACATTCAATCCAGAAATACGAAAAAATAATTGAAAGATAAGAAAGATTCAGAAGTCAAATGTTTTGAATGCAAAAGTGCTGGATATATAAGGTCTGATTGTCCTATGCTTAAGATAAATTAAAGTAAAGATAATCATTCTATGAAAAATAGAAATAAGTACTAAAAAGATAAAGATAATAATTTTTTGAAAGCTAATGACACCTAGAGTTACAGTAGTGGAGACTCTTCTGAAGAATCATAAGATTATGAATCTTCTGGATAGAAGAATCATGGTTTAATAGCTAGACAACCAATTGAAAATAATTTCTTAATGGCTAAGGTAATTAATTATGATTCAATAAACAATGTATTCCTGAATGCTAATTATAGTGCTAGTAAAAATTATGAATCTTCGAATGAAGAATCTTTTTCTTACGAGGATAACACTTTATCTACCTATGAAGATGTTTCTAGGTTTTCTATTCTTTTTGAGATTTAAAATTCTAAAGTCAACAAAAATCATGATAAGGAAAATTCTAGGATTTCTATACTTTCTATAGTGTTATCCAATCATTCTATAGATCTTGATATGAAAAACCATGATTTTGAAAGTATTTCCAAAAACCATGTTGATGTAAATTTTGAGAAGGACAAACATTCAATGGATCTAGAAAAAGAAATATCTATGAATAATGATTTTGAGCCTAACTCTATTTATAAAGCTAATGTTTTGGAAGATGAGAACATAGTTATTAGACTGATGTTCAAAATATTTTCCTTAAGGATGTTTTTGTCAAACATTACCTTAGTTAAGGAATATTATGATAAAATATATTCCCAAATTCATCCTCTAAAGAATAATTTTGTAATTGGTTATACAATTTCAAAACTGATTTTTAGTAACAAATTTTATTCCTCAACGTGCTTAATTATGTATTAAGTGTTAGTGTGGTAGGAATTGGGCCAACCATTATTCATTAAACAAAACCCAGTCTTTAGGTTTTCATAAATCTCATTTGCTCAAGAATATGTCGGTACATAATATTTTTTTTCTAAAATATCTGAAACTATAAATATTTGGGTTTTGAAAGTCGAATATTATTATTTTTAGGAAAATATGGTAAGTACCAATAACATTACGTGGTACATGGATAGTGGATGTTCGTGGCACATCACAGCTAACAAGAACTTCTTTGAAAATATTATCAAGACAAATGGAGGAAATGTAACTTTCGGCGATAATGCTAAGGTAGAAATTATTGGTTTAGGTAACATTGTTCTTCTTGGAAAAACCATGATTTCAAATTTTTTAATTCTTAAAGGTATTAAGAATTACCTCGTTACCATAGTTAAATTATGTGATGAAGGTTACCTTGTGAATTTTAGGAATGAAAAGTGCTTAGTACAAAATTCCATTGAAGATTTTATTCTTTCAGCCAATAAGAAAGAGAATGTGTACACAATAAACTTAGAAGACCTTATGATCCAAAACCTACCCCGACATAGTGAAATGGAAGAACATTCATCATTGTGGCCTAGAAGGTTAGTAGACTATAACCATTAGAACCTATAAAAAATCTCTATAAATAGACTAGTTAAGAATCTACTGAATCGTAGATTTGTTTCTTAAAAAGTTTTGGATCCTTCTCAATATGTCAAGAAATATAAATCAAGTTACAAATTAGTCGGTGAAGTCTCAACCAATGATGCATTACAATTAGTGCATATGGATCTTTTTAGACCAATACAAACTAGAAGCATTGGGGGAAACTATTATATATTTGTATTTGTGGATGATTATACTAGATTTACATGGGACTATTTTCTATAAAATAAAACGTAAGCTTTTTCTAATTCCAATAGTTTTATAGCCCTAGTTAAAAATGAAAAAAAACATCATTTGATAACTATCCATAATGATCATGGAGGAGAATCGCAAAATTATAATTTTGAAACTTTTTGTTGTAGGAAATTCATTACTCATAACATCACAGCAACAAGAACCCATTATCAAAATTGATTTGTTAAAAGAAAAAAAATAGAATTATTCAAGAGATAACAATATCCTTGTTGAGCGAATATTCTATTGCAAATTTTTTTTGTGTTGAAGCTGTATGTACTACTTGTTATACTATAAATTGAGTCTTGATTAAACATTTAATTAAAAAAAATCATATTGAGTTATGGAATGGTTGAAAACCTAGACATTCTAACTTTATGTTATTTGGTTCCCAGGTATTAAATCTGAATACTAAAGATAATATTCACAAATTCACACCAAGATTTGATGAAGGAATTTAAATAGACTACTCCATAACTTCTAAGGAATATAGAGTATTCAATAAAAACACTTGTACTATGGAAGAGATAGTATATGTCAAATTTGATGAAACCGATTCTTTTGTTTTTAAACAACCTAATGATACATCATCAAAAGTGTTTTCAAAAAACTGATTATAAACCATTATTTAAAATTCCTTATAATAAGGAAAATTTCAAGGAGGATATTTTTGAATCCTTTAAACCAGAATATTTCTTACTATGTACTGATCACTAGGTACTGCGAAAGAATCAGCCTTGTGACAGTATCATTGGTGATGTAAATCAACCTTTAAGGATTAGAAGTTACTTATGGAATTAATTAGAATATATAACATTCATTTCCAAAATAGAACAAAAATTCACTGATGAAGCTTTAGGATATGATAATTGGATAAACTATATGCAAGATAAACTAAATGAATTTGAAAAGAATAATGTCTAGTCCTTGTTAGAAAGACCTAAGGAAACCTTAGTTATTGGAGTGAAATGGGTCTTCAGAAATAAATGTGATGAAAATGGTATCCTAGTAAGAAATAAAGACAGATTGGTTTCTAAAGGATATAATCAACAAGAAGTAATATATTGTGAAGAAACATATGTTCCGGTAAGTAGAATTGAATCTATTCATATTCTATTTCCCATTGTAGCATTTTTCAATTTCAAACATTTTCCAATGGATGTAAAATGTTCATTATTTAATGGTTCTATTCAAGAGGATGTTTTTGTTAAACAAACTCCTAGTTTTGAAGATACAAAAGATCTTAAACATGTTTATAAACATACCAATGCTTTGTATAGACTTAAGAAACCCCTCGATCATGGTATGATAAGCTTACATGATTTTTGCATCAAAATAATTATGTTACGGGAAATGAAAATCCAACACATATTATAAATAAAGATAATAAAAATGTTTTCATTGTTAAAATTTATGTTGATGACATTATATTTTGTTCAAATCATCAATCTTTAAATGATTCATTTGTAGATCTAATGAAATTTGAGTTTTATGGGTGAGTTAATATTTTCCCTTGGTTTTATAATTTATCAAAAACCAGAAGGAATCTATATATCTAAAAACATTTATATTAATGATCGTCTCAAAATTTATGGATATGAAAACACCATCAGTATATGTAATCTCATTGGTACCTCAAATTCAATTTATCTAGATGAAGTTGGGAAATCCATAGATCAAACATCTTTTAGAGGTATGATAAGAAGTCTAAATTACATGAAAGATTGTCATCCAGACATAATGTTTTCATTATTTTTATGTGAAAGATATCAATAAAATCCTAAGGAATGTCATTTAATGTCAGTGAAAAGAATTTTTCGCTACATAAAGAGAACCATGGATCTAGTACTCTTTTATACTTTTTCAAATGATTTTATTTTATAGAGTTTTTCAGATACTGGCTTTGGTGGATGTAGAATGGATAGAGAGAATACATCTTGAATTTGTTATTTTTAGGAGATTCATTAGTTTCTTGGTCATGAAAAAAGAAACACTCAGTAGCACTTACCCCTTCTAATGATGAATATGTTGCAACTGGATGATATTGTGATCATGTGTTTTGGATGCAACACACACTCACAGACTACGATATGAGTTTTACCAACAGATTTTTTTTTGTGATAACACTAGTGCCACTTCATTAAGAAAATACACTACACATCACTCCCTTTCAAAACACATTAATATTAGGCATCACATTCTTAGAGATCTCACACAAATATATGATATCATTATTCAATTTATCGGAAAACAATATCAACTTGATTATATTTTCACAAAATCCTTTCCCTCTAATAGATCAGAATACATTGAACAGAAATTATAAATGATAACCATAAGGTAATCTTCCTTGTTGTCTTTCTATTTAAACTAATATCCTTACATTAATAAACTCTTTTTCCTAGAGGGAGTAAATTTTATTGTTAGTTAGGTCAAAATCTTTCGTAATGGAAATTTTTGTAGTAATATTTTCTAATTTTTTGTAATAAAATTTTTGGTATTAATATTTTCTTAATATTTTGTAATTAATGTTTTTGTAGTAATATTTTTAAAATTTTTCATAATGATAATATTCTTAGTATGATTTTATAAATTGTACATAAATAAAATTTTCATAGTAATATTTTCAAAAAAAAATTTAATGAAAATTTTAGTAGTAAGATTTTCTAAATTTTTCGCAATGAAAATTTTCATAGAATGATTTTCTAAATATTTCCTAATGAAACTTTTCGTAGTAATATATATAAATTTTTTAATGATGTTATATATATATATATATAATTCTCCTAAAAATATTTTCGTAGTCAGTTTTTTTTAAAAAAATTCGTAATCAAATATTTTCTTTCGAAATCTAATATTCTTCAAAAATAATATTCCTAAATACGAATAATCTCCATATAAATATGAATGGTATTTTTATTTTCATTAGATTTCGTAATCATCTTTTAAATGCTATTATTTTCTTTTGTTTTTAAATTATTTTAGATTCACATTTTTGTAAATTATAATGTTTTTATTAATACCTCAATAGATCAGATTCTGTCAAAATTTCCTTACTGCTATATTATCAACTATCACATCAGATCAGAAAGATTCTCAATCATTGGATTGGGTATGGAAGATTAACCGTCACTTCAAAAACCAATATAAAGGACCAAATCGATGGTTTTCCCACCTTAAATCTCAAACCATCATGTTTTGAAGCTGTGCCCTTCTACTTAATGCATGTTCCAAACTTCTCAGATCTTCCACAAATTTTAATGTCTATCGAAGAATCTTCTCAGAAAGACATGTCAACTGTCAATCCAATATCTAAGTGACAGGTTTATAGAGAAATGTTGGTGCATCCAAACATCATCACTAATTATTATTCTATAATCTTGATAAACATCAAGATCAATGGATGGGAAAATGTTTTCATATCAAATACAATAGCTAAATATTAAGTATATCCAGATTTGAAAGTATAATTTTATGAAACAATATGTTATTTAAGGAAGAAGGTTGAGGTAATTTCCCTTTGCAAGGTAGGGGAAGACTTATTCTCTCTCGAACACCAAGGCTGCAAATTTGATTGCAGTTACATATGAAGGAGAAGTCAAATTTTGTTATCATAAGTTTCCAGATGTTCAAGGAAGCTTTTTAAGGTGAAATCTATGGTGTGCCTCAGTCTTACTGATATTAAGACTCTGAATTTAGTTCACCTCACTAAAAATTTTGGGATTCTCAAATTATGGGTTCATGTAATCATCATTCCAGGAAATGATTACCAGGATACATTAAAGAAGTGTGATATGTATATTTTGAATTTTTAGTGATCCTGAAAAAAATATCAAATTGAATATGAATATTCTGATTATGATTGAGAATATAAATAATAGAAATCTGAAGGCTCAGATCATTATGTATCCAGTCATTCATTCAAAGATGAGTGTTCAATGCTTGGAGTCATTCAAAATTCCTTGTAGTTCAAAGACAAGGAATTGAAAAGTCATGATGATTAGTGATGATACTCTATGAAAAATGTATGTTTGATATTATAAGGAATCTGAAGAATTATTTGACTTGTTTAAGGAAGATGTTGAAGTTATCTTAGAGAAACAGGGGGCTACTCAAACCTCTATGAAGGGTGAGAAGAAGAGGAAAATGAAGGATGTAGAAGGGAAATAAATAATTCCAAATGCTAAAGAAACTCAATCCACCCCTCCAAAACAAATGAATAAAAAAATCTTATCCAAATGAGGTAGACGATAAATGGAGGGAAAATAAGGAGAAACAGAAATCAAGGGAGCTATGTATTGGTCTGAATCCTATTGAAGCCAAAGAATTAATGGAGAAGACAGTTGATGAGCTTGAAAAGCAACAAAAAGAAAAGAAATAGAAGAAGAATATGTATGAAGATGAAATTGTTAAATCACTTCCAAAGGATGCCTAATGAGCTTTTGAGAAAATTTCGGAACTATAATCTTTACTGAGATAATATTTAGCTGAAACTCCTCTGAATAAGTATGTGACTCTGGAAAAAGTCCAAGAAAAAGAAGTAGAAAAAATAGTGTAAGAAGAAAAAGAAGTAGAAGGCAGTGGTGATATCGAATATTTGATTATTCATGTTGAGGAATTTCATGATAAGGGACGGTCTTCTGAGAAGTTTTCATTATAGACACCAAAAAAGTCCGTAGATTCTAGGGGAAGATTTGAATTGACGAAGCGAAGTCATATTCGGACTCATAGACCCGATGCAGATGGCATGGAAGGGTTGTATAAAATTAATGGAGGCCCGCGCGCAAAAATGATGCTCACACAGAAGGATCCTAGGATTCGCATAGAAAACCCAGGTTAGTGTGCGATTTTGCGCGCCCCGTCTAGAGTGGTGATGACTTGCGCACCGAGTGATCGTGACACAGAATATTTTGCAGGCCGCTCAGATTCCGTGATGGCGGATTCCTATAAATAAAAGGCGACCCCAACCGTATCAGGGTTGCAGAATTCGGACCAGCTCTCGTGCGTTCAATTGGACTTCCCCCATGCAAAATGACTTCCAGGTAATCACCTTTTTCAGGCTATCATTCCCCAGGGTTCATCTTTGCGCGCCACCCCACTAGAATCAGTGAATTGGCTAACTCAACAAGGTGTTCCCTTTGTCCGCAATCCGTCCCAATTTCACGCAGACCCTTCCTATTGCGCGCAAACCGTTTCTTTCCATGTAGACCCTTCGTATGTTTTGACATTTCTTTGGGATTGGTCATTGCCACTCACAAACAATCCAAGCCTGTTGTGCACAATCCCCTAGCCGTGTGCAATCCCTCTACCACCAACTGTGCACCATCCAATTGTTTTGCACGCAGGCCCTCCTTTTGCTTGCAAAACAAAGGGCCTCTCTCCTTGTCGCCCCCGCGTAGGCACAGAATGTCTTCTATGCCGGTCATGTACGCCATGTGTTGTTTTCCCATACGGTCTTCCAGGCTCGTACGAAGTAACCTCAATGTCCCTTTGGAAGTGTTTCCCGTGGTTTTTCTTTTCCTCATTCTTCTTCGCATAGTCATGCTAACAGATATTGGATCTTCGGATAGCCACGCAAACGTGGACCCCTCAATGGTTTGCCCTGCAGTCCTCCTTCACTACATCTTTTCCAATACCTTCCCTTCCCCAAGGGGTAGAGGGTGTTGGGAATGTTAGCCCTAGGTGTGTGTAGCGAACCCACATCGTCCGAGCTGCAGGACGTTAAACTGCCAAGCACCTCGTCCTCAACACAGGACGTTAAACTGTGATCTGACCTTGTGCCTCGCACGTAGGGTCCCCAATGATCGGACATTCGTTACACCGCTTGTCTCCACAAGAATGTAATCTTCCTCACATGGAATGATATCCTACATTTGGAGTGGAATTTGACTACGGGGGAAGGGTTGCGGCAGAGCATAAGTCCCTAGTATCTCTTGTGGAAGGTTGCGCCCATGCACCTCTGTACTTACCCACTGCCAAGGCCAGGGGAGTCTCTTTCCCTCTGTGCTTTGTCACACAATGTGCCTCTATCCTGGAGTAAGTCCTGGAACAAAGGTCCTCTCAACGCATAATCTCCTTTTTGCTTCTCACGGAAGCACCTTTCGTGACGTGATCATCTGGTCCCTACTGCCTCTTGTTTCTCACACCAAGCATGACTCACGTGGGCTTAGAGTGCGCATCGACCATGACCTCCTCTTATGGGCCGCCTCAGAGTGTAAGCCCCATCCTAGAGAACTACAGGGACTTTGATCTGTGCTAAATCATGGTACGTAGGAAGACTCCACGAGGTTCACACCCACCACTCGGTCATTCTGACCTCTTCACGTCGGTTCGCCAACTCCTATGGGCCGCCTCAGAGTGTAATCCCCAAATTCCCTCATCCCGCATGACGTTAAACAGTATGCTCGTCCCGCATGATGTTAAATTGTATGCTCTCATCCCACATGACGTTAAATTGTATGCACTGAACTACTTGGACATTGATTCATGCTAAAGTATGGTACATTGGAAGCCTCCACGAGGTTCAATCCGATCACTCAGTTGTTCCGAACCCCTCTACGTCAGTTCATATCCACTATTATGGGCCGCCTCAGAGGGTAAGGCCCATATCCATCATCACGAGACACCTCAGAGCATAATCCCCCATATCCATCACCCATGTATCATCCTGAACTCTCCCTCAAGACCATGTGCCTCGGGAAGCTCATGCCCTATCCTGGAGGTCTTACGTCCTCTGGGCTCTAATCCATGCATTCATTCTCACGGGCCACCTCTTTGGGTGTCACACTGTATCAATGAACTACGCGGACTTTGATTCCCTGCTAGGGGGATATGTAAGAAGCCTTCACAAGGTTCATTCCCATCATTCCATCACCCATCCTGATTCCTACCAGGGCTGCCACATCTCGGTGGGATCATGCAACCTCATTCCACTCCATAGTATCCGGGATGCCGCCCATGTGCTGGCCCCAATATCAGAGTTCCCTTCAGGGGGTTCTTTCACCTGATCCACTCTCATTGTTAGGATCAGTCTGATCCATCTCCGCTAGATGTTAATCTCACGACATACCCTGTGTTAAAAATAGGAAGCTGAGGAAAACCTTAGATACATCCCTTTTGCATGCCAATTCCCCGCGTTCAATGTGGGACACCTCGGGATTCTGCTCCCTCGATAAGCCCTATAATAAGGGGAAGAAGACAGACATTCCAATTCCCTAGCGTCAAGACATGCCAACGACACCCCAGTGTGACCATTCTCCTCACTAATGGTTGTTTCTTCGACTATACCCCTTGGAGAGTCTCGACTGAAGCAATATAATTAACTGGTGTCCATGAAAATATGGCACCCGGAACGAGGTTAACGAATACTTCTTAAATCTATGAGGGAGACTCGGACTAGGGGACGATCTTCGTGGAGGAATCCATGGATGGAAGAACCGACATCCATTCATCCCAGTTTTGATCAAGGAACAATTGTCCATGAATTAGGAACAGATGTCACCTGCCTTTGGAAAGCGGGAATGTGGGGCCACAAGCTGCACATCCTACCCCATGTGAAGGATGCACGCACGCCCCGGTAAAGGCATCGGAAACAGAAATATGGTGAACCCGACGTGAACATCTTCTCCTCAATATGGATAATGGTAGCATTCGGGGTGTTAGAAGGTTAGCATGTCGCCAGGTCCGGGAACCTAGCACCAAGACGTGGAACCCGCCATGGGTTGAGGCCGTCAGGACGTTGAGCAATCCATTCTACGACATCGTCAGCGTGGATCCCTCTCACCGACCACGGAAGACATAATATCATTGGAATATTAGTTGTAGATTTTTTTTCTATTAGTACTAATGGGCCTATCTCCCTGCTTCCCGGAACTCGATCGCTGCATCCAGAGCTCAATCACCACCTGCCCACCGGCACAGGGACAGGGGCATACCGACATAGCCACCCCGCACGGTCCCGCCTTTTCCACAGCTGCTCTGACTCCGACTGTCGTAACTGTTGAGCGATCACGCCCCCTCTCCCCATCAGAAATCATCTAGCGAAGGGTGATAAATGACATGGTTTGTAGGTACGAGGAGGAAGGGGTCATCCCCACCAGGGAAATGGTCGGTTTTGATCTAGAGGCAGTTACTTCTCACTACCATCGTCGTCCCCGTGGGCCGCACCAGGAGCCACTGCTCCCCACTCTGACATTCAACTGCTTCAGGATTTTATCCCCAGAGCACCTTGAGACCTCCCTTCCCAACGCCGATGAGGTAGGGGATGTCCGGGTTCGGCCGATCGGAGACCCGTTTCAAGGGTCCATGGAAAGGGCCCCCAGTAGGCTATGTCGATGCCGCCGCCCGACTTCTCGAGCCGAGGAGCATGCAATCTATGTGCCCGCACCAACGCCTCCAACCTATCTGACCCAATGCCAGCGTCGGGCGTGAGCAGAAAATAATGCCCACCCTAGCCACCAACATCAGCATCCACTGTGGCCCAGGACACTGCTCACCCCTATTATCAGACCCCCCCCCCCCACACATTGAGCAGGGGAAGTTACATGCTCGACCCGGATCGAGGCCCCGACAGCCCCACAGGCAGGTTGGGTCGACTCTCTCGGTCGCTGGCACAGGCAATGGCCACCACAGACCAATTTGCGGTAGCACCATCCAGCGTGACAGTATACTCCATGCCACTCTTCTGGAAAGCAGAAGGCTTCCTCGTGACAACTAAACTCATGGTATGGCTTTTTCCATCGCTCACTGCACTGGGTTCGGGGTCACTCCCTCTGCCACTGGTTGAGATCATGGAGTCGTTGCATGTTTGGCCACTCACCCGCATGGAGGTCCTCCCCATGTCCCTTTCGACGTTTGTCCCGATGCTTCCCATACCCTAGCCTTCAGTCCTCTCTGTCCCAGCACTATCGCGGCCAGAGGACCCCATTATAAAGATCAACCCTGCCCTGAGGAGCCACCCAGGGGCAGAAGGGTGGGACATCATCGCCGTAAGAGACATGTCAGGGATGTCCGGGCGAAAATCAAACCAGTCCGTTTCCCAGACTCTAATTCATAGTGTGACTTAGAGACGAAGCCCTCCCCTCGGCCCAATAAGTCAAAGGATGAGAAGGGGATGCGGCGCGACAGCCTCGTACTCCCCGAATGCGAGATTTGTATGATCCCTGCCTCCCTCCGAAGGTATATTCAGGAGAACGAGGACTTGGTGTACCCCCAGGGATCAAGCTTGCAGTTACCACTGGCCTCTCTAGTAGTACCTTCCATATCGGTCAGAGAGGGGGGAAAACTTTTCTGGGGACCGATGGAAGAGTCGTGACATGACCCTCCCTCAGAAAGCAGTGACACTATGATAGGAGGCCTGTTCACCAGCCCATCGTATCGTGACATGGTAGCCAGGACACTGCAACCCTTGGAGGATGACTTAGGATCCGGCAGCCAATCGGCATGCTGGCCGTGATCTCCTCCATCCAGCCCACCGGCCCAGCGGCCTGCCTCAGCACCACCACCAGTTCTCCAGCCATTCTCGACTGATGAGAAGGGGCAGCAGGGGCCAGATCTCAAACCAGAGTCGTGGAGCTTCTGGACTATTCTCGCATCAGGCCACTTCTTCAAGAAATTTTGTTTGATCATAGGATCAGATTTTGATATTCTAGAATCGCTCACCCTGAGAGAGTTTGAATACTTCGGCTCAACTCTCTGGGCGACTCACTCCTGTATTCACCACTAGTGAGCACCTTATCCAGGGAGTTAGGAACATCTTGAAGACATATGCGAGCAATGACATCGGGTTGACCGTGTCACACTCCCTGAGGTTCGGCACCACAAATCACTTGGCCACCACAGGGCCCTCTAACAACAACGCATATAGAGTTTTCAAGTACTCTGAAAAGTTATCGAGGAGGCCACCTCGCACGCGCACATTCGTGTATGGGGGCAATATGATGCCCTTCTTTTCAGTGTGGTTCGCCGACAACCTGAATCACTGAGCGGCTTTGAGGGAATGCTGCCAAGGGTTGTGGTGGTCAACATGGATGACCTTTTGAGTAAGGGAAATGGTGTGGAACTTCTCAATGGGGACTCACCCCCAGAAAACAGGCCGCTATTGGACCCCTACGGGAGGATTACTCACCAATAGAGGAACCTCGTGGGTCTCCCCACACCTACCGAGGCATTAACAATGAGCCAAAACATCAGCAAGGGTAAAGATCACGTCGGGTATATCAAACTCGCCGTCCCATTAGCATCAGTACAGAAGGAAGAGGAAGATCTCGAGATGGCCATGCTACGCCAATAGCTTGCTGAGAAAAACTGGCTGGTTGATGAGATCTTCACTGAGCGCATTGTAGAGCGATGGCCTGACTACGGTGATCCTAGGATAGGACAGTAGGGGCAGGAGCAACTACCCCTTGACAAAATTCGCCCATGAAAACATGATCATTCCGCATTCGCTGACAGAGGAGAGGCTAGAGCCTATGATAATATGGAACGATACGTCTCACCAAACCCTCCTGAGCAGCGTGGTCACCTGAGAGACCCCGCTCGGGTTCCTCCCGCTGTTCTGAGAGTCACTCCACCAGCCGCCCCACGAGCTGCTGAGCTCGACTACCTGATTGAAGTGCCCGACAATGCGCTTATGGTTAGGGATTCCCATCAGGATATGAGCCCACGTCCGGACGATCCAATGGAAGCAATCATCACTTGCTTATAGGCTTTGGAAACTCGGTAGGTGGAAATCCCATAGGACGGTAAGCTATACCCAGCATGGGGGGACAATATGTCAGCCCCACTGGGATTTGGGAACCCCACATTCGCCCCCTTTAACGTGATGGAGGACCCACCACAACACTTATCCCACTTCAACTCGAGGTGCGGGCCAAAGTTAGGAACATTGGCGTAGCAGGAGGAAGCCAAGCTCTATTACTTCGTTCAGACACTAGAAGGACCAACATTCATCTTGTACAACCTGCTCCCTATCGGATCTTTGACTAGTTGGGCGGACCTTCATTGGAAATTCCTCTACCAGTTTAGTTCCACAGCCCAGAAGACGAACATCACAGACCTCTTTAGGTTTATACAAAGTCCCGATGAGCGAGTCGCGGACTTTGTCGCCTGGTGGAAGGGGCTCACATAATCCCTTGACATGCCACTAAATCTTAATCAATTTCTGAAAATGTGTGTAGGGAACTTCAAGGCAGAGCTGGTTCCTTCTATGATCACCCAGAATTACCCCAGAGGGTTCCGAGACTTCTCAGACAAGGCTCAGCGCCTCAAAGAAGCCCTACATCAGGCCGGTCAGGCACACCCACTACCTCCTGTAATCCCTACAAGGAGAGATTACAGTGCTGAGCCCGCTTATGTGGCCCAGATAGAGGTCCCCAGGTTGCTAGAGTTTCTACCAGTGAGGCCAGCTCCGCAGCCCCTTAGGGGTCCACCCCCATGGGAACAGCCTCTGGCCTAGCAGCGACCGCCTCAAACCCGGAAGAAACCTATGCGTAATGAACCACCGCCACCAAGGCGATATAATCAGGTTCTGCCTCCTCAGCATGCTCCACAGGCCCCTCGTCAGGGCCAACCTGAAAGAGCCCCCTTTCCAGACAGAAGGAATCAGACCAACTCATTTGACATGGATCAGGTCCCCGGTTATTTTCATAGTGCCTTGGAGTATAGAATCGTGCGACTACCTGAGAGCTGGAAGCCAGAAGAGGTGCATCTCACTGATCCCCCTAACTACCACCCTTATCACCGCACCCTGGGGAACACCATCCAACAATGTTATTTGTTAAAGGATTGGCTCCATGACCAGATTGACAACAACATAGTCATGTTGGGCCCAACCCCAACACACGTAGAGGGTGTCTTTGTGAGATAAGATGGTAGTAATAGTGACGAGGATGAATAGTAGCAGGTTTCTGAATGTGAGTCCTAAAAGAAAATTGATTGGATGACCTATAAGATGGTCGTCTGCACCCATGGCATCATCCGTGCCCACCCGAATCTTCCTGAGCCCTCAGAATCTGTGAGCACTTCCTTGGCATCGCCGTCCCTTACTACCACTTCCCAGAAGAGCATGCGGCGACACAAGAAAAAATAATGTGCCCTGCCGATGTTGTCATCATCCTGGACTCTTAGTGATTTTATGCCCACCAAAATGGGGATCCCTCTGAGACTCTGTTCGGCTGTGGATTAATAATCGAGTGATAGTCCGGGGTACACTTCGGTTAACAGCATAGAGTTGGTAAATCCGTTTTTGACTCCCAATGACAGGGAATGCCAGATGGACCTTCCCAATGTCCGCAGTCATCGCCAACATCAGCGGAGACATGGCTATGTGAATCATTGGGGCATGATAGTTGGCACCCATAGCCAGGCCATGCATGCCACTGAGACCAGGCAGCTGGCCCAATACAGAGCTCAGCATAGGTGGCCCCTTCATCTGGTGTCAACAGATTCACCTATACCACCATTTGTGTTGCTGGATAAGGTAGAACAACCTCAGTCATGCATCGACTAGCTCTGCCCTTCCACCTGCTAACCCCAGCCTCCCGGTCCTAATCTACAGAACTCGTCTAGTGAATAACAAGATGTGCCTAGTACCAGTCAGTCAATGTCCCAACCAACAGGGCCTGTTATGCCTCAAATCGCAGAGTGGCCTCCAGTAATTAGAATATCGTGTTTGGACTGAAAGAATGATGTCTTGAAGCACCTGGCCGGCATTCCATCAAGGCTTTCTATCCTTGAGGCTCTTCTCCTGTCATCTGAAATACGCGAGGCACTCGCCGAGGCCCTATGGAGCCACCTCTAGTTTGAGACAGAGGTAGCGGCTGTATAATCCTTCCACATCGAGGCGATTTAGGATGTCGAATGTCAGGCAGTTATCTCATTCTCTGGTGAAGATGAAGACCCTCCCATACAGGGACCCATTTTCCCAATGTACATCACCGGCCAGTTCAATGCTGTGGAAGTCCGATGCTGTCTTGTCGACATAGGTTCTGGGATTAACCTAATCCCAAATCGGACACTGTGGAATATGGGTTTGTTTGAGGATTATTTAACTCCCTCTGACCTCAGGAAAAAGGGGTATGATTGGACCGAGCAAACCGATGTCAGCAGGATTCTATTGAAGACCTGGTTCAGCAGCCCAATCACCAGCATTGAATTCATGGTTGTCTCTCAGGACACTGCCTACAATGCGTTGATGGTTAGGGCATGGCTACACCTTCAAGTAGCGGTTCCCTCATCGTATCACCAACGCCTCAAATACTCCCTTATTGGTCGAGTATGCATGCTCCAGGGAGATGCATCTCCTTTTTCTCCTTGAGAAGCCTGTTATCTGGATGCCGACTATTACAAGAGCAAGGATAAGAAGATCTTGGCTGGTGAGGTCGAGCCCACCATAGTCTGAAGTGATCCTTGGGCAGGTTTGGATGACGCTTATGTCTTCCCAATCCATTGGTTGGAGGCCACAACCCCCAACATGGGGCAGTTCTTTGTTCTTTCGGGTACCAGAGGAAGGAATATTTTCGGGACCAAGCGACGGTGGAAAAATCAACTCATACTCCTACACCAACCAGGATCAAGTGATTCCCAATCCTCCTACCCCTGTACGGTACCAGGACGTCAGGCTCATGGCAATGGAGATAGGCCATACATGTCTGTTTCGCCGGGCTGGAATCGACCGGCTCAAGCCGACACACCACTACTACTTTGAGGTCATCAAGCACGGTCCCCTAGGCCGGAGACCAGATGGGATTGTGTCAACCGCCTTTGTCGCCATGGTCTCCATGGTACACGAGTCTCCTGACGTGACGACCATTGTCGCCCAAGCCAGCACCAGTTTCCCATTAGGGCCTGGCAGCCCCGAAACAGCTCCCCCCATGGATGATCCCTCCACAAGTGGAGAGGAGTACGTGAAATATACACCCCTCTCCTTTGAGGAGAGCGTCTCTACCACAGTCGATGAGTTAGTGCAAGTGAACCTCATTAGCGAGGCGGACCCGATACCTATATTGGTAAGTGCCACTATGCCCCCCAAGGAGTGGAAATAGTACGTAGACTTCCGTAGACAGCACTGTGATGTTTTTTCTTGGAGTTACGACGAGATTCCCGGATTAGATCCTCAGGTAGTCGTCCACCACCTTGGCATTCCGGCAAGCCATTGTGGGTTCAAAAATTCTCCCAGAAAGATGCACCCCTCTCACGGTGCCCTGGTTGAGGCCAATGTTGATAAGCTCATCAAAGACAATTTCATCAAGTATGTTCAGTACCCCATGTGGCTAGGCAACATTTTTCCAGTCAGGAATAAGAACGGGCATACCAGGGTCTGTATCGACTTCCGCGATCGTAATCGCCACTGTCTGAAGGATGCTTTTCCCCTTCCAGTGACAGAGTTGTTGGTCGATGCCACGGCCGGGTTCCATGCCCTCTCCTTCAGGGATGGGTATTCCAGGTATAATCAGATCTGGATGGCCCCTGAAGATGAAGAGTTCACTGCCTTCAGGGCCCCCCAAGGTACTTTTTGTTACCAGGTTATTCTCTCCGGCATGAAGAATGTGGGTGCCACCTATCAACGGGCCATGCATCGCATATTCAATCCAATCCTCGGAACACTGGTGGAATGCAATGTGGACGACCTGGTGGTTAAATCTCACCAGCACCAGGACCATCTCAAGGACCTTGAGAAAGTTTTCAGCTTCCTCCGTTCTCGCCACCTGAAGATGAACCTGCTAAGGTGTGCCTTCAGGGTTACCACTAGAAAGTTTCTTGGTTTTGTTGTCAGATACCGAGGCATCGAGATCGACAAGGAGAAGATCAAGGACATCATCCAGATGCCTTCCCTGAGTAATATTTGGGAGCACAGAGGCCTCTGAGGACACTTAGCCAATATACACTGATTCATTGCGAATCTGGGTGGCATGTGTAAGACCTTATCCCGACTCATGAAGAAAGGATCCACCTACGAGTGGGATGAAGAGTGTTAGATTTACTTTGAGGAAATCAAGTATTATCTGCTCCAACCTCCATTCTTGATGCCACCCGTTTCTGGAAAGTCACTGGTCCTTTACGTGACTGCCTTGGAATGATCCCGCAGTGCACTTATCCTCCAAAAAAACAATGGGGGAATAGAGAACAACCTCTACTACCTTAGCTGTATGCTCCTCGATACAGAAGTTAGATATTCTCCAATCGAGAAGAGTTGCCTGGCATTTTTATTTTCCATACAAATATTCAGGAACTACATGCAACAAAACGAGGAACAACTGGTCTCTCAGGAAGACCCGTTGAAGTACATCGTGAACTGACCTATGTTGGCTGGAAAAATTGCACGCTGGGCGATGATCCTCCAACAGTTCGACATTAGGTTCGTACCTCATAAGGCTATCAAATTACAGGTGTTTTCTGACTTCTTAGCTTCTCATACAACCTCCATGGACCATCCACTGGATATAGGATTTCCTGGTGAGGTAATACTCTCAGTCGATCATGCCATCCCATGCTGGCAGATTCACTTTGATGGTGCCTCCTGGATCCCCACCGGTAGAAGGCTCAACGATACTAGGCTCAACCGAGTGGTCCTGGGTGTCATATTTATCACCTCAGAGCAAGTCATTCTGCCGTATTCATTCCAGTTTTTAGAAGGCTTCACCAATAATGAGCCAGAATATCACGCCCTCATCACTAGCCTCGAGCTATCTCTTGAGATTGAGATGCCCCATCTGCATGTGAAAGTGGACTCCGAGCTAGTCATTAAGTAGGTTAATGATGACTATGTTTTCAGAAATCCAGAACTCGTGCCATTGCTGGAGTGCACCCTCCGTCTAATGGATTAGTTCCCTTCTCAGCCAGAGGTCGTTCATATCCCCTGGTCGCATAACAGTCGAGATGATGCTTTGTCCAGCCTGGCGGCATCACTTGCGGTGCCCGAACAGGACGACTTTATTATCCACGTAGCACACCAGAGAGTCATTGTTCATGTCATCTCAGAAGATGTTCGTGGCCCGCGGGTGAACCATCTCACCACTGGTGCCCTACGTCAGGATCTCCAGAGACTTCAGATGTGATAATCAAAATGATTCTGGATTGGAGGACGCACATGGTTGAATATCTCCAGCACGAAAATCTTCCATTGAACCGAGCTGAGCGCGAGCGAATGCGACTCCGCACACTACATTTTACCATTCAAAGTTGTCCCAGCGTTGAGCATGTCCTCTAGAGACGTGGATTTGATGGAGTTATCCTCTATTGCTTTCAAGGAGTCGAGATCCCACAGGTCATATAAGAAGTTCATGCTAGTTCATGTGGTTCCCACCAGGTCGGGTTGACGTTGTCCCACCAGATTTGGAGACTCGGGTTCTTCTGGCCCTCTATGATTTATGACTGCATCATGTTAGCCAAGAGGTTTCATCTGTTCCATGTTTATGCCAACTTTGTGCATCAGCCACCAGAGCCTCTCCATAATACCAAGTATTCTTGGCCCTTTGTATTATGGGGGTTGGATGTCGTAGGACCTTACTCGTCGGCGACAGCCCACCAGTGCCATTTCATTCTGACCGCTACGGATTTCTTTTCCAAGTGGGCAGAGTCAATTCCGCTCAAGAATGTCAAATCCTATTCTATCGCTGAATTCATGAGCTCCAATATCATCTGTAGATTTGGAGTACATCATGCTATCCTCATGAATAACGGAACCAACATCCGAGCATCCGATCTAAATAAATTGTATGCCAAGTACAATATTCGCTCTAACCATACCTCCTGCTATCATGCACAGGCAGATGGACAGATCGAGGAATTTAATTAAACCCTTTCTAACATTCTGCATAAAATGGTTGGTCAGAACAAGAAAAGTTGGCCGGACAAGCTCAATAATGCCCTCTGGGATTATCAGACAATGACTCATAATTCCACCCAGGTGACTCCATATTCCCTGTTGTATGGAGCTGAGGTCATCCTTCCCATCATGATTCAGTTTCCCCGGTTGTGCATGGCGGTCTACAACCAGAAAGCGCCAGGTAGAGTTATCGAAATCCGTCTAGGTGAATTGGAAGCGCTGGACGAGAATTGGATTCAGGAATTATATAACATGGAAAGGAATCAGAGAAGGATGGATTGAGCTTTCAAAAAGAAGGTTCACCTTCGCTCTTTCCTGCAATGTGACCTGGTGATGGCTCTCAGAGCGCCATTGATTCCTTGTAGGAAACCACCAAAATTGGAGCCCAAATGGGAGGGACCTTTTATCGTCCATAAGGTCTATCCTAATGGCGCCTATTCCCTAGTGACTATGGATGGTGAGCGTGTCACTCCTCCCACCAATGCCAGGTTCCTCAAAGAGTATTTTTCCTGAACCCTTGGGTCCAAGTTCTAAGACCTAAAACTATGATCTTTCGCGGTCTCGCATGACCTTAAACCACACCCGGCCCTGCATTATCCTAAACAGCATCTTTCCTACCATCTAGGTTGTAGAGACCCGAAGCCTGACATACATGGACATTTCATTACTTTTGTGGAATACTTAATACAGAACAAAAAAACACACACAAGGACCGTAATAGTTTAGTGCCTTTGAATACTCGGAATCTAATCTTCTAATCGTGGTGAAAGATCTTAAACATATCCCATAAATATCTTCCTTTTTGTATACCTAATAGCTTTATTTATATCCTAGGGAAAAGAAAACATAAAAGGTTGAGATCAAATGCTCAATAAGGGTAATCAAAAGAAATATCAATCACATCATATTCATAAGAACATAACATTTTGGAAATCTTAACCTGTAAAAGAGATCATAATATCATAACATGGGATAAATCATAGTAGTGAAATGTAATCCCAATAATCATAACTTAAAACATGAAACTTTGTGGCATACACACATAATCATAGAGAATCATTTCTTATTAGTCAAGACTCAATGCCAAGACTATCTTAGTGGACAAAGTCCATTTCTGAACCGAGTTCAATCCTCGTTTCAGTCCTGTTTCACTGAACCGGTTTAACCTGCCGTTTCAGCCATGTCTATCTCATGAGATATAAAATCTTTACCCAATGCATTGGAGGGAGATATAGGTCCCACCCATCTCATAATGATACCATTCTTATGTGTGCCACAAAATCATAAACCATACATCATAACATAACCCATGTAATAAAGATGGGAATCTTAAACATCGTGAAATCATAAAACAATTCATATAAGATAAAGGAATTCATAAAAATAATTCCATCACAACATAATCAAATCAATGTTATAATAGGGACAGAAACAGAACCCTTTATTATCTTAGATGGAAAATAATTTTGATAAAACACTTGAACTCCATTGTTGAGGAAAATATCCTTTCAACTTCAAAAACACTTTTACTTTCTTAACATGTCATAAAATTATAACTAAAAAAAGTTGATTAAAAATAAACATGAAAACATGTAAGGGAAGATTCTTGGAAATAATTTTTTAAAAATACATTCATGCCGTATAAGTTAAAAGAAAACATTCTTCTCGTACTTTTGTCCGAAAAGTCAAAAAGTACCTCATACGAAAAACGACAAAAGATTTCATTCATATCTTTTACTAAAAACTCACCAAAGGGTAAAATTGGATATAAACTATTGTTGAAGGATATAAATATTAAATATTGGGGAAACATGGATGTGGATGATAAAATACACCCCAGTAAATTCCAAAGTATAAACAATCTCGGATAAAAATGAGATTGTGATATTTCCCTTTCCTTAGGTCCAATTTTCTTCGTGAGAGTTCGAACCTCCTGAATAATGATTTATATAATGTCATTGAATTATTAAAGAATAATATTCAATGTTATAATATCATATATGGTTTAATTATGACTTTATATTACCCATTCTTATGTAAATTAATGTTAAAGTAGCGTTTTGGGTAAAATCATCTTATTTATCGTACGTGTTTGGACTTGTTGTTTTTGATGTTATTATTACTTATATCATGATTTAATTACCTAAAAAATGTAAATCATGATTTATATATCATATAAATTCATTATATATCCAGCATATACAGGCATTTATAATAGTACATAACATATGGAGGTACGAAATGAAATGCACCGTTCATGGAGATGGTAAGCCGTACGTACGCATTAACGCTACTTTCATTTCTATTTCTTATTTTAATGGAATTAAAACATAATGATACATAGGTATATTATAATTCCAGTATAATATCATATATAATAACATTAACCAAAACCTTTATACATCCCACATAAGGTATTAATGAATCACATCACTTTGAGGGGGCGGTAGTCCGCACTTCCTCGAATGAGATTATCGTATTTACCGACTATGGAAACCGTAAAGGCTTGATATAATTGGGAAGTAAAGAAGCATAAAGAAATAATAAACATAATATATATTATATATAAATACAGTTCCATCATAATGGCCACCATGAGAGGTGGTAGGGGAAAATCGAACAATCATCGTTTCGTGAGGCGTTAGTTTGCCATCACAGAAATACTATGTTCTTCATCCATTAGATGGAGGTTTGTGTAAGTGCAGTTCTAATCCTTCTAATAACAACATCCTAGTATTTTCTAGATACTGGTTTTGTCACAAAATAAATGATTAAAAAGATTTTAGGGGTTGGTGAAGTAGAATAAAAGAAAACAACTTAAGAGAAACTTTTACCTTTAATTTTGGTAACTTCCTTTTGTTTGAACCAAAAGGACTTCTTGGAGAGTCTTCTACCTAATATAAAGCTTCAAGGGGGAGGAGAGGGATGTATGGAGCTTAGTTGGGCAGAGTTTGGTTGAGCCAAAAGGCTTGAGAGGTGTGAGTAATTTCATAGAAGTGGTCTCCTTTTATAAGAGAGTGGAGGGGCTCTTTAAGAAAGTGTGAAGACATTATTTTATTATAAACTTATTATCGGTTTAAAGAGTTCCAAAACACATTAATGTTAATGATAAGACGACTCATATTCTAAACAAAATCATCCAATAGTAATTGGACAGGTTTTGGATGATATTTTAATCATTTTAATCTTATTTATTTAAATCATTTATTAATGAGGTAAATACTGCATCATTATTGTGTCATAAATAATTTAATTTATATGATGTCTAAAAATTATAAAAAAAATAAAAACATGTAGGAAATATTTTTAGCTTTCCAATTGAAATTTATAGTCTAAAATATAATTTATATATCCCCATATAAAAATTAATTACTAAACAATATTTGTTAATTCCAATCTGGTCTTTACATTAAATTAATTAATCTAATATGTCAAAGTCCTTCATATGTGGCTCCATGGGGTGCCAAAATTGCCCCAAGTATTCCCATGGTATTACAATACTCATACAATATGGTTAGGAAATGTTTCAATGTAATTTTGAATTATTATAATATTCTTTTAACCTTGAATTACCCTATTTACCTTTAACCGAAGTAAATAAAAATTACCATAGTTACTATTCATAATATCAAAAAAAAAGTAACCTATTAACATATTTTTGACCCACTAATTCAAAATATGGAATCCATTTTCAAAATTCAAAACACAGAAGTTGAAGTAATTAATTTAAAATTAATCCCGTTGTTAAAAAAACAGGTCTTAAAAGTTAAAACATTGCCCAAGATTAAATTTATTTATCCTACGAATTCAATGTAAAATCAAATCTAATGACATACATTATATTAAATGGTAAAAATATATTCTATTTATACTTTTAAACAATTCAATATTATTATTTATACACATAATTTATTACGATGAAAAATGTTGTTTTTAATTAAAATATCGCGTGTTTTTACTATTCATTAAAATATGAAAGTTATCAGAATAATATAAAAAATTTATCCAAAGTAAATGTTATTATCTTGATTCTAAATAATAATTTTATTTTGTCAAATTGAACTTGTAAACTTGTCCAAAACTAGATTTAATGTGGGTGTGCCATCAAAAGGCGGTAAAACTGCATTTTTTGAAAAATACCTATTTTACCCGAAAAATTTATTTTGTTCTCTTAACACATTCTAGAAAATTCATAAGACGAATAATAATGATATAAAATACAAATTTTAGTTAATACTATTCATAACGTCTAGTTCATAATAATATTATAATAATATATCGTTGTTTAGTAAAACCTGGTATTGCGTACAACACACGCTATCGAGGAAGGTTGCGATTGCGTGTAATGCAAGCCAAGTTAGGGTTGTGTGTTGTGCAAGAATCCTTCGTTGTTTCATATAATAGAATCCAAACATATTTCATTTATCCATTGAATATATATATATATACACACACACACACACTCAATGTTGCGTAGAATGACTATTATAAAACAAACATGAAATTGTGTGCAACACGATCCAAGAATAGCGTTGCGTATACTGCAAACTAATACGGTGCTGTGTATAGGAAAAGATAAACTTGGTTTGCTGTATAATAAAAGAAATCAATGAAATTAAAAGAATATTTTTCATAAAATATCGGGGTGTTACATTCTTCCCCCCTTAAAATGAATTTCTCCCTCAAAATTCGTCGGGGTTACAAATCTTTTATTACTCTAAAGTTTCTTTAATAGAAACACACATCGTAAAAAGGAATAACAAAACATGGCATTAAAAACTAAAGTATAAAACGTAACGGTCACCCAAATTAACTAATCACTGGGTTTCCACATATGAGAGCATAGGTTATAATATGGATATGGAAGGGAAATCTAACCATCATGTTCTGATGGAGAGTGGTAGAGAACATGGATATGAAAAATCCAACAATCACAAAGCCATAAATTTTTAATGATCTAGGGTACCATCTGATTCATTAGATATAGGAGCACTGGGACAACATTTTTGGTTTTCAAGATCATTTCCCTAAAGTTGATGTAATTGGAATTAGAAGAAATACTTCCGTGATTTTGGTATAGTCTCACCGTTGGTCGTTATTTGGACAATTTACACTTCATCTCTTAATGAAATGAAGTTGAATTTGTCATTCATGATGTGTTAGTAGATCATGTGATAGAATGATGGGTCATTCCATATGTCTCAAACAAAAGGATAGAAAAGTTATCAAAAAAATACTTAAGTCCATCTATAGTGATATTAATCATATATGGTTCCTAAAATGGACTTATACTTCTTATATCATACTGCTTAATATAATAAAATTAGTTTTTACTAAACAAGGACTTCCTATAGGCCAGTGGTAGGTGATAAAGTCCAGTCACACTTCGGTTGTGGGTTTGATTCCCACATCCTTGTCCGTCACGATGGGCTATCTTCCATCCTGCAGGTTTTCCTTTTCCTAAAACTACATTACTATAAAATCCCATCAATAATATCGAAAAAACTTCTATCCTTAAAAAATACTAACTTATATCCAACGTAATCCATTCCAATAATTAGGCTTATCCATAATACTGCAGTCCACTCTCATATTATAGTGAAAACGATTACCAGAGATTTCATATAACAAGCATGTTAATACCATCGTTGATCCACATATATCATAAGATATGTCTTGTGGGTCACATTCCAAACATTCTAAGGCCTTAATCATGTATTCTATTGAAAAATGAATACCCAATGAATCTTAGTGAAAACATGAGTGTTGTCAAAAGTTATCTCTTTCCACGTACCAAAACCCCAAAATTCTATATACTCAAACCATTATATAACTATTTCCTTATATCAGTCATGAGCTCATGAATACTGTAAAACATTTCATTTTCTCCTTATCCCTTCATTATGCTCATATCATATTCTTTCCAAAATTATCTCAATTACTTTTCATGGTTACCGGTACCATAAAATTATTGAAAACCACAATAAACCAATACATAAATATTCCAATATTCCACAATACTATACACAACATTATTTTGGAATCCATTACATAAACACTTAATCATTCCACCACATCATTGTTATATTCAACATCGCCAATAGTGATCGCATGTGACTTCCCTTTTTTCCTTTGCCTTAATCTGTTTCTCATATCGATCATCATTAACCCTTGGAATAGGGAATTGATTACCATAATGCCCCATTTCATTGCACTTGAAGCATTGAAGTGTTGGTGGTGTTCTCTCTACAGTAATTTCATTATTCACATCATTAGCAACCATTTTTCCATTACTTCGACACTCAGCTGCTCGACGACCTTCTTTTCCACAATTCAAAAATTTTCTAGTACCTTTTAGGCAATCTCTACCATGCTTATTTCCACACTTTTAGCATAAAGAAACATTCATCTTCTTTTCCCCATTGTTCAGAGATTTCTCCTTGAACTCCATCTTTCATTTCTTTTCAAAACCATGAGATGGATATGTTACACCAAGTTCCAGTTCTACCTTGATAGAACAACTCACAATTTCTTCATAGCTACTAAAGTCTCTTATAGCTAATGCCCTTCGAAGACTTGGTTTTATGCCACTGAAAAATCGATAAACTTTAATTTTAGGTTGGATGATAAAGCCAGATGCATACCTTGCAAGCCTTGTAAAATTCTCTTCGTATATAGCAACAGATAGATTATCCTTCTGCTTAAGCTAATGAAACTCCTTCTCCATATTTGTTTTCGAAGAATACGAGGGAAGTACTTATTGAAAAACAAGTTCTTGAACTCATCCCATTCCATGGACTCAATTTCATCTCTTGGCCTCGCATTCTTGATAAGATTCCACCATTGACCAGCTTCAACATCCAGATGATATACTGCTAATATGAATTTATCATGTTCATAACATTGAAGAACTGATAATATCTTT
Organism: Viscum album; assembly: GCA_963277665.1. Taxonomy (NCBI): domain Eukaryota; kingdom Viridiplantae; phylum Streptophyta; class Magnoliopsida; order Santalales; family Viscaceae; genus Viscum; species Viscum album. The sequence goes on along the minus strand of OY728129.1, from coordinate 165,652,716 downwards.
TCAGTGGTACTGATCCATTGTTCAGCGACAAGTGGATCAGAAGCCCCACTGAAAGAAGGTGGACGTTGCCTCATGAAGGACTCAATTGAATATTGTTCCCTCCTTTGCTCATTTGGAATTCCAGAATGATTCATAGCTTGTGTATGTATAGAAATAATATTTTCACTCCATCTCCCATAACATTTGTTTTTTTAGGAGGACAATCATTGCATCGTCCATTACATTGATCAACATGGTTCCTTCGGGTTCCAGCCATCGTCTAAAACCCAAAAAGAATACTGTGAGAGGCAAAAATCATGCTAGGGAAAACAACATAGTAAAGGGGGATTACCTTAAATATCTAACATCTTAGGTTAAATTCTAAGATCGTTAGTGCAATTCTAGGACTATAACCTATACATATACTTAACCTTAGATACATCCCTAGACATACCTTAGAAATATCTCTAGGGATCTCACTAATGTTTTCGCATCCTAGTTTCCAAAGGTTGACTAAATCTTTCTTCTGATACCAACTGTAGAGACCCGAATCTTGAAAAACATGGACATTTAATTACATTTGCGGAATACTTAATACATAACAAAAACACACACACAAGGACCGTAATAGTTTAGTGTCTTTGGAAACTCAGAATATAATCTTCTAATCGTGGTGAATGATCTTCAACATCTCCCATAAAGATCTTCCTTTTTGTATACCTAAAACCTTTCTTTATATCCTGGGGAAAATAAAACATAAATGGGTGATCTCAAATGCTCAGTAAGGGTAATCAAAAGAAATATCAATCACATCATATTCATAAGAACATAACATATTAGAAATCTTAACCTGCAAAAGAGATCATAATATCGTAACATGGGATAAATCATAGTAGTGAAATGTAATCCCAATAATCATAACATAAAACATGAAACTTTGTGGTATACACACATAATCATAGAGAATCATTTCTTATTCATCAAGACTCATTGCCAAGACTATCTTAGGGGACAAAGTCCATTTCTGAACCGAGTTCACTCCTCGTTTCAGTCTTGTTTCACTGAACCGGTTTAACCAGCCGTTCCAGCCATGTCTATCTCATGAGATATAAAATATTTACCCAATACATTGGAGGGAGATATTGGTCCAACCCATCTCATAATGATACCATTCTTATGTGTGCCACAAAATCATAAACCATACATCATAGCATAACCCGTGTAATAAAAATGGGAATCTTAAACATCGTGACATCCTAAAACAATTCATATAAGATAAAGGAATTCATAAAAATAATTCTATCACAAAATAATAAAATCAATGTAATAATAGGGATAGAAACAGAACCCCTTATTATCATAGATGGAAAATAATTTTTATAAAACACTTGAACTCCATTCTTGAAGAAAATATCCTTTCAACCTTAAAAACACTTTTCCTTTCTTAACATGTCCTAAAATTCTAACTAAAAGAAGTTGATTAAAAATAAGAATGAAAATATGTAAGGGAAGATTCTTGGAAATAATGTTTTAATGATCCATTCATGCCGTATAAGTTAAAAGAAAACATTCTTCTCGTACTTTTGTCGGAAAAGTCAAAAAGTACCTTGTACGAAAAACGACAAAAGATTCCTTTCATATCTTTTACTAAAAAATCACCAAAGTGTAAAATTGGATATAAACTATTGTAGAAGGATATAAATATTACATATTGAGGAAACGTTGATGTGGATGATAAAATACACCCCAGTAAATTCCAAATTATAAACAATCTCGGATAAAAATGAGATTGTGATATTTCCCTTACCTTAGGTCCAATTTGCTTTGTAAGAGTCCGAACCTCCTGTATAATGATTTAAATAATGTCATTGAATTATTAAAGAATCATATTCATTGTTATGATATCATATATGGCTCACTTATGACTTTATATTACCAATTCTTAGGTAAATTAATGTTAAAGTAACGTTTTGGGTAAAATCATCTTATTTATCATACGTGTTTGGACTTGTTGTTCTTGATGTTATTATTACTTATATCATGATTTAATTACCTCAAAAATGTAAATCATGATTTATATATCATATAAATTCATTATATATCCATCATATACAATCATTTATAATAGTACATAACATATGGAGGTAAGAAATGAAACACACCGTTCATGGAGACGGTAAGCCGTACGTACGCATGAACGCTACTTTCATTTCTATTTCATATTTTAATGGAATTGAAACATAATTATACATAGGTATATTATAATTCCAGTATAATATCATATATAATATCATTAACTAAATCCTTTATACATCCCACATAAGGTATTAACAAATCACATCACTTTGAGGGGGCGGTAGTCCGCACTTCCTCAAATGAGATTATCGTATTTACCGACTATGGAAACCATAAAGGCTTGATATAATAGGGAAGTAAAGAAGAATAAAGAAATAATAAACATAATATATATTATATATAAATACAGTGCCACCATAATCTCCACCATGAGAGGCGGTAGGGGAAAATCGAACAATCATCGTTTCGTGAGGCGTTAGTTTGCCATCACAGAAACATTATGTTCTTCATCCATTAGATGGAGGTGTGTGTAAGTGTAGTTATAATCCTTCTCATTACAAAATCCTAGTATTTTCGGTATATTGGTGTTGTCACAAAATAAAGGATTAAAAAGATTTTAGGAGTTGGAGAAGTTGAATAAAAGAAAACAACTTAAGAGAAATTGTTACCATTAATTTTGGTAACTTCCATTGGTTTGAACCAAAAGGACTTCTTGGAGAGTCTTCTGCCAAATGTAAGGCTTCATGGGGGAGGAGAGGGATGTATGGAGCTTATTTGGGCAGAGTTTGGATGAACCAAAAGGCTTGAGAGGTGTGAGGAATTTCATATAAGTGGTCTCCTTTTATAAGGGAGTGGAGGGGCTCTTTAGGAAACTGTGAAAACATTATTTTATTATAAACTTATTATTGGTTTCAAGAGTTACAAAACACATTAATGTTAAAGATAAGATGACTCATATTCTAAATAAAATCATCCAATAAGAATTGGACAGGTTTTGAATGATATTTTAATCATTTTAATCTTATTTATTTAAATCATTTATTAATGAGATAAATACTGCATCATTATGGTGTCATAAATAATTTAATTTATATGATGTCTAAAAATTATAAACAAAAATACCAACATGTAGGAAATATTTTTATCTTTACAACTAATATTTATAGTCTAAAATATAATTTATATATCCCCATATAAAAATTAATTAATAAACAATATTTGTTAATTCCAATTTGGTCTTTACATTAAATTAATTAATCTAATATGTCATAGTCCTTCATAAGTGGCTCCATGGGGTCCAAAAATCGACCCATGGATGCCCATTGTTTTCAAATACTCATACAATAATTTTAGGACAAGTGTCAATGTAATTTTGAATTATTATAATAATCTTTTAACCTTGAATTACACTATTTACCTTTAACCGTAGTAAATAAAAATTACTGTAGTTACTATTCATAATATCAAAAAAAATAAAAGTATCCTATTAACATAATTTGGACCCAATAATTCCAAATATGGAATCCATTTTTCAAAATTCAAAACACAGAAGTTGCAGTAATTAATTTAAAATTAATCTCGTTGTTAAGCAAACAGGTTTTAAAAGATAAAACATTGCCAAAGATTGAATTTATTTAACCAACAAATTCAATGTAAAATCAAGTCTAATGACATAAATTATATTAAATGGTAAAAAAATATTCTATTTATACTTTTACACCATTCAATATTCTTATTTAACTATATAATTTATTACGATGAAAAAAGTTGTTTTTAATTAAAATATAGCGTGTTTTTACTATTCATTAAAATATGAAAGTTATCAGAATAATATGAAAATTTAATCCAAAGTAAATTTTTATATCTTGATTCTAAAGAAGAATTTTATTTTTCCAATTAGAATTTATAAACTTGTCAATAACTATATTTAATGTGGATGTGCCATCAAAAGGTGGTAGAACTACATTTTTTAAAAAATACTTATTTTACCCTAAAAATTTATTTTGTTCTCTTAACACGTTCTAGAAAATGTATAAGATGAATAATAATGATATAAAATTCAAAATTTAGATAATACTATTCATAACGGCTAGTTCATAATAATATTATAATAATATATCGTTGTTTAGAAAAACCCGGTATTTTATACAACACACGCTATCAAGGAAGGTCGCGATTGCATGTAATGCAAGCCAAGTCAGGGTTGCGTGTTGTGAAAGAATCCTTCGTTGTTTCGTATAACAGAATCCAACCATATTTCATTTATACATTGAATATATATATATACACACACAAACTCAATGTTGTGTAGAATGAATATTATAAAACAAACATGAAATTGTGTGTAACACGATCCAAGAATAGTGTTGCGTATACTGCAAGGTAATACGGTGTTGCGTATAGTAAAAGATAAACTTGGTGTGCTGTATAATAAAATTCATCAATGAAATTAAATGAAAATTTTTCATAAAATCTCGGGGTGTTATATGGTCTCCATGGGTCCGAGTTCTAAGACCTAAAACTAAGATCTTTCATGGTCCCACATGACCTTAAACTACACCTGGTCTTGCATGACCCCAAACTACATCTTGCCCTACATCTAGGCTCCTTGGGTCCAAGTTCTGAGACCTCAAACTAAGATCTTTCGCGGCCCCTCATGACCTTAAGCTGCACCCTATCCTGGATGACCCTAAACTGCGTCTTTCCCTACATCTGGGCCCCTTTGGTCAGAGTTCTAAGACCTAAAACTATGATCCTTATGTTCTATCATGACCCTAAATTTCATGATCATCCTCACTTCAAGACGTTAAACTGCAAGATGGTTAGGCATTCCTGATCGAGGTCCAACCACAGGCCCCTTGGCCTTCATGGGCCTCTCAGTCCCAGCCTCCACCTAGAGCGTGCAGTGTGGTGTACGATCATGTCCTCATTCACGACGGGTTGTCCACCATGTCGTGCACACTCCCCGGAAGAAATATGTCTTTTCCTCCTACATGACGTTAAACTGTGCTCCAAGAGCTACGTTTGTCATGATTCCAACTCTAATGGGATACGTAGGACCTCCTGAACACCGATATTTTAGGTCCAGCCCCATCTCATCATATATTCCACGATCTCTCGGTCACCTCAGTCTTTTGGCATGTCCTTCCCATGGGGGGATATATGTGTGTGGTATAGTGATTTTTGGCACTATGACCCATACTCCTGGGAATCAACCATCTTTTGGTCACTCTCCGACTGAGCCCTTCAACCATTTCGAGTGGTTTTCTAATGTGTTCAGATTAATCTGGTATAAGACCTGGTGTGTTAGATTCGACTTGGGAAAGTTATCGTCTACTTGTCAAGCTTTGTGCTCCCCCTCATTTGGGCCCCCATTGTCTATCATGCCTAGAGGGACCCCCATGAACGACCTGGATACAACGACCAAGGGCTCTCCTAGTATCACGGGCCAACGCCCCCGAGGGTTTCAAGCAAAAAATTGATACAAATCCTGTGTTGCGAATGTGGTCAGCGGTTGATGCTCATTTGTTTGCCCCTATCTCTAGGCTAACACGACAGGATGATATGTTGCGATTATGGTCAGCAGTAATCCGCAGTCATCACGTCGGCCCCTTCGGGCCCTAAATGTTGGTTGCATGATTCACATTATGTTCCAACCCATCATGTCAAGTTGGAATCTCGATACTCCTTGAACTAACCCTCAGTGAACCCCCACATGTCAGATGGATAAAGCTTCGTAACGGTGTCTCTCGGGGCTCCCGCGATTTGAGCGCTTGTTTATGTGCTTGGGTTTTCTCTCTGGACCATGCACGATTTGACCCTCATCCCCACGGGATACGAGGAGTCTCCCAAAAATTTTGTTTCGGGCCTAGCTCAGCTGGAAGAAAGCCTCTCCAACCCCCTAATTGTTGAAACCTCGTAGGCCCATTGGCCTGAGGCCCCTCTACCAGAATCGCCCATAGTGATGTTGTGAGTATATGCCTTCATTTTCATTGGGTATGATTCAACGAATCTTGCGTGTGCCCCAGGTCCAAACCATATGACCATAAACTGTGATGTTTGTTCCTACCACATGACCATAAACTGTGATGATATCATCCTGGCTGCACGATGAAAAATGGAACTGCATTGTGATGACCTCCCCATGGGGGACATCACGTCGGGTATTGGTCAATTGTCATACCATTTGTCAATGGCTGTTACAGCTTGATTATTGTGGCGACGCCAAGAACTCCTACCCTAGGATGGTCACTCAACAAAATAAAAACCATTCACCTTCAAGGAAAACACGAAATATCAAATACCGCTTCTTTTGTTGTGAGGGCTAGACCCGCACACCTCCTTCATCCTTTGCGCAGGCACCATTTCATGTCACGCCACCCCTCAAGAACTACGTATGGCATGATTCTCATCCATATGAGATATGATGTAGGAGCGCCTGGGAACTTCCCCACAGGCCCCACATAACTTTCGTGTTTGGTCCCTCATCCTAAACACATCCCATAGGAGCACATGGTAGGTAGGACCTTGTCCTCATTCACATCGGGTTTTTCAACCGCTTTACTGTGTGCCTCCCACTACCCTTACCCTTTGGTCCGAGCTCTAAGACCATAAACTAAGATCTCTTAAGAACTACGTCTGGCTTGATTCCCACTCTAATGAGATACATAGGGACGCCCAGACCTCATGTATTTGGGTCCAGCCCGAGTTTAGCTAGTTAGTCTCTTCGGTACCGCCTTCGGGACCCTGACCATGGGACTGCGCGGTGTAGGATCATGTCCTCATTCAGGTCGGGTTTGCAATGAATTCACCCCACGCACTCCGTTCCAAGAATTATCCTTCTCGTCCTTTCGTCCAACATGACGTTAAGGAGTGTTTTTAGAACAACGTGCGGCTTGATTCTCATCCTTATGAGATACTTAGGAATTCCTGGACATTCTGTCTTGAGTCCAGCCCCAAGGCTTACCAAATCTCATCCCTCCTTATTGTCTCCCCCTTAGCTTGAATTCTTGGGGAGTGGTGAAATTGCGACACCTACCCCGAATAAGTTCGATATGCCCCATAGTAATGTTGGGTAGCGATAGTTCTCTTGCCAGAGAGGTCATGACTGAAAATTGGGATGATCCCTGACCAGATTGATATGTCTTCCTAATGCGCCTCTACCACGGTGGTGCAATTTTGGGAGTGTTGGACACTGTTCGAAAAAACCACCACTCTACAATCCACACTTTTCATGCACCTTTATTGGGATCCCCATCCCCTTTCATGTTTGATGGGACCCCCTAAGGGTATGGATGATAGACATTTTGTCTGCCTGCTGCAACAATATGGATGATAGACTTTGGTCCGCCTGTTGTGAAACTATGGATGATTGACCCATGGTCTACCTACTTTCTTATTCCAACTTCTCGGAAGAACGATCATGTATTATGTGACCCACTAACGGTAAGGATGATAGACTTTGTTCTGCCTACTGCAACATTATGGATGATAGACCTTTGGTCTTCTTATTGTAGCAATATGGATGATAGACCTATAGTCCACCTGCAATCCTGGCCCAATGTTCTGGAGGACCGATCACCGATATTTGAGTTAGGCCCTGTGATGCAATAATGGTCAGCGGTCAGCCATCATTTATTGTCCCCATTTCAGGCCAATGCAATATAGATGTAGCGTTTCCACCATGGTTAACAGTTATCCTAAATAGTTGCACCCCCGAAGTGTTCAGAATTCATGTAATGTGATTCACCATTTTCATCTCCCTAGGTGCGGATAGATTTCAAAGCCCCGACATTGCCCCGGTCGTGTGTCAGAACACATTGAGAAGGTGAGATATCGATCGGTCTGAGGTTCTCTCCTCAGAATTCCAGGCCCGATTTTGGATTCTTGAATTTTGGTTGATTCCCAAATGAAGTGATAAATTATGGTTGATCATATTAATCTAAAGGTACAAATAAATGGATTTGTCCATGTGTTGGATTGAAATGATGAGTAGTACAAGAAAAAAAGTTCATGAGATGGCCGAAATAGAGCCCTTAATGATCAGCATGCTGGATTGATATTTCCAACGCTACTACCCTTTGGCAGGTAGCCTCCAAGATTGCTTCTCGCTCCTTGAACACCCTCTCTTCATTAGCCGCCGCAGAGGGTAGCTCGCCAACCCTAGCTTGTGCCTGCGCCTGCTCGGTTTGAAGTACGACCATTTGGTGACTCGCCTCCACCAACTATTCTTGGGTATCCAAAAATTAGGTTATTAGTTGCTCCACAAGCTCAGAGCACGTTGCAATGAAGACCTCCTTCTCTACCGCCTGCCCTTCGAGGCACCAGACCTCCTTCTCCGCCCTCAGAAATGCTTGGGTACTCGTTGATCATTCCAGACACTAGGCAACGTCGGTGCGTCGGCTACTCTCACGTATCTTCTCGGCCATGTAATCACAGACCGTCAGATGAAGGTGTTGAGCCTCAGCCCCTCCGGTGCACAGGAAGCGCAACCAGGTCTGGTGTGATCCCATTAGCCTCAACCAATCTGACTGGGGCTGCCTGAGAAAGCGCTGGATACACTTCCACCCTTTGTACCTTGTCATCCTACTCTCCTCGACCACTTCTGAGCTCAATTCATCTACCTCCTCGGTATCAGTGGTCCGGTACGCAGTAAAGGGAACTAGCAGGTCAGCAGTAGGGTCTGCCTCAGGGGTGTCTTGATGGGGAATATGATCCCCAACACCCAGGCAACCTTCCTCTCTCACCCCGATAGCGATGATGCCTCTGTCAGCTTTCAGACCCACTCTAAGGACAATGACACTGATGTCTTCTGCCCCCTTCTTGCTAACTACAGGGGCCGACTCAGTGCGAGGAGTATGTTCCTGACGTGGTGGTATGCCTGCCGCTGGTTCGATCATGGATGGCCCGGGCTCAGCAGCCCGACGAGCCTCAAATGTCGAGATCGCTGTACAAGACGCACCCTGATTAGTTGTGATCATTGATATCAAGCACCAGTAGTAAAGCATGGGACATTCAGGAACCCAGGGCATCCGCCCCCAATGTTCTTCCTGCTACAGGAGCTTCCATGACAGGAGACCCCTCTGCGGTTGTATATTCAATGATGGGCGTCGGGGCCCCATCTTGTCCCACCGGTTCCTCTCCTCCCTCCTCTAGTGGGGAAGCCTGATCAACACCTAGGTTCTCCTATGTGATATAGATTGATGGGTTAGAAAATACAAAATATAATGGAAGAAGATGAAAAATAAACAAGGATAGAGACAGACCTTGAGAAGTTTGTCTATCTCCATGTCAGAGCCGCCAATCTCACTGATATCCTATAAGTTCCCTTCGGGCGCTTCCACCTACAACCCCTCACCTTCAGGTTATCCTTATCCTTCGTCTTCTCCCTCACCTTCATCTTTTCTGGTCTCTTCCTCCTCCTCCAACTCATCATTACTGTCGCCTTCTCCCAGCAGCATCACTTCCAGATCATGCACTTGGTCGTGCATCACTTTCACCAGGAAAGGTGGCTACGCACACCGCCCCTTTGGCATGCGTATGTGTCCATGGCCGTCAAATATTCATGCCGCCAATGGAAGTTTACTCTATCGGTAACTCAAATGAGCCCGACCCCTGGCAGTTGGATCCCATTTTGCATTACCTTCTACCAAATGGCTTCAACGCTCTGTGATTGCCGCAGAGTAATCCAGGCTGACCACAATTTTGGGAAAATTGCATCTTGGGAAGGTTCGAGCAAGTATCTTATCTTCTTCATGGGAAATTCCATGGCCGCCTCATGTTCCCCCCTACAGGCAACAAGGTCTCGGTGGTACCATGTGATGTCCCTACTGCTGAAGTCATGGCCTGCGCAGGCCTTGCTGCCTGGCAATTCCATGGTTCCCCCCTTCTAGTAGTACCATGCCTCCTTCCCCATCGCCCAGTTTCCATGCAGGTAGTCTCGAGCTGCTGAACTAGTTTGCGTAAAGCCCCTCAGGGTACGCGATGGCCCAGTTCTCGGCATACTCAGTTGTCAGGCCAGCGTCAACCCTGGTGGGAGGGGGAGTGATAATGTCACCGGAGCCGAATGTGGTGAATGTCAACCACATCTGGCAATGGACAAAGGGATTCTTCTCCTCCCGGATATCCGTGAATAACTTCTTCGGTATCCGTTGGAGGCATTTGAATTTCCAGGTGAATCGGTATGGCACATAAGGCTCGCAGATCACCTTCCAATCGATTCGAGCCATGATAACCCCACCTCAGATGCTCTGAAAATACTCTTGCTACTCCAGTGAGCCTCTCCCATTGTCCACCATCTGGCTGACCAGGGTAGGGAACATGATGAAGTTGAAATTAGAATGGTTACCGATTCAGATCCTCATTACCTCCTCATTAAGCGTCATCAGCACCACCCCGACGATGTTCAGAAGAGACGGTCGCAGATCGTTGCCCGGAGGGCGGATGACATTCAGGAAAGTATACCCGTCGAAATAGGCAGCCACCCATCCATGGCAGATCTGTAAGGGGCCACATACCCTCCGAGGCGACCCCCCTTGTGAGATATGTCCCAGAATGGCATAAATCATGGCTAGTATGGGGACCCCTAAGTTGAACCCTTTCTTGTGGGACATGGTTCCCTCCATCACCAGTGTTGTAGGACGGACTCCCATCCTCGCGTCCTGTACCAGCAGGAGCTACCCTCTCCGGAGGGCGGAAAGGAACCCAATGTACTAGACATTAAGGTATCGGGCCTTGATAGCACGGTATCCCAATGTTTGGTAGTTCCCCATCTCCAGGACCCTTCAGTATGACCCATTCCTACTTTTATAAGCCACAGTTGGGCACCATTTTCCCAGTCCCGACATATTGACCGTCGGGTCCTTCTCTAGGAACAGGTTGAACCAGTACTTATAGGCAATGTCCTTTTGGAAGTCCGTGACCTTCAGCCTCTCCTTGGCCAGGTCTAGAAGGTGCCATGTCAGCATGGGGGTCTGTGACCTGTCTTCCCAGGAGTTCCTTGGTGGAACAAACTCATCGTATTGGTTTCCCTCCAGTGGGATACCCCTGATGCAGTGAACATCCCAAAGGCTGATGCCGACTTCCCCATGGTGAAGGTGAAATGTGTTGGTGTCAGGGGACCACCGTGTATACAGATTCGGCCCGAGTTCAGGTTGACGATGGAAATGGAACTGTGACGTCCACACCACCTCAAACATGCCAATGTACCATAGCTCAGCCTAAAATTGGTCGCAAGTATGGCGATGCTAGAATGCCCAGGCCCACTCGCTGATATTGTTTCCCCCGGACTGTAGGTACCAATCTTTCAGCCATCCCTTCATGTCGTCCGTAATACTCTGACGGAAACTGCTCATGTAGTGGGCCAGAGAATTCCCCGCAGTAGGATCATCCCCATTAATGGTCCGGGTCCTCGGGTTCGGGATGTATACATTCATGTGCCTGGTTTCCCTGACATGATGGCTGTTTTTGGTAAAGTTGTGGTGGGGAAGTTCATCCTCCCGGGTCACCCATGACCGTGGTGTGTCCACCTCGAAGCCCAAGAGTGGAACCTCCTCCAATATGCCGAAGTTCAAGAGCGGGAGGTTGTCAGGCAGGGGATAATCCTTCTGAGCGGGGGTCAGCAGGTCGAATAGATTTACGTTGCCAGAAACAACCACCTTGGTGCCATAAACCTCCTCATTCGCCTCCATATTGACCCTACGAGCAGCGGCTCCCCCCCCCCTCATTAACATGATTTGCATCCATCTCTAATGCTTCGGGAGTTGAACGAAATTAGGGTGAGGTGCGTAGAATCGTAGAGAGTGGTGTGAAAATTGGAGATGTGGCGTGCAATCCAGGAAGTGAGTGCGCAATCAAGACGATAGGCGCGCAAATATCCCGAGTCAGCGTGGTAATGTAGCCGAAATACGGGAGGAATTGTGCACTGTGAAGGGCTCTGTGCCTATCACGAGGAAAAGCAGGAGTTCTGACCATGGGACCTAGGGCCCCTTTTTATAGGCGTGGTTAGGGTTCTGCGACGCGTGGAAAGCAGATTTCGTGCCAAAGGGATCTATTGCATGCCATACCCTTTTTTTCATGTCGGAGGCCCCTGAATCCCAACACTTCGGTGTTTTGGCATTTCCCTTGGAATCCGACCGTTGTGACCTCTCGTCAATCCAATTCCAAATGGGGGCATTTGTAGACACCGAAAAAGTCCATCGATTCTAGAGGAAGTTTTGAATTGACGAAGTGAAGTCATATTCGGACTCAGTGGCCTGATCCGGATGGCTTGGAAGGGTTGTGTGAAATTAAGGGAGGACTGCGCGCGAAAACTATGCTCGCGCGAAAGGCTCCCGGGATTCGAGGAAATATCACGGGTTGGCGTGCAATTTTGCATGCCCCATCCCCCGCGGTGATGACTTGCGCACCGAGTGATCGTGGCGTGGAATATTTCACGCGCTGACCTGATTCTGCGACGTTGGATGACTATAAATAGAAGGCCACTCTAACCGTTTCATGGTTTCGGAATTAGGACTAGCTCTCATGCATGCAATTGTACTTCCCTCGCAGAAAATGACTTCTATGTAATCACCTTTTTTGCATTACCTTTCCCCAGGGTTCGCCTTTGCGCACCACCCCACTGGCTTCAGTGAATTGGCTAACTCCTCAGGTTGTTCCCTCTACGCGCAATCTGTTCCAATTGCGCGCAGACCATTCCAATTTTGCGTAAAACATTTCTTTGCACATATCCCCTTCATAGGTTTTGACATACCTTCGAGATTGTCCATTTCCCCTCACCGGAAATCGAAGCCCATTTCACGCAATCCCCTCGCCACGGGCAATCATTCTAGCCCCAATTGCGTGCCATCCCGGTGTTTTGCGCACAGGCCCTCCTGACCTCTCTCCATACCGCTGCCGCGTAGGCGCCCGATGACTTCCATACCGGGCATGCACGCCATGCGTTGTTTTCTTGTACGAACATCTAGGCTCGTACGAAGTAACCTCATGGTCCCTTGGGCGGTGTTTCCCGTTGCATTTCTTTTCCTCATGCTTCTTCACATAGGCATGCTAACGGCTATTGCGTCTTCGCATAACCACACTAACGTGGACCCCTCGATGGTTCGTCCTGCGGCCCCCCTTCACTACGGCCCTTCCAACGCCTTCCCTTCCCCAAGGGGTAGAGGGTGTTGGTCATGTAAGCCCTAGGGGTGTGGACAAACCCACCTCGTCCGAGCTGCATATCGTTAAACTGCCAAGAAACTCATCCTTATCACATGACATTAAAATGTGATCTGACTCCGTGCCTCGCACGCAAGGTCCCCCCAGATCGAACATTCTTTACACCGCTCGTCTCCACGTGAATGGAATCTTCCTCACATGGAATGAGATCCTCCTTTTGGAGAGGCATTTTTCCACGGGGGAAGGGCTGCCTCAGAGCGTAAGCCCATAGTCTCTCTTGCGGAAGGTTGCACCCATGCGCCTCCATACTTCCGCACTGCCATGGCAAGTTGAGTCCCTTTCCCACTGTGCTTTGTCACACCACGGGCCTCCATCATGGAGTAAGTCCTGACACAAAGGGCTGCTCAACGTGTAACCCCATTTCTGCTTCTCACGAATTCACCTTTCACGACGTGATCGTCTGGTCCCTACTACCTCTTGTTTCTCACAATGAGCATGACTCACATGGGCATAGAGTGTGCATCGACCATGAAATCCACTTATGGGCCGCCTCAGAGTGTATGCCCCATCCCAGGAAACAACATGCAATTTGATCTGTGTGAAAGCATGGTATGTAGGAAACCTCCACGAGGTTCAACCCCACCTCCCGGTCGTTCTGACCTCTTCACGTTAGTTAGCCAACTCTCATGGGCCGCCTCAGAGCATAAGCCCCAATTTCCCTCGTCCTGAATAATGCTTAACTCTATGCTCATACCGCATGACATTAAATTATATGCTCTCATCCCACATGATGTTAAATTGTATGCACTAAATAACATGGACTTTGATCCATGCTAAATCATGGTACGTAGGAAACCTCCACGAGGTTCAAGCCCATCACTCAGTTGTTTTGACCCCCTCTGTGTCGGTTCATATCCACTATTATGGACCACCTCAGAGCATAATGCATATATCCATCATCACGGGCCGCCTCTGTTACACCCGAGACTTTTATGTTATATAAATCATCCAGGAAATCTTTTTCTACACAACACTTTCTTGACTTTCTTTACACAAAATCGCGACCTTCCTTGATAGCTTGCGTCGTACGCAATACCGAGTTTCACTAAACAATGATATACTATTAAAATATTATTAAAACTAGCCGTTATGAATAGTAATAACAACTTTTTAAAATTTTATAAATTTTATTTTTCAAAATGGACTTCATTTTTGGATTCGTAATATTGAAATTATCCTAGGGTGAAATTTTGGTATTTTTCTGAAAACTTTCAATTTTTGATGAATAGTGAAACCACCAAGAGGTAGTTAAAAAATTGATTTTTTCATAAAACTTAATTTTACCGCTTCTGTGAGTGGAATTTCAAAAATCCAAGAGACATGGTTGATGTCAGTAATAAAAATGTGGTTCAATGAGATGAAAATATTTTTTGGTGAATACTAACTTTTTACTTTTATTTACCACGGTTAAAAGTAAATAGGGTAATTAAGGGTAAAAATGATATTATGATTACCCTAAAAAATGTCCTAATTCTATTGGATAAGTGTAATTATACCAAAAACAAACTTAGGAATAAAATATGACCATTTAGGCCCACTTGGATTAGATTAGGAGATTTATTATTAATTTATTTAAAGAAGGGTTAAAATAGTTAAAATCAAAGTTTAATAACTAAATTATTTTTAATATAGGGTTATACAAAAGATAAATTCGACTATAAAAATTAATTAGAAAGATAAAAATATTTCCTACATAATGATATTTTATTTGTAATTTTTATACTTTAAATAATTTAATTTATTTATGACACAATGATGATGCAGTAATGATCTTATTAATGAAATATTGACATAATTGATGTTATAAATACCCAAATAAAAATAATTTGAGACCTTTTAGGAATTAAAATAATTTTATAGGTTAATATGACATGTTATTATTGATTTAATTTACTTTTTTAGAACTAATAATTCTTTTATGATTTTCACAAAAATCAATTACTAAATAGTGTCAAAATGACATAAAATAGATTTTAAAACAAATATTATATTATTAATTGTTATTTTATTCCTAAAAATCTAAGGTTTGGCCAAATGACTTAGATAAGTTTATATATATTAATAATAAACATCTTGGGGTTCGTTTGGCTGCTTATAGTAAGTTTATTAACCATATATTATTAGAACACAAGAAGACATGGTAAAAGTAAATTTTTTTAACTTAATGATAAATCTAAATGATATGGTTAAAATAGGAACTTAAAATTGTATAAATTCTATTGAATGAGAGGATTTCGACCCATCCCCACCTTAGCTTCGAAATAAATCAATTTGGAGCTATTTGAAACCGAATTTGGATTTATAATAAAATAATATTTTTGGTTATTCCAAAGGTGCCCCTCTCCTCCCTTATAAAAGGGCACCTCCTCCCTCTCTTCCTCACACCACATTGAGCCTTCAGGCTCGGCCAACCCCTGCCAATTTCTTCTCTACACTTCCCTAGAGATATCCTAGTGGTCCTGGTCTTCTTCAAAGACCAACTTTAGTGCCCTAAAAGGAGGTCTCAAAGAGGCGCTTCAAAGAAGAGGTAATGCCCGTTACCGATCCTTTCATCTTTATTTCTTCTTCCACTTCTTCTTATTTAGTTGTTTCATCATGAAGTAATAAAATCAGTATCACACATATACTGATATGTTATTATAAGTATTAAACAACACTATTTCACCATCTATCCATCTTACGGAAAATGAAATCACCGCACGTGCGTACGTACGGAATACCGTCTCCACGCCGTGGTGTAATCTATTTTCCCCCACCACCTTACTTGGATGGGTATAATGATTTAAATAATTACTATATATGATTATTGTAAAGTTATATTGATTATGAAATAGTATACATACACTCCAATACAATTCCATGATCATGGGAACGATATCATCGCTCGTGCATACGTACGGAATAACGTCTCCACGACATGATGTGATTCATTCTACATGATCTTCATTGCATAATGATTATATAAAAGAATTGAATAAATAAATATGATATATAGTACATTAACACCATTATGTAAATGATGTATCTATAACCTAAAGAAAATAATATGAATTTATTCGACAAAACACGCATAAGAATAAAAAGTTATAAACACCCGAATAACAAGTAGCAATGAAATATTACTACCATGAAGCTAATAATATGACCATATATGATATCATAACAATAATTATGGTTCTTTAATAAGTCAATAACCTTATTTAAATCATTATATTGGATGTTCGGACACTTACGAGGCAAATCGGACCTAAGGTAAGGGAAAATATCACAATCTCATTTTTATCCGAGATTGTGTATACTTTGGTATTTACTGGGGTGTATTTTATCATCCATGTCCATGTTTCCTCAATATTTAATATTATTTACATCCACCTAAAATTTTTTAAATCCAATTTTACCCTTCAGTGAGTTTTTAGTAAAAGATATTAAAGGAATCTTTTGTCTTTTTTCGTACGAGGTACCTTTCTTCCTTTTCTGACAAAAGTACGCGAAGATTGTTTTTTTAACTTATACGGCATGAATGGATTTTTAAAACATTATTTCCAAGAAGATTACTTTACAATTTTTCATGTTTATTTTTAATCAACTTTTTTTAGTTTAGAATTTTATGAATGTTAAGAAAGGAAAAGTATTTTTGAAGTAGAAAGGATATTTTCCTTAAGAATGGAGTTCAAGTGTTTTATCAAAATTATTTTCCATCTAAGATAATAAATGGTTTTGTTTCTATCCCTATTATTACATTGACTTGATTATGTTGTTATGGAATTATATTTATGAATTCCTTTATCTTATATGAATTGTTTTATGATGTCACGATGTTTAAGATTCCCATTTTTATTACAAGGGTTATGAAATGATGTATGATTTATGATTTTGTGGCACACATAAGAATGGTATCATTATGAGATGGGTGGGACCTATATCTCCCTCCAATGCATTGGGTAATGATTTTATATCTCATGAGATAGACATGGCTGGAACAGTAGATTAAACCAGTTCAGTGAAACAGGACTGAAATGAGGAATGAACTCGGTTCAGAAATGGACTTTTTCCACTAAGATAGTCTTGGAAATGAGTCTGGACTAATAAGAAATTATTCTTTATGATTATGTGTTTATTCCACAAAGTTTCATGTTTTATGTTATGATTATTTGGATTACAGTTCACTACTATGATTTATCCCATGTTATGAAATTATGATTTCTTTTGTTGGTTAAGATTTCCAAAAGTTATGTTCTTATGTATATGATGTGATTGACATTTCTTTTGTTTACCATTACTGAGCATTTGAGCTCACCCTTTTGTATGTTTTCTTTCCCCAGGTCAGGAAGAAGGTTATTAAGTAAGATATGGAAAAAGGTACTATAGATATGATGAAATAAATGGGAGACAGTGTAGACGGTTTATGAACCAGTTGTTTATGCTTCCCAGTTTCTAAAGACACTATACCTATAGAGTCCTTTCCTAGTTTTGTTATATGTTGTAATAAGTGTGCTTCAATTCTGATGTAATAACAATTTATGTAAAGTATGGGTCGTTATAGTTGGTATCAGAGGAAAGGTATAGTCATCCTTTGGAAACTAGGATGTGAAATCCTTAGTAAGAACCCTAAGGATAAGTCTAAGCATAGAACACAATCTTAGTGTTTTAGAAATGGCCATGAATAACCTAGGATAAGACCTTAAGTGTGAAATTTTATTCTTGATTATGTGGTTTTACTATTATAATTAGTGTTGCTCACACTATTCTTCTTGGTTTTAGTCAATGGCAAGAACCTGAAGGAATTGTGTTAATGCGAAATGCGACGGGCAAAGCAATGATTGTCCCCCTGAGCAACCAAAGGTTATGGGAGATGGAATGCAAAATCTTGTAGCCATGCTCCCACAAAATTCTCAAGCTATGAATCTTGTAGGAATTCAAAATGAGCAAAGGAAAGAGTAAAATTCTGTTGAATCCTTCATGAGGAAGCGTACACCTTCATTCAGCGGGTCTACTGATCCATTAGTTGCTGAACAGTTGATTAGTACTACTGAGAAGATATTTTCAGTTCTTCAATGTTCTGAATATGATAAAGTCATCTAACCAGTGTATTGCTTGGAAGGTGATGCTGATCAATGGTGGAATATTATTAAGAATACGAGGCAAAGGGATGAAATTGAGTCCATGGAATGGTACGAGTTAAAGAACTTATTTTTCAATAAGTAATTCCCTCGTATTCACCGAACAAAGATAGAGAAGGAGTTTCTTGAACTAAAGCAAAAGGATGATGAATCGGTTGGTACCTATGAACCAAATTTTACAAGACTTGGAAGGTACGCTTCTGGTAATATTATCCAACCTGAGAGTAATATCGATCAATTCCTTAGTGGCGTAAAACCAAGTCTTCAAAGGGAGTTATCCATAAGGGACTTCAATAGCTACGAGGAAATCGTTCGATGTGCTCTCAAAGTCGAGATGGAGATTAGATTAACCCATCAGTCATATTGGTTTGATAAGAAGAGGAAAATGGAATTCAAAGGAAAATCTAAAGAGCACACTAAAAAGAAGATGATCTTTACCTTATGCTCAAAGTGTGGAAAGAAACATGGAGGGAGTTGTCTTAAATGGACAAGTAAATGTTTGAAATGTGGAAAGGAAGGTCATCAGGCATTTGAATGCCGTAATGATGGGAAGAATATGTCTAATGATGAAAACAAAGGAAGGGATGCACAGAATGAACCTACTACACTTCAATGTTTCAAGTGAAAGGAGATGGGGAATTATGCCAATAAATGCCCAAATCCAAGGGTTGATGATGATGGTCGACGTCAAAAAACTCTTAAGGCTAAAGACAAAGGAAAGTCACATGCAATTTCTATTAGCGATGTGGAGTACAGTAACGATGTGGTGAAAGGTACACTTACCATCCACTCTAATGTAGAAAATGTTTTATTTGATTCTGGATCCACCCACTCTTTTATTTCTGAAGAATATTCTAAGGATATCACCGTACTACCTCAACAATTAGATGTTGAGTTAGCTGTGACAACCCCTAATGGCACAACAGTCGCATCAAAAGTTTATAATTCTTCTCCGATTGAAGTTTGTGGGAAAGTTCTTCTTGCAAATCTTGTGATCCTTCCTATAGTAGAATTTGATGTGATTCTTGGCATGGATTGGCTTTCTTTATATGGAGATCATATCAATTGCCAAAGAAGGGATGTCACATTTCATATTCCAGATCAATCTATGATCGTCTATCAATGCAAGGATGAACATAACCTCCTAGTGGAAATTTCTTCCATCTTATGGGTCTTGATTCCACTAAATGATGGTTATTTATCTCAAATGGTTGGTGAGAAACTCACGATTAAGAATATGCCCATTGTACGGGAGTTTGATGATGTCTTTCTAGAGGAATTACCGGGTCTTCCACCAAATCATGAAGTTTAGTTTTCAATAGAACTCATACCAGGTTCTTTGCCTATTTCAAAGTCACCTTATAGAATGGACCCAATTGAGTTGCAGGAATTGAAGAAGCAACTCCAAGACAATCATGATAAGGGGTTCATACGCACTAGTGCATCACCTTGGGGAGCACCTGTTCTGTTTGTTAAGAAGAAAGATGGATCAATGAGACTCTGCATTGATTATCAAGAACTTAACAAGATCACTATCAGGAACAAATATCCTCTCCTGCACATTAATGACCTATTTGACCAACTACGCGGAGCTCAATACTTTTCCAAGATTGATCTTCATTCAGGGTATCATCAATTATGGGTCAAAAGGGAGGATATACCCAAGACGTCTTTCCGTACAAGGTATGGACACTATGAATTTATAGTGATGCCATTTGGTCATACTAATGCCCCTGCTATCTTCATGGATCTGATGAATAGAGTCTTTAGAGACTATATTGATTATTTTGTGGTAGTCTTTATAGATGATATTCTTGTCTATTCAAAGATCAAATAAGAACATGAAGATCACTTGAGAATTATATTGAAGACCCTAAGAAATGAGAAGCTTTATGCCAAATTTACCAAGTGTGAATTTTGTCTTCTAAAAGTTTCATTTTTGGGTCACATAATATCAAAAGAGGGGATATCTGTGGATCCAGCAAAAACAGAGGTTATCGAAAGATGGTCGAGACCAACAACAGTAACCAAGATCCGAAGTTTTCTTTGTTTGGCTGGATATTATCGACGTTTTGTGAAATATTTTTCATGATTATCTAATCCACTCACAAAGTTGACTCGAAAAGGAGTTAAGTTTGATTGGACGGAGGAATGTGAAGAGAATTTCAAGGAGTTGAAAGGAAGGTTATCCAGTGCACCTGTACTCACACTTCCTTGTAGTGGAGAAAGGATTGTGATCTACAGTGAGGTATCCAAGAAGGGACTGGGATGTGTTCTCATGAAAAATGATATGGTGATTTCTTATGCCTCACGACAGTTGAAAATATATGAGAAAAATTACCTAACTCATGATTTGGAGGTAGCTGTGGTAATCTTTGCATTAAAGATTTGGAGGCATTATCTTTATGGAGAAAGGTGTGACATTTATACTTATCATAAAAGTTTAAAGTATATTTTCACACAAAAGGAGCTGAATATGCACCAAAGAAGATGGTTGGAGCTGATTAAGGATTACGACTGCTCAATCCATTACCACCCTGGGAAAGCAAACAAGGTGGCAGATGCATTAAGTTGACCAGAACATGCCGGTTTATCCATGATGAGGACCACAAAAGATCCAATATTTATGGATTTACAAAGGATGGATCTTGGAATTATAATGGGAGGGGGAAAATCGTATCATTTTCAAATGAATGTTCAACAATCTATACATGTGAAGATTAAAGAAGCACATAAAGAAGATGTAGAGTTACAAAAGAAGGTGAGAAATGTTACTGAATTCAACCTTGATTGTGATGGGATAATAAAGTTCAGGAATTGGGTTTGTGATCCTCCCATCCCCGAATTAAAGAAGGAGCTACTGGATGAGGCTCATAGTTCTTCATTCTGTATTCCTCATGGAAGCACGATGATGTATAGGGACATGAAAGAGTACTTCTGGTGGGATGACATGAAAAGAGATGTTGTTGAATATGTCTCTCGATGCTTGGTTTGACAGCAATTTAAAGCTGAGAGATAGAAGTCTAAGGGGATGTTACAACTATTACCCATACCTGAATGGAAATGGGAAAACATCACTATAGACTTTGTCACCGGACTTCCTGAAACATCCAAAGGCAATGATACTATCTGGGTCATATTTGATCATCTTACAAAGTCTGCACACTTCATCACTATTAGAGAGGATTTCCCTCTGGATCATCTTTCCAGGATATATGTAAAGGAAGTGGTAAGATTGCATGGAGTACCACTTTTTATTATATCTGATCGGGATCCGAGGTTTACATCAACGTTCTGGCGAAGTCTTCAGCATACTCTAGATACAGAGTTATGTTTCAGCACTGCTTATCATCCTCAGACAGACGGTCAGTCTGAGAGAACAATTCAAACTCTGTAAGATATGTTGGGAGCTTGCGCTATGGATTTCAAAGGTGGTTGGGATCAACACCTACCTTTGGTGGAATTTTCTTATAATAATAGCTTTCACTCCAGTATTCAGATGGATCCTTATGAAGCTCTCTATGGAAAGAAATGCAGGACTCCAACTTGCTGGGATGAAGTTGGGGAAAGAAAGCTATTAGGACCTGATCTCATTGATGAAATGGTAGAAAAGGTCAGATCTATTCAACAACACATAAGAGCAGGTCAGAGTCGACAGAAAAGTTATGCCGACAACCGAAGAAAATTCCTAGAGTTTGAAGTGGGTGATAAAGTGTTCTTACGAATACCTCCCTGGAAGAGGGTCATGAGATTTAGAAAAAAGGGGAAGTTGAGCCATAGATATATCGGTCCTTTCGAAATTCTGGATCTTGTTGGGAAGGTAGCTTACAGATTGGCTCTTCCACCGAATCTTTCTCAAGTTCACGATGTGTTCCATGTATCTCTCCTGAGAAAGTACATACCTGATCCTTCACATGAACTCAGCTCAGAAGTTGTACCGCTGGAGCAAGATCGTTCTTATGAAGAATAGCCGATAGAGATTCTGGATCGTAGCAAAAAAGTCCTATGAAAAAAGACCACTCGCTTGGTGAAAGTTTTATGGAGAAACCACCAATTAGAAGAAGCTACATTGGATCTCGAGAATATGATGAGGGAGAGGTATCCTCATCTGTTTGTTACAAAGTAACGAATTTTGAGGGCGAAATCCATTTTAAGGGGTGTAGAATGTAACACCCGAGACTTTTATGTTATATAAATAATCAAAGGAATCTTTTTCTACACAACACTTTCTTGACTTTCTTTACACGAAATCGCGACCTTCCTCGATAGCTTGCGTCGTATGCAATACCGAGTTTCACTAAACAATGATATACTATTAAAATATAATTAAAACTATCCATTATGAATAGTAATAACCACTTTTTGAAATTTTATAAATTTTATTTCTCAAAATGGACTTCATTTTTGGATTCATAATATCTAAATTAGCATAGGGTGAAATTTTGGTATTTTTCTGAAAACTTTCAATTTTCGATGAATAGTGAAACCACTATGTGGTAGTTAAAAAACTGAATTTTTCATAAAACTCAATTTTACTGCTTCTGTGAGTGGAATTTCAAAAATCCAAGAGACACGGTTGACGCCAGTAAGTAAAATGTAGTTCAATGAGATGAAAATAATTTTTGGTGAATAGTAACTTTTTTACTTTTATTTACCACGGTTAAAATTAAATATGGTAATTAAGGGTAAAAATGATATTATTATTACCCTACCACATGTCATAATTCTATTGGATAAGTGTAATTTGACTAAAAACAAACTTAAGAATAAAATATGACCCTTTAGGCCCACTTGGATTAGATTAGGACATTTATAATTAATTTATTTAAAGAAGGGTTAAAATAGTTAAAATCAATGTTTAATAACTAAATCATTTATAATATAGGGTTATAAATAAGATAAATTCGACTATAAATATTCATTAGAAATCTAAAAAGATTTCCTACATAATGGTATTTTATTTGTAATTTTTAGACATTAAATAATTTAATTTATTTATGACACAAAGATGATACATTAATTATCTTATTAATGAAATATTGACATAATTGATGTTATAAATACCCAAATACATATAATTTGAGACTTTTTTTGAATTACACTAATTTTCTAGGTTAATATGACATGTTATTATTGATTTAAATAACTTTATTTGAACTAATAATTCTTTTATGATTTTCACAAAAATCAATTACTAAATAGTGTAAAAATTGACATAAAATACTTTTTAAAAAACATATTATATTAGTAATTGTTATTTTATTCCTAAAAATCTAAGGTTCCCCCAAATGACTTATATAAGGTTATATATATTAATGATAAATAACTTGGGGTTCGTCTGGCTGCTTATAGTACGTTTATTAACCTTATAGTATAAGAACACAAGAAGACATGATAAAAATAAAATTATTTAACTTAATGAATAATCTAAATGATAAGGTTAAAAAAGGAACCTAAACCTGTATAAATTATATTGGATGAGATGATTTCGACTCATACCCACATTATCTTCGAAAAAAATTTATTTGGAGCTATTTATAACCGAATTTGGATTTACAATAAAATAATATTTTTAGTTATTCCAAAGGTGCCCCTCTCCTCCCTTATAAAAGGGCACCTCCTCCCTCTCTTACTCACACCACATTGAGCCTTCAAGCTCGGCCAAACCTGACCAATTTCTTCTCTAAAATTCCCTAGAGACAACCTAGATGTCCTAGTATTCCTCAAATACCAATTTTAGTGCCCTACAAGGAGGTCTCAAAGAGGTGCTTCAAAGAATAGGTAATGCCCGTTACCGATTCTTTCATCTTTATTTCTTATTCCACTTATTCTTATTTAGTTGTTTAATAATGAAGTAATAACATCAGTATCACTCATATACTTATATGTTATTATAAGTATGAGACAACCCTATTTCACCATCTATCCATCCTACGGAAAATAAAATCACCGCGCGTGCGTACGTACGGAATACCATCTCCACGCCGTGGTGTAATCTATTTTCCACCACCACCTTATTTGGATGGGTATAATGATGTAAATAATTACTATATATGATTATTGTAATGTGATATTGATTCTGAAATAGTATACATACACTCCAATACAATTCCATGATCATGGGAATGATATCATCCCTCATGCGTACGTATGGAATACCGTCTCCACGACGTGATGCGATTCGTTCTACATGATCTTCATTGCATAATGATTATATAAATGAATTGAATGAATAAATATGATATATAGTACATTAATACCATTCTGGAAATGATGTATCTATAACCTAAAGAGAAGAATAAGAATTTATTCGACAAGACACGCATAAGAACAAAAAGTTATAAACACCCGAATAACAAGTAGCAATGAAATATTACTACCAAGAAGCTAAGAATATGACCATATATGATATCATAATAGTAATTATGATTCTGTAATAAGTCAATAACATTATTTAAATCAATATACAGGAGGTTCGGACACTTACTAGGAAAATCGGACCTAAGGTAAAGGAAAATATCACAATCTCATTTTTATCCAAGATTGTGTATACTTTGGTATTTACTAGGGTGTATTTTATCATCCACATCCATGTTTCCTCAATATGTAATATTATTTCCATCCACCTAAAATTTTTTAAATCCAATTTTACCCTTCGGTGTGTTTTTAGTAAAAGATATGAAAGGAATATTTTGTCATTTTTCGTACGAGGTACCTTTTTGACTCTTCCGACAAAAGTATGAGAAGAATGTATTTTTAACTTATACGGCATGACTGAATTTTTAAAAAATTATTTCCAAGAAGCTTCCTTTACAAGATTTCATGTTTATTTTTAATCAACTTCTTTTAGTTTAGAATTGTATGACATGTTAATAAAGGAAAAATATTTTTGAAGTAGAAAGGATATTTTCCTCAAGAATGGAGTTCAAGTGTTTTATCAAAATTATTTTCCATCTATGATAATAAAGGGTTCTCTTTCTATCCGTATTATTACATTGATTTGATTATGTTGTGATGGAATTATATTTAGGAATTCCTTTATCTTATTGAATTTTTTTATGATGTCACGATGTTTAGGATTCCCATTTTTATTACAAGGGTTATGAAATGATGTATGATTTATGATTTAGTGTCACACATAAGAATGGTATCATTATGAGATGGGTGGGACCTATATCTCCCTCCAATGCATTGGGTAAATATTTCATATCTCATGAGATAGACATGGGTGGAACGGCAGGTTAAACCGGTTCCGTGAAACAGGACTAAAACGAGGAATGAACTCGTTTTAGAAATGGACTTTGTCCAGTATGATAGTCTTGGCAATGAGTCTTGACTAATAAGAAATGATTATTTATGATTATGTGTGTATGCCACAATGTTTCATGTTTTATGTTATGATTATTGGGATTACATTTCACTACTATGATTTATCCCATGTTATGAAATTATAATTTCTTTTGCAGGTTGAGATTTCCAAAAGTTATGTTCTTATGTATATGATGTGATTGACATTTCTTTTTTTTACCCTTACTGATTATTTGAGCTCACCCGTTTGTATGTTTTCTTTCCCCAGGTCTTGAAGAAGGTTATTAAGTAAGATATGCCAAAAGGGACTATAGATATGATGAAATAAATGGGAGACAGTGTAGATGATTTATGAACCATTTGTTTATGATTCCATGTTTCTAAAGACACTATACCTATACGGTCCTTTCCTGGTTTTGTTATATGTTGTAATAAGTGTGCTTAAATTCTGATGTAATAACAATGTATGTAAAGTATGGGTCGTTATAGCCTCGGAGCGTAATCCCCCATATCCATCACCCATGTCTCATCCTGACTTCTCCCTCGATCCCATGTTCCTCGGGAAGCTCATACCCTAGCCCAGAGGTCTTACATCCTCCGGGATCTAATCCATGCGTTCATTCTCATGGGAAACCTCTTCGGGTGTCCCATTTTATCACTGAACTATGAAGACTTTGATTCCGGGATATGGGGATACATAGGAAGCCTTCAAAAGCTTCAATCACATCACTCCATCACCTATCCTGATTCCTACCCGGGCCACCACATCCTGATGGGATCATGCCACCTAATTCCACTCCACAGTATCCGGGAAGCCGCCCACGTGCTGGCCCCAACAACGGAGTTCCCTTTAGGGGGTTCATTCACCTAATCCACTCTCAGTGTTCTGATCAGTCTGATCTGTCTCCACTAGATGTTAAACTCACAGCATACCCCGTGTTAAACATGGGAAGCTGAGGAAAACCTCAGATACATGCCTATGGAAAGCCAATTCCCCGCGTTTGATGTGGGATGCCTTGGGCTTCCGCGCCCTCATGAATCCATATAATAAGGGACAGAAGACAGACATGCCAATTCCCCAGCATTAAGACATGCCAAAGACACCCCAACGTGACCATTCTCCTCACCAAAGTTTTCTGCCCCGACCAGACACCTTAGAGCGTCTCGACGAAAGCATCATAATTAACTAGTGTCCATGACAATATGGAACTGGGAACGAGGTTCAAAAATATGTCTTAAATCTATGAGGGAGACCGGGACTAGGTGACGTGCTCCGAGGAGGAATCCATGGAAGGAAGAACAGACATCACATCATCCCGGTTTCGATCAAGGAGTAGTCGACCTTGAATAAGGAACATATACCACCCGCCTTTGGAAAGTGGTAATGCGGGGCCACAAGCTGCGTGTCCTCCCCCGCCTGACGGAAGCGCACACGCCTGGGAGAAAGAGTCGGAAACAGTCATATTAAACCTCTCAAGCTGAATCTTCTAATTTTTATACCTCAAGTAAAGATGATAATGGTGAAGATGAAAAGATTAAAGAAGAAGTGAATAATATTACTGAAGAATAATGTTAAAATCATGATTTCATACACCTAGAGGATGTTGAGGAAAGAGCTATGAAAGAAGACAAAGATGAAGATAAAATTGTTTAGCTATCTGATAGTGAAATGAAACTCTGGATGAGGAAGCCATTCCGAGAACTAATAAGGTAAAACATGTGGTTTTTGATACACCTCGTAAAGTTGTTGTGAATAAGAATGTAGTTGGAGGATCATCAATGAGGAATGATTCTGATTTACAGAAAGAGAAATCACCAAGTAAAGTTTCAGATTCAGAATTATCCTCTCTTGGACATGATTTCATAGTTCAATCATTGAAAAATCATGTTGGTACAATTCATCTTTTTACAAGCATTGACTCAACATGCTATTTTCTTCAACACACCTTAAACCAGAATTAAGATTCAATATCCATGGTGATGGATAAGTGTGTTAAACATGAAGAATACATCATGACTTATCTTATCAACTACAAAGCCCACAAATAGTCTTGTAAGAAAATGATTATCTGGTCTAGGAAGATTGTTCAGAACATGAATATTCTTGATGATTTTCAAGAGAGTGTCTGAGATTATTTTGACACTAAGGATAATAAAATATCAAATCACAACAAGCTTTTTAAGGAAAAGATATACCTGGAAAAAAATTCTCCAATTCAAGAAGTAAAAGATTTGAATTGAAAGCTATATTCAGTTGCCCAGAGTTGGAAGAAATAATGTGACCTCAGGATAGATATAGAAGAGAATCTTGCAAGGAAGGAAGAAATTTTGAAAGTTTAGGCCAAATCTGTTATGAAGTTGGAAGAAAGAATCAAGAATCTAGAGAAGAAAGTTGTGGATAAAGATCAGATTCTCAAATTTATAGAGGATGTCCAAAAGAAGTTTAAGAAGATAAAAATCATAGTGATGACACTGATGCCCAATGAAAAAGAAGGATAAAATTGTTAAAATATTATCTTTTGTTGTATTTTCCTTGTTGTAAATTTTTTTCCAATTCTAATAAAATGTTTTGTTACTTTCCTTTTAGTTTTTTGGTACATATATTTGAGGTACCATATTATCTTTTCCATTCTCTTTAATTTTTTTTGAATATCATAAAGGGATAGAAAGGGTAAAATAATTCTAAGTAATGAAAAATTTCCCTATGTATGGTGAAGTTCATCTAAGGGGGAGTTCTTACCCAAGAAGATTTCCATATGAAATTAAATTATAATTCTCAATCTGAAATTCTAGAATACAATCCATAGTGTTTTAATGCCTAAGGGAGAGTTAGTAATATTCATCTTTTTCCATATGTCAATGGTGATACATTTTAATTTCAATGCCCTTATTTTCTTTTTCAAAAGGATATTTGTGCTTTTCAAAAAGTGGAGATTGTTGAGTCAATATGGTTTCCTTATGAATTTTCAATTCCTTCATTTTTGGGGATATTTTTAAGTCAACATTGTTTCCTTATCACATTGAAATTCCATTATGTTTTTAAAATCCCAAACACCTTAGCTTAAGGATAATTTCATTTTAACCTATGTTTTACATTCATAAGGAAATTTTTCCTTCCCCACAGAACATTATCCTTACCTTATTTTTGATTGTTCATTTTGTCTCTACGTATAAAATTTGGTTTCATATATAAATCTTGGAATCTTATAATACATAGATATAGATAATTCTATTTCCAGGAACCAGATTCTTGTTCTAAGTTCTCTGAATTCAGACTCCAACCTCTTATGTGTTCTGACTCCATGTTCTTCGAATTAAGAATCTGAAATTTTTTAGTTCTGACTCAGAGTTCTCTGAATTAAGACTATGAACTATTATTAGCTCTAACACCGAGTTCTACGAATTCATATTCCAAACTTTCATAGTTCTGACTCCGAGTTTATTGAATTCAGACCCCGAACCCTTATGAGTTCTTACTCTGAGTTCATTGAATTCAATCTCTGAAATATTATAAGTTTTGAATCTGAGTTATCTGAATTCAGACTCAATACTTTTTTAAGTTTAGACTCCAAATTATTATAAATTCATACATCTAATTATACTGGATTCAATACTCCAAAATCCTTGAAATTTAGACCCCATAATTCTATATAATTTAGGTTTTGAATTTTTCTGATGACAGAATATGAATATACTTGTATTATAGACACCGAATGAGTTATTGGTTAGACTTTAAACATTTAATTCCTTACATTCTGAATAATTTATTTTGGTTAAGTTACCATATTTATGTTACTAATTTTATTATTACAAAACGATGTCATGCGATCTATTTCTAACTAACCATTGTTTGAGTGACACATGTAAATGTCCCTAAAAAATTCAAGGCAAAATATGGCCATTGGAAGAGGGAGCTGATTGTTGAAGCGGTGCCTATAAATAGAAGCTCATTTGAAAGATCTCAGATGTTTTGAATAACAAGTTGATAAATCTAGATATTACATGCTACTGATGTGATTTCTAGAGAGAGAGAATATATTTCTTAGTGTGTACTAAACGATATGTTAATATTTGCTTCGTGTGACCCCATATGTTGCTGATTACATTAGAGGGCTTCTGGGGATAGGAAGACAGAGGTGCCAACTACCTTGAAGTTGATGGATTGCGGGGTTAACACTACAGTCTATGATTATCATATCAAGGGCTTACCCTGGTGTGGGTAGGACAAAATTTGTTGAAAGTATAAATCAAAGAAACATTATCCAAGGTTGATATATTCCCTACTCTTTGGGTTAGAATATTCACTACATGTTACTTGTTTGTTTCATGTTTCTCGCTACATTTTTTATTGAGGAATATATAAAAATCTTATTATTTCCTACACTTTTATTCTCTAATTTTGTACTATTTTATAATCTTTAAGGTAGAATCTTTATCATTGTAAAATTTTGTTATGTTTCATATCCGGTACCACATTTCTGTAATTGCATTCTCGAAATCATATTTCAGGAATCATGAAACTATATAGAAGTAGTGGTTTTGTGAATCACCTGGTTTATCCTTGTTAAACATCTTCATATTTAAATGTTCCATTGAATTTTAATTTTTATAATTAACCCCCACTTGTATATTGAGAATCATAATTTTCTATACTGCAATTAGTATCGTCTATCATTTCAATCTAGTAGTTTTATCAATTTTTATTTCTCGTGTTGGAATATTTAATATAGTATGCAATTAAGATAATATTTGAATATAAATGAGTATAAAATTTATTTGATAATGATTTATCTCGTGTTGTTTCTACTGTGAAACCGATTACTAGTTACAATCTCTATAGTTAAATAATGAATTTTTTGTAAATGAAAAATGATTTTTCAAAATTTAGCATTTTTAACAAGGATTCCCTAAGGTTATAAATGAAAAATCGATATTGAATCTTATATATAGATTCGGTATGATGAGTATACTTTTGTTGAAATCTATTTTAATCATAAATTTTCATGTCTGGAATAATGAATGATGGGTGAAAGAATTTTCAATAGTATATTTATAAATAATTCCAATGAAAATGGTTAATTTTAGAAAAGTATTTTCATCATTTAGAGTTTACAAAAGTTTGTGGTTTTTCATATAGAAAATATGAAGAAATAAGAAAATGGTTCCCAAAAGTTGATTCCACAATGTGATTTATGTAAAATAACAATAGTGATCAATTATGAATTTGTTTTTCTTATTCTAATAGGCTATAATGGATAATCATATGTGATTCAATTTTAATATAAGGGAATATTTTTATTTATTTTAAGTGTTGTCTCCAGAACCCTTTTTTTAAAAAGTGTACCATAATTTCTATATGAAGGTCAAATAATAAGATAATAATGAAATTATAGATTTATGGTTTTCACATATTGAAATATATGTTTAACATTTTATTTTTGAATTAATATTTCAAAATAATATAATGGTAGATAGTAAATGAGTTTCATTATAAGGAAGGCTACTATTAAGATTAATGATATTGTAAACTGTGATGTAAGTTCATTAAGGATACTAATGAAAAGTTTTTCTTAAAATATATTACCAAGGAAAAATTTCATGAGAAGAAAATCTCATTGGAATTTCAAGAGTGAAAATTTCAAGTGAAGAACATACATAGTGATGACTATTCAACATAAATATTTTAGAGATGTTCAGATTTTTATTTTAATATAAATTTATATTGTGTTATATGATTAAAAAAATCATTCTTAATATCTGATATTTAAAAAGTCTATAATATTATATTTTTATATTATAAAATATGATTACACAATTTTGATGATATATATGAGACAATCATATTATTAAACTTTGAAAGAATCCCTCTAAATTAGTGCATGAACGATCAGTTAGAGAGAGTGTACTATGGGGGAATTTTAACATATAATTATACATGATTTTAATCTTTGTAATCCTAAAAAGTAGAGATAGTGAAAAAAATATATTAATAAAATTAGTTTAATTTAGTATCATTTCGTGAATCGACAGATCCTCTTTATGATCCCCATTTATATATCCATTAGAAGTGATCCAAGTAAAAAAAATACAATTTTGAGATATTTTCCTTTACGATTTTGGAGGATGTTTTATTTACTTGTAATAAATTAATGTGTTCTTATAAATGTTGAAATAGTATGAAACGAAATTCAATAATATTTATACCATATTTATCAACCCTTCTTTTAGCATGTTCTGGAATAATCCTTAAAAAACGTTATATCAGATCCATTGGTTATATGTGTTGAAAACATCTTATGAGAATTATCAATATGGAGAAATTTTTTAATAGAAATTAAATTGTAAAATTTTATGGTTGCAATTGTTGCATTAACAAGTATATAAATAGGTTATATCTACGATCTCTTAGGAATGATGTTTTCATTATTAAAACTACATGGATACAAGATAGTTAGTTTTTGAAAATTAATCATAAATTATGTAGATATAAATTTTGTTGATGATAAAACTAATGCTCAAATGTTATTACATATTTCCTTATCAAAATATGTTTACAAAATGGTGATGAGTTACACTAGTGTAAAAGAAATGTGATATATATTTTATATTATAATTTATTGATATAGAAATTGAATAATTCTATGAACCATGTGTGAAATAAAAATCATAATGATCTAGAACTGCATCATGAATATAATTTTAATGTATTTATCATTTGAATCAATATGGATGTTACAGTTAATTTTGAACATAGTGAAGTGTAAAATGATAAAGAAATTTTAACAAATATTAGAAAAACAATAAATCCTATTTCTAATCTAAATGTATTAGATCAGGAAGAGAAACATTAATTCTAAACATTATTGGATGGTGTGTATAGAGTTTGGTTCCATATTTAATGAATGTGAATCTAAATAGAATATCAAATCCCTCAATGAAGATAAAATTTTTATAGATATGGAAAACCCTTACATCCATAAAATTGGATATGAGAAAAAAATATGTAAGTGATGAATTAAAATATATTAATGAGTGGAAATATAATATATTGACTTTTAGGTTTAAATTCATAAAATACATGTAATTTATTCAATATGGTAGAGGTATAAAAATTCCCATGAGATTAGAATGTAGAGTTAATAAATATTTAGTTGAAATATTAATTTTATAGAACCGACGAAGGTAATTCCACATTGAAGGGTAATTCAAAAAAATAAATTCATCTATAATATTGTTTCAAATAATGATTGTCGTGGGAAATGATTAATATGATATTGAATATTATTTCAAGGAATATGAATTAAAAATTTAGTAATAATATCAATATAGTACTATGGTAACTATAGAAATGGAATAATATAAAATAAATTAAAATAATCAACCAGATAGTTATTTTGATTTAATTTTAGAACATGAAATGGTGATTTGATATCCTAACAATCAATGAATTTAAAATAAATTGAATCATGTATCGTATAAATAATACAATTAGTATGTAGATCAAACTGAATATGTTATTTATTTAGTAGAAAACGTGTCATAAGATCAATCAATTAAAACAAGAGACTTATGTAAACAATCAAGTTCCATGAAGATATTTTATGAACAATATATGATGACTGGTGACCTTATTTACTATAAAAATGAGAAAATAAATAATTTTGAATCCATTAAAGATGATTTTATTACCCTAGTAAATAAAATTGAATTTGATGAAAAATAAAGTTATAAAATAAAGTAGTTATAGATCATAATGTAACCAGATAAATAGTTGTTTAAATGGAAAAAATGTGGACTAGTGGACATTGATAGAATTATGAATGATCAATTTTATTAATATATGATTAATGGTGGATTTAATCTCAACAAATATAGAAAAAATGTATGAATAATGGTTTCACATATAAAATTTAATGTATATGGGTATAGATATGCCCAAAATTATTATGGCTAATCATAACTGAGGTGTAATTTAAAGTCCATATACACATGTAGTGATTGATGTGGGACTATATTTCCTGTTATGATGTCTTCGTTATGTTTCTATCTTCACAATGCTATGACCAATTTTAAAGTTGAAAATTTCTATTTGAAAAGATAAGCATCTGAATGTCAGGAAAGAATAATGACACCATATACATCTTCATATAACAGAAATTATTTATACGGATTATAATCTCAATGTTTTGATTATGGGGTAAATGTTTTTGATTATTGATAAATAATAAATATTAATTATTATCTTGAAATTCAATGACATAATATTCAAATTTTACTTGATAATATTGCATGGAATAATAAATAATCATTTCTATAATAAGAAAAAATGTTAGATTCCACTCCCTATGATAATTATATATAGGATATGCAATCAAATATCTCTTTGTTTCAATGAATATATTTTAATTAAAATAACAGAATAAAAAATTTTATTCATCTTTGAATTTAAATGAATGTAACAAAGTAAAGTGGCACATAGTTCATTGTTTTGGGACATTCATTACAAATTAATTAGAGTGAGTAACTGTTGAATAATTTCAAGGGGATTGTTGTTGAAATAGTTTGACATGGAAACTAAGGGTCTTTGATGAAATAAAATTGTTTACAAACATTTTGATGGTCTTGAGATGAAGAATATATATTTCCCATATACAGAAGGAATACAAAAAAACATCTTGATTGTGAATCAATTCATTGACCTTATACATGAGGATACATTTAATAGGAAGGCCTAATTGATCAAAAGGAATATTAAAAAAATTAATGTAAGGATGCTGGATAATGGTAATCTATAACAAGTTGATAGTAATTAAATAACATGTATCATAATTGTGGATGAGGTCAAAAACATATGGAATTATATTAAAGTCCCTATTTTGAATAAAATAATTGATGAAATACACAAGATGCGACCATCAATGTATGACAAAAACATGATATAGAACTAAGATATGTCATGTTATTCATGTATGTAGGGAAATATTTTTTATCATCCTAATGAGAAAAGGGGAAATATCTAATTTTTCTAGTTTTCAATCAAGAATTTCGTGCAATAAATTAAACATGCAATGATGGTGAGAGGTATTTAATTTTTTTTGAGGAGATTACATTATATAGTAATTTTTAATATCCATGCATAGAAATAAATAAGTGGAATATTTCATTTATTGTTATCTAAAGAGGACTCAAAATGAGAGACAATACAAAATCGAAATGTTTCCATTAGAAAAAAATTGTGTATAGATTTATTGACCTGTGAATCTATATTGAGAACCACATCATTAAAAATTATGATTCCTCATTGACAACAAATTAAAATAATGGATTTTTTGTATAAAGATATTAGTTTTTAAAAAATATGAACAATACATTTATCATCGAGATTTGAATATGTGTCAAAAATTGGAATGTTGTAGTGAATGCTGTATTGTATTCTAAAAACAAGTTAGTGATATTTGTAATATGAATATAGGTTAACATATAAAAAGTGACATGGAAGAAATCCCTCCATGAAACATTTTCATGTTATTATAAATAGATGTAATATTTTTAATATAGATGGAAATCAAACAAATCATGAATTTGTATATGGGGAGGGAGTATTTTTAGATTACTCAACAGAGTTTAAGGCCTAGAAATTAATCATTATAATATTGAGTAAAATTTTATATTTTAATAAGTTCATGGATATTATGAATTAGAATATTAACTATTCTATAATTTTAATCATTAATGAAATTTTTGAGGAATATGATGAATATGTTACTAATTATAGAATTTTACAATGTTCACCTATTGAGGAAGACTCTATGGATAAATCAGAGGTGTATACCATTGTTGATGAGGGTCATTATATTCACATTAAAGGATAAATTGAAAATCCAATGATGATATATCCAATATAAATTGGTGTTTATCTTTTCCAAAAATTCAAAAAGGATTACGATATTTGGATATATTAATCTATTTTCAATGATGGGAATAAAAATATTTGATGTATTAGTGAAATATATATCAATGTTTTGATGGATGTATAAGGTATTTGATCAAACTGACAATATAACAACATTGGAAGAAATGAATAATCATAAAAATAATAATTTTATTAGAACAAAACAGTGTATCTAATAATAAATTCAAAGATCATGTAAAATTATTGAAAATAGATCTCTTCTAATGTATAAGAGATTTTACAAAACTGAAAGAAGTGAATTTTAAAAAAAAATAAATTGATTGAATTTAGTCGATGAGTATGTTCTTAGAGATAATTATTTGACTATAATTTCATATTACTCATATTTTTGTAACATATTTCATTCATAAATTATAAACACATAGGGGATGTTTATATTGAACTGTTGGTGGGTTTTGTAATATAAAATGATGATTCTAATTGGGATAGAAAAATAAGTATATGAACATTATAAAATGGGAATATCATAATTGTATGTCTGAGTAGAATAATCTATGGAGAAGATGTAATTTAATAGGGATGGTTTTGGAAAAATTTTTTATTTGAAAAAATCTAGAGAAGAATAATTCATAATGTTAATTTATGTTGATGATATTATATTTTATTGATATATATATATATATATATATCAATATATCTATATATTTTTAATCCGATGACATGAAAATTCAAAATATACTTTTTATTATTGAACTAACAAACTATATGGGGTTTGATGTTGTTCAACGAGATAAATATAACCATATACCCCAAGATATTTATATGATATAGTTATTGAATAATTTTTATATGCATGATATAAAACCAGTTTCAACTATGATTGATGTTGGAGTTTATCTTAAGAAGGAAAAATATGGTAAATTAATGGCTAATTTCATGTAAAGGAGAATAATTATTATCATGAGATATTTGATAATAACATTGAATTTTTTTTCATTTTAGTCACCCATTTCTAATGTAATATAAATTAAATGCATCTCATAACAACAAAACATATCAGGATGTATGCTGAGGATAATCTAAATTATAGATTATACAGTAATATAAAATTGGTTCCTGAGATGTCATACCTTTTGTAAGGGGATTGATATGGTATTATTGTGGAACAAATTTTCACATTAAGAGCTAAATGTTTTAGTATAAGTAAATATATTTGTTGGATGAGTCCAAATTTGAGAGAATTCAAATTTAAATAGAGAATAATATTGTTCTATAATTCAACAGTAAAATAAGATATTTTTAATCAAATAATTGTTACATAATAATTTTAACGAACTGAAACATCCCTTGAAGAATTTATTTGAAAAAATTCCTATTGAAGTCATGAAATATCCAATACAGAACACTCTTAGAAAATATATTAAGATCAAATAAGAGTTCATCAAACAAAATGTTTGCCAAATGGGAGATTTTTTTATATATATGTCATGAGATGTGTTCAATTATGTTTTAATATTTCATTTACATTGACAATTCAAAATGTAGATTCTAGAAATGGATTATATAATCTAAAATAATCTCATAAATTAAACTTGTGTTTTTGGAATTTAATGTCACCCTGGATTGTTAAAAAATTCATAAGGGATAAATGTTCAAACCATGTTTAATTATGCTAAATGACAATGGAATAACTTCCATAATTGGGTTAATGATAGAATATCTAGGATAACATTTCATATTAGATATTTATGTTGGGCATGTTGTGTTTTTTTCAATCCACAAGATTGTTATTTTATTCTGGGTTAAAGGAGTTTAATTTCAAATGATGATGGTTCACAAAATATAACATATTAATTTGGATTTACAAGTGGATATAAATTATAAGTAGATTTTGATCATTTCATATATTATTTTTGAAGTGGACAATCTTTTTGGAAGAAATTATGTTAATATAATAATATTTTACTAAAAATTGAGGATGTAGAGAAAAATTTTAGGGTTGATGGTTTTGTATATCAGAAATAATTATGAAATTGAATTTTTTTTAAATGATTTACATTATATACAATTCATAAAAAAAATATTATATTTTTATTTTTAAATGACTATGAAATAATTTCTTGGAATATGATTACGTAAAATAATTATTAGAGGCCCTGGTTGTGGATATTTGAGTTTTTTTTTGTGATTCTATCATGACATAGTGGATAATATTATTTTATTGGGGTTTTGAGAGAATGGAAATTAGTTATTTAAAGTTATGTGTTGTTTCTAATACAATATTCTTATTACTAAATCGCAAATCACATTCATTGGTAATGTAAATTATCTAAATAATAACATTTAGAATTAATCATTTAAATTTTGAAAAATCAGATATAATCATTTAATTAATTATGAAATTTTAAAATAAATATTTCAGGAAGGAATAATGTAAAAGTTTTTATTCAATAGAAAAAGTGTGATATTTGTTTTTGAAAAGCTAGAAAATAATGAAATCTTTTGACAGTATGTATAGGGAATGATTTTTGTTAATGAAATTACTAGGAATTATTTTCATTAAAGGGGAATCATGGAATAATTTCATTATAGGTATTTTTAGGAAAATAACAACTATAGTGAACATCCTAAAATATAATTCAATTATGGATGTCTATATTTTTTCCCATACATAAATACATATGAAATATGAGGGTGAAATTAAAAATTATTCAAGAGACCATGAATAGTTATAGAGAATCGTATTATTTTTCTCTTCATGTAAATTAATGTACTTATTTTAGAGGATCATAAAGAATATTTCATTTTACTAAATAGAGAATACATCTATTCGAATATGTATACAAAAAATGACTTTGTAAAACATTCTCATTGCTGTTTCTTTGCTTATCATGGATCATTATTGTGTAGGAAGTGGTCTTGGAATGGAGTGAGCATTGATTATATATTATATTCGTCAATCCAGTACATATTATGGGAACTATGAACATTAAAATATAATTGATGTATGCTCCTTGGATGTAAAAACATATCTTTAAAAAACATTAAAAAATGTTCTAGGTAGTTATAATTTTTTAATTTGTGTATTTGGAGGATATTTTATTTACATTGATTGGTTTATTGTTTTCCTTCTAATATAAAAATATGATAAATGTCGCATAAATAAAAATTCAAATAGAAATAATCCCCCCACTAAGGATTTATTAGGCCTTTTATTTTCAACAATTAGTTAGTCAAAAGTATTAGGTACCATATATGACAGTTTATATTGGATGAATCTTCATTATGTAAAAAAAGGAAGTAATCTATTAAAACATTTAGGGGTGACCTGTCATAGACATGTGAAATTCATATCATCTATTGAATGGATTTTATTTTCATTTATATCTTCTAAACTATTTAACAAAACATGATACCTTATTTACATATTTTTTAATTATTTTTAGAATACAATTTGATATTTCATTATTTATATACAGTAGTGTTTTATTTCATTAAGATATGGGAAGATGGTTTTCATTATAATTGTGTATATATTTTTTTATTAGGGGAAATTCATATGGAGGAAACATAAGATCTATTATTCCTTATAAATATTTTATGAATGGTTCACGGAACACCTTCATTTACTGTAGTGTTGAGTACTAGACCAAAGATAAATGTTCACATGAATTCCATTCACATATTAAAAGTACTCCATTCACATGTTGATTTGGTTTATCCTCAATCATGAGAGGCATAGGTCCCCAATAATATAGATAGGGTTATTCCCCCCACATTATATAGGGTGGTTACTCTACAAACATCGGTCTATTTTTTCAATAATATATGTTATATCACATTTATCCACTAGTTTCTAATAACCACTTGAGTAATGTTCACAACATAGAGAGGATCATGTCCACAAATATGGTTAATATTATTTAGAATGATAGCGAGGGGATAGTTGAATTTATGATGATGAGTGATGCTAACGATATGGGACTTATGAAAAAATTATCCTCCAAAGCTGTTTCACTAATGCAACCTACTCCTAGGATTTCTGCCAATCTATTTTTTAGAATTCTTATATTCTATCAATCATCAATTAGATTTAATAGAAAATGCATAGTAGATTTTAGATCATGAGAACGAGCCTTCTCATTTATCTATGATTTTATTATTCATATATAATATATGTTACCATAGTAATATAAATTAATTAATTTGATATTGTATTTGATCTAATCTATAGTTTCTTCTTTTTTGGGGTGTTTTACAGAGAATGTTTTATAGTCACTTTGTTATGTTATCTATACCCCCAATGTGTTTTTTTATTAACATGATGAATAATTTCTATGATTCATGAAGGGATGTGAAGCCACTGGATCTTGGGGAGCCAATGTGTTTTGTGTTATTTAAATTCATTTCATTTTTCATTGCTACTGGAATGAGAATCCCCAAAGAACCTATATAATATTGGTGTATAAAAATATCACATTATAGTTCATCATTATGCATTTATCAATTGTGTTATTTTTCGTTTGTGTTGTTCCACATTAGCACGACAAATATCATTTAATGAGACCAAAATTAATTTTATAGTGTTCAATTGATTATATATATAAATGGATAATGTTTTTAGTAACTATGTAATGTCCCATATATTCCATATATTTTTTAATTGTATGGAATTATTTCGATACCATGAAATCTGACGGTGCGCAATTCCGAGGCCCGGAGTGCCCATAATGATCCATTAAAGTTTTGTTTTGCTTTATTTAGAGCATGTAAGTAGTTTTCCTGAAAAAGTGGAATAAATATTAAGTAGTTACTCAGATCAAAAATGTGAGGGCATTTTTTCGCTCAGGATGGTAGTTTTAACTTAGGCACAACTTATGTTTATTCGGTGTGAGCCTTCTGTGAGAAAACAAAAAAATGGCATAACCATAAATAAAATAATTAAATACAGTTATTTTATTTTTCAAATGATTATTACTCTCAAATGGTCTGT
The DNA here is from genome assembly GCA_963277665.1 of Viscum album. Classification (NCBI taxonomy): domain Eukaryota; kingdom Viridiplantae; phylum Streptophyta; class Magnoliopsida; order Santalales; family Viscaceae; genus Viscum; species Viscum album. The sequence continues at coordinate 165,612,110 of OY728129.1, read as the reverse complement.
TGGATTAAAAATCATAAACCACCAAGGAACTCGTGAGGGTATGATATCTTTAGTCAATGCTAATATTGGCCAGCTTGGCCCACTAATTAATATTTATTTTTGGCTGTAAATAATAAAATTATCTGACAATTAATTCATTGTAAACTCTATAACGATGGATCAGTAACTTAGATTTGAAATCTAAGAGTACCATTGAGATATTTGGTGTGTTTCTTACTTATGAAGAGCATAACCTTGACCAACACACGAGTGAAAATTTGTATCTTTTAGAAATGTGTGTGGAATTGAAATCTGAGGACACTGTTGAACTCACATCGCCAATATTTACATAAGGAGTCCTTCACTTCGATCGCAGTAGGTTGAGGGTTGAAATTAGTTTTTGGAAATTTCATGGGAGAAAATAAAATTAACAAGCCTTTTTTAAAATAGAAACCTCCCATTTAAAACTAGATGGTGGGGACCACACAAGGGTGGTCGGGCATTTAATGCTGGGCATTTAATGATGGGCATTAAATGCCCGGTTACACTAAAAGGGTAACCACATTCCCCTTTAATTAAATATTTGGCATTGAAAACGCATGAATAATGTATTGAGAATCAAAAGATAAGAGGAAAGGTATATGTGCGGGAAGATGGCCATGTTAGTTTGGTCATCGTCTTTGTGAAACCATAATATGAAGAATCGATAAATAAATTCAATCATATTAAAAAAAAACACCTACCTTGATTTTCCAATGGAGGTGGTGCGAGGAAGAAGACATAGTCGTTGATGATTGAAATTGGCTTTCGTCTCTCCTACAAGGCACTCGAATATTGGTTCCTCATTCTTCAATTCTGGAAATCGTTCTGCGTTGGAGGTTATCCTTTGATGGTGAATGATCATTCCAACTCTCCGAAGCTCTCCCATAATTTTTAAATCCATTTTCATATTATAGGTGAGGTGAAAATTTATATAATATTAAGAAATAACTTAATTAATGTTTGTACAGTAATTAAATTAAATTTTCTCTTTTAATTTGGAGAAAGACAAGAGTTAAAGTTGAATCATTAATTAAGAATTAATGAATCCTATTAATTAATGAGGAATGTGGTTATAAAATTTGTGTAACTGAGAATTTAACTCCCATCCTTAAATTCCTGACCTCCATTGTTTGGTCGCCACCATCATGTTTCAAATGGGAGGTTTCAATTTAAAAAATATAATAACGCATATTTATTTTATTTACTCCCATGAATATTACACAAACTAATTTCAACCCTAGACCTACTAAGGTTGAGGTGAAGGTCTTGTTAAGATAATATCGACACTACATGTTAAATACTCTCCTCATATTACAATTCTGTTAACCAATTCAATTGCTAAAAAATACTTCTCGCACGTTTACTGAACGTACTAAAAAAGTTTGTAAAAATTATTAACAGTCACCATCGACCCGGAATAGTAATGTTAAGGATCTTCCTATGTGAAAAACGTCCCATTGAACCCAAAATTACACTTTCATTTCCAATTTGAGTTACCATTTAAATGTTATGGATTTTAAAATAAAATAATTATAACTTAATTAATTTTTTTCGTCCAAAAACTATCTTTCACCAGTAGACCGCATCGGCCAATGTTAGCATCTACCTAAAAAAAGCATACCCTCATGAGTTCAACGGTGGTATCAGTTTTTTTATTTGAGTTACTGTTTGTATGTTGTAAGCATTTAAAAAATAAAATAATGTTATTTAATTATATTATTAAGGTAATTCCATATTCTGGTTTTCTCACAGGAGGCCTGTGCATACTAAACTAAAGTCGAGCCTAAGGTAAACCCACTATCATGAGTGCAATGGTGCCCTCATATTTTTAATTAGAGGAAATATATAAGGGTAATTTTACTTTATATGGATAACAGTTTATTTGTACTAAATAAAGTTGAAAAAACTTCAACGGATCATTTCGGGTGGTCCAGGCCTCAAAATCACGCACCATCATATTTCATGGTGTCCAAATAATTCTCAGATAAATAAAAATATTCATACAGATTTTCCAGGACATTTCATCCCTTTTTATTAATGGTATTCATTTCATTTATATGTAGATATTACATAAGAACTCACATATACCATTATTCCTTATTTTTTTATTCTCAAGGCCTAGGCCTATTATAGGTAATCCTGGGTGAAATCCTTTCTTTTCTCTGACCTCATTTAGGATCGATTTGATGGCTCACATCATATGACAAAATAAAATAAGGACTGGTCATATGAATATTAGGATATAATGTGAGCCCAATACATTTCCCTCGTTACATGATTTATTGTTTTTTTCAATAAAATACAAAAATGTAGTGAAGAATTAGTGATCTGAATGTTTGTAATAAATTATTATAATATTTTATAAAATACATTTTATTTGGTTTACATAGTTGGTTTGTTAACAGAATATTTGGTATCCAGGAAATATTTAATTTAAATGTTTTATAAATGAATATAAATAATGAAAATTATCTAAATGAGGAATTAAAATTAAATTAAATAACAATGTATGATTCCAAATAAAGGTCAATATATAATAGATTTATAATATTCAATCATTGTTTTTGGGACATATAACAACATTATGAGGTATTTAATTGGATTTTTTATTTTCTGATTTGCAAAAACTAAATTTTCATTTAAATATTTTTTATAATATTTTATAGGAATTTTCCATTCATAATTGGAAAAAATAATGTAATCTTGAATTTTTCATCAAGAAACATATGAGTGTTCTTCTTTTGGGAATATAGTGGTGGTAAATAAAAATCGAATTTTGTAATCATTGATAATTTTCCAATGATATAATATAATTTCTTAATTATTATCCTCTCATCCTTTTAGTTTTTAAAATTTTTCCCCTAATAATAAATTATACTATTCTGAAACATGTTGAAATATTTATAACGATGATAATCATGATATTTTAAAAATTATATTATTTTTATGATTTTTAAAACATGGATCATCTTCATGTTGAAAAAAGCCATGAATTTTTATATCATTAAAATTCAATATCATGTATCCTAAAAATAGATAAATACTTATATCATTGGATTATAAGGAAACATATTCCAAATATTTTACATTTGATATTCCTTGACCATGGGAATAACCATGAATATTTTTGATAAAAAACAATACGTGTGAAGAATGTTTGTTCTCAATATTATGAAACAACTTAATGGACAATGAAATTTCTACATAATTTTTTTATAAAGATGCATTAATTAATTATATAAATTTTTAACACCTATCTTTATTTCCAAATTATTCTCTATATATTAACATGAACTCATTTTGGGGTTCCAGTCTCTATACTAACCAACATTTTTTAATTTCTCATTCACATCTTATGTATAGTGAATTATTCATGGTTTTGTGGTAAATATGAAGAAGAATATTAGATTAATTGGATCTAAAAATGAAAATTTTGAACAATGGGAATAATGTTGATGTATGGATGATGCTTTGAGGATACATAGTGACTAAGATGTTCAAAGATATGAAAAAAGTGAATGGTAACTGCCCATATTTTGGGAGGTGTCATAGTGTAATCTAATAGAACCAGGCTTAAATAGTAGTATAATTGTGGTTGGTGGAATGGATATTCTCAAAAATTATTTTAATAATATTTTATGATAAACAATATTATATTATTTATTTAAAAGAGTAAAATATTTTTAATGAAGAGAAGATATATGGAAAAGAATTTAAAATTAAATTTGTTGACCATTTGTTACACACTAGTCACATTATATGTATATTTTTTACCTTAATGGATAACCAATTTTCTTTCACGGTTGAGGCTAAACAGAATTAATAATGGAGTTAAAAAACAATATAGTTTAATATATAAATTTAACATTTTAAAAGTGTATTATTTTACTAAATGTAGCATTATTATTCCATATATTTGTTCATATATAAATTTTTTACCACATAACATGATTATGATATATATTATGTTTATAAATTTTATGTAATTCTATGTGTATCCCTTCCATATGTTATAAAAGAGAACCTCCACTTATCCATTATTTACCATTTTTTCACTCTATCTAGTCCAATACATATTATAATACCATTTTATCATACTTGAAATCATCCAATATATTTCTTTCATACCATTATACAATCCTAATATGTCATATGTTTTATGTCGATGTAGGTCTCTCAACTAACATGTAATCATCATACCGATATCATTCAATGTTTATTTCTTATTGTTCATCCGATATAAATATACAATATATCGGGACAAGATTTAACTGATGTCATATATATATATATATATGGTATTATTTTTAGGGTACAAAAAAATTTCTCCACAATTAAAAAATGAAAATCAATGTGTTGCATGAGCGTATTTATGAACTACTACCTCCAAACAGTGATTAATATATTTTCCATTACAAACTTCCATATGTTGTTATTATGATGGATATATTTTTTATTGTTCATATTTATGAAATATTTATTATTATTGAATTATTTTTTCTTATCATCCATCATTCCTAAAAATCTATTAGAATATGATAATGTTGATCAATCATATGTGTTCACTACAACCTCAATGAAGCAATGAGACTCATTTTTCATTTAATTTTTAAAATAATATTGATAAATATATATTTAATGATAATATTTTTTATAAATGATATAATAATTTTTTTGGAATGGTTGTTTATTATTTACCTTTCCTTTATTTTGAACATAACAAAGTGGAAACATCACTTGTCTTTATATGATGATTACCATCTCGGTGAGGTTATTTATTTTTTTCATCAATGAATTATTTGAATAATTATAAATTTCTATATAATGAATAGTTATTATAGTTATTACATGATTAAAATCCAGTAAATGGTGGAACCATGTTCAACATAGTTACCAATACTTTAACTAAATAAATAAATATAAACATATATATATATATATATATATTACTTCATAATAAATGATTATTCATTAAATAACATTATATTCTGCAAAAGAATTGTATTACTCCTTTTATTATTGTAACATGGATAAAAACATGTTAATATTATTTGTTCATCATTTATCACATATTTATTCATAAACATCACCCTTTTAGACATCATAAATAATATAAATCTTTATATACTGTAGAAAAAAACACAAAAATGGTTATCTTAGATGCTCTATTAGGGTAAAGAGGGGACACAACAATGATCACATAAGAATAACCTGACCATAATTATATGATAATATGATATTATCAATATAAAATTATATGTAACATAGTATTAATCATAATCTTAAAGCATAGAATAATACTCAACAATTCATATAAAATGAATCAAAATATAATAGAATAATAAGATCCCTGATATCATATTATTGAGATATGACTTATCCTCTTGGAATAATCAAAGGAATAAAAATTAATTAAATTATTTTATTAGGTACACTTATAATAATATTAATGTGAATTTATTTCTCAACTCATCCAATTTTATTAGTCATGGTTTACTCCCAAGACTATCATGGTTGAGTGAGTCGCATATAGAATTGGGTCCACTCCCAATTCTGCTCATATTTATCTCAGTAGGATTCGATATTTACCCAATGAATTGTAGGGATATTTAAATTTGGTACCCATGGTAAAAAATACGAATACATATAGGTTCCATGAGATCTTAAATCCTTCATCACAGCATAGCTAGTAAAAATTTAATTTATAACCATTTGATAAAGCATTACTTATGGAAAGGAAATATGTTTGATAAGCATTTAATCAATTCATCATAGCATAACACATGGAAAAAAGTTTTTTCAAATAACTTTTTTTTTTAAATTAAAACCCATCTAGAGAAATAATAATGATTGAATCATTGGATAACATACCTAGAAAATATTATATAACATCAATAAATTGTTATAATAGATGAAAAATTCATTAAATATACAACTTAAAACAACTTTTGAGGAAAACAAACTTTTAACATTAACATAAGTAATTTAAAATATTATTATTTATCTAAAATTAAATAAAACGTTTTATTTATAATTAACCTTATAAAAATGGCAATTTATATTTATTTAATTTTTTTCATGATGGTGATAAATTTTTTTCATGTTGTATAAGTTAAAAGAGAACATTTCTTTCACGAATTTTTAAATAGTGTAAAAATGTTCCTCATTTTAGAAATCATAATAATATACCAATTAAAATATTTTCTTTCAAATTAAATCATTTTTCAAATGACTTTTTATAATCAGAGTTGAATATTAGAAATATTTATGAAAATTTTATTATAAAAATTGTACACTTTCGAAAAACTATTTTCAAAGATAGAGATAATCCATGTCGATTTTCCGTTAAAATGTTCTTTAAATATGTTGAGTACCTAAAGATATGAATATTAATGAAAAAAATTGTAATATATAGAAATAAATATAAGATAATTAAATTATTTAGTTTCTAATAATGTATACCATAATATTTTATCATCATAAACCATATCATAAACAATCTCAACTATATAATAGAATAAACATAAATCCCGAACCCCTTTAGTAAATTTTGAAATGAAAGCCCCATGGAATAGTACAATCCAGTGTAACATTGTATTTAATGATTATAATTATATTAATGAGATAATAAAAAAATTATGTTTTATATATACATGATAAAAGAAGATAGTTCTTTAACATAACATGTATCCCTATGAATACAATTTGAGATGACAAACCCTTACCCCAATATCAACATATATGGAAAGAGATATAAAATCTACTATAATAAATTTTATTTTATTTTCAATATATACATGAAATGTTCACAAACAAATATAGAAATATATTTTTCACTTATAAAATTTTATCACCAAATTATTAATAATTGTTTATTCAAATCTTCTATTTCAGTTGTTAACTATTTCATTTTTTCTTGAGAATTGTTTTTGATAGATTGGGACCAAATAATTTTATAATTGATTCATCAAATAATTAATTGTAATAATGAAATAAATATAATATTTATAAATAATGTATAAATATTAATATATAATTTTAATAGATAGAAAAATGATTTATATCATTCATTGAGATGGTAGGCCTTACGTACTCAATAATATTGTTTTCCCTAATCAAATGATCGAATGAATTAAAGGTAAAAAATAATGAAGCATTAAGTAATTATTTTTATATAATAAATATCATATATATTCATTACATCGACCATTACTACCATACAAGAAAACAATAAATTAGAAATGAATCACATCACTTTGTGGTAGTGGCATACCACATGTATGCATGATTGACATTATTGTATCCCAATGGATTAGTAGTTAAGATATTAGATGTTTTATTATAATTAAGTTTGAAAAATTAAGTCATTAATATAATTACTATAAATTGAAAAGATTATAAAAATCATATATAAATTATGTTAATATTAAATGATTTGGTTCACAATATGAAGGAGGTTGTACACAGGTACACACAAACTATAAATTTATATACCACTTGATTTAATATATGGTGGATAATGATGAAAACATTATCTTAATATCATTTTATTATTTTAATTATAAAAAATAAATTTATTGTTATAATGAATAACTTATAATAATTTTACTTACAGTAATAAATATATTGAAAGAGTAAGCAAAAGATCATTACCTCATAATCGATTGGCCCCCTTTGGATACATTAATAAATACTTTTAGTATATCATTTTATGAAAAAATAAACCAATAATTAATATATATGGAATCATTGAAGACACATTTTCTATGTTTCATCAACATATATGGGTCAACGTGGGTTATATAAAAGGGGTAATGTGTGTTCTATTAAAAGAATGGGAATGATAACACTAGGAATAACAAAATTGATAAAATTAAAATAAAGTCATTATAAATCCGATTTATTCTCTAATATTCATATATTTTACTAAAAAGAGTAGAATGGAATTATTTACTTATTAAATGGAAATTATTGTGGTTTTATGTTCACGGTAATCCTATACAATAAATTTTTACCACATTTTTTTACCATTTTATGTACAATCATGGTAATGACTTCTTCGACATTACATTGTTTTAATTTTATATATAAGTTTGATATATTATCATAAATAGACGTGTCATGAAATTTTCAAACCTATATTATCCACATTTTCATCATTACTAATTTTTATTCTTTTATTATATTTTAATAAAATATTTTTTTTGTAAAATATAAATAATTTCATTTGGGAAATTTACATTTAATTCGACACAAGAGACACTGATACAAATATATGATTCAAATATAATCCTTTATCACATAACCAATATGTAATATTAATCTACTAATTTTTATAATACACTAATTCGACTAAATATTATTACTTTTAATATTTTAAAATTATTTTGTTTTATTTTTCTATTAATTGAGTAAATATTGTAATAGTCTTATGTAAGCAATTAATTTAATTATTTGATAACTAATGAATATAAATAAATGATCATGATAAGAATGAAAAAATATTTAAAATACTCATTTTAACAAAAAATATCATATTTTTCCTTTTATAATAAATGTTTTTTCACCCAATAGAGTGATATTTATTATTAAAATTTTGTTTATATTAATATAATTGTCATAATCAATGAAAAATAGAAAAGGTATTAATATATTCTATAAATTGATATATATGGATGGAATCAACACATAAAATAGAATAAAATAATGTATCAAGTTGTTATTAGACCACATCTCACAGTTTTAACTTTATTTCATGTATTTTACCCATATTGAGGTGAAAAATAATTTCTCGAGGATGATATTTATAATAAAATAGGGTCTTATTTAATTTATTTACAACTCCTAATTAATTGGTTTTTATTTCTACATGATTGAATTTCAATTAGTTGAATAATAAATTTATTATAATAAAACAAATTTTAATAAAAAAGTCCTTTTAAAAAATATGGATTTTTAGTTTAATTTTTTATACCAAATTTAATCATTAAAAGAATTATGGAAAACATAATTAAATTATTAAAAATATATGAGAACTAATTTTACTTTTAAACAATTTAAAAAAATTAAGGTTAAAAATCGTAAAACAAAAAAACTATTTTCATTAAAAATCGATATTTTTCTATTGTCAGTTGAAAATCAATCATTTTTAGTAAATTCTAAAAATTATTAATAATAAATATTTTATATGATGATATAAAAAATTATGTTTGTTTTATAAACTGTATTAAATATAATTTGAAAATACAAAATATAATATCTAATCACAAAAAGTAATAAAAAACATATTTGTTTGTATTGGTTTTTTAAGCATAATATAACATTAATATAAATATAATAATAACCCAAAATATTAATAAATTATTCTATAATTATGTGGAAATTTATAATATATATATATATTAGATTTTTTATTCTTATTGTTATAATCTAATCCAACGACAATGTTAACATTTCCATATTTAAATAAAGATTCTTATTCGGTTCAATTAGGATCTATGTTGTGTGTTATATAATCCATCAAATAAAATATTATTATATTTAAATTATAGGGTATTAAATCACCCCATTGATAAATTGTGTGGTTGGAATTTTATCTTTTGATGGTAGTGAAGGGTTTTCATATTTGATAGTTATTTATAAAAAAATCCATGTTGTTAAATGGGATTCTAAAACATATTCATCAAAAGAGGGAAAATGAAATATGAACCTAATCTAGAATAAAACATCACTAGTTTTCGAAATAGTATTAAACTATTACAATATTAAAACCTGGACATGGTGGATAATGTAATTTCCATATAATTATGTGGAGTTACAGAGAACATTGAGCACATGAAAGTGAATGATCATAAGAAAGTTAATAACCAAAATAAGTAAATAAATAAAGTGTTAAAAAGAAGAATGACTCATACTAAATGAATGTAATAAAAAAATCAAGATCATTTTCCAAGAGGATAAGATTTAATTTACCACCTAAACTAAACGTATACGGATGTAAAAATGATTAACATGTATAATTTCATTCTTTAATCATTTCCCCCCATAAATTCTTATTTTTCTCTAAATGATGAGTATTCAAGATGAATTTTTATACCGGACGCATTATAGCATTCTTAATAATCCATAAAAGGATATTAATTTAACCATCATGTATATAAATTTTAATTAAATAAGAATATATATCAAAATGAAAAATAATATCCAACATGTATAATGATTCATATTTTAAACTAAAATTTCAATAATAAAAACACTTATTCAACATAGATAAATTCATAGATAAACCAACATCCAAAATTTCATCCATAACATCAACATAGAAGTATTTTTTAACATAAAATTTTATTTAAAACTATTCATATTACTCCCCAAAGAATTTAATTTCATTATTCCATAATAATTATTAATGTTAATCCAAATGTTAATCCAATGGGTTACATAAAAATCAACCCAATGGAATATCTCTTGTAATATCATTTATCACTTTAATAAATTAATATATAATATTATAATGTTATGAAATTTACCAAAACATCATGAACCAGATTTAGATACTAATATGAATGTTATTCCTTATGATGAACATAAATATATAATAAAATATCTCCTTGCAAATGAATAATTATCAATTAATCAACACTATTTACATTTCATGGTCTAAAAGACCATAATTAATGTAATGTAAACTCATATATAAAACCAATGTGTTAATTAAAACTAAATCAATTATTATTTCTAAGACCTTATAAAATGTTAAAATCACCCTAAAATCGGTTTTCTCAAATCTTTAAATTTGGTATCTATGAGCTTGAAATTATTATCAACCATTGACTTCTAAAATCAAGATGGTATTTATAAACCATAATATAACATAACATTAAAACATATTTTCTTCCAAAATTAACACAATCTATATTCTTTATACAAAATAACAAACTATTAAATATATTACATATGTCCAATAATGTAATAATCATCATAAAATATGAAAAAAAAAATTTATCATCAAATTAATAATCAATTTAATATTTTATAATACTATTCCTTTTATGTCATAAATGTAAAAAATATTTATATCCAAATTGTGCATTATTAAATCAGCTTGATGAATAATTAAGGGTTATCATTTCATTAATCATGTGTTCTCCAAAAAAATCATCTCATCGAAAAATCACTTTTCAACGTTAATTGTACCATTAAAATTATTTTTTCAGATAGATGAATGAAAAATACTATTGTAAAAAATTAATATTTTAAATTATTCTTATGACTATAATTCCATTTTTATAACACTTATACAACCATATTATTTAATTTCAATACATATTCACTTCAATCCTTACAATTAAATTACAGGAATAACATATATACATCCCTTGTCTATGATATAACCATCTGATATAGAATTTACTAATGAAAGTCCATTCCCACCACCACATAATATATTCAATTCATCATATATAAATTTCTTTATGAACATTTTTTCCTTAGATAAAACAACTCCACTTCATATATGAAATTATCTTTGGTGATTCTTCCATATTTATAGATTTCAAAGACATTAAACTTTATTCTATCTCTGGAAATTACAACACCTTCCATCATTTCATTTAAATTATTGGAATAATATAGGTCCTTCCATGGTATTGGATAAAACAATTGGATGTGTTATTTACATAGATAATTCCCATGGTACCCCATATAATATATTGAAATCATCATCAATTCATTTCATTATCAACATAATTTCCACATGGAAAACATCATCCCCTTCTAATGAGACATTATCTTTAGTGATATTTCTATAATTATAGAAATGGAATCCATTGAACATTAATTCCTTTATTTACATTACATCATTAACTTCCATAAATTCCCATTTCCACATATTTTATAAGTATGGAAACTAAAAAAATATTAGATATTTAATCATATGTCTTTATAATTTATTAGGAATAATTAAAAGTTTTTACCATCCAGATCTTATTTTTTTATCTCATGAGCACAACCATTCCAGTATATATTACATTCAACCTGAAAATGAATCATCCTAGTTTAATCCATTATTTATAAAAAAACTTATTCTGAAAATCAATAATTATAATCCAAAAACACAATATATAATTTTTAAATCATGACAAATTTCCTATCTCTATCCATATATGTCAAACATAGTACATTCATGGATATCATCTATTCAATTATTTCACAGTGTTTCATAATGAAAATGAATATTAACCCAATAATATCTTGTGTGAGTGTCTATTTTGGTTACTATATTGTGCATAGTCTCCGTACAATAGAATTATGGTCTAGAAATAATCGACCAATTTTTTTAGGTAATTACCCTAGATGAATCATTGACAAAACCCCTTCTTATTATCTGGTCAAGAAATTGATGTTTTTCTTTTAATACCTCAATAATTTCATTAATGTAATTTAGGGTTCGTTTCTATAAGTACTATTTTATATATGGTTATCTATAATTTTTTCTAATCATTATTTAAAATGTAAAATAAACCATTATCTATTACAAACAATAGTTACATAAACTTTTAAAAAATAGATTTAAAAACATAATAAAAGAATATTATAGGCATAACATTAATATACATGCTATAACTATATAGTTTTATTGAATATGGATACTTTGGTAGCTAAACAACATTTGATATGAGTTCGACATCATCTCCAAATTACATCATCACAACATATACCCTTTTTAGAGATTATACGTTAAAATTTTCATCATAACCACAGGAAATGAAACATAAAAAATTAGGTGTCCTTATGCTCAATACAGGTAAAAATGGTATATTCCAAGATCACATTAATATAACATGTTTATAATGGTATGAAATACAATACTAAACTTTTAAAACAATAACTATCATTTTACTAATCATACTCTTGAATTATAGAATAAATCATTGTAGTCCATAAGAAATGAATCACAAAGGTATCATTGAACATGACCTATGACTGTATAATATTAACGTAAGACAAAATTTTGTGGCATATAGATAATAATAGAGAACTATTTTCCAAACAATCAAAGGTGCACTACCAAGACTATCATAATCGATTGGTATCACTCCATATTCTATCATATTAATCAAGGTTCAAACCTGAGACTATCATAGTGTATATTATCCTTTTTGTAACATGGTTGAATCCCTACTTGATTCCTATTTTTATCTTGAGATATCATTCGTTACCTAATACAATGGTCAGATATTAAATTATGGTCCCATCCATCACGTAATGAAACCATACTTAGGTTTTCTATAAGACAATAAAATAGTCATCATATAATAAACCACTAAAATTGTGTTATGTAAACATTTTATCTAAGAAAAACCAAAAGAAAAGGATATTTTTCATATTCATTTAATCCATTAAACATATAATAACCCAGGGAAAATGATCAGGTTTCATAAATTCATTTTAACATAATGAAAAACAATATAAATAAAGTATTTGGATGGTATCATTAGGTTATATATCTAGAAAGTATTACTTAATATAAATGGATTTTTCTGATATGAAAAATATCTATAAACGATCATTTGAAATTTGTTTGAGGAAAATTCAATTTTCAAATTAATTTTAATTATTTAAAATATAAAATTTTTAAAAATATTATATGAAATATTTTTAATATAAAATTACATGAAATCTTATAATGATGCTTAATAAAATTATGTGTTAATTATTGTTTGAAATTCATTTCATGTTATTAAATTTTAAATGAAACATTCCATTAACACTAATTCAAAACGGTAAACAATTACATTGTGAGTAAAATTTATTAAAGATCCCTTTTAATCCATTTTGTAAAAATTAAATCATTTTTAAAAATGGAATAAAACATTAATAGTATAATATGAGAAACATTATTGAAATAATTTTTTTCAGAACATGGACATTGACGATAAATTATTCATAGACTAATGTGACAAATAATATTAGTTTACCTTAAAAAATATTTTTTTATGGTGAGTAATTATTGAAATAAAATAAAATTAAAAACGTTTAATCTATAGAGATAACCCCATTTGAAAAAAATTACCCATTTTCATTAGATTTATATCATAATATTTCTTTAACTGAAACAGAATAATAAGCAGTCCTAATAAAAAAAGATATTAAAACATAAAACCCTTACAACACTGTTTAATACGGAATCATAAGACCCAGTGAAAGAATAAATTCATTTTAAATATTAATTTTCATGCAATAAAATTATTCATTATATAAATTGATTAATTTGTTTTATAAACACCAAATATAAGATGAATGGTTTGTTACATTACATATGTCCAAAAGAAGAAAATTTTAAACAATAATAACTTACCTCGAGTTCACCTTATTTTTGAAGAGATATGACAACATATATGATACTTATAAATATATATAAATATAAAACATATTAAAATTTTTTCATATATATTCACATATTCTCCATTTATAACATTTTTTAACCAATTTATTAATAATTTCTTATTAGAATTTCATTTCTTAGTGTGAACTATTTATTTTTTTAATGAGAATTTATGTTTGGTAATAATTAAACATATACATTGATCATTGTGAAAACACAAAAATAATTTTATAAACTATATAAATATAATATTTATTAGTAAAATAATATATTATAATTATTATTAATGTATCAAGATTGAAAAATGAATATCATTTTTCCTAGAGATTGTAGGTAGTATGTACGCATTAAAGCTATATTTTACCTTCGATGGATGGAATGAAAGATAGATTAATAATAATTCAATACATTATAATCATTATCATATCATAAATATCGTATTAATTGATTTATTCTATCCTTATTATCTCCGATATAAATATAAAATTGAAAATGAATCGCATCTCTTCATAGAGGTGGTAGTTAAAACATATGAACGAACAACGTTATCATTTCCCAACTAATTGTATGGTAGGAAAGTAGATGTATATTTTATAACTAATTAGGAATAATTATTTCATAACTATAATTTATAATCATTAGACACATAATATTAAAAAACTATGAAGGTTAGTAATGTAAAATGAATTTAATCACAATATGAAGACTATAGTCCAAGCGTGTGACCAAGCCATAATTTCACTTCCTAATTATTGGAATGTAGTTTTTTAAATTGTGATAAAATTATAATAATAACGTTTTTATATATTTACAATAATTATGCTAATATTTTAGGGTAAATACCATTTAATTATTGGATAAATAAGATAAATGTATTGAAAGTGGTTGGGTTAGGCGATTACGTTTTCATCTCTAGGCCAGTATTGGATCCTTTCGTGAGGAATTTTTGTAGAGTATATTATGAATTAAAACAAAAATAATTCATTAAAAAATGATTTTGTATTATAAATGTGTAATATAAGATCATGATATATGGATCAAAGTATTGTAAATAAAATATATAAGGGGTGTCCTTTTATATGGTATGGAAAGGATACACCAGGAATTTATAAAATAATTAAATATAATTTATTAAGTCTTAATAAAAATGCTTCTAAATCATCATATTTTCCCCTCAAAAGAGTAAAAGGATGATATTTCATTGTCCAATTAAAATTATACATATATTTTGTGTCATATAGCCCTTATCATTGTGTTTTATCTACATGGTTTACCAATTTTAACCATAACCACTATAACAAATATTTAAAAATTAAATGGATATATTTTACATATAATGTAAATATATGCTCAAAAATGGAAAATATAGAAAAATTTATACTATATAATTTCCAACCATTCCCCAATATATTTTTTTATGATTTTTAATTATTTAATAATATATTATATTCATAAAATATCATTAATATCATTTTACACAATATTCATATAATTTAAACTTATAAACACCTAAGAGAATATGGAATTCGAAAAAAATTCAATGAAACATACATAATATTTTATATGTATCTTCTAATTTTTTCAAACATAATAATTCATCAAAATTTTATTACTTTTATATTTTAAAGAATTTTAATTTCACTTTTATCTTAATTAATTAACTTTCGTTCAATGTTGTGTAAGTATTTAATTTAATTAATGAATAAATAACAATTAGAATTTAATAAAAATGATAAAAAATTAAATTATTATTCAAATAAACTTTTATAACAGAATGTAACCAATTTTATCTGTATAATATATGATTAGTGATATGAGATTCAAGTGAGTAAAATTTTAAATTTAAACATTTATTATAATAATATTATAATCATAATCAAAGGAAAATGATCCCATTTTACATATAGAAATTCTTGGATTAACTCCTACACTAAAATATAATAAAAATAAAGGTTTTTTTGTAGAACTTATCTCGTGGATTTAAAATTATTTTAATCATTTTACCCTTACTCCTAAGATAGATATTTACGGAGGATATAATTACTATTTAGATAACAATTGGCCCTATTTTCCAAAATTTATTTCATTATTCAAAACATTCTATCAATTTTTCAACATTTAATAAATTGATGTTGGCAAAAATAGTTTATGAAAAAAAACATAATGAAAAAAACACCATTTTTTTAAAAAAATTTCATTATGTGTATAAAAATGTTATTATAATAAATTTGAAAATAAAATATATTCTAATGAATACAATAAGAATCTTTATGATATAATAGAACCAATTTTCTTATAAATTATTCAAACAAATTGGAACATTGTACATACATCAATAAAAAATATTATTTTACATAAAAATAATTATTTTTCAATATACACTAGAAAATCAACCCTTCTAAAAAATCCAAACACATCACCCTATGAAAATATAGATATTATAATTTTAAAAATGAATTTAATTTTTTAAAATATATAATAATAGGGCTTAATATTTCAACACAATATATGATCTTAAAAATAAATAAAATTTAATTTTGAAGAAAATATATTTTTAAGAAATATATAATATTTCTAAATATTGAATGAAAATTTAAAAAGAATTAATCAAAAAAAATTTGGACTTGGACATATATATATATATATATATATTAATTTATATCAAACATAATATATTCTTATTCATACCCAAAAATTAAATGTCATTGTTATAATGATAATGTTTAATTAATAATATTTCCTTGTTCACATAATCTCATTGTTGTTTTTCATATATGATATCAAACATTATTTTATAATTTTATTATCTTATTGTGTTATATTCAATTAAATGTGATCAGTATCTCTTATCCAAAACAATTATTGAAAATTAAAAATGTATCCAAAGAAATTGTCATTTTAATAAAAACATTATAATAAATAGGTGATAAGATGTTATCAATATATCATATAAGATATTATATGATTGTATATAGTACTAGAATATATTTATAATAAATATATAATTAATATATGTGAGTATTTTACCTGTACGATGCTATATGAAACATAAGGTGTAGGATTGTCAACTCACATTATGTTTTGCAAAAAATATAAATTGTTCAACACGAGTTCATTTTGTGTTGTGTATATAAAACCTTGAATAAAACATAGGATTATTTTCTTGATAATGGTTGGGATTTAAAAACACATATAATATTAATCCTTCAATTATCACTTTTTCATATGATTCAAAATTTGGTAAGGATTAATAGATTAACAATTTGGTAATATTTAATATTATCAATATTGTGATAGTTTAATTATTCTAATTGTTTTTCTGTAATTTGTTATGTAATCTTGTCATCTCTTCTTGATTTATATATTACTCACACTAATCATCTGATCTAATCCATTATAATGTATTTCCTTCCTAATGACCCCGAATAGAGAATCTATTAATGATTTATGGGATATATTAAATGAAATAATAATATCATCACTATAATTGGTACATTCATTTCATGTTGTCAAAAATAATATGAGAACTATTTATATATTTAGAATCCTAACACAGCTAAACTATTTAATCCTTCATGATGTCTCATCCTATATCATGTGAGAATGTAGTATGGTAACCACTAAATATGTGTTAATGGAGTTTGGATTTTGTAGTTTGGTTGATTCATTTAATGAAATTAACATTTATGAATTAAATTTCATTTTTCAATAAATAAGTAAATTAAAAAATTATGATGTTATAAGATACATGTAACAACCCAAAATATTCTAAAAAATGTCTCCCTTATTATTTTATTAAATTTATTATAAAATAATATGGTTATAGAAATCTATTCAACTTAATTGGTATTATTACAGGATTTAAAAGACCATTATGAATAATTATCATTGATAATTAGTCATCGAATATTGCTAATATTATTAGTGTGAATACATGATTCTAAAAAATCCAATTGACATGATGAAGAAAGAGATGTCCTCAAATAGTAGGATCATAGCTTATGAATCACATTTATGAGAGATTATGAGGAATATTAAATCATTTGGATATTATCATTACCAAACCAAGCTGGTATCAATCAAATTTATCATTATAAAAAACTATATATGGGAGACATACTTGATCATCAAGATCACAACCAAAATAATGTATGTTGAACCACCCCCAAGAAATTCTCTCCGTCACACACCATACACTTAGGGGCATTAATGGTGTATTAAAGAGATATGTATCAAGACCCTTTAAATATGAGTTTTTCAATTATTTTGTATAGAATAATGAGTATATATTCATAAAATTACTATCACATTATTAATTATTTTTATTTATATTCAATAAAACAAATATTTTATTTTTATGTAATATTAAACTTTTAATAAAGAATTAATTTTTATTAGATAATGGATATTTCAATAAATAATATTTTTTCTAAATATTATTATTAAATAATTTTTAATAATCAAAATTCACCATATTACTTTTATGATGTAAAATGTAATTTTTAAAAATGATCGAAAACATATATATTATAAAATTCGAGTATTTCCAAAAAATATAAATAATTAGTTTAAAATAGATATTATAAATATTAATAAAAATATTTAGAAAAAATGAATATTATATATATTATTCTAATTAATAAATTATCCAATCAGGAATAATTCATATTTTTCTGATATAGTCATATTTTCAGATAAAAATAAAATACCGTATAAATATACATTTTGTATTATGGAATAATAAAGAAAAAAAGTGAAATAATAAATACATTAATGGGTAACCTAGAAGTGATACATTTTTCACTTTAATATAAGGTTATTTTATTTTTATTTTATTAATATTAAAATGAATTTATGAATCATTTAAAATTGTTTATATATTTTAATGTTATAAAGCTATTTCAATAGGAGTATGACTCATGTACACATAATATAAGAAATTATTTTGTTGTTTAAGTAAATTTTCCTGATAAAATAATTAATCCCCCTCCAGTTTTTCAGAAACCATGTAAAAAACCATTGTATGTTTTGTGGTTTTTGTAATTCAATTATATAGAGTCCAAAACCTAAGATTGAGAAATCAAAAAAATACCCTTTTATTTCCTTTATATACACACCCTAAATCCAATTTATATTCACTAAAAATACTTATATCACTTCCTTAATCTTCCTTGTAATCAATAAAGTCCTCCCAAGGCATCCCCCTCCATATCTAGAATATCCTCCCATTCATTTTGAATCACACACTTAGGTATGGGATCAATTCCTTCTCTTCATTGATAATATTTCTTAATTTTTATATGCCTTCTATATTCAATTACCAATGATGGGATATGAATTTAAATGTCCTAATTAATCCCCATTTGATATATTAATGATGAAATTATCCTTTCACCAACATCAACAAATTTTAATGAATTTTTTATATGGCCTTTGTATGTTGTCGTAATTCCACCACTGGATTCCATGAAAAAAATATGTAGTGAATACACATAGCAATTTCTAATCAATGGTGTTCAACATTATGAACATATTATAATTTTATTAGGAAATTAAATTTATTTATTTTACAGACATGTATCATGGAATAAAATATGACAATTAATGAATCCATTTTGTATTATTTTTGAGAAACCCCTGAGCATGAAAATAAAATGAATGAGGTTAGTGCGCTCGGATTTATATAGCCCTCTAATGCATTGAGTAATGTTTAGTCTCATGAGACTTCATGATGGGATATGGATTGAACATAATTTTGTTATATGACTGCTTCCATTATTATGTCTTGACTATTATATTTGACCATTGTTTATGATTTATAATTTTTAGTTAGTTTCCCATTTACAACGTTTTCATTATGTTATCATGTTATATCATTCGTTATTGTTCATGTTTATTGTTCTATCCCATTTATTCCCCATTTATATACCTATTTTCATATATATATTACCTATTCATGTTATCCTGTGTTTATTCCTTTATTAGTATTTATGAATCACCCCATTTTTATGTCTGTCCCAAGGTTATCTCGTGTAGTTTTATGTATGAAGGAATAATGTGAACATGTTATAAATGTTTTCAAAAAATATAGAATATTATTTCTTATATTTTTTATTTTATGTAACTAATTTCATAATACACTATAATTATAAATCATTAGGGTTTTATTATGTGTACTTTTATGTAATAAATCATGAATTGATTTCTTATAATGAAGCAGGTTATTATAGTTGGTAAGAAAACAAATTTATTTATTTTAGGGATTTGGATTCTAATACTCTCAAGAAATCATTAGGGATAAAAATATAAATAATATAAAATACCTAAATTATAATAAATATATAAAAAGAATATTATAATGAACATATATCACTATTTGGGTACTACAAATGAATGTTCCTCTAGAATATATGTACATGGGTGTAATACCATAAAACACAGTGTTAACCTAGACGCGACCAAGATATGGTGAAAGAAAATAGACCATTATTCACAATTTGTTTGACACACCCTAGAGATATTCATTAGTAAATTTATAAACTCATTAAGAACCATTATAATGGTGTAAAAACTCATAAAAATTTGTATTTGTAAATTGATCATGGATAACATAGATTAAAGGCAATAAATTCATTATATAAGGACATATATTTAATTTTAAATTAATTATTTAATGTCTTTGGATGCACATATATTTCATGAATAGTTTAAAATATATATAGTTAATTTTACCATTATTTATTCTAATGGCTAGAAATGGGGGGAATTAGTTAAATAAACAATGTGATGGGAAGTGTGATGACTACCCCCAATGAGATTCCCAACTCATTGTGAGTATAAATCAAGAGCGTTGTGATGATACTATGTCATTTCACTCAGGATATGAATAGATACATGGGTCTATCAATATCCACAATGAAAGATAATTGTATAATTGAGTTCATATATATAACAGAGGAATTCAAAAATAAATTAATCATATGATCCCTTAATAATAGAAAATTGATCAAATCCTTTCAAAAGATATTCCCCATACATAAATGTTCAGATAAAGAGAAGGTTCTACATTTTTTATCTTATATAGGGGGAAACTGATAAGTGGTAGACAATTATCAGAAATAAAAACAATGTAGAAGATATCAAAGTGACGGGGAGGAAGGAATTCCAGAAACTATTTTTATATATTTTTTCCTTGTACTCTAAGACTTAAAATGGAATGGTATTTCATCACCCTTAAGAAAAAGAAGATGATTCTATCAGAGAGTAAGAAAAAAAATCCCATGAATTACGTGTTGTATATTTGAATTAGTCATTAACCCTGAATTCAAGGTTGAACACTTCTTTTCTAAGATAAAATATATTCTTCAAAAAAAATGGAAATATAAGACATTTATAATTATGTAGAAATTGTATGATGTGCCCTAAAAGATGAAATCGAGAATAGTGAATCTTAAGGGTATCATATGGATATGAAGAGGAAAGTGGGTTTTAATTATAGTGGTCTGATACAGAGATATATAGGTCCCATTTAATTTCAAAATCCCACTTGTCATTGTTGTGAAAAAATCATTCTAAAAATTCCCTATGTGGGATATGGAAATGCATTAGGTGTGAGATGGAAGGATAACTTAATTGTGATTGATAACAAGAAAAAAAATTATTGTAGTAGAATTAATTGTTCAAACCTCATTACATTGTTCATTTCTCCATCCTATAGGAACATGGGAACTTTGAAAACAAATGAACTACCCCATGCGTTTTGGGAGTCAACCAATAACCTCCAATGTAGTAAGTGCGATCTTTTTATATCACATCCTCACAGGTGGATCCTTATAATGAATTGGTTATAGGTATAATTGCTACTCAATAATTTATGGGGAATATACCATTTCATTACTTTTATACTAATTTATTAATATAAAATATGTTTATAAAAACAATAAAAAGCCACCACATTTCATTGATGTAGAGATATAGTTGAAAACTAAACAAATGGGTTAATTATTAAATCCTTAGTATAAAACTGATCCCCTTTATATTTATGTGGGGTAAACATCCCATTGACCAATTTCATACTAACGTAGTTGGAATTTAATATAATTATTGGTATGGAATGGATTTTTTGGTATAGAACTAATATAAATTGTTATGAGAGGGAAATTGCTATCTTTATTGTGAATTAACCCCCGATCATGAACAATTGAAAGTTGGAGATGAATGTTTTTAGCACTATCACCTCATTAATATGTATAATTTTACTATGGATAAGATAATATTGTTAAAATGATTAATTCTAAGGAATATACCTTCCTTTATGACATTCCCAAAGTGAGGGAATATACAAATTGTTTCCCAATGAATTTCATGGCCCTTATCCTAACTGAGAGGTTTAATTTCCATTTGATCTTATATCTAATGAATTTTCAGTATCCAAGACTCAATAAATAATGATGTTGTATAACATGAGGTGTTGAATAAAAAACTATATAATAATATGGATAAAACATTAATCCTCCCATGTTCATCCACATAGGGTGAACCTATCCACTTAATCAATAAAAAGGATAGGTTAATGTGCATTTTAATTTATTGTTGTGATCTTAACATGATCTCAAAAATAAATAACTATAATATTCCATATATTGTTGAGTTATTCTATAAACAAGATGGATCATGATAACTTTCCAAGGGTGATTTGTAGTTGCGATATTACCAGGTTAGGCTAAGAATGTATGATATGACCAATACTTATTTTTTTTATAATGTATGGTAACTATGATATAATAGTAATTCCATACAGAATCACTAATTATATAATAATCATCATACAATTTATGAATATATTAATTATTAATTACCATGACAATTATATGGTAGTATTGGGAGACGATATTATAATAATCTCCTAAACTAAGCAGGGGCTTGAGGAGAATCTTAGCACTATGAAAAAAACCTTGTGAAAAGTGAATTTTTTTTCTAATTGAATAAAAACTAATTTATTATTGAATGAAGTTCCATTTATTGGGATTATTATACCATGAAATGAGATATATGTGGACTATTGAAGAATAGGATCGGTTGGATGATATTTTTGTCCAATATCATTGATATATATATATATATAGTTTCCTTTGATTATAATGGCACTCTCAACGGTTTGTGATAAATTTATTTCAATTTTCCGAGCCTCTAACCAAGAACACTCATAATGGTGTAAATTTTTCATTGAAGGATTAATGTGATGAGATATTTCAGGATTAAAAATGGTTTATCATTGAATCTATAATCACACTAAAATAAGTGGTGAACTTTTCATGGTATTTAGTGATACTTCAAAAAATGGTTTGGGATATGGGATAATGGAAAATGACTATGTTATAGAAAATTCTTCAAGGAAGTTGAAATTTCATTAACATGACTACCCAACGCATGATCTAGAGTTAGATACATTATTCTCAATGTGAAAAATATGGAGTCATTTTCAATTAAGAATACACTTTGAAATATATATTTATCACAAAATTCCCACGTATTTGATCGCACAGAAAGAACAAAATATTCAAGAATGAAGATAATTTTAGATTATTATGCACTATGAATTATAAATCCATAACAATCCTAATAAAGTTAAAAAATGTTTCATATGATCAATATTGAATAGATCCATTAATTATTTGTCTTCAATGAATTGAAAAGTACTAAATCTTATTTGACATAAAATGGATAGAAATAATAATAATTATGATAGGAACATCATCTGTCCTAAATCTAATGATTTGAAAACTCTCTCTTTTAGATAAGATAAATAATGATTAATGTGAGGATGTGGGAAATAACTAAAATTGATACTGTAAGAAAAAGTAAATACTCATCTTTTAAGGATAAAGAAGAAGGTGTAACGATAATTGGATAAAGGCTATGTGTACTGTAATATATTGTGTTAACAAATGAACTATTAGATCATTCACATAGATCGACCTTATCCATCTACCCAGTATACAAAAATGTGTATCAAGTTATCTTAGAGGAGCTTTAGTGGTACAATATGATGTTGGGGATCACAAAAATATACATTATGATATCATGTCTGTCAGTAAGTGAATAAGCAATGGAAAAAATTAAATGGGATGAAACAACTTCTCCCATACCTATATAGAAATGCGTAAACATGAACATATATTTTTTACCAGTATCTCGAAGACATTATGTGGAAAATATTCTATCTATGATTTAGTGGATAAAAATACAATGAATTCACACTTCATCTCAATTAAAGGGGACCTCTCACTGAATCAATATATAGGGATACACATTAGAGAAGTAGTGATGCTAGATGAAACACAACTATCAAATGTATCTGAATGAGACATAATATTTTACTATATATTTCAGAATTGTCTCAAAAAATCGATAAATATATATCTAATATTAGTAATGGTTTATGAACCTAGAAATGTGGGCCAATATGAGAATCCTAAATAGAAACATTTATCATATTTGAGAGCATTCTCAATTAACATTAATGTTATGACTACCCTACTTTTTATTACACACTTAAAACTGATTTATTACATAAAATAATCATGTGATACAACATAGAAGATCTATAGGTCTAATATCATAGGGGTTCAAGAACATTACATAACAACTTAGAACATAAAACACAGAACATCTTTATTAAAAACATCCTTTAAAAGACAATTACATTCTCTCGTACTTAGCATTGCATGGGATAACCTGAGGACATTTATAAGAAAAGGGTGGGATATAAATCCTAGTAAGGTAATAAAAATGGAATAACATGAAGAATAAAATACATGTTAGGCAATATTCATATTAATGTAGAACAATAGAAAAATAAATATAAGGCATGATAAAGCATGATAATCATAACAAGGAATTGTGGCAACAATACTTAACATGGAATTAGCATGAGCCAAGGATTATTGCACAAAAAGCTTGAGTAAACCCTCATTGCACATGAATATTGAGTAAAACCTCATTGAACTTGAATTATCATAATACAACACTCATTACACAAGACGTACCATGATAATATACATTACCCAATTCGTTGGAGCGCTATCAGGTGAACCCTTCTAAAACATTTCATTTCATGCATAAGTGCGCCACATAGATCAAACAACCTGGAACCAATCATCATAATTTATTCCATGATCAAGGGATGTGGAAAAAATACATGAATAATTATAATAAATAAATAAATGTGTATAATTTTGAATACCCTTGATAGAGAAATGGCCATGGTATTCACTTCACAATGACATTGGCTTGGAAAATTGTAGTGTAATTTCAGCAGCATAACGGCGTGACATAAGGAATCAGGAATATAGTTGATGAGAGATAAAATGGTGTCCCATCATAATTACATTAAATGGAAAGTATGGGGGTCATATAGACACATTTCTCGGCAAAGGTAATGTAATTTACATGCATAAGACAAAATAATTTCTTTTATGTAAAAGAGGAGAGTGAAATCCCATATGGAACTTCAGCATGGTAACAGTTGAACATGGGACGAATTAATGAGAAATAAATGGGTATACCGTCATCCAAAAATAACATGTGAAGTATGGGGAAGGTGAAAAATCATACCCCAACATTTTTAATTGATAATTAAAGGGCATAAAAATATTATGAAACTTCGATAAAAAGAGAAAGGTAGGAATCCCTTAGAAGGAATTGTGATCCCAAAAGCATGGGAATGGCTTGAGAGTGGCTTCTCTAGAGATTGAGGCACCTTTAGAGGATTATAGAGATAAGGGGGATATTATTTTTCGAACTCCAAAGGCATTGAATCATTATGAAGTTGGAGCTTGGTTGGGTTTATATAGGTAAGGAGAAGGAATTTTTTATTATTTTGGTTTGGGACACCTCAAATTAAACTAATAAATACCTCAAACCAGCTCATGGTTTTTTCCCATGATTTTTTCCAATGGTTAGTGGAAAACAATATTGTATAATTCAAATGGATGATCTTATTAAAATAATATGTTTTCTTAAGTGGAGGTGAGTCACACTCTCAAGGAAAACTATTTAAAAAGACAAAATGTTTTAAAATCCTTGAAGGGTCCCCAAAAGCATTGTAAAATAAAAAAATAAAATAAATTCACATTATTTTAATGTTAAAACATATATTAACCAAAAATAATGTTTACATTATTTTATTACATCACTATTTGGTCATTAGTATGTAATAGAACACATTATATATTTAAAAGGTATTTAATTGTTACATAAAAATTCATGTGCATTAGAAAATAATGAAAATTTCACCTTTGGATAATATTGATTTCATGATTCCAAAAATTATATTTATCTTATCTAAATAATTTCATAAATATGTCAGTTTTTACTTTTAAAATAAAAAACAATATTTATAGAAAAATCAAGGGCTTGGTCAAAAATAGTGTTCAAACCTTAATAAAAATTACAATTGCATTCATAAAATTATATGATCACTTATATTTTATAAAAATATTTTAATACTATTAATATTTTATTAAAATATTGTTTCTTACAGAAATCCATTAATTCATCGAAATATATTTCTTTGTTGAATATTAACTAAAAATACTATTGTTCTTTAAATAATATTTACAAAGTAACAATAAACAAATGATTGAACATTATTTATTAAAAAAATAATGTACATAGTCATAGTGATAGTGTCATTATACATAACCCCTTATAACACCCGTATAAGAATGAAGGGTAAGGTGTACGGTGGTGACCGACTCTTAGGGTGCCTTTGATAACATCGCACATGTGGTAATCTCAATTAACTTCCACTTCTCCCGTAGTTGGTTCCGCTCAAGCGTAATATGTTCATGCTCATCTTGGGATTGGTCAAGAGAGAAATCCAATGACGCTAACTCCTTTACATGCTTTGACAAATGGTATTCGAACGAGGAAAGTCTACTCGATGAGACCATCTCTTCCTTTTTCTGAGTAAATTTGATTAGTTAATGCCCTATATTTAATC
Organism: Viscum album; assembly: GCA_963277665.1. Classification (NCBI taxonomy): domain Eukaryota; kingdom Viridiplantae; phylum Streptophyta; class Magnoliopsida; order Santalales; family Viscaceae; genus Viscum; species Viscum album. The sequence continues at coordinate 165,584,697 of OY728129.1, read as the reverse complement.
TAATCATGTTATCAATGTTCAACAGCTATATTAGAAATGGTTAAAAATCATAACGGTATTTTAAAATACAGAAACATAAAACCAATGATGTTCACATTTTATAACCATAAAAATAAATTTAATTATATCAAGAGAAATTTTCATTAATGAATGTTTTGGTCTTTATAAACTTCCCCCTAAAAAAATTTCTCCCTCAACATTTCCATTCACCACAATAATAAAGATGAGGGTAAATCTTCTTCAACACTTACTCTGACTCCCATGTCGCCTCTTTAAACTTTTGATATCACCACAACACCTTAACGATGTTCATTTTCTTATTTCATAGAAGTTTTTCTCTATGATCTTACATCGTCACTGGTTGCTCCTTGTAAGAAAGATCATCCTCTAACTGTACTACCAATGAAGAGATTACATGAAAAGGGTCTGTTATGTACTTCATTAATATGGATACATGAAATACATCATCTAAATTGTCCATATTAGGTGGAAGTTTTATTCGATAGGCAAAACCACTAATACAATCAAGAATCTCATAGGGGACAATGTACCTTTGACTTAACGTCCCTTTCCTTCCAACCCTCATGACCTTCTTCCTTGGTGATATGCCTAAAAATACCATTTTTCCAACATTAAAATCAAGGTCTCATTGACATTTATCTACATATCTCTTTAGTCGACTTTGGGCATCCTTGATATACTGTTGAATGGTTTCCAGCTTCTCCACCATTTTTTCAACCATTTCTAGTCCTTGTATTTTATGTTCACTGAATTCATCCCAACATATCGGTGTTTGGTACCTCTTCCCATTTAGGGCTTCATAATATTCCATTTAGATTCTTGAGTGGAAACTGTTATTGAAGGGGAATTCAACCTGTGCTAGATGTTGGTCCCACCCTCTTTTAAAGTCCATAGAAAACGATCTCAACATTCCCTCAAGTGTTTGGATAGTCCACTAGGATTTTCCATTGGATTGAGGATGATAAGTTATACTGATGTTCATCACATTATCTAGAGCATGTTGATGACTCTTCCAAAACATAGAGGTGTATCATGGATCTAGATCGAATACAATAGACAGTTGTACTCTATGTTGCCTTACCACTTCCCTGATATATATATGTGACAGATGATCCAATGATAAATCCTCTCGTAATTCAATGAATCATGAGGAATTTATAAGATGATCCAAAACAACTGAGATTGCATTTTTTCCTCTGGATGTCTTCTGAAGCCTGGTTACATAGTCCATGGAGTTGTTCTCCTATTTCAATGCTGGTATGGGCAATGGTTGCAACATCCCCTTAAACTTCTGCCTCTCTACCATTACTGGTAGACACACCAGGCACATTGATGTATACTCAATGATATCCTTCTTTATATTATCACACTTATAATTCTCTCAGATATCACGATACATCTTAGTGTTCCTAGGTGAATATAAAAATTTGAACTATATGCATCATACAAAAGTAATTTCTTCAGCTTAGGACATGATGGTACAAATATTCTTTACACATATCTCACAATTCCTTCTTCATTATCATTTAACTCCTTGTATTTCACTTTTATAATAGCACCCACTATCATCTGCATTCCCACATCATCCTTTTGAGCATTCTTTTACTTTTCCAAAAGAGACGATTGAGCAATCATTTGTGAAATGATTGATGATGTTTCTTTCTTTATGATTCCCATGTCAATATTTATCTAATCTATGAAGATTGTATCCTTCTCAATTCTTATCAATGATATAATTGTTGGGTCCATTCTACAAAGAGCATCTGCTTACTTGTTCACTTTCCCAAGGTTGTAATTGATTGAGCAGTCAAAGTCTTTGATCAGCTCTAATAATATTCATTGGCGCATGTTCAAATCATTCTGTGTGAATATTTATATAAGGTTTTTTTGGTCTGTATATATTTTACACTTATCCCCAAAGATATTTTTCTACCATATTTTTAAAGTGAAGATCACCGCAACCAACTCCTTATTATGTGTTGGATAATTTTTCTCATGAACATTCAATTCATTCAAAGCATTGGAAATGAATCTATCATTTTTCATCAACACACAGCCGATGCCCTTCTTTGAAGCATCACTGAATACCAAAAAATGTACTCCACATGTGGTTAAACTGATAACATGTGTTGTGATAAGACTTCTTTTTTAACTCAATGAAGCATTATTCATATTCAACATTCCAAGAAAACATTACTCCCTTTATATTTTCCATGGTAAGAGGGTTGGATAATCGTGAGAAATTTCTCACAAATAGTTGATAGTATCAAGATAAACACATGATGCTCTGTATATCTGTTACCGATGATGGCCTTAGACATCCTCCAATTGCATCATTTTTGTAGGGATACACATATATCCCATTTCTTGGGATTATATGGCCCAAAAACGAGTCATTCTTCAACCATAAATCATACTTACTATAATTTTCTTAGATATTGTCTATCTGTAAGGTCTCTAGTACAGTTATTAGATACTCCTTATGATCATCCTTGGTTTTGGAGTATATCATGATATAATTTATAAAGACTTCCACAAATTGAGAGAGGTAACCCCTAAATACTCTATTCATAAATCCATGAATATTTTTTGAGCATTACTGTGTCAAAAAGGCATTACTATGAATTCATCAATTCATGGGATATGATACTTGTTCTTTATCATGATTTTTTGATGCTCACAATAATCGATGCAAAGGTAAATTTACCCATCCTTCTTCATAACAAAGAGGACTAGTGGACCCCATTGTGAAGCACTTGGGCCTATAGACCCTTTATCCAGATTCTCATGAAGTTGATTCTTCAGATCTCAAGCTCCACAAAATCCATTCTATATAGCATCTTGGATATTGGCAAAACCCCTGGTATACGATCAATTGAGAATTCAATATCCCTTCAAGGAGGTTTACATGTCAATTATTGGTGAAACACTTCAGGGAATTCACACAAAATAAGAATTTCATCAAGGATGGTTTCCTCTTTAGACTCAATCATCTGATCCTGATACATGTTCTCACAGGGAATTAATATCCACACCTAAAATGATGGTGCTAAAGAAGATTAATCTTCAATATTGCACCTGTATAGAATCAGGGGTCCATTCTCTACATGTCGAGTGATTTACCTCTCACAACAATTTATGTTGGCTCTATTTAAGGAAAGCCAATCCATGCCACGAATTGCATCAAATTCCAAAAGGGGGAGTATGACGAGGTTCTCCGGGAAATTAAATCCACATATTAAGATAGGGGAGGATTTATATTCATGGGATGCAATGATTTCCCCCCATTTTTTGCACTCACCGAGATCATTACTTTGTTGATTTGTGGTGGTTCTGGGATGATTATATTAAACATTAGAGATATAGAAGAATGTGTAGAACAAGAATCAAAATGTATTTTATCTATTCTTGAATAAATAACTAGTATACATGTAACCACTTTGTTTTCATAGTTCACATTGGCAGTAGTGATGGAAAAATCTCTCTCTTAGTTTCCTTAGAGGTTTTTGGTTGCCTTCGAAAATCCTTGTCTTAGGGAACTGATTTGTAGGACACCATAATTTTTAGTAGTTTTAGCAATGAACAATGCGTTGATGTCCGGACAGAGTGTTCCTATCATTTGTTTCAACTGTAGGTTTATATTATCGGCATTTAATAGCTCAGTTCCCATCTCTTCCACACGTAAATGTTTTTCACATCCCCTTCAGGAAATTTTCAGGGTGCTTCTTTCCACACCTTTGGCAAGTGGGGTGCTGGATTTATTTAGCACCATTGGATTTATTCATCGGACCGCTAGAAATGAATTCCACCTTATGCTTCATATCCCTATGATACCCCTAAGATTCTTCAATCTCCATTTCAAACTTTAGGGCACATTAGACAATTTTCTATAGCTGTCGAAGTCACAGATCACCAACTCTTTTTGTGGGATAGGATTCATCCCACTAAATAAGCAGTTAACCATGAATTATAGGGTAATGACATAGCAGGAGGCATATCGTGCATGACTTGTGATGTTTTCCTTGTATGCTCTAATAAATTCATCATCTTTTTTAATGAGGGTAAGGAAGTCCCTTTCTATTTATATCGGTCTGTGCATAGAAATTACTTATCGGAAATAATCTTCGAAAAATTCTTCCATTCCAATTCCTCGATCCCTTTCTCAGACATCATAATTTTTATCAATGTACACCATTTATCGGCTTCACCTTCCAATGATAAGCAGCAGAAAGAACCTTCCCTTGTTCGAAATATTGAAGGATGGATAAGATCTTTTCAATGGATTTGACCCACTGTTCGGTAATTGAGGGATCAGATGATCCATTAAAATTACAACGCCATTTTCTCATGAAGCTCTTGATAGTGACTAGTTCATTATTAGGGGGGTTTGAATGTTCTTATTGGCCCGTGTTTCTATTCAAATCTTGTCTTAACTAAGATAGAAGCATGAAAAAGTTCACAATTCTCGCTCCCATCAGATTGGGCATCTTATTTGAAAAGTCATCCCATTGATCTTCAAATAGGTTGCTAGCCCAAGTCCTAAAATTCCATACATTTGTTGGAATAAAAGATATGTAAGGAGTAGCACATAAATGTTAAACCAAGTACTAAACTGATGACTTGTAAATAACATTTATTCCCTTAACTTATGAATCCATTGGCATCAATCTATGATATTCATGATCTAATTTCTAACATATAATCTTAGGGTCATTTTTTAATTCCATTATTAAGTGTTCATACAATGCTTGATAATTTACCAAAGCATATCTCCTAGGAGTATCATAACCATGTGTGCCAAAATGCCCTTTTTTGTGCACCCATTCACGTTTGAGTCTATCTCAATGTGGTTTTTTGGCTTTTCCCCTAGGATACATCTGTGCTAGATCTTCCTCTACCTACTCATATCCAGACAAGGATGTGTTTTCATGATAAACCAATTAATAAATACTCACCAAAACATAGGGATGTTTTTATAAATATTCTTTTCACTATATATTCACTAGTGTTTTCTAATCATAATCCCGAAAATAACTAAACCTATCCTCAGATACAAACTGTGACAACACTACTTTATATTACACACTAAAACCTTATTTATTATATAAAATAATAACTTGATACAACATAGAAGATCAAGAGGTCTAGTTTCATTGGGGATTAGGAACATTACATAACAACTTAGAACATAAAAAACAAAACATCTTTATTGACAACATCATTTACATGTCCACTACATTCCCTCATACTTACTATTTCATGGGATAACCTAGGGACATGCATAAGAAATGGGTGAGCTATAAAACCCAGTAAGGAAATAAATATGGAACAAAATTAGGAATACAATACATGTTATAAAATAAGAATATTAGGGGAGCATAAGAGAAACATAAACATAAAGGCATGAAAAATCATGATAATCATAACATGGAAATGTGGCAACAACACTTAACATGGAATTAGCATGAGCCATGGTTGATTTCACATGAAGCATGAGAGAACCCTCATTGCACATGAAGCATGAGTAAAACCTCGTTGCAATTGAATTAGCATGAGTCCAAACCAATTATACATGACGTATCTTTATACATTATTTACACAATGCTTGGGAGTGCTATCTGGGTGAACCCTTCTTAAACATTTCATTTTATTCATAAGTGTGCCAAATAGATCATAAATCATGGAATCAATCATCATAATTTAATCCACGATTAAGGGATGTGAAATACATTTAAGTAGAATTATACTCAATAAGTAATTGTCTATAATGGTTAATACACTAGTGCAGAAATTTTTTTTTATGTCGGTTATTTTTAATTTTTTACGTCGGTTTTTAGCTGACGTTAATACGTGTGACGTTCTAAATAAGGTTTTTGACGTCGGTTATTTAAAAACCGACGTCGAAAACATAAAATCGCGATGTTTATCACGTCAGTTATTTTAGAATCGACGTGATAAAGGGCCTGGATAATGGTTTATAACGTCGGTTATTTTAGAACTGACATGATAAAGGGCCTGGAGAATGGTTTATCACGTCGGTTATTTTAGAACCGATGTGATAATGGGCCTGGAGAATGGTTTATCACGTCGGTTATTGAATAAACGACGTATTAAACGGCCTGGACAATGGTTTATCACGTCGGTTCTTAAACATCTGACGTGATAAACAGGGGCGAGGGGGTTTATCACGTCAGTTCATATAGAACCGACGTGATAAACTGGGCTGAGCGTGGTTTATCACATCGGTTCATATAAAACAGACGTGAAAAACCGAGGGAGGGGGGTTTATCACGTCGGTTATTATAGAACCGCCTTGATAAACTGGAGGGAGGCTGTTTATCACGTCAGTTATTCAGTAACCGACGTGATAAACCATTGTCCAGGCCGTTTAGCACGTCGGTTATTCAATAACCGACGTGATAAACCATTCTCCAAGCCTTTTATCATGTCGGTTATTAAATAACCGACGTGATAAACCATTCTCCAGGCCTTTTATCACATCGGTTATTAAATAACCGAAGTGATAAACCCAATTTGTTTTTTTAAACAGAATGCAGTGATATTCTCTTCACCAGAATCAACCAGAAAACAAATCGAGAAATCGTACCACATAAACAGAAGTACATCAAAATTAAGCATGTACATAGATAACATATAAAACATACCCACTAGATAGTATCCACCCTCATTTATACCCCATGGACAGCCCTCCCCCACCCAGTTGGAGCCCTCACCCTCATGTATACCCCCTGGACAGCCCTCCCCACCCCGTTGGAGCTCCCACCCTCATGTATACCACTTGGACAACCCTCCCCCACCCCATTGGAGCCCCCACCACACTCCTGGACTGTCCCCCGTCCCCCGGACACCCACAAACACCCCTCGACCACCCCCCACCCGCCTGAACAACACCTCCTCACCCCCTCACCCCACTTGACAGCCCCCACCACACCCCTGGACAGCCCCAAACACCCCTGGACAACCCCCCCACCCCTAGACAGCAGTCCCACACCCCTGGACCGACTTCCCACACCCCTGTACATCCCTGACACCCCCCAGGACTGTCCCCCCACCCCACCGGATAGCCCTCCAAGACCGCAGGACACCCCCAACCCCACTGAACACACCCCCACACCCTTGGAACCCCTCCCCCACAGACCCAAATCCATACCAGAAGAACCATCAAAAGTAGACCAAAACAAGAAGTCGAGCAAAATTAAACATTCACTTATATAACATTCAAAACTTACAATGTCAACTTCAAAAAAAAAAACTAAATCAAACCTAAACAACTACCAAATACACAATTAGAATGCCAATATTCAAAATTACATTTTACATTACAAACAACTAAAATTCAATCAAACCTGTAAAATAATTTGACCACTCCACTTGTACGTGTTTGATGTCTTCAGCAGTATAGGGTTGAGGGTCATCAAAAAGCTATAAATGAAAAAGAAGATAGTTAACGTGTATAATGAATAAATCAAATTGACATATTATGGCAAAGACTAAGAGGAAATCGTACCACGTCAAAATTCACAACTGTCCCAGTTGTTATTATTTCATACATAAATCGTAACATATAATATCCGCATTTGATGAGGCCTTGTTGTTCATGACAATTCTGTTTTGAATGAGTGTAAATTCAATATATTATTTTTATGTAATAAATCAAAAAGTACAAATTATAAATGGAAATTTACCTTCGCATTTACATATTTGATCTTTGCATTTCTTTTATTTGTGTTTTTTCGAAAGTAGACCCTTGCACTGTTAGAAAATAATACGAATGAGGTAAATTTAAAATTCATTATAATATATAAAACTATTGAGAAATTGAAACTTACTTTTCCAAGATAGTCTTAAAACATTCCCGCACATCACCATGAACAGAGCATATCTAATAAAGAGCTTTCTCCCTTGGGCAAAAAATCTCTAACATCCAATGATCACTGATAAAAGGAAATTTAATGTTAGTGGTTTTTTATGTTAAAATATAATTAACTCTTTGAGAGAAATGTGTTTCATACCTCTCACAAAAAGGCATCATCCAACATTGTATGATTATATTCTTTTCAAATCTTTCATCAATATAAACCATTCTTTGTTCCTCAGTCAATGCACATGCTTCATGGGAAATCAATTTTGGGTCCATCAATCCATATACTTCTGTCAGTTCATTCCTCTCACAAATTTTTTAAAGATACCTAATACAAAACATATATAAGTATACATTTTTAATACATATAATTCAGGGAAAAGGTGTTAATACTTACATGGAAAAAATTGGCACCACGTTTATGCCCAACTTATCTCCAGTAACAAGCTCCATGATATCAAATTTTTTAATCCCCACACTTATTTGACGTCCACAAACATGAGATTCCATTGGAAACTCATAAAAACCCAACAAAAAAATGTGAATATCTTGACAATCTGTCAGGACCACTGGAATCTGTATCTGATGTCATAGCCTGTTGTCATTGTTGTTGTCTATATAGTATTTCTTTACCTTTGAAGTATTCCTCTGAAAAAAAAATTGAGAAATATAGTAGTTTTAAAATGATAAAACAACTTTAATAAAAAAATAAAATAAAAGATATAACATTCATACCTCTATGGTAATGAGTCGAAGAAGTCTGGATGGCCAAACTAAAAAATGGCCGATACTCTGTCCAACTGTCGCCACCACATCTGTAGGTATTGGTACCCTAGCTGATCTATCTATAATATCCTGTACAGTGACCCTCTGATTCTATACCTCTAATTGTTGATGATGAACTATATCTCCTATACAATATACCAACCCGTATGCTACTATATGATGTTGAGAATCATCAACATACAACTCGCAATATGTAGGAAGCTGCAGAGGAGGCGTAGGATAAAAAATGAGGTCCGCAGGCTGAGGTGGGGGAGTGGGAGCTACTGGCGGAGGTGGAGGATAAATAATGGGGTCTGCATGGAGAGGTGGAGGAGTGGGAGCTACAGTCTGAAATTGTCTTTCCATTTCTACAAACATAGACTGCACCGACTCTCTAATCTTGTCTTCCATCGTCGCATTAATATTTTGAACTACAGCCTCCAAGGATTTTATTTATTTTATAAACCCCCTCAATGTTAGATGTTGAAGAACGTGGAAACACATTTCTTACCGATACACCTGTCGGATATCCTCTTACACGACCAGGATTTTTAGGCCTTCCCAATGCTGCACATAAAATATCTTCCCTCCCAGTAACTGTAGATGTCCCCTCTGAACTCTGCTCCTCAAGAGAGTCCTGTATTAATTAATTGAACATTTCTGTAATGATTGAAACATATATGAAGAAAAAAGTTAACTTAAATAAATTAAATAGATATCCTAAAATCCTCTCAGCTACGATTCTCGATTCATCCGAAAGATATTTCCCTTTTTTCCCTTCCGAGCTCTCTTCTATTTTTCATGTCTAGATGGAGGGGATGGAGGGGCCACCTCTCCAGAGCTTGAAGACTCATCTCTTAGTTGTTGAAATTTTCCGCCATCATTTTTTCTTCCAATAATGTATACCCTCCCCAAGATAAACTATGAGGGTATACATTTTTAGATTGGATCTCCTGACGAGCTTTCCTTGTTTGCTGTAATTTACGAATAATAAATCATTAACAAAACATTAATAAAATCATTTATATAAGAAAGTTTATAAAAGTTTACATTGCCCTTACCAGAAATGAATCTTTTTTTCTACTTTCAAAAAATTGTCTCCATGTGTCTTCATCTATAAAAGCATATATACGACATGGATTTTCATGACTCCTATGACCATAAATGAAATCAGATGAGGGGGTTGATTTGAAATCCCTCCATCTCCTGGCAGCCAACGATAAGCATTTCTTCCTGACTCCTCCAGTGTCAGGAATATCAAATGTAATCTGATAAAGAAGAGGTTAAACATATTATATATACTAGAAACATTAAAATAATGGTCAAAAAATGACAAAAGATCTTACCAAAATCGTCTCCCACAACTGAGAGATAATCGCTTTATCCACACCTCTCCAATCATCATACAGAATGCTTACATTGGTCTTAGCCGGAGTTGCAACAAAATTCTTAAAATCTTTGGCATTCGGACCTCTAGGAATATCATCATCATCAAACTCAACTACTATCCTCTGATCCTGCGTACGGGCAAGTGATTATTTTGGTAAACGTGTGCACCCACGTTTTCCAACCTTTGAACTCTTTTTCGTAATAGGAGCATGTGAATGTTCATCCCCAGAGGTATAACCAGCAATATGCTCCTCTCCAGAATCATGTGGTTGATCATCTGAATGATCTGTCATTATCCTTCAAATCAAAAAAAAACAAACGTCAGTTCACAAATATACAAATTCAAATATTTTAATACTACTATAATTAGAAAATAGAAATGTGTACTAAGTTACATAATAGTAAACATTGGTAATATGGTAAGCATGTTAAACAATGGTAAAGATGGAAAAGATGGTCAAGATGGTCAAGATGGTAAAAATGGGAAAAAATGGTAATCCTGGTAAACATTGTAAACATGGTAAAGTAATTGTCAGTGACAAATATACAAATTCAAATATTTTTATACTACTGTAATCAGAAAATCGAAAAGTGTACTATGTTACATAGTAGTAAACATTGGTAATATGGTAAGCATGGTAAACAATGGTAAAGATAGCAAATATTGTCAAGATGGTCAAGATGGTAAAAATGGAAAAAATGGTAAACCTGGTCAACATTGTAAACATGGTAAAGTAATTTTCAGTGAACAAATATACAAATTCAAATATTTTAATACTACTGTAATCAGAAAATAAAAAAGTGTACTATGTTAAATAGTAGTAAACATTGGTAATATGGTAAGCATGTTAAAAAATGATAAAGATGGAAAAGATGGTCAAGATGGTCAAGATGGTAAAAATGCTAAAAATGGTAAACCTGGTAAACATTGTAAACATGGTAAAGTAATTGTCAGTGAATAAAAATAAACATTTTAAAATTCTTGTAATGGTTATAAACATGATAAAGTAAACTAAACAAACTTAAAACAAACAAAAACATATACTTATTTTATTTTAAACATGTTTTAATAAATAAAAAACTTACAATATCTAACATTTATGGAAAAAATAAATGTAAACAAGAAATAAACACATGTTACCTGTAATTTTAGGAATGTACAGATGGATTTTTTTCCCAAATTCCTTCGTCGTGATCGTTCCTTATGGCACAAACTATGTCTTCAACATGATCGTCATTATGTTCTGTTAATTTTTCCATGGAAGTAGGGATCTCACATAAATCAGCATATTCATCAAGTTCATCCTCACCAACATATTGTTTTTTCCCTTGTAAAAAAATAGCCCACTGCATATCTGATTGATCTACTACATGAAAAATTTGTTTTGCTTGTGTTGCCATTATAAAAGAATCAGTTGTGTCTTCCAATCTATTCAGATTAACAAGTGTCATTCCAAATTCATCATGTCTGACACTGTTGTTACCGTTAAACCATTTATAGTTAAAAATGAGAACTTTAATTTTAAAGTAATCAAACTCCCATATGTCTTCAATCACTCCATAATATGCATTTGATGCAGAAATTGGGTTTTTGTCCTTAGCACTCGAAAAATGCATTGCTTCTGCAAACACCAATACACCACTATTCTGAACTGCACTTCTATTTTCTTGAGATTTTGTATGAAATGTATAACCATTAATGTCATAACCAGACCATGTTATCACATTTAAACATGGACCACCCACTATCCATTTTAATGTCTCTGATACATCTGATCTACCAAGCAAAGTCTTTTTAATCCATAACAAAAAAGTTTTGTTGTGCTCATTCAAAATCCACATTTCTTTCTTCTTTGGATGACATTGTTTTAACTCATTAATATGCAATGTGATATACGGTTGAGCATTAGCTATGTTATTCAAGATGTATGATTCTAACTTCTTCATCTGTTCAGGTGACAATGATTTTCCTTTCAAGCCGCGAATCCCCTTTCCCTCATTATTAACTCGTACATAGCGAGATGGAGGCAAAACTATGTGTTGCGCCACAGCCAAGTAGCTCGTACAAAACTCTGCTACCTCCTCAGAAATATACTTTTCAATAATGGAGGCTTCAGGTCGATATATATTTTTAACATACCCCTTTAATATTTTCATATAACTTTCAAAAGGATACATCCAACGAAGATATACAGGTCCACAAAGCTTTATTTCTCGAACCTGATGAATCATTAAATGCACCATTATATCAAAAAAAGTTGGAGGAAAATACATTTCCAATTGACAAAGTATAAAAATTGCATCCTTTTCCAAAATGTTCAAAGAATTCACATCAATCACCTTGTTACAAATTGAATTGAAAAAATAACACAACTTCATTATAGTCTTTCTGACACGAATGGGAAATATTCCACGCAATGAAACTGGTAGAATTTGTTGCATCATGATGTGACAATCATGTGATTTCATACATATCACCAAGTCCTTCAATGAGACAAAACTTTTTACATTAGAAGAATAAACTTGAGGCACTTTGTTATCATGAAGACACTGACAGAAGCTAATTTTCTCCCTCTTCATTAATGTATGACAAGCCGGGGGAAGAAATGTTCATCTTCCTTTAGGAGTGGGAGCTAACTCCAAACGTATTCCCATTGATAGTAAGTCTAATCTTGCATTCAACCCATATTTAGTCTTTCCTTTAATATCTAAAAATGTTCCAATCAAAGAATCACATATATTCTTCTCCACGTGCATGACATCAATATTATGTTTAACTTCATGATACCTCCAATATGGTAGCTCAAAAAAAATTGACCTTTTCTTCCAAATATATCTATCATTACCAGATTTCTGTGTCTTTCCCAATGTCACGTCAATGTTTTTCACCCTCTCAAAATACAGATCAGGGGATAAAGGTTTTGGAGCAGTATCAAATTCTTGTGAGCCATTTAATGCCTTTTTTAGTCTTCTATAAGGGTGTTCCATAGGCAAAAACTTTCGATGACCCATGTACACTGTTTTCCTCCCATTATGCAATTGACAATAGGATGTCTGTTGTTTGCGAATTGGACATGATTTATGCCCTTTAACACTGTATCCAGACAAATTTCCATACGCTGGGAAGTCATTTATAGTGAACAGAAGCATTGCATGCAGTTGAAAATATTCCATTTTATAAGAATCATACACCCTAATACCATCAACCCATAACAGTTTCAAATCATTAATCAACGGTGAAAAATAAACATCAATATCATTACCTGGTTGCTTTGGACCAGAGATCATTGTACTCAACATGACATATTTGCGCTTCATACAAACTTCAGGAGAGAGGTTATAAATTACCAATAAAACAGGCCATGAACTATGTGTGCTTCTGAGTGTTCGGTATGGATTCATTCCATCTGTGCACAACCCTAGTATGATATTTCTAATTTCATTTCCAAATGTAGAATACTGCGCATCAATTTTCATCCATTGTGGACAATCAGCTGGATGCCGTATTTTTCCATCACATACCCGCTCTTCAGCATGCCATCATAACCATTTTGCATCATGTTAATTAGCAAATAAATGTTTGAAACGATTAATTATAGGAAGATACCCAAATACCTTTGAAGGGAGCTTTGTAATCTCTACATCACCCTGTGATTTTTCTTTCACCTTATACCGTGATGTCCCACATTTTGGAGACTCTGACAAAAATTCATATTCCTTCCTATATATAATGTAGTCATTCGGACAGGCATGTATTTTCTTGTATCTCAATCCCATCGGGCATAATATTTTGTTGGCTTTGTAATGTGAATCTGGAAGATCGTTATCTTTTGGAAGAATTTCTTTCATCAATTGTAACAGCTCTGTAAAACTTCTGTCACTTCATCCATGCTTCGCCTTCAAGTTAATCAATCTTAACACCACCGAAAAAACCGTAAAATCTGTACAACCGGGATATAATGGTCTTTCAGCATCACAATATAGACGTGCAACTGTCGGTTCTATCTCAATTTGTTCTGCTACAATATCACGAATCATTTCTTCTATTCCATCGGAGTTACCATCTTGCGAATCATCATCATCAATGACATTCCGTCCAGTTTCACCATGCCAAATCCAAGGGCTGTAACTTGGATTAAAACCATGACATATCAGATGATCTTTTATCTCTCTACTTTTCAACTTCTTTATATTAAAACATTTCAGGCATGGAAATAGAAAAATGTCACTACTTGGAACATTTCGTTTTGCAAATTCTAAAAAGGCATCAACACCTTCCTCAAATTCATTGCTCATTCGATGTTCCGTAATCGAACTTCGACTCATTATTACCTATAACAAATATCAACAAAAAATATATATTTTTTAGATAAGACAAATACATGTTTATATGAAAAAAATCATAATTTGAATGTAAAACAATTTAAAATATAAAACAAATATATAGGTATTTAAAAAAATATGCTTGAATATTATTTTCAAAACAAAATATAGATAGATATAACAGTTTTAAATTTCATTGAATCAAAGAAAACCATGACGCCTACATAGATTAATATTGATTGCGGTTTTTATGTTTTAATATATTAGATAAACAACCTATTTTAAATGGCATGCAGACCTTGATATTGGTCTTCATCACCCTTCGGTGTGACTGGCAAAAAGAGCTCTACCAGCATGTTATTCTTTTATCATCAATTCACTCATTCTTGTTTCTGATGATTGTTAATTGCATTGGCAGGCTGAGAGGGCCGCCCAGCGCGTCCAACACTGGTCTGCTCAGAATAACAGTAGTCCCACTGATTCGGTTTAATCCTTTATTTCTGCTAATCCCATGTAACATATCTTGTGGGGATTTGATTTTGTACTTGGCCTTCAGCTTTAACGGTTATAAATCAAAATAAAACTTGACTAAAAAATCTGTTTATTTTAGGTTTTCAAAATCCAAAAACGAAAACAAAATAACCATGGACAAAAACTAAATTCCAATTACAGGAAACATGTTCAGAAATTCTAAACACCAAGAATTAACAAATATCAACAACAATAGTGAACAACCTGGCAATTACAAGACTAAATATGTATATGTATATGATTAATAATAATAATGTGTTTTATATTCTCAAGTGAATTTTCTAAATGATATGGTAATTCATATGGTTTAATATCATTGGTAACATGTTTTCGATTCCAATGAGACATAGGTGTGAGAGCCATTGATAATGGAGTAGTGGCCTAATCTCAATCTCGGTCCAACATCCTCAACATATTCTTCTAGGGGTTGAATTTTGTATGGTTTGTGTTATTTTAAAACCTCTATATTTATTATAGGTTATTAAATCAAATTATTTTGATTGACATTTTTTATTCATCCTTGTATTATTATTTTTTGACTTTTTAGGATATTATAGTTTTATATTCTTATTCATGGTTGGAACATGGTTAGTGAATACCATGAGGTTCTACCTAGGAAACATTTTACATTTGTTTACAGATATAATGGAGGAAATATATTTTGTACAAACCATACTTATTTATCATGAAATCACACAGCATGATGCATATGCATTTTTTAGGGTTGGTTCTGGGTTTTCCATACTGTGTGGTTAAACCATGGTACTCCTCCAATATCATATAATGGGGATCACATTTATTGTTTTAATTTATAAAAAAACCGATCCAAAATATGATATAAAAAGTAATTATTATTTATTTTCCTTTAAAGTAACGATGCACGTCTTTTTTATCTCATTATTCATCTAGTTTAATGTTCCCTCAACATAGTCTGTTATATCAACAAAAAATTCCACAAGATTCAATTAACCATTTGCAATAACAAAATACAAATAACCATTTTCAATACAAATAACCATTTGCAATAACAAAATACAAATAACCATTTTCAATAACAAAAAATTCCACGAGATTCAAAAACGAACGAAAAGCACATCAAGAATCGAAACAAAAACGAATGAAATAAATTCATGGAAGGCTTACTTGAATGTTGCGAGTTGAGATGATAGATCCGAGAGGAGTGAAGAAGATAAACAATGAAGCCAAATTGAGTTTAACACAGGTCGATCGACGAGCCGTTTAGGGTTTACCGTGCGAGAGAGACAAGCCGGCGGACTGTCAAGCGAAAAATCGTAAATGATAGTCCACAGGCTTTAATTTTTTTAAAAGTTTTATAACGTCGGTTATATAATAACCGATGTTATAAACTATTTTTTAAATTTATAACGTCGGTTATTTTAAAAATGACGTAAAAAAGCTCCCGCGCTTTGGTTTTTTACATCGGTTATGTTATAACCGACGTCAAAAACGAGATATCTATGCGTGTTTTATGTCGGTTGTAAAATAACCGACGTAAAAAACCGGTAGATATCTCGTTTTTGACTTCGGTTATAAGATAACCGATGTAAGAAACCAATGCGGGGGCGGTTTTTTACGTCGGTTATTGTATAACCGATGTAAAAAAACCCGATATTTACTCGTTTTTTACGTCGGTTATTTGGAAACCGACATAAAAAACCAGATATCGACGCATTTTTTACGTCGGTTATCTAATAACCGACGTAAAAAACCACAGCCCGGATGCATTTTTTACGTCGGTTATATAATAACCGACGTAAAAAAACCTGCGCTTTGTTTTTTACGTCGGTTATTTGATAACCGACGTAAAAAATGCGTCGATATCTGGTTTTTTACGTCGGTTTCCAAATAACCGACGTAAAAAACCCCCCACGCATTGGTTTTTTACGTCGGTTATAAGATAACCGACGTAAAAACCCCACATGCGTGATTTGTAACGTCGGTTATTAAAATTACCGACATTAAAAATCTACTCGCCGCATTTTTACATCGGTTATATATAACCGACGTGAAAAATTGTGACGTAAAAAATGGTTTCTGCACTAGTGATACCCTTGATAATGAAATAGTCATGGTATTCACTACACAATGTCCTTTTCTTGGAAAATCATAGTGTAATTTCGGCCGCATAATGGTGTGACATAATGATTTATGAAAATAGTTGATGAGAGAAAAAGGGTGTCTCATCATATTTAAATGAAATGTAAAGTAATGGGGTCATATATATACATGTCTCAAAAATAATAATTGAATTTAGATACATATTTCAAAATAATTAATTTGATTTAAAATAGAGGGAGAAATCCATCAAGTAATTTCGGCATGGTAACGGGTGTACATGGGTGGAATTTATGAGAGTGAATGGGATATCCCAACATCTATAAATAAATATGGTAATATGGGGAAGTATATAACTCATACCCCAACATTATTTATTGAAAATAAAACGGAATAAAAATATTATAAAACATGGAAAAAAAGAGAAAGGTAAGAATCCCTTAATTGGAATTGTGATCTCAAAGACTTGGGAGAGGCTTGAGAGAGGAATCATGGGAAATTGGGGCACCATGGGAGGATTTTGTTGAGAGGAGAGAAGGGATTTGTCGAATTCAACACGATTTTAGTGAAGAGGAAGTGGGATCTTGGGTGAATTAATATAGGAAAGTAGAGGGAATTTTTTATTATTTAGGTTTTGGACACCTAACATTAAACTAATAAATAACATAAAACACCCCATGGTTTTAGCCAATGTTTTTTGTGAAAGGTGAGTGGAATAAAATATTTTACATAGACTATGCCCTAGATTATTAAAATATTTGGGTTTCTTATGTAAAGGTGAGTCACACTCTCAAGGAGACAAATTTAATAAGGAAAAAAGTATTATAAGTCATTGAGGGTCCACAAAAGCATTGTAAAATAAAACAAAAAAAATAACAAAAAATGACATTATTTTAATTCAAAAACATATATTGGCTGATAATAATATTTATTGTATTTTATTACATCATTATTGGGTCATTATGATGTTATAAAACACATTATATTTGTAAATGGTATTTAATTTTTACCCAAAATCTCTACTGTCTCAGAAAATTATAAAAAATTCACCGATGGATAATTTTGACATCCGAATTCCAAAAATAACATTAATTTTATCTGAATAATTTTATAAATATTTTTATTATTACTTTTAATGTAAAAGCTGATATTTAACTTTAAATTCAGGGGTTTTTGACAAAAACAGTCTTCAAACCATAATAAAAACTATAATTGAAATCATAAAATTATACGATCATTTATATTTAATAAAAAGTAATTTAATAATAATAATATTTTATGAAAATATTATTTAAATAAAAAATCCATTAGTTCATCAAAATAGAATTCATAGTTTAATACTTTCTAAAAATACTATTTGTGCTTTAAAAACTATATAAAATGTAACAATAATAAAATAAATTCACATTCATTATACAAAAATAATGTACAAAGTCATAGTGGTAGGGTATTGTTACATAACCCCTTAAAACACCCTAATTAGACTAAAGGGTATGGTGTGTGATGATGAAATACTATTGGGGTGTATCAGATAACATCATGCGGGTGATAATCTCTATTAACTTCCACTTCTCTTGTAGTCAGATCCGCTCAAGCTTAACATGTTAAATATCAGCTTCAGATTGGTCAATAGAGAATCCCAATGACTCCACCTCCTTTCCAAGAACATAAAAATGGGCTTCATAAGGGGAAAGTCTACTGGATGAGGCCACTACATCCTTTGTCTGATTAAATTCGATTTGTTAAAGACATATATTTATACTAATGTTTTGATAGGTATTAAATGACTATATTAGCAACAGTCACAAATCATAATGGAATTTTAAAATCTAGAAACATAAAACCAATGAAGTTCACATTTTATAACCACAATTAGAAATTTAATTAGATCAATAGAAATTTTCATTAATGAGTGTTTGGGTGATTAAAATCTTCCACCCTTATTAAATTTCTCCCTAAAAATTTCTTTTTTCAACACTAAAATAGAAGAGGGTAACTATGCTTCATCACTTCCACTGATTCTCATTTTGTTTCTTCAAACATGTGGAAGCGCCACAACACCATCATGAGGGGAATTGTATTATTTCATATAACTTTTTCTCTATGATCTTAGATCATCACTGGTCGCACATTGTTAAAATGATCATCCTCTAACTATATTACAATTAAAGAGAGTACATGTGAGGGGACTGGTATGTAATTCCTTAAGAGGGGTAAATGAAATGCATCATGTACATTGGCCATATTAGGTTGAAGTGCTATTGATAGTCCACATCCCAAAACCGATCAACAATCTCAAAGGGTCTGATGTACCTAGGAAATAACTTCACCTTAATTCCAAAATCATGACCTTATTCCATGGAGAAATGCATAGAAATACCATGTCACCAACTATAAACTCATTGTCTCATCGACGGTTATCTGCAGAACTCTTCTGTCGACTCTAGACCACCATGATATACTAATGAATGGTTTTCACCTTCTTCGCCATTTCTTCGACCATTTTGTATCCTAGCAGCTTATGCTCATAGACATCATCCTAACAAGCCGGTGTTCTTCACCTCTTTTCATACATGGATTCATAAGGTTCCATTCAGATGCTTGAGTGGAAACTGTTATTGTTGGAGAATTCAACCAATGCAATATGTTGGTCCCACACACCTTTGAAGTCCAAAGAACACACTCTCAACATGTCCTCAAATATTTAGATAGTCTACTCGGATTGTCCATCAGTTAGAGAATTATAAGTAGTAGTGAAGTTCACCTCAGTTTATAGATTGTGTTGAATGCTCTTTAAAAACATAGTGGTGAATCATGGATATCAGTCAGATACAGTAGTTAGTGGGACTCCATGTTGTTTTACCACTCCCTTGATATATAGTTGTGCCTGATGAAACAATGAGAAATCCTCCCATATTGCAATGAATTATGCAGACATTATAAGAGGATCCAAAAAACCCATATTTCATTGTTTCGTTTGGATGTTTTTGGAATTATGGTGACAAATACCATGGGGATTCTATCCCATTTCCATGCCAGTATGGGAAATGTTTGCATCATCCCATTAGACTTTTTCCTCTCTGACATCACTTTTTGAAACAGCAGGAACATTGATGTATACTTAGTGATCTCTTTTTTCATATTATCTCACCAATAATTATCTTGGAGGTATCGATGCATCTTTGTGTTTCCTGGGTGAATTGAGAAATTCGAACTATGTGTATCATCTAAAAGTGGTTTCTTCTTCTCTAGACTTGAATGAACACATAGTATTTCCCAAAGTCTCACAACTCTTTCTTCATTAACATTGAACTCTATGGATTTTCGTTTTCTAATAGCTTCCACTTTTTTATGAATTCCCACATCATCCTTTTGAGCATCCGTTATCCTTTTCATAAGAGATGGTTGAGAAATAATTTGTGAATGGATTGATGATATTCCCTTCTTTATGATTCACATGTCCATCTTTACCAATTTTAAGAAGATTAGATCCTTCCAAATTCTCATCAATGATAGAATTTATGGGTCCTTTCTATTTACATCATCTTCCACATTCTTCACTTTACCATGGTGTTAATGGATTGAGTAGTTATTGTTTTTGATCATATCTAACAAATTTCATTGGCACATGTTCATCTCTTTATGTGTGAATATATACTTTAAGTTTTTTCGGTCTGTATATATTTCACACATCTCACCAAAGTGATAATGCCACCATATTTTTAAAGTGAATATCACCGTAGAAAACTCTAAATCATGTCGTGGAAAATATTTCTCACAATATATCAATTTACTTGAAGCATTGACAATGACTTTTTCAATTTTTATCAACACATATCCCATGACCTTCGTCAAATAAATAGTGAAAACCACCAAAAAGTTCTCCACTTGGGGTTATTATGATCACATGCGTAGTGATAACATCCTTTTTAACTCCTTGAAGAAATATTCAAATTCATCACTCAATGCAATCTTTACTCCCTTTCAAGTTTTCTTGGTAAATGGTTTGTATAGTAGTGAGAAATTTCTCACAAATCGTTGATAATATCCATCTAACCCCAAGAATCTTTGGATATCTTTTATTGATGTTGGCCTTGACCATCCCTCAATTTCATCTGGATTGGTGGGACCCATAGATATCCCATTGCTTGTGATGATATGGCCGAATAATGAGACCTCCTTCAACCAGAACAAATTCTTTATATACATTCCAAAGAGGTTCCCCTTAAGAAAGGTATCTAGTACAGTTCATAGATGCACATCATGATCCTCCTTGGGTTTGAAGTATATCATAATATCATCTATAAAGTCTAGAAAAAAATTTTCCTGTTAATTACTAAAGACTCTATTAGTCAATTCAATGATTATTGCTAGAGATTTAGTGAGTCAAAAAGGCATTACTATGAATACATATTGCTTGTATTATGTATAAAATGCAGTCATGGGGATATCTTCTTTCTTCACCCTTACTTTACATTATCCTAACCACAAATCAACCTTGGATTAGAATTTTTCTACACATAGCTGATCGAACGTGTCATCAATTCATTTGAGATGATACTTGTTCTTTACTGTGATTTTGTTAATCTCACGATAATTGATGCAAAGGCGCAATGAGACATCCTTCTTCGGGACGAAGAGGACTGGTGCACCCCATAGTGAAGCACATGTCATAAACAACCTTTATCTAGATTATCCTGTAGTTATTTCTTCAGCTTATAAAGCTCCACAATAGAAATTTTATATGGAGTCATGGATATTGGAAACACCCCAAGTATAATATCAATTGAGAATTCAACATCCCATAGAGGAGGAAGAAAAGTCAATTCCTTGGGGAACACTTCAAAAAATTCAATCGAAATAGGCATGTCTTCAAGGATGGTTGCATCTTTATAATCAATCATCTAAGCTAGATACATGTTCTCATAGTGTAGTAATATCAATTCTTGAGATGATGGAGCTTAAGAAGAATCATCTATCTCATTGCACTTGTATGGAATCAGGGGTTGATTCTCCACATGGAGAGTGATTTCACTCTCACAACAATTTATGTTGGATCTATATAAGTAAATCCAATCAATGCAAAGAATTGAATCATATTAAACCATAGGGGGTATAACGAGGTTCACCAGGAAATTCAATCACCAGATTATGATAGGGGAAGAGTTATATTCATGGGATGCAATGATTTCTCTATTTTTTGTACTCATCGACATCATTACATCCATTCTTTGTGGTGGTTCTAGGATTTTTCTACTAAACATTCGTAATATAAAATAATATGTAGAAACAAAATAAAAAAGTACGTTGTTTATTTTTTAATGAATATATAGCATACCTGCAACCACTTCATTGTCGGGGTTCACTTCGAAAGTAGTTATGGAAAAAGCACGCCCTTTCTGCCTTGGAGGTTGATGGTTTCCTATGAAAATAATTAGATTAGATCACTGATTTGCAAGATTACCTGGTTCATTGTAGTTGTAGAAATGAACAACACATTTAGGATATGATATCTTATTCCTCTCCTCTATTGTTCCTGTGAGTTTTTCTTGTCATCAGTTAAGAGCTAGTTTCCCTTCTCATCCCCACCTAAAGCATTTCCTTCTCTGCTTCAGGCAATTTTGGGGGTGCTTCTTTCCACACCATCAGCTAGTGGGGTGGTCGATCTTCATAGCACCATTTGATTTATCAATCAGACATCCAGTATTGAAGTAAACCTTATACTTATTATCCCCATGATTCCCCTGAGATTCTATGATCTCCATTTCAACCTTGAGGGCACATCAGATAATTTCCTCATAGCTCTCAAAGTCACGGATTGTCAGCGCTTTCCATAGGATATAATTCAGCACACCAAAGATGTGGTCAACATTGCATTTGTGGGTAACACAAACACCAGCGGCATATTGTGCAAGCCTTGTGATGTTTTACTCATATGCATTGATAGATTCATCGACTTTTTGATTGAGGGAATGGAAGTCCCATTCCATCTTAATTCGAAGGTTGCAAGGGAAATATTTATTCGAGAACATTTTCTGGGAATCCTTCCATTCCAATGCCTCGGTCTCTTCCACAGGCTTCGTATATTTGATCAATGTCCACCATTGATTGACATCACCTTCCATATGATAAGAATCCAAGAGTAATTTCTCTTATGTGTAACATTGAAGGATGGAGATTATTTTTTCAATGGATTTGAACCATTGTTCATCGTTTGAGGGAACATACGATCCATTAAATGTTGGAGGCATTAGTCTCATGAAGCTCTCGATAAAAACTTGTTCTTTTTTAGAGGGGGGGGGGGGGTGAACGTTCCTCATGACACATGTATCTATTAAAATATTGAGTTAAATGAGAGAAAATGGTGATAATGTTCTCTATTCCCGCTCCCATCGGTTTGGGAGTCTCATTTGTAGAGTCATCACATTGGTCTGCAGATCAGTTGTTAGCACGAGTCCTCCAATTATCAACCATTGGCTAGAATAAAAAGAATTATAAGGGTAACACATAAAGGGTAATCCAAGGAAAAAAATGATGACTTATAAATAACCTTTATTTCCTTAACATATGAATCCATAGGATTCAATCTATGTTATTCATGATTTACATTCAAACATATATTCATAGGGGAATTCGTTTTAATTCCCTTAATAAGGGTTCATACTATGATTTTGAAATTACACAAGCATATCCCCCAGAAGATTCATAACCTAGATTGTAGCAAGGCCTGTTTTCGTGCACCAGTTCCCATTTGAGTATATCTCAATGTGGTGTTATCAGGTTTTACCCCTAGTATACAAATGTTCTAGAGCCGCCTCTACCTGCTCGTATCCATACAGTGATGCATTTTATTGATAAACCACTTACTCAATACGCCTAAAAACATTTTCATTTTTTATAATTATTCTAATTTTTAATTTTCACTAGGGTTTTCTAATCCTAATACCAAAAATAACTAAACCTATGCTCTGATACAAACTGTGACAACCCTTCTATTTATTACTCACTTAAACCACATTTATTACATAAAATCATCTCTTGATACAACATAAATGACCAAGAGGTGTAGTTTCTTTGGGGATTAGGAACATTACATAACAACATAGAACATAAAACACACAACATATTTATTGATAACTTACATTACCTGACCACTACATTCTCTCATAATTTTCATTGCATGGTGGTAACCGAAGGACATGCATAAGAAAACGGTGAGATGTAAAGCCCAGTATGTGAATAAACATGGAATAACATGAATAATTAAATACTTATAGGTCAATAAGAATATTAATTGATAATAAAAGATACATAAACATAAATTCATGATAAAGCATGACAATCTTAACATGGAAATGTTGCAACAATCTTTAACATGGAATTTGAATGAGCCAAGTTTCATTGCACACGATGCTTGCGTAAACCGTCATTGCACATGAAGCATTATTGAAGCATCACTTCACCTGAATTAGCATGAGTCACCACACATTACACATGAAATATCATGATACAATAATTTACCCAATGCATTTGAGCGCTATGAAGGATCACCCTTCTTAAATATTTCATTTCATGCATAAGGGTGCCACATGGATCATACAACAAGGAATCAATCATCATCATTTTTTTCAAGATAAAGGGATTTTGAATACATACATGAAGCTTTATAATCAATTAGAAAATGTTCATAATGGTGCATACACTTGATAGAGAAATGGTCATGGTATTTAATACACATTGACATTGTTTTGGAAAATCATAGTGTAATTTCAACAGCATAACAACGTGACATAAGGATTAATGAAAATGGATGATGAGAGAAAAAGAGAATATCATCATATGTAAATTAAATGGATAGTAAGGGGTCATATAGATACAAGTCCCAACATACGTAATGGAATTTAGATGCATAATAAAAAATAATTACTTGGATGTAAAAGGGGAGAGTGAAATCCGAGCAGGAATTTTTGCATGGTAAGAGGTGTACATGGGAGGAGTTAATGAGAGGGAAAGGGGTATCACATCATCCAAACATAAATACGGTAGTATGGGGAATGTTCATAATCACAACAAAGCATTTTTATTTGAAAATAAAAGGTCATAATAGTATTATGAAACATGGATAAAAAGAGAAAGGTTGAAATCCCTTACATGGAAATGTGATCTCAAAGGATTGAGAGAGACTTCTGGGGAGAATGGGGAACCATGGGAGGATTTTAGAGAGATGAAGGAAGGGGTTATTTAAACACTCAAGGGATTGAGTGGAGAGAATGTGAGAGCTTTGTTGAGCTTATATAGGAAATGAGAGGGAATTTTTTATTATTTAGGTTTCAGACACCTCACATTAAACTAATTAATACGAAAAACCAAACCAAAGTTTTTGACCATGTTTCGTGCCAATGAGGAGTGGAAATAATTGTTTTATAAGTCCAATGGCCGAACATATTAAAATAATTAGATGTCTTATGAGGAAGTGACTCTCACTCTCATGGAAGACAATTTAAAAATAGAACATGTTTTTTAAGTAATAGAAGTTCCACAAAATCATTGTAATTTAAATAAAAAAATATAAACTCACATTATATTTATTCTAAAACATATATTGGATGAAACAAATATTTATAATATTTTATTACATCATTATTGGGTCATTATGTTGTCATAAATCACATTATATATATGAACGATATTTAATTTTTACCCAAAAATTTGAATGTATCAGAAAATTAAAAAAATTCATTGTTGGATAATTTCAACGTCCTGATTCAAAAAATAATATTCCTTTTATCTGTACAATTTTATATATATTTGAATTTTTACTTTTAATATGAAAATTTACATTTATCGAAAATTAATGGGTTTTGTCAAAAATAGTTTTCAAACCATAATATAAATTACAATTTCATTCATAAAATTATTTGATGATTAATATTTAATAAAAATTAATTTAATAATAATAATATTTTATTAAAATATTATTTAATTAAAAAATCCTTTAATTCATCAAAATAATTTTCATATTTGAATAATTATTAAATATACTATTTTTTCTTTAAAAAATATTTACAATTTAACATAACTAAAACGTATGCTCATTTTTTATAAAAAATAATCTATATAGTCATACTTATAGGGTCTTTTTACATAACCCCATATATCACCCGCATAAGATCGAAGGATAAGGTGTGCGATGGTGACAGACTCTTGGGTTGGCTCTGATAAAATCACTTGTGTGGTAATCTCTATTAACTTCTACTTCTCCCGTAGTCAGTTCCGCTCAAGCTTATCGAGTTCAAGATCGGATTGGGCTTGGACAAGAGCGAAGACCAATGAGGCCACCGCCTTTCCGAGCTCCGACAAATGGGCTTTGTATGGGGATAGACTACTGGATAGGGCCATTACTTCATTTTTCTGAGTAAATTGGATTTGTTAAAGACATGTATTTATACTAATCATGCGATCAATGTTCAACAACTATATTTTCAACGGTCACAAATAATAACTGTATATTAGAATCCAGAAACATAAAACCAACAAAGATCACATTTATAACCCTAATTTTATATTTAATTAGACCAAGAGTAATTTTAATTAATGTATGATTGGGTCGTAACATAAGGAGGATGTGATCAACATCTTACTATGGTTGAGTTCTCATAAAAAAATATTTGTTACTCCAGAATCCAAATGGTTCCCATTGAATCCATTTTTGGGAAGAGGTGTAGAACACAAGTAACATTGGATTATGTTTGGGAACACAATCTTCGAGGTCCTGAAATAGTTGAGTAAATGTTGTAAATGGTCAATATTATTCAATATAACATCAAGGATACTCATATAGACATACGAGTTAGACTGAAAATCTTTGAAGATAAGTAGAGATTGATTTTTGGAAACATGGTGTTCTAATGAATATGTCCAAGGAATAATGTGTTTTTATTTGGGAAGAAGGGAATGTGTAGTCAAAGATACATCATTCCATTTGAGATCCTTGATCGCATTAGAGGTGTGACTTATCAATATAAACTCCCACCTAACCTATCGAAAGAAAATTTTTTATTCCAAATATCCAACTTATCGAAGAATATACATGAAACCTTACGTGTACTCATTATTGAGGTGGAAATGTTAGAGAATAAATTTCCCTTTAATGATCATCTGGTAATGATAATTGGTTTTAGTTACAATGTTCTATGATATAAGACAATTCCACTTGTCAAAGTGTTGTGTAGAAACCACATGTTTGATGAAGTAGCGTGGAAATCATAGTAAATGAGGAAACAGAGTAACCCATACCTATTTTCAAATGAGAAATAAAAAAATAAGGGTTAAATTTCTAAATAGCGGAATATTTTAATGTCATGTATTATTATAAATATTATATTCATTATAATTTAATTAAATTTATTATTTTGTAATAGGTCTATTGAACAATATGATCATATATGATTTTATTACCCAATTTAAAACATTATTTTTTATAAATACCATTAATAGAATATCCATTTAACAATGATCACATGAATAGTACAAATATAGGGTTTTAAAAAAATCCAATTGACACAGAAAAGAGAGTGATAGTCTACACTAGTAGGATCATACCCTTTGAAGCACATTTCTCAAAGATTCTGAGTGTGTCAAAAAACAAATGAGATTTTCCCTTGACAAAAACAAATCAATGATCTAACAATTTAATCATTATGAAAACTACTTATGAGATAACTTCCAAATCATTGGGATTATAGCCCAAACCATGTATATTAAACCACCCCTAAAAGTATCAACATCACACTCCTTACCCATATTGTGTTTTCTACTGTATTAATGGGATATGTGTTAATACCATAGAATTAAGTGTATGTACATTATTTTTTATTAGATAATGAATATTTTTATTCAATTACTACTAATTAATAAATTATTTTTTATTTTGAAACAATAAAAGACAATTTTTATTTTTTGGGAAATATTTTCATTTATTTAATGAATTTATTTTGATTAATTAACCGATGTTTCAAATAAATAATATTTTTATAATATATTCTTATTAAATAGTATATTGTAACTATAAATTATCATGATACTTTAATAATATAAAATGTACTTTTTATAAGTGTTCAAAAATTATTATCATTAAAAAATTTGAATTTATCATAAAATGTTGATTATTATTTTAAAAGATAAACTACACATATTTATAATACAATTTACATAAAATAAATATTATTTTTTGAATATTAATGTCGTTATTATGCTATAATGAATTTTCATATTTTTTGAGACAAATAAAATTTCGGGAAAAAATTTAATTCCATGTAAATAAATGGTGTGTATTATTATATAATAATGACCCAGATGAGATCTAATAAATAATAAAAAAAATACATGAAAGAAATATACAATTTATATTTAAATTATTGGTACTTTATGTTAATTTGATTAAAATTTTAATGCCCTTGTAAATACTCCAGAAACATTAATATGTTTTAATGTTTTAAATTCATTTCATTATGAGTGTGGCTCATTGACACATAAGAAAGGGTTTTATATTATTAATATCAGACCATGTACTTATAAAATAATGAAATCTATTTCCATTTGCTAGATCCCAAGTGAAAAAATCTTGGGGTTTTTTTTTGTTTTGGTTATTTTATTACACAGAGACGAAAACTTATGTTCAAGAAAACATAAATAAATCCACAATCCTTTTCTATATAAACCCACCCAGGCTCCCATTTTACATAAATAAAAATCCATAGATCATAAACATAACCTTCTATAAAATAAAATGAGTTCTCTTGATTGATCGCCCATTCTCTCAAGACGCTCCGCCTAAGCATTTTATTCCACACACTCATGTAAGGGATCTTTTCCTTATCATTTGAAATAATGATTCTTTATTATATTATGCCTTATATTTCAAATTTATAGTGATGTGATATATCATCCCAAGTTTCTATTACATTAATGTTTACTTCAAAATGCTTATAGACCCCTTTTATCAGATTAACACATTTTATTAATTTTTGTGTTATATCGTTATTCGGCTGAAATAATATCATAATAATCCATACTAAAAAATGTATAGTGATTACTCATACAAAATTCCTATCAAGGGTGTTATCATTTATCCAGATATATATAATTGATTTCGGAATCACATGTATATATTCTACGTTCATTGATTATCGAAAAAAATATAATGATGAAAGAATCTATGTTAGATGATTTATGTTGGAAGAATAAGAATCCGATTGAAATGAATGTGATCGGTGAACCCGAAAACAATGTGTACTAAAAATAATTTTGTAATGTTTATTACCATGGTAAATCATGTTGGTATTGGGATTGAAAATGAATTTATAAATGTGGGTTTCTTTTATAATGTCATTGCAGTTATCCTCGGCCTATGTTAATGTTGCATTTTTCTGTAGTTTTAACATTCCCCTTATTGTCGTTATGTTTTCATGTTATATCATTCCACATGGTTTATGTTTATGATTATAGCCTTTTTAATACCCCATTGACATGACTTCTATATAAAACTAATTACCTCATAATGGTATAATATTTTCAGGCCATTACTGGGCATTATATATAGCCCCATTCTCATGAATGTCCCCTGGTTAACCCAAATAGTTTTAATTACAAATGAATAATATGTTCATGTTACAGAATATTTCAATAATGATGGTGTATTACTTGTTTTATTATGTTATATAATGTAGTAAATTCCTATATATTGTATAATTCGCGATCTTTTGGGTTGAAATATGTGTAATTTTCTGAATAAATCATGATTTAGTGTGTAATAAAGAAAATTTATCCTATAAAACACATGATGGACATTAGATATTTCGAATATTAATGTGGTTTATAAAATTTAAAAAAACTATTATTCATTATAACCATTGTTAAAGTAGTTATTATATAAAACTAGTATTATTAGTTTATTAAGGGTTATCATAATTTTTAATTGAGAATACAAATGAACGATGACCTAAACTAGTAAGATCATGCCTTATGATGCCAATTTATTTGAGATTATGAGGGATATATAACCACTGGGATTTTTCGATGATCAATCCCATGTCAAAATTAAACAAATATATCAAGAACAAAAGTGTCTATCATAGAATTTCCTGATCAACAAGATCACAAAAAAAATATGGCTTTCAAACCACCCTATAAATATCTAACCACCACACAACATTCACTTAGGGATTTAACTAGGGTAATAATTTGATATTTTCTAGACCCTAACATTAATTTTCAATGAATTAATCATAATATTTATCAAATTTTAATATTTCTATTTAAATGATTAGATAATGAGTTTGATAAAAATTGTATTTTGATATGATGAAAACATATGTTTTTTAGGAAATGTATTGTTTACATAAAAAACAATATTTTAATGAATTCCTGAATTATTGAAATAAAATAACATTTAATAAAATAATTATTTTTAAAAATGAATTATAATATAATTTTACAGTGTGAAAACTAATTTTTATAAAGTAATAAAACGACTATTTTCAATGAAAACATTTATTTAATTAAAATTTATTTTTATAAATAAGTGAAAATTTTTAGAATTGTAAAATATTTGGGATAAAAAAATATTTTCCAAATCATCACACAACAATTTTTCTACATTGTTGGATTAATAATTTTTTGAGAAAATAGAATTTTTGTGTCAATATTAAATACATTATAAATATATAGTGTTTATTATAACATAATAATGATGCTAAACTTGTTTAATATATTACATAATACTTATCCATGGGAAATTTTATTATTAAAACGAAATTCACTTTTAGGTTATTTGATTAATTTTATATCCCCTTATTAATTTTTTTAATGCTATATTTTATTTTTACGTTTTAATCAATTTTTCTTATACATGAGTAACCTTAACTCCACCAATGGTATAATTATAAAGATATCAGTTATTAAACATGTAAAATAATGAAATGAATTCACATTTCATGAAACCATGGGAAATATCCATGGGATCCATTTTTTGGATTACTTTACCATATAACTTCCAAAACCAAAATTTGGAAACTAATAATGAATTTTCTTCTATTATCAATATAAACACACTAAAAACACTTTTAACATCATAAAAAAATTTGATAATGCCATGACTCTACCCTTTCCTCATTAGATTCCTCCCATGATGTCTCAGGGTACTGAATATGTTCCTCCATATCTTTTTGACACCAACTATTAATGTATGGGATCCTCTCCATATCCACATTATTCAATCACCTCAATTATATTTTACCATTTTAATTCAAATTTCACATTTTTTATTTGATTTTTCACAACTCTATTAATTCCATTTTGATTTAAAAGTGAGATAATACCCAATTTTATCTCATTAATTCTTCCCAAGAACCGTTACACACTCTAATAATTTATCAGAATTATCTTGTGATTTTTTCATGCCAATCATTTTTGTGGTTAATACCCATTTTTATTTGCACTCATGACTATTCAACATAGTGTATGTATCCTTAATTGATAGGGGATTTCCATGTATATACCTTTCACTCCTTGAACATGGGATTACAATTTATGAAATTCATCATTATGCATTATGATTCATCTGGTATCATTATTCATGTTCATTATATGGAAATTATTAGTGCACCCAGATAACAGTCCATTGTATTTAGAAAGGTTTTATTCTCCTGTGAAATCATTAATGCAATTATTTAGTAATCCTAAACCACTATTGGAAATATTACACAAAATTTGATATCTTGGTGGTCAGCCTTGTCATATGATTATATTCTATTTTAATTTTTTCACCACATTCCCATGTTAACTATATCATATAATGTTATACTATGGCTTAGTACTCAAGATTACGATTATCACCTCTCTTATATTTCCTCAATTTTCCTCTTATATCAGATGTGATGATTAATATTTTCTTGCGATTTTTATTCAATAAAAAATATTAGTATCGTAAAAAATTTATTATGTTTTCCCCCAGGTTATCTCTTTTAGTTTTACAAGACCTATGGAAATTTTGGATTAAGTTAAAAAAAAATTTCAATTTATTATTACACATGAATGAAGCCGATGTGCATTATATGTAAAATATCATGGACAAAAGGAATTAATATATTTTTATATTTTTTTTAGTGTGTAACATTTTTTTTTAAATCATGAAATAATATGTATTAAAGATATGTATTTTCATATTTAGTATCATAGATAAGTCTAGTTATATTTGGGATTATGATTACAAAGTTACACTTCACACCATAAGTATAAGTCTAAACATATTAGAACATACCTGAAATTATTGATAGTGTATATAAATTTGTTTCTATGAATATATATCTTTATCTAGATACTAAAATTGTATATTTATATTACATATATGTGCAATGGAGTTTCATTACTGAAAAGGTAAAATTGAGCTTCACTTGATTGTTACCTAGTTCATAAAAATGGGAATTGTTACAAAAACGATTTATCACTAATGAAGAAGTTTCTCTGGAAGTTGATAAAATTATATTATAAATTGTAATAATAAAAAGTTTCCATAATATATTGTTAATATATAGACCATGGAGAACATATATTTCATCCAAGAAATTCCTATATTAAGGAATATATATATGTTTTAATGGAAATAATAATATAAGAGTTGAACAAATCATAGCATGGTTAGGGGATGTGAGGGTTCAATTTATTTCCAAATCACTAATGTTGAGTCACCATTGACACTCTTAATAGAAAATACCAATAGATCCACCATCAATAACTGGGTCCAGACCATCTTTCTAAAGGAAGGTGGTTAGATGGGTTTCCAGAACCATTGAAACCTAGGGACTCACATTGGTTTAGTGTAAAGGTGATTGGTCTCATCAAAAACTTTATAGAGTAATCTTTTACTACACTGGGACACCCATATATATTTACAATTGGTTCATGAATCACTTCCTAATATTGATACGAGAGTAGTTACCGACATAAAATGATCAAAGTTTTTCTATTATTATACTTAGAAGATCTTGATCTCATTAGACAACCAATATATATATATATATATATATATATACGAATATACATTTGATTTTTAGTAATGAATTTATTATTATATGTTGAACCTACATAACTATGCACTTTGGAATTTTCATCCTTATATGAAGGTGGATAATATTTTGAAGATTGAATTGAGACAATACAAGGCATCCTACATATCCTATTTGTTACAATAATAAAAAACCCCATAGTTGGTAAAATCCCATTTAGTTTAATGTCATTCCAAAAGGACATATGTGTTAGAAAATTGCAAGTAGATATTTTATATCGAGTGTCAAATATATTTCCTATGTATCTTGTTCATAGTAGGAATTATATTTATCGTGATTTGATCAAACACATGGGATTGGCCCCATTTTAGATTCCCTGGTGTGGGGGATGATTATATCATGCCACTCATAATGGGTTACATAATATGATTTCCATTGATGGTAGGGATTCAAAATTTGATATAGTTGACTCTTTCACTTCCCTAAGACAACGTGAGATATTATTAGTGTGATAAAATTGGGATATCGGGTAATAATATTCACTCCATGTGGATATGAGGCATATGTGTTGGCACTACCATTGGAATATTTTAATATGGTGCTCAGGCCTCACTGAGTTTTCCTACATGTTATAATTATGGTAGGAATAAAATTTTGCATAAATTAGTTGAATTTTCATTCCACTAATGGATAAGGTGGTATGATTTATCCATGGGAATGATTATTACTCGATGAAAGACATATTTGAGGAATTTAGGGGTGTAAAATAACGTGGATGTAATATTTTTGGAGATAAAGCATTACAAATGATTCATCTACATCATGGTTATGGAAATAATTACTGTTCTTATCATTCAATTATTTTTGGAGTACACAGTGATGATGTTCACTTTTTCAAAACATGTCAAATTATGTCACTGGTCATGGATTACACACTGATTTTTCCTTTTTCTTTATTTAGTTTGAAGAAGATAATGAAATGATCATAGAAACTCCCTAATCCCATGTTATTTTCCCTCTTTTGATAAATAAGGAAATGAAAATAATAAATCCCAAAACATATAGATGTGGAACATAAACACACATATATATATTTAGACGCTTAATATAGTGCTTGGGCCTCCTGGAGGCATCTTACATATCCTCATTTTTTTATAAATCAGATTCATATTAGTTCATTTTAGCAAGGATTACTCACTTTTGATTAACTTGTAATCAATTCTTAAACACTAAATGTATCCTTTATATATCTATATAAAATTGTAATTATCTTGTTAAATAATAGAAGTTATATAGTATAATATGGAGTACATGTCATTAGGTTATCGTATGACCATGTGTGAATCTTTTAGGGGACATTACAAGACCTGGATGGTTGAATCTTGAATCTATCACATGATCCCGATTGTGTTTTATGAGAGCATCGCTATACTTGGATGGATGATCATGGAATCCATAACATTATCCCACGTAAATTGTTTTGATCACATTTCATGACCTGGAAGGATAATCATAGAATCTAGCATATGATCCAGGATGACATGCTTAGATGGAGTTTCATGATCATGGTGACTTCCCAATCGTGTCGTTGTAAATGATGGATGGAACACATGGAGGGTATCACAATAGTATATGTGACATGTCTCATAGGGAGATTAATGTTCATGGATAACATGTATTCACGGCACTATGAGAGTTATAGGACACATCTCTAGGACATCATGAGATTTGGATATACTATCTAGAGGATGTCAAGGTATCTAGTTGTTATTACTCATTGTAATCAAAATACTTATATAACATGTACTCATGTCAACTGATCTTCTTGAGGACCTATTTGAAGGACATCAAGTGGTCTGGATGGCATACCCGGAGGGTTTTGAGTGAATGGGGTGGCATGCCTAGGGGGAATCATGTGAATTTTTTTTGACATGTCTTGGGGACATCACAATATCCAAATAGTATACCCAAGAATTGTACCATGATCTGTGTGACAATTCATAGTGTTGTCGTGTTATATGTATGGTCTATGTAATGTATATAAGGATCACAAAATATGCTCATTACACAATTCTCAAATATAATTAATTTTTTCTTCTACTGTTTCTTGATTATTCCTCATATGTTTTCAATGTTAAATTGTTTATTTGATGAAAAATATATAATTTATATTGGATGTTCTTCACAAGACCCACCAAAAGTCCCTTGGGTGATCAATAAGTAATAATGTGAAGTTCCTATCCATTTTTCATGATTTATTCGGTTGTTTTCTATATCTTACTTGATGGAAAACATCCTGGTCATGAGATTTTCTAGTTTGAGAAATCTACTCTAATGTCTGAGTGTATCGACGTCAGGATCAAAATAAAAATTACCTACATATTTCATTATAGGGTGGGTGAATTATAGGCCTCTCCAACCATGATATTCTATACTATTCATTTTTATGCAAATCTAGGATGGGTCGGTGGATATCATTGATCCATTCACATTTTGAGATCCCTATATATGTATTTCTGGAGACATATCATTATTTCTAATGACCGTGAGATCATCCCGGCGGTGCCTCTTTATTGTATTATTTCTAATTAATGGGGTCTCTTAAAATCATGTGGGCATTATGAGGGTCTTCCATATCCTCAATTCTACATATCTAAATATATTCCCAATATCTGGAGCCCAACATAATGTCATTATCATGATCTAAAAATAATTCTTTAGGACCATATTCAAGATAAGTCTTGGTTTCTATTGGGAATTAACAATATTTGTATATCTCGTTGAATGGATATTGTGAGATCTTGTGGAGTGCATGAGCATGTCTCACGAATTTTATAACCACAAGAGGCTCTTAAATTTTCTATTGTTAGGATTATTTGATTTTTCAACTGGTAAGGGATCTTGTATTCATGAATTAATGTTGTGAAACTTAATAAAATTTGACATTGGGGATGCAAAGTGAAACCATCAAAAAGTCTTCGGGTGATGCATAGGAATTAACACGGGTGAACCCTTCTATTTTGATTTTTCTCCAAATGGGTAAAATAAGTTATCGTGGGTTCATCATGTGTGTTTTATGATTGCAATAGGCTCCAAAGTATTTTATAGTTTTTGAAAAAATTTCAGTTAGTTTTTTTACATATTAGTATCAAGCCACGTCACAATTCCTATGACTCTAGGCTTCACTTCTATAAACTATTACAGGATTACTAGTTGTCTAGGATATTTTCATAGGCACAAAAGTCATATCATGAGTGTTCTATAGGTTATATAATTTATTATATGTTTCACATGATTAATTCGAGTTACCTTCTACTGGTCTCATTATCGTTATCCTTTTGGATGTCTTAATGACCCGCATGTGCTATAATACATATTCTTCATTTAATATTCATGAGAAATAATATCCAGAATTATTTATATATTCATTTTATGATGTTTTCAATGCTTATTTGGTTATAATAAATAAAATAAACCCCAAAGGAGTGATATTTTTGGGTACAAGGGATATATTCTATGGTAAATAAATGCGCACATAAGGCTCTGGAACAATCTCAAATTAATGTCTTTTGAAAAACATTTTTTTTCATGTCTATATGATGGGCCTCACAAGTTTATTAATTTTTTTCATTCTTTTATACCCAATTAATGTTCTGTTGTTTTTTAAGGCATTTTATATTGGTCATCTATTTTTTTAGTTTAGATTATTTTATTTCAAATTTTCTATTACTATTGTTTAGTTTCATTAGCTCAGAACATCTAATTTTTTCATTTAATTAATTTTATCTCAGGCCAAAAATTCATTTAGTTTACATTCATTTATCTTGATCCTTAATGATGGATAGTGAATATGGGGAACACATCCAATAGATAACCCAAAATACACAAAATATCTATTGAAATAAACAATAGTGTGTTTGCATCTCAAGTGGATTAGAGATCCTTTCTTGCTATGAGGTTATGCCTCTAAATACTAGTTATGGGCCCTTACGAATTGGCAGTATTATAAAATAGAGGTCTCACAACCCTTTTCCAAGGTTCATGGAAATGTAATGGATATACTACTATTTGAGGGATAAATAATATGGAAACATAGTCCACCAAGATTGTTATATTGTTGGTGATTTAAATCAAAACCAATAAGTTTGAGCATATAAATATGGAATGGTGTAGACATTCAGGGGATAAACCATAACACCATGATGTGTCTAGTTCCACAACGGTGTTACGATGACTAAAATTTATTGTGGATAATTTTTTTGTTAAGAGGAGATTCCTTTAGTTGGAGGTATTGATCTCGTATTCATTCATAGTGTGGCCAAATAGTGTGGTCTCCACCATTATATTGGGTCCATGAATGATATTTTAAGACTCAAGAATCTTGATTATTAAGTGTGGTATAGATGAGATTATATCTAGGATGTTTTCTATAACCCTATGTAAATTTGTCTCTTAAATATTATGGTCACATCAAATGCATCATGGTTTAAATCAGATGTTGTGGGCCATCAAAACGTTTGAGAATTGAGTTTCAAGTCACTTATTTGAGAAAGACTAAAAAACAATGTTTTAAAACATCAAGGATGCTGAATCCACAAGAATTATCTGGTTATTATAATTGTATGTCATAGACCATTGTGTGTTTTTTACTAAGGATGATATAGAAAAATTATATCAATGATAAACTAGAACACTCTCATGTGATGATTTCTTCCACAACAATGATAGGATTATGAGGATAAGGAAGTTCTTTTTCAATGTGAGATATATAGTTGATGACCTCTGGTACATATGCTGGATCTGTAGGAATACATGCATAGTAAAAAATTATTAAATGATGATGAGAATAATTTCCAAGGGCCATATAAGTTTTATGGTGATATGAGGCACTCAAATCATGGAGTGTGATTTGTGGAAGGTCTAATATATGTGAAGGGTTTGATCAATCTAAAATTCTTGCCCCCAATTTCACCATATATTCCCTATAAATCATTCGTTTACACCAAATTTTTTTAAACCACTAAAGATGTTGAGTTTAGTGAGTGAAGACATCAATTTTGTTACAGGATTCCAAAAGAGGGATTTTGACCTGAAATGGTTTATGTCTATTTAATTATATATTTAACATCATTCAATTTGAGTCATTATATGATATAATTCATGGTTGTAATGATTTAAGTAAATTGATGTTAGTTTACGGTTGTGACTAACATTGACCTAACATAGGGAAATGTCACACAACCGCTCAATAAGGATGCTTAGGGCCAATAATATATAAACATCCTTATGAGCATGATATGTATATTTTTTAAATCATGGATTTATGTTCTTGTATATCGAGTAGTGCTATGGGACAATCATGTTGTGGATGACCCAGAACACCCTCAACTGTTGAGTTCTTCCATAGTTATGTTAGTATCATAAGGATATGAAATCCATTCTTAAAGAGATAATATGTACATGGTTGGTATGTTTAAGAAATTTATACATTTATATAATGATCTAAAAGAGATACCTCATTTTATTCAAAGGTCATGAATGGATTTTTGGAAACCCTAGGTGCACTAATCAGGATGATACATATAAGGTTTAGGTGCTGAAAATATGGTGAAAGAATAATTTACTATTTTTAATCGGGATAAGGATCTACTGATATGTTTATAAGGATTGATTATGTGTGATTTTATTCTCCATTTATCATTATTTAGTGGGTAATTATTTTTCGTGTAGTTTTAATTCCATGTGACCATGACATTTTCCGTGATTATTACCATCTTCTGTATGAACAAATTTTTTTCCATATAGTTTAACATAATTCACTAATGATGTGGGAATTGACGTGAAACATTTTTCATGGTATAATACATGGGATATCAGTCCATATAGTTATACGACTCAAATGAAGCTAAAATGGTGTTTAACGGATTATCACCTATCTAGTTAGAGTGACATTTGTGAATATGTTTGTAGAGACCCGAAGCCTGACGTACATGGACATTACATTACTTTTGCGGAATACTTAGTACATAACAAAAACACACACATAAGGATCGTAATAGTTTAGGGTCTTTGGAAACTCGGAACGTAATCTCCTAATCATGGTGAAAGATCTTCAATATCTCCCATAAAGATCTTCCCTTTTTTTTACCTAAAACCTTTCTTTATATCCTGGGGAAAAGAAAACATAAAAGGGTGAGCTCAAATGCTCAGTAAGGGTAAACAAAAGAAAAATCAATCACATCATATTCATAAGAACATAACTTTTGGAAATCTTAACCTGCAAAAGAGAGCATAATTTCATAACATGGGATAAATCATAGTAGTGAAATGAAATCCCAATAAGCATAACATAAAACATGAAACATTGTGGCATACACACATAATCATATAGAATCATTTCTTGTTAGTCATGACTCATTTCCAAGACAATCTTAGTGGACAAAGTCCCTTTCTGAATCGAGTCACCCTCGTTTCAGTCCTGTTTCACTGAACCGGTATAACCTACCATTCCAGCCATGTCTATCTCATGAGATATGAAATCTTTACCCAATGCATTGGAGGGAGATATAGGTCTCACCAATCTTATAATGAATCCTTTCTTATGTGTGCCACATAATCATAAATCATACATCATCGCATAACACATGTAACAAAAATGGGATTCTTGAAACATCATGACATCATAAAACAAATCATATAAGGTAAATGACTTCATCAATGTAATATTAGGGATAAAAACAGAACCCTATATTATCTTAGATGGAAAATAATTTTGATAAAACATTTGAACTCCATTCTTGAGGAAAATATCCTTTCTACTTCAAAAACACTTTTCCTTTCTTAAAATAAAATTCTAAACTAAAAGAAGTTGATTAAAAATAAACTTGAAAACTTTTAAAGGAAGCTTCTTGGAAATAATGTTTTAAAAATCCATTCATTCCGTATAAGTTAAAAAAAACATTCTTCTCGTACGTTTGTCGGAAAAGTCAAAAAACTACCTTGTGCGAAAAATGACAAAAGATTCCTTTCATATATTTTACTAAAAACTTACCGAAGGGTAAAATTGGATTTAAAAAAATTGTAGGTGGATGGAAATTATATTACATATTGAGGAAACATGGATGTGGATGATAAAATACACCCCAGTAAATACTAAAGTATAAACAATCTCGGATAAAAAATGAGATTGTGATATTTCCCTTACCTTAGGTCCGACTTGCTTTGTAAGTGTCTGAACCTCCTGTATAATGATTTAAATAATGTCATTCTCTTATTACAGAATCATATTCATTGTTATGATATCATATATGGTTCAATTATGACTTTATATTACCCGTTTTTTTGTAAATTCCATGTTAAAGAAGCGTTTTGGGTAAAATCGTTTCATTTATCGTAGGTGTTTTGACTTGATGTTATTGACATTATTATTAATTATATCATGATTTACTTACTTCCAGAATATAAAATATGATTTATATATCATATATATTCAGTATATATATATATATAATAGATAGATAAATGAAATGAAAAACACCGTTCATGGAGACGGTAGTCCGTACGTACGCATGAACGTTGTTTTCCTTTCCTTATTGTCTTGAATGGAAGTAAGTAGATGACATACATATGTATATATATACATAAATCCAGTAGCTTTATAATGTCATATATTTCATTATTATTTCTTATATATACTTTATAATCATTCTTAAATGGTTAACATGGAGAATGAATCTCATCGCGTCGTGGAGACGGTAGTCCGTACGTACGCACGAGCGATGATATCATTTCCATAAATATTGAATTGAATTGGAGTGGATTATAAAATATATCAGAATCAATATGATGTTGTAATAACTATGTATAGTTATTCTTTACACCATTATACCCATCCATGTAAGGTGGTGGTGGAAAATAGATTACACCACGGCGTGGAGACGGTATTCCGTACGTACGCATGCGCGGTGATTTCTTATTCCGTAGGATGGATAGATGGTGAAATAGGGTTGTTTCATACTTATTATAACATATCATTATATGAGTGATACTGATGTTATTACTTCATAATGAAACAACTTAAGAAGAATAAGTGGAAGAAGAAATAAAGATGAAAGAATTGGTAACGGAAATTACCACTTCTTTGAAGCACCTCTTTGAGACCTCCACTTAGGGCACTAAAATTGGTCTTTGAGGAAGACCAGAACCTCTAGGATGTTTCTAGGGAAGTGGATAAGAGATTTTGGCAGGGGTTGGCCGAGCTTGAATGCTCAAATTGGTGTGAGGAGGAGGGGGAGGAGGTGTCCTTTTATAAGGGAGGAGAGGGGCACCTTAGGAATATCTCAAAATATTATTTTATATTAAAGTCAAAATCGGTTTATAATGGTTCCAAAGGGTCTTATTTCGAAGCTAAAGTGGGGATGGGTCGAAATACTATCAACAAATAGGATTTAGACAAGTTTAGGTTATTATTTTAACCTTATCAATTAGATTTAACTCTAAGTTAAATAATTTAACTTTTACCGTGTCTTTTTGTTTTCTTACACTATATGGTTAATACACTTACTATAACATGAAAAACGAACCCCAAATTGTTTATTATTAATCTATATATCTTTATCTAAGTCATTTGGCCGAACCTTATATTTTTAGGAATAAAATAACAATTAATATTATAATATTTGATTTAAAAACTATTTTGTGTCAATTTTGACACTATTTGATATATGATTTTTTTGAAAGTCATAACATAATTATATGTTAGAACCAAGTTGATTAAATCAAAAATAATATATCATAGTAACCTATAAAATTAGTTGAATTCATAAAAAGTCTCAAATTACATTAATTGTGGTGTTTATAACATCAATTATGTCAATATTTCATTAATAAGATAATTACTGCATCATCATTGTGTCATAAATAAATTAACTTATTTAATGTCTAAAAATTACAAATAAAATACCATTATGTAGGAAATCTTTTTATCTTTCTAATGAATATTTATAGTCTAATTTAACTTATGTATAACCCCATATTAAAAATTATTTACTTATTAAACGTTGATTTTAACTATTTTAACCCTTCTTTAAATAAATTAATAATAAAGGTCCTAATCTAATCCAAGTGGGGCTAAATGGTCATATTTTATTCCTAAGTTTGTTTTTGGTCGAATTTAACTTATCCAATAGAATTAGGACATGTGTTAGGGTTATAATAATATCATCTTTACCCTTACTTACCCTATTTACTTTTTACCGTGGTAAAAAAAAGTAAAAAGTTACTATTCACCAAAAATTATTTTCATCTCATTGAACCACATTTTAGTCCTTGATATTAACCATGTCTCTTGGATTTTCGAAATTCCACTCACAGAAGCGGTAAAATTAAGTTTTATGAACAATTCAGTTTTTTTTAACTACCACCTATTGGTTTCACTATTCATTGAAAATTGAAAGTTTTCAGAAAAATACCAAAAATTAGGCCTAAGCTATATTTGATATTATGAACTCAAAAATGATGTCTATTTTACCAAATTAAAAACATATCAGTTGCATTAACTAATTTTAAAATTAATTCCGTCGTTAAAACAAATAGCGTGTTTTTAAGAGATAATAAATATCAAAAGATTTAAACTTGTTTATAAGTGGTTTAAATGTGAAATTACATCCAATGACCATTATTGTATTAAATTGTAAAAATATATTCTAAATATACTTTAAAACCACTAAAATTAATAATTTATCACTATTAATTATTTCTATTAAAAAAGTTTTTTTTAATTAGAATTTAGTAATTTTCACTATTCATCAAAATATGAAAGTTATCCGAAAATTACCAAAATTTCACACTAAGCTAATTTCGATATTCCGAATCCAAAAATGAAATCCATTTTGAAAAATAAAATTTACAAAATTTCAAAAAGTGGTTATTACTATTCATAACGGCTAGTTTTAATAATATTTTAATAGCATATCGTTGTTTAGTGAAACTTGGTGTTGCGTACAACACACGCTATCATGGAAGGTCACGATTGCGTGTAATTTAAGCCAGGTCAGAGAAGTGTGTTGTGAAAGCTCCTTTTGGTGTAGCGTATAACACAAGACATTAATGAAATTAAAAAGAATATTTTTCATAAAATCTCAGGGTGTTACATTCTACCCCCTTAAAATGAATTTCGCCCTCGAAATTCTTCGGGGTTATAAATGGTTTACTATTCGAAAGTTTCTTTAATCGAAACCCACATCGTAAAAAGGAATACCAAATCCAATCTTTAAAAACGAAAGTATGAAACGTAACGGTTACCCAAATAAACTAATCTCTGGGTTTCCACATAGGTGAAAATATGGATATGGAAGAAAAATCTAACCATCATGTTCTAATGGAGAGTGGTAGAGAACATGGCTATGGAAAAGCCAACAATCACAAATCCATAAATTTGTGAAGATCTAAGGTACCATCTGATTAATCAGATATAAGAGCACTAGGACAACATTTTTGGTTTTCAAGATCGTTTCCCTAAAGTTGAAGAATTTGAATTAGAATAAATACTTACTTTATTTTGGTAAAATCTCACTGTTGTTCGTACCTTGAACAATTTCCACTTCATCTCTTATGTAAATGAAGTTGAATTTGTTATTCGTGAAGTGTTAGTAGATCATGTGATAGAATGACGGGTCATTCCATTTGTCTCAAACAAAAGGTTAGCAAAAGTTATTAAATATACATAAGTCATTCTATAGTGAGATTAATCATATATGGTTCCTAAAATGGACTTATACTTCATATATCATACTGCTTAATATAATAAAACGAGTTTCTACTAAACAGGGACTTCCTGTAGGTCAGTGGTAGGCGATAAAGGCCAGTCGCACTTCGGTTGTGGGTTCGATTCCCACAGCCTTGTCCGACGCGATGGGCTGTCGCCCGTCCTGCATGTTGTCCTTTTTCTAAAACTATATTACTATAACATCCCATCAATAATATCGAAAATCTTTTATCCTTAAACAATACTAACTTATGTCCAACATAATCCATTCTAATCCTTAGGCTTATCCATAATACTACAGTCCACTCTCATAATATAGTGAAAATGATTACCAGATATTTAATACTGTCGTTGATCCCCATATATCATAAGATATATCTTGTTGGTCACATTCCAAACATTCAAAGGCCTTAATCACGTATTCTCTTGAATACCTATTGAACATTAGTGAAAACATGAATGCAGTTAAAAGTTAACTCTTTCCACATACCAAAATCCAAAAATTCTATATACTCAAACCATGATATAACCTTCTCCTTATATCAGTCATGAGATCATGAATACAATCAAATACCTCATTATCTTATTATTCCTTCATTAT
Source organism: Viscum album (assembly GCA_963277665.1). NCBI lineage: Eukaryota > Viridiplantae > Streptophyta > Magnoliopsida > Santalales > Viscaceae > Viscum > Viscum album. Next base: position 165,540,280 of record OY728129.1, on the reverse strand, counting down.
GCGCATATCATCTACTTTCTAAAAAATATCTGAATAACATTTCATGGTTACTAGTACCATTAATCATACACTTTAAAAACTTAGGAAAGACAATAGTGTAACAATCCTTAGATGTCTCTTTATTCCATAGTACCATGAGATTACTTATACAACATTACACTTGATAAACATGTAATCATTCCTCTACCTTCTTAAACCATTGACCGAGCTTCATCAATTCTTTCATCTCACATATCATTTGTAGTCTCTTCATCATCATCAACATAAATACTTCCCATACGACCATACTGATTCTCTTCATGAGACTTTCCCTTAGGGCATTGGTTTGCATAATGCCCGTACATTCCACATTTAAAACATTTAACCATTGTAGATGCCGTAGCAATACCATTATCCTCATCCATGGTGTTAACTGAACCTTTTCCTTTGCATTTACTTGCTTTGTGTCCTTCTTTTCCACACCCAAAGCATCTTCCAGTTCCTTTGAAACAATCTCCTTGATGCCTCTTCCCACATGATTTAAATAGGGGAAATTGAACTTTCTTTCGCCTATTATCATCATGAAACTCCATCTTTCTCTTATTAGCCGAGTCAGGAAACTTACCAAATTTTACTTTATTGATCATATTATGAGATTGCTGATTCGGCATAATAATGATGTTTTGTCTTCCAAATCCCATTTCATTATGAAGAATATCATTCCATTGTCCATAATATCCTCCATTATTGTGAATCACCTTGTTTCCAGCCATTTTCTAAAACCCAAAAAGAATAGTGTGAGAGGAAAAAATCATAATAAAGGGGGAGTAACTTAAATATCTATCATCTTTGGTTTAATCTAATATCGTTACCATAGTTCTAGGACTATATCCTATACGTATACTTATCCTTAGGGGCATCCCTATACATACCTTAGAAATATCTCTAGGGATCTCACTAACGTTTTCGCATCCTAGTTTCCAAAGGTTGACTAAACCTTTCCTCTGATACCAACTGTAGAGACCCGAAGCCTGACTTACATGGACATTACATTACTTTTGCGGAATACTTAGTACATAACAAAAACACACACATAAGGATCGTAATAGTTTAGTGTCTTTGGAAACTCGGAACATAATCTCCTAATCATGGTGAAAGATCTTCAATATCTCCCATAAAGATCTTCCCTTTTTTTTACCTAAAACCTTTCTTTATATCCTGGGGAAAAGAAAACATAAAAGGGTGAGCTCAAATACTCAGTAAGGGTAAACTAAAGAAAAATCAATCACATCATATTCATAAGAACATAACTTTTGGAAATCTTAACCTGCAAAAGAGAGCATAATTTCATAACATGGGATAAATCATAGTAGTGAAATGAAATCCCAATAAGCATAACATAAAACATGAAACTTTGTGGCATACACACATAATCATAGAGAATCATTTCTTGTTAGTCATGACTCATTTCCAAGACTATCTTAGTGGACAAAGTCCCTTTCTGAATCGAGTCACCCTCGTTTCAGTCCTGTTTCACTGAACCGATATAACCTACCATTCCAGCCATGTATATCTCATGAGATATGAAATCTTTACCCAATGCATTGGAGGGAGATATAGGTCCCACCCATCTTATAATGAATCCTTTCTTATGTGTGCCACATAATCATAAATCATACATCATCGCATAACACATGTAAAAAAAATGGGATTCTTGAAACATCATGACATCATAAAACAAATCATATAAGGTAAATGACTTCATCAATGTAATATTAGGGATAAAAACAGAACCCTATATTATGTTAGATGGAAAATAATTTTGATAAAACATTTGAACTCCATTCTTGAGGAAAATATCCTTTCTACTTCAAAAACACTTTTCCTTTCTTAAAAAAAATTCTAAACTAAAAGAAGTTGATTAAAAATAAACTTGAAAACTTGTAAAGGAAGCTTCTTGGAAATAATGTTTTAAAAATCCATTCATTCCATATATGTTAAAAAAAACAGTCTTCTCGTACTTTTGTCGGAAAAGTCAAAAAAGTACCTCGTGCGAAAAACGACAAAAGATTCCTTCCATATCTTTTACTAAAAACTTACCGAAGGGTAAAATTTGATTTAAAAAAAATTGTAGGTGGATGGAAATAATATTACATATTTAGGAAACATGGATGTGGATGATAAAATACACCCTAGTAAATACTAAAGTATAAACAATCTCGGATAAAAAATGAGATTGTGATATTTCCCTTACCTTAGGTCCGACTTGCTTTGTAAGTGTCCGAACCTCCTGTATAATGATTTATATAATGTCATTGACTTATTACAGAATAATATTCATTGTTATGATATCATATATGGTCCAATTATGAATTTATATTACCCGTTCTTTTGTAAATTCCATGTTAAAGAAGCGTTTTGGGTAAAATCGTTTCATTTATCGTAGGTGTTTTGACTTGTTGTTCTTGACATTATTATTACTTATATCATGATTTACTTACTTCCAGAATATAAAATATGATTTATATATCATATATATTCAGTATATATATATATATATAATAGATAGATAAATGAAATGAAAAACACCGTTCATGGAGACGGTAGTCCGTACGTACGCATAAACGTTGTTTTCCTTTCCTTATTGTCTTGAATGGAAGTAAGTAGATGACATAAATATATATATATATACATAAATCCAGTAGCTTTATAATGTCATATATTTCATTATTATTTCTTATATATACTTTATAATCATTCTTAAATGGTTAACATGGAGAATGAATCTCATCGCGTCGTGGAGACGGTAGTCCGTACGTACGCACGAGCGATGATATCATTTCCATACATATTGAATTGAATTGGAGTGGATTATACAATATATCAGAATCAATATGATGTTGTAATAACTATGTATAGTTATTCTTTACACCATTATACCCATCCATGTAAGGTGGTGGTGGAAAATAGATTACACCACGGCGTGGAGACGGTATTCCGTACGTACGCACGCGCGGTGATTTCTTATTCCGTAGGATGGATAGATGGTGAAATAAGGTTGTTTCATACTTATTATAACATATCATTATATTAGTGATACTGATGTTATTACTTCATAATGAAACAACCTAAGAAGAAGAAGTGGAAGAAGAAATAAAGATGAAAGAATTGGTAACGGAAATTACCTCTTCTTTGAAGCGCCTCTTTGAGACCTCCTCTTAGGGCACTAAAATTGGTCTTTGAGGAAGACCAGAACCTCTAGGATGTTTCTAGGGAAGTGGAGAAGAGATTTTTTCAGGGGTTGGCCGAGCTTGAATGCTCAAATTGGTGTGGGGAGGAGGGGGAGGAGGTGTCCTTTTATAAGGGAGGAGAGGGGCACCTTAGGAATATCTCAAAATATTATTTTATATTAAAGTCAAAATCGGTTTATAATGGTTCCAAAGGGTCTTATTTAGAAGCTAATGTGGGTATGGGTCAAAATCCTATCAACCAATAGTATTTAGACAAGTTTAGGTTATTATTTTAACCTTATCAATTAGATTTAACTCTAAGTTAAATAATTTAACTTTTACCGTGTCTTTTTGTTTTCTTACACTATATGGTTAATACATTTACTATAACATGAAAAAAGAACCCCAAATTGTTTATTATTAATCTATATATCCTTATCTAAGTCATTTGGACGAACCTTAGATTTTTAGGAATAAAATAACAATTAATATTATAATATTTTATTTAAAAACTATTTGGTGTCAATTTTGACACTATTTGATATATGATTTTTTTGAAAGTCATAACAGAATTATATGTTCGAACCAAGTTGATTAAATCAACAATAATATATCATAGTAACCTAGAAAATTAGTGGAATTCATAAAAAGTCTCAAATTACATTTATTTTGGTGTTTATAGCATCAATTATGTTAATATTTCATCAATAAGATAATTACTGCATCATCATTGTGTCATAAATAAATTAAATTATTTAATGTCTAAAAATTACAAATAAAATACCATTATGTAGGAAATCTTTTTATATTTCTAATGAATATTTATAGTCTAATTTATCTTATGTATAACCCCATATTAAAAATTATTTACTTATTAAACTTTGATTTTAACTATTTTAACCCTTCTTTAAATAAATTAATAATAAATGTCCTAATCTAATCCAAGTGGGTCTAAATGGTCATATTTTATTCCTAAGTTTGTTTTTGGTCGAATTACACTTATCCAATAGAATTAGGACATGTGTTAGGGTAATAATAATATCATCTTTACCCTTACTTACCCTATTTACTTTATACCGTGGTAAAAAAAAGTAAAAAGTTACTATTCACCAAAAACTATTTTCATCTCATTGAACCACATTTTAGTCATTGATATTAACAATGTCTCTCGGATTTTCGAAATTCCACTCACAGAAGCGGTAAAATTATATTTTATGAACAATTCATTTTTTTTAACTACCACTTAGTGGTTTCACTATTCATTGAAAATTGAAAGTTTTTAGAAAAATACCAAAAATTAGGCCTAAGCTATATTTGATATTATGAACTCAAAAATGATGTCTATTTTACCGAATTCAAAACATATCAGTTGCATTAAATAATTTTAAAATTAATTCCGTCGTTAAAACAAATAGCATGTTTTTAAGAGATAATAAATATCAAAAGATTGAAACTTGTTTATAAGTGGTTTAAATGTGAAATTACATCCAACGACCATTATTGTATTAAATTGTAAAAATACATTCTAAATATACTTTAAAACCCCTAAAATTAATAATTTATCACTGTTAATTATTTCTATTAAAAAAGTTGTTTTTAATTAAAATTTAGTAATTTTCACTATTCATCAAAATATGAAAGTTATCCGAAAATTACCAAAATTTCACACTAAGCTAATTTAGATATTCCGAATCCAAAAATGAAATCCATTTTGAAAAATAAAATTTACAAAATTTCAAAAAGTGGTTATTACTATTCATTACGGTTAGTTTTAATAATATTTTAATAGCATATCGTTGTTTAGTGAAACTTGGTGTTGCGTACAACACACGCTATCATGGAAGGTCACGATTGCGTGTAATTTAAGCTAGGTCAGAGATGTGTGTTGTGAAAGCTCCTTTTGGTGTAGCGTATAACACAAGACATTAATGAAATTAAAAAGAATATTTTTCATAAAATCTCAGGGTGTTACAATGTTATTGTAGTTGGGCCCAGGATTAGGGATATCAGCGTCACTATGTGTCATGTGAAGATATGAATCAAGCCACACATAGTTCATGAGGGGCCATACAGTTTAATGTCATCCAATAGGGATCTGAGTTCTCTAAAGTTAAATAAAAATATTGTGGATACACTCATGAATGGAATTTTAGGCATCACAATAAATATCATGGTGATATGAATCAATCCAGACATGGTTATTAAAAAATATATCCTTACATAGTTCTAACATGTATGTATAAAGAAGGAATTTTATATGTTTATCTGTTTTGATTGTACCATTGGATTTAAATACAGATATCATAATGTATCATTTAACATATATAATCTTGTAAAATGTAGTTCATGAATGGGATACACTCTACATAGGTCCATCCAAAACATAAAAGGGGTATGGTTTCAATTAATTATGTTACATGGGCCCTGATATTTGAAATCAAGGAGTCACTATTTATCTTATTATGTTATGAATCAATACAAAAAATGTTCTTGAATGGAGGTATGGTTGGAGACCAACACTAAGGGTGTTGGCTCTCTCTCAGGTGAGGTTTACGGGAATGTGAAATTTAATCTCATGTAAGGGACATCAACCATGCATTTTAATATCACACAGAGTTGAATCATGGTATAATTATTAATGAAATTCATTAAGGTCTATCATAACTTTATCTTAACATATATTTATTGTTTATTTGGGGAATACTTTAACTAAATTAACATGCTCACCATAGTTATGCTAAGTGTGGGAAATAACTAATGGGAAGAGATTCTCTCCCTATATGGAGGATACAAAGGGGGGATATGGGTATTCTGTATCATATTATAACTTGGCAATGAAATAGGATCGAGGAGTCCCTATGTATCTCATTAAATATTATAATCAATATGTATACAGTTCATAAAACCATTGAGGTTTAATATTATAAAAAAATAAAAAAGCTATGTAGTTTATCATCTTTCCCTAAGGACGTGTGTGACTCAGTGTGAAAGGGGATGGATGTTTCAACTATTTCCATGAATGTATGTATGAGAATTTATAAATATATTGTGTTTATTTGAATCAAGATACATGTAGATCTTATAAACTCAGTAATTTAATGATAGGAGGAGATGACATAATATATGTAGTTTAATGACTGGGGTTATAGATGAGGGTCACCTGATGTAAAAGAGGAGGAATGTTGTATATCCATAGAGTTTTTTCATGATGAGGTATGGAAATATGCCGCAAATTTTATGTTATGTCTTAAGGATGAGGATCATCCGATGTGAAATAAAAATAATAATGTGGATCTGTTCAGATATTCAACATGCAGTAAGGACATCTTCCATTTAGTTTAACCTCTCGAAATAGGGATGATAATCACCTGACATTATTGAAAAGTAATACTATGGATGGGCCTATGAATTGAATTAGGGGTTCTTCTATATAATCTATTATTATTGGAATCAAGACACAAGTAGTCCTTGGGTGCATAAATCCCCTATGTGTATCTTACTCACACACACGGATAACAGAATTTATTTTTTCTTCTATATAAATATATTTCACATGTGGTGAATCATTAATGGGTGATGATTCAAATTCAATATACTGTCATCTATAAAGAAAGTCACCAATGTAGTTTAATTTTATGTGGTATGGAGAAGTTTCATATAGTTTAACATCATGTGGTTATGATATGAGACATTTTGATGTTTAAATTATTTATTCCATCAGACGGTGATCTATAATAACGTTCAAATGTATTTATTGAGAAATATTACATTACGGGGGGGGGGGGGGGGGTGAATCACTCCACATACATTGTCGAAAATAAGTAATCTCAATTATGATAGACCTTATATTTGATATAAGAACATTCCATTTTGGGTTACAACATTGGATGTTTTTTTATCCAGTATCATGGGGGTTCGATGATCCAACAAATATTTTGTTTACAGAAATTAATATAGGAATGAATTTTTATTTTTGTACCATGTTATTCGATTCATATGTTCTTTATCGTTGCACAAGGTTTGAAACATGTTCTCATTAAATCGTTTACCCTCATCCTATCTCTTTTTTATTCCTCGTCATCCGAGTGTTATCCAAAATGGATATTCAATTTGAGGGAAACTAGTATTATATGGAAAATACCACTTTATTCTAATCAAAAAATGTGAATATAGTTTCATAAATAGAATAAGTGTGTTGGATAGCAGGACATAACATAGGGAGTAGTTTATCTGGCATGAGCATGTATTTGTTCACCATATTCTAGATTATTTTTTAAGTTATCTTGGTGAAGGCATATATTTTTCAATTTTATACTACAATATATAATTCATAGTGATTTCACTTGATTTTGGACTTCTTCTATAATTTCATCAACTCCATAGAATAGAATTGGTGCTGATGTTCATTGATATTATGTGATGAAATCGGAACCTGGTGAAGGTATGGGGATTTATGATGTAGACAATTTTTTTTGTTCTATAAATCATTGAGGGGTATTTTATCATCCCACTAATATGAGATATTAGTATCAGAAATGATAAACAAGAGCTTCCCAACAAATTCTAGGGGATTTGTCCCCATGACATACATTCCCCATAACAAAAATGTCCCGGAATAATTAGTTGTGTAAAGAAATTTTATGGGATCATTGATGTTGTTTTCATGGATCTAACATGTATGGAATTGTCTAGTGAATTCCAAATTTTATTATATCATGGTTTTTCAGTAATAACCCCAACATATGATTTTTGGAGAAAAATCTTGATCCCATACAGATGAGAACCATAAAAACCTACATGCCTTTTTTCAATGATGGATGAAATATATATATATATATTCTCTATGTCAGATGATATTTCAATCATATCCATTTTTTATAAGTATTTTGGCCGGTTGATCCAACCTAAATGGTAATGATTTTTTGAAATTGTCGAATATGATAAATTTTGGCTCGATCTACTTGGAGATTTATATTGTTTGTGATAACTGATTAATGGATCATTCCATATATGGATGTAAATAATTTAATAAATATATTTATGGTGTTAACCATTGTGAATTCTGGAATATCTAAAGAGATAATTGATCAGATAATTTTTCGGTGTGTGACATATAAGTCTACATCTTCTTGATCAGGGTCAGCCAAGACTATTGATGAATTTTCTAATGCATTTTTGTGATCATTATGTGATTGGTTTCCCTAATGCAATGTGTTATTATACGGTAATTATTCAATTTTTAATATTACATAGCCAATTAGTCTTTCTAATTATTCATTTCTCAAGGCATATTCTCCACATAACTTTTGTATCTTTAAATATGAATTCCATTTGATATTCAACTAGGATATTTGCAGATGCAGGGCTCGTTCTATTCCTTTGATGATGGATTATTATTTGACATCATTATTTATGTAGTCTTCATATAGCGAGAAATAGTAGGTGAAACCTATTTTTTTTTGACAGAAAAATAAAATCTCTACGAAAACCCGATTGAGTTTTGTGTTTTCAATCCTTTTGGTGATAGTACATTCAAAGGTGACAACAAAATAAATCTACCAAGAATGTTAAGCTACATAGACATATAATAAATATTCATCTATAATATCAGTGTCTAACATTGTAATTTATAGAGAGGGATGTACCATAATGAAATTAGTCAGGGCTTTCCTTTTCAAAACCATCTTTGATATGAACTGATTTTCATATTGTTATTGAATGATGGAACATTGGGCAATTTTCCTCGCTAGCATGGGGATGAAAAGGATATACAAGGGAGGATAAATATGAGATACTATATAGATATCTTTTTAATCCTTGAAATTCTTCATTTTCTGCAGTGTAAATATGACCGTGATGCATTTGTTTTGAATATTTATGTATCTAGTATTAGTACCTACATTTTTCTTGGTTAGGCAAATGATAATGTTCTCATTTAATGCACCATTCTATTGTGCGGGGAGGATTCATAGTGAGTGCATCGTGGCTATAAAATCCATGATGAGTATCCTCCCTTACACCCATGGCATGAGGACTCATGGGTGTAGCATAAACAACATGATGTTATCGACATATTATTGTAGTCCTCATCCAATTGGTAGGTGAGTTTCCCTTATAATCCCCTTTATTGTTTGATTTTTTTAAAGGTGACATTACTAAAATAGAACTAGTCTTTTCTAGGTTATCCTAGATTATATGGACTCAACCTTATTACATTACATAATCTAGAATTTATCCATGAAATCACTTCACTTCACATTGAGGATATTTTTCAGTTTATATATTTTTAAAATTGGGACATAATACATTCATAAAATTACACATTAATATTGAGTGGATACCATAAAAACATTATTCATTTATTTCAAATTATAAAACATTTCTAATAAAACATTATTGCATTGACAGTTATTCAAACAATTAACTTGACTTCCATAATAGTATTACACATCCATATAAACTATTAAAATAATTTAAAAAAGTTGGATGAAAACAAAAATATCATTAAGGTATATAAAAAATAAGGAATGAACACATTACTCCACGAATACTGGTAACATATAAATCTTTTTCATAAGACATACTTGTCACCCATACATAATTACTTTGCTAAACATGAGATTGCTATAATACTCCCACATTACATAATAACAATAATAGTACAATAAGGGTATCTTGGGGAATTACTTACCCAGTATTTTAACCCTCTAGGATTCTTTATAATTTGTAACCCTCAAGGATACATTACAATTTCAGTAACTGTCGTAGTTAAACATTGAGTAACCTTATGGAAGACCTCAAATAGAAACATACCCAATAAAATGGAGGTAGATATAGGTTAAAAACATCATCATACAAAATTCACTTGAACCAGAACAGGATCATACAACATGAATAATTTCATAAAACTGTTGCTTTCTGAGTTTTAAAAAAATATCTTTTAAAGATGAATTTAAATGAAAATCTGCTTACGTAAATCGTATTATTGAAGATATAGTTTATGGAGTGGATAGAATATGTATATACATAGTAAATACACATAAATATAAATAATGTAAACAAAACCCATCACAAAATCAATTTTACTAAATCATAATTAATGAAGATGAATTTTAACAAAAAGAATGCAAATCGATTTAACAATTCCCTTACCTCGGGTTTGTCTTAATTAAATCACGTATAAACCACCTGTATAATTGTTAAAATATGTTTTTATATCCTTTAGAAATATATTAATGATTATAAAACTTGATATTATCATTTTAAAAATTCATTTCACCCTATAATTATTAGTATTTTGATCCATCAAAAGATTTTTATGTGGTCTTAACATGTTTTCCATGATAGGTTCAAGATTGATATTCTTATTGATTAGAAGTGAAACACTAGAATTGGTAAGGAGTGGTATTTAAATAATACCTGAACCATTAATTATACCATTTATCATTTTTAATTGTTAATTGGGGATTCTTCATAATTAAGAATATTATTGATATTTGTTTAGGGAATTTTGGTGATTTTTCAATTGTAATGAACTAATTCGCTTCATAAATAACAAACATGTGTGTTAATGGATTTTAAAAAATAATTTAAGATTTCATAAATAAATTATAATATGGTACAATAATAAATTTTTTTTCCGGACCTGCCTTGAATAATGTAATGATAATTGATATCACATCGTCCACGATATTGGTAAGTTGACACATTAGAGACGTTGTTTTAATTTTTGAATAAGAAGTAGAGGAGGAAAAATATATTGGGTATTATTCAATAAACCTGATGAAATCCATAATTTTTAGAAGACCAGATAATTCATGCCTCTTTAATAAGGGGAGGAGAGTAATGAATAAGAAAATAAAATTTAATTTAATTAAAACAAATGAAAACAAAATAGGATATTTACCTCTTGATCTCTTCTCCATGAGATCCTTCTTAAGGCAATTAGTTTTGGCGTTTTGGTGATATCAACATTTGTAGTACATGGGGAAGAGTCTATGGAGGCATATTGGGAATAACATAGGTAAGGCTCAAGGCTATAGAGGATCAAGAGGAAGAGGTGACTGTGGGTGGTATTTATAGTAGAGGAGAGGAGGTGTTTTAATTTATTTTAATCATTATTATAATATTTATTCTCCAAACAATGTATATTCTTAAAACCTGTGATCCAAAATAGTAATAATGGGATTATAGTTCAATAATGTCGTCTTACATCACTTATGATGTCAGAAATCTTGTATTTAACTCATAATTTGAATATCCATTATTTTACTGTATGCCACTATTCATCAAAAAATGAAGAATTTGAGAAACATATCAAAAAATACTCCCAAACACTTTTCAATATGTATAATTCAAAAATGAACTCCATATTTTTTAAATATTTTTCTATATATTAATTATTTAATTTTTTAATAAAATCATATTTTATTCAAAAAATATCAATTATAATTCCATAACTCGTTTTTAACACCTTGAAAAATTAATCAGGTTGACATTGTATTAACAAAATATGAAAATAAAATAATAATACAATTTACTATTCATTTGGTGTCACATTACTAATCATATTACTATTCTTAATGGTATGTTACTATTCACTAAAAACATGTTGGACCTATCAGACTCCAAATAACTTACTTATAACAATTATAGATGACCGTATTTTGAAATTTCAAACATATAAGGGGAAACAATACATTAAATGTCTAGTTATAATTATCTATTTTAAACAATGATCCATGATTTTCAATTTATTTTTAAAACCATGGGGTGTTACATTATCCCCACCTTCTGGAAATTGCATCCTCAAAATATTATTTACTTATTAAACAAATGAGTGTACCGTTCCCTGATAGAATTTTTAGAATCCTGTGTTTCTTATTCCACCCTATGGATTCTCCACAAAAACATTACATTTTGGACTACCTTATTCCTCAATACATGTTTTCTTTGATCACGATTATGAACTAGTTTCTCTTCATTAGAAATATTCCCTTCCAACTGAACTTCTTATGGGCTCAAAACATGATATGAATCGAGCACATAATATCTCAACATTGAAACATGAAAAACCTTATGTACATAAGATAAAACCATAGGAAGATTTACTCAATATGAAACTAGTCAAAATTTCATTAGGATATCAAATGGTCCGATGAATTGCGGACATAGCCTTCAATTCTCACATAAATGAATTACACATTTCTAGTGAGAGATTTTAAGGAAAACATGGTCTCTTATCTCAAAAGATAAGTAATTAATTCTATTATTTTCATTACTTTTATGCCTTCTCTAAGAATTCATCATGTGATACTGGTTCATCATTACTTTCTCATCCACTTACTCTACCAATTATGGTCCCATCAACTTCTGAGAATTCATCGTGGCATCTACCACTTTTTTTTTATTTTCTTGGATGAAAATTTTTTGAGTAATCATAATCCTTTATCAGTTTAAGACATCTTCTATTCCTCATTTTTAATTCATTCTTGGTGAATATTTACTTTAGACTATTATCGTATCTATATATTTGAAATTTGAGTACGTATAAATGATGCCTCCAAATTTACAACGAAAAAACCACAACTGTTAATTCCATATCATGTGTGGGATAATTTAACTCATGTGGTTTTAGTTTACTTGATTATTACTAAATTAACTGATTATTTTTCATCACAACACAAACAAGTACATTCATTTTAGCATAATTGTATATGAAAAACTCGCCATTTTATGAAGGAAGGTTCTATATTGGATATTTCACCAATATCTTCTTCAGTTCCTAAAAACCAACATCACATACTTTTTTCCAAATAAATTTATCCCCTTTTTGCGTTAACATAGTTACATGATAGATAACTATGAAATGTTTTAAAAAAACTGTAAGTAATAACCTACTAATCCAATAAAACTACGAATATCTATATCATTTTTGGTTCTAGAAAATTCATTAACCACACTTGTTATAGAATGGTCAGTTATTATTCCATTCACAATGTGCCCAAAAGTAGATATATGTTTTAACTAAATATCACAATTTCTAAATTTTCCATACATATTATTTTCTTTTATGGTTTGTAAAACTACACTTAGATGTTTTTCATTCTCTTATATATTCTTAGAAAATTCATGAATTTCCTCAATAAACATATCCACAAACGTATCCCCGAATTCATGAAATAATCTATTAATTATATTCAGGAATATAGTATTTGAATCAATTAATCAAAATTGAATAACAATAAATTGATAATCCACATATATAGTTTGAAAAGATTTTTTCGGGATTTCATTATCCTTCACCTTCAGTTGATGATTTCTGGATCTCATGGGAATCATGGAAATGTATTGAGCTCCATAGATCTGGTCAAACAATTCCTCAATATGAGTCAAAGTATATATGTTTTTTATAGTTATGTTTTTCAATGCTCTATAATCAATAAAATGTCTCATATAACCATATTACTTTTTAACGAACAATATAGGAGCACCCTATGGTGATGTAGTAGGGAAAATGAAGCATTTACCCAGAAAATCCTACTACTGAATTTCCAATTCAATAAGTTCCATTTGTTCATTCGATATGGGGGTTTGGAAATTGTCTTAGCATCGAGAACTAAGATAATTGTGAATTCAGATTCTCGATTAGGTATGACATCTAGTAACTCATCAGTGAACACATAATGGAATTCATTTACAACTAGAACATCATTAACATAAAATGTTTCCTTGTTTTGATCAATAGGAGAAAAATAACATTCATTTCCATCTTTCAACAGTTTCTCACCATCCTGATAATTTATCAATTGTATGGGTTCGTTCGTGTATTCAAATAGAAACTCATTCTAAGAAATAACTTTGTTAGCTCTAAAGTCAATGTTATCATGATAAATAGAAATCCAATCTATTCCCAAAATGACATTAAACAGTACTAAGGTAAAAAGAACAAGGATTTCTAGTAAATTCTCTCCAGAGACCACAATAGAAATATTCTTATAATTCTTCATTGCAATATTATTTCCCCATGATGTTTTATCTATATGTTTTGGTCTCATTTGTTGAGGTGATATTTCGATTTTACTCGAAAATTTAATAAAAACAATTGAAAATAAAAATTCCATATCAAACAAAAAATGTAAAAATCAAATTAAACAAACTAGGTACTTGATAAAACATAATTCAATGGCCTGAAATCTGCAGAAGTATTCATAAAGTATCTCACTACATCTTTCAACTTATATTTATTCTTTTTTTCATCATTATGATCTCTCTTTTGGTAGAAATTTTCATAATGACCCATCTCACAACATTTAAAACACTATACAGATGTCTTTTTCAAGATTAATCATAAGATCATTTTAATTATAATATGGGGCCATATTTCAAAACATACCATATCAAAAACCTTTTCTAGTTTTGGTAAGTAATTTCCCAATGTTTTATTTGACACTTTTCTCAAACATGAAACTGTATTTTCTTACCATTTTATGTCTTTGTTTGATTTTTACCAATCACATTTCAAATATAAAACTTTTTATCTACCATTTATATATGCTTATAATAATAAAATAAATTCATCTCAACCCTCTCAACATGTTTTAAAATATTCTCATAACATTTGAATTCATGAGTGGCCAACACCCTTTGATAACGTAGCTTTAATCCTGTGAAAAAGTTGTTGATTTGTCTACCAGGATCCACGTTTATTTTGGGAGAATACCTTGCCATTCAAGTGATGTTTTCTCATACATGGACACTGAATATTCCTACATTTTCTTCAATTCAAGGAATTGTTTCTCAATCCACGTCGCACAACCATAGGAAAATATCTTTCAAGGTAAAGACTTTTAAATTCACCCCACTCTAAAACATCAACATCCTTATTATCATAGATATTACTAATCATTAACAACAATTGATCATCATAACCTTAAAAAAGATAAATGGAAAGGCAAAATTTTATTATCTGAACATACCATAATATCAAATAACTTTTCAAGGTATTTAACACTTCCTTTAGACCCTACTGGATTAGATGATCCATTGAAAACTGGAGGTTTTTTTCACATAAAATTTTCCACTATTTTCATGTTATATTGTGGTACCTATGGTAATTATATTTAATGAATTCCACATAAATTTATTTATTATTTATGATTTTACATTACTATCACAAACTGCTCGGTTCCAATCCCTAACATATCAGGCTGCACATTCAGAAATATGTCATTTTTTTGCTGCCTCTCCTCTTCAACATCCCAGTTTTTTCTACAGACAATCGTTCTAAAAAAACATATTATAGTTAAAGAAACATGGTAATCATGTAGTTCTATAACATTATAAATTTTTAATGTAGTATAAAAAATTTATTTTATTCTATTAATATCATTCTAACCGTAAAATTTATCTAAACCATCATCTGGTACCAACTATAATGAGCCAACCTTATTATAGTACATAATCACGAATTTAGTGACGAAATAAATTACCTTAACATTGATGATATATGAATATTTATATATTTATTGAATTTGTAAATAATTTATTCATAATAATACACATTAATACATAATATATACCATAAAACATTATTCATTTCTTCCAAAACATAAAACTTTTCAAATAAAGCATGATTTTATTGAGAGTTCTTATAACAATTAACATGGAATCCTTATTTATAATACACATCCTAATAACTTGTGAATATAATTTAAATACATGGTATGAGCACAAAATGATATGTAATGGATATAAAAAGATGGAAATAACACATTAGTCCTTGAATACTCTTAACGCATGAAATCATTTTCAAATGACATACTCATCAACCATATATATTAACGTTGTGAAACATGAAATTTCCACAAGAAACAATGAAGTATAAGACCAAAAGTAGCACCATAATGGTATCTGTGGGAATAAAATACATAATCATTTAACCCACTAAGCTACCTTAAATTTGTAACCCTATCCGGTTCATTACAATTTGTGTAACCATCGCAGTTACAGTTGGAGTAACCATACGGGCGACCTACAACATACACAAACCCAAATAATTTTAGGGACATATAGGTCCTTAAATTCAACATAAACAACAAAAAATAAACAAAAAATGACCATAAATCATGAATAATTCCATATAATCATATCTTTTGATTTTTATAAAACAGAATTTTAAAAAAATATTTTAAAAGAAAAGACCCTTACATAAATCATATAATTGTTGCGAATATAAATATAGTTGATTTAATATTTATATAAACTATAATGACACATAATTAGACATAATATAAAAAACTCATAACACAAATAATTTTAATGTCACATAAATAATGAAATATAATTTTATCCCAAGGAATGGAAATAGGGTTAAGAATTCCCATAACTCCAGTTTCTCTTACTTTAAACTCATTTAAACCTCCTATATAATGCTTAAAAGAGTGTTATTAATATCAGATTGAATATAATCATGGTTATTACACTATTTATTAATATTTTATAACATCATATCACACAGTAATTATTGGTATTTTGTTCCTTCTATTGTTTTGGATGCGTTCATTACATGTTTTCTATGATCTGTTCGTGAGTGATGTTCTTTTCGATTGGAAGTGAAACTCTAAAATTAGAATGGAGTGATATTTACATATTACTAAAAACATTAATTAAATTATTTATGATTTTGAACTCTAACTTGAGGATGATTCTTAAGATAAAGAATTATTGATATTTATTTAGTTCATTTTAGTGATTCGTCGATTATAATAAAATCATTAGTTTCATAAATTAATAACATGTGTATAAAATTATTACAAAACCTTATATAAAATTTAATACATAAATAATAATCCGGTTCAACCATAATAATTTTTTTATTACAATTTTTATAGGATTTAATGAGAATTTAAATCACAGCATCCACAATGTTGGTAATTCAACACATCACAGACGGTGTGTTAATTTATTGAATAACTGGTAGAAGAGAAGAACTATAATGGTGATTATTCCATAAAAATAATGAAATACATAATATTTATGATAATGGATTATTCATGCCTCTTTGATAATGGGAGGTTATAAATTAAGTAGAATAGTATAGAAAATGAAAGGAAAAGAATGAAAACAAAAGACGATGTTTACCTATTGATCTCTTCTCCTTTAGATCATTCTTAAGGGATTTGGTTTGGGATATTTGGTGACACCAGCACCTATATGATGCGCAGAAGTGCCTTGGTATTTTTATTGAGCACAACATAGGTACTGATCAAGGCTTGAGAGGTGTGGTAGGAAGAGGGGAATGAGTGTGGTATTTATATTGGAGAAAAGGAGGTACATTACATTATTTTAATCATTATTATAAATTTTTTCTCAAGACTATCAATATTCTTAATTATTGTGACACCAAATAGTAATAATTGAATTTGAGTTTCAACCATGTGATCTTACATACATAATGATGACATAAATATTTTATTTAACTTATAATTTGAATATATGGTATTTAACCCTATTTCACTATTCATAAAAAATTTATAAATTTAACAAAAATACAAAAAATTAACCCTAACAATTTTTCGATATGTAGAATTAAAAATTTACTCCATTTTATTAAATTAATTCTCTATATATTATTAATTAATTTTATAAATAAATTCATAATTTATTAATAATGAATAATTTTAAATCTAAACAGTAGTACAGAAAATGTTTTTTAATTAAACATTTTTTACGTCAGTTATATATAACCAATGTGATAATCTGTGAAACACTGTATTTTACGTTGGTTATTTTATAACTGATGTAAAAAATGTGGAGAGTTTATATTTAAGGATAGTTATTTTAATAAACGACGTTACAAATCGCGTGCGTTCGTTTTTTATGTTGGTTATAAATTAACCGATGTAAAAACCCAAAGCGTAGGGTTTTTAGGATGGTTATTTGATAACCGACGTAATAAATGAGATATCTACAAGTTTTTTACGTGGGTTATTTTATAACCGACGTAACAAAACGACCCGCATATGTTTTTTACATAGGTTATTGTGTAACTGACATAAAAAACTTTGATTTCTAATGTATTTTTTACGTTGGTTATTATATAATCGACGTTAAAAAACAACACGCATATTTCTTTACGTTTGTTATAAAACAACCGACGTAAAAAAATCCGCCTCTGATACATTTATAACATCGGTTATTATAATCACTAACGTTATAAATGTAAAAAAATAGTTTATAACGTCGGTTATTAAATAACTGATATTATAAAACAATTAAAAAACAAACAAGCCCCATGGATTTTCATTTAGGATTTTAAAAACGATAGTCCGATGGCTCGTCTGTCTCATGCGGTAAACCCTAATTGGCTCGTCGATTTCGCTACATTAAACACATTTTTCCTTCATTATTTATCATCTTTATTCTTATCGGATCTATCATCTCAACTCGCAACATTCAAGTAAGCCTTCAACGAATTTATTTCGTTCAAATTTTTTCCCGTATAGCCTATATTTATGTTTTGAGATTTTTTTGTTTAAACATGGTATGAATCTTCCATTTTGGACCCTCTTACCTATTTTTTCTATCATCATCTTATTTATCATCCATAGATCTATTAGATCGACTCATAATATTCACTTAAGCCTCAACAACTTCTATTTAGTTTGTTTTTGTTTCGCAAATGCCTGACAATTATGGTAATTTTTGTTGTCATTGACAACTAATTATCTCATTCACCTATATTACTGCATAGAATGGTTATTGATTAAATGTATGAATTCAGAAATGATATTTCATTTGTTGTTGTTGATTATGTTTATCTTCTTTTATATGAGAATCTATTAGACATATAATGTAATGTTTGTTGACTTCTATGACCCTTATATCCATATCAATGTCTCATGATTCCAAATATAAATCGGTTCTGCTGATGGCTTACACTATTGTTTTTTTATCCCTTGGCCAAGGCCTTGAAAATATGTTTATGATTTCTAGAATTATCCATTACCTCATTATGATATTAGTTATTGAGAAAACTTGTGGTCATTTGACTTGTTGAATATCATTGTTTATTTTTAATTACCATACGATCATTTATGTAGCCATATTTAATAATATTTAATTCCATCTCTTTCATGCTGAAGTATATATTAAATGCATGTGTTTATAGTTGTTCACCATTCCTAGTTTTTATATGTAAACCATAGTTTGGGGGGTTGTCTAGGGGGTGGGGGGCTGTCGAGAGGGTTGTGAGGTGTCCAGGGGGTGTCCAAGGGGGTGGGTGTGGTGTGGGGGGCTGTCCAAGGGGGTCGGGGGTGGGGGGTGGTAACTAGGAGGGGTGGGGGTGCTGTCTAGAGGAGTGGGGGGCTATCCATAGGATTGGGGGGTGTCCAAGGGGGTGGGGTTGTGGGGGCTGTCCGAGGGGATATAGGCCTATCAAGAGGGTTTTGGGGGTTGTCTGGGGGGTGGGGGATGTCTAGAGGGTTGGTGGTGTCTAGGGGGTGTCCAAGGGGAAAGTGGTGGGGGCTGGTTTCTAGGAGGGGTGGGAGGTGCTGTCTAGAGGGGTGGGGGTTATCCAAGTCGTGGGGGTTGTCTAGAGGTATGGGGGTGTCTGGGGGTGTCCAAGGGTGCGGGTGGGTGTGGATGGATGTGCACGGGGGTGGGGGCCTGTCTAGAGGGTTTTGGGGGTTGTCGGGGAGGGGGGGGGGGTAGGGTGGTGTCCAGGAGGGGTGGGAGGTGCTGTCTAGAGGGTGGGGGGATTTCTAGGGGGTAGGGGGGCTGTCCAGAGGGTTGGTGGTGTCTGGGGTGGGGGGGGGGGGGGGTGGTCCAAGGGGGTGGGTGGCTGTGGGTGGATGTCCACGATGGTGGGGGCTTGTCCAGAGGGTTTTGGGGGATGTCCGAGGGTGGGAGATGTCCAGAGGTTTGGGGGTCTCCATGGGGGTGTATATGGAGGTAAGGGGTGGGGGTGGTGTCCAAGAGGGGTGGGGGGTGTTGTCTAGATTGATGGGGGGATGTTTAGGGGTTGAGGGGGCTGCCCAGAGGGTTGGGGGTGTCAGGGGGGGTCCAAGGGGGTGGGTGGGTGTTGGGGCTGTCCAAGGGGGTGTGGTCCTATCCATAGGGTTATGGGGGTTGTCTGGGGGTGGGGGTGATTCTCAAGTTAACTCCATTTTCTCCAATTTTCAATCAACCATGTATGTGCCATGGTTTTCTTTGATTCAATGGAATTTAAAACTATTATATCTAACTATATTTTGTTTTAAAAATAATATGCAAGCATATTTTTCTTACATTCCCATAGATTTGTTTTATATTTCAAAATTTTTTACATTCAAATTATAATTTTTTTCATATAAACATATATTTGTCTTATCTTAAAAATATATATAATTTTGATATTTCTTATACGTAATAATGTGTCGAAGTTGTATTATATCACATCGAATTAGCAATGAATATGAGGAAGGTGTTGTTTCCTTTTTGGAATTTGCTAAACTAAATGTTCCAAGTAGTGACAATTTTTCTTGACCATGCCTGAAATGTTTGAATATGAAGAAGTTTAAAAGTAGAGAGATAAATGATCATCTGATTTTTCATGGTTTTTATCCTTGTTACAGCCTGTGGATTTGGCATGGTGAATCTAGATGGAATGTCACTGATGATGATGATTCGTAAGATGGTAACTCCGAATGAATCGAAGAAATGATTCACAATATTGTAGCAGAACAAATTGAGATATAACCGAAAGTTGCGCGTCTATATTATAACGACCCATACATTACACACATTGTTAGTACTTCAAAATTGAAGCACACTTATTACAACAAATAACAAAACCAGGAAAGGACCATATAGGTATAATGTCTTTAGAAACTGGTAAACATAAACAACTGGTTCATAAAGCGTCTACTTTTGCTCCCATTTAATTCATCATATCTAGAGTCCCTTTTTGGTATATCCTACTTAATAACCTTCTTCCTGACCTGGGGAAATAAAACATACAAAAGGGTGAGCTCAAATTCTTAGTAAGGGTAAACAAAAGAAATTTCAATCACATCATATACATAAGAACATAACTTTTGGAAATCTTAACCTGCAAAAGAAATCTTAATTTCATAACATGGGATAAATCATAGTAGTGAAATGTAATCCTAATAATCATAACATAAAATATGAAACTTTGTGGAATACCCACATAATCATAGAGAATCATTTCTTGTTAGTCAAGAACCATTGCCAAGACTATCTTAGTGGACAGAGTCCATTTCTGAACTGAGTTCACTCCTCGTTTCAGTCATGTTTCACTGAACCTATTTAACCTGCCGTTCTAGCCATGTCTATCTCAGGAGATATAAAATCTTCACCCAATTCATTGGAGGGAGATATAGGTCCCACCCATCTCATAATGATACCACTCTTATGTGTGCCACAAAATCATAAACCATACATCATAGCATAACCCTTGTAATAAAAAATGCGAATCTTAAACATCGTGACATCATAAAACAATTCATATAAGATAATGGAATTCATAAAAATAATTCCATCACAACATAATCAAATCAATGTAATAATAGGTATAGAAAAAGAACACTTTATTATCTTAGATGGAAAATAATTTTGATAAAACACTTGAACTCCATTCTTGAGGAAAATATCCTTTCTACTTCAAAAAACACTTTTCATTTCTTAACATGTCATACAATTCTAAACTAAAAGAAGTTGATTAAATATAATATTGAAAACTACTAAGGCTAGATTCTTGGAAATAATGTTTTAAAAATCCATTCATGCCGTATAAGTTAAAAGAAAACATTATATTCGTACTTTTGTCGGAAAAGTCAAAAAGTGCCTCGTACAAAAAATGACAAAAGATTCCATTCATATATTTTACAAAAAACTCACCGAAGGGTAAAATTGGATATAAACTATTGTAGAAGGATATAAATATTACATATTGAGTAAACATGGATGTGGATGATAAAATACACCCTAGTAAATACCAAAGTATAAACAATCTCGGATAAAAATTAGAATGTGATATTTTCCCTTACCTTAGGTCCGATTTGATTCGTAAGTGTCCGAACCTCCTGTATAATGATTTAAATAATGTTATTGACTTATTCCAGAATCATAATTATTGTTATTATATCATATATGGTCATATTCTTAGCTTCTTATTAGTAATATTTTATTACAACTTGTTATTCGGGTGTTTATTACTTTTTGTTCTTATGCATATTTTGTCGAATAAATTATTATTCTTCTCATTAGGTTATAGATAAATAATTTCCAGATTGTTATTAGTGTAATATATATCATATTAATTCATTCAATTCATTTATATAATCATTATGCAATGATGATCATGTAAAACAAGTCGCATCACATTGTGGAGACGGTATTCCGTACGTACGCACGAGCGATGATATCGTTCCCATGATCATGGAATTGTATTGGAGTGTATACTATTTCAGAATCAATATAACTTTACAATAATCATATATAGTCATTATTTACACCATTATACAAATCCACGTAAGGTGTTGGAAAATAGACTACACCACGGCGTGGAGACGGTATTCCGTACTTACGCACACGCGGTGATTTCATTTTCCATAGGATGGATAGATGATGAAATAGGGTTGTTTCATATTTATACTAATATATCAGTATATGAGTGATACAGATGTTATTACTTCATAATTAAAAAACTAAAGAAGAAGAAGTGGAAGAAGAAATAAAGATGAAAGAATCGGTAACAGACATTACCTCTTCTTTGAAGTTCTTCTTTGAGACCTCCTTTTAAGGTAATAAAAATGGTCTTTGAAGAATACCAGGACCTCTAGGATGTCTCTAGGGAAGTGGAGAGGAGAATGTGTCAGGGTTTGGCCGAACATGAAGGCTCAAAGTGCTATGAGGAAGAGAGGGAGGAGGTGCCCTTTTATAAGGAAGGAGAGAGGCTCCTTTGGAAAAACTAAAAATATTATTTTATTATAAAGTCATGTTCGGTTTTAAATAGCTCAAAATTGATTTATTTCGAAGCTAAGGTGGGGATGGGTCGAAATAATCTCATCAAATAGAATTTAGAAAAGTTTAGGTTCCTATTTTAACCTTATCATTTAGATTTATCATTAAGTTAAATTATTTTACTTTTACCGTGTCTTCTTGTGTTCTTATACTATATGGTTAATAAACATACTATAAGCAGCCAAACGAACCCAAAGTTGTTTATTATTAATATATATAACCTTATCTAGGTAATTTGGCCGAACCTTAGATTTTTAGGAATAAAATAACAATTACTAATATAATATTTGTTTTAAAAACTATTTTATGCAATTTTGACACTATTTAGTAATTGATTTTTGTGAAAATCATAACAGAATTATTAGTTCAAAAAAAGTTAATTAAATCAATACTAACATTTCATATTAACCATGAATATTAGTGTAATTCATAAAAAGTCTCAAATTTTATTTATTTGGGTATTTATAACATCAATTATGTCAATATTTCATTAATAAGATAATTACTGCATCATCTTTGTGTCATAAATAAATTAAATTATTTAAAGTCTAAAAACTAAAAATAAAATATCATTATGTAGGAAATCTTTTTAGATTTCTAATGAATATTTATAGTCGAATTTATCTTATGTATAACCATATATTAAAAATTATTTAGTTATTAAACATTGATTTTAACTGTTTTAACCCTTCTTTAAATAAATTAATAATATATGTCCTAATCTAATCCAAATGGGCCTAAATGGTCATATTTTATTCCTAAGTTTGTTTTTGGTAGAATTACACTTATCCAATAGAATAAGGACATGTTTTAGGGTAATAATAATATCATTTTTATCCCTAATTACCATATTAACTTTTAACTGTGGTAAATAAAAGTAAAAAGTTACTATTCACCAGAAATTATTTTCATCTCATTGAACCACATTTTACTAATTGAAATCAACCGTGTCTCTCGGATTTTTGAAATTCCACTCACAGAAGCGGTAAAATTTTGTTTTATGAAAAATTCAGTTTTTTTAACTAACACTTAGTGGTTTCACTATTCATCAAAAATTGAATGTTTTTAGAAAAATACAAAAATTTCACCCTAGGCTAATTTCGATATTACGAATCCAAAAAATGAAGTCCATTTTGAAAAATAAAATTTATAAAATTTCAAAAAGTGGTTATTACTATTCATAACAGCTAGTTTTAACAATATTTTAATACTATATTGTTGTTTAGTGAAACTCGGTATTGCGTACGATGCAAGCTATCGAGAAAGGTCGCGATTTCGTGTAAAACAAGTCAAGAAAGTGTTGTGTAGAAAAAGATTCCATTGATGATTTATATAACATAAAAGTATCGTGTGTTACATTCTACCCCCCTTAAAATGAATTTCTCCCTCGAAATTCGTCACTTTGTAACAAACAGATGAGGATTCCTCTTCCTCATCATATCCTCAAGCTCCCATGTAGCTTCTTCTAATTGGTGTTTCTTCTAAAAAACATTCACCAATCGAGTGGTCTTGTTTCGTAGGACTTTTTCGCTATGATCCAGAATCTCTATCGGCTATTCTTACTAAGAAAGATCTTGCTTTAGCGGTATAACTTCTGAGCTGAGTACATGTGAAGGATCAGGTATGTACTTTCTCAGGAGAGATACATGGAACACTTCGTGAACTTGAGAGAGATTTGGTGGAAGCGCCAATCGTTATGCTACCTTCCCAACACGATCCAGTATTTCAAAAGGTCCAATATATCTATGGCTCAACTTCCCCTTCTTTCCAAATCTCATGACCCTCTTCCATGGAGATATTCGTAAGAACACTTTATCACCCACTTCAAACTCTAGGACTTTTCTTCGGTTGTCGGCATAACATTTCTGTCGACTCTGAGATGATCTTATGTGTTGTTGAATAGATATGAACTTTTCTACCATTTCATCGACGAGATCAGGTCCTAATAGCTTTCTTTCCCCAACTTTTTTCCAGGAAGTTGGAGTCCTGCATTTCTTTCCATAGAGAGCTTCATAAGGAGCCATTTGAATACTGGAGTGAAAGATATTATTATATGAAAATTCCACCAAAGGTAGGTGTTGATCCCAACCGCCTATGAAATCCATAGAGCAAGCTCTCAACATATCTTCTACAGTTTGAATTGTTCTATCTGACTGACTGTCTGTCTGAGAATGATAAGTAGTTCTGAAACTTAACTCTATATCCAGAGTGTGCTGAAGACTTTGCCAGAACTTTGAGGTAAACCTTGAATCTTGATCATATATAATATAAAGTGGTACTCCATGCAATCTACCCACTTCCTTTACATATATCCTGTCAAGCTGATCCAGAGAGAAATCCTCTCTAATAGCGATGAAGTGTGAAGACTTTGTAAGATGATCAACTATGACCCAGATAGTATCATTTCCTTTGGATTTTTTAGGAAGTCCGGTGACAAAGTCCATAGTGATGTTTTCCCATTTCCATTTTGCTAAGGGTAATGGTTGTAGCATCCCCTTAGACTTCTATCTCTCAGCTTTAACTTGCTGACAAACCAAGCATCGAGAGACATATTCAACAACATCTCTTTTCATGCCATCCCACTAGAAGTTCTCTTTCAGGTCCTTATACATCTTCATGCTTCAAGTATGAATAGAGAATGAAGAACTATGAGCCTCATCCAGAAGCTCCGTCTTTAATTTGGGGATGGGAGGAACACAAACCCGATTCGTAAACTTTATTATCCCATCACAATCAAGGTTGAATTCAGGAACATTTCTCACCTTCTTTTGTAACTCTACATCTTCTTTTTGTGCCTCTTTAATCGTCACATGTATAGATGGTTGAACATTCATTTGAGAAGGATACGATTTTCCCCTTTCATTATAATTCCAAGATCTATACTTTGTAAATCCATAAATATTCGATCTTTTGTGATCCTCATCATGGATAAACTGGCATGGTCTTGTTGAATTAATGCATCTTCCACCTTGTTTTCTTTCCCAGGGTGGTAATGGATTGAGCAGTCGTAATCCTTAATCAGCTCCAACCATCTTCTTTGGCGCATATTCAGCTCCTTTTGAGTGAAAATATACTTTAATCTTTTATGATCAGTATAAATGTCACACCTTTCTCCATAAAGATAATGCCTCCAAATCATTAATGCAAATATTACCGCAGCAAACTCCAAATCATGAGTTGGGTAATTTGGCTCATGTATTTTCAACTGTCGTGAGGAATAAGCTATCACCATATCACTTTGAATGAGAACACATCCCCGTCCCTTCTTGGATGCATCACTGTAGATCACAAACCTTTCTCCACTACAAGGAAGTGTGAGTACAGGTGCACTGGATAACCTTCTATTAGACTCCTTGAAATTCTCTTCACATTCCTCCGTCCAAACAAACTTAACTCCTTTCCGAGTCAACTTGGTGAGTGGATTAGATAATCGTGAAAAATCTTTCATAAAACGTAGATAATATCCAGCCAAACCACGAAAACATCGGATCTCTATTACTGTTGTTGGTCTCAACCATCTTTTGATAACCTCTGTTTTTGCTTGACCCACAGATATCCCCTCTTTTGAGATTATGTGACACAAAAATGAAACATTTTGAAGCCAAAATTCACACTTGGTAAATTTGGCATAAATATTCTCCTTTCTCAGGGTCTTCAATATAATTCTCAAGTGATCTTCATGTTCTTACTTGCTCTTTGAATAGACAAGAATATCGTCTATAAAGACTACCACAAACTAATCAAGATAGTCTCTAAAGACTCTATTCATCAGATCCATGAAGATAGAAAGGGAATTAGTAAGACCAAATGGCATCACTATAATTTCATAGTGTCCATACCTTGTACGGAAAGCCATCTTTGGTATATCCTCACTTTTGACCCTTAATTGATGATACCCTAAACGAAGATAAATATTGGAAAACTATTGAGCTCTGGGTAGTTGGTCAAATAGGTCATCAATGCACGGGAGAGGATATTTGTTCTTGATTGTGATCTTGTTAAGTTCTCGATAATCAATGCAGAGTCTCATTGATCCATCTTTCTTCTTAACAAACAAAACAGGTGCTCCCCAAGGTGACTCACTAGGGCGTATGTACCCCTTATCAAGATTCTCTTGGAGTTGCTTCTTCAATTCATGCAACTCAATTGGGGACATTCTATATGGTGACTTTGAAATAGGCAAAGTTCCGGGTATGAGTTCTATTGAAAACTCAACTTCACGATTTGGTGGAAGACCCGGTAATTCCTCTGAAAAGTCATCATCAAACTCCCGTACAATGGGAATATTCTTAATCATGAGTTTCTCACCAACCATTTGAGATAAATAACCTTCATTTAGAGGAATCAATACCCAAAAGATGGAAGAAATTTCCACTGGGAGATTATGTTCATCCTTGCATTGATAGACGATCATAGACTGATCTGGAATATGAAATGTGACTTCCCTTCTTTGGCAATTGATATGAGCTCCATATAAAGAAATCCAATCCATGCCAAGAATCACATCAAATTCCACTATAGGAAGGATCACTTGATTTGCAGGAAGCACTTTCCCACAAACTTCAATCGGAGAAGAATTATAAACTTTTGATGCGACTGTCATGCCATTAGGGGTTGTCACTGCTAACTCAACATCTAATTATTGAGGTAATACGGTGATATCCTTAGAAAATTCTTCAGAAATAAATGAGTGGGTGGATCCAGAATCAAATAAAACATTTGCTACTATAGAGTGTATGGTAAGTGTACCTTTCAACACATCGTTATCGTACTCCACATCGCTGATAGAAATTTCATGTGACAAAAGATTCCTTTAATATCTTTTTCAAACAAGTCAAAGAAGGGTAAAATTGGATTAAACTATTGTAGAAGGATATAAATATTAAATATTGAGGAAACATGGATGTGGATGATAAAATACACCCTAGTAAATACCAAAGTATAAACAATCTCAGATAAAAATGAGATTGTGATATTTTCCCTTACCTTAGGTCCGATTTACTTAGTAAGTGTCCGAACCTCCTGTATAATGATTTAAATAATGTTAATGACTTATTCCAGAATCATGATTATTATTATGATATCATATATGGTCATATTATTATATTCTTATTAGTAATATTTCATTACAACTTGTTATTCGGGTGTTTATTACTTTTTGTTCTTATGCGTGTTTTGTCGAATAAATTCTTATTCTTATCTTTAGGTTATAGATACCTCATTTCCAGAATGTTATTAGTGTAATATATATCATATTCATTCATTAAATTCATTTATATAATCATTATTCAATGAAGATCATGTAGAACAAGTCGCATCACATCGTGGAGACGGTATTCCGTACGTACGCACGAGCGATGATATCGTTCCGATGATCATGGAATTGTATTGGAGTGTATACTATTTCAGAATCAATATCACTTTACAATAATCATATATAGTCATTATTTACACCATTATACCCATCCAAGTAAGGTGGTGGAATATAGATTACACCACGGCGTGGAGACGGTATTCAGTACATACGCATGCGTGGTGATTTAATTTTTCATAGGATGGATAGATGGTGAAATAGGGTTGTTTGATAATTATAATAACATATCAGTATATGAGTGATACTGATGTTATTACTTCATAATGAAACAACTAAAGAAGAATAAGTGGAAGAAAAAATAAAGATGAAAGAATCGGTAACGGACCTTACCTCTTCTTTGAAGTGCTTCTTTGATACCTCTATTTAGGGCACTAAAATTGGTATTTGAAGAAGACCAGGACCTCTACGATGTCTCTAGGGAAGTTTAGAGGAGAACGTGTCTGGGTTTGGCCAAGCATGAAGGCTCAAAGTGGTGTGAGGAAGAGAGGGAGGAGGTACCATTTTATAAGGGAGGAGAGGGGCTCCTTTGGGAAAACAAAAAATATTATTTTATTATAAAGTCATGTTCAGTTTTAAATAGCTCCAAATTAATTTATTTTGAATCTAAGGTGGGTATGGGTCTAAATACTCTCATAAAATAGAATTTAGACAAGTTTTGGATTCCTATTTTAACCTTATCATTTAGATTTATCATTAAGTTAAATAATTTTACTTTTACCGTGTCTTCTTGTGTTCTTATACTATAAGGTTAATAAACTTACAATAAGCAGCCAAACGATTACCAATTTGTTTATTATTAATATATATAACATTATATAAGTCATTTGGCCGATGCTTATATTTTTAGGAATAAAATAACAATTACTAACATAATATTTGTTTTAAAAACTATTTTATGTCAATTTTGACACTATTTAGTAATTGATATTTGTTAAAATCATAACAAAATGATTAGATCTAAAATATTTAATTAAATAAATACTAAAATGTCATATTAACCAATAAAATTAGTGTAATTCATAAAAAGTCTCAAATTATATTTATTTGGGTATTTATAACGTCAATTATGTCAATATTTCATTAATAAGATAATTACTACATCGTCTTTCTGTCATAAATAAATTAAATTAGTTAAAGTATAAAAATTACAAATAAAATATCATTATGTAGGAAATATTTTTATCTTTCTAATGAATATTTATAGTCGAATTTATCTTATGTATAACCCTATATTAAAAATTATTTAGTTATTAAACATTGATTTAAACTATTTTAACCCTTCTTTAAATAAATTAATAATATATGTCCTAATCTAATCCAAGTGGGCCTAAATGGTCATATTTTATTCCTAAGTTTGTTTTTGGTCGAATTAAACTTATCCAATAGAATTTGGACATGTGTTAGGGTAATAATAATATCATTTTTACCCTTAATTACCCTATTTACTTTTAACCGTGGTAAATAAAAGTAAAAAGTTACTATTCACCACAAATTATTTTCATCTCATTGAACCACATTTTACTTACTCACATCAATTGTGTCTGTCAGATTTTTGAAATTCCACTCACAGAAACGGTAAAATTATGTTCTATGAAAAATTCTGTTTTTTTTAACTACCACTTAGTTGTTTCACTATTTATCAAAAATTGAAAGTTTTCAGAAAAATACAAAAATTTCACCCTAGGCTAATTTCGATATTACGAATCCAAAAATGAAGTGCATTTTGAAAAATAAAATTTATAAAATTTCAAAAAGTGGTTATTACAATTCATAACAGCTAGTTTTATTAATATTTTAATAGTATATCGTTGTTTAGTGAAACTCGGTATTGCGTACGATGCAAGCTATCGAGGAAGGTTGCGATTTCGTGTAAAGTAAGTCAAGAAAGTGTTGTGTAGAAAAATATTCCTTTGATGATTTATATAACATAAAAGTCTCGGGAGTTACATATATAGTGATGCTGAAAAACCATTATATCCTAGTTTTACAGATTTTACGGCTTTGTCGCGGTGTTATGTTTGATTAACCTGAAGGCGAAACATGGATGGAGTGACAGATGTTTTACAGTGTTGCTGCAATTTCTGAAATACATTCTTCAAAAATATAATGATATTCAAGAATCACATTACAAGGAAAAGAAGATATTATTCCCAATGGGATTGGGATACACGAAAATACATGCCTGCCCGTATGAATGCATTATATATAGGAAGGAATATGAATTTCTGTCAGAGTGTCCTAAATGTGGGACATCACGGTATAAGGTGAATGAAAAATCACAGTCTTATGTAGATATTACAAAGCTCCCATCAAAGGTATTTTGGTATCTTCCTATCATTCATTGTTTCAAAAATTTATTTTCTAATTCACATGATGCAAAAAGGTTAAGATGGAATGCTGATGAGTGGGTATGTTATGGAAAAATACGTAATCTGGATGATTATCCACAATGAAAGAAAATTGATGTGCAGTATTCTACATTTGGAAGTGAAATTAGAAATCACATACTAGGGTTGTGAACAGATGGAATGAATCCATACCGAACCCTCAGTAGCACACATAGTTCATGGCCTGTTTTATTGGTAATTTACAACCACTCTCCTGAATTTTGTATGAAGCACAAATATGTCATGTTGAGTATATAATGATCTCTGGTCCAAAGAAACCCGGCAATGATATTGATGTTTACTTGTCACCGTTGATTGATGATTTGAAACTGTTATGGGATGATGGTATTAGGGTGTATGATTCTTATAAAATGGAATATTTTCAACTGCATGAAGTGCTTCTGTTCACTATAAATGACTTCCCAGCGTATGGAAATTTGTTTGGATACATTTTTAATGGTCATAAATCATGTCCAATTTGTGAACAACAAACGTCATATTGTCAATTGCATCATGGGAGGAAAACAGTGTACATGGGTCATCAAAAGTTTTTGCCTATGAAACACCCTTATAGAAGACTAAAAAGGCATTCAATGGCTCGCAAGAATTTGATACTACTCCAAATCCTTTATCCTCTGATATACATTTTTAGAGGGTAAAAAACCTTAATGTGACATTGGGAAAGACACATAAATCTGGTAATGATAGACATATTTGGATGAAAAGGTCAATATTTTTTGAGCTACCTTATTGAAGGTATCATGAAGTTAAACATAATATTGATTTCATGCACTTGGAGAATAATATCTATGATTTTTTGATTGGAACATTGTTAGATATTAAATTAAAGAAAAAAGATGGGTTGAATGCAAGATTAGACTTGCTATCAATAGGAATACGTTTGGAGTTAGCTCCCACTCCTAAAAGAAGACGAACATTTCTTCCCTCAGCTTGTCATACATTATCGAAGAGGGAGACAATTACCTTTTTTCAGTGTCTTCAGGATATCAAAGTTCCTCAAGGATATTCTTCAAATGTAAAAAATTGTGTCTCATTGAAGGACTTGAAGCTGATATGTATGAAATCACATGATTGTTACATCATGATGCAAGAAATTCTACCAGTTGCATTGCGTGGAATATAACCCATTCGTGATAGAAGGACTATAATGATGTTGTGTTATTTTTTCATTTCAATGTGTAACAAGGCGATTGATGTGAATACTTTTAACATTTTGGAAAAGAATTAAATTTTTATTCTTTGTCAATTGGGAATGTATTTTCCTCCAACTTCTTTTGATATAATGGTGCATTTAATGATTCATCTGGTTTGCGAAATAAATCTTTGGGAACTTGTATATCTTCATTTGATGTATCCTTTTGAAAGGTATATGAAAATATTAAAGGGTTATGTTAAAAATCCATATTGACCTGAAGCCTCCATTATTGAAAAATATATTTATGAGGTGGTAGGAGAGTTTTGTACGAGCTACGTGGCTGCGGCGCAACACATAGGTTTTCCTCTATCTCTCCATGAATGAGTTAATAATGAGGGAAAGGGGATTCGTGGCTTGAAAGTCAAATCATTGTCATATGAACATATAAAGAAGATAGAATCATACATCTTCAATAACATAGCTGATGCTCAACCGTATATCACATTGTATATTAATGAGTTGAAACAATGTTATCCAAAGAAGAAAGAAATGGAGATTTTGAAAGAGCACAACAATTTTTTTGTCATAGATAAAAATGACTTTTCTTAGTAGATCAGATGTATCAGAGACATTAAAATGGATAGTGGGTGGTCCATGTTCAAATGTGATAACATGGTCCAGTTATGACATTAATGGCTAAACATTTCATACAAAATCTCAGGACAACAGAAGTGTAGTTCAGAATAGTTTTGTATTGGTGTTTGCAGAAGAAATGCATTTTTCTTGTGCTAAGGACAAATACCCAATTTCTGCATCAAGTGAATATTATGGAGTGATTGAAGACATATGGGAGGTTTATTACTTTAAAATTAGTTTTCCTGTTTTTAACTATAAATGTTTTATTTGTATCAACAGTGTCAGACACGATGAATTTGGAATGACACTTGTTAATCTGAATAGATTGTAAGACACATCTGATTCTTTTATAATGGCAACACATGAAAAACAAATTTTCTATGTAGTAGATCAATCAGATATGGAGTGGGTTGTTGTTTTATGAGGGAAAAACAATATGTTGGTGAGGATGAACTTGATGAAGATGCTGATTTATGTGAGATCCCTACTTCCATGGAAAGATTAACAGAACATAATGATGAGCATGTTGAAGACATGGTTTGTTCCATAAAGAATGATCATGATGAAGGAATTTGGGAAAACAATCCATTTGTACATTCCTAAAATTACAGGTAACATATGTTTATTTCTAGTTTACATTTATTTTTTTCTTAAATAATAGATATTGTAAGTTTTCTATTTATTAAGATATATTTTAAAACAAATTAAGTATAAGTTTTTGTTTGTTATAAGTTATTTTAGATTTCTTTATCATGTTTATAACCATTACATGAATTATATATCTATTATTTTTGTTTAGTGACTATTACATTACCATGTTTACTAGGTTTACCATGTTTACCATGTTTACCATCTTGATTATCTTTACTATCTTGACCATCTTTACCATTGTTTAACATTCTTACCATATTACCAATGTTTACTATTATGTAACATAGTGCACTTTTCTATTTTTTGATTACAGTAGTATAAAAAATTTTAATTTTTATATTTGTGAACTAAAGTATGTTTTTTTGATTTGAAGGATAATGACCGATCATTCATTTGATCAACCACATGATTCTAGAGATGATCATATTGGTCATACCTCTGGGGATAAACATTCGCATGATCCTATTACGACAAAGTGTTCAAAGGTTGGTAAACGTGGGTGCACACATTTACCAAAATTATCTCTTGCCCATATGAAGGATCAGAGTATAGTCTTTGAGTTTGATGATTATGATATTCCTTGCAGCCAGAATGCAAAAGATTTTATGATTTTTGTAGCAACTCAGGCTAAGAGAAAAGTAAGCATTTTGTATGATGACTGGAGAAGTGTGGATAAAGTGATAATCTCTCAGTTGTGGGAGACGATTTTGGTAAGATCTTTTGTTTTTGTTTGACTATTATTTTATTTTCTCTATTATATATAATATGTTTAACCTCTTCTTTATCAGAAGACATTTGATATTCCTGACACTGGAGGAGTCAGGAAGAAATGCTTATCATTGGCTGCCAGGAGATGGAGGGATTTCAAATCAACCCTCTCATCTGATTTCATTTATGGTCATAGTAGTCATGAAAATCAATGTCATATTTATCTTTTTATATATGAAGACACATGGAGACAATTTATTGAAAGTAGAAGAAAAGAGTCATTTTTGGTAAGGGCAATGTAAACATTTATAATCTTTCATATATAAATGATCTTATTAATGTGTTGTTAATGATTTATTATTCTTAATTTACAACAATCAAGGAAAGCTCATCAGGAGATCCAATCTAAAAATGTATACCCTCATAGTTTATCTCGGGTAGGGTATGCATTTTTGGAAGAACAAATGATGGCGGAAAATTTTCAACAACTAAGAGCTGAGTCTTCAAGCTCTAGAGAGGTGGACCCTCCACCCCCTCCATCTAGCCATGAAAAATGGAATAGAGATCAGAAGGGAAAAAAGGGCAATATCTGTCTGAAGAATCAAGAATAGTAGCTGAGAGGATTTTAAGATATCTATTTTATTTATTTAAGTTAACTATTTTTCATATAATTTCAATAATTTCAGAAATTTTAAATTATTTAATACACAACTCTCTTGAGGAGCAGTGTTCATAGGGGACATTTACAACTACTGGGAGGGAAGATATTTTATCTGTAGCATTGGGAAGGCCCAAACATCCTGGTCGTGTAAGAGGATATATGGCATGTATATCGGTAAGAAAAGTGTTTCCATGTTATTCAACTTCTAACGTTGAGGGGGTTTATAAAAAAATAGAATCCTTAGTGGCTGAATTTCATAATATTAATGTGATGATGGAGGACAATATTAGAGTGTCGGTGCAGTCAATATTTGCAGACATGTAAGGACAATTTCAGACTGCAGCTTCCACTCTTCCACCTCCCCCTTCAGACCCCATTATTTATCCTCCTCCTCTGCCAGTATCTCCCACTCCCCCACCTCAGCCTGTCGACCACATTTTTTATCCTACTCCTCTACCGCAGCTTCCTACTTATTGCGAGTTGTATATTGATGATTCTCAACATCATATAGTAGCATATGGGTTTGTATATTTTATAAGAGATACAGTTTATTATCAACAATTAGAGGTAGAGAATCCGAGGGTCACTGTACAGGATATTATAGATAGATCAGCTCGGGTACCATTACCTACAAATGAGGTGGCGACAGTTGGACATAGTATTGACTATTTTTTAATTTGTCCATCCAGAATTCTTCAGCTCATTACAATAGAGGTATGAATGTTATATCTTTTATATTATTTTTTTATTAAATTTGTTTTACCATTTTAAAAATAATATATTTTTCAATTTATTTTTACAGGAATACATCAAAGGTAAATAAATATTGTATAGACAACAATAAAGAAAATGGCTATGACATCAAATAAAATTTCTAGTATTCCTGACAGATTGTCAAGATATTCAAATTTTTTGGCGGGTCATTATGAGTTTCCAATACAAGCTCATGTTTGTGGATGTGAAATAAGTGTGGGGAATATGAAAACTTATATCATGGAGCTTGTTACTGGAGATAAGTTGGGAATCAACGTGGTGCAAATTGTTTCCATGTATGTCTTAACACCTTTTTCCCTGTGTTATATTTATTTAAAATGTATACTTATCTATGTTTTTTATTAGTTATCTTTATAAAATTTTTGAGAGGAATGAGCTGACAGATGTATATGGATTCATGGACCCACAATTTATTTCCACTGAAGCATGTGTATTGAATGAGGAACAAAAAATGGTTTATATTGCTGAAATACTTGAAAAGAATATAGTCACACAATGCTGGATGATTCAT
The DNA here is from genome assembly GCA_963277665.1 of Viscum album. Lineage (NCBI taxonomy): Eukaryota > Viridiplantae > Streptophyta > Magnoliopsida > Santalales > Viscaceae > Viscum > Viscum album. Next base: position 165,504,185 of record OY728129.1, on the reverse strand, counting down.
TTTTGTGAGAGGTATGAAACACATATCTCTCAAAGAGTTAATTATCTTTTAACATAAAAAATACTAACGTTAAATTTTCTTTTATCGATGATCATTGGATATTAGGGGTTTTTTGACCAAGGGAGAAAGAACTTTATTGAATATTCTCTGTCCATGGTGATGTGCGGGAAAGTTTTAAGAATATATTGGAAAAGTAAGTTTCAATTTCTCTATAGTTTTATATATTATAATGATTTTTATATCTACCCCATTCGTATTATTACCTAATAGTCCATGGGCCTACTTTCGAAAAAACACATTGAAAAGGAGTGCAAAGATCAAATATGTAAATGTAAAGGTAAATATTCATTTATAATTTGGGATTTTTGATTAATTACATAAAAATAATTTATTTATTTTACAGTCATTCAAACATAATTTTCATGAACAAAAAGGTGTCATCGAATGCAGATATTATATGTTAAGATTTATGTATCAAATAATAACAACTGGGACCGTTGTGAATTTTGACCTGGTAAGATTTACTCTTAATCTTTTCCATAATATTTCAATTTGATTTATTCATTATACATGTTAACTAATATCCTTTTCATTTCTTGTATTTTGATGACCCTCAACCCTAAACTGCTGAAGACATCAAACACTTACAAGTGGAGTGGTCAAATTATTTTATAGGTTTGACTGAATTTTAGATGCTTGTAATGTAAAATGTAATTTTGAATATTTTCATTGTAATTGTGTATTTGGTAGTCATTTAGGTTGGATTTATTTTTTTTAAAGTTGAAAGTGTATGTTTTGAATGTTATATATGTGAATGTTTAATTTTGATCTACTTCTTGTTTTGGTCTACTTATGATGGTTTTTCTCGTATGGATTCTGGTCTGGGGGAGGGGTTCGAAGGGTGTGTGTGGGGGGGTGTTCTGTGGGGGTGGGGGTGTCTAGGGGTCTGGGAGGGCTATCCGGAGGGGTGGGGGGGCAGTCCAGGGGGTGGGAGGGCTGTCCAAGGGTGTGGGAGGGCTGTCTAGGGGTGTGGGAGTGCTGTCTAGGGGTATGGGGGTATACATGGGGGAGGGGATTGTCTAGGGGTGTTTGGGGCTATCCAGGGGTGTGGTGGGGGCTCCAATGGGGTGTGGGAGTGTTGTCCAGGGGTTGGTGGTATAAATGAGGGTGGGGGTGGGGGTTGTCCAGGGGTGTTTGCGGCTGTCCAGGGGTGTGATGGGGATTCAATGGCGTGGGGGAGGGTTGTACAGGGTGTGGGGGGGTATACATGAAGGTGGGGGGTTGTCCCGGGGTGTTTGGAGCTTTCCAGGGGGTGGGGGCAGTCCAAGGGTGTGGTGGGTGCTGTCAAGTGGGGTGAGGGGGTGAGGGGGTGCTGTTCAGAAGGGTTGGGGTGGGGGGTTGTCGAGGGTGTTTGGGGTAGTCCAGTGGATCGGGGGCAGTCCATCGGTGTGGTGGGGGCTCCAATGGAGAGGGGGATATCAAGTGGGGGGAGGGGTGATGTTCAGGAGGGTGGGGGTTGTCGAGGGGTGTTTGGGGCTCTCCAGGGGGTTGGGGAGTAGTCCAGGGGTGTGGTGGGGGCTCCAATGGGGTGGGGGAGGGCTTTCCAGGGGGTATACCTGAGGGTGGGGGTTGTCAAGTGGGGAAATTTTGTAAATGCTTAAATTTGCTTTAGATCTTGTTTTGATATCCTTCTATTTTTGTGGTATGATTTCTTGATTTGGTTTCTGGTTGATTCTGGGGGAGAGAAGAGGGCATCATTAAATTTTTTTTTAAAAAAAAATTTGGCTTCCGCGTCGGTTATTTTATAACCGACGTGATAAATAAATCGGGAAGGGCTTATCATGTCAGTTTTTTTAATAACCGATGTGATGAACACCTGTGTAATGGTTTATCACGTCGGTTATTTTATAACCGACCTGATAAAGGGTCTGGGAAATGGTTTATCATGTTGGTTATTTAAAAACTTACTTGATAATGCCCCCCGGGACTGGTTTAAAACGTCGGTTATTATATAACCGACGTGATAAACAATCTCCCAGGTGTTTATAATGTCAGTTAATTAATAAATTATTTGATAAATGGTGGGGGGGGGGGTGGGTTATAACGTCGGTTTTATAATAACAGACGTGATAAACACCCCCTGTTTATCACGACAGTCATATAATAACGAACATTTTAAACCCCCCTGTTTTTTCACGTCGGTTATTAATTAACTGATGTGATAAACATCGTGATGTTATGTTTTCAATGTCGATTTTTAAATAACCGACGTAAAAAACTTTATTTATAATGTAGGCCGTATTAACACCGACTAAAAACCGACGTAAGAAATGAAAAATAATTGCCGTAAAAAACCTTTTCTGCACTAGTAAAAACACATTTTTTAACACCATTGAAGATTAATCAGGTTGGCATTATCTTAATTCGTAATGAAAATAATAATAATACAATTTATTTTTAAATTCAGCAGTTTTACTATTCATATTAATATTCATAAAGGTGGGATACTATTCACTAAAAACATATTGGTCATATCAGACACCAACTATATTTCAAATCACAATTGTAGATGATAGCCTTTGGAAATTAATAACATTGAAGTGTAAAAATTATGTTTAAAGGGTAGTTCTAAATATCTACTAAATAAAGTTTCATTCATTTCAATTTATTTTAAAAATTGTCGGGTGTTACATTATCCTGACCTTTTTGGAACTGCCTCCTTGTAAATTTAATTAATTATTAAACAAATGAGGGTATCTTTCTCTCATAATGTTTTCAGACTCAAATGTTTCTTCTTCAGCCATATTTTTTATCCACAAAACAACTACCTAGTTGATTAACTTATTCGTCCATACATGTTCCCATATATCATGAATCTAAACTAATGTCTATTCATTGGAAAAATTCTTTTCCCACTGATCTAATTTTGGGCACAAAATATGAGATGAATCTAGCACATAATTTCTCATCAATGAAAGAATAAAAAATTTAATTATCTAAGATAAACTCAGAGAAAAATCCACTAAATTTGCAATTGGTCTAACATTCACCTTGATTTCAAAAGGAGTAATGAATAATAGACTTAGCCTTCATTTCTTTCCAAAACACATCACACTTTTGCAAGTAGAAATTTTAATGAAAAAATGTTCACCAACATCAAATGATAAATATTTACTTCTGTTACCGACATAAATTTTCGTCCTTCTATGATCATTCCTCATGTGTTTCTTGATCATATTAACTTTCTCGGCCACTTCCTATATGAATTATGTTCTGATATACTTCCTTTATATAACTAGTTCATCCAAAAAAGCGGGAGTTTTCCACAAATTCCCATACAATTCTTCAAAAGGAGCCATCTGTATTCTTTAATGATAAATGTTATTATTAGAGAAGTCAAAAAAAGAAATATGATGATCCCATCTTTAATAGTAGTCCATTGAATAGGTTCAAAGTAGACCCTCAAAAGATTAAATAATTCGTTCTAACTTCCCAAAGAATTGAAGATGATATTTTTTTAATGAAATTAAATTTGATTCTCATAGAATTCTGAAGACGCTTCGAAATGAATGGAATGAAACTTGATAACCAGTCAGATACAATGGAATGAGTAACTCCATTTAACATGAAAATATAATTTATGTAATTTCTACAAAGATAATACAAAGAAATTATATATTTAATAGAAATAATATGTGAATATTCATCCATTCTATCAACAACTACCCAAATAGAATTGTTACCACAAGATGTAATAGGTAGTCCCACAAAAAATAATATGAATACATTTACTCATTTCCACTTTGGATGTGGAAACCACTTAATCATCCTCTTATGTAACTACCACTTTATATTAATATATTGACATGTCCATCATTTCATGGTAAAATCAGAAATATCCCATTTTATTCCATCCCACAAATAATACTATTTATGTTCTCTGTACAGCTTAGTACTGCCATGTTGAACTAAATATGGAGAACTATGATCATCACACAACAAATCCTTCTTCATTTGGGAATCACAAGGCACCCACATCATTTTTCCAAATCATAACACACAATCTTTATCGAGGTTAAATTATATCAACTTACGCATTTTGACCAATAATACCTTTTCTTGGAGCTCATGGTATTCTTTCGATGCTTGCATAATTATTTCTAATAATGATAAATAAACTGAAACTGGAATAAAAAAAAGAGGTATTTATTGAACCAATAGCTTGTACGCAATGATTCATCAAATATAAGTTAATAGATCTGTTTCCAAATGTAACATGGCTATTATTGCATGATGGTTTGAACTCATGTAATCTTCTACTTTGTTTGTTTTTTCTAGATGGTTATTGTTTGTGAAATCATACTCCATTATCTATTAAATCCATCTTCTCTACCACATGATTAATTCTTTATTGGGTAATATATACTTTACACATTTATGATCAATATATATATGACATTTAAAATAATATAAATGATGCCTCCAAATTTTCAAAGCAAAAAAACTTCTTCTAATTCCAAATCATGTGTGAGATAATTTATCTCATGATGTTTTGGTTATCATGAAGCATATGAAATTACCTAATCATTCTTAATTAGAATAAAACTAAGTACCTTTAACGAATCATCGATGTAGACGACATACTCACCATTTTTGAAACGCATGGAAAAAATTAGGATCATTCCCAAATCACTTCTTTATTTCCCAGAAAAAACATCACATACATCTATAAAAATAAATTTTACCCCTTTTTCATGTTAATTTTATTAGGGGGATATGTAACTATGCAATTTTTTCAATAAACTTTCGATAGAAATTTACTAATCTTATAAAACTATGAATATCTGCAACATTTGAGGATTTTGAAAATTCATCAACCACTATTGTTATGGAAGGGTGAAATATTATTCCATCCTAATTTACTAAGTTACCACGAATTAGATCAATTGAAAAAAAATCACACATTAGGAATTTTCCATACAATTTCTTTTCCTTTAAGGTTTGAAAGACAACCCTATTATGTTTTTAATGCTCTTCTTTATTCTTATGAAATACCATAATATCATCAATAAACATAACCAAAAACTTATACAAAAACTATTGAAATATTATATTTATAAGATTCTTGAATTTAGTAGGTGAATTAGTTAATACAAAAATAATAACAACAAATGCATAATGCCCGAGTCTAGTACAAAACGTAGTTTTACAGATGTCATCCTCCATCACCATCACATTATGGTATCTGGATTTCATCTCAATGATGGAAAATTATTGAGATCCCTCGAGATGATCATGTAATTCATCGATAAAAGACAAATGTTACTTATATTTGATAGTGATTTTATTCAATCCACTATGATCAATACAATGTCTCATGGAATAATATTTCTTTTTAACAACCAAAATAGGAGCACCCCATGGTGATGATCTACAAAAAATGAAGCCTCTATTAATAAAATGATAAATCTGATTCTCAATTCTGAAACATATATTTAATCCAATTGATATAGGGGTTTTGAAATTGTCTTAAATTCAAGAACTGAGTCAATTATGAGTTTTACTCCTCAATCAAGTATGAAATTAGGTATCTCATCTTTAATGGATTGGTCAATTAATAATAACATGATCATGTTAACTCATTAAATTAATTTCAGATAATCTAGAATACATTTCAACTGTCCCTTTCTGAACAAGGAATAGTTTATCAGAGAACATCTTCAAGACCTTGAATGATGATTTTTGAATCAATCACATTATCCAAATTGACTTCTCCAATGGACATCCAAAGACATATAAAGTTGTTCCAGGTATCCATCAAATGATCCAAAATTACAAGGATAGTGTACATCATAATGCATGGTGGTGTAATCGAGGAATCCTTCATGTGATCCTGGTTGACATACATAAAAGGCGTCACATGACCAACCTAACATTCCAGTGGTGTCATCTTGATCGCTGGATGACACACATAGAGGGAATCACATGATTCAATGTGACATGCCTTAGAAGGTGTTTAAATATCCATGATGACATATCTAGAGGGTTTTAAGAGATCCAAGGGTCATGTCCAGTGGAAATCTCCTGATTTGGATGCCATGTGGGGAGGATATCATGAGATTCATTTTACATTATCTAGTGTCATTTAAAGTAATTGATTCCTTATACTACTCTCATTGTATGATCTCGAAGAAATGACTAATGGTCATCTTGTGGTCTATATAAATTTTTCAGTGGGTTTCAAATGACATCGGGGAATTCCCAAAGAGATCCATGTGACTTTATTGGACATCTACACAATGCTTTTCATGATACAAATAGTATAAAAAAATGATTATTTTTTGATCTGGGTGACATGTAATGGGGTTGTTTCATGACCAGGATGGTTCATGTAAAGCTAATAAGGATTTGTCTATATATTCATCTCATATGTCTCCCTTGACATTTCCCTTTTCTCTATCTATTTATTGCTTATGTCTTTGATTTTTAGGTGATATCGTGTTTAATTCGTACATGATCTAGAATATATAAGGGATTCTATTCATGAAACATTCCAAAAGTCCTTTGTGTGATCTCCAAGTGATCACAATATGTTCCCGCTCATGATTCATGATCACTTTGGTCATTCAATAAATCTTAACTAATAGAATAAATTCTAGTTGGAATATCATCCTCTATGAGAAAACTTTTCTGATGGCTAGGGTTTCCAAGAGAGAATCAAATGAAAATTCCCTTCATTTTTAATGATTTGGTCAAGGAAAAATATGGCTTGACCCCCCACACATTCAAAGAATTGAATGTTGTGTATCACACATATTCGGGATAGTGTTTTGGGAGGGATTTCATCCATTTGATTCGTGATATTTTACTATTGGTCAATTTTGAAGCAACTCATTATTTTGATGGACTATGAGATCAACCCCTCAACCAATCAATTATAATATTATTTCCAATTAAATAAGACATTTTTATTCATGCTGATAAACTATGTTTATTCCATATTTCCATGATCACATGTCTATGTAATTTCACAACATTTGGATTCTTGCTGAAAAAATACAATATATATAATGAATTCTCTTGTAGATTTTTTGAGATTGGGATGTATTTATAAAGTTCCTTTTGTGATATTAGGATGTAACAATAAATTAATTATTTAATGTGGATTAGAGAACCCAATCATGCTATATAAAATTTATGTCCTAAATAGGCTCTTTCCATTTATCATTTACTTCATTTTTTTAATTGCTTAGGAATCATCGGAGATCACATGAGTTTTGTGGAAAATAGTCAAATTACCCATTAGTGATGCATCATGTGACAATTAATGGTCTTATAGTGACTAATTGTAATTACCATGGGAGAACCCTTATTTTTTTTGTGAACTGATATATTATATGTGAGACTCCCTATGAGTTTTATGACCACAAGAGGCCCGTTCAATTTAGATATTTTCTCCATATTTACCTAGGGCTTTGAGGTCTTGTCGGGAACCTAACAATTGAGTATTATCATGACTCTAGGGTACTCATTCGACATCCTACAAATGATCAGTAATTTTCTGGGACTTCTGTAGAAGAGAAGAATAACCTGTTAAAGGGTTTAGGTGGGATATGTCATAAGATATTTATTACACATGACCATTTCATGTGACTTTTTAATGTCTCATGATCACAAGTCTTTTAGAGGCTTAGATGTATTTTTTGTTTATGAAACACTATTATTCATTTTATTTTCATAAATAGTAATTACCATATTCAGGTATTTATTATATTGGGAATTTTTAAATTCTCATTTAGTGGGAATCTAAAATATATTTTATGATTTATCAAATAAATTTTGAATAATTCCCATTTATTTTGTTTTAATTAAAAAAACTAATCACAAATTATCCTTTGTTTCTCATCAAATAAATGGAAATAGTAGATACCAAGGCAATAACCATTGTGAAAATCAATGTAATAACTGAACTAATGAAATTTTATATCATTTGGTAAAAGGATTTAGGATCACCCTGATAATACATTCTAACTCAACTCATGTTGTGAAATAAAACATGAAACATAATGAATCCCCAAATACCACTAAGAAGAAAAAAGTCATAATTGATACCTTCACATGAAAAACACAAATAAATTTCAATGGATCTTATGATCACTTAATTATATCATAATTGATCAAATCCACTAATAATACATTCTTCATCATTCAATGATCTATGTATTAGATGTTCATACTATTTTTTCATCATTTGGAAGGATAATATGATAAATGGTGGACATTGGTAAAACATATGAATCTCAAGGAAGATATTAAATCAATTGAGATATGAAATTTCCAAAATACATTTCAAAATATACTTTCCTCTCTCACATATGCTAGAAATGGAGAGGTAAGTCCTTAAACTCAAAAAATGAAAATTATTACATTAGGGATTATTTTGTAAAATTAACAAAACATTCATTATACACCATTATATGTATTTTTAACCTCTAAATTATTGTGGATACTTTTTTTGGGATTAATTCAAATATACCAAACACCTTCACCAATAAGTACATTGATAATTTTGAGGACATTGTATGATGTGCCCAAAAGGTTGAAATATATATCATCCAATATAATGGTTCTCACATGGATAACAGTTATAATATGAGTTCCATTACCAATGCATGGAAGAAAAATATTAAGTTGAATGAAAACTAATATCAAAATTTTTAGATTTCTGGAAGATGGAATTTCCGAAAAAAACAAATGGGTGTGATGAGTCGATTTGGTGTAGGTAGATTGGACACCTAACTAGTGTTTTCTGACATGAAAGACCAACCAATGTCACTAAATAATAGAAATATCATAAAAACCCTCACCCATTTGAATAGGGTTTCAATTGAAAATAAAATTTTTGTTATTGGAATCTAATAACCAAATCCATTGTTTTTCAAAGAACATCATTTCTAAATTTCCCAAAGGTACCGTAGGTGAGGTTATTCTATAAAAAATGATGAGGTGGTTCCAAATAATGTAATTGTGATAGGTAATCTAGTTATTAAATCATGTATAGGGAATGAATATTTTTTATTCTCGTCCAATACTTTATTTTTTATCTCACATATTTATTATAACTATTCAAATAAGAAAAAAATCATTTATGTAGTGATACTAGTGAGAATGAAAAATTGGGAAATTTTTGCATCGCCTGTCAATAATTCTTCCCTTATAAATATTTGTCGGATAAACATACTAATGAACCTTATGATACTTTATTTATCAGAATATTATGGTATTATATGAATTTATTGGCTATCAGTTTATAGATCTATTAAAAATTACCATGTAAAGGAAATCAATATATATATCTCATTATTAACCCTCTGATTGTACACATGTGCAAGAATGAGGATGAATAATCTTTTGTACCAACATTATTGGAATGGGTATTATTACATTAAGAGAAACTGTAAAATAATAAAATTATTGATATTAGAGAAAATACCATCCTTGATGTTATGATCATTTTGATGGAGTACACTAATATGAATCCCAAATAATTTTATGGTATCCCTCCAAGCTGAGAGACTGAATTTAAAATCTATGTTATTCTTGAAGATATTCCAATATCCATAAATCCATAAAAAATAATAATTGTTTAACTAGAAGAGATAAATAAGAAACTATAAGAGATTATTATTAAACGGTTTAAGAGCCCAATTTATATTATTACATTTTAATTCCAATTATTCTTGTTGGTAAAGATCAAGAAAATCTCTATTATATCCCAAATGAATTACAAGTGAGTATATATCACTTTACCCCACACAAATCCCTCAAAATATCCTTTACAATCCCACACTATGCTCCAAGAATTGCTTTGTAATTTTTTGATGACAATTTTTTAATAGTCATCATAATTTCAAATCAAGAGTACTTTCCAAGATTTACCAAGACATTATTTTTTGGGGAATTCCATTTATGTAACCCAAACATAATTAGTTTAGGATTAAATTTAATTAAAGGTGTCATTTTGTGGAATAAATCATGTGGGAAACTTATGCATATACAAGATATGAAAATATTAGTGTGCTCTGATAAACCTCCAATTAATTTGGTAATGTTTTTGTCTCATTATATGTGATGTTTATAATAAGTAAGTAATCCAAATCCATTATATGACTTATACTACTATGTAATGATTTCTATGTTATTAGATTTGGCCTATGGTTAGGATTTCATGTTTAATGTTGTCCCCACATTCCCATGATTCCTTTATAGAATCATGTTATACCATTCTTTAATAAAATTATGATCCCCCATATAATGATGTGATTTTATAAATCTCGTATCACAAGTACTAATTTACATTAAACTATACATTTCTTATTCCATTAATAGGATTTATTGCTTGTGCCGTTCATATTCATATCCCTATGTTGTCACCTGCAGTTTTGAATGTGCAATTGAATCTTATGATATGTTGAGTAAATTTTTGTTATTGTTTTTTATCCTTATATCATGTTGATGTGATATATATGATGTTTCAAAAATACACATGGATTTATGTAATTTTGAATTGTTAAATGTGTAACTTAATGTAATAAATTCTAAAATAAAAGATATTAAATATATGGTTCATCGCAATTTATGGTTGGTTATGTTCTAGTTAATTCATGTACCATTCAACATATCTCTCCTATGTATAATATATTTTAAGATTGAGTTTAATTTTTATCCCTGGATGTCTTATTCTATTAAATAATATTTAAGTTTATCTTATTGGAGATAACTATTTTCATGTTTATAATATCAATTTTTAGAAAATAATATATATTTATATATATATATATACACCAAAAAATGTATTTTTTCCGTTAGGTGTTATGAGGATGATATCAATTCCATGTTAAGTGGTAATTTCAGAGTATTTTGTGTGCTTATATAGAAGAAATTGGGTGGTTTTTTTGGCTAATGCTGGTCATATATATTTTCTCCTAATTTGTACTACATATATACTAGTATTTTTAGAATAATATTTATTATGGGTTTTTTGTCTTTATATATTCTCAATTTTATTCCTTGGTTATTTACAACAATTTTTGTATATTTAGTATGGGTCACATTAGTGTTTTACTGTAATGTAGTATATAGGTTTGATAAAGAATTTTTTTTAAAAAATAAATATTATATTAATTTTTTTCCCTGCATGGTCTGATATTATGAATTATTGTCTCATTTTTATTTATTATAATTATTTTGTGCCTAAAATGGCCTTTTTTATATTAACTATTTTATTTTCATTAATCATTTCTGAAATATGTTTTTATAATATAATTTAAAATTTGATATTTTTTTAATGCTTCTATTAATGATGGGATTCGTTTTATTCTATTATACCAAAAGATAAATCTAACATTTGAGTGCCCAAAATTACCTCTAATGTATGTACTTGAAAACAATGCACAAAAATAGAGAATTTTGAAGTTTAGACTATATTTGACAAATGGTGGGATCAATTAGAATAAAAAAATACATATGGATATAAAAGAATACAATGAACTCCATTCATAAAAATGTGTAGGACATAATAACCCTCATTTATTTTCATTAATGAATGGGATTTTGGAGTATTGGAAATCAAACATTAACCTTATTAGATTTCATTTCCCTAAGTAAAATTACCAGAACTCCTAAATCCCATTAAACATTAATCCTCCATTTTGGTGTTAATCATGAATGGAGGTGCAAAAAAACATTTAGGAAGGTCACATTTCCATGATATCTCATTTAATTAGGATGAAAATCCCAAACTTATAGAAGCGAAAATTGGATCTAAATTTTTCTCCCACTCCCTATAAAAATGTATCTCCCTTTTAATTCAAGGGGGTGGGATACTGGGGGTAAAATATATATTTAATTTTATTTGTAGTATTTAAAATTATTTAATATTATTATCAACTTTATATATTTTTGATCTTATTCATATAGATTTCATTTATTTATTTTATTATGGGTTCTCTACCATAGTATTTTCCATCTAAACTACACAAAAAAAGAAGAACTAATATCATAGTTTTTTTGATGGATGTAATGGTATTATTATTTATTTTTTTTGTTCATTAATTAGAAAATATTTATTGAATTATAGTAATTTCATTAATGGTTAAATGTTTTATGGTAAGATGTTTCCCCATTTTACATCTCGTCATAGTCCTATCATAGTTTATCAATCATCCATCCTGTCACAATCTACACCATGCATATTTTCGAGTATATCTTGGGTAGTGATGGATGTAGAAGAGGAATCAAAGATGAAATTAATAATAGTTTTTTGTTGTATTTAGATGTTTTGGTATTGTTAATCTCATTTCAAATTAATGGGTATATTTTAACGGGTCATTATCACATCATTGAATTGAATATTTTGAACTCTTTGGAAAAATTATTTCAATTAATGCAAAAACCTAATAACATTTTCTCTCATTATTATTCTAAATGATTAAGTTGTTCATTTATTATATATATATATATGTGTGTGTGTATTATTTATATTAAATTATTTTTGAAATACTACATTTTTATGTTATTGTATATCTTTATTAGTTCTAATATAATAGTGATAATATAATAGTTGTATGTTTGAGTGGTATCCTCGAGATATCAAAGATGTGTGTTCACACTATATTTTATACAGAGGAAAATAAAATATTGTCTATGTTAAAATTAATAATCCAACATCAATAATTTTAATGAGTTTTATGGGATTCATAGAAAATACAACTCCTATTTTTCATAAAAACATAAAAAAATAAAATAAAAACAAAAATAGATTCATTGTATATCAATAATTCCATCAGTTATGATGGATTTTTGTTATGATTATTTATTTTTTTCACATGTTGAAAACATTGACAGTAATATTTACATGAAAGTGACATTGAAGTTTCAATGGAAAAAAATACCATGATAATTAAATGTAATTTCAAAATTCTTGAATAACCATGAATTATAGTTGTACAACTTGACTCAAATTATGATGAATATAAAGTTATATGGACGGAATGGGAAATATTAAAGATAAATTAATGAAATTAAAATTCATCCTAAACAACAAGAATGCATTTTTGAGGATGAATATATATATTACACTACCCTCTATAACAAGTAAATTTCCTACAACCATGCTTAAGGAAAATGAGTATAATGTCAATTTTTTTTTTAAATTTAGATTTAATTTATAATACTTATATTTATTGATATTTAAATATTTTTAAATTAATAAAAATCTCCTATTAGATAATTTTTGTGATTCTATAACAATTTAATAGGATATGGTTGAAAAAAAAGATATTCTATGTGTTCATGTTGAATAGAGGATTTGGTCAAGAAGTACACTGGTGAAAATGACGCTGATGGAATAAAATATTAAATACACGAGGAATAATTTTATGAATGCAAACTAGAGGAGATTCCGCATCATACTTTTCTATGTTCACCACCAGTGGGAACCAATCCTCCAACTAATATATATAAGGGGAAATCATATATTATTACCCCCTAATACTCTTTAAAATTTGTCTTTCAAATCATCTAATGGATGGATACATTTTTTATCCTTTTGGAGTCTTCAAATTAACCGTCCATTAATGTATGTGTGAAAATTATATATCAGTGGTTCATGAGAAATAAAACTCATCCAAATTAATATTTCTGTTAAAAAATAAAAAATTTCTAACTATGGGCATTAAGAACATTGCACCCAGACATTGTTCAAAACCATGATCTATCATCCTTTCTTATTTTCTTTATTTTTATTTACTTATGTAATTATAAAATTTATATCATTTTTCCAAGTCAAAGTGGAAGTATCAAGAAGAATAACTCATTCATAAAAAAAATTTACATCAATTATCATTAGTTTTCATGCTTTTATATTTATTTTAACTGAGAAGAGATGAGGGGTAGTGAAATCAATATGTAGGGAAAGTGTCAACCTATTTATTTTTTGTGATTTTATTTTTTTTAGTTTTTTGAACAATGAGGTGAAACAAATATTCTTATCATTTCTCATGCTTCATTTTTTTTGGGATGATTTGAATTGTTTTTGAGAGAGATTATTTTAAATGATATTTTGATGTTGAAAATATTGATTTGAATTGTATTTTAATTATTTTTATGACATAAACCAATTTTTATGTTCAAAAAAATTTAATAGTAACTGCAATTAATTATCTAGTCTAGTGATGTAATATGAAATGATTTTATATATTTTTTCTAATATAACCTCTTTTTTTATATAAACATAGATTTTGTGTGGAAGCTATAAATTGTTCTTTTATCATTTTAATATTGGTAGTTAGTATTATTTTATTAACATGATTTAAGAACATATTTATACCTAAAAATTATTTCCTTTAACACAACTTTACATTTATCCATTAATATCCTTTGTATTTAATGAATTCATAAGTTGATTTAAGACAAATTAAATCAATTTTTTTACCAACCATCACTCTTGGTATTTGGTCATGGATATTTCATTTCTGAATTTGTGGGAATGACCATTCGGGTTTATTATTTGGTATATGTCCATTTTTTGGTGGGTTTATGTTTGTTTCAACATTTTGTGTAGTGGATATAGAGATAATTAGTTATGATTTATCATTTCATTGTTCATTAATTTTATCATTTCGTTCTCCTTAAATTAAATTTGAAAATGATTTGAAAAATATAGATGTTCTTGAATTATTCATTATGATTTATTTTAAGACTCATGTACCTCTAAAAATTCATAGGAATGGATTTTAATTCATTTTTTTTCAATTTTCATCTCATCCACCTTGATAAATAAATTATATTTTCTCATTATATAACTTTAAAAAAGTAAACAATGGAAAATATAGGGGGATAACAAATATTATATCCTTAAATAACACCATTTATTAGATCATTTTCTATATCAATAAAGTCGGTGGTATTTTGTTTTACATTTTAATGGGGAATTATGTGAGATTTATGATGCATTTTCTATTGAATATTATAGAAATTGCACTTATGGGTCCAAATACTCTTATCATCTTTAATTCATTAAAGTATTTTTACCAAAAAACCTAAAATCATAGAAATCAACTGGAAAAAAGATGTAATGATTAAATTTTTTTCTTTAACTATAGAGAAATGATACTATAGACAAGCATATGGGGATAGATTCATTTTACATGTATATAATCAACACCATATTCAATTTTTACTGAAGAGTGACAATAAAATCAATGAGGGTTTCCTGTGATTGAGCTATGGAACTAAATTTGAGTATGAATGACAATAAATTTTCAGAAAGATAATTATGTTAAATTATTCTCATATATGAAACATGATGGATTTATTTGGGAAATTATCATGTATTTTTTTCACAATTTTTATTTTGTGTGGAATTTGATATAGATATATGATAATTTCATAGTATTGATATTATTATGTGTGGCAGTGTGATAAACATAACATTTTCACCTAATATATAATGTAATATATTTTTTCATATCCCACCGTAGTGTTATTTTATTTAAAAATGTAATATATTTGGTTTTCAAATTTTTGGAGCTTAATTAATAAATGTAATATTTTTGGATTTTTTATATTTTAATTTTATTTGGTATTTCATCCAAATAATTTATAAAATATTTTAAATCTTGTAATTTGTTTTTTTTTTCATATTAATATATGCAGGGATTCATGTACTCTTGTTTTACTAAATGTTAATCTATAATTGGAATACCCAAAATCATCTCCCAATAAGGGCCTCAAACACTATGAATAGACATTGACACTATGTAAAATGTGGATGAAAAAACAGTTTGGCCAATTAGGATCATATTATATATGTATATATATATATATCATATTCCATTTAACACCTTTTATAAATAGAGTCATGACTGAATATTCCACTTCTAATGTCAGAAATTCCTGGGAAGTGGGAGTAATGGATTTCAATCTATTTGGGGGCCAGAATAAATTTTTCAATATAAAATATTCATACCTCCTAAAACCCATAAACTCTAATGATAATTTTTATTGGTTTCATTAAAAATACACCTATGAATGACTTTTAAGGTGATCATTTTTCCATATTATTTCATTTAAGGATTCTAACATGCATATATATCTGCTGTACACAATTGGATCTGTATTTTTCAGTCGGTAACCATATAAAAATGAATATATCTTTAATTTCAAGTTGTTGGTAGATTAGGGGTATCCATTGTTGGCCCCATTTAGTATATTTTTATTTTATTAATTATTTTAAATATTAGTATACACATAATATATTTCCATTTCTCTTTATATTTTTTTCTTTTATTTATTTTATTATATGTCTTCTCGGACCATATTTACCTTATCAACCCAATAAAAATTTAGAACTCATCTTCAAATTTATTTGAGGGAGGTAATGGTGTTTTGTTGAGTTATGATTTGGTTTAATTTAAATAAATTTATTCCATTATATTAATTTTTGGTGGTTAAATTGATTATTTTGTCTGGTCTTCTCGTTTTATCTACCATTTTGTTCCTCTTCTAAATTATCAATAATATGTCCCTTAATTGTCTATATTTTCTATTTTTTGGTGTATTGATAGGGTTGTCACTGTTTTTTATGAGTTATCCTTTTGGAAGTTTATAATATGGTTTCATTTAATGCATTGTTTTTTGTATGGTGCAATAATATTTTTAATGAGTTTATTGTGTGAAATGTCATGATGATCTCATTGAATAGAATATTGATAACTCTTTTGAATAATGATTCCAATCACCAGTACCTTATAAAAACATTTGACTACATTATTTATTTTAAATAATTTTTTGTTCATTATATATATATATATATTATTTATATTAAAAAAATTTAAAAATCCCCCCCATATTTTTGTTTGTTTTGTAGTTTTATATTAGATGAGTACAAAATTTATAGTAGAATATGTTCTGTGTGTATGTGGATTCTATGATAGAAAAACCATGGATGAAGACAATGCAGTTCACTCTTAAGATAATAAGAGAATTATTCACTGGGCTTCCCTGAATAATCCTATAGCATAATTTTTATTTGATTATATATATATATTTCAAAATATATGTAATTTTAAGAAGTGTTATATGTTAATTTATATTATATTTGTGTCAGTGAGGTCAATACCTCAGGGTATGATATTATGATGGTTGTATAGAAATTTATTAATTTAATGAATGGGGTTATGATGGAAGAATAAATTATTGGATGACATGGTATTGATTATTTTCATCTCCTATTCCAAATATATTAGTTTAGCAGTTTGATGTTTGACATCTTGTTATAAAGGTTTCTAATTTTGTTCCCATAGAGCCCATATTGATTATTGTTACATATTGATCTAAATTATAGTATCTATGAATGTTATAGAACCTTGGATTTTCATGATTATTGGATAATTGCTGTTCATCATGTGGTGAATATTGTTTTTTTTATATGGGACATCACAAAGTAGTTTGTTGTTTTTTCCATATGAGTTCTACCATGTGTTATCCTGAGGTATTGAGCCAATAATATAGGATTATGAGAATGATTTGGACATTCCATTTTAGATTTTTCAAATGGGTCATTGGTGAGGTAAAAACGTGTTTATTCATTTTTAGATGTTTTAAAATATATCATAATTTTTTAATTAATCACTTTCACTATGAGTGAACACAATGAAAAAACATTTACAATTTTTTGGAGTTTTTGTTTTTCAGATGCAACTACGATTATTATTGATTAAATTTGCATGTTATCAGTTCCTTATGATGATATTATATTAATGAACCTATTAACTATTTTTTCCCTATTATATCTTTTTGGTTAAGTATGAAATATTTAGTAAAATTATCTTACATTATGGTTTTATGGTGAATGATGGTTTTTTGTGGTAGATTATTGGATTCATTTAAATTTTAGGGGAAAACACTCTCATAGGTGGTTCCCTTGATTATAAAACATCTTACGGTTTATAATGATGGTTCATGGTTTATATTATTTGATGTGAGTGTGGAGTTGTAATTAGTAATAAATCTTTTTGGGAGATGCATAAGTATATAATATGTTTTTATTAAGGGTTTTCAAAAATAACTATAAATTGGTCAATCCTTGTGAGGGAGTTGGTATTCTAAAATAACAGTCTATGTAAAAGTGATGGATGAGGATATTTTTTCCTGATGCGATTGTATCTTTGGAGTATATAATACATTTACCTCTAAATGTTTATTTCAAGAGTACAAGGGTCTGTTCTTTCTCAACATCATGTAGTTTTATAAACATATCCTATTAGAAACAAGTGTTGTTCATTTTTAGGGAGAAAAGTTATTTATTGTGTGGATGATGCAGTAAACATGATTTTTTGTCTATTGATATATAAATTATTCTTGAGATTTGAAGACCCAGGTCTTTTAGAAGGGGTAAAAAAAATAAATTTACCATAGAGGATGACCATTGAAGAAAACATTGATAGTCTTGTTATGTTAAAAATGTGGTAATTATACATTAATTGGTTTTCTATATAATTTAATTATATTTTAAATCTAAGGGATATTGAATGTTTTATTTATAAATTAATAATTAACCTAATTGTCACCAAATTTTATCTCCTAAATAAAATTTCATATAGAAATATTGATTAGAGGATTTTTTCTAGAATGTTTTTTAATATAAAAGAGGTATAATTTAAGTGTTTAGGTTTTGGGTGTCAGGTATTTTATTTTAGGGTCATTATGATTCAAATAAATATCTTAACGTTGTGATGCATTCTTAATATCTTTTTTGGAATCACTTATATTCATTGAAACTCTCATTAACGATTATAGGGAGAGGTATATATATGTTGGTTCATAATGAGATATTATTATAGTTTGTCTATATGGGAATGACATCACAACAAAAATAATTATATTTTTAATTTATTTGGATTTATATATATATTATATAATAAACTATTATATTATTTACACATTATTTTACGTATGATTATTGTATCATTAACACATGTTGGAATCATAAAAATTATTTGGTTAAAACACCATAACATCCATTGAATTTTAACATTTAGAAATACTCATGTTATATTTAATTCTATTTCAAATGAAGGGAATTTTTTTGTATAAGTAAAATTTTATATTTATGTGGAAATATAAATATGGTAATATGATTTTTGGCATTTTCATTTGGCATTAAATTTTATATTATTAATTATTTTTAAGAAATTTTGTTCTATATTTAAAATTATATTCTAATATGTTCAAACAACTTATATGTGATTTATTGTATAATTTAAATTGAATCGATGTTTCCTATAATGGTCCTTGTTTTATTTAATTTAATTAAATACATCGCTAAATAATTTATTGATAATTATAAATTGATAAGCTTGAATAATTTTTAAGAATCATCCCCCACAATGACTCCATATGATGATCATTGTGTTTTCGTTGATGAATTTGTATTCTCAAACTGTCTTCGAGGAATATAATTAAAAAATATATATATTGGTGGTAAAAAAACCCATATATACATTTATCATTATTCATTACAATCCTGATCATCTCTAAATATTGTTCTTTTTCCATACTGTTTGTTAGATATTTGGTGATCGATATGGTCAGTCAGGGACAGTCCATTGATGTGGATGCATTGAAGATAAGATAGATAATTTTAGGGTGATATCCAAAATGGATTTAGGCAATATAGAAGTGGTATAATATTATAGAGGCCTATGAGGGTGGTATATTATTGAAGGATAGTTGATGGAGGGATGGTCGATGGAAATTTTATTGTTTTCATGATGTCAAGTGCAACGAGCAAACACAATGATATAAATAAGGTATTTAAAACTTATTAATGTAGTTTTTCCAAATACCCGACATGTTTTTATATAGGTACAATGTTTTTTATTACATGTCTAATGCTGTGTTAGGGTTTACATGGGATATAAATAAAAAAAATGCAAATAATGAATACATTCCATGTATGTCCTGATGACTTAGGTTTCCATTACGATATAAATATTATTTGGTGTGTAACTCAAGGTCACACACATTATATTTTGATAAACACAACTTATTCATGTAATAGATAAAGCACCTATAAAATATATATTTCCCAACACTATATTGGGAAAATAGATCATTTTTTTAAACAAATATGAATTCTTATGTTATTGTAGTTAATTCTCATGTTTTATTCTAGTCCTACAAGTTATGTACCATATTAACCAAACTATGAAGTTTAAACCAAACAGAGATATTTAGATTCAATTGAATATTAAATGTATGTAGAAGCACATAAATTGTATTATATGGATATTAAATGATACAATATTTAATTACACTCATGGATAAAGAAGTGTTTCTAATGATCCATACGCCATATTGGAAACTCAATATAGGTTTACTCTATAATGTTAAAATATCGATGGTACAATAGAATATGTTTTTTTTGTATTACATGAGGGGTACTCATGATGTTTAATTCATGTAATCATAAGTTATTTGTTCAAAAATGTATATCATCCATTATAATTCATATTTTCTCATTTATGGTTTAAAAATTAATTTTTAGAAATATATTTTGAGTGAATGAGAATATAAAAAAGAATGGTATATATTTCATCAAGGTATAGGGTGTCATTAAGGTGATATTCATGGATGTTGACCCATAAAATTGTAGAGAAGTTTTTATATTATGATAGGGTTCAGTGGTGTGTACATATTGATGGTAACCCTTAGAGTTATTCTATGGATAATGATCATAGTATTATGAAGCATATTTAAGTTTCCAGAATTCTGTTTAATAATTTTTCATGATATTGTTCGACATAAAATTTTTGATATATCTATCATTAAATAAATGGACAACTTTTTTAGCTGTTATTTCCAATTTAAATTATATGTTCCTTGGAAGATGCATCATATATGGTACAGGTGTATCGAATAATTATTTTATGCATTGTTTACAAGAAATATGTAGTCTATTTCAGGATTATAAAAGAGGTAAATGTTACTATTTTAAAATGAAGAAGAGCAATGACAATAGGTGACCCATTCAATAAGTGAACCAATTAGAATACAATATGTTAGGTGTTATGGGACTACTAATTTATTTTTATCAATTATTACTTTTAGTATTTATTAATGAGGATAATAGGCCACCTGTTATAATCATTATAAATATAGTGAAATGAAATCACTATGGTGTTATTCTATCGATATTAGATGAAAATACCAACAGACATGAATTATCATTTTTAAATCAGTGCCTTAACATTTATTTTTTTCATATGATTATTTTTATGAAAACGAATAATGTTATTGTATTTTGAAAGAGTTGGGATTCTGGTTTTGTAAATTATTTTTGTGATATAGGTTTGGTATGTTATTGTGCTTGAAAAATAGAATATTTTACCTTCTAGTGGATTCATGATCCTTCATCTGATGGTTTTACTTATTGTAATTTCACAAAAAATACATATATATTCAAAAAAAATTGTTCCAAATTATATTATTGAATAGAATTATACATATAAAACATATGTATCAGGATCTCAATTTCATCATTTATTTCATATTATTTTTGAGACTTAATCGATTAGTGTAATAGTGTCAAAATAAGAAATTATGCGGATTAATATGTTTTATGGAAGGGAATTTAGAATATGTTGGAAGAAGATGTATAAATTTTTTAGCCTAAAAAAATTGAAATTTCATTAAATCATGTTATACATGATAAGATGAACCAAGTTGAATAGGAACAGCTAGATTTTATGGAATAAACATTGGTACAAATTAAATTGGTATTGAAGTTTTCATTCAACATCCATGAGTTGAAAAAAAATTCTAAAGCTATGGCTACTCAGACATGTATATAACAAAAATATATTTGTTTATATAATGTGTTTATATTTTTATTTGTAGGTTGAGATTTTCTTAAGTAAGACCGAATATATATGATGTCAGTGATATTAAAATGATTGAAATTCATCTCATGTTAGTGAAAGTAACATTAATAGATGTTTTAAGGGTGATTATTCTTGTTTCAGGGATACCAAAAAGAGGGGATGTGACGATCACTAAGATACATAATTTAGACAGCATAAAATATGTCTTTGATGATTTTAACATACTTATAATTAATGAAGTTCCTAGTAATATATATATATATATATGAACCTACTATATGTAAATTAAATTAATAATATATATGATGTTTTTTTAATAATAATTTAACTCGATTGAACGACGATAAGTCCATTGTTGATAATAAATGAAAATATTCCAATCCAAGAGCTATTAGAGGGCACCATATTATGAATGGGATTGTCAAGAAATATTGAAAATATTTTAGGCTTGGATTTTAAGAAAATTTATATAATCTCTAGTTCCACTAATTTAGTGGATGATATATGTTTTCTACTATTGACTATAGATTCTTGGCTATAATCACGTGTTATTGATTTATGATCCTCATATAATTCGTCATAATAGAAAGAGTTAATGAATAATTATGAATCTAAAAGATAAGGAATGGTATATTTGGTGTATAAAAAGGCTCTAGAAGTCATTAAAAAATATTATTCAAATATTTGAATATTGATGAAAAACATTAAGAAAAACATTATTTTTAATGGGATAGATATGTGTAGAAGTATATGGAACAAGTTTTGATATTTGTATTTGGAAGATTAGTTTTGGTTCAATTGTTATAGAAGAATTATTATAGAGTGGATAACATGTAAAATGTTTTTTCTTTTTGATGGTTTATGGATATATGCAGAACTATAATTTATTTGGATTCATAAAATAATAGACTATGTAATCTCACTAAGAAGAACATGAATGTTCTTATGATGTAGGGTATGGTATATCTGGATCATTCCACCATAATAACTTTTAATATTATATAAATTATAAAATCATAATGGTATTTATGACTTGAATCAGTGAAATACACATAGTCAAAATATTGATGTTGTTGATACTAATTTTTGGGACCATAAATATTATATTATTACATATTTTCCTTATATATAAATAAATTTGTAAATGATGTAACAAAATTTTTATGGGATTATTTCTTTAAGAAATTTTAAAATTGTTTTTTTTAAATCGGTTGTAAAATATCGATGATATAGATACTAGAAGAGTATCATATTACATATTCTATATAATGGGTTAATACATCAGACCTGTCTTTAACTAATACTACTATAGGAAGTAAATTAAGAATCAAAAATTACTATTGGTACACCTGGAAAAATAGTGTGGCTGAATGGATACACATAATACTGACTATGATGCCACATAAAACGATGATTCATTCCCATATTCTAAATAATTTTTTGGTCCAATCATAGAATTTAATTATATAGTTTTTATATATAACCTCATTAAAACCATTTAAATAAATTATTTTATAGTATTTTTAGTTTGATAATGTATGGGTAATTAATCATTTAATTGTACTCACTTTCCTTTTATATGATCACATTTCTTCTAAATAGTAGGATAATCTATAATAGAATTTTTATATTTCATTATTCTTGGTTAATGGGGATGAACAAATTGTGGAATAATAACTAATATCTTTATCATAAAATGATTTTCATAGCTTGGAATGTTTTCTTTTGTAAGGGGATGTTGTAAAAAATTTACATATTTGAAAGTATTCATGATAATGTGTTAGTAGAACGTAATTTGGTTTATCTATATTGGTTGCCATAATGTTAAACAATCTTTTTTAATTTGGATGATGAGATAGGTAAACAAAAAAATTAATCATAAGAAAGATATTTTTAATGTCATAATTGTTGTACTGTTATGTTGTAGTGCCCTGGAATATTATATTATATGAATTTTATGATCCAAAAATTGTATCACAAGAAATGAATGAATCACAGGTTGAGTAGTGATGGACATACAAAGTCATTACATTAGTAGAAAATATATCATCATGAATTTCAATGTCATCTTCTATAGGATGGATGAGAACCTGAGAACCTAAAATAAGCTGTATAACATAGTTATATTGGTACATCGAGGTTGGGTATATATGTGGAAATGGATTCATTAACTTAAAATTATATCTATGAAATAGTTAATCTACCATGACGAAAGGGCTCACATGAGTATAAATTTGTGTTCCAACTAATGGAAGAATTTGATAGAGAAAACTGGTGTAATCATAGTCTAGGTGTGGATGTTTTTAAAATAAATACACAATTTTTTGTGATATTTTTACCAGTATTAAAACATACCACCATCCATATAGTTTGCAGAATGATTACTAATGATTATTGTTATTCATAAAACATTTATGGAAAAAACAACCCTATTTCATTTTTATTTGGAGGAATGTATATTGATTATATATAAAACTAATTTCATAGTTGATCAAATTTTCATGATGTATATGAAAATTTCAACAAAATATACGATGAAACAAGAATCCCATATATAGAACATGAAAATTCCATGTATTTTTTATGTAAATGATTTCATGTGAATAAACTCTTATAAATTATGTTATTATACAGCGTGGAATAATGTATTTTTCATATTTCTCTTATATGTTGAAGATATTATTTTATTGGGTCACTTCATTCAATGTTTCTAGAAATTAATATGTGAGTTTCTAAAACTTTTTAAATAGAAGGATCATAGTGTTGAAATGGTATTTCATTGAATAAATATTAAAATACAAAAAATAACTGATAGAATAGTGTTGTATCAACGTGAGTAAATATGAATTTTAATTGAGTGAAATTATATGACTATATGTTAATCAACTATTTAAGTAGTGGATTGAACTCAAAGAGACATTTATTTTGATGTAGGAACCACCAACAAAACTATAATAAATTTGGAAAATTAGCACTTTGAATCCATGAAATTGATTATCAGGTATCTCAAATAATTGAATGGTATTTCCTTATTTTTTTCCATATTAATCATTTTAAGGGTATATTGGAAATGATATTTTAGGGGATTATAATACTAAAAAAATTAAAACAAAAACTGTTTTAAAATTTTAAGAATTACTATTATCTAAATTTACACTTATTTATCATTAGTTAGGGTCTCAATAATATAATATAAATATGTAGACATAGTTGAATAAAATAAAAAATTGGATTCATTAAGGTTTCCTTGGTTAGAACTTATCAAAGGATTAGAATGTGGATTATTATAGTGTGACAGTTATTGGGATATTCACATGGAGAAGATTTATTTAATTTATTCTATGAAAAAACATATAATACAATAATACATTATTCTTACAAAGTTAATTATGAATTTATAGTTTGAGGTGTATAATTTTTTTGGAGGATAAATATATTGAAAATGTGTAATAAGTGTCTAATCCATGAAATCCTAATGTTTCACTACTCCTTAGTCAGATTACGGTAACACTAATTTGGTGTAGGGTAGTATATAAATGATAATGTTATATTTCAAAGTATTAGTATGTTTTCATGTTAATGGTTTTCCAATGATAATCTATGAATAAATATTCAATATAGATATTTTTTGGATTTTAAATCCTGATCAAGACTTGATATTTAATTTTATGGATTCTCATGATTCCTTTTACAAATATAAGGAAGAAGAAACGAGGCTTAAATAGATAAAATATTTTTTTAATTAGAATTTCTGGTGGAAGTGAAGAGTTTAGTAGAAGATGGATAACAATTGAGATAGGAATTTGTGAAAACAATTATGTGTTGTTTTTACATGACATAGTATGTTTCATTAAAGAATTTTATAGGAGATCAAGAGTTCCTAATGATAATTGACAGAGGCTTAGGATTATAGTTGACATGTTAATCGACATACTCAATTTTACTCATCAATATATATAGGGTGGGATAACCTACATTGATTTCTCAATGATTTATTAAAAAAATGATCCACATGATGGACAATTGATGAGTTGTAATTATTTTATTGATAGTGAAATAAAACCATTTAATTCTAATCATATGTACATTGGATGAAAATGAAAAACACATAAATTAAAAAGTTTTTATATGAATTGTTTTATTATATTACTTTTTTTTGCGGGTGTACTTGTTTTTAAAAATAAATCTATGTGGTCATTTATTTTTCATTTAGGAATAGTATATTTTGGAGAATTTAGTTCTGGTGGAATTGAAACTGCACTGCAGATGAAGAATGCAATAGGTAATCATATGGTGTATCCGATATCATGTATTGGCTGTATTGATATACTAAAAACTCAAAAATTTCACTTGTCTTCAAACAATATGTAAATGCGTATCCCATATTTAATGTTAGGTTCATGTATCCTTTTTGATATACAGGTATTAGTCTTCCTTTCCTGGGGAATTATTACTCTATTCATGTGTGGGTTTTGAACCCTTTGGATATCTTTGAGGCATAATCCTCATAATATAAGTGTGGTTAGTATCCTCAAAATATGTGGTAATGATCCTCCCCTATAAGAGGTTCATTATTTATTAAGAGACACGTTAATAGGATTTCCTATGTTATAGTATGGTAACACATTGATTAATGTGCACACTATATGTGAACACCTAATTTGTTTACAAAAAATGTACCATGTTATTTATGAGATCTGGGTATTTATGATAGATGATTGATACTGATTGTTTAGTTTTTGTGATAAAACAACTACTTTTTAGTTATTATATATAAAACAATCAACTATGATGTCAATGTTTTGTTTTCAATGAATTATAGTATACTAGAGAATCTCATTTTGGTTTGGATATCTAGTCCTTGGTGGAATCGATTTTAAAAAACATTATTTTTCCATTATCATTTGTTTTCATTACCTTAGAGAATATTTTTCACCATTGGTTTAATTTATATTTTTCTTTATCATGAGTTTGATATAAATTATTATTTAATTTTTACTTTTGGTTTAGGGGTTTCCAATTTATATTTTTACGCTCACCCCTACATGGGACATTTAATCAAACATGTTTCTTACGTGTAAACACCATACATTTTGGAGGGAATGGTGATATACACAAAGACAGTTGAAAAAATACTTATGGATAGTAGTAAGACATCGTTGTTTATAGACATGTAGATTATATACAACATTCTAAGTACATTATTTCTTGTATCTGAGAGGTTTTTACCAATATCAGGTAAGTTGTTCTTAATGATATTATATGATATCTTTTTACATGTACATTTTTACATATGTAGGGTTATAATAATCAATATATTTATAATGCATGTATTATAAATATTATATTCTATAATATAGGTACTGATGTTGTAGCATCTTACTTTTGTACATTCGAGACATATTTCTATTACTGTTTGATATAGGATAAGGCATGTTGTGTATATTTATGATATCATGTTTTCAATCCCCAGCATGAAGCTTATTGGATTTGGGTTATGGTCGCCCAGTATTCTTATGATGGGACCAAGCCCCTCTAATAGGTATGTGAATCAAGATGTTAACCAATAAATATGAATACTAATATTATGACATATCAAATATCAATATAAAATATATATGTTTAATATTTAACACCCACAAAAAAAAAGTACATATAAATAATTTAATTTCCAAAATATTTATGTATGAAATTAAAATTAACAATTATGACACAACAAAAGAAAATCCAAGAAAGAGAAAATAAAACAAACATAACCCTTAAGACCAATTGATGTGTGATATGAGAAAACCCATTCTTGTTTTAATAACTCCAGGGATGAGAATTACATAAGATACTCATCCACCATGTACCACCATAATCCACTATATAGAATATCAAAAAACACCCCAATATCGACATCGCCCAATAACACTTAAAACAATGCAATGTGGTTATGAGGAAAAAGTTATAGGATCAAGGACAATAAAGTAGTGAGTATATATATAACTAATACGATTCCATTTAAACATTAATAAATGATAAATCATAAATAATAAAAGAACACAACATTATTTTATACATCAATGACATGGAACATATTGGATTGTAGAAAAAAATAAATTCTTCTATAAATATTCTCATCATAATTAACCTATTTTATTCAGATGAAATTGTTCATTTTGGATAAGAATAATGTTGTTATGTTCTTGATCATGCACTACAAATAAGTTGATGGGATTGCCATAAATTTTAATAAATCATTTTTATCATTTTTCATAGACTATTTATATTAAAACATATGAAAATCCCGATAAATTTAGGGGTTAATTGGGAGACCATTCTTAATAATTACATTGGGGTTCCATTATTTTGGTGGAAGGTGAAACATAAATATCATGAAGGTATATATTAATGAATAATTAATCTTATTTCCTGATGGAAATGTAAGACCATGTATTATTCAATGAGGATATTCCATGTCAACTGACTAATTAACTCAATGTTTTCATATTAATTTTCAATATAATGGTGTTTAAGAAGACTCATCACGAAACATCCGTCCATGATTATAAATTTTATATTGATTGGCTCTATACATGAATGGAAGATCATTCATTTTTCATGGTATTATATTATAAAGGAAATTGAAATGGGAGACATGGGTATCAATGATATTAGAATCATCAATGCTGGACATCATAACTAATATATATGGAATATTTTTAAATTTAATGATTCTTATATTAAAATTTTATAAATAAAGTATAAATGGAGTTTGAATGGTGGTAGACCATTTAATATGTAATCATTTAAATGTACCTCAATAAAACATTCTTATTTTTATATTGTTAAAAATTATAAATGTTGGTTGTGTCAATAATGAAACCTCAACTATTGGGCAGAAAAAATCAAAGTTGTTATTGATCTTCCAAAATAATGTAAAAAAATGACCATTGAAGATATAATACAAAATAAAAATATCATTGGTGATTATTCACCTCTCATTCATTATTTAGATAAATATATATGATTTCCTCAACAAAGATACACTAATATAGATGCCCAATAGAATGAGTAAATTTATAGTAAAAAATTGTATAAGATTAATGAGAAATCATCTCCCATTATTCAATCATGCATACTGTTGTATAATGTACCTTTATTAAGATTTTATGATTTTTTATGATATGTGATAACTAGAAACCTTTCTTGGGACCCCATGGGAATTTGAAATTCATTTGATAGAAAATTGTATCATATTAACACATATACTACATGGATGAGGAAAATATAAACCACATTTTATTGATTTTTTAATTATTAAAATGATTTGTAAATATGATGATGACCAGTTCAACGGTACAATATGCATAATAACTTTTTTTATTAATTCATTGTGGGTATATGCGGGTGCTTTTTCACTAGAACATTTTATAATATTCTTCTTAATGTAGTTTTGGGGTATTTTCTATCTGTGAATAACCCAATATGATTATATTTTTGATAACCAATAACCTAATATTCAAAATGGGATCCCCACAATACCATGGGAGGATTATGCAGTCAAAGGTGTGTAGGTCAAAGAGATGTGCAATATTGGAAATGATAGTAATATATTAAGATATTTGGTCTTTCATAGAAATCCTAAGAAAAACATTATGATGATGTTTATATGGATGATCCCCCCAATTCCATCATTCTTCAAAATAAATGTTGATGGTAAAGATATGATAAAATTAGCTCCACCAGATTGTGAATGTTTTTTTTCATTCTTATCGTGGTTTTGTTAAATGTTGATTTTTAGAAAAATACTAGAAGTGGTGATTTATATTATGTTGAATGATTGGATATAATTCATGACACAAATCCTGATTTTTACCACAATTGTGTATATTTATGGGTACACATTGATTCAGTTTTTTTTCAATGATTTGAAATAGGGGACCGTGAATTTTACATGTAAAATATATCCCCATAGGATTGAAATCCACAATCGAACAAAAAACTAATCGTCTCGCAAGTCCATAGGGAAGGTTACCAAGTCAGAGATTTATTGTTTATGAGGGAAATAAGGGATATGAGTACCATGTGATCATATGGGACCTGTATTTCATGAATCTCTCATTGATGTAGGTATAAGGGGTTCAATTTACTCCCATTTCTTTTAATCTCCTTGAAACAAATAACATTTATTTTTTTTCATTATTTTACAATTTTTGGGATGTTCACACCTATAATGTTGCCTTTTATTATTCCACAAAACATCTAAATCACTCATCATCAAAATAACCAAATCCAAAAACCATAATGTTATGACTCTAAATTCATTACTGGGGAGATTATTTCTACTACTATTATGTTCCTAGGAACTCATATAACATAGAAGTGTCTTATCATGTCACATGGTAGTTTTTCTCAGTTATATAATCTATGTTTCTTTTTACTTTTTTTCATTATGGAATTTTACATTCCATATGATAAATAATAATTTAATTTTTTATAATTGTTTTGGTTATATATATAGTTTTTTATTAGGTCTATATGTAATAAATTTATTTCTATATATTTCAAGGTATCTCATATATGTTAATGTATTCTAGGATCTATAATATATCCCATTACCTATTGTGTCTTCCATGGTTTAGAACACTAAATATACAGGTCTCGAACATAGTGTTATTTCGGTATATTTTGGGTTTATGTGGTTATTATTTTATGGAATCATAAGTTCATGTATATATATATATATTATTTAGTGTAATATTGTCACAAACCAAATATGTATCTATATCTCATTGTTCTTATAGTGTTAAGAAGAAACAATGGTTAACAGACATTATTATAATGATCAAATTGTGTATAATTGAAATTTTTTATGATTAACCATTTATTTCCAGAAGTTGTGAACTTTTTAATTCTATGAGTTTCTTTTTTCCATGGGATTTGATCAGGTACCATAATTTTTTATTCCCACATGTTCAATGGTACTATATTGATATAATGCATTAAATTTTTATATTTCAAATTATCTATTGAAAAATAAATTTCTTTTTAAATAAATTATTAATTATTTTATGCAAAGAGAAACCTCAGAAATATAATTTTCACTTATGGAATGTTATGAATCACACTTTTACCACTGATGAGAACATTAAGTGGAAATGTATTAATCTTTTTTGTAATGTTATTTTTATAATAATCATCATGAGGAAATACTAAATCAACCAGTTTTTTTTGGGAATCGACACATTCACTATGGATATCGTTCATTGATTTTAGAGAAATTTTATCAAGGGAGTGATCAATTACCTCATTTTCTCCCAATAGTTCCATGATGCTAAAAAATCTTGTATTGAAAGTAATTATTGAATATTCATTATCATATATTTTTTAATGTGTTAATGGAATGTGCGGAATAATGTGTGATATGAAGGGATGAATTCATTTGTATCACTTAATGTATTTTCTACTATATTTCTTAATTTTGGACATCATTCACCTTAAAAAAAACAAGGTATATGATCCACCTCTTTGAGAAGTAAATATCAATTGTGATCACTATCACACAATTTGAAACATTCCTATTGGACAATGGGTTTATTGGACTCCCCGCAACACTAGCCTCAACAAAATACGTGCATGTCCAATAATATTGGTGTTATATGAGTTTTTGGTATGATTTTTGATCCTTAAGGATCATTCATATTTTCATTCATGATATCCTTCAGTTTTGATACTCCATGTAAGATTATTCTAATGAAATGAATAATTATTTTTACCTTGGTAAACATAGAAGTATCATACAATAATTAGTTGAAATAGACTTCCCTATGATCCATAATTCTCTATGAGGATTTAGAACTATATTGTTGTCAATGAACTTAAATATTTGAATATTAATGGAGATCATTTAATAAGAAACTGATTTCCTACATACATGGAGAAAGGATAATAAATCTACCCAACTTTATGATTCTATTGTCACTTATACAAGTCATAGTATAGTGGTTATTTTTTCATGGGGTTGTTTCCTTCATAAGGAATTGATTTAGTTATGGTAGGTTCCCTCAAGCTCAATAACATTCATTTTATGTATCTTATTGTCCCATATATACTTTTTTGATTGTTGGGGCCACTACATATTTTCCCAAATGATTTTTAATCATTTTGGTCAGGTGAAGTATAAAAATTGGTAAATGTGTCTAATTGATTTTCTTCTATAACAATGAGTTTTATTTTATAACATTTAAAATAATATTTAATTAGTGATTTATGATTAAAATAATCATGAATTTTTTTTAATTTTTATAACTCATATTTTATTGGTTTTATAAAATTACTACTCTTCTGATTTTTTTTCTAAATCATAAAATGATAATCATATATAATTTTATAAATCATCATTTTCATTGACATCGTAAAATAATAATTTTATTTTTCACCAACGAAATAATAATTTCCTGAATAATTAAGGGTGTATAATTTGTGGTTATTCCTTGGGTTTTAAAAACTATTCTTTGGTATTCATTTATTTCATTCTTAATCATTTTTATTATTCACCTATTATAGGGAATTAATTTTACTTATGGTTTTACATTAGGTAGTTAGGGTAGCATGAAAGGACCATATATGGGAGAAATAAATAGTGGTTTTATGTTGTAGGATTTATAGGGGTGGTTAACTATTTTTATCCTATAATATAGTTCTACATGTTGGTGGTAGGTCAGTGTGAGGCTTTGTAAATTGATGGATAATGAATTGGTGAGTAGTTTTAATAATTGTGTAGTGTCTATAATGAGTGGATTAAGAAGAAATAGTATTACAAATAATATAGAAAAAGGTTATAAATATTGTTTTCATAATTAAATGATGATTATTAATAAACTTCAGATTCCCTGTTTAATATTACCCATCTGATATTTCATTTTAAATAGGATTATTTATGACATGAAATGTATTTAAAAAATATATATCATTCATTTTGTGGAAATTTTGTTATTGTGGGGAATTAAATGTTACATGTTTTTTTGACTCTATGTGTCACACATTATATATTATGATGTTTAACATAGTCATATATTGGATTACATTCTTAACTATCAAACTATACACTATGCCATGTGTTATATAGAACACACCCTATATAATAGGTACATGAATAAAAAAGTTCATATAGTACGTGATTGGGTGTTCTATAGGATTAACATGTCATGTAATCTACTATGATATATTTTTTTCAACCCCACATAATCTATTTAGAGGTAGTTGACAGGACATGTTATAGGAGAAAAAAATGTAATGAGAAAATATAACATGATGTCTACTATATGTACATGATTGAATTGTGTAATAAGTTTAGAAACATGTATAACATTGTTTACATACTGCAAAGATGAACCCACGGGTTATAAATATTGTTAGTTCATGGTCAACCATCCCTCATGGCTTAGACACGATATACTTTTGAGGAACATGTCATGTAGTAAATATTTTCTATTTTTCATTGTATCTTATATATTGAGTGAAAATATTAGACATAAAAGAAGGAAAATATGAGATAAATAATTTATTGAATGAATGTTTCCATTTTTATTCAATAATATGGGTGACTATGAGCTATTTAAAATATACAGTGAACCATATCTATGAGTATAACTATTTGACTAGGGGAATGATTTTTCATGAATACATGGGAAAAAAATAACTACTTACGGACCTTTAAGAAAACATTTTGGGTCCCCAATACTTATTTTATTATTTATAAATACAAATATGTATAGGTGAACATGTCTTCCATTCATTTGATGTGTTTTAGACATTCTTGTGTGGTTCTGTACCGTTTTGACCTTATTGAGGTATGAATCCTACATTCCACATTAGCTTAAATATCCATCAATGTTATTGGGGAAAATCACACACATATATTGATCAATGATTTAATGTGTAATATGTTTGTGGTACCTCAATAATTATGGGTTGGTAACCTATAAATTGATATTCACACCTCATTATGGAGATTCACCCACCACAATTCGGTATGATATCATGGGATCCCAGAGGGATGTGTTGTTATGGTGATGTATTATAAATAAAATTTAGGTCATGTGATATACCATCAATGTATAGTTTCTTTTATAATACGACTTTATAATAAACTTGGTGTTTATATTTATTTAAATTACAATATTTTTGGTATCTATGGTTTCTTTAGAGATGAAGAAAATTATTTATCTATATGAATAAGTATATATTATTTTACTAAGGATTATATTATTTAAATTTTTGGTTATCTAGTTCCCTTAAGATTCACATTCTCATTCACCATGGTTATGGGATTCATATAGGGAATACAATTATTCACAATAGTTTTTTTTCATAGAATCATACTATGTATATTTAGACAAGATTCCCTATGGGAAACGTTCCAAAACATGTTATCTCTTATTAGACATTATATAATTTAATGATGATAATAGGGGGTTGGGATACAATGGATATTGTTGAGAATGAGTATTGAACAATTTTGTAGTTAATAATTGAAATGCATGAATCAAGAATTATCTTACTTAGATTCTTAAAAAATGTGTGGTGGTTCCCTATACCATGTCAATTTTAATTGATCATATAATATTTTTTTATTTAAGGGTTTTTTCTGTTGATATTTTACTTGAAAATAGATTTCTTATACATTAATTTCTATAAAATATAGTTATATCTATAAATGTTTTTTGTTATTTTGTTTTTATGTCTTTGATATTCATTTTTATTACATATTTGTATAGGTGAAGGAATCCAATGTGAATTATGCATTAATGGCACTAGTCTCAATCTTGTAAATTATTAGTCGATGTCTTGGGGTGGCATAACTATCGTACAATGTGGGAGTTATCACATTTAACAGAACAATGACTCAACTCTCCCAATAGGGTAAAAGGGAATTTTTTTACAAACATGATTACCATTATTTATATATTTTTATAGATATATTTATATAGGAATGTCGTTATAAACCATGGGATGAATTAATATGGAATTTTGAACTATATTATTTTGATTATATAATTATTAGATATGAAATAATTAATTAATTATCCCAGGATAAAAAATGATAATATATTCTAAAGAGATTCTCAAATGAATATTCAATCACCATTATTGTGTCTAGATTGAGGATTTTACCCTCATATATGAATAATATTTTTTATGAGATTTGGGATCAAGGTTTATAATTTCAATGTATTTCATATATATTATTATTTATATTAATATTTTGAATAGTAGAATATTATAATGGAGATTATTATATCGTTATATATTGAATATGACACAATTGAAGGGAAAAATATAGGGAAGATTAATGGGGAAATCACATTACGGTTTTGGTTTAAGAACTTCAGGGATAACTAGAGGAAAGATTCATGGGGGTTTGAATCTATATATATAGATTTTTTATATACACTATCTCTAAAAAATATTTTTATAAGTGTTTTTTGGAACATGAAGACATGCACTCCTTCATACTAACAATGAAATGATAAATCATATGAATAGAGGGATACAAAATCTTTAGTTGGTTCACCCAAAATAGGAAAATCTAGGAAAACACAATAAAAAAGTATATATTTTTTGTAACACCAATCACACATCTTTTAAAATTCCGATCACTCAATATTACCTAAAATGTTCACTACCATCAAAATGATATAAATCTCATTGCTCTCAATAACTAAATTAACTAATTTATCCAAGTGTGAATTTTTTCTCTCCACATACAATAAAATAGATTTTCACCTCAATATTGTATATTTATTTTCTCACCTTATTCAAATTAAAAAAATTATTAATATTTCTTACTTAATAGAGCCTTTGAATCCCTTCTTCCCTATGATTTCATTCTTCTTTGTGTATAAAATCAAATTCTCATTCTCTTTCATTTATTTGAACTACATCTGGAAAGGAATTCATTTTTAATTTTTTAAATCCTTGGTGCGATATTTTTTCATCTTCTAAAATATTATTTTTTTCCTTTTTATGATGTTTAATCTACTTATTTTGGTCAAAAGTTTTTATATTCCCTTTAATTGATGTTTTCATTAAATGTGTATATCAGATCCTTATTCTTCATGCTGGATAAATAAATCTATAAAATCTAGAAAATAAACTATTCACGGTGTGACATATTGATTCAAGGTAGGTAATTTAGATAAAAACATTGTCCATGAAATATGTATGATATATTGTCATTTTAATTTCCCTCAATTTTAGGAATGTGTATAGGAACTGAGAAGAATTATAAATCATTTTTTGTAGTGGTCATCTCTTTTGCAACGAATGGTTATTTTTTAAAGAACATCATAAATATATCAAAAAACCATCATGGAGTGTCCTATTTTATTACATATCTTAAATTATATAAGTAGAAACACAAAAATCCAGATATATTCTATTTTTAAATGAGACAAATTTTTTTCCCCTAACATAAACATAGAGTATTCTATGAAATATGCCGATGTCCTTTCACCAAACAACAATAACCATTATGATACAGTCACTTCCAGAAATTAGTATAGTAAGAAACTCAAATGACCTAGTTTGGATTCATTACGTTTTTCCTTTCTGGTGATATCATTATTCTCATGTAGTGATAGAAAAATGATAATATTTGGTGGAGAGTTATAATTTTCCCTTCATGGTGTGAACATTTTCATCTTTACCTAATGGAAATATGAAAAAAAAATTCAGCAAACATATGATGTTTTCATTTTGGTGTTACCATATTCTACAATGTGCGATCCAGTCTTCCATCATCCTTTGAGTACACTTCTAATGACCCCAAATTTCTGATTGAAATATTTTCATTTCTACATAATGAACCAAATGAAATCTAGATATGATAAACCATGGTTTATTATTGTAAACCCCATGTTTTATAGATTGAACACATCATGCTACTTATGAAACTATTTAGGAGATATTCAACTCTTCATAGGAGTATTTTTATGTTCATACTTCATTATTTTCACCAAACATATCCAAAAAACATTTCAAGGGATTTTTATAAAATTCTCTCTATTTGGGATTTTCTACAACATCAAAACTCATTTAAGGTCTGATCTATCATTTCTCCACCAGTAATTGAGATGGATGAATAAATCATAAAAAAATATTAATTCGAAACTTCATTAATTAAACTCATTAATAAATGATTCAATAAAAACCATCTCTAATATATCATGTGTCAACATCGGTGGGAGAAACATGATATAAGTGAAAATATATTCTTCAAAAATATAATGTGATTTATGTAGTACTAATTTTATCAAAACATACAACACATAAATGGATATTAAATAACTCCCCCATATAATGAAATGTACAATGTGTGGTCATGTACATCTACTTGGTGTGCCACCCACATGGTGTCTGACTGTGTACTCAATACATCCTGTGCCCCTTACACAAGATTCCTTTTCGGGTAATCAGTTACATATCTGAGCCCCATTAAATGGTGTATATGACCCATAAACTATGTATAATTCTAAAATGACTTCATAAACAAATAAAAAGAATTAAAGGAATGTGTTAATTTTTCCCAAAGTGCTATAAATGGGTTTCCCCAATAGGTACACTATGAAATTCCCAAACCCCCATTTTATCCCCAAACAACAGATCAGACCATGAACGGTAATAAGAAAAAATAAAAGGGGATTAAAACTATAAAATTATTATTAATCAATACATTTTAGTATAATATAAAAACAACTTACCATTTCATAGAATTAGTTATGATTCAACCATTTCAATGTTCCAAAACATCCAAATGATGATATGGTGTGTCTGATGCTCCATAGTTGTACCAAAATCTCCCCCTCTCTCTTTGTCTATCTCCCCACCCGACACACACATTCTGTCTCATTCATATGACAGATGAATACCTCTGGGATTATTTGATAAGACATGTTAAAAATGAATAAAATATATTAAAATTTAATAAATAATACAATTAAATGAAAATAAAAGTGGGTCTCGGTAGACCTTGACACCCTTACATAGTTTACTCCCTCTAATGAAAAACTCCGCATTTTGAATGGATCATAATTATAACAAACTCCTTTCCAAATGTAAAAACACTATTATATGAACATAATAGTTGTCCAAATGTTTTCCCATGATTATCTTATTGGTAAATATTTCATTATAACCCTTACAAGCAGCTGAAGGATAAAATTCAAATTTCTGCTAAACATTCCTATCGAGATAAAAAATAGGTCCTTAAACGATTTTTACAAATACCATGATCTTATATTGATACCAATTTTGTTACCCATTATATTGAATATGATGTTTCTCTATTTTCTCATTTAATTGAAATTACAGACTCATCAGGATAGAAATTACAATACTCAATTCATCAATTGGATCATCCGTGAATATCACAATATCACATTCACCACAAGATCAAACATCCACATTATCAGGTCTACTAAAAAATAAATCCCTTAAATAAATGGCTATATATTTTAGTTATTCATTTATAGAATAGACCATCTAATTTCTCATATAGAGGAATATGGCGAGTCACTATTGAACATAAACATTCCATTATATAACAGTTTTTAAAAAAGCATAAAATATAGAATAATTTTATGGATTCTAAATTCACTCTAATTATCTTTTGCTTCATCTTTTCTTTATGACCCAAACAAAAATTATTCCTTTTTGTGTGTTCATATGAATAAGGATCCGGAAATCATTCATTGGTTTATCATTTCCATTCCAAAAATACATTTATCATTTATTCCAATATTATTTAATATATTTTTAATATATAACTTTTCATGCGACACTCATTTCACATATGTTTTAATAATATCATAAAAGTGTGAAATGATTTCTTTTTTAATATATTATTATAATCATTAAAATAAATATTTGGTTCATGCACATATCCAAAACATCATTTCATTCTAAATTCTTCATGGAGATATTCCTCAATATTCCAAATAATTATGCAACTCAAAATTATTGATATATTCTAATACCAATAAATAAAATCTAAAAATATAACCATGAATTCCATAGTAAAATCATGTGTCATCTTACCATCTTCTAGGAACCATCCTTTTATAAAGAGTATTTCTATAGTGTCTCCCAAAAGAAACCCCAATTATAAAATTTTCATAATTTTTTTTAAATTCTTTCTTTCATGATTTATAGGTAATAATAGTGGATATATATTGGTTTTCATATAGAATACAACCATTGACAAGTAAAAAACGTATTTCATGATTGAAATTTCATATTCCATTATTAAAATTTATATAACTATCACATATTGAATGACAATCTTTCAATATGTGTAATAATTATATTAAAATTGGCATACCCTTATCATTTTACAGTAAAACATACTACTGGACTAAGAATAACTCCACATCAAATAAATTATATTGATGAATTTTTGTTTGATGATTTTCATTTATATCATCCTTAAGTGCCATTCTATTAGACATCAAATACTTTAATGAAAGAGAAAACAAATCCCACATGTCAATCTATTCAGCCTCTTGGTGTCCTTATATGTAATGTATTTCCTCTGGATTACCTTCTCCTTTAGTTGTTACAATGCTTAGTAGACTAATTAATGACAATTTTAAAACAATTCCCTCTATTGACCTTACGGTCTTGAACTTATTTATAAAAAATTTTGTATCATGTCACAGATTAGTATCAACATCAAATTGTATCCCTACCTGTCTCTTTAATTTTTTAACTATACTTTTTATTACTATGATAATGATATGATAAGACCTATTTTCCTCTCATAACTTCTAATTTTAATTTTGAAATACATGATCAATCTCTTCCAAAATGAATACATATTAATGATTTGGATTCCATTTAATTTTCTTTCAATTAGTTTATCCATCATAACTAGTCATTTTATACTCAAAAAATAACCTTTCATCGTCATTGTATTGATTATAAGTTTGTTAATAAGACTTATTCACTCTTATTTATTTAATGTTTTTATTTCCTTCAATTTGAATCAAAACTTCACAAAAATGTTCCACTTTTTTTATTTAAATTTATGTTTTTCATTTTATTTAAATTTTCTACAACGTAAAATATTATATGTTAAGGTTAAAATCTACAATAATAGTCAATCAATTTATATTTTGATTAAAAATTCCTAAAAAATAAAATATTTTTTGAATTCAGTTTTTCGACCCACAATGGGCATTAATGAGTAACGACCTGAGATATTGGTTTGGGATCCATCCATGTATAGAAAATTTCTTTATATTAATTAATAATCCATAAACATATATAAACCTAAAATATCAATAACTCTTTATTAGTAGGTTTTCCCATTTGTTCAACTTTTAATAATAATAATCAAATGGTATCATATATAATCCTTATTTCATAACATCATTCTTTCGAATGAATATAGAAATTTACTGACTAATTACCTCATACTAAATATTAAAAACGAAATTGAGAATAACTTATAAATTTTTATATATTTCACTAACAAATAGATAATCCATGAATGATGCATTTATATATTTTCCAATACACAAAAATCCACAAATATAAATATATGGTAGTGGGATTAATTTTGGGAACACTAATTCGTGTATACACTCAACATAGAATCTTTTAGGAAACACATTTCCTCCAAAAGTCACATCATTTACTTCTTATAAATTTCATCAATACTATACAAATGGATTACCAAATTTTTATGGAATACATGAAAAAAATAATAACAAAAATTATAGTTTCACTGGATGAGTTTGGTTTCGTTATCCTGTATCAGCAACTCTATCCCAATATAACTATAAATTTCTATATCGAAAACAATATCTACATTCCCTGATTCATTAGTAAAGTTATATCTTCTTCTTTTAAATTTTTTTCATAGAGTTCCAATTATACCATCACATATTTACAACATCCTTATAAAATTACCTAATATATTCTCTTCTGAAATTACTCTCCTAATAAATGGTTTGTCAATTATTATTTCCTTTTATAAACACAGAAATAATAATATTTTGTAGATATATTCTTGAATATCATTACTAATATACATGGGTGTATGAATAAATTAAAGTTTATAACCCTAATAAATCTTAACATACTCTTTTACTTATATATATAAATATACCATTTTCTTATGAGTCATGATAACCCAATAAATACATAGAACATCTTCTTAAAAATAAAATTTAAAAAATATGGAATCATTCTTACTCATATTCTTAAAATGTTAAACATCCCAATGTAGTTTATAAAAAGTAATAATCATAAATTTTGAGTGATATTTTACATATTTGAAAACACCATTGAAAGGTTTCACAATCATCAGCTAATAATTATACTGATGCTTCCTTGATGGAATAAAACCATTTTATTATTGGATGGATACTATACTCACTGAATAAATTAAGATTAATTATCAAATCCATTTAAATTGACACTAATATTGATTTCATAACCATTTTAATTTCATGTAAAAATCCTCAAATAATTTAAAAATTATTTCCAATATCTACTTCAGTTCAATTCACTAATTTGATTTTTTGATTTATAATATACTTTTTTTCTACTACTTTCCAACTAATCACTATTAAATTACATAAATAATTACTATTTAATAATTTTTTTTGGGAAGATAACCCTTACCATCCATAGGACTGGCTATTACATTACAAATAATCACTCCTACGAATGGGAACACAAAACCCTTATCAGTTCTCAATGAATCTAATGATCTTCTTCGATTAATCATAAGAAACAGATTGAGTTGAAAATATAATTTTTTATGATTTTTTAATGAATATTACACATTAAAGAATGATCCTAAAATTTTAATCCTTTAACAAAAAATAACTCTTGCACACCCCAAGATTTGTAAAAATAAAAACTCGTGTTTTTTTGTGACTCCTAGAAAACAAAAAAATTTGAATGATAACTATTATGAACATCATAAATGACTAGAGAAATTATATTAACTAAAGATACCCACATATGGAACACCCTTATACATTTCTATTTTCCAATATAATTATCCCGAAAATACACATTTGAAAACAGGGAACTCTTCTATGATGTAGTTGTATTCCGGGTCTAAATCCCACATTTACCTTATGTGTGGGACTACGTGGCCTATATCCATGGTAATTTTCTGAAATCATAAAAACGTGTAGAAATAATTAAAACATTAGATAATTCACATAATTAACACCATAATTCTAAAACCGATATAAAACCATACAGATACATTTTTTGTATTCAATAATTTTTTAAACTATTAAATTACTTCTAGAACACATCAAAATCATAATTTCATATAATCTACTATTTTACATGATGATTATCAACACATTCTAATAGATAGTTATTCTTCTCTAAATCAGCTTCTTGAACACCATCCGATCAACTCACATCTTTTGAAAAGTGAAAACAATCTAATTTAGGACAAAAAGTTAATTATTAATCATCATACAACCCAGAACACCAAATTACAATCCAAAATATGTTTTCTAATCTTATAATGAAATAATACATGTGTTGACAATAATTCCCATTTCCAACAATTAACAATGGTTGAAATAAACACCAATACATATTGAATAAATTCAAACTTCATTAAATAGTAGTACTATATTTGATGACAACATCCATGATAATGGTTAGGGAATTGGATATATAAAAGTGGCATGGATATGGTTTATATATATATATATAACTAAGTTAGTGGACTGAAAATTTTTGTTCTTCCACATGTCAATGTGAAATTTTTATAAAAGTCACTAGAGGGTCACTTTTAGATTGTTTAATCTACACAACACATGGGAGACACATAATACAATGAATTAGGAAAAAATGTAATGAA
The DNA here is from genome assembly GCA_963277665.1 of Viscum album. Classification (NCBI taxonomy): domain Eukaryota; kingdom Viridiplantae; phylum Streptophyta; class Magnoliopsida; order Santalales; family Viscaceae; genus Viscum; species Viscum album. The sequence continues at coordinate 165,461,348 of OY728129.1, read as the reverse complement.
TTATTCTTAATCACTATAATAAATATTGAGAAAACCATATCTAGATGATAAATCATCTTCACAATGTGTAATATATGTGGTATAAAACAAAAAATAATATATCCATGTTGTCTAGGGTTTTCACAGTTTATAAATATTTTTTGTCATTTGATTATTGATTATAAATTTTTTATGTAAGAATAGAACACATGAAATATAGGTAGAGAATATTCCATAAAAATCTTATAGAATTATATAAAATGAGTATTATAGAAAAATCTTATATCATATTTTCATTATATAGACTTAAAAAGAAATAAAATTAATACCAGTATTCAACTACCACAAACTATGTGAATTAGATTATATGTCATGTAATCAATAAATGTTATTCAATAATTTCTATAATTAAATTCATGGATGTATTGGTGTGACCCTAACACTATGAAATACTATATACTTTTCTTATAAGATAAATCTATTAATTATTAATAATTGATGTATATACATGGTTGTTGACCATGAAATACACACTATATACCCATCCAGTAAAATATGATTAATATTTTTATTTTACATTTCTTCATATATTCTCATTGAATTGTTAGAATTGGATAATTGGGCAGTCCTTTATTATTTAATTTCCCAATATATATGATTACTTGTGTTTTTTATTCATTATGCGTTATCTCTATGGTTTTATCGGTATAATGTGAACCTTCTCTATGTAGATATTAAATATGATAATAGAAGAAACATGTGGTATAAAAACATTAGAGGTAACCCCAATAAATGTTTTTATGACATGGGTTGTTTCTAAGGTATATAGAGTAGATATTGAGAATTATTATCAATGATATCGTTTAAACTAGTAATGAGATACACAATGTATACACTCGGTACGTAACCCATAGAAAATGTTCTAACAAAAAAGCATGGGTCCTCCATAAGTTTGGTATATTTTTTTACCCCTTATATGATGTATATTACAAAAATAACAATCATGAATCCTTGAACCATATTTCCCAAGACCCATAGTGAACTCCCAATTCAGCTAGGGTAGGTGATTAATGTCACTTGTCTCAAAGAACATCCATAGATTGATTTAACTACTATAGTTAGTCAATTAAGAGTAAAGTAACCCCATTCCATATATATGAAATTTTTTTAAACAACATTGGTACAAATCATAGGTAAAATTTCACAATAATATTGTGTCTCACATACAAATAGATATATCCCCACACGACCCCTAATATTTAGATCTAATAATAAGTGGAACTCAACTCATTTCATTGAGAACCATATTTATCAAAAATATAATTCATATATCCATTAGTACATGTAGGTATCTAGAAATAGAACATTAAATATGTATACAATAAAGCACGAAGCTATATATCCATCAAAGATTATATATTAAGTATGATCATAACATCTTGAGTATGAAACCACAAAAGATTCAACACAAAACATTACCCTTTGTTATGTGTTTAATATTAATCTACTAATTTATATGACTATATAGAAAAAATATTTTTATATAAAAATATTATAAAAAGATTCATTTCTATACCCATGTAGTATATAGAAAACAAGATGATTTAATTGTAGTATATAGGTGCAATGGAAACACCTTCAATGAAATAACCAACTTGTCTTTTGGTCAAAATTTATGAATAATAATTAATAAATATAAAAAAAATTATCATGCCTAGTGAAAAAAATTATTAAACTAATAAAAATTCAAGAATTATATGATAACAATTTTTATATGTAATTGATAATTAGTTTTTAGAAGATATAGAATTACCTCTACTAATACTTTTTTCATTGACGATGATATAGTAAATAGATATTATCATAACATCCTTCCACATTAGGAACGAATAATAGAATCCTTATATAGGTGATCCAAAAATGCACTAAATTTTATGAACATCATTATATTATTTTCATGTTATAGAATAGATAATATAGATCAGTTTTGTTGACCATGGTTGATCAACTAAAAATTAACTTTTTTTAATTTTTAAAAAACAACTTTTAGGGGTAATGTGAGAAACCACATCATCCAACATTACAATCAAACAAAACCATAATGAAGGAAAACTCGGATCATCTGTGGTTGATCGCAACATAATTATTCTTATATAGAATTGAATATCTATGATCTCACTTTGGATTGAGATAAGAGGAAATGAGAGTGCGTTGTTGGATATCCATATCTTCTTCTATAACATTGATGAGTCTTGAACTATTTTTTTCACAAAATGAGTTATTATAAAAAGTTTTAAAATTTCATTTTTATGATATGTTTAATGTTGGTAAATCACAAAATTTCACCTTTACAACATTAATATTCTTGGTTGGACCAGTTTTTAATAATAATAATAATGTTATTGTTGATATCCACATTACACACTCAACACTTTTATAATATAAATAAATATAATTTATATCATTTTATGTGAGATAATTATACTCATTTTTCATTCCTTCATTTACGTTTTTCTATTGTGGAAAATTGTTATATATTTCATATTTAAAATAAGCTACATTATTCATTGATAAATATAATATAATACATATTATGTTCACAAAACCGTGACAAAAATTATTTCACTCAATAATTATATTCAATCACATATTTTTAATTTAGAGTGATCATTCAAACCTGAATAATTAGGATTTATTCTAAATTATTAAATTTTATATACGAATTTAATATGATTATGGATTCACAATGTGTGTGACCATTATTCCTATTTCATAGTTGATGTATATATAACCACCTTAATTCCACGGACAGATTATAGAAACATTAAATGGAATCTATATATAAAGAAGTTAATTTTTCAATGAAATCCCACAACCAATGATCATTTACCATGTAATTTAATCTTTTTATAATAATATATCACATCAAGATATTTTCATGTTGATTCAATTAATATATATTCTTGATGTCTCTTTAATTTAATTTCTAAAAAATAAATTCCCTAAAAAGAATCGTGGTTGTGAATTTATGAAGGTTGTTTAATTAACATGAAAGGGACTAATATATTAACATCTGTCATGATTTGTATGCGATATATCCTATCAAAAATTCTCCAATAATTAAATATCTCTCTTGATTCCAGCAATGTATCTAATCTCACAACGAACAGATTTTGTCATAGTTTACATCATTTTGTCATAGTAAGTCACTCAGGATATCCAATAGTGACAATCCTAAATTATATGGATCCATTCATATGTTTTATGATTGGGATATCTAGAAAAACATTAGAATTTCTAATTCATATTTATTTTTATTTTCTTATATCCTAAATTAAATATTATGGTAAACACCATGAGATAATGCCTCAATGTCTTTTTAACATCCTAATTCTGATAGCTTGTATCGTCTATGTGTAACATCCCACGTAATTAAAGAATATTAACATTTAATATTTTTTAATATCAATGAATTAATTATTAATTTTACATTAATGTATATTCTATGTTTTATGTCATACCCAAAAAAGAACTATGAGTTTCTCCAAAATCTCATGTTGTACCTTATGCTGAGTCATACTAAAAAAATACAATAGTATAATATATTTTAAATGGTAGTTAACGCATAGACATTATATTAGAAGGAATTAATAGAACTAACTAAAATATATTTATACATGTTTGTTTAATATTTATAAAGTTATCCATAAACGTTAGAGGCTTCAAATCTGAATGAATCCCATTTAAAGCCAAAATACACTAATATTCTTTAAATCATCGATTTACCGCCTTTTGAGGGAGAACCCATTTTAAATATAACTTTTGTCACTTTTATATTTTTTTTGATAAAATAAAATTTCCATTGACAATTGGGACATCCAAATTTACTTTGGATGATATTTTGGTATTTTTCGAAAAATATTTACTTTTTAATGAATATTGATAAATATTGCATTTTAATTAAACAATGTCCCTTAAATTATTTTATTTATAGGGATAGATTTTCTATTTAATTGGTTATAAAGTATATCTATATTATATATATACCATTTATTCCAATTTTGGTCATTGGGAGTAATTTCACTTTTTAATTTAACATATACAAGTGTTAATCTTTTGATAGTTATTGTTCCCTAAAAATGTGTCTTATGGTTTTGACAACAGGAATTATTTTTAAATTAATTTCGGAAACATATATTTTTATTATTTGAAAAATGAATTAAATATATAGAATAAGGATGTTTAAATTTTTTATATAGTTAAATTTAATATTTAGATATTATTCACTGTAACATCAGTAAATATTTTATTTATCATTGTTAAAATGTAATTCTAGTAAATAAGGGTAAGATATTATAATAATTATATAAAATTATCCTAACACATTTCCTAATCTTATTGAATGATACATGTTCGACCATGTAAATCCTTGTGTAGATTTTGGCACCCCATGGAGGAACTTCTAAGTGACAATGAAATTGTAAAAATTAATTTAATGTTATGGAAAATTGAACATAAACATATATCATTTAGTAAATCATTTTCTCTGCGGGATTATATATGTGATAAGTTAGACTATAAATAATTATTATAATGATAATAATATTTACTAAATAATGGTAATTTATTAATAATTTTTTGACATGAGATAAATAAATTTATTTATGAAAAAATAATGATATAATGATTACCTCATTAATGAATGTTTAAAATAAATGAGATTATAAATATTAAAATAAATTTAGTTGGAAACTTTTTATATCATCCAGAAATTATATATATAATTATAACTTGTTTTATTTTATTTAATGAATATTTTTTGAATGAATAAAGTTGTTTTGGATTTTTTATAAAGTCATGATATTAATCGTATTAAAATTGACATAAAAGAGTTTTTTAAATCAATCAATATTTTGTTAAATGCTACAATAATCCTAAAAATATATGATTCTACTAAATAAAATATATTATGTTATTAATTCCAGTAATTGTACAATTTTGGGTTTCTTGGATTTTTTATAGTGACTATATTAACCATATAGTATGAAAATACAAGAGGACATGGTAAACGTTAAATTAGATAACTAATGGTTAAATATAAATGATTAGGTTAATTTTAATCCCTAATCATGACTAAAAACCATTTTATATAATTATGTCAAACAATATTCAACTTATCATAGAATTAAATGAGTTGGGGAGCTTTATTTATCAATATTATGTTTATAATAAAATAATAGTTTCAAATATTCCAAATGAGCCTCTCTTCCCCTTTTAAAAAGAAACCACCTCTAACCCTTACTCACACATCTCAATCCCCATTGGATCATAAAAAATATTCCCCATTGAGCTCCCAAAATCAATATCGTCCACATATAATTCTTAACATAGGCATAATGAACTTTAATAAAGCCTTTTGGTTAAAACCAAAGGGAGATTCCAAATTTAATGGTAACGTCTTCTCTCAAGTTCATTTAATTTATTTTCGTTTTCCTACACACTAAATTATCTTTAATCCATTGTTTTATAATAATTCCACAATAATAAATATAAAATGTTTTTTTATTAGGAATATTTGAACTACACATCCACACACCTCCATTTAATGGATACAACATACTGTTTCTATGGATAGTGACTATTACCTCAAGAATATATGATTGTTCAGTTATCTCCTACAGCCTCTCATGGTGGCCATTATGATGGAACTATATTTATATGTGATATGTATTATATTTATATTTTCACTATTCTTATGTATTTTTCATTTATATCCTACCTTTATGATTTCCATAATGGGTAAATACGATAATTCATTTGAGTAAGTGAAAAATACCTCCCCATCAAAGTGATATGACTCATTAATGAAATATATGGAACATATAAATGATAGAGTTACTATAATTATAACTAATATTATATTTAAATATAAAATAAAACTATTTATCATTGATTTTTCATTCCATTAAATAAGAAATATAAATAAATGTAGAGTTCATGCAAAAGTAAGGCTTACTAACTCCATGAAATGTGAATTTCATATATTATATCCAAATGTAATGTACTATTATAAATAAATTTATATATATAATATATATCATGTATATGATATTCAAATTATGAAAATAAATCTAGAGATAATGGGATTATGAACACATGGGAAACTAGTAATATTAAGAAGTTCATTTTACACTAAAATGCCAAATATTGACCAAATGACCGTTATTAATATAACTGATTGTGTAATGTTTAAACATGGTAATAAGAAATATATAAGTAATAATAAAATTGAAAAAGGTTTTTAATCCAGTATAAATGAACTTTAGTTTATAATTATATAGAATAAAGAACGAATGATTCATTTCGGAAATGAGGTAACGGACTTTATCTCAATCTCGTTTCATCGAGCCATATATTGATTTATACTAGAAAATATTTTATACGGTGTATAAATCCCTATGACTTTTAATTTCATTATAAGTAAACATTTTCCCTATGAATAATTTTACTAAATGAAAAAAAGAATGTTTCTTTTTAATCTATGTAGTAATAATAAAAATTCTGTTGCTCAAGAATTATTAGATATTTGGAATTCTTAAAAAGCCATAATGTTTTAAAAATTAAAATAAATACCATGTACATATTTTACTTATTTTGGAATTGAAAATTCTTTTGATAAATGGTGTATTATGTTAATATATTGTAATTATATATGATTATTTTAATGTGGAAATTTTATCTTTCATTTATGATTGTGTTATGTGTTATGATTATGTTATGGTTAATGGGAATTGGTTATGTATACAAGTGGTTTAGTGATAAAATTAGGGTGGGTGAGCCCAATATAGTTCTTTAATGCATTGGGTAACTTGATAGAGGGAAATGTTAATTTTTCTCTTAAGAGATTTTTGGAATATACTTTGTTAGGTATTCCAAATGTGAATCACTACGTAGCTATGAATGCTAAAATCTAAGTATGTTATAGATTCTACAAGTAAACTTTTTGATTTAATATTTCTATATGTTATTTTTATTTCTTATGATTTCATGAGGTATGTTAAAGTTATTTTTATTTTTATTTTTTGATGCAATAGTGTTGCTATTCTTGATTTTATAACCCCTATTGATCTTTTTTTCTTATACCTTGTTGTTGGAATGTTTTTCTCATTATATAAATTTGGGTAAAAGAAGAGAAGAATTCAAGAAGTTTTATATCATAAAAGGAATTCTTATTTTCTTTTAAGATTTTTTTTATTATTGAAAAACATAATACTGAGTAAAAGTGTCTAATTTTTAATATTTGAGATGTAATGTAATAGTTATGGCCAAATTCTCTAAAACAAAAATATTAGAAAGATCCCTAATGAAAATTATTAACTTAATTCAGTATTATCTAATACTTAAAGATGAGGCCTTACAGTTGGTATCAAATGGTAGTTATGAAATCGTTAGGATTTTGTGTGTTATTAAATCAATAAATAAATTTATTTTATGATTGTAATGATACATAATTTACATATTACCATGTTGCATTTCCTATGATATTTTTGTGCTCAGAATGGTTTTTCTCAGGGGAAATAGGGCAGCTATGATGGAAAGACATCATGATGAAAGATACCTTCTGAATTAGAAACTAGATATTGTCAGAATCTGAATTGAATAGTTTGATGAAGTGATGTAATAGTTGACTCACTCAATAAATGGTGGTGGTATCAATGCATGATATCAGCCAGATCAACCACAAAAGAACATGTCAGTAGTGCAACATTTCCTGAGGTAGCATGCCCGTCATTCAGAGGATCGTCTAACCCAGTGATAAATGAAGTGTCGATTAATGAAATGGAGAATAATTTTGATATCATGGGTTGTTTAGAAAATCAAAATGATAATCTCGATGTTTACCATTTTGAATGTGAAGCTGACCAGTGTTGTTCGATTGATAAAAACATCAGGGATAGTGAGGACATTTTGGCTCCTTATTGGGACATATACAAAGGTATGTTTCAATTGAAATATTTTCCTAAGGTAGTTCGTATTAGGATGGAAAACAATTCTTTTAATTGAATTAGGAGGATGAATCAGTGGATATTTATGATGAAAAAATCACTTAACTATCAAGGTATGCTCCAAATTTAATACGAGATCCAAATAGTAAATTCAATCATTTTTACTCCGGATTAAAGCCAAAGTATCGAAGGGATTTAACTTCTCATGAGTTCATAAGTTATGAAATTCCTTTTGTATATGTTTAAAAGGATGAAATGGAGTTTTCCAATGATTAGTTATTCGTTGAAAAACAATATAATTAGAGGATGATGTGGAATATGAAAGTTAATAACTCTTAAAAAAATTGATGGTAAGAAACTTAAGTTATAGTTTGTGAAAATTGTTCTAAAAATTACACTGGGAATGTATAATGAATTCTGGTAAGTGTTGTCGATGATGTAAAATGTGACATAAGGCTCATAATTGAACTAAATAATTAGGGTAATGGTAAGAAAAAATCTTTTTTACAGTCACCAAAATGTCTTCAGTGTAATTAAATGGGTAATTATTCTAATGAGAATCCATTGAAGAAATCAATAGAGGGAAAGTAGTTGAACAAAAAGAAAAAAAAAGTGGTGAAATACTTTACATCTACTACAGTAAATATTGGGCCAAAGAATGAATTATTATCAGGTACATTGTTTGTTTATTCAGATTATTCCAATGTGTTGTATGATATAGGGTCTACACATTCTTTAATTTTTGATAAGTTTTTTTGTAAATTGTAAACTCAATATCAATATATGAATCCAAAACTTATGGTAAATAAAATTTGAGGAAATATGAAGAAAAAATGAAATTATAAGAACCTTCTTTTCCTTGTTTGCAGAAATATTTTACCTACAAACCGTATTGTATTTCCTCTAGTATAGTTTGATGTTATTTTGGGTATGAATTTTCTTTTCTTCTATCATTATATGATTTACTGTCGAATGAAAGAGGTATATTTTCATAATGATTCTCAGGTTGTGTATAAGTATGATCCCATTCTTTTGATAACATATCAGAAATCTATGAATACAGTAAATGATAGAAATGAATTTTAATTTTCAGATATTGTTAAAAATAAAGGAACTTTTCAGATAAACGATGTGACAGTGTTAAATGAGTATCTTAATGTTTTACCAACAGAGTTGTATAGTATAATACCTGATTAGGAAGTTGAATTTACTATATACATAGTTAGTGATGCTAATCAAATTTCAAATCCACCATACCAAATAGATCAAATTGAACTTTTAGAGTAAATGAAGCAATTTTAGAATAATTGAATAATGGTTTCATTCGACCTTAAACATCACCATGGTGTGATTCAATATTTTTTTTAAAATATAGATGGTTCAATGAGAATTTTATTTATTATAGTGTATTGAAAAACATAACTATTATGAACATGTGTCCTTTTCCTCATATAGATGATTTGTTTGATCTTTTACTTGGAGCTCAGTATTTTTCAAAGAATGACTTGAGGTTGAGGTAAAATTAGATTAATGTAAAAGAAGGAGACATTCCAAAGATCCCATTTTGTATTATATATGGCCATTATGAATGATTAGTTTTTCATTTTGGGTTAACTGATGCTCCTACTATATTCAGGGTTCTTATAAAAAGTGTTTTCTCTGAGTTCTTAGATTAGTTTTTGATTATTTTTATTTATGATATTTGGGTTTATTAAAAAAGTAATTTGGAACATGAATGTTATAATACGCTATTTTTAAAACATTAATTGAAAAGAAATATTATGGAAAATTCAACATGTGTGAGTTATGGTTACAAAAAATTTCATTTCTTGGTCAAAGTGTTTCAAAAAATTGTATAACATTTGATCCTTCGAAAAAAAGATTATAATGAATTGCCAAAACCAAAATATATAACTGAGATCTATAGTTTTCATGGTTATGCAGGTTATTATCTGAGGATTGTTGAAAATGTTTCATGTCTATCTATCCCAATGATAATGTTTACTAAATTAATTATAAAATTAATTTGGAAAAAATAATGTGATGATTGTTTTCAAGAATTGAAATGAATATTGGTGAATGCTTCAGTATTGTCACTGACTTCCAGAGATGGTGAATTTTTTATCTATAATGATGATTAGTTGAAAGGGATTGGGTGTGTCCTAATGCATAATGATCAGGTAATGGATTATGATTCATGTTAGTTGAAACATTATATGTTAAATTACCCTACACATGATTTGTAATTAGAAACTATTGTTTTTTATTTAAAAATTTCGAGGCATCATCTGTATGGTGTAAAACATAAAATATATACTTACCATGACTGTTTGAAGAATATTGTAACACCCCAAGTAAATAAAGAATATGACATTTTCATATTTATCCCTATTTGTGAATAAAATATAAATATGACTTTAAAGGGGACGCTATGCTCGATGTCGTACCCAACACGCAACAACGAGTTTCTTGGGAATCTTACGTTGCACTCTAATAATAAAATAATATTATTTTAAATGGTAGTTAACATGTAGCCGTTGTAATGGCGGGAATGGATAGAAATAACTAAAATATGATTATATATGTTCTTAAATATTTTTACATTTATCCAATAAAAGATAAAGGCTTAAAATACGGAAAGAATTCAATTTTAGGCGTATATGCCCTAGTTTTCACTAAAGGTTCACTTATCACCTTTTGATGTTGAAACATAATTAAATATAGTTTTGTTCACTCTTAAACATTATTTTGGACCAAATAAAACTCTTACTAAGAATCGGGTCATCAAATTTTACTTTGTGTAATTTTTTGGTATTTTTCCGATAGAGTTCATTTTTTTAATGAATAGTGTAAAATGTTGTGTTTTGATTCAAAATCTCTTTTTAATCTAATTTATTTATATGATTAGATAATATTTTGAATTGGTTTTAAAGTTAAATTAGAAAATATTTTTACCATTAAATCCAATAGTGGTCGTTGGAATCAATTTCACTTTGAAATCAAACTTAAACTAGTGTCAATCTTTTGATACTTATTGTTTTATAAAAACACGCTATTTGCTCTGACAGCGGGAATTAATTATTAAATTAATTAATGTGACTAATATGTTTTGAATTTTTTAAAACAGACTTTATTTTTGAATTCGGAATATCAAATATAGCTTAGGGTGAATTTTTGGGATTTTTCTGAAAAACTTCAATTTTTGATGAATAGTGAAACCACTAAGTGGTACTTATAAAAACTGATTTTCCGTTTAAATGAAATTTTGCCATCATTGTGTTTTGATTTTCAAAAATCCGACATACATGGTTGTCATTAAGAAGTAAAATGTGGTTCAATGAGATTAAAATGATTTTTTGGTGAATAGTAACTTATTAAGTTTTTAATCGCGATTAGTGGTAATTAGTGTAGTTTAAGTTAAAAATAATGCTTTAATAAAATGAGATGAGCTTAAAACATGTCTTACCCTCATTGGTTGTATCATTGCCGACCAAGACAAGCCATGGGTCAACTTGGGGACCCCATGGATCCACTTTGTTTGGGAAATGACATAAATAACATTTTATTTAATGTAAAAGTAAAATTGACACAAACATGATATGTTTTACTAGAACAATTTTTAAGTGGGTTTATACAAGTCAACTTTTTTATTATAAATATTCATTAGAAAGATAAAAAGCTTTCCTACATCATAGTAGTTTTTTTATAATTTTTAGACATTAAATAAATTAAATTATGTATGACATAATAATGATGCACTGATGACATCATTATTTGACGATTTAAATAAAATGGAAAGATAATGTAAAATCTATGAACTACACATGTCCAAAACTTATTGGATGAGTGGATTTCGAATCCTTATCACCTTATACACGACCTATATCAATGTCGGACCTTTTAAAACCGAAAAACAATTTCAAATAAAGTAATATTTCTTACTTTCCAAAAGTGCCCCTCCTCTCCTCTTATAAAAGGCCCCCACCTCTACCTCATTTAACACACTCCTCAAGCCTTTGGCTCGGACAACCCCTGCCCATTTACTCTCTCCACATCCCTCTCCTCATCCTATAGGATTACCTTTGGGCAGAAGCCTTTCAAAGGAAGCCTTTAGGCTCAAATCAAAAGGATTTACACTTTTAAAGGTAATTCACTCTCTCATGTTCATTTGTTTTATTTTGCTTCTCCGACCCCCTAAACTCTTTTTATTTACTTCTTTTGTAACAACACCAGTATATTCAATATACTAGGATGTTTTTATAAGATTTATTCGAGCTAAAATCTCACACAACTACATCAAATGGTTAAAGAACATACGGTTTCCGTGGATGGTGAAATTCTGCCTCCCGAAACGATGATTGTTCAATACTCATTTAACACCTTCAAAAGTGGCCATTATGATGTCACTATTTTTATATATGATATATAATATGTTTAGGTTTTATTTATGCTTCTGTATTTTTCATTTTTGTCTTACCTTTATGGCTTCCATTATGGGTATACGCGATATCTTCATTTAAGGAAGTGCGGACTACCGCCCCCTCAAAGCGATTTGATTTGTCAAATACCATATGTGGGATGTATAAAGGATGGAAATATGATATTATATATGATATTATACTGGAATTATAATATACATTTATATCATTATTATTCCATTCTATAAAATACGAAATAGAAATGAAAGTAGCGTTCATGCGTATGTACGGCTTACCGTCTCCATGAATGGTGCATTTCATTTCTTACCTCTAAATGATTATGTAATGTTATAAATGCATGAATGTGTTGGATATATATGATATATATGATATCCAAATCAGGAATGTCATTTTTGGATATGAAGAACCTTTGACCACACGAACAACATGTAATTGTAAGAAGTCCACTTTCGACTTAAGAACCAAATATCGACAAAACAAACATGATTAACTTAAATGATTAAATAATGTTTATAACATGATAATAATTGATATAAAAGGAATAATGAACTTTAAAAAGGTTCTTAAGGAAGTAGAAATTAACTCAAGTTTATTATTCAGGAGATTAAAGAACGATCGAGTCAAGTCGGACCCGAGGTAAGGGATCCTACAACTCTCTTTCTTTTTAAGTACACACTTTTATGTCATTACTTTTAAGGCTCATATTTCTTATTATTGGGATGATCTTTTATATTACACTTACTGTCATTTTTATGATCATGTGATGAGAGACCCTATTCTCTCTCATCAATCCATTTTGGAAGTTTTGAGTGGCGCCGTTAGGCTGCCGAATTTTCATAAGGGATTTTTCATCTCACTTTTATTCTTGTGAGTTTTATGCTACATTTGCCACAAATTCCATTTAGTGGTGTATGTAATGCCCATTATTCTACTCTTTGTGTAATATAATTTCATTTATGAGTATTTACATCAATGATCTATTGTCCTTCTTTCATGGGGTGTATGTTTTGAAAGATACCCAAGTCGGTAAGGGAACCTTTCACCCTCCTCTTTTTTAAAAGACTTCTTTTGTTGGGTCTTTTAATTTATATATTGTTATTTTGGGATATGTTCTCATATATCCTTGTTGATGTAAATTTTTTGTCCACGTGATGAGATACTCTTTTTATCTCTCATCAACTCTTTTTGATGTGATGCTGTTAGGCTGTCAAGGGAACTTTTTAACCCAATTTCAATTTCTTTGGGTTCAACATGTAGTCATTGAATATGTCATCCATTGAATATGTGTGAATGACCTTTTATTGTTTTACACTTAATATCCACTTATATTGGGTGTATTTATATTTTTCACACATATTTTTGAGATTGATTTGTCCTTAATTTAAGGATACCTTCTTTATAAGGGATTTCATCACATTTGACATTTCTATTGAGGGTTCATTGTTGTTATGCACCAATTCACTCTTATATGGTGTATATACTGTCCTTTGGAGTATTATATCATGAATCCTTTTATTCTCATGATATTATAAAGTTCTGACTAAATGTTATTCCTCGATTATTGTATTCAAGTGTCTCTAATTTTGGTAAAACCCCTTTAACCAAAATATCGTTTTAAATGTTTTAATTATTTGTTCTTATTAATATCCATGTTTTAAAAATGGTTTTAAGGATTTTTTTATATGGATATTAATGGTTTAAAATGTTAAAAGCTTCAAGGTGGTATGGGACACTTTGATTCAAAAATCTCTTATTTAAATGTTTTAAATGGTTTTGGAAATGGTTTCTTTTTGAATGGATTCATTATTTCAATATCCTAAAATGTTATATTGTGATTGAAATGTGGAAATGTTATGTTTCCTTTATTCATGTTTATGTGATACGATTATGTTATGGTTCTCGGGCATTGTTATGAAGAACGGGTGGTTCCGTGATAAACTAAGGGCGGGTGAGCCCGATATAGCTCTCCAATGCATTGGGTAACGCGAAGGAGTGAAACGTTAAGGTTTCTCCGAAGAGATTTAGGGAATATACTCTGATGGGTATTCCAAACGTAACCAAGAGGGTTACTCCCTACATAAGAATGTTATGAATGCCTCAAGTTACCTTTATGTCTTATGATTTCTATGATTTATTCATTGTTTGATGAGGTATGAAAGTGCCTTTGTTTTATGGGTAAAGTATGATTTCATTCTTATGTATATATGAACTCATGTTTCCTTTCCATATTTTTATAACCCTTACTGAGCTTTTTATGCTCATCCCAAGTTTTTGAAATGTTTTTCACAGGTCAAGGGAAAGGTACATGATGTGATGATTGTGTCAAGGATGTGTCAAGAAAGAATCTGTGTTTAATTTTAAATAGGTTTCCGTTGATGGGAAGAATGAATATTGTCTTTTATGTAACCACTTTGTTTAAATGTGGAATGTAATGAATGTTTCATGATCTAATTCTCTAAAACTCTAAACCTGAAAAGATCCTCAATGTGTAATCTTGTAATAACTCAAGATTAAGCAAGGTTTAAGGCTGGGGCCTTATAGTTGGTATCAAAGGTCGGTTTAGACAACTTTAGAGGTTAGGGTATTCTTTAAGCATAAGTGACATTACCATAATGGTTAGGATTTTAGAAAGAGTCCTAGTTTTAGATAAAGTGAATGAGTAAGTGTATCTTAGTGTTTACCTTCCTCATTAGTACATGATGATTTTGTTGATATACTCACACTGACATTTCTATTTTTAGTGAATCGATTGATCTAGCAGGAACCAAAGAGACAACAGGTTTGAAGGAAACTCTGGTGGTTCTTTGATTAAGATACTAGATAAAATGGAGGATTCAATGAGGAAACTCATGGTTGTTCTAAACCAAATATCAAGGAGTCATGATCAACCACTTCAACCTTGGTGAGTTCTCTAATGCATCATGTACGAGATGGCCAACTCGATGTGGAAATTCAGGTAATAATTATTATGGTAACCATTAGGGTTTATATGATACTTAATTTTTAGGAAATTATGGGTTACTCTATGATATGATGGAAAATGAAAGGAATGTGATAAACTTGAGGTTAAAATATGTTATGATTATTCTTGAAGATTTTATCTCATTTTGGGGAATGTTTTAAGAATTATATAGTTTTGGAAAAAGGACAACACGTAGACCGTGTGACATCCCGTCGCGTCGGACAAAGCTGTGGGAATCGAACCCACAACCAATGTGCGACTGGTATTTATCGCCTTCCACTGGACTACGTGAAGTCCCTGGTTAGTTTGACTGATTCTTTTTAGTTATATGATTTTATGAATTAAGAGTAAGTTGATTTTGGAGGATATGTGATTAGGATAATTACTTTTCAATGCGAGACTTTAGGAGCGACTAATGTTGTTTGGAGGTAAATGTTACGATTTAACTTGGAAGACCATGTGACTAAATCCTTCAAATATTTGGGTTTCAATCTTAGTTTGGTATAATTTGAAGAATTTTATGGACAAATTGTTTATCGGATGGTCCTCATTGAACTTTGGGTTTTGTTGGACAAATTTTGGAGATTAAGAATAGATTTTATTTTTATAAGGGGTTATCCTTTTCTGGATTATCTGATCTTGTACTATCCTTTTTGGTTTTGGTTTTGGTTAAAGCCTAAATACATGGGATGTATATAGTTCTCTTTTTGGGATTAGGTGATTCTCTAGAAGTTGACTATAGTACTCTTAATGTGAACAAGTCTTCCTAAATACTCGTCTTTTGAAGAAAATATGAGTTTGTGTAAGGAATCTAATGAAAGTTGAAAGTCAATATGATAAGTGATTATGTTTCCTTATGAATAAATTCCTCAATAAAAAGTAACTTAAAACAAAAATGTTGTCTATTAACTTTTCCTACTGGGGAACCCAACACCGTTTTACCCATCACAAGTTTGTGATTTTCTTATTGTTAACTTTCTCCTAAACATGTTTTCTATCACTCTCCATCGGAACATGACCCTATGTTTTCTCCTCCATGTCCATATTTTCATACTTAGAATCCTAGTATGGGTTAACTCGGGTGACCTTTATACTTATCTCTCTTTATTTTAAAGTGTTTGTTTTACCGACTCTTGTTCTGATGTGGGACTTTCAAGGATGTTTCCAAGCGCAATTTTAAAATTGCGAGGACGCAATTCCCAAAAGGGGGGAAGGATGTAACACCCCAGGTAAATAAAGAATATGAAATTTTCATATTTATCCCTATTTGTGAATAAAATATTAATATGACTTTAAAGGGGACTCTATGCTCGATGGCGTACCCAACACACAACAACGAGTTTCTTGGGAACCTTACGTTGCACTCTAATAATAAAATAATATCATTTTAAATGGTAGTTAACATGTAGCCGTTGTAATAGCGGGAATGGATAGAAATAACTAAAATATGATTATATATGTTCTTAAATATTTTCACATTTATCCAATAAAAGATAAAGGCTTAAAATACGGAAAGAATTCAATTTTAGGCGTATATGCCCTAGTTTTCACTAAAGGTTCACTTATCACCTTTTGATGTTGAAACATCATTAAATATAGTTTTGTTCACTCTTAAACACTATTTTGGACCAAATAAAACTCTTACTAAGAATCGGGACATCAAATTTTACTTTGTGTAATTTTTTGGTATTTTTTCGATAGAGTTCATTTTTTTAATGAATAGTGTAAAATGTTGTGTTTTGATTCAAAATCTCTTTTTAATCTAATTTATTTATATGATTAGATAATATTTTGAATTGTTTTTAAAGTGAAATTAGAAAATATTTTTACCATTAAATCCAATAGTGGTCGTTGGAATCAATTTCACTTTGAAATAAAACTTAAACTAGTGTCAATATTTTGATACTTATTGTTTTATAAAAACACGCTATTTGCTCTGACAACGGGAATTAATTATTAAATTAATTAATGTGACTAATATTTTTTGAATTTTTTAAAACAGACTTTATTTTTGAATTCGGAATATCAAATATAGCTTAGGGTGAATTTTTGGGATTTTTCTGAAAAACTTCAATTTTTGATGAATAGTGAAACCACTAAGTGGTACTTATAAAAACTGATTTTCCGTTTAAATGAAATTTTGCCATCATTATGTTTTGATTTTCAAAAATCCAACATACATGGTTGTCATTATGAAGTAAAATGTGGTTCAATGAGATTAAAATAATTTTTTGGTGAATAGTAACTTATTAAGTTTTTAATCGCGATTAGTGGTAATTAGTGTAGTTTAAGGTAAAAATAATGCTTTAATAAAATGAGATAAGCTTGAAACATGTCTTACCCTCATTGGTTGTATCATGGCCGACCAAGACAAGCCATGGGTCAACTTGGGGACCCCATGGATCCACATTGGTTGGGAAATGACATAAATAACATTTTATTTAATGTAAAAGTAAAATTGACACAAACATGATATGTTTTACTAAAACAATTTTTAAGTGGGGTTATACAAGTCATATTTTTGATTATAAATATTCATTGGAAAGATAAAACGATTTCCTACATCATAGTATTTTTTTTTATAATTTTTAGACATTAAATAAATTAAATTATTTATGACATAATAATGATGCAGCGATGACATCATTATTTGACGATTTAAATAAAATGAAAAGAAAATGTAAAATCTATGAACTAAACGTGTCCAAAACTTATTGGATGAGTGTATTTCGAAGACTTATCACCTTATCCACGACCTATATCAATGTGGGACCTTTTAAAACCGAAAAACATTTTCAAATAAAGTAATATTTCTTACTTTCCAAAAGTGCCCCTCCTTTCCTCTTATAAAAGGCCCCCACCTCTACCACATTTAACACACTCCTCAAGCCTTTGGCTCGGCCAAACCCAGCCCATTTACTCTCTCCACATCCCTCTCCTCATCCTAGAGGATTACCTTTGGGCAGAAGCCTTTCAAAGGAAGCCTTTAGGCTCAAATCAAAAGGATTTACACTTTTAAAGGTAATTCACTCTCTCATGTTCATTTGTTTTATTTTGCTTCTCCAACCCCCTAAACTATTTTTATTTACTTATTTTGTAACAAAACCAGTATCTTCAATATACTAGGATGTTTTTATAAGATTTATTCGAGCTACACTCTCACACAACTACATCAAACGGTTAAAGAACATACGGTTTCCGTGGATGGTGAAATTCTGCCTCCCGAAACGATGATTGTTCAATACTCATTTAACACCTTCAAAGGTGGCCATTATGATTTCACTATTTTTATATATGATATATAATATGTTTTTGTTTTATTTATGCTTCTGTATTTTTCATTTTTGTCGTACGTTTATGGCTTCCATTATTGGTATACGCGATATCTTCATTTAAGGAAGTGCGGACTACCGCCCCCTCAAAGTGATTTGATTCGTTAAATACCATATGTGGGATGTATAAAGGATGGAAATATGATATTATATATGATATTATACTGGAATTATAATATACCTTTATATCATTTTTATTCCATTCTATAAAATACGAAATAGAAATGAAAGTAGCGTTCATGCGTACGTACGGCTTACCGTCTCCATGAACGGTGCATTTCATTTCTTACCTCTAAATGATTATGTAATGTTATAAATGCATGCATGTGCTGGATATATATGATATATATGATATCCAAATCAGGAATGTCATTTTTGGATATGAAGAACCTTTGACCACACGAACAACATGTAATTTTAAGAAGTCCACTTTCGACTTAAGAACCAAATATCGACAAAACAAACATGATTAACATAAATGATTAAATAATGTTTATAACATGGTAATAAGTGATATAAAAGGAATAATGAACTTGAAAAAGGTTATTAAGGAAGTTTAAATTAACTCAAGTTTATTATTCAGGATATTAAAGAACAATCGAGTCAAGTCGGACCCGAGGTAAGGGATCCAACAACTCTCTTTCTTTTTAAGTACACACTTTTATGTCATTACTTTTAAGGCTCATATTTCTTATTATTGGGATGATCTTTTATAATAAACTTACTTTCATTTTTATGATCATGTGATGAGAGACCCTATTCTCTATCATCAATCCATTTTGGAAGTTTTGAGTGGCGCCGTTAGGCTGCCGAATTTTCATAAGGGATTTTTCATCTCACTTTTATTCTTGTGAGTTTTATGCTACATTTGCCACAAATTCCATTGAGTGGTGTATTTAATGCCCATTATTCTACTCTTTGTGTAATATAATTTCATTTATGAGTATTTACATCAATGATCTATTGTCCTTCTTTCATGGGGTGTATGTTTTGAAAGATACCCAAGTCGGTAAGGGAACCTTTCACCCTCCTCTTTTTTAAAAGACTTCTTTTGTTGGGTCTTTTAATTTACATATTGTTATTTTGGGATATGTTCTCATATATACTTGTTGATGTAAATTTTATGTCCACGTGATGAGATACTCTTTTTATCTCTCATCAACTCTTTTTGATGTGATGCCGTTAGGCTGTCAAGGGAACTTTTTAACCCAATTTCGATTTCTTTGGGTTCAACATGTAGTCATTGAATATGTCATCCATTGAATATGTGTGAATGACCTTTTATTGTTTTACACTTAATATCCACTTATATTGGGTGTATTTATATTTTTCACACATATTTTTGATATTGATTTGTCCTTAATTTAAGGATACCTTCTTTATAAGGGATTTCATCACATTTGACATTTCTATTGAGGGTTCATTGTTGTTATGCACCAATTCACTCTTATATGGTGTATATACTGTCCTTTGGAGTATTATATCATGAATCCTTTTATTCTAATGATATTATAAAGTTCTGACTAAATGTTATTCCTCGATTATTATATTCAAGTGTCTCTAATTTTGGTAAAACCCCTTTAACCAAAATATCGTTTTAAATGTTTTAATTATTTGTTCTTATTAATATCCATGTTTTAAAAAAGGTTTTAAGGATTTTTTTATATGGATATTAATGGTTTAAAATGTTAAAAGCTTCAAGGTGGTACGGGACACTTTGATTCAAAAATCTCATATTTAAATGTTTTAAATGGTTTTGGAAATGGTTTCTTTTTGAATGGATTCATTATTTCAATATCCTAAAATGTTATACTGTGATTGAAATGTGGAAATGTTATGTTTCCTTTATTCATGTTTATGTGATACGATTATGTTATGGTTCTTGGGCATTGTTATGAAGAACGGGTGGTGCCGTGATAAACTAAGGGCGGGTGAGCCCGATATAGCTCTCCAATGCATTGGGTAACGCGAAGGAGTGAAACGTTAAGGTTTCTCCGAAGAGATTTAGGGAATATAATTTGATGGGTATTCCAAACGTAACCAAGAGGGTTACTCCCTACATAAGAATGTTATGAATGCCTCAAGTTACCTTTATGTCTTATGATTTCTATGATTTATTCATGGTTTGAGGAGGTATGAAAGTGCCTTTGTTTTATGGGTAAAGTATGATTTCATTCTTATGTATATATGAACTCATGTTTCCTTTCCATATTTTTATAACCCTTACTGAGCTTTTTATGCTCATCCCACGTTTTTGAAATGTTTTTCACAGGTCAAGGGAAAGGTACATTATGTGATGATAGTGTCAAGGATGTGTCAAGAAAGAATCTGTGTTTAATTTTAAATAGGTTTCCGTTGATGGGAAGAATGAATATTGTCTTTTATGTAACCACTTTGTTTAAATGTGGAATGTAATGAATGTTTCATGATCTAATTCTCTAAAACTCTAAACCTAAAAAGATCCTCAATGTGTAATCTTGTAATAACTCAAGATTAAGCAAGGTTTAAGGCTGGGGCCTTATAGTTGGTATCAAAGGTCGGTTTAGACAACTTTAGAGGTTAGGGTATTTTTTAAGCATACGTGACATTACCATAATGGTTAGGATTTCAGAAAGAGTCCTAGTTTTAGATAAAGTGAATGAGTTAGTGTATCTTAGTGTTTACCTTCCTCATTAGTACAAGATGATTTTGTTGATATACTCACACTGACATTTCTATTTTTAGTGAATGG
The DNA here is from genome assembly GCA_963277665.1 of Viscum album. Classification (NCBI taxonomy): domain Eukaryota; kingdom Viridiplantae; phylum Streptophyta; class Magnoliopsida; order Santalales; family Viscaceae; genus Viscum; species Viscum album. The sequence continues at coordinate 165,439,899 of OY728129.1, read as the reverse complement.
ATTGATCTAGCAGGCACCAAAGAGACAACAGGTTTGAAGGAAACTGTGGTGGTTCTTTGATTAAGATACTAGATAAAATGGAGGATTCAATGAGGAAACTCATGGTTGTTCTAAACCAAATATCAAGGAGTCATGATCAACCACTTCAACCTTGGTGAGTTCTCTAATGCATCATGTACGAGATGGCCAACTCGATGTGGAAATTCAGGCAATAATTATTAAGGTAACCATTAGGGTTTATATGATACTTAATTTTTAGGTAATTATGGGTTACTCTATGATATGATGGAAAATGAAAGGAATGAGATAAACTTGAGGTTAAAATATGTTATGATTATTCTTGAAGATTTTATCTCATTTTGGGGAATATTTTAAGAATTATGTAGTTTTAGAAAAAGGACAACACGTAGACCGTGTGACATCCCGTCGCGTCGGACAAAGCTGCGGGAATCGAACCCACAACCAATGTGCGACTGGTATTTATCACCTACCACTGGACTACGTGAAGTCCCTGGTTAGTTTGACTGATTCTTTTTAGTTATATGATTTTATGAATTAAGAGTAAGTTGATTTTGGAGGATATGTGATTAGGATAATTACTTTTCAATGCGAGACTTTAGGAGCGACTAATGTTGTTTGGAGGTAAATGTTACGATTTAACTTGGAAGACCATGTGACTAAATCCATAAAATATTTGGGTTTCAATCTTAGTTTGGAATACTTTGAAGAATTTTATGGACAAATTGTTTATCGGATGGTCCTCATTGAACTTTGGGTTTTGTTGGAAAAATTTTGGAGATTAAGAATAGATTTTCTTTTTATAAGGGGTTATCCTTTTCTGGATTATCTGATCTTGTACTAACCTTTTTGGTTTTGGTTTTGGTTAAAGCCTAAATACATGGGATGTATATAGTTCTCTTTTGGGGATTAGGTGATTATCTAGAAGTTGATTATAGTACTCTTAATGTGAACAAGTCTTCCTAAATACTCGTCTTTTGAAGAAAATATGAGTTTGTGTAAGGAATCTAATGAAAGTTGAAAGTCAATATGATAAGTGATTATGTTTCCTTATGAATAAATTCCTCAATAAAAAGTAACTTAAAACAAAAATGTTGTCTATTAACTTTTCCTACTGGGGAACCCAACACCGTTTAACCCATCACAAGTTTGTGATTTTCTTATTGTTAACTTTCTCCTAAACATGTTTTCTATCACTCCCCATCGGAACATGACCCTATGTTTTCTCCTCCATGTCCATATTTTCATACTTAGAATCCTAGTATGGGTTAACTCGGGTGACCTTTATACTTATCTCTCTTTATTTTAAAGTGTTTGTTTTACCGACTCTTGTTCTGATGTGGGACTTTCAAGGATGTTTCCCAGCGCAATTTTAAAATTGCGAGGACGCAATTCCCAAAAGGGGGGAAGGATGTAACACCCCAGGTAAATAAAGAATATGACATTTTCATATTTATCCCTATTTGTGAATAAAATATTAATATGACTTTAAAGGGGACGCTATGCTCGATGGCGTACCCAACACGCAATAGCGAGTTTCTTGGGAATCTTACGTTGCACTCTAATAATAAAATAATATTATTTTAAATGATAGTTAACATGTAGCCGTTGTAATGGCGGGAATGGATAGAAATAACTAAAATATGATTATATATGTTCTTAAATATTTTTACATTTATCCAATAAAAGAGAAAGGCTTAAAATACGGAAAGAATTCAATTTTAGGCGTATATGCCCTAGTTTTCACTAAAGGTTCACTTATCACCTTTTGATGTTGAAACATAATTAAATATAGTTTTGTTCACTCTTAATCATTATTTTGGACCAAATAAAACTCTTACTATGAATCGGGACATCAAATTTTACTTTGTGTAATTTTTTGGTATTTTTCCGATAGAGTTCATTTTTTTAATGAATAGTGTAAAATGTTGTGTTTTGATTCAAAATATCTTTTTAATCTAATTTATTTATATGATTAGATAATATTTTGAATTGGTTTTAAAGTGAAATTAGAAAATATTTTTACCATTAAATCCAATAGTGGTCGTTGGAATCAATTTCACTTTGAAATCAAACTTAAACTAGTGTCAATCTTTTGATACTTATTGTTTTATAAAAACACGCTATTTGCTCTGACAGCGGGAATTAATTATTAAATTAATTAATGTGACTAATATGTTTTGAATTTTGTAAAATAGACTTTATTTTTGAATTCGGAATATCAAATATAGCTTAGGGTGAATTTTTGGGATTTTTCTGAAAAACTTCAATTTTTGATGAATAGTGAAACCACTAAGTGGTACTTATAAAAACTGATTTTCCGTTTAAATGAAATTTTGCCATCACTGTGTTTTGATTTTCAAAAATCCTACATACATGGTTGTCATTAAGAAGTAAAATGTGGTTCAATGAGATTAAAATAATTTTTTGGTGAATAGTATCTTATTAAGTTTTTAATCGCGATTAGTGGTAATTAGTGTAGTTTAAGGTAAAAATAATGCTTTAATAAAATGAGATGAGCTTGAAACATGTCTTTCCCTCATTTTTTGTATCATGGACGACCAATAAAATCCATGGGTCAACTTGGGGACCCCATGGATCCACTTTGGTTGGGAAATGACATAAATAACATTTTATTTAATGTAAAAGTAAAATTGACACAAACATGATATGTTTTACTAAAACAATTTTTAACTGGGGTTATACAAGTTATCTTTTTGATTATAAATATTCATTGGAAAGATAAAAAGATTTCATACATCATAGTATTTTTTTTAAAATTTTTAGACATTAAATAAATTAAATTATTTATGACATAATAATGATGCAGCGATGACATCATTATTTGACGATTTAAATAAAATGGAAAGATAATGTAAAATCTATGCACTACACGTGTCCAAAACTTATTGGATGAGTGGATTTCGAAGACTTATCACCTTATCCACGACCTATATCAATGTGGGACCTTTTAAAACCGAAAAACATTTTCAAATAAAGTAATATTTCTTACATTCCAAAAGTGCCCCTCCTCTCCTCTTATAAAAGGCCCCCACCTCTACCTCATTTAACACACTCCTCAAGCCTTTGGCTCGGCCAACCCCTGCCCATTTATTCTCTCCACATCCTTCTCCTCATCCTAGAGGATTACCTTTGGGCAGAAGCATTTCAAAGGAAGCCTTTAGGCTCAAATCAAAAGAATTTACACTTTTAAAGGTAATTCACTCTCTCATGTTCATTTGTTTTATTTTGCTTCTCCAACCCCCTAAAATCTTTTTATTTACTTCTTTTGTAACACCAACAGTATCTTCAATATACTAGTATGTTTTTATAAGATTTATTCCAGCTACACTCTCACACAACTACATCAAATTGTTAAAGAACATACGGTTTCCATGGATGGTGAAATTCTGCCTCCCGAAACGATGATTGTTCAATACTCATTTAACACCTTCAAAGGTGGCCATTATGATGTCACTATTTTTATATATGATATATAATATGTTTATGTTTTATTTATTCTTCTGTATTTTTCATTTTTGTCTTACCTTTATGGCTTCCATTATGGGTATACGCGATATCTTCATTTAAGGAAGTGCGGACTACCGCCCCCTCAAAGTGATTTGATTCGTTAAATACCATATGTGGGATGTATAAAGGATGGAAATATGATATTATATATGATATTATACTGGAATTATAATATACCTTTATATCATTATTATTCCATTCTATAAAATACGAAATAGAAATGAAAGTAGCGTTCATGCGTACGTACGGCTTACCGTCTCCATGAACGGTGCATTTCATTTCTTACCTCTAAATGATTATGTAATGTTATAAATGCATGAATGTGCTGGATATATATGATATATATGATATCCAAATCAGGAATTTCATTTTTGGATATGAAGAACCTTTGACCACACGAACAACATATAATTGTAAGAAGTCCACTTTCGACTTAAGAACCAAATATCGACAAAACAAACATGATTAACTTAAATGATTAAATAATGTTTATAACATGGTAATAAGTGATATAAAAGGAATAATGAACTTGAAAAAGGTTCTTAAGGATGTAGAAATTAACTCAAGTTTATTATTCAGGAGATTAAAGAACGATCGAGTCAAGTCGGACCCGAGGTAAGGGATCCTACAACTCTCTTTCTTTTTAAGTACACACTTTTATGTCATTACTTTTAAGGCTCATATTTCTTATTATTGGGATGATATTTTATATTACACTTAATTTCATTTTTATGATCATGTGATGAGAGACCCTATTCTCTCTCATCAATCCATTTTGGAAGTTTTGAGTGGCGCCGTTAGGCTGCCGAATTTTCATAAGGGATTTTTCATCTCACTTTTATTCTCGTGAGTTTTATGCTACATTTGCCACAAATTCCATTGAGTGGTGTATTTAATGCCCATTATTCTACTCTTTGTGTAATATAATTTCATTTATGAGTATTTACATCAATGATCTATTGTCCTTCTTTCATGGGGTGTATGTTTTGAAAGATACCCAAGTCGGTAAGGGAACCTTTCACCCTCCTCTTTTTTAAAAGACTTCTTTTGTTGGGTATTTTAATTTACATATTGTTATTTTGGGATATGTTCTCATATATCCTTGTTGATATAAATTTTATGTCCACGTGATGAGATACTCTTTTTATCTCTCATCAACTCTTTTTGATGTGATGCCGTTAGGCTGTCAAGGGAACTTTTTAACCCAATTTCGATTTCTTTGGGTTCAACATGTAGTCATTGAATATGTCATCCATTGAATATGTGTGAATGACCTTTTATTGTTTTAAACATAATATCCACTTATATTGGGTGTATTTATATTTTTCACACATATTTTTGAGATTGATTTGTCCTTAATTTAAGGATACCTTCTTTATAAGGGATTTCATCACATTTGACATTTCTATTGAGGGTTCATTATTGTTATGCAACAATTCAATATTATATGGTGTATATACTGTCCTTTGGAGTATTATATCATGAATCCTTTTATTCTCATGATATTATAAAGTTCTGACTAAATGTTATTCCTCGATTATTGTATTCAAGTGTCTCTAATTTTGGTAAAACCCCTTTAACCAAAATATCATTTTAAATGTTTTAATTATTTGTTCTTATTAATATCCATGTTTTAAAAATGGTTTTAAGGATTTTATTTATATGGATATTAATGGTTTAAAATGTTAAAAGCTTCAAGGTGGTGTGGGACACTTTGATTCAAAAATCTCTTTATTAAATGTTTTAAATGGTTTTGGAAATGGTTTCTTTTTGAATGGATTCATTATTTCAATATCCTAAAATGTTATATTGTGATTGAAATGTGGAAATGTTATGTTTCCTTTATTCATGTTTATGTGATACAATTATGTTATGGTTCTTGGGAATTTTTATGAAGAACGGGTGGTTCCATGATAAACTAAGGGCGGGTGAGCCCGATATAGCTCTCCAATGCATTGGGTAATGCGTAGGAGTGAAACGTTAAGGTTTCTCCGAAGAGATTTAGGGAATATAATGTGATGGGTATTCCAAACGTAACCAAGAGGGTTAATCCTTACATAAGAATGTTATGAATGCCTCAAGTTACCTTTATGTCTTATGATTTCTATGATTTATTCATGGTTTGATGTGGTATGAAAGTGCCTTTGTTTTATGGGTAAAGTATGATTTCATTCTTATGTATATATGAACTCATGTTTCCTTTCCATATTTTTATAACCCTTACTGAGCTTTTTATGCTCATCCCAAGATTTTGAAATGTTTTTCACAGGTCAAGGGAAAGGTACATGATGTGATGATAGTGTCAAGGATGTGTCAAGAAAGAATCTGTGTTTAATTTTAAATAGGTTTCCGTTGATGGGAAGAATTAATATTGTCTTTTATGTAACCACTTTGTTTAAATGTGGAATGTAATGAATGTTTCATGATCTAATTCTCTAAAACTCTAAACCTGAAAATATCCTCAATGTGTAATCTTGTAATAACTCAAGATTAAGCAAGGTTTAAGGCTGGGGCCTTATAAATATATTCACTAATAAATAAATAATAATGAGATAGAGGAGATGTATAGAATTAATTCAGGATTATGATTTCATAATTCATTAACATTTAGGAAAGGAAGATAAAATGTCCAATTCTTTGAGTAGAAAAAGTAATGCTACATTGACCATGTTACATTTGGAATAAGATCCTTTTTTTAATGATTTTATGAACGTTGACATACAAGTTATTCATACATTATATTCCTATGTTTTGTTTCAGGTGTCAATGAAATCATATCAATCAGAAATAATCCTGAAAGTACATAAGGAAGATAGTAAGTTGCAGAAAAAGTTTGATTTGGTTCAAAAGGGTATGCTTCTTTATTTTAACATTGATAATGATTATATTTTGAGATTTGGTATGAGATTATGTTTTATTTTGAATTCCCTATTGAAGAATGAGTAGTTATGTGATGCTCATCGTTATTTATTTGTAGTTCATCCCGGAAGTACTATGATGTAAAGAAACCATCGAGAGAATTACTTGTGGGATGGAAAGAAAATAGATATTTCTACATTTTATGTGATGTATTTTACATGTCAATAGGTTAAAGAAGAGTGGCAGTTACCAGAAGGTATGCTTCTGCCTTTACCTAAGCCAATGTGGAAATGGGAAAATGTCTCCATGGATTTCATCTTGGGATTACCAAAGACTTCTCGAGATAATAATTTAATCAAGATTATTGTTGATAGATTGAGTAAATATTCTTATTTCTTTCATATTCAAGATTATTTTTCTTGTAGATAAAATTTCAAGATTATATGTTACTGTGATGGTAAGGTTTCATGGAGTTCCCTTCTCCATTTTATCTGATTGTTATATCAGGTTTACTTATAATTTTTTGAAAGGCCTTCAAAATACATTGTGCATTGAATTAAATTTTAGTACATCTTTTCTTCTACAATCAAATGGGATTTTAGAATGAATAATTTAGAAATTGGATGATATGTTATGTGCTAGCTAAATGAATTACCAGGGAAGATGGGACCATCATCATTATTTCATTGAATTTTCTTATAATAACAGTTGTCATTCCAGTATAAAAAAGGAACAATTTGAGGAATTATTTGGAAAGTGATGTCTAACATGAGATTTTTTGGATGAAGTAGTGGAAAGGAAACTAATGAGAATAGAATTTCTAGAAGTGATGGTAGAAAAATATCAATTGATTTAGAAGCACAAGAGAACATCACCGATAATGTAGAAATGTTCTGTGGATAATTGAAGGAATGATAAATCTTTAGAGGTAGATGATCATGTATTTCTCAAATTTTTTCCATGGAAATATGTGATGGATTTTGGTAAGAAGGGAAATCTGAGTCTATGGATCATTGGACCCTAGGAAATTCTGGAGATAGTTGGATCAGTTGCCTACAGATTGGTTTTACCCCCATGTTTATCCCATGTACACAATGTTTTTCATGTTCCAATGATGAGAAATTTTATGTTGGATCCATCTCATGTTTTGAGCATAGATATAATATAGATGGAAGAGAATCATTCTTATGAGGAACAACCAGTACATATTATTGAATGTAGAGAGCAAGTGCTGTGGAATAAGGTAATCCATCAAGTAAGAGTTTTGTGGAAAAAAATATTGTTGAAGAGGAATCATGGATATATAAAAATTCCATGAGGGATAAATACCACCACATATTTTATTAGAGAACGGAATTGTGGGGACGTAATTCCCAAAAGGGGGGAAAGATGTAACATCCCTTGTTAATAAAGAATATGAAATTTTCATATTTATTAAAATTTCTGAATTTAATATTAATTTTAATTTTAATGTGATGCTATGTAAGATGTCTTACCCCACATGATATAATGGGGTTTTATAGTTTCTCATGTTTCCCACAATTCTGATTTATAATAAAAAATGTAATAATATAATATTATTTTCAATGGTTGTTAACTCTTAATAATATTATTAGCATAAATAAATAAAAATAACTACAATATGATTATAAATGATTGTTAATTTTTTTTACATTTAACCAATAAAAATAATGGGCTTAAAATGTGAATTAATATAATTTTATGCATAAATACTCTAATATTCTTTAAAAGTTTTATTTACTATCTGTTAAAGGTGAACCCTTTTTAAATTAGTTTTTGTAACTTTTATATATTTAATTGGTAAAAATAAAATTCCTCTTTATAATCGGGAAAACAAAATTTACATTGGATGATTTTTTGGTATTTTTCTAAAAATGTTTTTTTAATGAATAGTGAAAAATACTGCATTTTAATTCAGAACATCCTATTAATATAATTTATTAATATGTTTATATTATATTTTTAATTAGATTTAATGTGTAATTAGATAATATTTTTACCATATAATCCAATCTTGGTCAATGGATTTAATTTCACATTGAAATTGAACATAAATTTTTTTAAATCTATTGATAATTATTATTTCATAAAAACACACTTTTTGGGTTTGACAATGTGAATTAATTATAAAATAATTTTTGAAACTTTTTTATTTTGAATTTTAAAAATTGGATACCATATTTAGAATAAGGGTGTCCATATTTTTTATACATGAATCGTTTATTTTTATACATGAATCGTTTATTTTTAGATATTATGAATATTAACTTTAGTAAATATTTTATTTACCATGGTTAAAAGGAAAATATGTTAAAATGGGGGAAAATATAATTATAATAATATTAAATTATCCTAACACGTGTATTAATCCTATTCGGTGATACATGTCTAAACATGGGAATCCTTGGGTCGATTTTGGGACCCCATGGAGACACTTTTAAGTGATAATGACATTATAAAATGTTATTTAATTTTAAGGAAAATGTACCATAAACATATATATTTTATTAAAAAAATATTAATATGGGGGTATATAAGTGATAATTTAGAAACTATATAGTAATTAGAAATCTATTAAGATTTTCTATATCATAGACTATTATTTATAATTTTTACACATCATATAAATAAATATATTTATGAATGAATGATAATGTAACAATTACATCAATAATGAATATTTAAATAAATGAGATTAAAAACATTAAAATAAATTTATTTGGGAACTTATCATGTCATCCAAAAAATTTAGAGTCCATGATATCTTATTTTATTTGAATTAATGAATGGTTTTTGAAAGAATCATGTTGATTTGGATTTTTTTAAAAGTCACAATTTGAATAGTATTAAATTTGAAAAAAGAGTTTTTTTAATAAATAAATATTTTATTAAATGATAGAATAATACAAAAAATATAATATTCATCCAAATGACATATATGATGTTATTAATGTCGTTAATGATCCATTTTTATGTCTTTTTTGCTTCTTATTGTAATCATATTAACCATATAATATGAATATACAAGAGGGAATGGAAAAAGTTAAATTAGTTGACTGAAGGATAAAGCTAAACGACAAGAATAATTATATACCCTAAACTTTACTTAAACCATTTTCTCTGTGGATATCGAACAATAGTCACCTTAACATTGATTTAAACGAGTTAGGAACCTTTTGAAAACAAAATTTATATTATTAAAATATAATAGTTTCAAACATTCCAATAAAGCCACTCCTCCCCCTTATAAAACCCATCACTTATAACCCATAATCACACCCCTCAATACCCATTGGATCGTCCCAAATCTTCTCCAATAATGTTCCAATATGACACTCTTTCACATAGAAGCCTTAACAAAGGATGATAGAACTTCAAGAAATCCTTTTGTTTCAAACAAACGGTAGTTACCCCATTTAATGGTAACATCTTCTCTAAAGTTCTTTTCTCTTATTTTCCTTCTCCAAATCCATAAACACTCATTATTCCATTATTTCATAAAAAAAATATTGAAAATATACTAGTATTTTGCCATGAAATGGATTACAAAGACACATTTACACACCTCTATCAAATTGATACGAACATACTGATTCTATGGATGGCGAACTGTGGCCTCACTAAATGATGATTGTTCAATTATCTCCTACCACCTCCCATGGTGGACATCATGATGTAAATAAATTTATATGAGATGTATATTATATTTATATTGTCTCTATTATACAATAATTTTAATTTATAACATAACATTATGGGTTCCATTTTGGGTAAATATTATAATTTCATTTGAGGAAATGCAGACTACGGCCCCCTCAAAGGGATATGACTCGTTCAGGCCATACATAAATTGTATAAAGGTTGAAGTTACTAAAATTATATATGACATAATAATAGAATTATAATATACCTATATATCATTATGTTTTAATTCAATTAAATAATAAATAGAAATGAAAGTTGTGTTTAATCATACATAAGGCTTACCGTCTGCATGAACAGTGCATTTCATTTCTTATCTCCAAATGTTATGAAATATTATAAGTATATATATATATAATGGATATATATGTTATATATGATATCTAAATCATGAATATAATTATGATGATAAATGAAATTTTACCACATAGAAAAGTCTTAATTATAAAGAGTTTATTTTTGACTGATGTACCAGATATTAACCAAATAACTGTTATTAAATGAAATGATTTTGTAATGTTTATAACACTGTAATAAGTAATATAAAAGGAATAATAAACATAAAAAATGGACTTAGGACTTTTTAAATTAAATTTATTTTATTACTCCAGAGAATAAATAATGAACGAGTCAAATCAGACACGAGGTAAGGGACTTCATCTCAATATCCATTCATTGAGGCATACATAGACTAATAAACGACAATATTTTATATGGTGTATAAAACCATTTTAATTTTAATTTTATTCCAAGGTAATATTGCCTCTATAAATAATTTTACTAAAAGACTAAAATAATGATTCATTTTAACATACATGGTGAAAATGAACTTTTCGCCTCAGTGAGCATTATTTGATATTTGGATTTCATAACTAGGTGTAATGTTTTTAATAGGAAAAAAATACTGTTTCGTTATTTTTATCTATTTTTTTAATGAAATTGGTTTTGATATTGGATTTATTATATAAATATATTGTTATGATATATTATTATTGCAAAAAAGAAATGTTATCATTATTTAATGCTTGTGTTATGTTTTATGATTATGTTATGGTTCATGGGGATTGATTAAGTATATGAGATGATAATTGATAATCCTCGGGAGGGTGATCCCGAGAAATATCTCTGACGCATTGAGTAACATGACGGAGGTAAACATTATTATTTATCCTGATAGATTCGGGGAATATTATATGAATGTTATTCCAAATGTAACTCCCTACATAGCTGTAAAATAAAAAACTTAAGTTTAATATAGTTTCCACAAGTAACCATTATGATTTTTTATTGATATGTGTTATTGATTAATCTAACGATTTCCTGAGGTATGTTAAAGAAGTTATGTTTTGTATGTATTGATGGAATAATGTTTTCATTTGTTATTTTATAACACTGACTGAGATTTTTTTTGTTCAATTGATGTTTTTGAAATGTTTTTCACATGATATAAGGAAGGGTAATAGATACGAATAATTCAAGAAGATTTATATCCAGAAAAGAATTATTAATTTCATTTATGGGTATTTATTTTATGAAAAAATGGATACTGAGTAGAAGTGTCTTTTTTGTATTATTCGATATCTAAAGTAAATGTTATGGGTTAATTCTCTAAAAATTTAAACATGAAACGATCCTCAATTGGAATTATTAACATAATTCACGATTTTGTAATTTTTAGTGTAATGCCTTAAACTATGGCCATTAAAATATTATCGTATACACATAGAATTATATTCAATAATAAAATAATGATATCTTCATGTTCTCATCAGAGTGGGGAACTACTTTGACCATTACATTCAAAATATAATCCTATGACATTTTCATATAAAAATTCTAGGTAGAGGAATAATAATTATGGGATAATAATAAATAATTAATAATGATACATCTAATAAAGTATTCAAGATGTCAGTTATATAGATCCAATTACAAAATACACAAACAAAATATAGAGAAAACTGAAAATAAGATTCATTCCACTAACTAAGTCATGATAATCCTGACTCACCTGTAATAAATCTTATATCAATGTGTATTTAATTCAATCCTCTATGGAAAATATACACTTTGGAACTACAATTATTTTATAAAAATTCCTCAATAGATTCAACTTTGTAAGAATATTTTCCCCCTCTGATATGATCTCATCTCTTTGTAAAGAGCATCAAGTATAGTATTTTCATTGTAAAATATGAAAAGATTTCTAATTATAAACAGAAAATCAATATGTTAAAAAATGCTACAAATCAAAATTGCTTCATGGGTTGTATCATAATTTTCAATAAACTCAGACATTATAGCAGAACCAAAAACAATTGTGTCTTTGAAATCCTACATCTCAAAGAACCTTTATGATAGAAAAATCTGTATCTATATTATGAAATTATTCCATAATAATCTATTTTAAAGCTACTATTTTTGTAACCCCATATTTCAAGCCCTTTATCCCTACTCTAAATTGTGAATATATCTTTTGTTTTACTTAGATACTTATGGTGTATTTGAATAGTAGTCCAATGATGTTCCCCTGGATCTTCATGATATATTAATTCCATTTTAAATGACATTTGACATCAATAATAATACATAACATTTCATACATGATAGATCACATTGATGAATATCATGGTATCATACACATTCCCTCTTTTTCATCTTTTCTCTATTGACAAGTTTATATGGAAATATTTATACCCTGTGACACGAGAAATAATTCCCACTTGGATTATTCCATACCGATCATCTTCATTATCTCATTAATTTATTTAATTTATCTTATCCTAGACATTCACATAGATATATCATAACTAATATTTTTCGCTACAGTGTTAGATTCTTAACCTATGTACATTATAGAGAAGTACATTCACAACCATTCCATTAACTCTTCTTAATATAGTATCTCATTTTGTATAAATAATTTTCCTCAAAATTTACTACTATTAAACCATCAACAATCTTATAAAATCTATTATAATCACATGGATAACATCCTTTCATAATGAATACATATAATTAAATGGCTCCATTAAACTAGATGTTTCATGACCATGATTCTAAAATTAATCCATAATTTTTAGATTCCCCTAATTTATAATCTCTTCTTGTTTACTTATATACATATCCCTGTAATGATTCCTAGTAGGTAATTAAATTTTGAAATCCATTTCAGAAATAACATTTTCATTGTACGATTCATTAGATGGAAAAATGTTGATGGATTTTAATAATTAATCGGGATAAAACACATTATCTTAGTGAATAATTTCATATTTTAAAAACCATGTTCTCACTAGTCATACATTATAAATTATTAGTTTACCTGCAATGTATGTGTTTCTCCATAAACACCAATTACTCCTAAACATAATTACATTAATTTGTGGACCATTCGGAACTATTTTTTCATGCATTGAATCTATCTTATAATTCATGGAGTTTACCATATTATAGAATCAAAGAATTATACTACATGATTCAACGATAAATGATCATAATAATCGGAAAATAATGAGCCACTATAGTAATTGACATGAAAACCATTTCCCTCTAATATTTTTACTACTTAATCACTCTAACACATTACCTGTGTTTCTAGAAGAAATTATTCAATGGACACCTATAGAACATATTTTTATACCAACTCTTATGTATTCAAATAATCACCATTATAATATTCTATCTTACACCAAGATTCCTCCATGGGGATGTGATATCTATCATGAAATATTACATATCTTTCAAAACATACATTCTTACCTGATGGGTGGTATATAAAGAATCTTTTTATTTCCTTGGGATAACCTATAATGATATAGTTTGGACCATAATATTCTATATTTTTTTCATAAGATAGATATAAAAAATCTTCGTAGACAAGTTCTTGAACATGTGTAAAAATGGGTTTCTTTCAATTCTATAACATGATAGGTAAAAAAAATTCCACTTTAGTACGTACTCAATTTAGTATATATTACATTGTATATAATGTGTATCCCCAAAAGTAGAATGGAATGATTATTTTAATAATCATCCTAATTACTATGTATAGAAAGTCATGGTTCCTATTTATAATAACACTATTCCACAATAAATTGTAATGTTGATTTAGTTGAGATAAAATCCCATACATTGAAAAAAGTTTACTATAATATTGGTTTGGATATTTACCACCTCAATCTGATCAATGTTACATTATCTTCATACCAAGATGAATCTTAACATCTTTCATTAACATATTTAACATCTAGAGGTATTTTTACTAATAAATCATTACGTGGATAAAACCATATTTACTAAAGTCATCAATAAAAGTAATAATGTGTGAGAATCAACCACTGGTATCTACCTGAAATAGTAATAACACATCAGGGTGTACTAGTGAAATAAAATAAGTTTCCCTTTTACATTGACCACTAATTGGACGTTCAGTCATTATTTTATATAGAAAATCATTACAAAATTCATGTGGATTAACCAAAATATAGACTGACTTACAATATTGATATTGAATTTTGATGTGATTCTAATTTACATGACCAATATCATGATGCAACAACTAATTATTTTACAAGTCAAGTGAAATTGGTTATTTGTTAATTTAAAAAAAAATTAATTCCATACATCAAGACCATTATCTAACTATTCGATACCATAAGATATGATATGTTTATAAAATTATCGACAACAATTTATAAAATTGTGAGTAAATCCATCTATATCTAGGTAATAAATGAAAATGAGGTTATTATTAATAGTAAACACATAATAAATATTACTTAAAATCAAAAGCAATTTTTATGTAAATGTGGGATGGTAGTTTGAAGATGTTATAGAACCCAACAACTCTGCAATGGATGTCCATAGATATGCCTTACCCCCTATTACAATAAAAAATCTATTTAGATTTTCTATTTGTATAAAAATATCAAGAACGTATGAAATATCTAATATCCAACATGTACATATATAAGGATTTCCCTCGATATTAAATTCACTATAATATTCTCTATTTTTTGGAAAGGTTTAATTTCTCTTCTAATGGCCCTAATAGTAATATATTATAACATAACGAACAATATTTAATTCCCTTCCATTGGATCATGTTCTCCATTGAATGATTATCCTCTAAATTTTTAAAAATGGAATGAAAATTTAGATCATTTTAAATATTCATCCACTTTTTATTTAACATGGGGATAATTGGATTTTTATTATTAATATGTTTATTAAAATGGTGAATACGGTTAAGATGTTTCAATATTGTCTTATATCTATTGTTCATATTATAATTCACCATAAAAATAGGAATTTTTTTAGATATTGAGAATATAATTAGATATTCTACCTATTCATCAAGGGTCTTAAATCCTATGATATCTTGGTACTCACTGTAGAAAATTTCCATGACTACATAATTACCAAAGGTAAGTGGCTCTTTAATATTTTACATGAATAGTACATTGAGGGAAATAATATCTCTATGATCCTGCCTTCTCTTGGTAATGATCATGATGAAGTGAAATTATTAAATAAAGATCAATATCCAAGTAATTCAATGGATTCTATTTATACATGTATGATATCTTGAAACATTATAAATCTATTTCTTCATCCATATGATTGAATAGAGAGAATGTTATTACTCAATAGACTATTTGGAATGTTAAATATGATATGGGGCTTCCAGTAACAATAATTTCCTTTCATGGCATTGTATAATCCATAAGTGACTACACCATTCCTATAAATTTTCACTTCTTAGAAGGATATCCTGCTGTTTTTTAGATTATAATGATATTTTAGAATTATTTCATGTTTCCATTTCTAAAAATTAGGAGAAGATGGTTAGAAATTTCATGATTACCAAAAAATATCAATATTTTAAAATAAAATTCCACTAATATCACCCCTTATTTTGACAAAAATAAATTTCTCCATTTTTTCAGAATATAATTTTTCATATATATTTTTGTGTCTAGGATCCATATTTCATTTTTTATACCACATTCTGTATACTAATAATTTATTTGAATCATTTTAGGTTGGAATAAAATTTCAACTACATTAACAAGTAGTTCATTAATTCATTTATTGGACTCCAGAATCCTAAAATACTAAATAAATATTTCCCAACCACTTCTCCTTAGTTACTCCAGGACCTGTTCAATATGTCAACCCTTGATATAAACAAACTTTATTAATCCCAAAAATTGATGCACTATTTTCCATGATAATTTAGTGATTCCTATCCATGGTTGTTCATAAACAATGAACTAAGGTGTAGATTAAAAAATATGTATTAACAGTCTATAAATATTTAATATTATAGTTGATGGATGTCAATTATTAATGGTCAAACCATGTTTAATATAATAAAAAGGATTTTTAATATGATGGTGATTTAATTAAGTGATCAACCATGTATGATAAATTAAGCATAATTAAATTTTATGTTGTAAAATTTTCATTATTGATTAATCATTTTGTATGTGATAATCCATCACCCAAAAAATAACCACTAAAATGAAATAAATAATATATAATTTCTACGATTATCAAATTTAGTAATTGTTAGTTTATGTACTTGATGATTAAATAACCACCAACATTATTTGTCACTGTATTGATTGGGTTCACTAAAACTCTTGAACTTCTACAAAATCCACTGACCAGGGAGATATTTTCTTATATAATATTTTACTCATACACACGCGATGGGATCCAATGTATTATATAAAGGGGGACTACCAAAATTGAACCAAAATCATGATGTCCCTTGTATAATAATGAGATCTAGTTTGCATGATTTCCCTTACATAATAAGGGGGATGCACTACGGGAAAAATGGGTATTTGCGACGGGTTATTTGCGACGGCAATAAATCCCGTCGCAAATAGTCCCGTTAAAAACTTATTTGCGACGGGGGTATTTACCCGTCGCAAATAATTAGGCTTTTGTGACGGGATTGCTTTCCCCGTCTCAAATAGTTTTCCCGCGGTGCGCGCCAAATCGCGGGAAAACTATTTGCGACGGGAATATCCCCCCGTCGCAAATAACCGGCGGCGGTAAAAGGTATTTGCGACGGGAATATTCCCCCATCGCAAAAAGTATGTCGGCAGGTGGTTATTTGCGACGGGACCCGTCGCAACTAACTATTTACCGGTTGACCGTAATAAATGTTGGCTAAGGTATTTGCGACGGGAGTCCCGTCGCAAATAGTCCCGTCGCCAATAATCTAACCTATAAATACCCCCATCTGTTTTTTTCAAATCATTATCAAACTCCATCTTTTTCTTCTCTCGAAGTTATATTTCTAAAGTTCATTTTTTCTCCAGTTTAATTTTTTTTCCCGAGGTGATATTAAAGATTTGAAGAACGATCAGAGCAGATCAATTTTCAAGGTATTTATGTTCATTTTAATTTTTTATTTATTTTTAATTTTGTATTAGTTTCAAATATTATTAATTAGTTGTAATTTAATTATGTTTACATTATTTTATTACTTAATAAATTTAAATTATTAGTATTGTTTATAGTTAATAGTAATTAGGAATAATTAGTAATAATTTTTAATAATTAAGAATAAATATTAATAATTAGTAAAAAATATCACTAATTAGGAATAATAACATTATTACATTATTAGTTTATTTTATTATTAATATTAAAATAATATAATTTTTTATATATATACAATTCTTTTTTCATCTGTGTGTTTGCTGTCTTCACATTTATTATTTGTATGTGGAGATAGAAAACGCACAAATGAAAGAAGAATTGTATATAAATTAGAAAATTATATTATTTTAATATTAATAATAAAATATTAATAATGTTATTATTTGTAATTATTGGTAATTATTTCTAATTATTGATAATTATTCATTTAATTACTAATAATTAGGAACAATTATCAATAATTATCAATAATTAAGAATAATTAGTAATAATTAGTAATAATTATCAATAATAAGTAATAATTAACAATAATCAGTAATAATTAACAATAAGTAGTAATAATTAACAAGAAGTAGTAATAATTACCAATAAGTAGTAATAATTACCAATAAGTAGTAATAATTACCAATAATTAGTAATAATTATCAATAAGTAGTAATAATTATAAATAATTAAGAATAATTAGGAATCATTAGGAATAATTATCAATAATTATCAATAATTAGGAATAATTAGTAATAATTAGTCAGAATTAGAAATAATTAGGAACAATTATCAATAATTATCAATAATTAAGAATAATTAGTAATAATTAGGAACAATTATCAATAATTATCAATAATTAAGAATAATATGTAATAATTAGTAATAATTGTCAATAATTACCAATAATTAGGAATGATTAGGAATAATTAGGAATAATTAGGAATAATTAGGAATAATTAGGAATAATTAGGAATAATTAGGAATAATTAGGAATAATTAGGAATAATTAGGAATAATTAGGAATAATTAGTAATAATTAGGAATAATTATTAGTAATTAGAAATAATTAGTAGTAATTATTAGTAATTATTTATAATTACCAATAATTACCAATAATTACCAATAATTACCAATAATTACCAATAATTACCAATAATTCCAATAATTAGTATTAATTAGGAATAATTACCAATAATTAGTAATAATTACAAATAATTAACAATAATTAGGAATAATTACCAATAATTAACAATAATTACCAATAATTACCAATAATTAACAATAAGTAGTAATAATTACCAATAATTATTAATACTTCCCAATAATTCCCAATATTTAGTAATAATTAACAACAATTGCCAATAATTAACAACAATTGCCAATAATTACCAATAATTAGTAATAATTAAGAATAATTAGTAATAATTATGAATAATTAGTAATAATTACGAATAATTCGTAATAATTATGAATAATTATTAATAATTACCAATAATTAGTAATAATTACCCATAATTAGTAATAATTACCCATAATTAGTAATAATTTCCCATAATTATCAATAATTACTAATAATTATCAATAATTACTAATAATTATCAATAATTACTAATAATTATCAAAAATTACTAATAATTAGTAATAATTACTAATAATTAGCAATAATTAGTAATAATTAGCAATAATTAGTAATAATTAGTAATAATTAGCAATAATTAGTAATAATTAGCAATAATTAGTAATAATTAGCAATAATTAGTAATAATTAGCAATAATTATTAATAATTCGCAATAATTAGTAATAATTAGTAATAATTAGTAATAATTAGTAATAATTAGTAATAATTAGTAATAATTAACAATAATTAGTAATAATTAACAATAATTAGTAATAATTAGTAATAATTAGGAATAATTAGTAATAATTACCAATAATTAGGAATAATTATTATTAATTACCAATAATTATTATTAATTACCAATAATTAGTATTAATTACCAATAATTAGTAATAATTACCAATAATTAGTAATAATTACCAATAATTAGTAATAATTACCAATAATTAGGAATAATTATTATTAATTACCAATAATTAGTATTAATTACCAATATGTACTATTAATTACCAATATTTAGTATTAATTACCAATATTTAGTATTAATTACCAATATTTAGTATTAATTACCAATATTTAGTATTAATTACCAATAATTAGTATTAATTACCAATATTTAGTATTAATTACCAATAATTACCAATAATTACCAATAATTACCAATAATCACCAATAATTACCAATAATCACAAATATTTTCCAATAATCACCAATAATTACCAATAATCACCAATAATTACCAATATTTACCAATAATTACCAATATTTACCAATAATTACCAATATTTACCAATAATTACCAATATTTACCAATAATTACCAATATTTACTAATAATTAGGAATAACTACCAATAATTAGGAATAACTACAAAAAATTATGAATAACTACCAATAATTTGGAATAACTACCAATAATTTGGAATAACTACCAATAATTTGGAATAACTACCAATAATTTGAAATAATTACCAATAATTAGGAATAATTACCTTATTACATTATTTGTATATTTTATTATTAATATTAAAATAATATAATTTTCTATATTATATACAATTTTCTTTTCTTCTGTGTTTTTTCTGTCTCCACATGTAATATTGGCATTCTTTTTCAAAATTATCAACCTACTCGCCAATGGAGAGGTGAAAGTGAATGTCAATATTACATGTGGATACAGAATGTGAAACACACAGATGAAAGGAAAATTGTATATAATATAGAAAATTATATTATTTTAATATTAATAATAAAATATACTAATAATGTAATGATGTTATTATTATATAATTAATATTTATGAAAAAAATTATATTAGTATTATTAAAAAAAATAAAAAATCAATATAATATTAAAATTATCAATATTTGTAATATGTTTTGCTTTATTCTCAATATATTCAATCCTTGCTTGTGTTTTTTCTAACAAATTATTCAAAACCAGTAATGCTTTTATATTTTATAGAAAAATATAGAACAACGAGGTCGTCAACAGTCATTATTAGATGACCGCATATGGATAAATCAACGTAGAAATCCAAATGGTTCTAGTTTAAATCATGTATATATAGAGGGTGTGGAGATTTTTTTATCATTTGCGGCATCAAATCCAGAATTTGTTTCAGAAGGAAAGATAAAATTCCCTTGTAGAAAATGTGCATTGAGAACGTTTGACACGTTTGACAAAGTGGGGGAACATCTCTTGTGTTTTGGTTTTCAAGCAGATTATGTTTTTTGGTATCAACACGGTGAACGCAGTTCCAGAGCAGGTGATACCAACTTGATTCCGGATCCATCCCAATTTCAAGATTTAGAACATGATGTTGCAGGTTCATCTGTTCAACATACAGAAACTCTCGGTGGCAGCAGCAGCATCAGGAGCAGATGGAGTACATGCGCCGACTCACTCATGCTTTAGGGATGGAGTTTCCTCCACCACCATCTGCAGATCCCCCACCTCCCCCCTCCCCCCTCCTTCAGATTAGAGTTTGTATTTCTGTTATAAAATTTGTGAAATCAAAATATTTTTTTTTCTATTCGTAGTTTCTGTCTCATTATAAAATATTAATAATATTATATTTTTAAATAACAATATTAATATGAATAGTAATATTATTTATATTTTATAATATTAAATTTTATATATATATTAAAATTTTATATATATATTAAAATTTTATAATATTAAAATTTAATTATTTTTTTTGTAATACTTGAATTATTTTAATATTTGAATGTAAAATAATTCTATTATTTTTATATTAATTAAAATAACTTATTAATATTTTTTTTATTTATAAATTATAATTTTAATATTATTATATTAATTAAATCATTTATTAATATTCTATTATTTTTTATTTTTGAATTATAATTCTACTATTATTATAGTAATTAAAATAATTTATTATTTTCATTTCTAAATTATAATTCTATTATTATATTAATTAAAATAATTTATTAATAATTTATTTTTTTTATTTTTTTTATATTATTTGCGACGGGATACTATGCCCGTCGCAAATACTATTTGTAGTATTTGCGACGGGATACTACTCCCGTCGCAAATACTAGTATTATTAAGTTTTTTTATTTTTTAAAAATATAGTTTTTGCGACGGTTCCATCGCAAAAGCCATTGCGACGGGTCCCGTCGCAAAAACTATTTTAAAAGCTTTTTACAAAAATACGGAATACTATTTGCGACGGGGAGAATGTCCATCGCAAAAAAGGTCTTTAGCGACGGGCCCGTCGCAAATAAGTGTAGTTGCGACGGCGTTTTCAGCAATGGGCTATTTAGATAAAGTGAATGAGTAAGTGTATCTTAGTGTTTACCTTCCTCATTAGTACATGATGATTTTGTTGATATACTCACACTGACATTTATATTTTTAGTGAATGGATTAATCTAGCAGGCACCAAAGAGACAACAGGTTTGAAGGAAACTATGGTGGTTCTTTGATTAAGATACTAGATAAAATAGAGGATTCAATGAGGAAACTCATGGTTGTTCTAAACCAAATATCAAGGAGTCATGATCAACCACTTCAACCTTGGTGAGTTCTCTAATGCATCATGTACGAGATGGCCAACTCGATGTGGAAATTCAGGTAATAATTATTAAGGTAACCATTAGGGTTTATATGATACTTAATTTTTAGGTAATTATGGGTCACTCTATGATATGATGGAAAATGAAAGGAATGAGATAAACTTGAGGTTAAAATATGTTATGATTATTCTTGAAGATTTTATCTCATTTTGGGGAATGTTTCAAGAATTATATAGTTTTAGAAAAAGGACAACACGTAGACCGTGTGACATCCCGTCGTGTCGGACAAAGCTGCGGGAATCGAACCCACAACCAATGTGCGACTGGTATTTATCGCCTTCCACTGGACTACGTGAAGTCCCTGGTTAGTTTGACTGATTCTTTTTAGTTATATGATTTTATTAATTAAGAGTAAGTTGATTTTGGAGGATATGGGATTAGGATAATTACTTTTCAATGCGAGACTTTAGGAGCGACTAATGTTGTTTGGAGGTAAATGTTATGATTTAACTTGGAAGACCATGTGACTAAATCCTTCAAATATTTGGGTTTCAATCTTAGTTTGGTATACTTTGAAGAATATTATGGACAAATTGTTTATCGGATGGTCCTCGTTGAACTTTGGGTTTTGTTGGAAAAATTTTGGAGATTAAGAATAGATTTTATTTTTATAAGGGGTTTTCCTTTTCTGGATTATCTGATCTTGTACTATCCTTTTTGGTTTTGGTTTTGGTTAAAGCCTAAACACATGGGATGTATATAGTTCTCTTTTGGGGATTAGGTGATTCTCTAGAAGTTGATTATAGTACTCTTAATGTAAACAAGTCTTCCTAAATACTCGTCTTTTGAAGAAAATATGAGTTTGTGTAAGGAATCTAATGAAAGTTGAAAGTCAATATGATAAGTGATTATGTTTTCTTATGAATAAATTCCTCAATAAAAAGTAACTTAAAACAAAAATGTTGTCTATTAACTTTTCCTACTGGGGAACCCAACACCGTTTAACCCATCACAAGTTTGTGATTTTCTTATTGTTAACTTTCTCCTAAACATGTTTTCTATCACTCTCCAACGGAACATGACCCTATGTTTTCTCCTCCATGTCCATATTTTCATACTTAGAATCCTAGTATGGGTTAACTCGGCTGACCTTTATACTTATCTCTCTTTATTTTAAAGTGTTTGTTTTACCGACTCTTGTTCTGATGTGGGACTTTCAAGGATGTTTCCAAGCGCAATTTTAAAATTGCGAGGACACAATTCCCAAAAGGGGGGAAGGATGTAACACCCCAGGTAAATAAAGAATATGAAATTTTCATATTTATCCCTATTTTTGAATAAAATATTAATATGACTTTAAAGGGGACGCTATGCTCGCTGGCGTACCCAACACGCAACAACGAGTTTCTTAGGAATCTTACGTTGCACTCTAATAATAAAATAATATTATTTTAAATGGTAGTTAACATGTAGCCGTTGTAATGGCGGTAATGGATAGAAATAACTAAAATATGATTATATATCTTCTTAAATATTTTTACATTTATCCAATAAAAGATAAAGGCTTAAAATACGGAAAGAATTCAATTTTAGGCGTATATGCCCTAGTTTTCACTAAAGGTTCACTTATCACCTTTTGATGTTGAAACATCATTAAATATAGTTTTGTTCACTCTTAAACATTATTTTGGACCAAATAAAACTATTACTAAGAATCGGGACATCAAATTTTACTTTGTGTAATTTTTTGGTATTTTTCTGATAGAGTTCATTTTTTAATGAATAGTGTAAAATGTTGTGTTTTGATTCAAAATCTCTTTTTAATCTAATTTATTTATATGATTAGATAATATTTTGAATTGGTTTTAAAGTGAAATTAGAAAATATTTTTACCATTAAATCCAATAGTGGTCGTTGGAATCAATTTCACTTTGAAATCAAACTTAAACTAGTGTCAATCTTTTGATACTTATTGTTTTATAAAAACACGCTATTTGCTCTGACAGCGGGAATTAATTATTGAATTAATTAATGTGACTAATATGTTTTGAATTTTGTAAAACAGACTTTATTTTTGAATTCAGAATATCAAATATAGCTTAGGGTGAATTTTTGGGATTTTTCTGAAAAACATCAATTTTTAATGAATAGTGAAACCACTAAGTGGTACTTATAAAAACTGATTTTCCGTTTAAATGAAATTTTTCCATCATTGTGTTTTGATTTTCAAAAATCCGACATACATGGTTGTCATTATGATGTAAAATGTGGTTCAATGAGATTAAAATAATTTTTTGGTGAATAGTAACTTATTAAGTTTTTAATCGCGATTAGTGGTAATTAGTGTAGTTTAAGGTAAAAATAATGCTTTAATAAAATGAGATGAGCTTGAAACATGTCTTACCCTCATTGGTTGTATCATGGCCGACCAAGTCAAGCCATGGGTCAACTTGGGGACCCCATGGATCCACTTTGGTTGGGAAATGACATAAATAACATTTTATTTAATGTAAAAGTAAAATTGACACAAACATGATATGTTTTACTAAAACAATTTTTAAGTGGGGTTATACAAGTCATATTTTTGATTATAAATATTCATTGGAAAGATAAAACGATTTCCTACATCATAGTATTTTTTTATAATTTTTAGACATTAAATAAATTAAATTATTTATGTTATAATAATGATGCAGCGATGACATCATTATTTAACGATTTAAATAAAATGGAAAGATAATGTAAAATCTATGTACTAAACGTGTCCAAAACTTATTGGATGAGTGGATTTCGAAGCCTTATCACCTTATCCACGACCTATATCAATGTGGGACCTTTTAAAACCGAAAAACATTTTCAAATAAAGTAATATTTCTTACTTTTCAAAAGTGCCCCTCCTCTCCTCTTATAAAAGGCCCCCACCTCTACCTCATTTAATACACTCCTCAAGCCTTTGGCTCGGCCAACCCCTGCCCATTTACTCTCTCCACATCCCTCTCCTAATCCTAGAGGATTACCTTTGGGCAGAATCCTTTCAAAGGAAGCCTTTAGGCTCAAATCAAAAGGATTTACACTTTTAAAGGTAATTCACTCTCTCATGTTCATTTGTTTTATTTTGCTTCTCCAACCCCCTAAACTCTTTTTATTTACTTATTTTGTAACAAAACCAGTATCTTAAATATACTAGGATGTTTTTATAAGATTTATTCGAGCTACACTCTCACACAACTACATCAAACGGTTAAAGAACATATGGTTTCTGTGGATGGTGAAATTCTGCCTCCCGAAACGATGATTGTTCAATACTCATTTAACACCTTCAAAGGTGGCCATTATGATGTAAATATTTTTATATATGATATATAATATGTTTTTGTTTTATTTATGCTTCTGTATTTTTCATTTTTGTCTTACCTTTATGGCTTCCATTATGGGTATACGCGATATCTTCATTTAAGGAAGTGCGGACTACCGCCCCCTCAAAGTGATTTGATTCGTTAAATACCATATGTGGGATGTATGAAGGATGGAAATATGATATTATATATGATATTATACTGGAATTATAATATACCTTTATATCATTATTATTCCATTCTATAAAATACGAAATAGAAATGAAAGTAGCGTTCATGCGTACGTACGGCTTACCGTCTCCATGAACGGTGCATTTCATTTCTTACCTCTAAATGATTATGTAATGTTATAAATGCATGAATGTTCTGGATATATATGATATATATGATATCCAAATCAGGAATGTCATTTTTGGATATGAAGAACCTTTGACCACACGAACAACATGTAATTGTAAGAAGTCCACTTTCGACTTAAGAACCAAATATCGACAAAACAAACATGATTAACTTAAATGATTAAATAATGTTTATAACATGGTAATAAGTGATATAAAAGGAATAATGAACTTGAAAAAGGTTCTTAAGGAAGTAGAAATTAACTCAAGTTTATTATTCAGGAGATTAAAGAACGATCGAGTCATGTCGGACCCGAGGTAAGGGATCCAACAACTCTCTTTCTTTTTAAGTACACACTTTTATGTCATTACATTTAAGGCTCATATTTCTTATTATTGGGATGATATTTTATATTAAACTTACTGTCATTTTTATGATCATGTGATTAGAGACCCTATTCTCTCTCATCAATCCATTTTGGAAGTTTTGAGTGGCGTCGTTAGGCTGCCGAATTTTCATAAGGGATTTTTCATCTCACTTTTATTCTCGTGAGTTTTATGCTACATTTGCCACAAATTCCATTGAGTGGTGTATTTAATGCCAATTATTCTACTCTTTGTGTAATATAATTTCATTTATGAGTATTTACATCAATGATCTATTGTCCTTCTTTCATGGGGTGTATGTTTTGAAAGATACCCAAGTCGGTAAGGGAACCTTTCACCCTCCTCTTTTTTAAAAGACTTCTTTTGTTGGGTCTTTTAATTTACATATTGTTATTTTGGGATATGTTCTCATATATCCTTGTTGATTTAAATTTTATGTCCACGTGATGAGATACTCTTTTTATCTCTCATCAACTCTTTTTGATGTGATGCCGTTAGGCTGTCAAGGGAACTTTTTAACCCAATTTCGATTTCTTTGGGTTCAACATGTAGTCATTGAATATGTCATCCTTTGAATATGTGTGAATGACCTTTTATTGTTTTACACTTAATATCCACTTATATTGGGTGTATTTATATTTGTCATACATATTTCTGATATTGATTTGTCCTTAATTTAAGGATACCTTCTTTATAAGGGATTTCATCACATTTGACATTTCTATTGAGGGTTCATTGTTGTTATGCACCAATTCACTCTTATATGGTGTATATACTGTACTTTGGAGTATTATATCATGAATCATTTTATTCTAATGATATTATAAAGTTCTGACTAAATGTTATTCCTCGATTATTGTATTCAAGTGTCTCTAATTTTGGTAAAACCCCTTTAACCAAAATATCGTTTTAAATGTTTTAATTATTTGTTCTTATTAATATCCATGTTTTAAAAATGGTTTTAAGGATTTTTTTATATGGATATTAATGGTTTAAAATGTTAAAAGCTTCAAGGTGGTATGGGACACTTTGATTCAAAAATCTCTTATTTAAATGTTTTAAATGGTTTTGGAAATGGTTTCTTTTTGAATGGATTCATTATTTCAATATCCTAAAATGTTATACTGTGATTGAAATGTGGAAATGTTATGTTTCCTTTATTCATGTTTATGTGATACAATTATGTTATGGTTCTTGGGCATTATTATGAAGAACGGGTGGTTCCGTGATAAACTAAGGGCGGGTGAGCCCGATATAGCTCTCCAATGCATTGGGTAACGCGAAGGATTGAAACGTTAAGGTTTCTCCGAAGAGATTTAGGGAATATACTTTGATGGGTATTCCAAACGTAACCAAGAGGGTTACTCCCTACATAAGAATGTTATGAATGCCTCAAGTTACCATTATGTCTTATGATTTCTATGATTTATTCATGGTTTGATGAGGTATGAAAGTGCCTTTGTTTTATGGGTAAAGTATGATTTCATTCTTATGTATATATGAACTCATGTTTCCTTTCTATATTTTTATAACCCTTACTGAGCTTTTTATGCTCATCCCAAGTTTTTGAAATGTTTTTCACAGGTCAAGGGAAAGGTACATGATGTGATGATAGTGTCAAGGATGTGTCAAGAACGAATCTGTGTTTAATTTTAAATAGGTTTCCGTTGATGGGAAGAATGAATATTGTCTTTTATGTAACCACTTTGTTTAAATGTGGAATGTAATGAATGTTTCATGATCTAATTCTCTAAAACTCTAAACCTGAAAAGATCCTCAATGTGTAATCTTGTAATAACTCAAGATTAAGCAAGGTTTAAGGCTGGGGCCTTATAGTTGGTATCAAAGGTCGGTTTAGACAACTTTAGAGGTTAGGGTATTCTTTAAGCATAAGTGACATTACCATAATGGTTAGGATTTCAGAAAGAGTCCTAGTTTTAGATAAAGTGAATGAGTAAGTGTATCTTAGTGTTTACCTTCCTCATTAGTACATGATGATTTTGTTGATATACTCACACTGACATTTCTATTTTTAGTGAATGGATTGATCTAGCAGGCACCAAAGAGACAACAGGTTTGAAGGAAGCTGTGGTGGTTCTTTGATTAAGATACTAGATAAAATGGAGGATTCAATGAGGAAACTCATGGTTGTTCTAAACCAAATATCAAGGAGTCATGATCAACCACTTCAACCTTGGTGAGTTCTCTAATGCATCATGTACGAGATGGCCAACTCGATGTGGAAATTCAGGTAATAATTATTAAGGTAACCATTAGGGTTTATATGATACTTAATTTTTAGGTAATTATGGGTTACTCTATGATATGATGGAAAATGAAAGGAATGAGATAAACATGAGGTTAAAATATGTTATGATTATTCTTGAAGATTTTATCTCATTTTGGGGAATGTTTTAAGAATTATGTAGTTTTGGAAAAAGGACAACACGTAGACCGTGTGACATCCCGTCGCGTCGGACAAAGCTGCGGGAATCGAACCCACAACCAATGTGCGACTGGTATTTATCACCTACCACTGGACTACGTGAAGTCCCTGCTTAGTTTGACTGATTCTTTTTAGTTATATGATTTTATGAATTAAGAGTAAGTTGATTTTGGAGGATATGTGATTAGGATAATTACTTTTCAATGCGAGACTTTAGGAGCGACTAATGTTGTTTGGAGGTAAATGTTACGATTTAACATGGAAGGCCATGTGACTAAATCCTTCAAATATTTGGGTTTAAATCTTAGTTTGGTATACTTTGAAGAATTTTATGGACAAATTGTTTATCGGATGGTCCTCGTTGAACTTTGGGTTTTGTTGGACAAATTTTGGAGATTAAGAATAGATTTTCTTTTTATAAGGGGTTATCCTTTTCTGGATTATCTGATCTTGTACTAACCTTTTTGGTTTTGGTTTTGGTTAAAGCCTAAATACATGGGATGCATATAGTTCTCTTTTGGGGATTAGTTGATTCTCTAGAAGTTGATTATAGTACTCTTAATGTGAACAAGTCTTCCTAAATACTCGTCTTTTGAAGAAAATATGAGTTTGTGTAAGGAATCTAATGAAAGTTGAAAGTCAATATGATAAGTGATTATGTTTCCTTATGAATAAATTCCTCAATAAAAAGTAACTTAAAACAAAAATGTTGTCTATTAACTTTTCCTACTGGGGAACCCAACACCGTTTAACCCATCACAAGTTTGTGATTTTCTTATTGTTAACTTTCTCCTAAACATGTTTTCTATCACTCTCCATCGGAACATGACCCTATGTTTTCTCCTCCATGTACATATTTTCATACTTAGAATCCTAGTATGGGTTAACTCGGGTGACCTTTATACTTATCTCTCTTTATTTTAAAGTGTTTTTTTACCGACTCTTGTTCTGATGTGGGACTTTCAAGGATGTTTCCAAGCGCAATTTTAAAATTGCGAGGACGCAATTCCCAAAAGGGGGGAAGGATGTAACACCCCAGGTAAATAAAGAATATGAAATTTTCATATTTATCCCTATTTGTGAATAAAATATTAATATGACTTTAAAGGGGATGCTATGCTCGATGGCGTACCCAACATGCAACAACGAGTTTCTTGGGAATCTTACGTTGCACTCTAATAATAAAATAATATTATTTTAAATGATAGTTAACATGTAGCTGTTGTAATGGCGGGAATGGATAGAAATAACTAAAATATGATTATATATGTTCTTAAATATTTTTACATTTATCCAATAAAAGATAAAGGCTTAAAATACGGAAAGAATTCAATTTTAGGCGTATATGCCATAGTTTTCACTAAAGGTTCACTTATCACCTTTTGATGTTGAAACATCATTAAATATAGTTTTTTTAACTCTTAAACATTATTTTGGACCAAATAAAACTCTTACTAAGAATCGGGACATCAAATTTTACTTTGTGTAATTTTTTGGTATTTTTCCGATAGAGTTCATTTTTTTAATGAATAGTGTAAAATGTTGTGTTTTGATTCAAAATATCTTTTTAATCTAATTTATTTATATGAATAGATAATATTTTGAATTGGTTTTAAAGTGAAATTAGAAAATATTTTTACCATTAAATCCAATAGTGGTCATTGGAATCAATTTCACTTTGAAATCAAACTTAAACTAGTGTCAATATTTTGATACTTATTGTTTTATAAAAACACGCTATTTGCTCTGACAGCGGGAATTAATTATTAAATTAATTAATGTGACTAATATGTTTTGAATTTTGTAAAACAGACTTTATTTTTGAATTCAGAATATCAAATATAGCTTAGGGTGAATTTTTGGGATTTTTCTGAAAAACTTCAATTTTTGATGAATAGTGAAACCACTAAGTGGTACTTATAAAAACTGATTTTCCGTTTAAATGAAATTTTGCCATCACTGTGTTTTGATTTTCAAAAATCCTACATACATGGTTGTCATTAAGAAGTAAAATGTGGTTCAATGAGATTAAAATAATTTTTTGGTGAATAGTAACTTATTAAGTTTTTAATCGCGATTAGTGGTAATTAGTGTATTTTAAGGTAAAAATAATGCTTTAATAAAATAAGATGAGCTTCACACATGTCTTACCATCAT
Source organism: Viscum album (assembly GCA_963277665.1). Taxonomy (NCBI): domain Eukaryota; kingdom Viridiplantae; phylum Streptophyta; class Magnoliopsida; order Santalales; family Viscaceae; genus Viscum; species Viscum album. The sequence continues at coordinate 165,408,968 of OY728129.1, read as the reverse complement.
TGGTTGTATCGTGGCCGACCAATACAAGCCATGGGTCAACTTGGGGACCCCATGGATCCACTTTGGTTGGGAAATGACATAAATAACATTTTATTTAATGTAAAAGTAAAATTGACACAAACATGATATGTTTTACTAAAACAATTTTTAAGTGGGGTTATAAAAGTCATCGTTTTGATTATAAATATTAATTGGAAAGATAAAAAGATTTTCTACATCATAGTATTTTTTTTATAATTTTTAGACATTAAATAAATTAAATTATTTATGACATAATAATGATGCAGCGATGACATCATTATTTGACGATTTAAATAAAATGGAAAGATAATGTAAAATCTATGCACTACACGTGTCCAAAACTTATTGGATGAGTGTATTTCGAAGCCTTATCACCTTATCCACGACCTATATCAATGTGGGACCTTTTAAAACCGAAAAACATTTTCAAATAAAGTAATATTTCTTACTTTCCAAAAGTGCCCCTCCTCTCCTCTTATAAAAGGCCCCCAACTCTACCTCATTTAACACACTCCTCAAGTCTTTGGCTCGGCCAACCCCTGCCCATTTACTCTCTCCACATCCCTTTCCTCATCCTAGAGGATTACCTTTGGGCAGAAGCCTTTCAAAGGAAGCCTTTAGGCTCAAATCAAAAGGATTTACACTTTTAAAGGTAATTCACTCTCTCATGTTCATTTGTTTTATTTTGCTTCTCCAACCCCCTAAAATCTTTTTATTTACTTATTTTGTAACAACACCAGTATCTTAAATATACTAGTATGTATTTATAAGATTTATTCGAGCTACACTCTCACACAACTACATCAAATGGTTAAAGAACATACGGTTTCCGTGGATGGTGAAATTCTGCCTCCCGAAACGATGATTGTTCAATACTCATTTAACACCTTCAAAGGTGGCCATTATGATGTCACTATTATTATATATGATATATAATATGTTTATGTTTTATTTATGCTTCTGTATTTTTCATTTTTGTCTTACCTTTATGGCTTCCATTATGGGTATACGCGATATCTTCATTTAAGGAAGTGCGGACTACCGCCCCCTCAAAGTGATTTGATTCGTTAAATACCATATGTGGGATGTATAAAGGATGGAAATATGATATTATATATGATATTATACTGGAATTATAATATACCTTTATATCATTATTATTCCATTCTATAAAATACGAAATAGAAATGAAAGTAGCGTTCATGCGTACGTACGGCTTACCGTCTCCATGAACGGTGCATTTCATTTCTTACCTCTAAATGATTATGTAATGTTATAAATGCATGCATGTGCTGGATATATATGATATATATGATATACAAATCAGGAATTTCATTTTTGGATATGAAGAAACTTTGACCACACGAACAACATGTAATTGTAAGAAGTCCACTTTCGACTTAAGAACCAAATATCGACAAAAGAAACATGATTAACTTAAATGATTAAATAATGTTTATAACATGGTAATAAGTGATATAAAAGGAATAATTAACTTGAAAAAGGTTCTTAAGGAAGTAGAAATTAGCTCAAGTTTATTATTCAGGAGATTAAAGAACGATCGAGTCAAGTCGGACCCGAGGTAAGGGATCCTACAACTCTCTTTCTTTTTAAGTACACACTTTTATGTCATTACTTTTAAGGCTCATATTTCTTATTATTGGGATGATCTTTTATATTACACTTACTGTAATTTTTATGATCATGTGATGAGAGACCCTATTCTCTCTCATCAATCCATTTTGGAAGTTTTGAGTGGCGCCGTTAGGCTGCCGAATTTTCATAAGGGATTTTTCATCTCACTTTTATTCTCGTGAGTTTTATGATACATTTGCCACAAATTCCATTGAGTGGTGTATTTAATGCCCATTATTCTACTCTTTGTGTAATATAATTTCATTTATGAGTATTTACATCAATTATCTATTGTCCTTCTTTCATGGGGTGTATGTTTTGAAAGATACCCAAGTCGGTAAGGGAACCTTTCACCCTCCTCTTTTTTAAAAGACTTCTTTTGTTGGGTCTTTTAATTTACATATTGTTATTTTGGGATATGTTCTCATATATCCTTGTTGATGTAAATTTTATGTCCACGTGATGAGATACTCTTTTTATCTCTCATCAACTCTTTTTGATGTGATGTCGTTAGGCTGTCAAGGGAACTTTTTAATCCAATTTCGATTTCTTTGGGTTCAACATGTAGTCATTGAATATGTCATCCATTGAATATGTGTGAATGACCTTTTATTGTTTTACACTTAATATCCACTTATATTGGGTGTATATATATTTTTCACACATATTTTTGAGATTGATTTGTCCTTAATTTAAGGATACCTTCTTTATAAGGGATTTCAACACATTTGACATTTCTATTGAGGGTTCATTGTTGTTATGCAACAATTCAATCTTATATGGTGTATATACTGTCCTTTGGAGTATTATATCATGAATCCTTTTATTCTCATGATATTATAAAGTTCTGACTAAATGTTATTCCTCGATTATTGTATTCAAGTGTCTCTAATTTTGGTAAAACCCCTTTAACCAAAATATCGTTTTAAATGTTTTAATTATTTTTTCTTATTAATATCCATGTTTTAAAAATTGTTTTAAGGATTTTTTTGATATGGATATTAATGGTTTAAAATGTTAAAATCTTCAAGGTGGTATGGGACACTTTGATTCAAAAATCTCTTTATTAAATGTTTTAAATGGTTTTGGAAATGGTTTCTTTTTGAATGGATTCATTATTCCAATATCCTAAAATGTTATATTGTGATTGAAATGTGGAAATGTTATGTTTCCTTTATTCATGTTTATGTGATACAATTATGTTATGGTTCTTGGGCATTGTTATGAAGAACGGGTGGTTCCGTGATAAACTAAGGGCGGGTGAGCCCGATATAGCTCTCCAATGCATTGGGTAATGCGAAGGAGTGAAACGTTAAGGTTTCTCCGAAGAGATTTAGGGAATATACTGTGATGGGTATTCCAAACGTAACCAAGAGGGTTACTCCTTACATAAGAATGTTATGAATGCCTCAAGTTACATTTATGTCTTATGATTTCTATGATTTATTCATGGTTTGATGTGGTATGAAAGTGCCTTTGTTTTATGGGTAAAGTATGATTTCATTCTTATGTATATATGAACTCATGTTTCCTTTCCATATTTTTATAACCCTTACTGAGCTTTTTATGCTCATCCAAAGTTTTTGAAATGTTTTTCACAGGTCAAGGGAAAGGTACATGATGTGATGATAGTGTCAGGGATGTGTCATAAAAGAATCTGTGTTTAATTTTAAATTGGTTTCCGTTGATGGGAAGAATGAATATTGTCTTTTATGTAACCACTTTGTTTAAATGTGGAATGTAATGAATGTTTTATGATCTAATTCTCTAAAACTCTAAACCTGAAAAGATCCTCAATGTGTAATCTTGTAATAACTCAAGATTAAGCAAGGTTTAAGGCGGGGGCCTTATAAATATATTCACTAATAAATAAATAATAATGAGATAGAGGAGATGAATAGAATTAATTCAGGATTATGATTTCATAATTCATTAACATTTAGGAAAGGAAGATAAAATGTCCAATTCTTTGAGTAGAAAAAGTAATGCTACATTGACCATGTTACATTTGGAATAAGATCCTTTTATTAATGATTTTATGAACGTTGACATACAAGTTATTCATACATTATATTCCTATGTTTTGTTTCAGGTGTCAATGAAATCATATCAATCAGAAATAATCCTGAAAGTACATAAGGAAGATAGTAAGTTGCAGAAAAAGTTTGATTTGGTTCAAAAGGGTATGCTTCTTTATTTTAACATTGATAATGATTATATTTTGAGATTTGGTATGAGATTATGTTTTATTTTGAATTCCCTATTGAAGAATGAGTAGTTATGTGATGCTCATCGTTATTTATTTGTAGTTCATCCCGGAAGTACTATGATGTAAAGAAACCATCGAGAGAATTACTTGTGGGATGGAAAGAAAATAGATATTTCCACATTTTATGTGATGTATTTTACATGTCAATAGGTTAAAGAATAGTGGCAGTTACCAGAAGGTTTGCTTCTGCCTTTACCTGAGCCAATGTGGAAATGGGAAAATGTCTCCATGAATTTCATCTTGGGATTACCAAAGACTTCTCGAGATAATAATTTAATCTAGATTATTGTTGATAGATTGAGTAAATATTCTCATTTCTTTCATATTCAAGATTATTTTTCTGTAGATAAAATTTCAAGATTATATGTTACTGTGATGGTAAGGTTTCATGGAGTTCCCTTCTCCATTTTATCTGATTGTTATATCAGGTTTACTTATAATTTTTTGAAAGGCCGTCAAAATACATTGGGCATTGAATTAAATTTTAGTACATCTTTTCTTCCACAATAAAATGGGATTTTAGAATGAATAATTTAGAAATTGGATGATATTTTACATGCTAGCTAAATGAATTACCAGGGAAGATGGGACCATCATCATTATTTCATTGAATTTTCTTATAATAACAGTTGTCATTCCAGTATACAAAAGGAAAAATTTGAGGAATTATATGGAAAGTGATGTCTAACATGAGATTTTTTGGATGAAGTAGTGGAAAGGAAACTAATGAGAATAGAATTTCTAGAAGTGATGGTAGAAAAATATCAATTGATTCAGAAGCACAAGAGAACATCACCGATAATGTAGAAATGTTCTGTGGATAATTGAAGGAATGATAAATCTTTAGATGTAGATGATCATGTATTTCTCATATTTTTTCCATGGAAATATGTGATGGATTTTGGTAAGAAGGGAAATCTGAGTCTATGGATCATTGGACCCTAGGACATTCTGGAGATAGTTGGATCAGTTGCCTACAGATTGGTTTTACCCCTATGTTTATCCCATGTACACAATGTTTTTCATGTTCCAATGATGAGAAATTTTATGTTGGATCCATCTCATGTTTTGAGCATAGATATAATATAGATGGAAGAGAATCATTCTTATGAGGAACAACCAGTACATATTATTGATTGTAGAGAGCAAGTGCTGTGGAATAAGGTAATCCATCAAGTAAGAGTTTTGTGGAAAAAAATATTGTTGAAGAGGAATCATGGATATATGAAAATTCCATGAGGGATAAATACCACCACATATTTTATTAGAGAACGGAATTTTGGGGACGTAATTCCCAAAAGGGGGGAAAGATGTAACATCCCTTGTTAATAAAGAATATGAAATTTTCATATTTATTAAAATTTCTGAATTTAATATTAATTTTAATTTAAATGTGATGCTACGTAAGATGTCTTACCCCACATGATATAATGGGGTTTTATAGTATCTCATGTTTCCCACAATTCCGATTTATAATAAAAAATGTAATAATATAATATTATTTTCAATGGTTGTTAACTCTTAATAGTATTATTAGCATAAATAAATAAAAATAACTACAATATGATTATAAATGATTGTTAATTTTTTTTACATTTAACCAATAAAAATAAAGGGCTTAAAATGTGAATTAATATAATTTTATGCATAAATACTCTAATATTATTTAAAAGTTTTATTTACTATCTGTTGATGGTGAACCCTTTTTAAATTAGTTTTTGTAACTTTTATATATTTAATTGGTAAAAATAAAATTCCTCTTTATAATCGGGAAAACAAAATTTACATTGGATGATTTTTTGGTATTTTTCTAATAATGTTTTTTTAATGAATAGAGAAAAATACTGCATTTTAATTCAGAAAATCCTATTAATATAATTTATTAATATGTTTATATTATATTTTTAATTAGATTTAATGTGTAATTAGATAATATTTTTACCATTTAATCCAATCTTGGTCAATGGATTTAATTTCACATTGAAATTGAACATAAATTTTTTTAAATCTATTGATAATTATTATTTCATAAAAACACACTTTTTGGGTTTGACAATGTGAATTAATTATAAAATAATTTTTGAAACTTTTGTATTTTGAATTTTAAAAATTGGATACCATATTTAGAATAAGGGGGTCCATATTTTTTATACATGAATCGTTTATTTTTATACATGAATCGTTTATTTTTAGATATTATGAATATTAACTTTAGTAAATATTTTATTTACCATGGTTAAAAGGAAAATATGTTAAAATGGGGGAAAATATAATTATAATAATATTAAATTATCCTAACACGTGTATTAATCCTATTCGGTGATACATGTCTAAACATGGGAATCCTTGGGTCGATTTTGGGACCCAATGGAGACACTTTAAAGTGAAAATGACATTATAAAATGTTATTTAATTTTAAGGAAAATGTACCATAAACATATATATTTTATTAAAAAAATCATAATATGGGGGTATATAAGTGATAATTTAGAAACTATATAGTAATTAGAAATCTATTAAGATTTTCTATATCATAGACTATTACTTATAATTTTTACACATCATATAAATAAATATATTTATGAATGAATGATAATGTAACAATTACATCAATAATGAATATTTAAATAAATGAGATTAAAAACATTAAAATAAATTTATTTGGGAACTTATCATGTAATCCAAAAAATTTAGAGTCCATGATATCTTATTTTATTTGAATTAATGAATGGTTTTTGAAATAATCATGTTGATTTGGATTTTTGTAAAAGTCACAATTTGAATAGTATTAAATTTGAAAAAAGAGTTTTTTTAATAAATAAATATTTTATTAAATGATAGAATAATACAAAAAATATAATATTCATCCAAATGACATATATGATGTTATTAATGTCATTAATGATCCATTTTTATGTCGTTTTTGCTTCTTATTATAATCATATTAACCATATAATATGAATATACAAGAGGGCATGGAAAAAGTTAAATTAGTTGACTGAAGGTTAAAGCTAAACGACAAGAATAATTATATACCCTAAACATTACTTAAACCATTTTCTCTGTGGTTATCGAACAATAGTCACATTAACATTGATTTAAACGAGTTAGGAACCTTTTGAAAACAAAATTTAGATTATTAAAATATAATAGTTTCAAACATTCCAATAAAGCCACTCCTCCCCTTATAAAACCCATCACTTATAACCCATAATCACACCCCTCAATACCCATTGGATCGTCCCAAATCTTCCCCAATAATGTTCCAATATGACACTCTTTCACATAGAAGCCTTAACAAAGGATGATGGAACTTCAATAAATCCTTTTGTTTCAAACAAACGGTAGTTACCCCATTTAATGGTAACATCTTCTCTAAAGTTCTTTTCTCTTATTTTCCTTCTCCAAATCCCTAAACACTCATTATTCCATTATTTCATAAAAAAAATATTGAAAATATACTAGTATTTTGCCATGAAATGGATTACAAAGACACATTTACACACCTCTATCAAATTGATACGAACATACTGATTCTATGGATGGCGAACTGTGGCCTCACTAAATGATGATTGTTCAATTATCTCCTACCACCTCCCACGGTGGACATCATGATGTAAATAAATTTATATGAGATGTATATTTTATTTATATTTTCACTATTATACAAATATTTTAATTTATAACATAACATTATGGGTTCCATTTTGGGTAAATATTATAATTTCATTTGAGGAAATGCAGACTACGGCCCCCTCAAAGGGATATGACTCGTTCAGGCCATACATAAATTGTATAAAGGTTGAAGTTACTAAAATTATATATGACATAATAATAGAATTATAATATACCTATATATCATTATGTTTTAATTCAATTAAATAATAAATAGAAATGAAAGTTGTGTTTAATCATACATAAGGCTTACCGTCTGCATGAACAGTGCATTTCATTTCTTATCTCCAAATGTTATGAAATATTATAAGTATATATATATATAATGGATATATATGTTATATATGATATCTAAATCATGAATATAATTATGATGATAAGTAAAATTTTACCACATAGAAAAGTCTTAATTATAAAGAGTTTATTTTTGACTGATGTACCAGATATTAACCAAATAACTGTTATTAAATGAAATGATTTTGAAATGTTTATAACACTGTAATAAGTAATATAAAAGGAATAATAAACATAAAAAATGGACTTAGGAATTTTTAAATTAAAGTTATTTTATTACTCCAGAGAATAAATAATGAACGAGTCAAATCAGACACGAGGTAAGGGACTTCATCTCAATATCCATTCATTGAGGCATACATAGACTAATAAACGACAATATTTTATATGGTGTATAAAACCATTTGAATTTTAATTTTATTTCAAGGTAATATTGCCTCTATAAATAATTTTACTAAATGACAAAAATAATGATTCATTTTAACATACATGGTGAAAATGAACTTTTCGCCTCAGTGAGCATTATTTGATATTTGGATTTCATAACTAGGTGTAATGTTTTTAATAGGAAAATAAATACTGTTTCGTTATTTTTATCTATTTTTTTAATGAAATTGGTTTTGATATTGGATTTATTATATAAATATATTGTTATGATATATTATTATTGCAAAAAAGAAATGTTACCATTCTTTAATGCTTGTGTTATGTTTTATGATTATGTTATGGTTCATGGGGATTGATTAAGTATATGAGATGATAATTGATAATCCTCGGGAGGGTGATCCTGAGAAATATCTCTGACGCATTGAGTAACATGATGGAGGTAAACATTATTATTTATCCTGATAGATTTGGGGAATATTATATGAATGTTATTCCAAATGTAACTCCCTACATAGCTGTAAAATAAAAAACTTAAGTTTAATATAGTTTCCACAAGTAACCATTATGATTTTTTATTGATATGTGTTATTGATTAATCTAACGATTTCCTGAGGTATGTTAAAGAAGTTATGTTTTGTATGTATTGATGGAATAATGTTTTCATTTGTTATTTTATAACACTGACTGAGATTTTTTTGTTCATTTGATGTTTTTGAAATGTTTTTCACATGATATAAGGAAGGGTAATAGATACGAATAATTCAAGAAGATTTATATGAAGAAAAGAATTATTAATTTCATTTATGGGTATTTATTTTATGAAAAAATGGATATTGAGTAGAAGTGTCTTTTTTGTATTATTCGATATCTAAAGTAAATGTTATGGGTTAATTCTCTAAAAATTTAAACATGAAACGATCCTCAATTGGAATTATTAACATAATTCACGATTTTGTAATTTTTAGTGTAATGCCTTAAACTATGGCCATTAAAATATTATCGTATACACATAGAATTATATTCAATAATAAAATAATGATATCTTCATGTTCTCATCAGATTGGGGAACTACTTTGACCATTACATTCAAAATATAATCCTATGACATTTTCATATAAAACTTCTAGGTAGAGGAATAATAATTATGGGATAATAATAAATAATTAATAATGATACATCTAATAAAGTATTCAAGATGTCAGTTATATAGATCCAATTACAAAATACACAAACAAAATATAGAGAAAACTGAAAATAAGATTCATTCCACTAACTAAGTCATGATAATCCTGACTCACCTGTAATAAATCTTATATCAATGTGTATTTAATTCAATCCTCTATGGAAAATATACACTTTGGAACTACAATTATTTTATAAAAATTCCTCAATAGATTCAACTTCGTAAGAATATTTTCCCCCTCTGATATGATCTCATCTCTTTGTAAAGAGCATCAAGTATAGTATTGTCATTGTAAAATATGAAAAGATTTCTAATTTTACACAGAAAATCAATATGTTAAAAAATGATACAAATCAAAATTGCCTCATGGGTTGTATCATAATTTTCAATAAACTCAGACATTATAGCAGAACCAAAAAAAATTGTGTCTTTGAAATCCTACATCTCAAAGAAACTTTATGATAGAAAACTCTGTATCTATATTATGAAATTATTGCATAATAATCTATTTTAAAGCTACTATTTTTGTAACCCCATATTTCAATCCCTTTATCCCTACTCTAAATTGTGAATATATCTTTTGTTTTACTTAGATACTTATGGTGTATTTGAATAGTAGTCCAATGATGTTCCCCTGGATCTTCATGATATATTAATTCCATTTTAAATGACATTTGACATCAATAATAATACATAACATTTCATACATGATAGATCACATTGATGAATATCATGGTATCATACACATTCCCTCTTTTTCATCTTTTCTCTATTGACAAGTTTATATGGAAATATTTATACCCTGTGACACGAGAAATAATTCCCACTTGGATTATTCCATACCGATCATCTTCATTATCTCATTAATTTATTTAATTTATCTTATCCTAGACATTCACATAGATATATCATAACTAATATTTTTCGCTACAGTGTTAGATTCTTAACCTATGTACATTATAGAGAAGTACATTCACAACCATTCCATTAACTCTTCTTAATATAGTATCTCATTTTGTATAAATAATTTTCCTCAAAATTTACTACTATTAAACCAACAACAATCTTATAAAATCTATTATAATCACATGGATAACATCCTTTCATAATGAATACATATAATTAAATGGCTCCATCAAACTAGATGTTTCATGACCATGATTCTAAAATTAATCCATAATTTTTAGATTCCCCAAATTTATAATCTCTTCCTGTTTACTTATATACATATCCCTGTAATGATTCCTAGTAGGTAATTAAATTTTGAAATCCATTTCAGAAATAACATTTTCATTGTACGATTCATTAGATGGAAAAATGTTGATGGATTTTAATAATTAATCGGGATAAAACACATTATCTTAGTGAATAATATGATATTTTAAAAACCATGTTCCCACTAGTCATACATTATAAATGATTAGTTTACCTACAATGTATGTGTTTCTCCACAAACACCAATTACTCCTAAACATAATTACATTAATTTGTGGACCATTCGGAACTATTTTTTCATGCATTGAATCTATCTTATAATTCATGGAGTTTACCATATTATAGCATCAGAGAATTATACTACATGATTCAACGATAAATGATCATAATAATCGGAAAATAATGACCCACTATAGTAATTGACATGAAAACCATTTCCCTCTAATATTTTTACTACTTAATCACTCTAACACATTACCTATGTTTCTAGAAGAAATTATTCAACGGACACCTATAGAACATATTTTTATACCAACTCTTATGTATTCAAATAATCACCATTATAATATTCTATCTTACACCAAGATTCCTCCATGGGGATGTGATATCTATCATGAAATATTACATATCTTTCAAAACATACATTCTTACCTGATGGGTGGTATATAAAGAATCTTTTTATTTCCCTGGGATAACCTATAATGATACAGTTTGGACCATAATATTCTATATTTTTTTCATAAGATAGATATAAAAAATCTTCGTAGACAAGTTCTTGAACATGTGTAAAAATGGGTTTCTTTCAATTCTATAACATGATAGGTAAAAAAATTTCCACTTTAGTACGTACTCAATTTAGTATATATTACATTGTATATAATGTGTATCCCCAAAAGTAGAATGGAATGATTATTTTAATAATCATCCTAATTACTATGTATAGAAAGTCATGGTTCCTATTTATACTAACACTATTCCACAATAAATTGTAATGTTGATTTACTTGAGATAAAATCCCATACATTGAAAAAAGTTTACTATAATATTGGTTTGGATATTTACCACCTCAATCTGATCAATGTTACATTATCTTCATACCAAGATGAATCTTAACATCTTTCATTAACATATTTAACATCTAGAGGTATTTTTACTAATAAATCATTATGTGGATAAAACCATATTTACTAAAGTCATCAATAAAAGTAATAATATGTGAGAATCAACCACTGGTATCTACCTGAAATAGTAATAACACATCAGGGTGTACTAGTGAAATAAAATAAGTTTCCCTTTTACATTGACCACTAATTGGACGTTCAATCATTATTTTATATAGAAAATCATTACAAAATTCATGTGGATTAACCAAAATATAGACTGACTTACAATATTGATATTTAATTTTGATGTGATTCTAATTTACCTGACCAATATCATGATGCAACAACTAATTATTTTACAAGTCAAGTGAAATTTGTTATTTGTTAATTTAAAAAAAATTAATTCCATACATCAAGACCATTATCTAACTATTCGATACCATAAGATATGATATGTTTATAAAATTATCGACAACAATTTATAAAATTGTGAGTAAATCCATCTATATCTAGGTAATAAATGAAAATGAGGTTATTATTAATAGTAAACACATAATAAATATTACTTAAAATCAAAATCAATTTTTATGTAAATGTGGGATGGTAGTTTGAAGATGTTATAGAACCCAACAACTCTGCAATGGAAGTCCATAGATATGCCTTACCCCCTATTACAATAAAAAATCTATTTAGATTTTCTATTTGTATAAAAATATCAAGAACGTATGAAATATCTAATATCCAACATGTACATATATAAGGATTTCCCTCGATATTAAATTCACTATAATATTCTCTATTTTTTGGAAAGGTTTAATTTCTCTTCTAATGGCCCTAATAGTAATATATTATAACATAACGAACAATATTTCATTCCCTTCCATTGGATCATGTTCTCCATTGAATGATTATCCTCTAAATTTTTAAAAATGGAATGAAAATTTAGATCATTTTAAATATTCATCCACTTTTTATTTAACATGGGGATAATTGGTTTTTTATTATTAATATGTTTATTAAAATGGTGAATACGGTTAAGATGTTTCAATATTGTCTTATATCTATTGTTCATATTATAATTCACCATAAAAATAGGAATTTTTTTAGATATTGAGAATATAATTAGATATTCTACCTATTCATCAAGGGTCTTAAATCCTATGATATCTTGGTACTCACTGTAGAAAATTTCCATGACTACATAATTACCAAAGGTAAGTGGCTCTTTAATATTTTACATGAATAGTACATTGAGGGAAATAATATCTCTATGATCTCGCCTTCTCTTGGTAATGATCATGATGAAGTGAAATTATTAAATAAAGATCAATATCCAAGTAATTAAATGGATTCTATTTATACATGTATGATATCTTGAAACATTATAAATCTATTTCTTCATCCATATGATTGAATAGAGAGAATTTTATTACTCACTAGACTATTTGGAATGTTAAATATGATATGGGGCTTCCAGTAACAATAATTTCCTTTCATGGCATTGTATAATCCATAAGTGACTACACCATTCCTATAAATTTTCACTTCTTAGAAGGATATCCTGCTGTTTTTTAGATTATAATGATATTTTAGAATTATTTCATGTTTCCATTTCTAAAAATTAGGAGAAGATGGTTAGAAATTTCATGATTACCAAAAAAATATCAATATTTTAAAATAAAATTCCACTAATATCACCCCTTATTTTGACAAAAATAAATTTCTCCATTTTTTCAGAATATAATTTTTCATATATATTTTTGTGTCTAGGATCCATATTTCATTTTTTATACCACATTATGTATACTAATAATTTATTTGAATCATTTTAGGTTGGAATAACATTTCAACTACATTAACAAGTAGTTCATTAATTCATTGATTGGACTCCAGAATCCTAAAATACTAAATAAATATTTCCTAACCACTTCTCCTTAGTTACTCCGGGACCTGTTCAATATGTCAACCCTTGATATAAACAAAATTTATTAATCCCAAAAATTGATGCACTATTTTCTATGATAATTTAGTGATTCCTATCCATGGTTGTTCATAAACAATAAACTAAGGTGTAGATTAAAAAATATGTATTAGCAGTCTATAAATATTTAATATTATAGTTGATGGATGTCAATTATTAATGGTCAAACCATGTTTAATATAATAAAAAGAATTTTTAATATGATGGTGATTTAATTAAGTGATCAACCATGTATGATAAATTAAGCATAATTAAATTTTATGTTGTAAAATTTTCATTATTGATTAATCATTTTGTATGTGATAATCCATCACCCAAAAAATAACCACTAAAATGAAATAAATAATATATAATTTCTACGATTATCAAATTTAGTAATTGTTAGTTTATGTACTTGATGATTAAATAACCACCAACATTATTTGTCACTGTATTGATTGGGTTCACTAAAACTCTTGAACTTCTACAAAATCCACTGACCAGGGAGATATTTTCTTATATAATATTTTACTCATACACACGCGATGGGATCCAATGTATTATATAAAGGGGGACTACCAAAATTGAACCAAAATCATGATGTCCCTTGTATAATAATGAGATCTAGTTTGCATGAATTCCCTTACATAATAAGGGGGATGGGATGATGGGATGAACATAAATTATTATTTAATAGTAAAAATAAAAATAATACAATAACCTAAATGGGTTTGAATAATTTCATTATCATCCAAATATCTTGCATCGAACATACATTTTTCAATCTTAGTTATTAGTTATTTCTCTTCTCTCTGCAATTTAGAAAAACATCCTCTAATAAATCTAATCATTCAATTTATCTTAATTCCATCATAAAATCCTCAACGCACCATCACCAATAATTTAAATAATATTTCTATCATTTAAAAATATGTATTGAAGTGTACCTGGACGCCACTATACATGTTCATCAATTTTTAATGAAGGAAATTAATTTAATATATAGTTATCAATCCTAATTGATGGCATGAATTATAAAATTAATTCCTATTATAAAATATAAATAGTTATAATTATTTATTTTATTCTTATCTTTTTGAAAATTTAAAACTCTATAGAATATAGACTATATTTTGTGTACTATTTTTCAAGCCCGGTACTATCTCATGCCCCTTATAACAACACATGATTTGTGAAATTGATTTTTCCCTACCATGGTGAAACTCAATGAAAACATCATGTTTTCCAAAAAAAAATGGCATGTGACACTATATATTCTTAGTATGTAAAAAATTGTGGCATAGGATCAATAAACGGAAGACTTGGGACACCTTTTTTTCTCACCGACAACAAAACGGGGACTACATGTCATGTTTAGTGGTTGATGGCATGAAGTTCATTAGGTTTTGATCTAGTCTATCTGGATCTATATATAAGTCAATTTTTTATATATTTTTCAAATTTCCTAATATCTTAGATTCAATTACCTTGTATCTAAATAACTTTATATGGAGATACAAATTTGGGAAATTTATTTCATCATGTGTAATTTGGGATTACCCACCCATTACGTTAGTTTTGTCTAGGATAAATCTTTAGAACCACCAGATGGTGTTCATTACAATTTTATTCTATTTTTATTAATAATAGATTACTAGTTACAATAGTGATAATGTAGAAGGTAAGGGTTGAATATTTATGTTATAAAAAATTGATATAATTAAAATATTATGAAAACTCATGAAAACAATAAATGAAAAATAAATATTTATAAAACAAATATATGATCCCTTTGATATCACATATATGTTTCATGCACAATAGATGACCCTTATTTGAAATGGATTATTATTATTATTTTAGTCCTAATTTATGAATCATCAATGTCAAGCATGATTAAAAAAATCATTCCAAACTAAAAATGAAGAATATTTGTCGAAATAATATTTTAAAACCTGAATTGATGGATATTGAAAAATAATTTATAATTAATTTTTTTATTGGTATATAATTAACTCATCATAAAATTATCTCTTCATTTATGATTCAGTTGAAAATATATCATTGTACCATCATTTCATAGAAGATTCCATTTTTATAATACCAATAAAAGTAATCCACATGTGCACTGTAATCAAGGAATGTTTCTACAGAATCATTGGCTTATAAGATGATCAATCTTAATAATTTGTGTTGTTCATGGTTAATCACATAAGAATGTTTATTATGGATGATGAACTGTTACTCTTCTATTTTTCTCATTATAGGAGATAAAGATAGAGAGATTTTATAGATCACTATATCACTCTATAAAATTTTGATAGCATCACACCATCTATTTAAAAAACATGAGTTATTATGGAATTTGTTATAAGAAGTTATTTATTATGATAGGTTTTGGGTGGTAGTATCAAATTCAATCCTCCTACCATGTTTACTATTTTTATATTACCCCTTATGATATAATAATATTATTATTATTGTTAATCACTACACATGAACACAACATTAATAATACAAATAAATATCATTTATACCATTTCTAATAAGACCATTATTCATGAACTTATTTCACTAATCAATGTTTACAGATTCATGAATAACGACTATTTATTTAATAAGTAAATTTTATTATATTATTTACTGTTTAATCTAATATAATAAATATTACATTTCTTAAACCTTAAATATTCTATTTATTAATAATATTTAAACCACTTAACGCCAATTATAACCTTTTATTCAGTTATGGATAAAAACAAAAAAGAAATACATGCTATTTACTCAAACATATACAATTTAAAACATGACTTTAACTGATATTTCATAAACACTTAGACCTTCAAACTCTAGTAAACATTAAAAAACGAAACTTGAAATTATTTCCTAATTTCCAAGGATATCATATTGTAAGACACAATGGAACCCATGGAGAAATCAGATAATATTTCAATAAAATACAACCACATAAATAAATTTTCAAAAAAAATAAAATTATTTTTTCACAATAATAAAAATAAATAAGGGTTCATGATTTCTCCATCAAAATATATGCTCTATGTCTCTTTCTTTTTAATTAAATTAATTAACTTCCCCCATAAAAACAATAGCCATATATTTATGAAGGATGTTATACTACCATCAATGGGAATGTGATATTATCTTCCATTAAGGAAAAAATGTATAAATCCTTTCATTAATTATATAATCATTTAATAATATTCTTGATGCACCAAATGTATCCAACCTTGATATGAACATATTTCTTCAAGGTTTTTAATTGTAAATCAATGAATGTGAGTCATGATATCCATTGTTAATTATCTTAATGGATAATAATAAATAAATATGTCCATATACAGGAACAACAAATGTCACTTGGAAATATGGATTTTTTATTTAGGGGTGTATTCTCTTAATATATTATCATTGAAATAACCAACATCATATACCACGAGGAGGTTTCCTATGGTCTTAAAAGACTATTACACCTAATATCCAGACTCATTCTTTTCCTATTTCACATTCTCATTTATACATATCTCGATATTCATGAATACAATTATGAAATTTATTGGTTCTAATCATAACATTGAACTAATATGACCTTTTTGTTTATCATATATTCTTAGAAAATTATCACAATTAAATTTTATATCACGTAACAATAATGATGTGATAAATATCATTATTTATAACAAGTCCTAACATCATGTATATAGAATGTTGGTTCTAGGGCTCCACATAAAAATTAACAAAACAAATCCATGTATTATGATGATCCTCAATATATATTTTTTATATAAGAGATGTTTATATTAATATTTAGAAGGAGTTCATAAAATCATATAGCAAACCAATCTACTACAGTGGTAGAAAAATATTGTTTCCATTCCCATTTAGGCTATATAATCTCAAGGCATCATGATCATATCCCATTATCATAATCCAAATCAAGTTTTCCTTTCTTTATAATTATTATATATGAAAACATACATACATACCATAATATTGATCTATTTCCAAATTGATGATGAAACCATGTTTGAAATTGTTTTATCATAACAGAAAATAAATCTCATAAAAAACTAGTTAACATGATATTATATTCTAATGTATCTATCATGAAATAAAGTGAATTCACATTTAACATGGTTTTAAAATAATAAATATAGTCATGTATCATTACATTGGGAATTACAATCACATAAGAATAAAATAATACTAATATTTCATATGTTCTGGAATATAATTCTCTTCATGTTACATTTGTGTCATGTTTATCCTACAAAATTGTTTATACAGGGGATGACTCATGGTACCCAAAAACAAATCCAAATAAGTCTCTATCTCTATAATGGGTCATAATAAGTACTCTTTTGTAGATTAGTTCGTTGTAATCAATGTATAATATTATTAATAACCACTACAAACACAAATTATTTTATATTAAAATTCAAATAATATATAATTTTTCAATATAGATAATATATTTTCATCTATTGCTCTCTTCTGAGATGGTTTTTGAATTATAGAATTTAATTTAAGATAATCATTACTATATCTTCCATGTTTATCAAACATTACATTGAATAATATAATATAGCTATGTATTGTATAAAATGATTCCAAAGGTTGTTTTTATGACACTAAGTTATAATAGAGTGGATTTGAATAAAATAATGAATAATTAAGGGAAATTATGAATAAATGGCATGTTATGGTTTTTAAAATAAATGATATAGTTTTATCTAAATAGTCATTAATAAAAAAAATATGTTTCTCGATAACATCATTACATTCTACATAATATGAACATAATCATTACATAACTATCGATGTATCCCTTGACATAATATTGGTCTAGATTGATAGCCAATATCTTATTTAGGATAATGGAAAAAATATTAATTACATTGATAGTAAATGATAAAGTCACAATAATGGATTAATTTATTTAAAATATCTTATTTACTCAACATTGGAGGTTATTTTTATATCAATTTTTAATTTGTAATGATTTCCAGGAAACAATTAATGTTATAAATTATATGTCCCCAAAATAATTCATCCACCCCTCTAGGTATATTCTATATACATGAATACAAATTAGTTGTTTCTTTGAAACACAATTACAGGTTAATAATGGAAATATCACCCAAGGTGGAATATGGAATTAAATAAATCCTTATCCTCATCTCACATTCTACTTTGGATCCTAGGTTATTCTAACAATTCATGACCATATATTCAACTTGATTTTGAATCATGTCCTCAAATCTAAATTTATTATTTCATATAAATTGAATGTAAGGTTATTAATTATAATACATTTTGAATGTAAAATAAGGGTAATCATATTAGAAATATATTGACATAAACTAGATAAATTTAATACAAAAATATCACAATTCATCTTATGAATTTATAATAAGACATTTAACTATGAATTTTAACAATAACAATTGAAATTTGAAAACATTAGTCAATGTAATAAGTAAATTATATAATAAATAATATTTTTGGATTCATTATTAAGTTATTCTTCCAAAAATAATTTAAATCTTTTAAAACAATTTATATTTTGTTTTATTGGTTTGAGAAAAACATTTATGTTTGAACCAAAAGATATCCCAAAGGTACTCTATTTGAGTCTATACCTCCTTCGAATGAAGTATCCTTTAAGATTCCTCTAAGTTTTAGTAACGAAATAAAATAATCCCCTAGAAATATAAAAACTATCTTCAATATTAATTTAGAATAAATTTCACCTAAAACTCAAAATGACATTATTAAAAACACTAGCGAGACCTAGCTAATAGATAGTCAGATAATCCTTATAATTATGATAATATATAAATAAATATGCTACTAATTTAATAAAATTAATTGAAACCAATATTACTGTCAATATTAAATAAAATAATACATATAAATCATTATAAAATTAATCAATGAAAACTATTATTATAAAAAATAAACACATAATATAAGAACTCCTTTAAGAGATAAAATAGATAAAATTTCATGATAATTTCGATCACCAAGACATTTATGAAATAATAAATCCGGGAGTACATACATAATAAGATGGATAGTGAAATATGAAAAAAATAATATAAAAGGGTTATTGGAGAGCTAACAATGTATATTTATATAGAGCCCAAATGGTTTCACAATGGATAAATGAACTATTATGAGGGTTAATGATAAAGTAAGAAGAATCAATAGATGGAATCTCAATATTTTAGAGAATAATAAATATTAAAGGGTGAAGGGGATGAATTAAAAAATAAATTAATGTAAGAAAATAACAAAATATTTATAAAACCCAACATATGAGCTATTGTGGACTCTATTGGGGTCTATCATGTACCTCGTGGAACCCTAAGGGGAAACATATCACTAGATCATCCACCATGTACACTATGTTCAGTAACATAATACTATATCCAACCTTCCATCTTAATAGTACATATTCCACCACATTGAACCTTGTTGAACTCTTAATTGTATCACCAATGTCTTGAACCACACAAAATATCACCTATGATTCCATCATTACACCTTATATTGCTAGACATAATTGGAAAAATAAAATGACCCCTCCTACCATAATATAGAGATAAAAAATCAAATCCATTGATAATTACATGATAAATATTCCATAATAGTATAATAATAAATGATAGGGAAATCAAAAAATTCTACACCACATAATTTTTAATAACCAAGAAATAATAGTGACCCCTAATTGAAAAACTATGAAGTCTTTAAGTCATCACATTAAATAGTATCAATTTAATATAAAACACAAAGAACTCATCACAACACCCTATATTTTATTCTAAAATTCAAAAATACTCATACATCACTAAATTATATTACAAAAATGAATGTAACCTAATACCTAAACCATGTAAAACATCTATCTTCTATATATATCGAATTGTTTCACAAAAATACTACCAAATCAATATTTCTAATTCTATATTTATTGTATTATAAATATTATACACATTATAAATTTGAAATATCACAATATATTATTCTTGAATTTTTAAAAATCACTAGGTACCAATACATTAAAATCATTGATCTCAAGGTATTCTCGCTAAAATTCCACCATATGAGATACTTATGTTTATTTTACACTTTTAAATTAACCAAAACTATTTATTTAACTATTTAATATTTCAAATAGTATTTTTATATTACTTAAAATTTATTTTCAAAAACATGTATTGTTTGAGAAAAAAATCCAAAATCAATTTTGGAAAACAATATCATATTTTCCATGAAACTTCTTTTCAAAATTTTCTTAAAAACAAAACTTTGTGAAATTATCAATCTTTATCATATAAGAAAACCTTAAAATGATCATATAATATTTCCAAAGAGACTAATATAGTTATTAACTCATTAAATTTTTAAAAATATTAAAGTAATATAAATATATCTCAATCAAAATTTAATCCTAATATATAGGCAGTTCAAATATTTCATATAATTCAACGTAAAAAGTTAAAATTTATGTAATAAAAATATTATATGATAATCATTGAACACTATTTTGTAAAACATTATCAGAAATTAATGTAAGAGATTCTTTGAATAACAATAGATATTTATGAAATGACAATATATAGGTATAGCAAGAAGTAGTAAAACATGATATAACTGTTATTAACTACATACATAGAAAACATGAATCTAGGAAGAAAGATAAACATTTATTTAAATAAATGACATGAATATGGGAGAGAAATAATAATAAACAAGATTAAATAATTTTACTGAGTCTGTGAATAAAATAATATTACCTAGAAATGAAACACATAACAAAATACATGTTGTAACCAAAATAATATATAAATAAAAAAACAAATTGGTTTTTTAGAATAACCTAACCATCATAGAAAATGGTATACTGAAATAAAATATAAGTATATAATATTAATAATTTTTTAAATATAGTCACTTTTGTAAATCCTAAAAACTATATAAACCAAAAAATTGAATGATATTATTTTTAATGCCTCCACACAATATTAATTTATTTAAATATACAAATAAATAATGGACCACTAATGATGTTAGTTCATGGAATATCCTAAAAATACAATATTGTTTCTATATTACCCAAACATAGGGAACATGAAATAAATCCTCATCTAAATTGGTGGTACCTACCTTATTATATATAAATCTCTAGTAACCTGACCATTCATTATAAAGAGATTCATAAATGTTTTTTATGGATTTATTATCATGTCTCAAAAATACTAAATCTTATCTACACCTAATAAAAACCAACCTAACTCATATATTTGAGAAATGATATCTTTTCCATTAAATTAAAATACTTTTATTTATTATTTCTTGAATCACCAAAATAACACTTGTAACATGACTCTACATGACCCTAGTAACACTCTTCGATCCTTGGGGTTTCTCCACTAGCACTACAGTTATCTAATTACATTAGGGGAGTGATTTGACACATATTTTTTTTGAAATAATGAATAAATTCCACCCATATCATATGAATAAAATTCAATTCAGGAAACAGTTTGAAAATATCCGCAATATACAAGATAATAATAGTGGGTCATAGATATATATTTCAATGATCCGACACAATATCCAATATCCCACTACAGTATAGAGTGGAACTTGACCGGAACCAATGCTGGCCAAACACATCATAAATTTTACAATAATTTTTTTAGAAAATTAAATTACCAATAAAACCATCCCTGATGATTCATGTCCACAAAATTTAAAATTCATAGTAATAAGATAAAAAACATTATATATAACCATCAAATCATGAAAACATACAAAATACCTTCTAGTTTGTGATCTAGATCAAAGTACTCATTAATATAACTATGTAATTGAATAGTTTTTTAATATATGATAAAACATAAATGATTCAAATAATAAATAAATTGTGAAATTAGAGGATATAAACAAAATAACCTATATATAGAGGATCCCACATTATCATTCATTCTTTGGGATAACACAATATATATTTCTATATGGAGGTAGGAATGTTTTTCCGCCCATCCCATCTGTGATGGAGTTAGGTAAATCTTGCAGATCATATTGCCCATGTATAAAACATCATGTTTAATTTTTATAACCCATCCAATAGTTAGAAAAACTTGTATATAATATTAATCATGGAACTCGAGCCTCATTATAGAATGTTATTATTTAATAAAAAATATAAAAATACTCATTGTTTTATTCATTATTGTATGTAAAGCCATTGTTCTAAAATTTTATAAATTAATCCTATTTATGGATTAATATTTTTTCAAAAATGAATATCAGAATTATCTATGGGTTAGATTCATGTATTTTACTAAAATCATTTATTTTACAATAAATATGGAAAAATAAACCATTTTATTGAAACAATAATTTTTCTTTGAAGCCTGTAAAAAATATAAATTTCATTTTATAATGGAATTAATTTTTCCATTGTTATCCTTTATTATTAATAATATAGATATTTTCATTATAACAAATTTTATGGTTAAATTTCACATAAAACATTTTTACATATAAGAAATAATTTTTTCAAAAAAAAATTCTTATTTGAATTTTTTGATTATTTTGAAATTAATTATTTAACTGATATTGAAATTAAGGATTGATAAATTGATTACAGAATTCTAATTTTTGGGGTAAAAAATTTTTAAAATGTAAATTTTGTTTTCTGTCCTTTTTTACTGTAAAAATACTTTATATTGGTTATCATGGTAGGGGAATATCAGGTAATGAATGTTTAAAACCATACGATATGGCCTCAAAAATGACTCTAGAACATTCCATTATTCTATTAGATGAGTTAATTTTGTCCATTATCATCCATTCCTAAAATATTTTGTATCATTCCACCCCGGGTGTCACTAAATAGTTCCATGAAACTGTGTCCAAAATACCTCATGCACCCCCCCATATGCTAGAGGCTATCGATTATAAGAAAGGTCCTCAGGTGTGTCAATGGGGAAACAATTAATTCATTTATATGATTGGATTATATATGTATATAATAATTAATGAAAAGTCGAAGAAGTTACTACAATGATAGTTCTAATAACCTAGTGTAGTGGAATAAGCAAGAAGAAAGAGTCAATAGCAAAATAATAATAGTAGTTCAACCAATATTAATCAATAATAGGATTAAGATGATAAAATTTAATAGTAAAAATATTAATAATGAAGTCTCTAAAAAAATTAGTATATGAGAAACATGGTATATTGGCATATTCCAAATTCTATACAGAAATAAAAAAATCCCAAAATAGTAACTACTACCCCCACGAGAATAGGATTTGTCCCATTCTCCCAGACTCCAACTAAAGAATGAAAACCAATTATTTGAATATATTTTATTCCAATTATCAATATTGATAACCTGAAATTCTACTTGGTTACCAAAGGCCACCAAAGCAGGGTCTGAGATATACTTAGTAGATCACCATCTATAGTTCTAGTTAAATTAAGTACATGCTTATAAAATGATCATTGTTATAATATATGTAAATGTGATGCAGAAATAAATAAATAAATTTATAGATCAAATATTGTACCAAATGGACCTCTCTGAATATCTTTCTTTCGACGAAAGCCTGATGTCTAATAAATTAGGTAACTTGCACAAGTATGAAATATGGAAAGAGTTGCTACAACATAGTATTAATGATTTGACCATCCACAAGAAAGTGATTCTGATTTTTGATCACATCATATGGATTTCAATTTCACATTCATGGTATTTATTTTTATATTACCCTTTATTAATTATTAAGTGAGACCATGTTGACATATTAGGTGAAAACATGTAATCCCAAGTATCACTCTAGGGGATCTCGGTATGTCAAATTCATTGGGAGGCCACCCTTGGTGGCCGATTCATGAGATCACATGTTTCAATCTTGTTATGGAATGAAGATAAATATTAAGTAAAATTTGATTATATTTATGGTATCACAAGTAAGTAACCACGCATCTCTCATTAAATGCCACAAGCATCTCACCATTGATCCCATCTATGGGTTCTTCCATAGGAAACCAAGTCACCCATCTATAGGTGAAAGAAAAAATAACGGTGTGCCTATGGAATGATTAAATTGTGTCTCCCCAACATATATAAAATTAAAATACATAAAAACTATTAATCATGATTATCGCGCCCAAGTTTTTTTTATGTCGGAACCCCCTGTATCACCCTCTGAACAAGGTGGGTGTATGTTTTGGTTAGAAAAAAAATACCATTTAGAAACAATATCATGTATAATATTCTAAAAATACCGACAATTTCATTTGGTTAAATAATTCCAATAGAGTAATGATTTTTATGTTTCAAATTTACACCCCAAAGCCTAAGCAGCTCAATTTATTAGTTCCATGAATTTATACAAATGGAAGTACACCTCACGTGGTATTTAAAAATTTTATTACAGTGTTAAAAAGTAAATAAATGACTAGGAACACCCAACAGGGATCCGTAGATCACGGTGATAAACCTAAGAGTAGATTCATCACTATATAGGATCACAATATGCATGTGAAACCTACAAGGATGATTTAGTTAATAATTTAGACGTGACATCGATAAGGAATTGTGCACAACAAAATGGTTCATCTTATAGAATGATTCAATATGTGGGTAAATAAGCTTGACCAACTACCTTAGGATCATATTGTAAATCTCATCTATTTTCTAACACTGACTCAATGCAAAACACGATAAAATAGAAAAATAGAGAGACTATATAAAAACAAGGATAACATATCCAACCAAAATAGTGAAATATATTGAAAAATAATCAAAGCAATTTAGATGGTGAATTTGACAGATTATTTTCATATATAAATCATTATATATGTCTATGAAAATGGATTCTGGAAGAAGGAGATCTTCTATAACCTATCTTAGGCATGGAGAGTGCCTCTCCTGTGTCACCCTTACCATGTCAGTGAATAAGGGGAATCCCTATAATAAAAATAAGGGCGATATACCCATTTTCTAAATACTGGGTTGAGGATATAAATGTCTTTTAATTGAATTTCATATAATTTAATGTTTTGGTATGTTTTCTTAGAAGAATATATTTTACGGTGTGTCACCTAATTACATGCCAGGTAATGCATGATTTCAAATCCTAGAGGAAAAAACCTCTACATGAAATGAACAATGACAATCCATCCAAAAATATTTATTGTATTCAATACTTGATGTGTATTTTGAATGCATCGATGTTCCATTCCAACTACAATACATTTCAAAAAACAACTGACTAACCCTTCGGCATGTCTTCCAGGTATTACCATAACAATAAATTAAATCTACATCATTGAAAATCCAACATGTTGTAAGAAACAATACTTTAGAAAAATCCTTCTTGAGTTTCTATTATGATTTTCATGAAGCATAATTTGAGAAAATTCTCAGATACAATAAATATACATCAACTTCCCCCTACCAGGCCCCATCTTGCACATGGTTTTACTACCATAGCACACGTACCATATAGGCCGAACTTCATCATAGTGACTATGTTCTCTATTAAATGATACATAACACATTATCTTTAATGGATGAATGTTCATCTATATCAATGTCCTCATGATTCAATGAAATATATAGATCAACGTAACAATAACAATGTTGTGATACGAGGAAGATGTCATTCATAGCATGATTTAACTGATGTAATAGAAACTGATAGTCTTTAACACTAACTGTATAAATAATATTGAATGTCTCTAAATAAAGAGGATATATCTTTCAATATCATTGAATTATTATATGATCTAATGTAGGTGAATATTATAGGACCTTCTATCCAACAATGATCTACATTAGTCTATGATGGTGATGAGTATAATATCTTTACATAGACTGATCTATATCAACAAGTTTCCAAATATGTTATACATTCTATGAGGTCTCATGATTGAGACTAGGAACCAAAAGTGTTGCATCACCTACCTATATCCAGCACCAAGTACAATAGAATGGCCTACCATAAAGGGCCTCATATAGATCCACCTGAATCATTGAATAGAAACTGTTGTTTTAGGAAAAATTAACTAGAATGATATGTTTCTCCCATGAACATCTAAACTCAAAGATACATTCCTATATCATATCATATAATACATGTATAACCCACATGTATTTTTCATTGGGTGAGGACGGTTAGCTATACTAAAATAACTTATGAACCAATATATTTTTTTTCAACTGTTACTAGATGTATGAGGTAATATTGGAATCTCTATCCAATACGATAGAATCGGATACACCATGAAGATGAAAAATATCCTAAATATAATTTCATGATATGTACTTGTGGGGGTTGTTTTGGGACTCTCCATTCAAACCACTAATGGGATAGGGGTCTGTTACTAGCACCTAGAAGGAATATTACTAACATGGAATGCATTTCATATATACCCGTAAGAATGCACAGATCTATAGGCCCAAAAATTCTAAAATGCAAAAACCACTAGGAAACAATTTCATGCATACCACTACATCCCAAAAAACAGAGTATGATAGGAGATATATGCAAAGTGATACTGGGTAAATAATAACCCAAAAAATGCTAGTAACCACATGTCCATCCTTTAAAAAGGTTCTAGGACTATTATCTATAGTTGTAGGAACACACCTTAACCAACATGTTCTCAGAATGCTATGTCTAGTACTGGTAAATCTAGGACTCTTTGCAAAGGTAACTCTTATGCACAAGACATAACACATGCTGGAAAATCCCATGTAGGGGTACTATAACAATACCTATTAAGACAACCTTAATCCACAAATAAATACACAAATGGAAAGTAAAATCAAGAATAAATAGTATATTTCAACAACCAAGGTAACAAGTGTATATAGATATAATCAACCCAAGACATGTCGTATAGGGATAAGTCACAACCACTGCATACCAACACTAGGGATTCGTCTTGAAAAATCTATGAAGTACTCATATTTTAGAACAATATCATGTGTATGATAGGACTAATGACTTCCATTCCAGATGTAAGCTTCTTCGAGAACCATCATGAGAGATATATGATAAATTATTCAATGGTAACGAGATACAATCCAACATATGTGCATCACATCCATTTCCATGGGTGGATACCAACAATTCCATTTGGATTAACCCTCTATGTAGAGGATGCAATTTTGGTAGTATTTTCCCCATCAATACAACGTTATCTACTAAGGTCATGAAGATTAGTAGAGTATCCCACATCGGGCCTCTCGGGGGAGTCCAACGACTCTATATAGTAAGACCTACTTATAGGATCATAATCCTATTAATATGAAATGAGACCCACTAACGATTTGTGAAATGATAAAGGGAATGGAAACCATCAAAACATGACCAATTTACGGTGAAAAATATATTCAATCGATCTAGAAATGTTTACACATCATGTTGCAGGGTCACATGTCGTGTCACTTGAGCATGGGTACGACCTGTGTACCCTAACAAGTGTCATTCAAATTGTGTCATGTAGAAGATGGGTAAATGTTATGTAGATGAAGTCACACGCTGGGTCATTCCTTATGGGGTCCACCTATGTAATTCAGTAATGTTCTAATACACATTTTAAACCTATGTATCTCTTCTCGTGTACTTGTACATAGGGTAGTCAATGTATATTGTCCAAGAGAAGTCACATTGTTGGGTACACAAACTATAGGCAACCCATGTACTCCACCAAATGTTTTTGTATATATAAGAGACATAATGAGTCTCTACGAAGATATTACATGCTATGTGATAGGGTCAAATGTTTTTTGATATTTATTTGTCTTCCAGAATGCTTGTTTCTACTTAGTAGGGGCCACATGCCATCTTACCCTAAGATACACCTTTTATTAATCTGGATTTTACAAAGTCATGTGTTATTCCTTTTCTTGAATCATATGATTAACTGAATCTTAATTTAGTGATTTTTCACCTAAAAATACCATATCCTCGCATTTTTCATCACCCTACCACCGAATCATGATGTTTTGGGTATTAAATTTCCTCAAAACCCCACTTTAAATCCATCATATGAAACCATCCTAATGAATGTTATCTTTCAAACTACATTGATTTGTCTATCACTTTCATATTCTTACCTCCTTTAGGTCTTCCCATTGTTGGATATTAAATTTCATTTAATTTCACTATAAAAACAAGGCACAATGATCGATCATTCAAAACCTATCAATGAATAAAGAACACACAAAGATATAATGGCAGATAAAAGGACATAGAAAAAATATATGGAATTAACCATGACATTTTTTCATTCCATCATTGATATGTACCCATAAAAAAGACAAAAAATCGATTAAAAATAGTAATCAAACCCATAAATCATTCCTTTTAAATCCCACCCTACTAGAAATATCAAATCGTGGATCAACCTCTTCATTAGTTGGTATTAACAAGTCATTGAATCATTGAATGGGGAAAACAATTATTCATCCTACATGGGAATTTGATAATTTTATAACAATTTTAGATTTACATAGGAAATATTTTTCATTAGCGGTGTGCGTTGATCATGAATCTGCAATTTCCTCGCTGTTTTCTTGAGAGGATACAACAGGATTCTCTCTAGTGAATATTGGGAATTTAGGGGTAATGATAATAACAATGGAACCCATTATATATTATTAATTACAATACGAAGAATATTTCTTTTTATTTATTGATGAAATTGTATAATAATATAAATAATAAATTTATTATATTCATTAAAAATTCCTCACACATATTTTTAGATATGACCTACACCATCCAATGTTAAGCTACTAGAAGGGTAAATTCATTGTTCTGAATGCAATGGACCCCTCATATTTATAATCTGGAAATTTATTTATATTTTATTTAAATTTTTCATTGAAAACAATGTTCAAGTGATAATTAATATTTTAATATTTTTCAGACATTTTTAATAGACATGTCGGGTCTCAGAATTTCACGTCGTCTCAGCACCTGATATCAATGATAACCAATAAAATATTTAAAAATAATACATTTAAAATCTAGGACATCACATTCATTCATCCTTCTGGATTTTTGTCCTCAAAAATAAAAAATTAAGGCTACGCAAAAATATTAGGGTATTGAGCATGAATTTTAGCCTCCTATTTCCATGTTCTTTTCTAGAGATTTCATTTTTTTCTAGTGGAAATGCCAAAATAGAATTGATCACCCCTGAGGGACCATCTCATAGATATCCATGATATCCACTGGGTACTATGAAATTTTTTCTCCCTCATCGATGTCTAGATCTCCCAAGTTGATTATGGGTGATTGTTCATGCATATACATTTACGGTTGTGTCATGATGACACCATCATTTACATAGTCCAATTGTGGGGGTAGAGTTATGTGGAATGTGACCTCTCCAACTCTACAGAGTATCTGTAAAAGGCTAATAAACCTCATAGATAAATTACCACCCTAGAAAATTATCCATAATCCACATCGAGGAGAAAACCATAGGCATAGAAGGTCTCCATCCTCAAACTCCAGAGGCCTCTGTCACCTTTCATCATAATACTTAGAACAACTCTATGTAGTCTTAATTTGATCTTTCATGATCTGCACCTTTATTGTAGTAGCTCTAACTAATTTAGGTCCATGAGAGTTGAATATCATGGGTTATTCTAGCAATGTGGTACCTCTAGGGTCGACCATTCAAATCCACAAACTGTTCCATACTAATGGTGCATGGGTAGTTCTTGTTGTACATGAACCCCCCCTAGTGAAATGTGATTATCCCAACTACTATCTATGTCTAAAATGAACGATATTATAATGTCCTCTAGGATCTAAATGGTTTTACCTCTCTGTTCATCTTTCTGCATGTGACATGTAGGGAACAAGCATAACTGGGATCTAATTGCCTCTTGTAATACCTTCCATATCCATGATGTATAACTAGCCTCATGACCTAAAATATTCGTCGATCGAACTCTATATAAAAGATCTATATCCTAAACATAGAGGAATCCCAATCCACTATGTAACTCATATAATGTATATAAATGAAGTGGGATTATTAGTGTGATTTTCAATATATAATTTCTCTGTACTGGCAGTTGATGATAGACTGATAGAATGTCAACCAACGAGAACCATCACGCCTCTTTCAACTGATCATAAAGGTAATTATTTCTTAGTTCTGGATACCTGATCTTCACGGTCAGCCAATTTGGGTTCCAGTAGTGCATACAGATCCTCAAAAATCCTTCTACCTTATTGTAAAATAAAACTATGGGCACCATGGGTGAAAAATTGTGTCTCACAATGACCATATTCTACAAGTTCCACAACTACACCCTCAACTCGCAATACACTATAGGAGCCATCAGAAATGCTATTTCTTATATCGGTGTCATTCCTGGGTTTAAATCAATGGATATTTCCATCTACTAGTGTGGAGGTAATTTATGATCATCTTAAGGATAAATGTCCACACCCACTGTCACCACTATAGGAAGCTAAAATCTCATTACATTTATTGCCACAAGTGTCATTATATCCAAATAATGAGTAATCAGTTGCACATTCTAATGCATGAATCAGTCCTATGGTTTATGGTTTATTTTTTCTCATAAAAGGAAAAAAAAATCCTTTTTAATGGACACAACACACAATTCACCAAAAACTGAAAATCTAGGAAATGAATATGGATAACCAATCCATACCAAAAATGACATTGTAATGGATCATCGCTACCACCAAGAGGTTCCAACTGAAACTCTCAATACCTAGGCTCACGTCAAACAATCATCATAAATGTGTGGTCACCATGATATCACAATAATGTGTATCTAAGCCTAAATATTGAGTCAATATTTCATCAAGAATCTAATAGTCTCGAACATGATATTTGAGGAGAAAGGAATGACTAGCACATGTATCTATCAATTCTACGACTATTGAAAAAAAGTCACATTTTATAACTTGATCATTCTTAGATCCCATGGATCATATTCCCTAACATCATACTATTGAACCCACCCATTTCCTCTTACTCCCTAAGCCTAGAATATACCACCTGGTGGTGGTTGTTTTAACATGTCTAAATGTCGACCACCTCCAACTACTCTCCCTTCACATCTTCGATGCCAACATCCATATGGATCTTCCTGCTCTTATCATTGTATCTAACATGTTGGTCAATCTATTGTCTCCCTATATATTTCATGGAAGTTTATAAAATCATGATCTAGATGTCTCATGTCATCACATCAATAGAGCATCCTCTCGCTAGGATGATTGGACCCATATTGTGTGCCCAAAACTGAAAAACCAATATCCTGGAACCTCCTCCAGAACCCATTTCTATATCAAGGTCCTTGGGATTGATTTTAGTTCCCTTCTTCCATGGTCTCTTGTACTAAAAGTCCAATGTTTTCTATCATGGGCGGTATCAACTAATCCATGATGCTTTCAACCTCAAAATACCAATCATGCACCCCATTATAAGTGGTCAGGAACATAGGGATAACGTTGGTTCAGAAGTATCTACGTAGACCTTTCTCAAAGGCATTACCCTTGATGCAATAATCATTAACCATATCCATAATGTTCATAGAAATGTTTTTGAACCTCATTGAATAATCAACCACTATCAAGCTACCAGGATGGTGCAGAATAAGCTTTGTATACGCATTGCACTCTGCATAACTGGGGAGAAATATTCTCTAAAGATATTCTCCATATTGTTTTTAAAAAAATCACCCCATCCTCTGTTTTGATATCCAAACACCACCATTTCCCGGATGAGTTGTGTAGAAGGCTCACTACTAGTAACACCATGTAATCTTATGGGGGATATGCTAAGAGGAGAACACATTTCACCATGAAAATCCATTCCTCATCCACCTGAGGGTCAGGATTGGCTTAGAACCTAAGGTTTATCAATCTCTAAAACCGATGAACCATTATAATCTTTAACTCCTTGTCTATGAGTATTTTAGGTACATCATGCTTCTCCATAGGTGATAGCATAGTTGGTGAACCACCTAGTGGTCACACTAGTAGAACCAGTATCTATATTGAAGCCTCATCAATAAAGGGTTCATCCTCATGATTGAGCTATTGAGTAGTACATTATAGGATTCATGGGTGAATCCTGTAAAAAAATAAGATGTACTATGATCAATGAGGATATCATTAGATCTAGGTCATGAAGGACATGGATCCACAACCCATTTATATGTGATTCATGAGCCCTTATTTTCCCTTAAACTAGTGATGTCATGTACCGGGATGGAAATATGGTGATATATGTCCTTATTAAT
Source organism: Viscum album (assembly GCA_963277665.1). Taxonomy (NCBI): domain Eukaryota; kingdom Viridiplantae; phylum Streptophyta; class Magnoliopsida; order Santalales; family Viscaceae; genus Viscum; species Viscum album. The sequence goes on along the minus strand of OY728129.1, from coordinate 165,375,863 downwards.
GGATAAGGCAGCCTTCCTCACTAACACTGAATTCCATGTCCTAAAAGAGAATCTCAAAACACTTAACATTGTTTTCTCAATCCAATCTCACAAACACATATTCCTAATTTAGAATGAACTACCTCTGATACCCCACCTGTCACGTCATGTCTTAGTGGGTCCCATTTTATGACTCCCCAAAACCACCTCTAATAGGACAAGGATTGCTGACTAGCACCGAGTTGGAATATCACTAACATTGGAGGAATTTCTTATGTAATTGTATGCACAAACACATATCTATTCCCACAAAATTAAGAAACGTAAAAACCACTATGAAAACAATGCATGTATATCAATATAAACCAAACAATAGAGTATGATGGGAATGTAAAATAATTTGAAACTTTGCCAAAACAAGCCCACTTAATTATTTTTTTTACCAAATGTCCAACATGCATGTAGAGGTTTTAGAGATGATGTTTGTAACCAAAGGATCACACCTTAGCCTACTTGATATCACATAGCTCTACTCGGATCTAGTCAAACAACGACTCTTCCAAAATGTTTATCATCTACACAAGACATGTCATGTGTGATTAAATCCAGTGAAGGGGTGGTTATGAAAATAATAAGTAGGACACAATGAAAACACAAAGTAATAAAAAAAGTAATTACATTCACCTTTATGCAGTATAATTCTATGAATCAAATAAAAAAATATCCAGATATAATAAATCCTATAAACATATTATATATGTATTTCATAAAAACAACATGAAAACTCTAGGGATTTATCATGGAGATTCCTCAATGAACTCATCAAGTAGAAGACACTCCTATATCTGCTGGAACTAATGAAATTATTTTTATAATTATTTTCCATCGATAACCATTATGATAGAGATACACAGATAGCTCTTAAGAGAGAGAGGGAGGTCATACAACACATAGGAATCAAAACCAGGGCTATAGGGTAATACCAACAACTCTATATGGATTAACTCACTATGTAGAGGACCATCATCTGGTAGGATTCACCACATCAATACCAAGGACACTACCAAGGAAACGAAGATAAATAGAGGATCCCACATGGTCCCCGGGAAGGATTCCAACAACACTATATAGAAAGAACTAATAAATTTATCATTCTCGTGGGAGTAGGAAATGATACCCAAAAACCATTTAGGAAGTGACAAAAGGAACATAACATAATGAAAATTTTACAAGGTTTTGTGGATATGAAATTCAAAAAAATTTGAAAGGGTTTCATGGTTAGTAGTATGGTCACACACAATGTCCCTTGACCCCGGGTAAAACCCATGTACAATAGCCTGTTTCATTCCAACTGTGTAGTTTAGAAGATAAGTATAATTCATTAAGAAGAAGTCACATGTTGTGTCCTTTCATTCGATTTCCACCCATGTAATATTGTTGTTTACTAGTACACAGTGTCAACCTTTGTATCTTTTCCCCTGTACCAATACATGGGGTAGTCTATGTCCTTGGTCTAGTCCAAGTCATGTTGTAAGGTGCACATCATTTAGGAAACTCGTACACTCCACCCTATGTCCATTTATCTCATGAGATACACATCGTGTCACTATAACAGAACTACACATCGTATGACAAGGGCAGACACCATGTTACATTTAACGATCTCTTTAAACCCTAGACACCACTCTGTGGGGGTGACATGTTAGGTAACCAAATGTTACAAGCCGTTTTCAGCAGGATTTTCTAGACTCCAACATGCTTCTTATATACGCCCCATATGATGATCCAGATCTTATTCCTATGATCTGTTCACCTCAAAACCCCAGATCCTAGAATGATTCATCACCCGAACAGTGAATCAAGGTGTTGTGATCTTTCAATCATCTTTGATAACCACCTTAAATCCATCCAATGATAAACTCCGGAAGAAAAATATCTTTAGAATCACATTTTTTCATCCATATTTCCCACCATTGAACCTCTATTATATCATCTTTCTTTTTTCTCTTCAATTTAGGATTGGGGTGCCATGAAAATATGGTGAAATGATTAATCATTCATAAAATAGTGAAGAACAATGACCACAAATAGAAATGAAGAGGGAGAAAAGTACATGGTACAAGTCTAAAGACATAACCATGACTATTTTTCATTCTGACATTTATCTGTTTCTTGTAATAATAAGAAAAAATGAAATAAAATTAATAATAATCCCTATAAATCCCAAAATTTAAAACCCATACCATAAGAACAATTAAACTACATGTCAAACTATTCATTGGTTATTCATTTTTTGATAAATATAATATTTTTAATGAAATAAAAAATAATACATCCTATATGGGAATTGGATCGTTCAGTATTGAAGATCAATTCAGAATGATGAGATCAAACATGAACGATGCTCACTGATCGCCGATTTGAAAATCCAACATTCTTTACATCAAAATATTCTTCAAGGTTTTCTCTAGAGCCTCTAGGGAAATATAAGGTTATTATCCTAAACATGAATCCCTACTTAAAGGCTTAATTATATTAAGAAGCATTGTTTTTCCACCGTGTCAATGTAATATAAGAATAAAATAAATATTCGATTTATATTATTCATTAAAAACATTTGAATCTACTTTTCACAGCCCACCCACATCATCTGATGTTATGTCACACCTAGGGTAAAGTCACTAATCTGAATGCAATGGTTATCTTATATTCCAAATCCAAGAACCCATTTTATGGCTTATACACATTTTTAGGAAAATGATACATGTGATATAATTAATATTTTAATATAATTTAAACATATATTATTGGAACATTTGGCCTCGAAATTTCACATCACCTAATCTAATGGTCTCAAAATCAATATATATAATATTTAAAAATTATACACTGACAGTAGAGGACATAAATTATATCCTTCCATGTTAAAAAATTATATGTTCTCCTAGATTTGTGTAAACTGTGTGACATTGGTCAAACTATCTATGATCACAGAAAATGCATCATTGGATCAAGAGGGTCTCCAAAATCTCCTCAAAAAATCCAAAATGATGTTGTTCGATTTCCACTCAAGAATGGATATATGCTAGAAAAGTTGAGTAGGTCACCTGTGTTCCTACGTCACCTGATGAAAAGTGGAATACCATGTAATAAAACCTTCAATCTACGTATTTATTATTTTCACCAATAATGAAAATGTATGTATCTGTACATCTTGTTAATCACTAGATAAACTGACAAAATATATGAATGATATTCCCCAAAAAGCACTTCTCAGATATCTAAAGGCACCCAAACATTCTCATCAATGTGTATGATGTATTTCGCATAAAAACTCAACTAGGTGGTGGGTTTTCACCAGATATGATCATCCCCAAGATGAGGTCTTAATGATCTACAATTTCATCATGTGGAAATTCTCTAATACAAACGATATAATCTCTATATATGAAAAATATATATACTAGTGCCATTACTAAACTAACAGGTGCATCTTTAAAAGAAATCCCACCAACTAAAACTCATTGATGGCCTCTAAAATTTCTTGTATTTGAGTCTTCTATATTAATGTATCAGCCACAACATTACCCATACCATTGTATCCAAATGCTCAATGTTGAAAGGCTAAAATTATTCTACCCACCTGTACTACATGAGATTCTATTATTGCTATGTGCTTATATATTTGAGATTTTATGTTTAGGGTAATCAATGAACTACACTCCTAATAAATACTTCTTCCAAAATCATAAGGAATGATCTAAAATGACTTGCAATGGGTATTGTGTGGATTAGTTCAACTCATGAGGTCTCTATTTCTGGGAATCACATGCAAAGACTTGGTCACCCATTATTTGAACTTCTCCCAACCTGATTCATGATGCACCACCGTAAGAAATATATTTTCTTCCATATTAGGAAGAATAATGACCATCAATATAATTAGTATCCAATTAAAATATTTAATGGATTTATTAAAAGTTTCATACTATAAAAAATTCATTCCCTTATCAGTCAGATTAGCTAACTGTAATACTATGTGTGAGATGTTCAGAATGAATTTCCTGTAATAGAAAACTAGCCTAAATAAACTATGTATATTAAACACATTCTAGGGATACACCCAAGATTCCAAGGAACATAATTAATCTGGGTTAACTGATTTGACATCCTCTCGTATGATATGACGAAAGAAGTGAACCTTATTGATCAAAAAGATAATTTTTTTAAAATTAACAAGGTTCTCCCTCGATGTATTCATAATGATATAAAGTTGGGTTTGATGGTAGTTTCTAGTGTGAAAACACATTAATATTTAATTTATGATGAAATCAAAGAATGAATCGATATATGAGGGGATAAAAAGATTCATCTCATCCATAAAGACAATTGATGTAATGGTATGGATGAACTACATGATCAAATAATATTACAAGCCAATCCATCTTCATAATTTTGTATATGGTATGTTTGATTTCCACACACAGACGTGATGGTAACCTAACCTCTAGCCAGTCATAGATAATATTGTTATTCCGATTTTTAGGTAGAAGAGGTCAACTATACATGGAAATGTATTATTTTATTTTTTTTTATATTTGTTCAACCATCTTTAACCCATGCCAAATATATTTTTACCATCAATCATTGTCAAAAAATGGATAAGTTAATCCCATTTCGTTGTTTTGTGTGAGATAAAACCATTCTATCATGATCATATTACTACTTATTAATCTCTTGGAGCTCTGTAGGTGCTGTTTTATAGGGGGAATGGAAACTGATGGCGTGCCTAAAACTCGATTGATAGTGAACTCAACCAATCTCTTAGTAGGTAGGTCAGTGACATATCCTATAAATACCACACTGAAAGACCCTATATTTTGAGGGAATCCCCCATGCTAGATTCCTTTCTTTCTCATGAAGATAATAGAAATATGTTCTATCAGTCTTCCCATCCAACAACACACAGACCCATCTTGACTGACCTGGATATCCTATTTCTCAATATGAATATACATGTTATCCTATACTGATTTGAATGAAAACTATCTGTGATAGAAACAGATATCATCCTAATAAAAGGACTATCTAGTCTGCACCAAGACTATAAATTCCCAAACATGCACTTCTAGGTCTATTTTATATAATGTGGTGTATTGTTTTATAATGATAACTAAAATATATATAGTTCATTATAAATTGATGAGCCCTTTATTGTCTTGGTTTTGTCATATTAGACAAAACCAAAAATTTTATCCGAGTTATATAAAAAATATAAACATTCTTCAAATTCCCTATGCATGTGCTATCTCTATTGAAGAAAAAAAACAATTTTAATTTGTAAAAAAACTATGAAAATTAAATTAATAATGAGGGTGATCATTAAAATTCACAGTTTGCGTTTTTAAAAACATTGGAAAATACATTTCACTAAATAGTATAATTTTATATTTAAGTGATTTAATAAATTTTTTAAGAGAAAATGAATACCAACATATAAATATCTGTATAAAAATATATTACTGGTATTTTTTTAATTTTAAATCCACTTAATTTATAGTATTAAAAAATTCATTGGAATAATTCTTTGAATTTTCCATTACAAATATTTGAAAGTAATTAAATTTTTTGGATTAATATTGATACTTTGTATACCCAAATAAAAACATGAAGTCAATATCATTATTATATGTGGTAAAATTCCCCCCTTGAGGTTAGGGGTATACTGTAATACCATATAATATCATTATATACTCATGTTCCAAATTATAGTAAATCTTTTTATATGTTTTTTCATTATCATTCCTAATCCAAAAACCATTGAAAATAATATATCATTTAATTTCATATAATAAAATACATTTCCAACTTATTTAAGTGGAAAAAATATCATTCTTAGGGGAATCTAGTATAAATATAGTCACAGAAATAATTTCATTTATTTAATACTAATTATCATAATTTCATAGATATTTAAAAGAATTCTCGTACTAAATTAATGAAATGTCAACAATATCAATCGATGATGGTCAAATCTAATATTATGAATTCTAATGATTGATGTAAGAAGAATTTTCACACATAAAATGGTAAATTTTATCATATACTACTCGCTGAAGTATAAAGAACACCAAAAATGATAACTTCTATAGGTTTACAAGGAAATTATTTTGAGAAAATTTTAACATTTCTTTAGAAAATATAACATAAAAATTTGAAATAATGACAAACATCTTATTATGTTAATGCTTAAAAAAACATTGTTTTATTATTTTCCATCATGTATTAAATTTTGAATTTATATTTTAATTATTTGTATGTAACTATAGAGTAATTAATTCCCTCATTATGTTTTAAGTGTTTCATCTTTAATACCCTCATTATGATTTTCAATGAAAACATAATATACACACATATAGTGGAATTTATTGGAAGGTATATAAATTTTTGAAATCTAAAATAGAACCCTTACATTAAATTTCATAATGGATAGAGTAAAGTCTTATGGGTTTTTGATACAATGAAAAAATGAAAGGGAATGGGTTCTAGGGGGTTCATGTGGGTCTTTTGTGTGACCATAAATATTAGTATATATATATATATTATTCACATCAACTATTTTTTGGGGAAGTGCGGTATTTTGATGTTTTTTTTGAGTGTTTTATTTATCTTTTTTGATAAAAAATAAAATAATTCTATAAATTTAGGTGTGTTTTTCATTTCAATGGACGCGTACATCCAAAATATTTATAATTTTGAAAAACAAATAATGGAAAAAAGGTGTTCCTTAGTGTAAACCATAAAATAATTTATTTTAATACAGTTTATTGAGTTAATATATATATTATCTATGAATATAATTGAATTATTTAGAAAAGAGGCATTTTCAATTCAAGGGTATTGATTTATAATTCATATAAAGGGGTTCTCGATGATTACTTTGTATATATTTTATAATAAATTCACTATTTAATAGTTCTCAGACTCATTAATTATGGTGAAACGTATGTAAAATGGTTGTGGTTTCCATTTGATCACCCCATAGTTTATGAAACATGAAATCTATATAGGAGACCATAATTTATTTGATTCAACATGCATAATTTAAATTATTTTGTTACTCAGGTGCATATTAACATAACAAGATTCACACATCAAAATGATTAATATTCAATCAATACAAAAAAATAATTTTTTTATATCAGGTTTGGAAAACAATAGTCACCAGATAAGTCGTATTCTAATGAAATGTGAAATTTTATCCCACCATATGCATGAACTCATCCCCTTATATATGGGAATGTATCCACATTCCATATCTCATATACATCTATGCTCCACCGTACTAACTTCTTGCTTTATGGGGTGGCCTAGGTAGATTTCTCCCTTTTGGTCATGTCCCCAATATAGTTTCCTAGGTACGTTTTAGGTTTTTATTAAATTAACATCATGTTTTACACAATTTTTTTTAATATAAAAACACTTTTCTTTATTAATTATTAATACGTGAATTAATTAGATAAATTTACACATAATAAAACAAATAAGAATGATATTTATATTTTATTTTGGAAATTAATTACATTATATAACAACTCAAAACATGAATGAAAAACACCTTTATTGAAATCATCTTCAACTTGACAAAGATGTTCCATCATACATAAAAATTAATGGAATAACTGGAGGACAATCCTAAGAATGTGGTGAGATTAAAGCCCAGTACGGGAGTAAATATGGAATATCCTAAAGAAGAAAATACATGTTACAAAATAGACATATAAATGATTCATAATTAGAGCATTAATAATATGTCATGATATAACATGATAACTATATCAAGGGAAATGTGGTAACATCATAAAACACCGCATCATAAAATTACGAATGTTAATCCCTCCAAGACCCCGTAATGGAAAACGTCACAAAAAGCAATTTGGTCCACCAATTTTTGATCAATGATGTATCATGGTAGAAAAAATTACCAATTAATTGGAGCACTATCAGGGCACAACATTCATTATCACCTTATTCTCATGCTTATGTCTCCCAAAAAAATCGTATAACATGGATTCATTAATTATCCCAATTTATTCCATGAACCTAAAGTATCTAATAAATACTTATAATTCCTTAATAAAATAATTATATGTTTATAACATTTTATACCCTTGATAGGTAAATGGGTATGGTAAACACTACAAATTATTTTGGAATAGAAAACATAGTTCAATTTTGAAAACATAATGACGTCGCACAGAAATCCCCAAACTTGTTTGATGACTTTGAAATGGGTATATAATAAATTATAAATAAATGTTCAACTAATAGAAATATTGAAAAATATTTTCCAGTATAAATAATTGTAAATATAAGGCATAATATAAAAAAGAAACCTAATTAAAGTGGAGAATGGAAATAATCCTAATAATAATTTGGAATGGTAACGACTGTACAAAAAGTTTATTAGGAGGGTTAAATGAGAGTGAAGGGGACTGTCATAATATACCAATCAAATGGGAATTAAGGGGGTTATTTAATAAAATATTCCAACATTGGAAAAAAATATTACAAGACATAACATAAAAGGAATGATGGATAAAAGATGAGGGTGGAAAATCTATTTCGGGATTTTGGCCTATTAACAGGTGTATATAAGGGATCATAAAAAAGAATAAGTGAGGGTGAATGTGGTTCCCATGATTTAAAAATCACATTTAATATATGTGTGACCGGTAAGAATGCATCCAAACTTACGAAAATAAATTTTTTAATGTAATGTCATAAATGAAATGCTTGACAAAAATAGGAGAGAGAGAATCCCTTACATTAGTGTATGACTTCGAATGCCCTGGAGTGGCTTCATTGGATGACTATGGAACCTTGGTAGTACACTAGGGAGTAAATGAAAGATTTGTACGTTCTTAATGGATTATATGTTATGATAAATTAGAGCATGGGTGGGTTTATATAGTAAAGCCAAAGGATTTATTTTCTATTTTGGTTTCAGACACTACATAATAAAATACTCAAAATCACCAAACCTAAAATGGGTTTTTACAATGGATTCATTAAAATGGTAGTGGTATAAATTATTTTATATGTCCATGGATGGATTATAATAAAATATCTCCCATATTGATTATAGGGGTGTCACACTTTCAAATAAATGAATTTAAAAATTTAAAATATATTAGATGTCTTGGAGGTTTCACAAGAGCAAAATAAAATATTATAGATAAACCTAAAATAAAATTATTTAAATGATAAATTATATATATATATCCAATTATTTCTTTTATATTATATTTAAGAAAACTATTGGGCCATTAAGATTTCATAAATCACATTGTATATTTATACAATATTTATTTTTTACCCAAAAATTGAACAGCATTAGAAAATTTTCAAAATTTATTTGATGGATAATCTCAATATACAGATTCAAACAAATATATTTATTATACTAAATAATTTTCTATATTTGTTAAATTTTACATTTTAAAAAATATCAATATTTATTCAAAATGATGGGTTTTTGAAAAATAAATGTTTTTTTAAAACTTATAAAACATTTATTTGACATCATAAATATTATATGATCATTTATGATTTCTAATAAAAAATTTAAGCTGAAATCTTTTTTATTTAAAAACCCCATTTCTTCATTAATTCATTAATGAATATGAATATTAACCAAAAATATTTTTTTTATAATAAACATCATTTAAAATGTAATAATAATATGACAAAAAAATATTATTTATTTTTTCATAATAATGTAATCATTAATATTAATAGTTTTATGATACCTATCCCTTTTATACACCATAATAATCCCTAAGAGTAACATGTGACATGGTGGGGAATTCATGGGGTTGTTCGGGGAACATGGTTTGATCTGTGAATGCAATGAGCTTGAACTTCTACCATAAACAATTTTTCTCATGCTTATGCTGTTGGATACTAGCATGTGATTGGTCAACTAAAAATTACAAAAATTTTAACTCCCTCAGAATCTATAATAAATTGGATTTGTAGGGTACAATCATTCTAGTTGAGGAAATAATTTCCTTTATCTGTGAAAAATATATTTATTAGAAACTAATATTTATACGAGTCAAGTCATCATTGTTCATTGTCATTATTATCAATGTTAATTATACATAATGATCAGTTAAATTTTAATGTGTATAATGAATCAATAGAAGGAAATGTTTTTTCTATATCCATAAGTCATTAAATAAAATCAAAATGGTAGATTTCATTTATAAAATATCAGGTCATTAATATCATCACCCATTTTGAAAATTCTCCTGTAATATTTCATTTCCCCACATTGAAAAAAATGAGGGTAACTATGGTTCTTCACCTTCTCTATTTCCCACGCTTCTTCTTCAAAAGATTCATTTCTCTAAATCAGATTCCTGAGGGGAATTATATTATTTCTAAGAACTTTTTCCCTATGATCTATGATCATCACCAGGTCCTCATCATTGTAAATGTCAATTTCTAATGGTACCATAAATGTATTGAGTACATGGGATTGGTCTGGTATAAACATTCATAACAGTGATACATGGAATTAGTCACGTACTTCAGATAGGCTTGGTGGGAGTGCTATTCAATAAGCCACTATTCCGGTATGATCAAGAATCTCAAAACGGATGATCTACCATGGGTTAATCATTCCATTCTCAAAAAATCCCATTACCCACATGCATGAAAATATGTGGATGAATATCATGTATCCAATATCATACTCTAGGTGTGGTCAATGATTCTCATCATAACACTTCAATTGACTATTAGTATCTTTGATGTGCGGCTCAATTTTCATAACTTTATCCACTACTTCTTAAACAGTTTTAGGAAATAGAATCTTTTTCTCCTCAAATATAAACCAACATTTTTTTGTTCTACAACACATCATAAGCATGGTTTTATAAGAAACAATTTGGATGCTCGTGTGGAACTATTGTAGTAATATAACTCCTATATTAGAATATGTTTGTCTCATCCAACTTTGAAGTAAATTGAGAAAGATGTATATAAGTCATAATGTTTTTGGATAATCTGATCAAATTGGAAATCTATTTGAGGGTGGTAAACTGTACTGTATATATGATGAATATTTAGATAATTTAGGATACAATTCAAAAAATTTAAGGCCAATCATGGATCTCGATTGGACACAATTGATAGTGGTATTAATTTAAGCCTTACCACATCTCTGATCTATATTTCTGTTAGTTGATCATTGGGTAAGTCCAATCGAATTGTAAGGATGTGTTAATTTTTTATAAGATGATACACAACATCCTAGATAACATTTTTCCATTGGTATGTCTTTGGATGTCAAGTGAAAAAGTCCATGGTGTCATTTTCCCAGTTCTATATTGGTATGGGTAATGGTTTCCTCATCCCAATATTCTTCTAACTTTCTATGTTCAGTTACTAACATACCAACAAAATTTATGTGAAATCATCTATTTCGTTATTCATGTTATCCCACCAATACTGCTCTTTGGGATCTTGATACATATTTTTGTTTCCTTGGGCAATAGATAATGTTTAATTATTTGCATCATCCAATAATTCCCTCTATAACGAATGATTTTATAGAATACATAGTATTGAACAAAATATTTCAATTAAATCATCATTAATATTGAACTCTAAGGATTTTAATTTTTATTTATTTTTCACTTTCATCATAATATCCAAATCATCGTTTTGATCTTCCATTAACCATTCAAAAACAGACTACTGAGAAATAATTTGTGAAAGGATTGATGATGTACCTTTTTCTTATTCACTTTTCCATCATATTAAAATAATATAAGACTTGACCCTTATCAATTTACATTAATGATTGAATTGATGGATGCATTCTATATAATGAAGATACCACTTTTTTCTCCCTCCCTAGATGGTAGTAAATTGAGTTTTCATAATCCCTGAGTAAATATAACCATCATGATTGGAAAAAAAATTCAGATCTTTTTATGGGAATATATATTTTCAAATTTTTGATCCAGTTATTTTTCACACATCTCACCAAATAGATAGTACCTCAATATATTAAATGAAAAGATCACAAAAAAAAACCTCAGATCATGCATGGGACTATTTTTCACTTGAATTTGGAACTTCTTTGATGCATAGGAAATAACGTGTTCATTTTTCCTCAACAGATATATCAATCCCTTCATCTATGAATGACTGAAAATAACAACAAGTTCCCAACTTTTGGGTAGTGTGAGAACATGTGAAGTGAAAATAAACCTTTTTAACTCAATTATTATCCCATAACATTCATTATTTAAAGAAAAAAATACTCCCTTCGAGTTACCTTGGTAATTGGGTTTGATATTCCTGAGAAATATCTCCGAAATTGGTGATATGATCCAGCTAACTAGAGGAAGTTATTGATATCTATCGTGAATGTTGGCCTATGTCATCACTCAATTGTTTTTGTTTATAAAGGATACACAGATATCCCTTTTTCTTGTGAAGGTTTTCCCAAAAAAACGATACATATTTCAACTAGAACAAACTATTGTTATACATTGTATAGAGATTATCCTTCCATAAGGTCTTTAGAATAATGTTAAGATTCTCCTCATTCTCCGGGTAGGTTCTGGAATATATTTCAATTTCATGAATAAAGACTACCCAAATTAATCAAGAAAATATCTAAATAATATATTCATCTAGACCATGTGTATTTATAGAGAATTAATGAGTACAAATGTTATCATTATGAGTGAATAGTTCACATGCCTTATAAAAAATTCTATCTTGGGGATATCCTCCTTTACCCAGACATTGTAATACCCTTACTGCATATCCACCTTGGAGAAGTATTATGCTCGATATAGCTGATCAAACAAGTCATAATTTCATTTCTAAGGATACATGTTATTTATTGTGATCTTATAGATCTCATGAAAATCAATGAAATGGAAAATTTACCCATCCTTATTTTTAATAAAGAGAACTTGTGCAACCTATAACAACCTGAAATTTTGAATAAATTTTTTTTCCTAACATTGTGTGTTATTTTATTTTATAGTCAACCAAACTATTTTATTAAATAAAATGAGTATAATTAAAATAAAACTATTGGGTTGTGACTATTATATGACCGTTGGTCAATATGACCATTTGAAACTAAATGTTGCGATAATTGTTTATAAATACAAAGTGATATTGATTAATTAATATAGAAAGAAGATTTGATGGCCTCATTCAGTAGTCTCAGGCCGATTGAAGACCGTCTAACAGAACTCGAGAAAGAGGTAGCACAGTTGGGCTTTGATCTAGACCAAACCCAAGCCAAACTTCGTCGTGTGAAGCTCGACCAGAATCTCCTTCGTGAGAAGTTCTTACTGATAAAAATCCCAACTCGAGCAATGTTGGCCAAGCCTCCCTAAGATTCTATCACCCTAGCACACCTTACTCTTAGCTCCTAGGAGGGTGTTATAAGGGGTTATGTAATGTGACCGTAATGGCCTTGTGTAATCCTTTGTTTCAAATAAAAATTGTGATTTATTCTTATGGTGAAGTTTTTGAATTTTCAAATGTCTTGATAAATATAGTATGCATATTATTGATGAATTTTATAAAAAATCTATTTTGAAAATATTTTAAGTAAACCTTAAATAATTAATAATGTGTAATGATTTTCAAAAAGATGGTCTTCTACATTTATTTTCAATATGAAAAGTAGAGTATAATAAAATCAACATAATTTTTGATGAATAGTAAATCATGAATAGTGATTTTACCCTTCTGATTAGTAATGTGTTCAAATGGGTTAAGTAACCTCACTTAAGAATGTATTAATATAATCTAGGCACCTTGATTATGTAATGTGATTCAATAAAATAGATAAATAACTGTTCCAGAAAGTAAAAGTTAAGAATTAGTTTTTTTGGGTGAATAGAGTTTTTTATTTTAAAAATTAAATTAAAAATATTTAGAAAATTATTTTCATGAAATGGAGATCATTTTTGAAATCAGAGCATCAATATTTGGTTACAATAAATATTTGGGATTTTTTTAAATTAGTTGAATTCTTAGTGAATAGTGTTTTTATTTAAAAATTACATTAAAAATATTTATAAATATAGTTTCATAAAATGGAGTTCTTTTTTGAAATATGATCATCAATATTTGGTTAGGGTTATGTTTTTGTATTTTTCTGAGAACGATGAATTTTCAGTGAATAGTGAAAATACAGTTTTTGAGTTTCGGGTGTTTAATGACATCATTAAGGATGTAATAATTGTGCTATAATTCTGGTCAACTTATGAATAGTAATATAAGGTATGAGGTCTCCCATGTTCCCAATACCATGTCAAAATACCTTGGTAAAACCCATGGTTATGCCAATACCACCGATGAGGTGTCCCTTGGTAATTAATGTTATGTCCTCTCACTTCTCATATAAATATCAAGTCATTCCCACATTCATTTCATTTCCAAATCCTTCCCAATGAAGTTATGGTTTCTTTGCTTCACAAGGAGTACTACCAAGGTTCTCCAAAGTCCTCAAGGTCCCGAGCTTCGAGTTATTTGAGTTACATTTAAAGGTAAGGGATCCTACATCTCTCTTTCTTTTCAAGTACTCTCTTTTATGTAATTTCTGGTATTCTCCATGTTCTTATGTTGGAGGATGTTCCTTTATATTCACCTTACAGTAATTTTTATTTTCACATTATTATAGACCCCATATTACTTTAGTAAAGTAATTTTTGGAATTTTTTTGTTGCGTTGATAGACTGCCGAATTTTTATATGGAATTCTTTCACCCATCTCCTTCTCAGATTTCAATTTTCATGTCAAGTATTTAATGTTCCTTTTTCTAATGTTGGGGCATGATATCTATATCCACAATACCATCCCTAATGTTCATATGATGATAGACACTATTTGATCTCATCATGTCCTTTTTTAGAAGTTTTATGTGTCATCGTTAGGCTACCGAATATTTATAAGAGAAATCTTATTTTTGTCTTCCTTTCAAGTTTTTCATTTCATACAGAATGTCTTTCAAATTTCATTACCATGTTATTATATACATTATATTCTGTCCCTCTACTGTTTTGTGGATCATTTATTAGTGGGTAAACTATAACAACCCATACTTTACATACATTGTTATTACTTCAGAATTGAAGCATACTTATTACAACATATAACAAAACCATGAAAGGACCATATAGGTATATTGACTTTAGAAGCTGGGAAACATAAACAGCAGGTTAATAAAGCGTCAACACTGTCTCCGATTTATTTCATCATATCTATAGTCATTTTTGGCATATCTTACTTAATAAGCTTCTTCCTGACCTGGGGAAAGAAAACATACAAAAGGGTGAGATCAAATACTCAGTAAGGGTAAACAAAAGAAATAGCAATCACATCATATTCAGAAGAACATAAAATTTTGGAAATCTTAACCTACAAAAGAGAGCATAATTTCATAACATTGGATAAATCATAGTATTGAAATGAAATCCCAATAATCATAACTTAAAACATGAAACATTATGGCATAAACACATAATCATAGAGAATCATTTCTTATTAGTCAAGACTCATTTCCAAGACTATCTTAGTGGATAAAGTCCATTTCTGAACCGAGTTCACTCCTCGTTTCAGTCCTGTTTCACTTAACCGGTTTAACCTGCCGTTCCAGCCATGAATATCTCATGAGATATAAAATCTTTACCCAATGCATTGGTGGGAGATATAGGTCCCACCCACATCTTAATGATACCATTCTTATGTGTGCCACAAAATCATAAACCATACATCATAGCATAACCCATGTAATAAAAATGGGAATCTTAAACATCGTGACATCATAAAACAATTCATATAAGATTAAGGAATTAATAAAAATATTTCCATCACAACATAATATAATCCATCTAATAATAGGGATATAAATAGAACCCTATATTATCTTAGATGGAAAATAATTTTGATAAAACTCTTAAACTCCATTCTTGAGGAAAATATCCTATCTACTTCAAAAACATTTTTCCTTTCTTATCATGTCATAAAATTTTAAACTAAAATAAGTTGATTAAAAATAATCTTGAAAACTTGTAAAGGAAGCTTCTTTGAAATAATGTTTTAAAAATCCATTCATGCCATGTAAGTTAAAAAACATTCTTCTTGTACTTTTGTCGGAAAAATCAAAAAGTACCTCGTACGAAAAACGACAAAATATATCTTTCATATCTTTTACTAATAACTCACCGAAGGGTAAAATTGGATTTAAAAAATTTTAGGTGGATGAAATAATATTACATATTGAGGAAACATGGATGTGGATGATAAAATACACCCCAGTAAATACCAAAGTATAAACAATCTCGGATAAAAATGAGATTGTGATATTTTCCCTTACCTTAGGTCCGATTTGCTTCGTAAGTGTCCGAACCTCCTGTATAATGATAAAAATAATGTTATTGACTTATTCCAGAATCATACTTATTGTTATGATATCATATATGGTCATATTATTAGCTTCTTATTAATAATATTTCATAACTACTTGTTATTCGGGTGTTAATTACTTTTTGTTCTTATGCGTGTTTGTCGAATAAATTCTTATTCTTCTCTTTAGGTTATAGATACCTCATTTCCAGAATGGTATTACTGTAATATATATCATATTAATTCATTCAATTCATTTATATAATCATTATTAAATGAAGATCATGTAGAACGAATCGCATCACATCGTGGAGACGGTATTCCGTACGTACGCACGAGCGATGATATCATTCCCAAGATCGTGGAATTGTATTGGAGTGTATGTATACTATTTCAGAATCATTAAAAATTTACAATATTCAAATATATATTCATTACTTTCACCCTTATACCCATCCATGTAAGGTGGTGGAAAATAGATTACACCACAGCGTGGAGACGGTATTCCGTACGTACGCACGCGCGGTGATTTCGTTTTCCGTAGGATGGAAAAGAGGTGAAATAGGGTTGTTTCATATTTATAATAACATATTAGTATATGAGTGATACTGATGTTATTACCTCATAATGAAACAACTAAAGAAGATGTAGTAGAAGAAGAATGGTACTTGAAGAAAATGGTAGAAGATAATACCTCTTTCTCGAAGTGCCTCCTTTAAACATTCTATTAAGGCACTAGAGTTGGTATTTTGATAAGACCAGTACCTCAAGTAGGTTTCTAAGGAAGTGGGAAAGTTAAATGGACAGCGTTTGGCCAAGATTGAATGCTCAAATTGGTGTGGGGAAGAGAGGTAGGAGGTGACCTTTTATAAGGGAGGAGAGGGGCACCTTTGGAAATATAGGAAATATTAGTTTATATTAAATCCGAACCCCATATAAAAACCTCCAAAAATGACTCATATTCGAATATAAGATGCGATATGGTTGTAATATCATCAACCAATAAAATTTAGACATGTTAGGAATTTATTTTAAACATTGACAACTTAATTTATCCTTATTTATCAATTTAATTTTATTTGTGGTAATAATATTGTAAATTTTAAATTATTATAAATAATTACATATGTGTTGTTAATTTACCATAAATTGAAAATTTATGAGATTATCGACCATATAAATTTTAATTTATAATTTTTAAATATTTTTGTGATTTTTAAACAATTATATAATATGTTATTTTTATAAAATAACAATAGTGTCAATTTTGACACTATTCATTTATTTGAATTTAAATAAAATATATACAGAATATATGTTAGAAATAAAAGCTATAATAGATTAAAAAAATGTCATATGTATCTAGAAAATTAGTTTATAACATTAAAT
Organism: Viscum album; assembly: GCA_963277665.1. Classification (NCBI taxonomy): domain Eukaryota; kingdom Viridiplantae; phylum Streptophyta; class Magnoliopsida; order Santalales; family Viscaceae; genus Viscum; species Viscum album. Next base: position 165,358,037 of record OY728129.1, on the reverse strand, counting down.
AGTTCATATAATATTTATTTTAATTTATTTAAACCAATTTATTTTATATTTTCATTAATAAAATAATTTCAACATCACTATTGTTTCATAATTAATGATATTTATTTAATCCGTAAAAATTATAAATAAATTCCTTTGATGTAGATAAGTGTAATATATTTCTGGTGACTATTCATGTTAGAAGTTTCATTATTTTTATCACCAAATTAAAATTATTATACTTATAATACCTAAGAAAGTGACATGTTGTCACATTCTTTGGTTTTAATAATAATTAAATTATTTTCATAGAAAAAAGTCCATTAAATGAATCTAATACGACCCTTAGGTGATATGGATATACTTTTAGTCATCCAATAGGTTTTTGGTAGGTGTTAGGGTAATTTTATAATCTTATATTTACCCTTAATTACCTGATTTACCTTTAACTATGGTAAATAAAATTTACCATAGTAACTATTCATAATGCCCAAAAATAAAATGTATCCTATAAAATTAATTTGGACCCACTGATTCTGAATATGGAATCCATTTTTCAAAATTCAAATCATATTAGTTGCAGTAGTTAATTTAAAATAAAACATGTTGTTAAGAAAACGGGTTTTAGAAGTTAAAACATTGCCAAAGATTGAAATGTTTTTACCTATGAAGTCAATGTGAAATTAACTCTGATGACATACATTATATTAAATGGTAAAAATATATTCTATTTATACTTTAAAACCATTCAATATTATAATTTATCCATATAAATTATCTCAATGAAAAAATTTGTTTTTAAATAAAAATTAGCGTATTTTTACTATTCATCAAAATATGAAAGTTATCAGAAAAATATCAAAAATCTATCCAAAGTAAATTTTTATACCTTGATTAAAAAGAAGAATTTTATTTTGTAAAATTGAACTTATAAATATGTAAAAAGCTAGATTTAATGTGGGTGCGCCATCAAAAGGCGGCAAAACCGTATTTTTTGAAAATTATTTTTTTATCCAAAAAAACTGATTTTGCATTTATACCTCATTCTAGAAAATGTAAAAGTTGAATTAAAATGTTATAAAATTCAAAATTCAGTTAGTACTATTCATAACTGCTAGTTTTAATAATATTTTAATAGCATATTTTTGTTTAGTGTAACTCGATATTGTGTACGACGCAAGCTATCGATGAAGGCCGTGGTTGCGTGTAAAGCAAGCCAAGCTAGTGTTGTGTGTAGTGAAAGATTCCTTTGATGATTTATATAACATAAAAACAGAAAATTTCTCATAAAAGTCTCGGTTGTTACATTCTCCACCCCTTAAAATTAATTTTGCGCTCAAAATTCGTCACTTTGTAACAAACAGATGAGGATACCTCTCCCTCATCATATCCTCAAGCTCCCATGTAGCTTCTTCTAATTGGGGGTTCCTCCATAAAACTTTCACCAAACGAGTGGTCTTGTCTCGTAAGACTTTTTCACTACGTTCCAGAATCTCTATCGGCTGTTCTTCATAAGAAAGATCTTTCTCCATCGGTACAACTTCTGAGCTGAGTACATGTGAAGTATCAGGTATGTACTTTCTCAGGAGGGATACATGGAACACATCATGTACTTGAGAGAGATTTCGTGGAAGCGCCAATCGGTAAGCTACCTTCCCAACACGATCTAGTATTTCTAAATGACCGATATATCTAGGGATCAACTTCCCCATCTTTCCAAATCTCATGAACCTCTTCCAGGGAGATATTCGTAAGAACACTTTATCACCCACTTCAAACTCTAGGTATTTTCTTCGGTTGTTGGCATAACATCTCTATTAAATCTGAGCTGCTCTTATGTGTTGTTGAATAGATCTGGCCTTTTCTTCCATTTCATCAATGAGATCATGTCCTAATAGCTTTCTTTCCCCAACTTAATCCCTGCAAGTTGGAGTCCTGCATTTCTTTCCATAGAGAGCTTCATAATGATCCATCTGAATACTGGAGTGAAATCTATTATTATAAGAAAATTCCACCAAAGGTATTTGTTGATCCCAACCACCGTTGAAATCCATAGAGCAAGATCTCAACATATCTTCTAGAGTTTGAATTTTTCTCGCAAACTAACAGTCAGTCTGAGGATGATAAGTAGTGCTGAAACTCAACTATGTATCCATAGTATGCTAAAGACTTCACCCGAACTTCGAGGTAAATCTAGGATCCCGTTCAAATATAATAGAAAGTTGTACTCCATGAAATCTTACCACTTCCTTTACATATATCCTGGCAAGCTGATCCAGAGAGAAATCCTCTCTAATAGCAATGAAGTGTGCAGAATTTGTAAGACGATCAACTATGACCCAGATAGCATTATTTCTTTTGGATGTATTAGGAAGTCCTATGACAAAGTCCATAGTGATGTATTCCCATTTCCATTCAGGTATGGGTAATGGTTGTAACATCCCCTTAGACTTTTGTCTCTCAGCTTTAACTTTCTGAAAAACCAAGCATCAAGAGACATATTCAGCAACATCTCTTTTCATGCCATCCCATCAGATGTACTTTTTCCGGTCCCTATACACCTTCGTGCTTCCAGGATGAATAGAGAATGAAGAATTATGAGCCTCATCCAACAGCTCCTTCTTTAATTCGGGGATTGGAGGAACACAAACCCGATTCCTTAACTTTATTATCCCATCACAATCAAGGATGAATGCAAGAACATTTCTCACCTTCTTTTGTAACTCTACATCTTCTTTCTGGGCCTCTTTAATCTTCACATGTATAGATGGTTGAATATTCATTTGAGAAAGATAAGATTTTCCCCCTTCCATTATAATTCCAAGATCCATCCTTTGTAAATCAATAAATATTGGATCTTTTGTGATCCTCATCATGGATAAATAGGCATGGTCTTGTGGACTTAATGCATCTGCCACATTGTTTGCTTTCCCAGGGTGGTAATGAATTGAGAAGTCGTAATCCTTAATCAGCTCCAACCATCTTCTTTGACGCATATTCAGCTCCTTTTGTGTGTTAATATACTTTAAACTATTATGATCAGTATAAATATCACACATTTCACCATAAAGGTAATTCCTCCAAATAATTAACGCAATGATTACCGCAACTAACTCCAAATCTTGTGTTGTGTAATTTTTCTCCTGGATTTTCAACTGTCGTGAGGCATAAGCTATCACCATATCATTTTTCATGAGAAAACATCCCAGTCCCTTCATGGATGCATCACTGTAGATCACAAACGTTTCTACACTACAAGGAAGTGTGAGTACAGGTGCACTGGATAACCTTCTTTTCAACTCCTTGAAATTCTCTTCACAATCATCCGTCCATATGAACTTAACTCCTTTTCAGGTCAACCTGGTGAGTGGATTAGATAATCGTGAAAAATCTTTCACAATTCGTCGATAATATCCAGCCAAAAAATGAAAACTTCGGATCTAGGTTATTTTTGTTGGTCTCGACCATCTTTCGATAACCTCTGTTTTTGCTGGATCCACAAATATCCCTTCTTTTGAGATTATGTGACCAAAAAATGCAACTTTTTGAAGCCAAAATTCACACTTGGTAAATTTGGCATAAAGCTTATCCTTTCTCAGGGTCTTCAATATAATTCTCAAGTGATCATCATGTTCTTCTTTGCTCTTTGAATAGACAAGAATATCGTCTATAAAGACTACCACAAATTGATCAAGGTTGTCTCTAAAGACAATATTCATCAGATCCATGAAAATAGTAGGGGAATTAGTAAGACCAAATGGCATCACTACAAATTCATAGTGTCCATACCATGTACGGAAAGCCATAATTGGTATATCCTCCCTTTTGACCCTTAATTGATGATAACCTGAATGAAGATCAATCTTGGAAAAGTGTTGAGCTCCGCGTAGTTGGTCAAATAGGTCATCAATGTGTGGGAGAGGATATTTGTTCTTGATAGTGATCTTGTTATGTTCTCGATAATCAATGTAGAGTCTCATTGATCCATATTTCTTCTTAACAAACAGAACAGGTGCTCCCCAAGGTGACGTACTAGGGCATATGAATCCCTTATCAGGATTCTCTTGGATTTGCTTCTTCAATTCTTGCAACTCAATTGGGGTCATTCTATAAGGTGTCATTGAAATAGGAAAAGCACCCTGTACAAGTTCTATTGAAAACTCAACTTCATGATTTGGTGGAAGACCAGGAAATTCCTCTGGAAAGACATCATCAAACTCCCGTACAATGGGCATATTCTTAATTTTGAGTTTCTCACCAACCATTTGAGATAAATAACCTTCATTAAGTGGAATCAAGACCCATAAGATGGAAGAAATTTCCACTGGAAGGTTATGTTCATCCTTGAATCGATAGACGATCATAGATTGATCTGGAATATGAAATGTGACTTCCCTTCTTTGAAAATTGATATGAGCTCCATATAAAGAACGCTAATCCATACCATGAATAACATCAAATTCCACTATAGGAAGGATCACAAGATTTACAGGAAGAACTTTCCCACAAACTTCAATTGGGGAAGAATTATAATCTTCTAATGCGACTGTTGTTCCATTAGGTGTTGTCACAGCTAACTCAACATCTAATTTGTTGAGGTAATATGGTAATACCCTTAGAAAAATATTCAGAAATAAAAGAGTGGGTGGATCCAGAAACAAATAAAACATTTGATACTTTAGAGTGGATGGTAAGTGTACCTTTCACGACATCGTTATCGTACTCCACATCGCTAACAGAAATTGCATGTGACTTTCCTTTGTCTTTATCTTTGAGATTTTGTTGATGTCGATCATCATCAACAACCCTTGGATTAGGGAATTTATTGGAATAATGCCCCATCTCCTTGCACTTGAAACATTGAAGTGTAGTAGGTTCATTCTTTGTGTCCCTTCCTTTGTTTGCATCATTAGACATCTTCTTCCCATAGTTGTGGCATTCAAATGCCCGATGACCTTCCTTTCCTCATTTGAAACATTTAATTGTCCCTTTAAGAGAACTCCCTCCATGTTTCTTTCCACACTTTGAGCATAAGGGAAAGCTCATCTCCTTTTCAGTGTGCTCTTTATATTTTCCCTTGAATTCCATTTTCCTCTTCTTATCAAACCCATAGGACTGATGGGTTACTCCAATCTCCATCTTGACTTTGAGAGCACATTGAACGATTTCCTCATAGCTATTGAAGTCCTTTATGGCTAACTCCCTTCAAAAACTTGGTTTTAAGCCACTAAAGAATCGATCGATCTTACTCTCAGGTTGGATAATAATACCAAAATCGTACCTTGCATGTATTGTAAAATTTGCTTCATAGGTACAAACATATTCATCATCCTTTTGCTTCAGTTCAAGAAACTCTTTCTATATCTTTGTTCGAAGAATATGAGTGATGTACTTATTGAAAAATAATTTCTTGAACTCGTCCCAATCCATGGACTCAATTTCATCCCTTTTCCTCGTATTCTTAATAAGATTCCACCATTGATCATCATCTCCTTCCAAACGATACACTACTATGATGAATTTATCATGTTCAGAACATTGAAGAACTGAAAATATCTTTTCAGTAGTACTAATCCATTGTTCAGCAACTAATGGATCAGTAGACCCGCTGAAAGAAGGTGGACGCTGCCTCATGAAGGATTCAATAGAATGTTGCTCCTTCCTTTGATCGTTTGGAAGTCCTGCATGATTCATATCTTGAGAAAGTTGTGTGATCATGGCTACAAGATTTTGCATTCCAGCTCCCATAACGTTTGGTTACTCAGGGGGACAATCATTGCATTGCCTGTCGCATTCCGCATTAACATGGTTCCTTCGGGTTCCAGCCATTGACTAAAACCAAGAATAATTGTGTGATCAACACTAATTATAATAGGAAAACCACATAATTAAGAATAAAATATCACACTTAAGGTCTTATCCTAGGTTATTCATGTTCATTTCTAAAACACTAAGATTGTGTTCTATGCTTTTACTTTTCCTTAGGGTTCTTACTAAGGCTTTCACATCCTATTTTCAAAAGGTTGACTATACCTTTCCTCTGATACAAACTATAATGACCCATACTTTACATACATTGTTATTACATATAAATTGAAGCATACTTATTACAACATATTCCAAAACCATGAAAGCACTGTATAGGTATAGTGCCTTTAGAAACTGGGAATCATATACAACTGGTTCATAAAGCGTCAACACTGTCTCCCATTTATTTCATCATATCTATAGTCACTTTTGGAATATCTTACTTAATAAGATTCTTCCTGACCTGGGGAGAGAAAACATACAAAAGGGTGAGCTCAAATTCTCAGTAAGGGTAAACAAAATAAATATCAATCACATCATATTCATAAGAACATAACATTTTGGAAATCTTAACCTGCAATTGAGAGAATATTTTCATAACATAGGATAAATCATAGTAGTGAAATGAAATCCCAATAATCATAACATAAAACATGAAACTTTGTGGAATACACACATAATCATAGAGAATCATTTCTTATTAGTCAACACTCATTTCCAAGACTATCTTAGTGGAAAAAGTCCATTTCTGAACCGAGTTCACTCCTCGTTTTAGTACCGTTTCACTGAACCGGTTTAACCCGCCGTTCCAACCATGTCTATCTCATGAGATATAAAATCTTTACCCAATTCATTGAAGGGAGATATAGGTCCCACCCATCTCTTAATGATACCATTCTTATGTGTGCCACAAAATCATAAACTATACATCATAGCATCACCCATGTAATAAAAATGGGAATCTTAAACATCGTGACATCATAAAATAATTAATATACGATAAAGGATATAATAAAAATATTTCCATCATAACATAATAAAATACATGTAATAATAAGGATATAAATAGAACCCCATATTATCTTATATGGAAAATAATTTTGATAAAACTCTTGAACTCCATTCTTGATGAAAATATCATTTCTACTTCAAAAACATTTTTCCTTTCTTAACATGACATAATATTTTAAACTAAATTTTTTTATTAAAAATAAACTTGAAAACTTGTAAAGTAAGCTCCTTGGAAATAATGTTTTAAAAATCCATTCATGTCGTATAAGTTAAAAAATACATTCTTCTCGTACTTTTGTCGGAAAAGTCAAAAAGTACCTCGTATGAAAAATGACAAAAGATTCCTTTCATATCTTTTACTAAAAACTCACCGAAGGGTAAAATTGGATTTAAACAATTTTAGGTGGATGGAAATAATATTACATATTGGGGAAACAAGGATGTGGATGATAAAATACACCCTAGTAAATACCAAAGTATAAACAATCTCGGATAAAAATGAGATTGTGATATTTTCCCTTACCTTAGGTCTGATTTGCTTCGTAAGTGTCCGAACCTCCTGTATAATGATTTAAATAATGTTATTTAATTATTAATGAATCATAATTATTTTTATAATATCATATATTCTCATATTATTAGATTCTTATTAGTAATATTTCATTACTACTTGTTATTCGGGTGTTTATTACTTTTTGTTCTTATGCGTGTTTGTCGAATAAATTCTTATTCTTCTCTTTAGGTTATAGATACCTCATTTCCAGAATGGTATTAGTGTAATATATATCATATTAATTCATTCAATTCATTTATATAATCATTATTCAATGATGATCATGTAGAACGAATCACATCACATCGTTGAGACGGTATTCCGTACGTACGCACGAGCGATGATATCGTTCCCATAATTGTGGAATTGTATTGGAGTGTATGTATACTATTTCAGAATCCATAACACTTTAAAATAATCATATATATATTCATTACTTTCACCCTTATACCCATCCAAGTACGGTGGTCGAAAATAGATTACACCACGGTGTGGAGACGGTATTCCGTATGTACGCACGCGTGGTGATTTCGTTTTTCGTAGGATGGGTAAGAGGTGAAATAGGGTTGTTCCATATTTATAATAACATATCCGTATATTAGTGATACTGATGTTATTACTTCATAAAGAAACAACTAACTAAGAGGGAGTAGAAGAAGAATGGAACTTGAAGAAAATGGTAGAAGGTATTACCTCTTTCTCGAAGTTCCTCCTTTAAACATTCTCTTAAGGCACTAGAGTTGGTCTTTTGATAAGAATAGTACCTCTAGTAGGATTCTATGGAAGTGGGGAAGTGAAATATGTAGGGGTTGGCTGAGCTTGAACACTCAAATTGGTGTGAGGAAGAGAGGGATGTGGTGCCCTTTAATAAGGGAGGAGAGAGGCACCTTTGGAAATATAAGAAATAATAGTTTATATTAAATCCCAAAACCACGTAAAAACCTCAAAAAATGACTAGTATTCGAATATAATATGATAAAGGGTTGTAATCTCATCATCCAATAAAATTTAGACATGTTAGGAATTTATTTTAAACATTATCAACTTGATTTATCCTTATTTATCAATTTAATTTTATTTGTGGTAATAATATTCTAAATTTTAAATTATTATAAATAATTACATATGTGTTTTGAATTTTCCATAATTAGACACTTTATGACATTTTAGACCATATAAATTTTAATTTATAATTTTTATATATTTTTTGATTTTTAAACAATTTTATAATATGTTATTTTTATAAAATAACAATAGTGTCAATTTTTACACTATTCATTTATTTGAATTAAATAAAATATATACAGAAGATATGTTAAATATAAAAGCTTTAATAGATTTATAAAATGTCATATGTATCTAGAAAATTAGTGTAGAACATTAAATAGTTCATATAAAATTTATTTTAATATTTTTAAAACAATTTATTTGATATTTTAATTAATGAAATAATTTCAACATCACTATTGTGTGATAATTAATGATAATTATATAATACCTAAAAATTATAAATAAATTACTATGATGTAGATAATTGTATTAGAGTTTTGTATACTATTCATGTTCGAAGTTTCATTACGTTTATCACCAAATTAATATTATTATACTTATAATATTTAAGAAAGTGACATTTTGTCACATTCCTTGGTTTTAATAATAATTAAATTATTTTCATGGAAAAAAGTCCATTAAACGAATAAAATCCGACCATTAGGTGATATGGATATACTTCTAGTCATCAAATAGGTTTTTTGCAGGTGTTAGGGTAATTTTATAATCTTATATTTACCCTCAATTACCCGATTTACCTTTAACTATGGTAAATAAAATTTACCGTAGTAACTATTCATAATGCCCAAAAATAAAAAGTATCCTATTAACATAATTTGGACCCACTGATTCTGAATATGGAATCAATTTTTCAAAATTCAAAACATATAAGTTTCAGTAATTAAATTAAAATAAATCACGTTGTTAAGAAAACGGGTTTTAGATGTTAAAACATTTCCAAAGATTGAAATGTTTATACCTATGAATTCAATGGAAAATTAATTATAATGACATACATTATATTAAATGGTAAAAATATATTATATTTATACTTTAAAACCATTAAATATTATAATTTATCCATATAAATTATCTCAATGAAAAAAGTTGTTTTTAAATAAAAATTAGCGTATTTTTACTATTCATCAAAATATGAAAGTTATGAGAAAAATATCAAAATTCTATCCAAAGTAAATTTTTATACCCTGATTAAAAAGAATAATTTTATTTTGTCAAATTGAACATATAAACATGTCAAAACTAGATTTAATGTGGGTGCGCCATCAAAAGGCGGCAAAACTCTATTTTTTGAAAAATATTTCTTTTATCCAAAAAAACTCATTTTTATTTTATACCTCATTCTAGAAAATGTAAAATTTGAATTAAAATGTTATAAAATTCAAAATTCAGTTATTACTATTCATAACAGCTAGTTTTAATAATATTTTAATATCATATTGTTGTTTAGTGAAACTCGGTATTGCGTACGATGCAAGCTATCGAGGAAGGCCGCGGTTGCGTGTAAAGTAAGCCAAGATAGTGTTGTGGGTAGTGAAAGATTCAATTGATTATTTATATAACATAAAAACAGAATATTTCCCATAAAAGTCTCAGGTGTTACATAACCCATGTCCCCCTCTCATTTCAATGTTTTATAAAACCCTGTAACATAGCTGTTATGCTGTAGAATTTTCGTCTCAAAATGTCTCTCTGTTTTTCTCAAATTCGTTTATATTATTAATTGAATACTCAAAGATCATTCTTTTACAGGGGTATTCACATATATATTAAAATTTTCTGTTTTAATTCTAGTATTTACATACATGAAACTGGCTTTCCTTTTCTATGAGTTTAAAATGACATATTGAACATGCCTTAATAGTAGTTTTAAAAATATTATGATTATGAAATGAAACCCATTTATTTGATGCTATATGAGTAATTTATGAAATGATTTATGATGACATATGTGTCTCAATTTATAATAAAGACTAAATTAAGGTTACACCCTGATAACTCTCCAATGCATTGGGTAAAGACTTAATCTCTAGAGATGACCATTTTAACGATACATTGGTGAATAACCTCGGTAATTTTTTAATGAAACATTGGGGATGGACCATGGTGATACGGAAATGATTTTCTATGTTAAATGTTGTAGCCACATCTTCATTTGATGAAACATGTTATTTTTATTATGATATGACTCATGATCTCTTTCACATCCCTTACAGTTATTTATCATGACTTTATTGATGTATCTCAAGTTCACATGTAAAATTTTTCTCTTGTTTACCCTTTCTAGGCTTTCTGCTCACCATTTACATTGATATATAAATCTATGATATAAGATGTAGTATATGTACATAGGATGAACCTTTGATGAAGCCTTATAAGTGGTTTAGAAGAATTTTTATGTTTTTTTCATGTATTATAATCCTGATTTCCAAGACACAAGACTTTAAATATCCGCTTTTTTGTAAAATGTTATGAACGGTTATGTATTAAAATTGAGGGATTCCGTAGTTGGTATCAAAGGATAGTTTAGTTATTTATAGAAATTTGGATATCAAAACAATAGGAAGAACCCTATGAGAAAGTTTAAATATAGGAAATCTTCCTTTTATTTTGGTGAGTATAGATTAAGTGGTTTATCAAAGAAATACATCCATGTCTGGATACGAGCAGGTAGAGGTGGATCTGGAACAGAAGAACATAAGGGTAAAACTCGAAAAAAACGCTTTGATCTAGGCTCGAACAAGAACTAGTACATGACAGTTGGTGTTGTGTCACTCTTGGTTATGACACTCCCGGAAGAAATGCTTGGTTAATCACATGATGTTTTTGAAGCATTATAAAACAATTATAGATAAATTTAATTGTCTAAGCATGATGTTTTAAGACATAAAATCCTTTTTAGTTAAAAGATTCGTAAATGATATAAATTTCATACGAGGGATTTATTCTTTTATAAAATGACCGAATCAACTATGAATATGTTGACGTATTTCTTAAGGAGTTACGTAGACCTCCCCGAGAAAGAGAGGTTGCGTTCTCCATTGAACTCATACCTGGATATTATCCTATGTCAAAGACCCCCTAAAGGATGGAAAATGTAGTGATAGAGGAATTAAAGAAACAAATTAGAGATATTTTGGAGAATGGGTTTATCTGACCATGTGTGTCTCCTTGGGGAGCACAAGTTCTCTATGTAAAAAAGAAGGATGGATCGATGTAGCTATACATTGATTATAATGAACTGAATGGGATCACAGTGAAGAAAAAATACTCTTTTCCAAGAATTGATGACCTATTTGAACAACTTCATGGGGATCTATTCTTCTCTAATATTGATCTTCATTTTGGTTATCATCAATTGATGGTTAATAATGATGATATTCCAAAAACTGCCTTCCAATCAATATATGGGGATTATGTGTTTGTTGTTATGCATTTCAGAATGACTAATTCACCTATGATTTTTATGGTTCAAGATTAAGTTTATTTTGGAAACTTATGTTTTACCAAATGGATATCATTTATATAGGAAAATGATTTATTTATTAAAGGATAATGGTTATTTCGGATGATGTTTTCTATTTTGGAGTACTAAATTCCTAACGAAAATAAAATACTAAAGGATTTAAATTGAGGAGGACTGATTGATTTTATTTATGTATTTATTGTGGACATATGGTGATTACGGTTATTTCTGGAAAATGTTGAACCTAGCATAGATAATATGTGAATTGATTAATTACAATTTAGTATGATCCATTAATATTAGTCAATGTTATTTGGAGATAAATGTTATGATTTATTGGGGAAGACTATTTGATTTGATACTTCGATGTTTTGTGTTCCAATTTTAGTTTGGATTATTCTGAAGAATTTTAAGGATGATTGTGTATTGAAGGGTCTTTCTGGAACTTTGGGTACTTCTTTTGAATTATGGAGATAAATAGTAACATATTTTCTTTTTATAAAGGATTATCCTTTTTGAGGATTATATGATATCATATAAACCTTTTTAGTTTTAGTTGTAAACTAAAGACATGGGAGAAATATAGATATTCTTTTCTGGATTATGTGATTCTATATAAGATGATTCTTGTGATTTTGGTGAGACCAAGTCTTTTTGAATGAAAATTGTTTTTAGAAAAGATAAATCATGGTGGATACATATTAAGCGATGAAACTGTAATTGAAGATAATTATATATCCTTATGTTATTATTAAATGTAGTAAATTAATTCCTCAAAATTATAAAAAGGAATATAAAAAACGTTGTTGTTTTATGTGTCCCTATGGGTAATCAAATACCATTTAACACATCTTATGTTTCATAAAGTATATTAATGATTGAAAAGAATATTATTAAAATTATTAATTCTTTATAACACATTCATTCACCTTTCTAGTTTTTTTTACATTATGATTAATTTTAACAATATTCTTAATTACCATGTTAGAGTGATGGAACTATTGAGAGGAAACACATTTTTGTTGAGGTAACTAGAAATTGGGTTACAAATAAACCTCACCATTAGTTTAATGATTTATCTTAATACACCAAATATATTTAAAGATGTACCTTGATTGAGGTATCAATTGTCTTGTATTTTTCTTGATGACTTAATATGGCTAGGCAATATATATTATTAAATATTTTAACTTTTAATTTCATGTCATCCCAATAGTAATAAATTATTTGTTTTTACATTGGAAAACCCATAATTTGGTGTCTACTATCCTCCAATCAACAATTTTTTAGTTTTGGATTCTATACATTATAAACTATAAAATATTATATATAATTGTACATCGAGAAAACATGAAAAAGATTAAACTATTGGATAACATAACATTTTTCTTCATGGGATGAACACATTATTATCACTATTCATTGTTATAGTAGTTATTGTTGTTCTTGTCTTTATATTCTTATAAATTTATTTAGGTGAAGGATTTAATGACATCTTTCAGGATCATTAAAACACAAATAAAAACAAAAGGATATTTTTTATGAATATTTCCAAAATGGGAATTTGGTATAATGAAATCACCAAATGAATAGAAATTAATTCCACATTAATTAATTAATTTTTATTAATGTGGGTGTATGATACATAACTACACTAGGTGTTTTATAAAGTTTTTTACATTCAATGATGGTTTCACACAAACAAGAAAAGTAATTTTCATGAATCACCAATCATATTTCATATAAATAGCTAAAATGTTTAAAAGATATGTCAAGATGGAGTTTGGAGTATATATCAAGAAGATATGAACTAAAAATGGAAGTGGTATCACATGTGATGGTTTTTTATAATCTATTGAAAACGTTGGATTAATTATCATTAGAGTTCACATTATACTCCTAAAAATGTATAGTGAATCAATATAATCAATATTAAAATTTGAAGAACCATTCATGTTCATCAAAAACATTCCAAATTATTTTAGATCTACACTGTAATAAAAATTTGTACAAATTTACAATATATTCCTATTGAGACAAGACTCCAATGTGCCTCTATATAATATATAATAAAAATGAAATCATATCATATGTAATTTAAGGTTTTTGATACTTCGTGATTTATAATGATTAAAATCTCATATCTGGGAATATTCAAGGAGAATGTTGATGAATGAATTTTTATGGGAAATCTATCTAATGTAAGAGGATAAAAATTCTATAATAAAAGTCATTTTAGATTGTTTTTTTACTAAATTATTATTGAAAAGTTAATGAACATTTCTAGGGAAAATGTAAAATATATTAAAAACAAAAAAGTTGAAAAAATGAATACTTCAGGTAAATAAAATGATTAAAAATAGGAAATGTCCAAAATTATGTTGTTGTCGACCCTGATTATAATTTTTATGAGGAATATAATTAAATAAATAAGAAATTTCAATACAATTCAATAAAGAATAATGTTTTACTAGATAAATTAATTGGAATCCATGATGTTATAGAGTATACTAGAAGAAAAATAGGAATTGGAAAATAATTTATTATATTTAAAGTTGAACCAAAAATAGATTATTATTTTGTTGCATGCAATGATTGGATAAATGTTAAGAATGAAGAGATACAAATGACTATGTAGAGATAGACATGGTAAGTGTTCCTAGACCTAAATTTAAAGACATTATCGGTAAAAAAAATAAAATTTAAAATAAACACAATGAAAATGGTGGTCTATCAAGTAATGCATTCATATTAATTTTTCATGGAATAGAATTGGAATCAATATTTACAACATATTTAGAATATGATTCTATCATGATATATTTGGATGTCAAAACACACATGTCATATAATGATATTCAAAGGGATGTGAAATACATCTTTCAAGATGGTGGTTTAGATGAAGTTGTTTTATTTAGAATGCTAATGGATTCAAACATTAATGTGGTTGAATAATTTTATAATGATTAAATAAATCCTTGTATAGGTTAATATAGTCTCCAATGTCATGGAAATCAAAAATCCATTTTCAAATAACGATGTTGATCATTTATTAATGAACTATGGAGAACAACTTAAATGTGATGGTGATAAATTCAGGTAATATAATTGTTGTATTTGTTGTAAAATAAATATTTTCTAAAGTTAACAATGATTTTTAATTGAATTATTTTTCAAATAAGATGAATATATATTTTACGATAACAATTATGGTAGTTAATATCTGCTTTTTATGATTAAATGTTTCTTAAAAAGATAAATACATATTTCTATCAAGACAATAATTATCAAATGAAATTTTAATGATATTTCAAATGTAAATTCTAATGTACTCTTATAATATATATTTGTAGGTTTAAATTGTAGAAATTATGAATTAATAACTAATGTAATTTGAAAAAAATTTGATATAATTGAATACCAAGAAAAATATTATATATTCTATGAATCTAAGTGGATGATTTCATAATGATACAAAGGATCCACACCTGGTATATTATAAAAGGATCCAATATAATATCAAAAGAAAATTTTATATGGTATGATTTATAATAAAACAATAAAATTTAATATTTTGTGGTCTATTTATTATAATTTGGATAGTGATTGGAAAAATATAATATACACATCATGTGGATCATTAATTTAAGTTTAATACTATTGTGTATATGACTCACATCACAACACATTTTTTAAAAATAACGAAACACTAAATTTAAATATATGATCAATTTTAATATTTTTGTTTTATCATTGATGTGTAAAATATATTAAACCATTTGACAAAATCATAATATCATGAGGTTTAATGAAACATTGATCAAATTGATTAATAAAAATTTTTTACCTAAGGAATTTCATTATATCTAAAGTTTATGTTTTTCATATCATACACTATAGTAGTGTGGAACCAAACTTTTGTTACATATCAAATGAATCGAATTCCATTCGAATTTAAAAATTTTTCTAAAAATAGAATCCTTGAAAAATACACCAGGAAATTCAGAATTTAAATATTGAAATGTTTCATATAAACATAGTCACACCTCATGGATCAGAATATAGGAATGTAGAAATTCATAGGAAAACTATGGAAACACTCTATATCTAAAAATATATAACAACTTATTAATTTATATATTTTATATTTTTGTCATAGTTTTTTTCAAGATCTGACACATCTATGGATTTAATTGTAAAAGAATCTAAAATATTTTTTTTGTCTAGACGATTATATAGTAAATTAGATTGAAAACCATGATTTAAGTTATGTAATAAGGGATACCAACTTCTATTTTTAGTACCTGAACCCAAAATCACTAATTATGTAGTGGTATAAACTAATATAAAAACTATTATTGTAGGTGAAAATTATGATGGGTTTGAACAAGGAATTACACTGTAAGGAAGACAAAGTCAATTATTATAATATCATTAAAAGACACATTTCAATTGTTTTAAATTCAGTTATACAATATATCATGTCTATGTCTCAACAATATATTTTTTTCTAAATGTAATGTTCTATAATATACATTATATGAGTATTTTTTGTTTATAAAAAATTCTATATTTTTAGTTTTTCTAAACAAATAATTACAACTAAAAATAATTATATATTAGTTAATATAATTCACTGTTACACGAAAAACCGGATTCATGTTTTCCACATGTTATTTAATTATATTTGAATGATTATATGGAATTGAATCATGAAATACTAATCATTTTAAATCTTTTAGAACATCTGATAATATATATGATGCCTATAATACACTAGAAAAAATAAAGAATAAAAAATGTAAAATATTGGAATCCCCAAAAAACATTCACAATATTCATCTTCATGACATGATGAATGAAATATAATAATGCTGAGGTCAAATTATTAGTAAGGGTATATACAACAGAAAAAAAAAGAATCATTCAGAATAAATATACATGTGAAGGAAAATAACTTAGAACACATTCAATTTAAATAATTGGATAAGTCATAGTAAATATAGAAAGGTAAATGACTGCAAATTAAATGTAATCAAACATACAATAATGAAATATATATATTTTATCATATGAGAATACCATGGATAATAATAATAATAACTAAAATATATTTGAAGGAAACACAAAATTAGTGGACATCATGTGTACAAAAAATAATAAACTATACAGTCAAGAACATTCATAATATGTTTTAAAAACATGTAAAGAAAGCTATTTAATTTGGACTACATATATGTCTTCTGATAATTTGATGAAACATCAAGGGGAAATATAAGGTCTAGGTTGCACCTTCCATTGCCAGATGAATGCATTCCTCATATTAAGTAATCAATTTAATTAATAATCAACATGCCTTATAAAAATTTCATATTGACTAAATAATAAAATTATATCTACAGTCCTCTGGTATTTTCTATGTAACATCACTAGTTGTTGATTTTTTTTAATGGAATTACGATTATTAAATAATAAATAATTATTTTGGAAAATAATCTTTAAACCTTCCAATATTCCCCAAAACAATTTGAAAGATTAGAATTATAATTATAATTGAATAATAAATTAAATGAAACATATAATATCATTAAATTAGAGTTAATACTTATATAAAATTTCAATATGTAGTATATACACCATATAAAATATACTAGTCACATAATATTATAATATTCTACAATGAAATGAAATTGAGAAGACATCAATTACCTTTTGTTTCCTCTATGGTGAACAACCCTTAACCACTCATATAATAGTTTTAATCATGTTGTTAACATATAAATGGACCATTTTAATATTTATAATATCATATACTATATTATTAAAATACCATATTATAAAATTATAAAAAATATTATATTATTTCAAATATTTCTGTATTAATTTCATAGCTTGTGAGTATGTTTTTACTTGTCACTTGTTTTTTCAATTAATTGGATCATTATTTCATGATCTCTATAATGTAAACCATTATATCAGAATCATATATATTTATTATATATGAGTTTATAACAATATATAACATTTTGAGATTAGAAATGTAATGCATCATTCGTGGAGATTGTAGGTCGTGCGTACGAATGAACACAACACCCACTTCATTTTCATATTTAATAGAATTAAAATTAAATGACACACACACACACACACACACACATATATATTAATTTAATTTCAATATTAATGACTTATATGTCATATAATATTATTTAATAAATTCTTAATACATTCTATGTAATGATTTAATGAATCTCATCGATTTGAGAAGAAGGGATTCCCCCCATCCACAAACAATGTTTTCATATCCACACAATATGGACAGAATGATGGTATGTGTTATATAAGGATTTAAAAAATATTAATAAATTATAAATATCATATATACCACATATCAACTTTAAATAAAGAAGTATTTTCAAATTATAATGGTGGTAATTTGAAGAATAAACGACATCAGTTCCTGAGATGATAGTCTTGTGTACCCACGAATAATGATTGAGTATCCCATTCTATGGATATCTGTGAATGTGTTGGTTGAACATGTTTGGACCAATATGATTGTAAAATATAATCGTATCCATGTATTTTTTTTTTTCATGGAATTATAAAAGAAGTATAAATCACCTCACATTGTTTTTAGTGAAAATAGGATTGTCCATCATATTCAAAAAAATTGACTAACAATGCTTAATAATGTCTATCAGATTGGGGATATGTTATCCTGAAAAATTGATCATATAAATCAACATTATTCTGGATTAAATTTCATGATTGTAATAAAAAAGGGATTCAGATTCAACGTGGATCTAATATAAATCTAAAAAGGTTATATTTTATTTTATTTCCCAGAAATCACAAGAAATCTACAAAGCATGTGTGGATTACTTATTTAAGGAAATGGGGAGACAAGATTGTGCCATCTGATTCAATATTAGTAAGAATGAAATATGTTTCAAGAGGAATGGAAAGATATAATAATTTCAATTATAAGTTAGATGATGTTGAATATGATCCTAAATTATTCAAATTCATGAAAAATTCATTAGTTCAATTAAGAAGTTGAAGAATAAGAAAATGTGAATTGTAATCCATGTGGGTAAATAGAATAGAAGAATAATATTTTATATTTTATATTTGTTATCATAATTATAAGGTACATAAATATTGTAATTGGACTATTGTTTTTTTAGGCCAAGAATTCTGAATGAATAATTTGAAAAATATGTAAAAATGTTATCAAAAGGGAACATGAAGCTCAATGAATATGTTTGTTACTATTTTTATTATTTTGTACAAATAAATTTAAATGGGTAAATAGGAATGGATAAATTGTAATGGAGAGATTAGAATAGAAAAATCTGAATAATAAATTAGATTTATGATTTCATAGAATAACTAAAGAGAGATGAATTCAATATAATATATGAAATTAAATAAATGATGAAGAAGACAAATAAATATCTGAGTTTCATGGGGAATTGAATGAGTCAAATAATGATTTGTATTACATGTGTAATTTAACGAGTAATGGAATGATTCTATATTTAAAAACGATTTAGTATTCATGAAATTTCTTAAGGAAAGAGATTATTTCAATAATAATAAGTAAGAATTCTTGTGATCCTATAAATATGTGTATAGAACTTCATGAATTCATTGAGTTTCGTCACTCTTAAAATAAGAGAGATATGCTCCACATTTTTTCAAAATTCAATACTGTTTTTGGATTATTCATTCCAAAATAGGTAATAGAAAAATATGAGGAATAATAGAATGATACTATTCAGTAGATATCAAATTGGACTAGATAATCATACTAGGAAAATCATATTGATATTTCATGATTGAGGAAGAATAAATACCCCTTTTTTGATCTATATTATGTCAATGTTACATTTTCTTTATTGAACAATCAAATATGGGAATCAGAATTGGGAATAAAAATGAAATTTCAATAACATGATTAAAAGTGTTTAAAAATTGATTTAGTGGTATTAAGACAAAAGTATATTTTTTGTTTGAGAAAATTGGAATATGAAATCAGATGAATATTTATTACGATGTCCATGATGTTATTACAATATTCTTTGTAAAAATATAATGTATTTTTTTTTGAATGTTCATATTTGAGAAAAATGATAATGAATCATGGTAACATATTTGTTAAAAAAATAATATTACATCAATTCGTACAATCGATGAACATGAACAATTATATTGATCATAGTGTTACAAAATTGTAATGGAATATCCTTGTCATTGTATTCCATAAAAATAGATTTTTTTTCTAGTTAATTGTGTGGTATGGAATTATATCCAAACCAAACCAAGGAATATCTACTATTATTGGGTAGTGAATATTATAAATTCACATGTCCCTATGGTTATGTGTTTGTTTTCTTCAGTATGAAAAGAAATCTATAATAGCGGTGATGGTTTTTTCATATGTAAGGAACCATAAGTGAAAATTTTATTACTAATTCCCCAGGTCCCCCTCTCAGAGAAATGTGATTCCTAGTTTCATAAGAACAATTACTATGAGAGATATGGTTCTATTTAATTATTATTATTTTTGTTTTTTAATGGGAAGTTGTGATGGAGAACTCCAATTGGGTGAACAATGATTGGATTCTAATATTAAATTGTATAAACTATCATATCTGAAATTATATAATTTCTCTATATATTTCTTCTCATGGATATTATTTTTTGGAGATACTACATATGGATATACCCCTTTTAATGATAAGGATTATATTTAGAATTTTTATCTGAAAAATCATGAGAAATATGGAGGATCTATAAATTCATTACTCTCCTCAATTTCAAAATGATAGATTCTATGAGTGAATTATATTTCAATATCGAAATGTTTTTTCAATATATTAAAAAATTATAAGGGAAATAATAATTTTATGAAGGAAAATCTAAAAATATTGAGGTTTAAGAATGATGATCTGAGAATGGGTGACAATGAATAATTTTGGGAATCTTTGAAAAGGGTAAATAACATTGTCAACACTATTAAGTTACATGGTGAATATTTGTAATATTCCACTTTTGTTGAAAAAATATTATGAATCCTTTCTAATAGTTTTGATGACAAAGTCACCTCATAAAAATATAAAGATCTTGAAAATCTATGTCAATAATATATTTATAGTACTCTCATTACATATAAAATGGGAAGTGAAAAAGTAATGAAGTGAAAATAAAAAGATGATATTGAAATGTATTTCAATGCTACTAGGAATGAAAATTCTAAGAAGGTTCTTGAGTAAGATGACGATGCTAACTGTCACCACAAAAATTAATTATGTTAAAATTTTAATGAAATTTTAACCTTTTAAATATAAATGCAAGAATATGTATAAATAAATATAATGGGGAACTTTCTTTGATGTTTTTTGAATGTGGATATATTGATTAAGTTGTATCTAATTATTAATGATAAATGATGAAAGAGGATAGATATGAAGATAAAATAAGGCCAATTTGGATATGGATGAAACCTTGTGTTAAAGCTAAATCATTTCTTATAGGTAATGGTAAATATTTATTCAAGTCTAAAAAAATATTTTATTTATAAACATGAATAAGAATAAGATGGTGAAGTACTATCCAAAAAAATATTAAATTAAATATGAAGACAATACTTTCATTAAATATTAAATAATTATGAATGATGATATTGTAGTTTAAAACAATAAAATGAAGCACAATTCTGATTTCATCCAAAAGAATAAATATTGGAGTGTTGAAAAAATATTTTAATACAGGATAAAGAATTTAGGATACAGAATAATGAAAACACATAATAATAATAATCATTATGGTTTTTGGGATGAGAATTTCAAGTTGATTAAAGAGATTAATGATTTAATGAAATCTCTCGATAATGAAAAAAATCATACTGATAATCTAGAAGTAATGATGGTGGAAAAGTAAGAAGAGTTGGATCTTTTCAAACAAAAAAAATATAATTCTAAATATAGGGATGTATGTTTTAATTAATATACCTCTGATGCCAAATAAAGTTATCATAAAGATAAACATGAGATGTATAAAAATATTCACCTTCATGGGTTGAAAATAATGTTAAAGTTATTTTTGGAGAAGAATAATGTTGTGGATGTTATGTATGTGCCCATGGTAATAAATTTTAATAACCAGAAGATTCTAAAAACACTATGAAATATAATATTTCTAAAAATTTAGAATGTAACATCCTGGTTCCGGGAGACGCCCATAGGTACCCCGTACACAGTTGGACATATGACATCAAGAGCACTTCCCCAAACATCAGAGGTTACTGACAAGAAGAAAAGGCATTGGCAGTGATAGTGGGGAAACTATGCACTCATTGTCAGAGTATGTAGAGTAAATAAGTTAATAATAATAATGGAATTTTTAATAACATGAAATAAGTAAACATATGAAGACAAGATGTAATAAAAAACTAGAGAACATATATATAAATTATGCAAGATATGTATGACTAAGAAAGAAAACAAACAAGTCAGAATGTTGTAATACCATACTGAACTCATGTACCATGAAAAAAAATAAACTCCAGTAGCATCGCGTGATTCATCTTGGTCCCATTCTCTTCATCTCCACAAAAATCATGTTCAGGATGCAGAAGAGCGCTCACACATTTCTATACCTGTTGTAATATAATATTATTAGGCCCAAAAATATGACCCAAATAGTGTGTGAGATGAATCGGAGTAGAAAACCACACAGTAATATTTTCCTAATATTTAGGTAATATATATTGATGAAAATAAGAAAAACCAAGAGTAAAAAAAGATGTAGTCAAATGTAAAAAATCCTATAGTTTAAATTATATTATTTTTCATATATTGAGAAAGCATCAATTAAAAAATATGTTACTATATGGGATGTGATGGCATCATAACTCCTCTGGTTCATCCAATCAAACATAAGAAACCCTCTTGGAATCACTCATAGTATAACCCCTCTTGTTCATCTTTAGCAAAGACTCTATAAGGAATCACTCACTATCAATTCCCCATGTGGTATTTTATCTCAAAACTACAGACACTATAGAGTATTACTCAATGTCAAATCCCCAACCCCTTGGTCTCCAAATGTAAAACTACAGAGAGTCTAAGGTAGCACTCACGTCCATCCCCCCTATGGAATCTCAACATAAAAAATTAAGCAACCACTCTGGGGAATCCTTTATCTTTCATTCCAACTATGAGCTACAACACCAGGTTCCCACAACTCTATATAAGTCAATCGTGCACAATACTGTTTAATGGACAAAGTTAACTATAAGAACTACATGGATCACAAATTTCATGAACTACTTGGATAAACAGCTAAAAGAATATAACAATATTAGATAAAATCCATCTATCCTAACGATACAATGAATGGAAAGAAAGGAGCCAAACTAGCAAAGCTAGACCAAATGGTCAGTATCCAAACAAAAATGGGAAACACATCCATATCATGGAATATAAACCTATTAATAACCAAACTACATCGACTTAGGCATACAAGGCAACATAAGAAATAATAGGGCATACATCCCTAAACACACAAAACCCTATTCCAGGTTATTGGTCACTTTTGCACATAATGTTCAAATAATAACTACATAAATGCACAAACCCTCTACCTCAATGTTGTACATTAGATATAGTTAAATCACATCTTTTTATTCTACCAAGAATGTTTTTGATATACAAAAACGTCTAAAACACTCAACCTAGAGTATCTATCGAATGAGGAGGAATCATGAGTTGAGGATCATGAAAAAAGAATAACTCATCATTGAGATTACAACACAATTGACGATGGTTGATTCAGAGAATGGACGGCGGGTCGGTGGATCGAAAAAGATTTTTCGGCTTTTAGTTGCACTTTAATGAGACATGTAGAGAAGTAGGGGATTTTATAAATTATACATGACCCATGTCCGATGTAACAATTAAAATGAAAAATACACGTTGTGTTCTTTAATGGTACATATATTGTACATGACTTAATTGGCTCTCGCTATAGGCGGTATCTAGGTCACCCCACAAGTCCATGTACTCGGAAACCACATGGAATGTACTTTAATTTACACAACGTGTATTCCAAAGTACATAATGTGTAATCTAAAGTACACCGCATGTTCTCTTTAAATTTTTATATTGTCCTTTTTTTCTCAAAAACACCAGAGAAGAAAACTCATACATGAAAAGAAGGTATGGGTTCGAACAAACATCCTCCATTAAGAAAATTTCTTGTTAATTTCCATATGAAGGTGGTGTAAAAAAAGAATCATCGAACAACCCTGGACACTATGATCTCCCATCATCCTCCCTTACCCAAGTCTCATACTCTACTCACCTGTGCTCCTATAACACCCATACTAGAGGAACATATCAGCCACTAAGAACCTTCACGCTGTGATCAACAATCTAGATGGGATAATCTCGGAACAAAAAGTCCACCTCCAGCTCAACCTCCTCAGTATGGAAGACAGGATACAAGTATGAGAAGTAATGTCGTAGTTGAGAAATGTATTCGACATCATGCATACCTCGGTACCTATGAGGTAACTACAACTGATAGGAAACCTTCCAGAATCTCTCCAAAACATAAAAGGGTCTTACATATCTCAGCAAAAACGTTCCATATCTCTTAATCCTCAAATGTCCCATCATTAGTGTGACATGTTGAAAAACCATATCTTTAACCTACAACTCTAGAGGTTGTCCCCTTAAATCATCGTAAGACTTATATTGTGACTGTGCAGTAGCCATCCTTTTTGAAATCAACACCACCTGCTCTGTGGTCTCTTGGACAAGATGACAACCAAACATAGCTGCCTCTACTGCCTCTAGCCAACATATGGGTGATCGACAAGGCCTACCAAACCATGAATCATAACATGAAATCTGTATAGTGGATTGAAAACTATTAATATTTGGAAAATCCACTATAGGTATGTGCTTCTCACAAGTACCAGAAACATATATGATGAATGCTCCAAGAATGTCTTTTAGAAACTATATCGTATGCTCTGACTGGCCATAAGTCTGAGGATGGTAGGATATACATAGAAGTATATGTGAACCCAAATGCTTTTGTAGTCCCATATAGAACCGATAAGTAAAATGGTAACCCCTATATGGATCAATGGAGTGTGTAACTCCATTAAAAAAATACAATCTATCGGATGCCCCATCGTCACACCCCATCTACCATGATGCTCTCCATGATAGACATGAAGTGAAAAACTTACTGTGTCTTTCAATAAAAACACAAAAAACAACATTTCCATAAGGCAACATCGGTAAACATATCACGAAGTCCATCACAACATCATTCCACTTCCACTCAAGAATGGTTAACTAATGAAAAAGAACTAATGGTTGATGATGCTCCTCATTCACCGGTTGACGGGTGGAGCACCTCATGAAAAACCCGACAACATCTCTTTTCATAGCTGGACACCAATAATGATGTTTCTGATCTCAATACTTCTTGGTGACACCAGGATGAACTGACCAAACAGAGGAATGAATGTCTCGCATCATCTCCCCGCGTATGTCTGTGGACACTCATATGTGCCGCTGAAAACTAAAGATCTTATCCTCGCATACTGTAAATCCAGGAATAGGGTCTTCTCCTGACACACATAACCATAAAACTAGGCCTTCAAAGTCTAATTGTTGCCTAATTCACACTCAATCATGAAGAGTAGAGGTAACATCTACATAATAAAGAAACCTCAATCTTTTTCAGTCATGAAGCACCAGAAACATCAGAGATAATTGAGCCATTAGCGGCTACTCACTATTGGAAACCATAGATACATGTATCTGAGTCCCCCTTCTTAATGCATCATCCACTACATTGCCATTCCCATGCCTGTAGGAAAGAATAATGTCAAATGACTAAAGGTACTCAACCCACCTTCACTTTCTCAAATTCAGATCGAACTGAGTAATGCTGTACTTGAGACTTTTGTGGTAGGTGAAAACCACCAAATTCTCTCCAAACAGATAATGTCTCCTACATATTAAAGCAAGATCAACTTTAGCCCCCTTGAGCTCATGGATTGGGTAATTCCTCTCACGTGGCCTCACCTACCAAGACCAGTACACAATGACCCCTTCCCCATTAATAATCACTACTCTCAGCCTGATACCTGAGGCATCACTGTAAACATTATAGCTCTTTTCTAGCTCTGGTAATAGTATTATGTGTGCTGAATCTAACCTCCGTTTTCAACTCTCGAAAGGCTGACTCAAAAAACATTGACCACATGTACTTCCAACCCTTCTTAGACAGGCCCATCAGTAGCGATACTTGGAATTAAATGTCTTTTATGATATATCGGTAGAATCCTACCAGACCTAGAAAACTCTATACTTATTAGAAGTTATTTGGCTTATCATAGGAAACTATTGCTCTCACTTTATCTGGGTCTACTAATACACCTGTCTCTGAGATGACATGACCGATGAACTAAATCCAGTCCATCAAAAAATGGATTTTTGAGATCATAGCATATCATTGATGTTCACTCATTGTACTCAAAATTATGTCAAGATAGGTAGCATGGACTTATTGATTGTCATATTACTTTAAAATATCGTCCAAATAAAACACCCCAAAATAATCCAAGTAGGGATATAACACTTGGTTCATCAGTGCCTTGGAAATTGAAATGTTGTTCATGATACCGAACGGAATAACCTTATACTCATATTGACCATACCTACTCTGAAAGGCTCTGAGAGTTATATCAAATGGTCTAACATGAATATGATGATAACTGAATCTCATTTTAATATTCGATAACATATTATGTTTTTTAAGATGAACAATGAAATAATTAATCCTTGGAAATGTATATCGGTTCTTGACCGTCAAATGCTTAAACATCTAACAATCCAAACAAAGTCTCAGAGTGCCACCCACCTTCTTCACAAACTGTATATAAGAACCCAATGTAGAAGTTTTGGGTCAGATGAAACCATTTATCTGTAAATCCTCTAACTACTTCATGAGCTCTTGTAACGCTTATGTGGCCATATAATAAGGTGGAACTGACATGGGTTCCACTCCTGTCACATTCTCAATAAAAAATTATACCACTATCTTAATAAGAAAAACTAAAAAGTTCTCTGGAAGGATATCCCTGAAATGATCGCCCCATGGAAGAAAATCCTACATTGAAGTCCCATGGTCATCCATATACAGACTACTAATCTAGGCAATAATTCCTCCTATACCATGATGTTTGGGTCCAACTCTTGCTCTTTTGATCATCCCATTCTCCCTTATGTAAAATGGATCCTCCATCTGGTGATGTAAAACTCACCCTACAATGATAGAAATAAACAACAACCTTGAAGGGAACTAAGTATTCTATCCTATGAATGATATCATTGACCATTATCTCTAGGACATAGAGGTCCCATGAGACGTGAAACCTGCCAACCTCAGGGGGCCCTCCTATAACTGACATAGAGTAGCCATTCTAGTCCCCAACGGAGTGTCCAGTGTCAAGAAATCATCTGACACAATGATACAAAGACCAAGGCTCTCCACAACAACAATATATAGGAAACTATAGGAATCCCCTATTTCGAAATGTGATGAAGCTAATACTGATGAAACTACTATCTTACGTCAAATTGTATGGGGTATGGTTTCCTGGTCACACTGATTCTGCTCCACTGCAAATGTCTGGACTACAGTGGGGCACTATGACCATGCCTAACCACCCTGAGTTGATCCATACTATAGTCATAGAATGAATGCTGACTGTATATCAGGATTGCAACCTCCACCTCATCTTGAATGGAAGAAAAAAGTCTAGTTCCCAAACTCATGGTAAACTGGTTGTCCTGATCTTGTATAAGGATTTGTAGAAGAACTTCTATCAATAGCTTCTGGTGAAAATATCTGTGTGAAATTTGAATGATGAACCATCTTTCCAAAAAATTGGCAATCCACTAAGTCTCTTAGGTAATGTGTCCTTTTTCGCATTCTCTTCCCGCAATGATATCACACCACCTGACTACCAGAAAAAGTATTCAACTTACTCAGATATTTCATGTAGACTACCTATGGCGCTTCTAATGGTTAGTATGATGGGTACCAACTCCGTGACGGCCCTTGAAATTCGCGACCTGCCACGAAGCAAGGAGGCAGTAACGCTCCGTCACCACCCTTGACATTCACAACCCATCGCGAAGCAAGGATGCTGTAATGCTCTGCAACAACATTTGAAGTTCACACTACGCCACAAAGCAAGGAGGCAGAAATTCTCCAAAACCACATTGGATGTTCGTGAGCCGATGCTGAGCAAGGAGGCGGTAATGCTCCGTGAACACATTTGACGTTCCTGACGCGTTGCAGAGAAAATGAATTCTCTTTCACTCCAAGAGAGTGCAAATTCACTGCACCCCTCCTTTATAAATATCAGATTCCCCCCAATGGTTGAGGTGGACAATCCGAACATTCGATTTCCTAGCTCCTAAATCATGAATTAGCCTTCTGCTCTATGAACCATGAGTTGTGTGAGGTACTTCTGATCTATGAAGTGCCTCCCCTTTGCCTTGTTTTGATCTCCTCTTTTGAGAGGGATACCATTCGCATTGCATAAGGGTCTCTGCTAAGGAATGGGATCCCCAAGGGGAACTGGGTCATCGCGGAGCGTTTATGCTTCATGAAATGCCCTTTATATACACATGATCAATATGCCAAGGGAGGGTTTCTATACTTCATGACATAAATTGCTTCACGATAACTTTCTTTGTGAGGAACCTTTTCTACACAAGGCAGTACTTGGAAAATTCCCTTCCACTTCATGAAGCACCTACCATATGCACCTCTTCCCTATGCTTTGGCTGAGGCACCCCACAACGCGAAGTAGACCCCTTCACATGTACCCTCCACCGCACAGAGCTGTAGAGCATAACAAGGCCCTTTCCTATGAACCCCTCTTCTTTTCAATTCCATTTCACGTGCGACCATCCAGGTTTGCAAAATGTGATTTCCAAGTCCCTTGGACGTTACTACCTGTTGCATTACTTTGCATCATTCTTCATTGTAGAGGCATGATAACATCTATTTTATCTTTGCATTGACACACTAACGTGGAACCCTCAATGTTTTTCTCCATTACACCCCCTAGACAAAGGGTTTTCTATCCATTATCTTCACCATGTAGTTGAGGGTAGCAGTTACGTATGTCCTAGGGGTGAGGACAAAACCCACCTCATCCGAGATGTAAGACGTTAAACTGCCATGCACCATCATCCTTAGAACATGACATTAAACTATGACCTCGCCCCGTGCCTCACACATAGGGTTCCCCCATCATGGAAATTCTCTATGCCCATTGGTCTCAACGAGAATGAGATCTCCCCTCATAGGGGATTATATCCTCTTTATCGAAGTGGAATTTGTTCGTGAGGAAAGGGCTACAAACCTGCTATATTCCCCTTTCATTTCTTTCCAGAGGCATCATCTCAGTTCCTCATTTCTTATTCGGTCCGAAAGGCAAGGGAGAATAGGGAAATGAACACCAGAACCCTCCTTTAATCGGTTCCAAATCCCTCCCTCACTAGTATTTTTCACCACCGGTACAACATTCTCGAGAAAGTCCCAACCTCTTTGTCCTACTAAAAGCACATGTCTCCTCTTTGGGTTGTGATCACATGTAAGAAACACTCCACTTCCCACGAA
Source organism: Viscum album (assembly GCA_963277665.1). Lineage (NCBI taxonomy): Eukaryota > Viridiplantae > Streptophyta > Magnoliopsida > Santalales > Viscaceae > Viscum > Viscum album. The sequence continues at coordinate 165,328,419 of OY728129.1, read as the reverse complement.
TTCACCATTCACAATGTGATCATTGGGTCTTTTCTATCTATTATTTCTCACATCTAGCATGACACTCGTGTGATTAGATTGAGCACCAACCATGACATCTTCACTGGGAACCATAGAGTTTAAGCCCCACACACCTGAACTGTGAGGTCTTTGATCCCTGCCAAGGAAAAAAATGTAGGAAGAATCCCCATGGTATTATCTATGCCCACAGGTCTCCACGAGGATGATATCTCCACTCACAGGTGATAATATCCTCTTTATTGGAGTGGAATTCGTCTGTGGGGAAATGGAAACCACCCTATGATAAGCCCCTGCCATTTCTTGATGGAGGTAGCATCTTGTCTTCTCCTTTCTTCTTCTGTCCCAAGGACCATGAGGAAGGGGAAAATAGACACCGATCCCTTCCTTCCTTTGGTGCCAAATCCAACACCTGCTAGGATTTGTTACCACCATGCCTCCATTCTGTAGTATGTCCCAACCTCTTTAGGCCGCTAAAAGACCATGTCTCTACTTTGGGCTGCGATCACGTGTAATCCCATCTGTACTTCCCACAGACGAACCATTCATGACGTGATCATTGGGTCTCTTCTATCTCTGGTTTCTCACACCGAGCATGACTCACATGGGAATAAGGTTATCAATGACCATGAAATCATCCCTGGGAATCCTAGATTGTAAGCCCCACAAACCCAAACTACGATGTCTTTGATCCTTGCCAAGGTAAGGTACGTGGGAATCCTCCCCAAGGTTCAAGACCACCACCCAAGGGACCCATGTTCCACCTTCACATCAGTTCACCAACAACCACCTAAACCATGTGGTCTTTGATCTTTGAAAGGGAAAGGTATATAGGAAGCCTCCCATACTTTCAAGCCCACCATCCATCAGAAACTAAGTCCTCATTAATGTCGGTTCACAGACACCATTGGCAGCCTAGAGTGTAAGCCCCACACCTGTCCAAACTAGGAGGTTATTGACCCTTGATAAGTTGCGGTACGTAGGAAAATTCCCTATAGAGAAATCCCAACAACCAATGGTCCCAGACACTTCACGTTAATCCACCCCCATCCTACTTGATGTTAACTTGTAATCCACTTTTGATTCCCCATTCAGTGGCAAGACATAGTCACTCCATTCAACAGTAAGTCGTTGTGATCCTATTTAGAAATAAGCTGTAGAACACCAATCGGAGGTAATCCATTGTCAGATGAACTATGTGGACTTTGAATCCCTACCAAAGAGATATGTAGGATGTCTCTATGAGGCTCAAGTAAAAAAACCATCTTCACCCACATGGTAGTTTCTTCCCATTCACCTCCCACTTCATTCAAATGCTCCATCATCCATCGTGATTCATACACGGGCCGCCACATCCCGGTTGTATCATGCCACCTCGTACCCCATTTCCCTCAATAATAACCGAGAATTCAATCATGCGTTGGACCCCACTTCAGTGTTCCCTCATGGGGTTTCAATCATCTCATCCACTCAATTCAGTGTTTGGATCAGTCTGATCCATCTCTGCCAAATGTTAAACATGTAGAATACCCCTTTTTAAACAAGGGAAGCTAACGAAAACCTCAGAAACATTCCCATGGCATATGATTCACCATGTTTGATGTGGGATGCCTCGAGCCTCCGTTATATCGGGAAGCTCTATAATAAGGGACAGAAGCTAGACACGCTAATCCCCCAGCGTTCAGACACACCAATGATGCCCAACGTGACTACTCCCATGACCGAAGGTTTTTTCTTTGACGAGACCCCTTTGAATGTCCTGATAGAAGCAGTGTAATTAAATGGTGTGCATGATAATATGGCTCTATGAATAGTTTTACTAACAGCGTATTAAAACTATATTGGAGTCCCAGACTAGGTGACGACTTCTGAGGAGGAATCCACAGAAGGAAGAACTGATATCCCATCATCTCATTTCGATCAAGGAGAAGACTTCTTGAATAAGAAGTAGATGTTAGCCACCTTTGGAAAGTTGGAATGTAGGCCAACGATACAGACACGTGCACCTCAGAAAAAGCATCGGAAACAAAAATGGTGAACCCAACATGACGTTATTCTCCTCAATATAGAGATCAGCAGCGCCAGAGGCATCAATGGATTGATGTGGCACCAGATCCAGATATTCGGTGTCGAGTCCCGCTAATAAAATAGTTGGACTAGTGTGAAACTCACCAGAATATGTGGTAGTATAGCATTGGACATCCCATTAGGCGACGTTGTCAACATGGACCCCTCTTATCGTCCATGGAATATGGGATGGTGCCAGAGAATTGGTAGTCAATTCCTTTTTCTTTCAACTCTGATGAGTTAATCTCCCTGCTTCTCATGAATCTGGCTACAGCACCAAGGACATGATAACCCCATGCCCATTATCATAGGGGAAAGGGAAACGCCAATACAGCTGTTCCACGTGGCTTCACCTCTTCCACGATGACCTCCACATTTACGACCATTGGGCGCCTATGCCCCCTCTACTCTTCTGAGGTCATTCAACGGAGGGTAATCAATTTCCTCATGCATCGTTACGAGGAGGAGGGCATAATACCAGATAGGGATGTGGCTCACTATGATCTAGAGGCATATGTGTATCATCACCAACGCCAACCCCAAGGGCCGTGTAGGGAGCCATTTCTCCCCACACCGACATACAACCATTTCGGGAGCCTCTCCCCAGAGTGCTTCAAAGTCTCCATACCTTATGAAAATGTGGTAGGTGACATTCATCCCAACATAGTCTGAGTCCCATTTCAGGACTCCCAGCTGGGTCTTACACCTGGCCGCATCAGCGCCACCACCGGGTCCTTTCAGAAGAGTAGCATGTAATCTACGTACCCACACCACCAGCCAAGATTCGTCCGACACGATGCCAACATCAGGTCCAAGCTGAGGACGCCTTCCATGGGGCGTCAACATCAGAATCTGCTATGGCTTGAGCCACCACTGACACATATTATCAGTTCTCTACATACACTAATCATGGGAACTTATACACTGGATATGTATCGAGGCCACAACTTCCCCATTAGTTGGCTGGGTGGAGTCTCTTTGTGACCAACACAGGTAGTGGTCACCGTGAGAAAACCCGCTACAATGTCACCCTGTACGAAGGTCCACTCTGTACCACTACCACATAGAGTGCGAGTATTCCTCATGGCAGTGATGCTTTGAACGGAAACCCCTCCCATTCCCATTACACTGTGTATGGATCATCTCTCTTGCCTCTGACCACCAGTGATGGGACATTTCCCATCCTATCTCTCTTCGACGTGGGGATCCTCCCCATGTCCTCTCAACAGCTGGTGAAGGTCCTCCTCCCCTCAGAAACCATAGGGATTAAGGCCATCTTTTCTCCACCCGCACCCATCACGATGGTCCTACCCGTGTTCAGCTAGACCTTTAGAAGGACCCTCCTCATATTGAGGTTTCCAGGGAAAACAACTATGCTGGTCCTCTCCATGCTTCTCTATGTTCCATCAGAGGTATGGCCTACTCCAGTGCTATCCATGGAGGTCCTCCCCATGCCTACTTCAACAATTTTCTTGGTGCACCTCGCACCCTGGCTTTCTCATGTGGAAACCCACTCTGTCCCATCACCAGTGTGGCTGAAAGACCCCGTGTTAGAAATATTCCCTATCTCGAGTAGCTACCTAGTGGCAGGAAGTTAGGCCATCGCTTCCTTAAGAGGAATTCAAGAGAGGTCCGGACAGAGATCAGACCAGTCTGTTTCATAGACTCCGTAGTGGAGTACGACTCAGCACGGGAACCCTCCTCTTGCTTATCCAAATCAAGGTTCAGGGCAGGGATAAGGCATATTAGCCTGGTGATCTCGGAATGTGAGGTCCATCCGATAACCGCCTCCCTCCAAAGGTATATCTAGGATGATGAAAATCTGGCGACCCTATAGGTTATGGTCATGAAATAACCACCATCGTCACCAGAAGCACTCTCTACATCCACAAGAGATAACAAAGATCTATTCTGGGGACCAATTGAAGGCCAGCATTATTTCAGCCTATCACTAGTATCCCTAGCCCCAAAAATAAGAATGGGTGCTGTCAGCCTATCTAATCGTGATGTAGTCGACAGGTCGCTACACTCTTCTGAAGAAAGCCCAAGATTCGGTGGCCAGTCAGCCTACTAACCGTACTCTCCACCGGTCAACCTTCCATTCCAGTAGTGTACCTCAGTACCACTTCCTGATCCTTAGCCACCCCTAATAGAAGATTGGGGAAATCAACGGACAGACCCTAAATCAGAGATGAGGATCTTCTGGAACATCCCCACATCATACCACTTCAACGAGAGGTTTTGTCCCGTCACAGCACAAAATTTATATATAGCAGAATCCCTCACTCTAGAAGATGTTTTGTATTTCTGCTACAACCTCTAGGTGACACATTTTAGTGTTCATCACCAGTAATTGGTTTACCCTAGGACCAATCACATTTTGAAGACATCAACGAGTAATGTTTTCTAGTCGGTCTAACTGCACTCCTTGTGGCCCAGCTCCCTAAGTCACCAGGTCGACCTGAGTCCCTCCAAAAGTAATGCATCTATTTTATCAAGATACTCTAAAAAACTATCTATAAGGCTTCCCCACATATGCAAATCCAGGGCTGGGTTGGTATGTTGCCCTCGTCTTATGTTATATCTAGTGGTAGCCCGACTTGCTGGGTGATATCGAGGTCATTCCCCCAGGAAGGGTCACAGTCAACATGGATGACCTAGAGGATGAGGAGGATGAGCTAGAAAATCTCTATGGAGACTTAACCCATGAGGGAATGTCATCACTGTTGGATCTATTTGGGAGGAATACTCACCATTAACGAAAGTTACTTGGTCTCCCTCTTCCCACAAACGAATTAGTACTCAGCTGGAATCCTGGTAAGGGAAAAGAGCACGTCGGAGCTGCCAAACACTCCGACCCATCTGCCTCAGTGAAGAAGATGGAGGAAGACCCAGAGAAGGCCATATATCACCAATAAAATGATGATAAGAAGAAATTGGTTGATGAAATCCTTGTTGAAAGCGTTGTAGAGTGATGGCATGAATACAGAAATCCTAGGCTAGTACAGCAGGGGCAGAAAAAAAACATCCCCTCGGTGTACTGCCCCTAGGAATCCCTGATAATGTTGCTCCCGTGGACAAGGTTGAAGCTATAGAATAGGGAAAGAGGGAATGTTATGTCTATCCAAACCCTCCAGAATGGCACTACAATTCATGGAATCTAGCTTGGGTTCCCCAAGATTCCCTGCAAGTCTCTCCACCAACCGCTCTACGAGTTTCTTAGCCTGTTTAACATGTGGACAAACCATCCAATGCGCTTGTAGTTAGGGATCCCTGTCATGATAGGGACCACTGCATAGACGATATAATAGCATCACACATTGCTCGCCTAGAGTCATTGGAAAGGTGACAGCTGGAAATAACACCTGATTGTAAGCCATATCTGGTGTGGGTGGTGTGACAACCAGGTCCTAGTGACAACACAGGCACCCCGCCTTAACATGGTCGTCAGGTCCTGGCCCACCAGGTTCTACCAGTTGCACCCACAGACACGTGGGGCCCACCCCAGGGTCCACCCACATGCCCGAACGGGTCATCTGACTAATGACAGTCCCCACAGGCCAACACTTGTCCTTTCTAGTGTACTTTGTCCTCACTCACACACATCCTGGGAAACATCCAAGAAGGTCACCCATCCAGATCACTACTCCAGGCCAAGCACGCTTAACTGTGGAGTTCTAATCAGGTAGGCTCACAAAAAGGAAGGTGCACCTTGTGGACACGAGTCATATCATTTAGTCATTTAAACCTTTATCATTTGGGGATGTTACAACCACCCCCCCCTTTAGGGAACAATGCCCTCGTTGTGGGCCCTACATCTCAACCCAGGTAGTGCACCACACACTTATGGTTGGGTTCCTCCTCTGATACCAAATGTGACAACTGGGTCCCAGTGACAGCAGATCCACCCCGCCTGAACATGGTCGTCAGGTCCTGGCCCACCAGGTACCACCAGTTGCCCCACAGACATGTGGGGCCCACCCCAGGTTCCACCCACATGCCGGAACAGGTCATCTGACTAATGATAGTCCCCACAGGCCAACACCTGTCCTTTCCAGTGTGTTTTGTCCTCACTCACACACATCTTGGGAAACTTTCCAGAAGGTCACCCATCCTGATCACTACTCCAGGCCAAGCACACTTAACTATAGAGTTCTAATCAAGTAGACTCACGAAAAGGAAGGTGCTCCTTGTTGACACGAGTCATATCATTTAGTCATTTAACCCTTTATCACTTGGGGATGTTACAGATGGATTATATAATGGCACCCCCTGGTTTTGAGGATACCACCTTCTCCCCCATTAACGGGATGGGGGACCTGACAATTCACATGGACCACTTCAATTCAAGGTGTATGCCCATTTTAGGGACCCTATCACAACAGGAGGATTCTAAGCTCCGCTGTTTTGTTCAAACATTGGTAGGGTTGACATTCGTCTATTACAACTAGCTTTCCATCGGATATGTAACTAGCTGGGAGGACCTTCGCAGGCAATTCCTCTACCTGTTCAGTTCTGCCACCCAGAAAAACAGTATCATTGACCACTTCAAGTGCAATAAAAGGAATAATGAGTGGGTCGCAGACTTTATTTCCCAGTAGAAGGGGCTCGAATACTCTCATAACATTCCACTGACTCCGGAATAATACAGAGGATGTGCGTAGGGAACATCAAGATGAAACTAGTTCTGTCTCTAATAACATTGTACTACCCTAGGTGATTACAAGAATACTTTGATAAGGCCCAGTGCCTAGAGGAAGCCCTACAACTGGCCAGTCAGGCACGCTCGTTTCTGCCTGTGATACCAGCAAGGAGGGATGTTAGAGTCGAGCCCCCCACGGTGGCCCAAATAGAAGCCCCCAGGTAACTAGAGTTGCTACCAGGGGAACCGGCCTCATAGCCTTGCCGAGGCCCTCCACATCAGGTGTAGCCTCGGGGTCAGCAGCATATACCTCAGAATTGGAAAGCGGCTCCGCGAAATTCACCACCACTGCCCAGGAAGGACAATCAAGGTATGCCTCCTCCACAGGCCCCTCCTGATCCTCACTAGGGCTAGGCTTCGAGTCCCCCCTTCCCAGACAAGAGAAACTAGACCTACTTGTTCAACGAAAATAAGGTCCCTGGTTACTCTTGTTGCACCATAGAGCAAGGGATTGTATGCTTTCCTGAGTGCAGAAGTCCATAAGAGGAGAATATCATTGATCTCCCCAATTATTGCCCCTATCATCAGAACCTGGAGAACACCCTAACGTAGTGCTATGTGTTAAAATACTGGCTTCAAGACCTAGTCAATAACAACATATTTATGCTGTGTCCTGCCCCGACAGAAGTGGAAGGTGTCTTTGTAATGCCGGATAACATTAGCGACAACAAAGGTGAGTGGAAGCATGTTTCAAACAGTGGGTCCCTTAAGTATGATTAATGGATGCCTCGAAAAATTGTTTCCCATTACCATGTTATCATTTGAGAATTCCTAAATAATCCATAGCCTTTAAAAGTTGTGACCACTACATCTGCATCATCATCTTAGAAGACCTCTTCCCAGAAGAGCAAGCAACAACGACATAAGGGAAAGCAATGCGCCCCGCCAATGCCATCGTCGTCTCACACTCTCGGTGACTTCATGCCCCCTGAGATTTGGATTCCCACTACAATACACCCAGTGATTGATGACTCTTCTTGTGATAGTCAAGGGTATACTTCAGATAATACCCTGGAGTAGGTAAACCCCAATATGACTCCTGTTGATGGAGGGTTCCAGGAGAACCTCCCCGACATCCCAATCTGAGGTCAACGTCAGTGGAGCCGCTACCATATGGGTCGTCGGGGTACATCAGTTGGCTCCTCCATCCAGACCATGTGTGCCACTGAGAATATAAAACAATCCCATCGTAGAGCATAGCATGGGTTGCCTATTCATCTAGTGTCGTCGGGCATGCCTCCACCAACTTTTGTGTTATTGGATCAGGCCGAACTACCTCGAACTTTTCACGACCCGCCTCGCCCTACTAAAAGTTGATCCCAGTGGTCCGGTCTACATTTAGGAATTACTATCCTTTCTTCTAATAGTGAGAAATGGGATATTCCCACCACTAGTCAACTACTGGTCAAGACGGTAGGTCCCACATTACATCTAGTCCCAATGCGGCCTCCTACAAGTAGAAGATTGCACCTGATGTGAAAATATGATGTCCTCAAGCACCATGTAAGAATCCATACAAGTCATTCCATCTTTGATGCCCTTCAGTTGTCATCATATATGCGCAAGGCCCTTGTTGAGGCTTTAAGAGTCCCCCAACAATATGAGATGGAGGTAGCAATAGCAGAAGTCTTTCATGCTGAAGCAGTCGAGAACGGCTAATGCCAGGACATCATTTCGTTCTTTGGAGAAAATGAAGGCTCTCTAATACAAGGGCACATCCCCCCACAGTACATCAATGTCCAACTTAATGACGTGGAGGTTTGATGCTTTCTTGTTGAAACCGGCTCTGGGATCAACCATATCCCAACGCCGACACTACAGAAGCTAAGTTTATCTGAAGATGACCTGACTCCCTCCGATTTAAGTATACATGGATACGACAGGACCGAACAGACCCTGATCGACAAGATCTAACTGTTGACCTAGTTCAGTGGCCTAGATTCCAAAACTAGGTTTATGTTTGTCTCCCTTGACATCACGTACAATTCATTGATGAGAAAACCATGGCTCCAACTGCATGCGGCATTCCCCTCATCATGTCACTAGTGACTCAAGTACTCCCTTAATGGTCGAGTAGGCGTACTCCCGGGTGATGCATCTCCTTTTTCCACTTGTGAATCTTGTAATCTAGATTCTGAAAATTAAAATAGGAAGGAAAAATAGATTCTTCGAGTGAGTCTGAGCCCATCACGGTCGCAACTGACCCATGGGCAGGTTTTGATGACGCCTACATCATTCTAATCCACCGATTGAAGGCTACCACCCCCGACATAGGGTAATGGTTTTTTGTCTCTGGTACAGTATGGAAGCATATTCCCAAGTCCAATCGACGGTGTAATATAACCCCATACTGCTACAAAAACTAGGCTCAGGTGATCCTGGAGCCTCCTATCCTCATACGATATCAGGATGTCTACACCATAGCAACGACAAAACACCATACATGTCTGTTTCACCGGGCTGGGTTTAACTGGATCAATCCGACACACCAATATTGCTTGTATATCATCATGTGTGGCCCCTAGGGCTAAATACCATACTGGATCAGATCGACTACCTTCGTCATTATGTTTTCGGTAGTACCAGAATCTTCCTATGCAGTGACTGCTAATGTCCAGGCTAGTATCAGCCTCCTTCTAGGTTCTTCTGACCCAGAGGATGCCTCCCCCGCTAGAGACACCTCCTCCCCACGAGAAAAAGAGGATCTAGAGGATTCTCTCATGACTTTGAAGAGGGCATGTCTGCCATGGTTGATGAACTGGTACATGTGAACCTTTTTTGCGACGTAGACCTGAGACCCACATCGATCAGTGTCGCCACTTCCTTCGTTGAAAAGAAGCAGTACATTGATTTACAGAAGCATCATAATGATTTATTCGCGTAGAGTTACAACCGTATGACATGACTAGATCACCATGTAGTCGTCCACCGCCTCAGTCTTCCAGCAAAGAATCACTGGTTCACGCAGCCTCCAAGAAAGATTCACCCTTTTCAGGGTTCCATGGTCAATGCCGAAGTTATAAAAATGCATCAGATTCAACTTTTTCAAGGAGGTCCAGTATTCCAAATGGCTAGCCAACATTGTGCCAGTCATGAAATGAACATATATATCATGGTATTCATCGAATTCTGAGATCTCAACTGCCACTGTCCAAAGGACTATTTTCCCCTTCCTATGACGAAATTGTTGATCGGTGCTACAACTAGGTTTCAGGCCCTCTCCTTCATGGATGGGTACTCTCGATTTAATCAGATCCAGATGGCCCCCGAAGATGAAGATTGCACAGCTTCCAGGACACCCCAAGGTACTTTATGTTAATACGTTATGTCCTTCGGCTTGAAGAAAGATGGTGCCACCTATCAACGGGTCATGCAGCGCATATTCCATCCAATCCTTGGGAAATTGGTGGAATATTATGTGGAAGATATGGTGGTCAAATCAAGCCGGTGCCAGGACCATATCAGCAACCTTGATAATTTGTTTGGATTCCTTAGTTCCCACCACCTGAAGATGAACTCATTGAAAACTGCCTTCGAGGTCACCTTTAGAAAATATCTTGGCTTTGTTGTCAGGTATCAGGGCATTTAGATCGACCCAGAGAAGATCAAGGCCATCATCCAGATGCCTCCCATGAGAAATATTAGGGAGCATCAATATTTTCATGGTCACATAGCCTACATACACAGATTCATTTCAAATATGACTAGAAAGTGTGAGCTCTTTTCATGGCTCCTAAAGAATGGCTCCGCCTATTAGTGGGACAAAGAGTGCCAGACTGCGCTTGAGGAAATCAAACAGTAAGTGCTCCCGCCTCCGGTCTTGATGCCACATGACTTTAGAAAACCACTGATCTAGTACATGATTGCGCTCGAACAGTATCTAGGCATCATCCTCACCCAGAAGAACGATGAGGGGACATAAAACTTCCTCTACTACCTCAGCCACATTCTCTGCAATATGGAGACCAGATACTCCCCCATCGGGAAGCGCTGCTTGAACTCGTATTTCCCATGCAGATGTTGCAACACTACTTGCAGCAGCATGAGGTACAACAGATGTATCAGGTAGACCCGATGGAGTTCATTCTGAACTGCCCCATTTTGACTTTTGGTCTATCACTTTGGGTAGTTATCCTCAAGCAGTTTGACATCAGGTTCATGCCCTAGATGTCAGTCAGGGGAAAAACATTTGTGGATTTTTTAGCTTCCCATCCAACAGTCATGGACCAGCCCCTGTACAGGGATTTTTCTAATAAGGCAATCCTCTCAATAGATCCTGTCATCCCATGTTGGAATATTCACCTTCATGGTGCCTCCCGAAGCCCCACCGGTAGGACACTTAGTGATCCCAAACTCAACAGAGTAGGCCTGGGTTGTTTCTTTGTTACCCCGGCACAATCAACCCCCCTAGACTCATTCCCTTTGTCGGAAGGTAACACCAACATTGAGGCACAATATTAGGCTCTTATCACTGGCCTCGATGTAGCCATTGAGATCTATATTCCCCATTTGCATGTGAAAGGAGATTCTTAAATAGTCATCAAGAAAATAAATGGTGGATACGTCATTAGAAAGCCAGAGCTCCTACCATTGTTAGAGCGCACCCTCTAGCTAATGGCCCATTTTCCATCTCTGCCGGAAGTTACTCATATCACTTGATCTCAGAATGGTCGAGCTATTTCACTGGCTATCATGGAACATCATTTGCACAACACAAGAACGTTGATTTGATTATACTTGTTGCACACGAGAGATTCATTGCTCCTGTTACCCAGGAACACGACAACCGGCTACGAGTAACCCTTCTTACTGTCGGATCCTTCACTTTAGGACCCCCATGTTCCCTAGATGAAATAGTTGTAGCGACCCCCGACTAGAGATTCTCCTTTTTCATGTATCTAAAAAATGGTTACCTATTGGTTGATCTTGCCGAGTGCATGAAAATCTGATGTCGTGCGCTGCAGTTTACACTCCAGAGTGGTCCCAGTCTAGAGTAGATCCTTTACATGCTCGGGTCCGATGGTGATATCCTCTGTTGCATCTAAGGATTTTAGATTTCTCATGTCTTGAAAGAGGATCATTTTTGTTCATGTTGTGCCCACTGAAATGGGTAGAAGTTGTCCCATTAGATCCGGAGACTGGGGCAATTTTGGCCCTCCATGATCCATGACTACATTGAGTACACTAAGAGATGTCACGCATGCCCTATTCATGATGACTTCTTTCATCACACGTTAGATCCTCTCTACTCCACCACGTACTTTTGGTCATTCACGGTATGGGGACATGTTGTCATGAGACCATATCCACTAGTGACAGCTCGCCAGTGTAGGTTCATACTGTTCGCCACATATTTGTTTCAAAGTGGGAAAAAGCAGTTCCACTCAAGGAGGTCAAGACCCATTCTATCAATGAATTCATGAGCACGAACATCATCTACTGGTTTGGAGTCCCTAATACTGTCATCAAAGATAACGACAATGACATTTGAAAACCTGACCTGATGAAATGGTATGCCAAGTACAACATCTATTCGAACCAGACCTCCTGCTATCATGCTCAGGAAAATGGGCAGATCATGGAATTCAACAAACTCATCTCTATCGTTTTGCAGAAAATCATTGTTCTGATCATGAAAAGTAAGCTGGACAAGCCCCCCAACGCCCACTCGGATTATTAGATGATGACACGAAATTTCATTAGGGTGACCCCATATTCCCTAGTATACGAAGATGAGGTCATCCTAACCAACGAGATCTTGCTGCCTTAATTACGCACAACGGTCCATGACCAGCTGGCGCCAGATAAGGTATCCAAAATTCGTCTGGATGAATTGGAAGCACTTTGTGAGAATATGATTCATGCACTGCACAATCTGGAAAGGCATCAAAATAAGATATCTAAAGCCTTCATCAAAGTAGTTCGGTTATGCTCTTTCCAGCCCGACAATGTGGTATTGGTCCGCCGGGAACCCATAATCCCTGGCAGAAAACAACCCAAGTTGGAGCCCAAATGGGAAGGACCTTACATAAATCACAGGATTTACCCCAATGGAGTATATTCCCTGGTGACCATGGATGGTGAGTGTATAACTACTCCCACCAGTGCAATGTTTCTAAAAAAATACTTTTCCTGAGCCAGATGGTCAGGCATGACCCTTATTTGTTTGGTCATGCATGACCTTAACCTTCTGGTCCTGCATGACCCTAAATTGCATGATGGTCCGGTATGACCCTAAACTGTTTGGTCCTACAAGAACATAAATTGCTGGTCCCACATGACACTAATCTGCATGCTGGTTTGGCATGACCCTAAACACTCTGGTTCTTCAAAACCTTAAACTGCCGGTTCTGCGTGACCCTAAATTGTGTGCCAATCCCGCATGACCCTAAACTGCATAATGATCTAGTATGACTATAAACTCTCTAGTCCTACCTGACTATAAACTGTGCTTCGTCATAAATGATGCTAAACTACACCCTTAGAACTATGTATGGCTTGATTTCCATCCGTATGGGATACGTAGGAATGCTCAAGCATTTCATCTTGAGCCTAGCCAAAACTCTCCTCTTTGACTATTACCCCTGGGTATAGTTCTCATCGAGGATGTTTGCATGATATGGTGTAGGATTATTTAGCCCGACTCATTATGGGATTATAACTGTCACACCATACTCCCTCTTCCCATTCTTCTATCCTCCCACGTCCTCAGCACATTAAGTTAAATAGCATGGCCTTCAAGAACTACGTACAGCTTGATTCCCATCCTTATGGGATACGTAGGAATGCCCTGACATTTTGTCTATTAGCCCATCCCAAACACAAGATCATCCCCTTGGGTCAAGAAATATGGTGGGGTGAAAACCTATTCCCCAATTCACGTTGATCTAATCTCGATTTGGCCATACGTCCCACTCTGTGGAGACATTCAACTCTTTCATATATTGGAATAGTTATTCTTCACCCTCTCCTTTTATTGAGACTCCATCATCTTTCCCATCTAGAAGGTCCCCCGAATGGTATGGATGCTAGGAATAAGGGCTCTCTTACTGCTTTAGGCCAACTCCCTCGAGGATTTTCATACAAAAAATAGATACAAGTCTTGCATTTTGAATATGGTCAACAGTCGATGCTCTTCTGTTGTTCAGATTTAAGGTCACTATAGGGACACTATGTTTTGAACATGGTCAAATGCTTTCTAGAATTATTAGAACCACCCCATGATGTCCCAACATTGAGTGTAGTTGTTCATTCTACCTCATTGTATCTCCAAGAGACGAACTCCCTTTAGGAAAAGCTAGCTTTTAGACCCCCGTATGATGGGGAAAGACGAGGTAGGCTCCTTGTTTCCCTCACCAATCACTGCTCACTTGGGAATAGGAGATGTGATGAGGTTGTAACTATACAATAGGTCATAGGGCCTTTCTTACCGAGGCCCAGCATCAGGACCCTTGGCCTTTTCAGGCCCTCGGTCTATGTTCATTTTTATGGTTGTACGGTGTGGAATGGAATTATGACCTTATTCACATTAGGTTATTCACTAGGTAGTACACCTCCTTCTCTTAGGCAATATTACCCCTCTATTCATCCTCACTACAAGTCATCAAACTACAAACTGGTCAGGCCCTTCTGACGGAGGCCCAGCCTCAGGCCCGTTTCACATTTGGGTCCCGTGCCCAAGTTCCTATTTAGGGTTGCATGGTGTGGTATGGGAATATGTCCTCATTCACATTGTTTTACTCTCCATGCCATAAAACCCACTCATCAGGGTATCTTACCCCTATGTGTGATTCCATAACTACATGTGGCTTGATTCCCATCCACATGGGATAAGTATGAAAACCTGGACGTCTTGTTTTCGGGTCCATCTCAATTGGGAACTAGTTTCTCATACCCGTTACGCTCTTACCTCTATTTAGGACCCATGGACCGAGGTTATTTTCTTGTAATCCCACACGATGTGGTATGGGATTATGTCCTCATTTAAATAGGGTTTCCTAATCACCTTACCATGTGTCCCATGTAGCCCTTAACAATCCTTGGTCCATGTTCTAAGACCTTACACCAATATCTCATTTAAAACTATGTATGTATTGATTCACATCGTCCATGGAGACGTATAGACACCCAGGAAGTTCGCCTTGGGTCCAGCACCATATATCATAAATCTTTTTCCTCCTCATTTCTGTCGCCTTGGCCTGACCCCTTGTGGAGGACCACGTAATTTTAATTTTTCCCTGAACTAGTTTAGGATGCTCCACAGTGACATTGAGAAGCAATGTTTCCATCTCCTGATAGGTCCTGTCTAAAATAATGAATGATCCATAATCAGACCGATGCGCCCATCTAATGTGTTTCCACCACGATGGTGTAATATTGAGAGAGTTGGATTCTGTTCGAAAAACAAATCACTCCACATTCAACACTTGTGTGCCCCTAATTCGGACCCTCAATCTATTTCATGTCTAAGGGGACCTCCTAACAGTATGGATGCTCAGCCTATTTCCCAGATATTGTCTTGGGACAACAATCTGGAAGACTAACAGATGGAATATTGAGTCGGTCCCTGTGTTTCGAACATGATCAGCGGTTTGTCCTCATTTTCTATCCCTATTCTATTCTAATACAATAAGGATACTATTTTTTGAATGTGGTCAACATTTATTCTTTATTGTCATGCCACCAACACAGTGTTCTGAATCCTGGGTATCATGATTCATACCATCCAATCCCATATGTTCCAATTGATTCCAATTCCCCTAACATTACCACGTTTGGGCACAAGAGCACACAGTGAAAAAGGTAATTTGATTATTTTGAGAGCTTCAATATCTAGTCATGTCTCTCACATTTCTAACTAGAAATCCGATGGATTGTTCAATATCTGGATGCCTGAAGCATGGTTTTCACTCCAACATTTGAACTGTGGTGATAATGTGGTCATCCATTGTTTCTCACAATAGTCCCGACCCATGTGAGTGTAGGGAATGATCACTGGACACTCCGCGAATGTCACAAGAATGAACTAAACCAATACACACAATGGATCCCATGCCTTCTGTGGAATCAGAAAATCATAGGATGAATGTATGTTTAAGGGTAGGTAATTATTACAGTACCTGAGGGTCATTTCCCCCCATGGATGGGATGACCTCTTCAAAATAGCATAGCCACTCCGCCACCCTCTGGCCGGTGTCAACCAGGAGTTTTTTCCACCTACTCCACACACCCTCCCCCTCGGAAGCGATGGGGCGCAATTCACAGGCAAAAATTTTGGCTCTCTCTACATCAGTTTCAATTACATTCATCTCCTCCGAGGCTCGTTTCATGACTTCTTCTGTATCCGGCAGCTAGAATTTCAGCCATGATTCGAGCTCTGATTACGCTTCAAGGGAAGGGGAATTATCATCCACCTAGGCCTACATCCACTAAACCACGTCATCAGCCTCCTAGAACCTCTTGATCATTACCGATTTCCTCCACTGCCATCCCACACCGAGGCCACGATCATACTCCCCAATCATTTCTGCCATAATATCTCAGACGATCATGTGAGGATGCTAGGAATCCACTCCCCCAACACACAGTTCATGTTGTATCAAGCGAAATTTGTTCATATCATACCACCATAGTGTTTGGAGGTGTCATCAATGATGTTCTAGATCAGTTTCCATGATCTGAAATAGACTACTCTAATGTCCTCTTCATCAGATGTCATCATGTCCCAGTCGGCATGATTGGTAAGCTCATACGCAGGGAACTCTCCTAGGAACTATTCATCCATGCCCACATCTGGTGTTTGAGCAGGCATGGTGGGACCTGGACTATCTGATCAATTTTCATTATCAGATCCTACCTCGATGATCTCAGGTTCAGCCCCGCTGACAGTCCAATCAGTGAATCAGAGCACCACCGCTCGGTCAATTGGGACCTCTGCCTTCACGACCATTGTTATTCCACATAGAAGGACACCACCAGAAGCCTCGACCAACCATTCCATGGTGACCCATGCCATTTGAAGAACTATATTCACAAAAAGGACATGGAGGTCAGTAAACATGACTAGGGGATGATAGATATAAAATTGGTAGAGGGGACTTATAGAGATCAAATCTATGGTCCCGCTCTTTGGCTGATGTTGTCGAGACCCCGAAGCGTGTCCCCCCATATATGGTTGGAAGGTATGAAAACTCTATAGGGGTCACCTCAGGTTTCCTTTCCCTGCTGGACACAACAATAGAAGTTTTGGCTAGCATAGAAACCAAAGGTCCCACATCTACATCTACTGAGGGATAAGAACGGGTTCCGTATATAAGACTCTCCTGCACAGTTCAGATGTTAGTAAGGGGTCCAGAATGGCCTAAAAGTTAGTCTATGAAAATGGGTTTTCAGATTTTTACCTCATGGTCTTATGAGAACTCTTCAAGATCCATGCATTGGCCTCCAACATTTCCCTCCTCAATCAGGCTCCCTCTCTAGGCCTTATCTCCCCAGGGGGATCTTCTGACTCCTCCGACAGAGGGAAGTGCTCTCTCGAATCAACGGCTGACAACTAAAGATGAATAGTGTGATCAAGAATTACATTGACTAGATCTTTCATTGGATTATGAGAACCTCTGGTGTACAAAAATTCCTCCAGCTCAGTCAGATATTGTTCACCTTAATATTTGGACACCGCAAAGCCGGCCTTGATGGGGCCTAATCCCGGCAAATCCATCCCGAGAAGACTCAGGTGCAGCCACAACTCAGTGGGGCCAAGGAATTACTTTTTGAATTCCCATATGTCCCCACCCTTCGTGAAGACACCATCTTCCACCATGTCGATATGGTGCAGCCGCTTCCCCAGAGCTTGGGTGGCTATCTTGTGAAATCCTCTCAGGGGCCTCCCATATGGATAACTCAGCTCTTCTGGAATCACCATGTCGGTTGGTGCTTCCGGATCTGCTCCCACTACTTACCCCATTACTGGTGCGGTGATCACCGCCATGATAGCCCTACCACTGCGAGATTCCCATGTGCCTTCCAGCCCCGACCCTGAGGTCTGAAAAGATCAACATCACCGACATGAATGGTTGGCTGCTTCACCATTTTCATTGGGTAGGCCACCTCCCAGCTCTGGGCATATTCTTTTACCATCTCGAGGATGGTGATGAGCAGAGGAAACTCATTCTGCATTTTCCTATCTTCTGATTTGAACATGAGCCACATCTGCTTCATCATGCATAGGTTTTCATCATGGAACACCTCCTGATAGACCTGTGGGGTTAGTAACTGCATACACTAGAATTGCCTTTCAAACTGGTCTGTGGTATATGGCTCGCAGAGGGTCTCATGGTCCACCCTCGCCACCTGGACTCCACCTCGAAAGACCATGATATAGGCCCGGGGATCATCCATCCCCCGACAATAATAAGTGAATACCTCTATTGGCAATGGAAACGGGTGGAAATTGAATTCCACCACCCTCCACACCTGGTTCAAAATTGGCAATGTGGTTAGGTAGGCCAGAAACCACCCTAGAGCAATCAGGATCAATCGATTGAAGTTCAACCTGGGGGAGATATAGAGTTCTATTATTCGTAATCAACCCTGATATGTGCCACTTCCACCCATACAGAAGGTGGAATGGACCACATAACATATGTGGCCTTTTCCCCTCGCTGATATGCCACATCACTGTATAAAGGATGGCGAGCATCAAGATTCTTAAGTTGACCTACCCCCTATCGCCAATGTGGAGTCCATGATGAATGTTCTTTTCCATACTTCTATGTTGGTATCCCTTACTGACAGGATCCAAAAATAGATAAGAGCATCGATGAACTCTACCAGCCAGACTACTGGTTGTTGCTCAGTTCTGACTCTGAATCCCCACATCTTCCACTGGCTATTCTCCAATAGCCGCCAGTATGAGTGCTCCTTACTCCGAGCCCCCTTAAGGAAGGTCTAAGGCCTTGCCGAAAACTGCCTGTTTTCTGGGATGTTCAAGAATTGTTTGAACCACCTCCGGAAGTGGACATCCTTTACTGCTTCCTTGTCCTCCCCATGAAGAAGCTTCATCAGGGTCATCCCTAGCAGTGGAATTTTCTATGAATCCTCCCACACACTCATTCCGGGGAGGAATTCGTCATACATCTCCCACAGTATTGGGACCCCTGAGTTCTGGTGGACATCCCACAAGCTAACACCGACCTCCCCATGGTGTATGTGGACAGTATTGGTCCTCAATGACCATCTGCTTAACTACTCTGCCATTAGCTATTTCGGTTGATATATGTGGCATTCAAAGGCCCATGCCACCTCATACAAACCAAATCCCCTTAGTTCATCCCAAAACACCTCTCATGAAGCACCTACCCAATAATCCCATGCCCAGTCGTCTGTGATGTTTCCACCCCGGCTCAAGTTCCATTCCTCGGACAATGTAACACCCGATATTTTATGAGATATATTCATTTTAATTTCATTGGTGTCTTCAATTTTACACTACAACAATATTATCTAGTACTATAAACCACACCGTATTATCTTGAAGTATAAGCAACATTATTCTTGGCTCGAGTTACACACAATTTCATGTTGGTTTTGTGGAAATTATTCTACGCAGCAATATGTATAAATATTTTTTAATGTATAAATGAAATATGTTTTGATTATGTTATACGAAACACCAAAGGGAGGTTTCACTACACGCAGTTGTGACTTGGATCTCAATACACACAATCATGACCTTCCTCGATAGTTTGTGTTGTACACAATACGGAGTTTCACTAAACAATGATATGTTATTAATATATTATATAAACTAGCTGTTATGAATAGTAAAACCAAATTTTTGAAAATTTATAAATTTTATCTTTCAAAATGGCAATAATTTTTTGATCTAGAATATTGAAAATAGCCTAGGGTGAATTTTTGGTATTTTTCTAAAAACATTCAATTTTTATGAATAGTGAAAACACTTTGTTATTTGTTAAAACCGACTATTGATTTAAATAATAATTTATTTTATTTAATTTAATTTTAGTTCAAGAAAGATACATAATAACTATATATGTTCAATGTATTTCATTGGATTCATTTTATAATAATTTTACATATATAAAAATTTTATTGAATTTTTTACCGCCTTTTACCCA
Source organism: Viscum album (assembly GCA_963277665.1). NCBI lineage: Eukaryota > Viridiplantae > Streptophyta > Magnoliopsida > Santalales > Viscaceae > Viscum > Viscum album. Next base: position 165,308,493 of record OY728129.1, on the reverse strand, counting down.
TCTCCTAGGAGCATTCGCAAATTTACATAAAACATAATTTTACAACTTCTGTGAGTTGAATTTTAAAAATATGAGAGACACAGTTATTATCAGGGAGTAAAATGTGGTTCAATAAGATAAATATATTTTTTTTGAATAGTAAATTTTTAGTTTTTTACCACGATTAAAACTAAATAGGGTAATTAATGTTAAAAATTATATTATTATTACCCTAACACATATCATATTTCTATTGGATACAGGTAATTAGACTAGAAACAACCTTAGGATTAAAATATGACCCCTTAGGTACACTTGGATTAGATTAGGACATCTATTATTATTTTATTTAAAGAAGAGTTAAAATAGTTAAAATCAAAGTTTAATAACAAAAACATATTTATTATATGGTTATACATTAACTAAATTCGACTATAAATATTAATTAGAAAGCTAAAATTATTTCCTACATAATGGTATTTTATTTATGTTTTTTTACATTGAATAATTTAATTCATTTATGACACAATGATGATGTAGTAATCACCTTATTAATGAAATATTAAACTAATTTATGTAATAAATACCGAAATAAATGTAATTTCAGTCTTTTTATGAATTAGACTAATTTTATATGTTAATATAACATAATAGTATCGGTTAGATGAATTGTTTTTTAAATAATAATTCTGTTATATATTTATAAAAAACAAAATACCGAATAGTGTCCAAATTTACATAAAAGCGTTTTTAAAACAAGTATTAGTTATCAGTTGATATAATGGTCCTAAAAATCTAAGGATCTACCGAAATACATATATAATAATAATTATGACATTAATGAACCTATTGGGGTTATATTAAAAGTTTATAGTATTTTTATTAACTATATAGTGTAATAATACAAATGACACGGTAAAAGATAAATTATTTATCTTAGAGTTAAATCTAAATGATAAGGTTAACATGGTAACCTAAACTTTTATAAAACTTATTGGATGAAAGGATTTAAACCCATACCCACCCTAACATCAAAATAAATAAATTTGGAGTTATTATAAACTGATTATTAATTTATTATTAAATAATATTATAAGTTTCTCCTAAGATGTCCCTCACCCCTCTTATAATAGAGCACTACATATTCTCTCACATTCACTCCTCCCAAGCCATTTGGATCATCCAAACTCTGCCCAAATACCCTCTGAAAAATCCTCCCTTAATTCTAGAGGATTTACATTATTCATAAAGCCAACATAAGATGCCTTTTTGATCAAATCAAATGGGAGAACCTGAAGAAGAGGTAAATATCACAACACCAATTTCAGGTTTCTTTCTCCATCCACATCCCCTTTCTTAGTTGTTTCCATTATAAAATAATTACTCCTATATATTCTATATACTGTGATGTTATTATTGAAATGGTACAACAATCTTAGTTATTTTATCTATCCTATGATTGAAAATGTCACTACACGTGCGTAGGTATGGCTTATCATCTCCACGTCGTGGTGCATATTTTTATTCAAACATTTCATCAATTGGATGGGTATAATAATGAGTTTAAATGATATAAATAATAAATATAACATTATGAGGATTCTGTATATATGATACACCAACCAATTCTAGAGGTTTTTAATATAAAAATAATCATATTGTCGCTCGTGTGTATGTACGGACACCCATCTCCATGATACGATTAGATTCATTCTCCATGTTAACCACCCAAGAATGATTATAAAGAATGTATAATAAGTAATCATGAAATATGAAATAATAATTCTACTATATTTATGTGAATATATATGTTATTTACTTCCATTTAATTTAATACGGAAACGAAAACAACGTTCAAGAGTATGTATAGTCTACCATCTCCATGAATGGTGTATTTCATTCAATTTATCGATCTATCATATATATTTATATACTGAATATATTTTATATATAAATCATGTTTTAAATTATGGAATTTAGTAAATCAGGATATATGTAATAATTTCAAGAACAAAAAGTCGAAACATGTATGATAAGTGAAATGATTTTACAAATACCTTGATTTAACACGGAATTTACAAAAGAACGGGTAATATAAAGTCATGAATGGACCATAAATGATATAATAGAAATGAATATGATTATTTAATAAGTTAATTACATTTTATAAATCATTATACAGGAGTGTTGCATACGTATGAAGCATATCAGACCTAAGGTAAGAGATAATTTTGCAATCTCATTTTTATCTGAGAATGCTTATACGTAAGTATTTAATCGAGTTATATTTTTATCCATGTCCATAAAAAAATTTTCATTATGAGTTTAATATTATTACATGTATGTTTAAAGTCATGTTTACCCCTATTTTACTTTTACACTATTTTATAAAATGAATCATTCTTATGTTTACCATACGAGAAATTTTTTGACTTTTCTGTTAAACATACTATGAGAATGTTTTTTTTCTTATACGGAATGAATGGATTTTTATGATTTCATAAAAACTTATTTTTTTAAATCTTACTCTACATTATTTCATGGCTATTTGCAACCAAAACTTCTTCTTTTAAAATTTCATGGAATTTTTGTGAAAAGAAAATGATTTTGAAGAAGAAAGGATATTTTCCTCAAGAATTCATTTCAAGTGTTTTATCAAAACCATTTTCCATCTAATATGACATTATTTCATATGTGTATGTTTCATGTATAATGACTCTATGACTTACCTGGTTTCACTTTTTTTATGATGAAATGACATCCATTTGTTTTATATGGATTATCTTATGATGGAATGATGTTTATGAAACCCATTTTATTCTTTGGGTTATTATGAATGATTTATGTTTATTTTTTGGATCACGTAAGAATGATTTCATTATGATATTAGTGGGACCTACATCTCCCTCCAATGAATTGGATGAAGATTTATATCTCATGGTATGGACATGGATGGAAAAACAATTTAATCAGGTTCAGTGATACAGGACTGGTATGAGGAGTGATCTTGATTCAGTAAGAGACATTTTCCATAATGATGCTATTGGAAACAATGCCTTTGATACAATGGAAATCATATCAAATTCTTAATGGTTTCCGAAAATTAAATGTTTTATTCCCATGCTATTTTAACATGATTGATGTTCCTTTATGATATATGCCTTATCTACTTCCAAAATACATGTCATTTCTCAAGAATATGATGATTAGATCATATGTTCATGTTTTTGAATTCAAATGATTATGGATTGTTTTAAGTTCACTATGTTTACCCTTAATGAGAATTTGAGCTCACTTTTTTTATGTTTTCATTTCCCTAGGATATAAAGAATGGTTTTTGGTAAGAAAACAAAAGGGGTGATGTTTGTGGGAGATTTTGAAGATCATTCACCATGATTATAAGATTATGTTCTGAGTTTCCAAATACACTAAACAATTACGGTCCTTGGTTGTCTATTTTTGTTATGTATTAAGTATTTTGAAAAATTAATGCAATGACCATGTACTTCAAGATTTGGGTCTCAACTGTTGGTATCAGAGAAAAGGATTAGTTAACCATTGTAAACTAGGATCTGAAAAACTTTAGTCAGATCCCTGGAAATATTTCTACGGTATGTATAGGGATGTACCTATGGTTTAGTATTACTATAGGTTACATTCCAAGAATTATCATGACTATCATGAATAACCTAGGGTGAACCTATGGTGTCATGGATTAATGAATGTGTGATAAGTTATACATTTTTGATTATGTTGTTCCTTGTTATTTTAATTGTTTCATACACCATGGTTTTTGGTTTTAGTCAATAGAGGGAACTAGAAGGAATTGGGTCATTATTGAATCCTATGGAAAAATTTGTGACTATGAGAAATGAAATTTTTTAATACCTAGAAACAAAGTCATTGTGATTATGCCAAATCAGTCCTCGCGATATATGATTAACAAGGCAAACTTTAGTGGTATTCCTAATTTATCAATTAAGAGGAAGATGGAATTTTATGCTTATTTTCATGGTGAGGAGAATAGAGAATAGAAGATTGAGATTTCTAAAGAATGGAATAAGAACCTTGATGAATACATAAAATGGATGGGAAGATGTTATCTATGTGGGGAGAAGGGACATAGAGTGACAGACTGTTATGGAGTTCAATGTCCTATCTATGGAGAACTTAGGAATTACCCAACTCAATGCCCTAACCTAAGAGGTTACTTCTAAATGAAGGAAAGACTTCTTCCATGACAATCATTGAATATGATGGATTGATTTTTTAATGTATTGGTATTCAAGAATAATGTTGTTGAAGTAATTTTATGGTATATTGGAATATCGTTGTGTTGGTTCATTGTGGTTTTCCATAAGAATATGTTACCGATAACCATGAAAAGTGATTGAGATATTTTCGGAAAAAAGATTATATGCGCATAATGAAGGGATAAATAGAAAATTAAATGATCTCATGACTGATATAAGGACAAAGTTGTATTGTGGTTGAGTATATAGAACTATAGGGATTTTGTTATGTGGAATTTGTTAACTGTTGATAGAATTCATGTTTTCACTAAGGTTCAATGTGTATTCATTTTTCAAGAGAATACATGATTAATGTATTCACATGTTTGGAATGTGACAAACATGATATATCATATGATATAAGGATGATAAATGATGGTATTCACATGCTCCGTAGATGAAATTTTTAGTAATCGTTTTCTTTATACAAGGAGCTTGGAAAGAAGTATTTTGGATAAGCCTAAAGATTTTAATGGATTATGTTTTACATAAGTTAGTATTGATTAATGCTAGAACTTTTTTCGATATTATTTTTGGGATTCTATAATAATGTAGTATTAGAAAAAGGAAAACCTGAAGTATGGGTGACAACTCATCGCATTGGACAAGGATGTAGGAATCGAACCCACCACCGAAGTGCGATAGGCCATTACCGCCTACCACTGGCCTACATGAAGTCCCTAGTTAGTAGGAACTAGTTTTATATAATTAAGATGTATGATAGATCAAGTATAAGTATATTTTTGAAATCATATATGATTAACCTCAACATGTATGGACTTATGTATATTTAATAACTTTTTCTACCCTTTTGTTAGTGACAGAAGGAAGGACCCATCATTCTATCGTATGATCTACTAACACTTCTAGAATGACAAATTCAACTTCATTTTTTTATGAAATGCAGTGGAAATTGTTCAAGGAACGAACAACAGTGAGATTGTACAAAAATTAAGAAAGTATTTCTTTTAATTAAAAAATTATTCAACATTAGGGAAATGATCTTGAAAACAAAAAATGATGTTCTAGTTTCCTCATATTTGATGAATCAGATGGTACCTTAGATCATTAAAAATTTATGGCATTGTGATTGATGGATTTTTCATAGTCATGTCCTCTACCACTCTTCATCTAAACATTATGGTTAGATTTCTCTTCCATATCCATATTTTCACCTATATTGCTCTATGTGGAAACCCAGTGATGAGTTACATTGGGTATCCGTTAGGCATCTAATGTTCCTATTTAAAAAGATGTTTTAGTATTCATTTTTACACTTTGGGTTTCTATGATAAAAACATTCAATTAAAAAACCATTTATAACCCCTACGAATTAAAATGGAAAAATTCATTTTAAGGGGGGTAGAATGTAACACCCATAGATTTTATGAGATATATTATTTTTATTTTCATTGAAGTATACTATTTTACAATACACTAAGATTAACTTGTACTATATGAAACACTATATTAGCTTGAAGTATATGCAACACTATTCTTAGCTCTTGTTACACACACATTCAAGTTCGTTTTGTGGAAATTATTCAACGCAACATTATGTAGATATTTTGTTTAATGTATAAACGAAATAAGTTTTGATTATGTTATACGCAACACCAAAGGGTGCTTTCACTACAAGTAGCCCTGACTTGGCTTGCATTACACGCAATCACGACCTTCTCTGATAGCTTGTGTTGTACGCAATACCGAGTTTCACTAAACAACGACATGTTATTAAAATATTATATATACTAGCCATAATGAATAGTAATACCAACATTTTTAATTTTTATAAATTTTATCTTTCAAAATGGACTTCATTTTTGGATTCAGAATATCGAAATTAGCCTCAAGTGAATTTTTTATATTTATTTGGAAAACATTCAATTTTTTATGAATAGTGAAAACAACGAGTTTTTGGTTAAAACCAACTGTTTATTTAAATAATAATTTATTTTATATAAATTTATTTCAGGTGAATATAGAAAACTAATACCTATATATCTTCAATGTTATTCAATGCAGTCATTTTATAATAATTTTTATGTATAAAAAGTTTGTTAAACATTTTAACGTCGTTTAACCACCTACTAGGAGAATTTGAAAATTTAAATAAAACATAATTTCCCAGCTTTTGTGAGTTGGATTTAAAAAATCCGAGAGACGTAGTTAATATCGAGGAGTAAAATTTGGTTCAATACGATAAAAATAATTTTTGGAGAATATTAACTTTTTATTTTTTTTACCACGGTTAAAAGTAAATTGGGTAATTAAGGGTAAAAATGATATTATTATTACCCTAACACATGTACTAATTATTTTGGATAATTTTAATTTTACAAAAAACAACCCTAGGAAGAAAATATGTCCATTTAGGTCCACATGGATTAGATTATGTCATTTATTATTATTTTATTTAAAGAAGTGTTAAAATAGTTAAAATCATTGTTAAATAACAATAACATTTTTAATATATGGTTATAAATAAGATGAATTATACTATAAATATTTATTAGAAACATAAAAATATTACCTAAATAATGTTATTTTTTTTAACATTTAATAATTTAATTTATTTATGACATAATGATGATGTAGTAATTACCTAATTAATGAAATATTAACATAATTGATATTATAAACACACAAATATATGTATTTTGAAAATTTTTATGAATTAAACTAAATTTCTATTTTAATATAACATTTTATGATTTGATAGATGAATTTTTTTGAAATAATAATGTAGTTATAAATTTATAAAAAACAAAATACAAAATAGTGTAAAATGGACATAAAAGAGTTTTTAAAACAATTATTATATTATTAATTTATATAATAGTCCTAAAAATCTATGTTTCTTCAAAAAGACAAATATTAAAGTATTTATGAAATTGAAGAACCTATTGGTTATCTATTGGTAGTTTATAGTATGTTTATTAACTATATAGTGTATGAATACAAGAAGATAGAGTAAAAGTTAAATTATTTAACTAGGAGTTAAGTTTAATGATAGGGTTAAAATGGTAACCTAAACGTGTCTAAAACCTATTAGTTGAGAGTAATTATAGAAATCCCAATACTATACTTTAAAATAGTCACTTTGGATAAAATATAAACCGAATATTAATTTATTATAAAATAATATTTTATGTTTTTCCTAACGTTCCCACACCCCACTTATAATAGGGAACTCCCTCTTCTCAAACAAGAACTCCTCCCTAGCCATTTGGCTCATCCAACCCCTACCCAAATACCCTATCAAATATACTAACTTAATTCTAGAGGCCTTCCATAAGTCATAAATCCAAACTATGGATAGCTTTTGATCAAATCAAAAGGAAGAACCTGAAGAAGAGGTAAATATCTCACCACATATTTCAAGTTTCATTCTTCGCCCACTTCCTACTTATTTTTTGTTTCCATTATAAAATAATAAATCAAGTATCTTCTATATAATTTTATGTCATTAAAGAAATTGTACATCCATATAAGTTATTTTATCCATCCTATGAATGAAAATATCTCCACATGGGCGTATGTATAGCTTACCGTCTCCTTGTCGTGGTGTAGTTTGTTATTCAAAAATATCATCATTTGGATGGGTATAATAATGAGTATAAATGATATAAATAATAAATATAACATTATTATTATTCTTTATATATGATATAACATCCAATTATATACTATTTTAATATCAAAAGTATGATATTGTTGCTCGTGCGTACGTACAGACTACTGTCTCCATGATGCGATGAGATTCATTCTCCATGTAAACCATCCAAGAATGATTATAAAGTATATATAATAAGTATTAATGAAACATATGACTTAATTATGGAACTATATTTATATAGATATATATGTCATTTCCTTCCATTCAATATAACAAGGAAACGAAAACATCTTCCATGAGTACATAAGGTATACCCTCTCCATGAACGGTGTATTTCGTTCCATTTATCGATCTATCATATATAATTATATTCAGAATATATATTATATATAAATCATGTTTTAAATTTTTGAATTATTCAAATCAGGATATAAGTAATAATTTAAACAACATCAAGTTTAAACACGTACGATAAATGAAACGATTTTACCCAAAATGCTGCTTTAACATGGAATTTACAAAAAAACAGGTAATATAAATTAATGAGTGAAACATATATGATATCCTAAAAATGAAATTTATTCTGTAATAACTCAATGAAATTATTTAAATCATTATATAGGAGGTTCGGATACGTATGAAGCATATCTGACCTAAGGTAAGGGATAATTTCGCAATCTCATTTTTATTCGAGATTGGTTATACATAAGTATTTATTGGGGTTATACTTTTCATCCATGTCCATAAAAATGATTTTCATTAAGTGTTTAATATTTTTACATGTATGTTTAAAGTCATTTTTACCCATCTTTTACTCTTACATTGTGTTATGAATGGAATATTTCTTTTGTTTACCATATGAGGAACTTTTTGACTTTTTCATTTAATATACGAGGAGAATGTTATTTTTAACTTATACTGCATGAATGGATTTTTATAGCTTCATAACACCTTATTTTCATAAATCTAACTCTAAACGATTTCATCAATATTTTTAACAAAATAATTTTTTTTATAATTGCATGGCATTTTCTGAAATGAAAATGATTTTCAAGAAGAAATGATATTCTCCTCAAGAAATCATTTCAAGTGTTTTATAAAAACAACTTTCCATCTAAGATGACATTATTTCATATGTGTATGTTTCAAGTATAATGACTCTATGATTTACATGGTTTCACTTTTTTTATGATGAAATTATATCCATTTGTTCCAAATGGATTATATTATGATGGAATTATGTTTATTAAACCCATTTTATTCATTGGTTTATTATGAATGATTTTTGTTTATGTTGTAGAACACGTATGAATGATTTAATTATGAGATGGGTGGGACCTATATCTCCCTACAATGCATTTGGTAAATATTTATATCTCATGAGATAGACATGGCTAGAATGGCATGTTAATCCGGTTTAGTGAAACAGGACTGGAACGAGGAGTGAACTCGATTCAGTAAAGAAATTTTTCCACAATGACGGTCTTGGTTGAAATGCCTTGGCTACTATGGAAATAATATCAATGCTTAATGGTTTGACACAATTACATATATTATTCCCATTCCCTTTTATAATGATTGTTGTTCATTTATGATATATTCCTTATGTACTTCGATGATTTATACCATTTCCCATAATTTTGATGTTTATATTTTATGTTCATGTTTTTGCATTCAAAAATTTTTGGGTTGTTTTATGTTCCCTATCTTTACCCTTACTGAGCATTTGAGATCACCGTTTTTATTTTTTCTTTTCCCTAGGATATAAAATATGGTTTTAGGTAAGAAAACAAATGGGGAAGATAATTATGGGAGATGTTGAAGATCTTTCACCACGATTTGAAGATTATGTTCTGTGTTTCCAAATACAAAAAACTATTATGGCCCTTGGGTTTCTGTTTTTTTATATAATAAGTATTCCACAAAATTAATGTAATGTCCATGCATGTCAAGTTTTTGGTATCTAAAGACAACCCCTTCCTCTGGTTCCTCAATGTTTACTTCTGTATTGTGTGTTACAAAGGAGGAGACGTCTTCGGCCGAAATGACTTCCCATTGACATTATTCAAGTGGTTGTATAAACAATCAGCATTGACGGGTGAGAAATACTCCCAGGCATGGCCATCATCCACCTTGAACCATCGGTGCTGGCACGACATGCTCTGGAAAAAGTAATCTGGTTCATCCCAACATACTTCCTGGATGAAGACGACATCCCTCAGGCCGAAGCCATCCAAAGGCAACCTATTACACAACATGAAGTTCTTATGGCTCTCTCAAAGCAGCTGCACCATCGAAACGTAGTCATATTGGCTCCGTACCAACTCCCCCAAACCTAGACTGTTCACCATCTCATCCCTCCGGGTAGTATCCGCAAGGACCCCCAGGGCAGCTTCGTGATGATCCATTCAGTTTCAAAATTTGGGAGATTTTTGGGTTGTTTTGTGAAGCTAGTTCACGATGAACATTCACAGATAATGTTCACGAAGCTTGTTCACAGAGCCCTGCCTCATCCTTCAAACGTAGATTCACGAAGCGTAGAGATGTGGAATCCAAGACTCGAGGAATTTTCATGAAGCAGAAGTCCTGATTCACAGAGAGAAAACACAGAGTACGCTGAGATTCACGAATCGATAGTGATAATGTCCAAAATCATGGAGAAGTGAATCAAAAAAAGAGTGTTCAGGTCCCTTATTTATAGGCTGGGGACCCTTGGAGCTTCGTGGTGTGCCTGGTCTATAGTGTGCATCACGTTTCTTCCATCTGGATCTTCACTTTCCAACATGGAGAGCCCACATCATGAGATAGCTTCACTAAAGGCCAATGATTTTTGTGATTGACCCTCAAACATAGAACATTGATTTCTCTGCAGATCCATGTCAGTTGGTGTTCATTTATTGATCAAAAATGAGTGGAGGAGAAGAAGACACATAAATGGTCGCACCGTGATACTGCAAATCAAGGAGGCGATAGTGCTCCGTGACTGTCCTTGGCTGTTGCGACCCATCGCAAAGCAAGGAGGGGGTAATGATCAGCGACCGCCATTAAGGTTCACGACCTACCACAAATAAGGGAGGCGGTAATGATCTATGAGCACCATTTACATTCAAGACCTGCTGCGAAGGAAGTAGGGTGTAATGCTCTGTGACCACCCTTGACGTTCGTGAACCACCACGAAACAAGGAGGCAGAATTGCTCTAAGACCGCATTTGACGTTGTCGACCCACCACGAAGTAAGGAGGCGGTAAAGATCCATGACTACATTTGACATTTGTGAGCCACCGCAGAGCACAAAGGAGTAAACCCTCCACAAACACAAATGACATTCGTGACGTTCCATGGAGAAATAGAATTATGCATCACCTCAAATGATTGCTGCATCTCTGCACCTCTCCCTTATAAATATTGTCCCCCCCAAGGGCTTAGGCGGACAATCTGACCATTCGACTTATTAGATCCTGAATCACCCAACAACCTTCTTCTCTACGAACCATGAGCTATGTGAGGTACTTATGCTCTATGAATTGACTCAGCATGGCCTCGTTTTGATCCCCTCTTCCGAGTGGGATGCCTTTCCTGGAGCCCGATGGTCACCGTGATGGAATGGGATCCCCTAGGGGACCCGAGTCGTCGCAGAGCAGTTATGCTTTGCGAAGAACTCTTCATGTACACATGATCCACATTCTATGGCAGAGTCACTGTACTTCACCAAGCACATTTCTTCTCGATACATTGCTTCACAAGGCACCTTTTCTCAGTAAGGTAGTGCTCCGCGAATGCCCTTCCACTTCATGAAGCACCTCCCATATGAACCACTTCCCTATGATTAGGCTGAGGCATGCACATCGCGAAGCACACCCATTCTCAAGTACACTCTGCCACAAGGAGTAGCATATCATAACAAGACCCTTCCAATGAACACAAATGCTTTAAAATTCCATTAACTGTGTGACCCTCCAGGTATGCACGATGTGATATTAATGTCTCTTGGATGATACTTCCCATTGCATTGCTTCGCCTCATGCTATTTTCATAGGCAGGTTAAAGGCTATTGATTCTTTGCATATCCAAGATAACATGGACCCCTCTATGATTTTCTCCATTACACCTTCAAGATATGTCATTACATGTCCCTTCACTTTACCAAGGAGAAGAGGGTGCCAATTTGGTAAGTCCTAATGGTGCAGAGAAAACCCATCTCGTCCAAGCTGCAGGATGTTAAACTGCCATGCACCATCTTCCTCAGCACATGATTTTAAACTGGGACCTCACCCCGTGCCTCGCACGGGGGTTCCACCAACTTGGAAATTCTCTATGCACACTGGTCTCCATGAAGATGAGATCTCCCCTCATAAGGGATGATATCCAATTTATCGGAGTGGTGTTTGACTGCAGGGAAAGGGAAACGTCCTTGGTGTATACCGCTAGATTTTCATGTCAGAGGTAGCATCCAAGATCCTCTTTTCTTATTCTATCCCTAGGACTAGGGGGAAGGTGGAAATGGACACCAGACCCCTCCTTTCTTTAGTGCCAAATCTCTCTCCCGCTAGGCTATGTCGCCACCAGGCCTCCATTCATGAGTAATTACCAACCTCTTTGGGCTTCTAAAAGCCAATGTCTCATCATTGGGCTGCTAAAAGCCCGTGTATCCTCTTTGGGCTACGATCACATGTAAGCAGCACTCCACGTCCCACAGATGCACCTTTCACGATGTGATCATTGGGTCTATGTTATCTCTTGTTTTTCTCACCGAGCATGACTCACATGGGCTTAAAGTGAGCACTGACCATGATATCTTCCCTGGGAATCCAAGAGTGTAAACCCCACACATATGAACTATGAGGACATTGATCCTTTACAAGGCATGGTATGTAGGAAACCTTAACAAGGTTCATGACCACCACCCATGGGACCCCATTTTCTCCTTCATGTCGGTTAACTGAAACCCACCTGAACTATGTGGTCATTGATCCTTTCCAATGCAAGGTATGTAGGAAGCCCCCCCCCCCCGAGGTTCAATCCCACCATACATCAGACCCAAGATCCACCTTCACATAGATTCACCAAAACCTTGGGAAGCCTAGAGTGTAAGCCCCACACCCATCCGAACTACGTGGTCCTTGACACTTGTTAAGATGAGGTACATATGAAGCCTACCTGAGATGCAAGCCCAGCAACAAATGGTCCCGACTACATCACGTCGGTCCACCCCCATCCTGTATGACATAATGTTGTATTCCACTTTTGATTCCCCATTCTACGGCAAGCCGTTGTCACTCCACTAAGTGGTATGACATTGTGATCCTATTCATTGGTAAGTCATGGAACGTGAATATGCAGTAATCTGTCATCAGATGAACTATGTGGACTTTGATTCCATGCCACAAGGATATGTAAGAAGTCTCTTTGATGCTCAATCCCAAAACCATCGTCACCCTCATGGTGGTTATGTCCCATTAACCCCCAACTTCATTCAAACACTCCATCATCCATCCTTATTCTTACCCGGGATCCACATCCCATTGGGATCATGCCACCTCATACCCCATTCCCCTCAACAGTAATCGGGAATCCAATCACGCGTTGGCCCCAACATCAGTGTTCCCTTTAGGGGTTTCACCCATCTGATCCAATCTAGTCAATGTTCTGCTCAAGATGATCCTTCTCTGATGGATATTAAACTTGCGGCATGCCCTGTGTTAAACATGGTAATCTGAGGAAATCCTCAGATACACACCCATGGAATATGATTTTTCACGTTCGATGTGGGATTTCTCAGGCCTCTGCGCCCTCAAGAAGCCCTATAATAAAGGATGGAAGCTAGACATGCCAATCCCCCAGAGTCAAGACATGCCAGTGATGTTCAACATGACTACTCACCAGACTGAAGGTTTCTACCCTGACTAGACCACTTGGAATGTCCTAACAGAAGCAATGTAATTAACTGGTGCCCATGATGATATGACGCTAGGAAGAGTTTCATGAACAACGTATTAAACCTACAAGGGAGACCCGGACTAGGTGAAGAGTTCTGAGGAGAATGCATGGAAGTAAGAAACGACATCCCATAATCCCATTTTGATCAAGGAGCAGACGTCCCTAAATAATGAGCGGTTGTCGCCTTCCTTTGGAAAACGAGAATGCGGGGAAAAAAACCCATGCCCCTTGTCCCCAAATGAGACAGACACGTACGCCCCGGCGAAGGACTCAGAAACAACTACCAACTACCTATTCATTCATATCCCTAGCTATAGGATCAAAATAGTAAGTCATGTAGAAAAATGTCCCTTTGATACCACTTTGTAATGTGTCGGTTCAAGGAGCTGCCCAGAGGTTTCCCATACCCGGTTGGTCACAAGAACTAAAGGGAATTTCCACAAACTCCAGAGGATACCGACTAACAGTGAGTGCCTTGGGTGTGATTTTGGTGAAACTATTCCTCCATAGGCAGAGTAATGCAATAGAAATCAATAGATAAAAATTATGGAAATATAAATAACATGAAAAAAGTAAACAAAAGATGATTGGAAGTAACAAACAACTAGAGCACAAACATATATATATATATATATATATATGATGAATGATAACTACGTCTAGGAAATCATCAAAACAAGTAACAATGCTGGAATACATTACTAAAACCAAGAAAAAATGAAACAAATAAACTCCAGTATCATCGCAAGCATCAGCATGGTCTTATGCTCTCTAGCTCCACAAAAATCTAGTACCTAAAGAAGAAGGTCACTTTCCATTATCTATACATGTATAAATACAATATGTTTGGTATCAAAAGGATGACCCAAACAAGGTGTGAGAAAAATTCTTGTAAGAAACACCCAATGAAATTTTCATAATAACCACTGATTATATATGGAAGTAAATAAGAAAAATGAAGTATTAAATAAAGTGGTACTCAAAAGTAACCCATATTATAGGTTCAATTTCAGTCATATTCATATATCAAGAAAAAAAAATTCAAAAAAATGTTACCCTATGGGAAGTACTCATAACATAACCCCTTTGGTTCAACCAATCAAACACAAGCAACCCTTTAGGGAGTACTAACAGTCTAACCCCATGGGTTCAGCTTTAGCAAAGACTCTCTGAGAAAGTATTCACCGTCAATTCCTCTAGTGGTCGTTTATCTGTAAACTAATGAAACTTTAGAGAATATCTCAATGTCCAATTCCCCATGTGTTCTCACAACGTGGATCTACCGACACTCTTAGGGAGCACTCGTGTCCCTCTCCCCTATGGTCTCACAATGTGAATAGAAAACTGGCACATTGGGGAAGGCCTCATCATCCATTCCTCATATGGTCTACTACACCAAGTTCCCACAGCCCTTATAAGTAAATAGTTCCCATAGATGTTCAACAGACAAATCAAACCTTAAGAACTACATGGATATCAACATTCAAAACTACATGGCTAAACACATACATGCATATAACAACATCGGATAAAATCACTCCCTCTTAACAAAAATAGGAATGAAATGAAAGCATCCTAACTACAAAATCATGGGAAAACAGTCAATATAAAAAATGGGAAACAAATACATAGAATCCGAAATAACCCAATTCACATCCAAACAACTTCTACTCATGTGCACAAGGCCTAAGAGGCTATAACAGGTCTAAAATACCTAAACCTGATATACCCCATTCTAGTGTATTGGGAAATTTTGCACATAATATTCAATGACACACTTCAGAAATGGAGAAACCACCTAACTCAACATTTTACAATCGACATTGTTGTATCTTATTCATTGATTTGAACTAGAATGTTGTTGATCTATAAACAGATTAATAGGGATCAACCAATAATATATCACAAATGAGGAGGAATCCAGAAATGAGGCTCTAGAAGAAGGGAGAACTCACCATAGTGATGCCAATTCAATCGGTGGCGGTTGATTAGGAGAAAAGAAGGCAGGTTGGTGGCTCGAAAATGATTTTTCTGCTTCATTAATCCTGGATGAGATGGGATAAGAATAAGGGGTTTCTATGAATGATATGTGACCCCAGTCTGATATAACAATTAAATATGAAATTAAACAGTATGTTATTTAATGTTACATGATGTGTACATTCAGTAATATGCCCCCACATTATGCAGTCTTCAAGTCACCCAACACAGCCATGTACTCAACCGCTACACATCAAGTACACGATCACTTGCGAAAACTGAGTACATAGAGTGTACTCTAATGTTCCCTATGTGTACTCTTTAAATTTCCATATTATCTTATTTTTCTAGAAAACACTTGAAAAGAAAAATCATACCTAAAAAGAAGGTATGGGTTCTTAAAAAGAATATGAAAAAAATCAATTATATTTTGTTATGATAATGATATAAATAAATCATTTCCAAATTATAAATTTTCTTTTGAAAACAAAAAGGTTGTGGTCAATATTGTTTTATTAATATGGTATTTCGGAAAAATACTGACAACACTATTCAATAAGAAAATATTAGAGTAAAATTCACATTTTATTAGTATTGCTAATATTTTTGTGGAATTTGACATACAAAAAATATATGTTAGTTCAACCATAAACATTTATATTATTCCAAAGCTTATGGAAGGAATGGTTAGAGGGGGATAAAATTATCTCAAAAAAATGTTTTTATAGGATGATGTTATGATGAAACCTGATATGTTTGGTGTGAAATTGGGAAATAGATTCAAATCCCTAGATACTATATTTTAAATATGTGAACAACATAGTTATCTTATTAAGGATTTCCTTGTTTTGTTGCAGGCACAAAAATAAAATTCCTTATCAATACCCAGGAGCCATATGTGAAGAAATTATATTCTTATATTTTTTATACCATTTAAATACTATAAATGGATAATGAGAATGGATTATTATGAGTGGGTGTTGTTCACAGATGAAGGAGGATAAATGATGTTGAATTATGTGATAGAATTCAGAGTTATAATGGAGGAATTTAGAAATGCGGTATCTTTTATAATCAAAGGTGTTTGATCAATAGTCATTCGGAATGGAATGATGAAATATAAGAAATTATTATATTTTGATGGGTTAAAATACAACCTATTGATTATTTCAAAAATAATTATGAGAGCAACAATGTTATCTCAGAAAATATGGGTTTTGTTTTTCAAAATTTATGAACATGGAAATATTGTTACAAGAGGAGAATATACAAAACAATACATTTTCTATTTAGGTGAAATCCAAAACTATTGTTACAAGGGTATGGTTGAATAAAATTAGTTTCCGCATAAAAGGTAGGGAAAAATATATTAACGAAATAGGACATTATAAAAATGATTTGTGGATCATGAAATTTATAATATATCTAGAAAAGTTGTTAGTATTTTACCAATTGTTATAAAAGAAAAATTACAAAATTAGTGAATATTAATGATGTGATTGGATAAAAAAACACTAAAAAAATAATATTAATATTTGTTTCACAATGAGAAAATAATAATATAATTAATATAATTACATAATTAGATTCATTTATGACATTACTAATATATCTTGTGTTATATATTTGAAATAAAAGACAGATACTCTTAAATGGATTAAAAGTTTCAAGGGGAAATATGAAAAGCAATGTGGCTATTTTGTAATGAAGATGAGAACTAATAATAGTGGTGAGTGTAAGAATGTATAATTTTAATGTTATCTGGAGAATCCTGTAATTGAGAATGCATTCAGTTAACTATACAGACCTAAAAAATATGGGGTTTATAAAAGAAAAATTGATGTCTGGTTGAAATGGAGAGACAATGGTACGAGAACTAGGTGATTCTCATTACTTTTTCTCTTAAGACAAGAGTTTGTTTTTCTATATTCCAATCCAATGATTCTATATGACATTTTCATATACAACTCCCTAGATAATTTATTATGGATTAATTCAATGTTTGAAACAATTATGTGTTTTTTAAGTCTGTGTATTATAATTAATAAAGGATAAATCCATGTAAATATTGAGTATAGAGGTGAATATGGGCTTTTATGGTCAATCCTCTAGAAGGAATAGAATATAGTTGATTTGATAAAAAATATAAAGAAATTTTTATTTTGATTATGTAAATGATATTTTAATGGTTGAAGAGGACAAATAGAATCATTAAGATAAGGAATTAAAGTATAATCAGGAATGTTTTGATAACATTTTTGATAAAGATACAGAAAATTGTAATCATACTCAAGAAGAAGAATCAGACTCAGCTACTTCAACTGATTTAGTTAAAACTCATATAACTCATCCTATGATGATGATTTTAATGGAGGCATAAAATAATATTGGTGAAAAACATCAAAATGTTAAAATTAGAAGAAATTAAAAAATTAATATATATATACATATATATATTCAAATGTCGAGATGAAACATTTAAATGAATATTTTGAGGTTTTTTAATGTGTTTAGGCTATTAATAATGTTGTAGATTGGATAGGGCATAATGATTCATGGGAAATCATACCCTAATCAGATAAAAAAATGATATAGTTACAAAATTTGTTTTCAAGAATAAATTTAAAAATGTTTTTAGAATAATAATAAGAATGGAATTATTAGTGTTAAAAGGTTACTCACAAATAGAAGGTGTGAATGTGATTAAGATTTTTCTCTGGTTGAATGTTTAGAAACAATTATAATTTTACTTCTTATTTCTCCATATAAATGTTAAAAAAATCATATCTATTCAATTTTTATATTTATGTATGGGGATATTAAAGAGGAAATTTAGATTGAACAACATTATATCATTGTTGTTGGGAAAGATAAAAATTATGTGATCAGGTTGATAAAAGCCTTGTATAGGATTATTCAGGCTATAAGGTCAGGGTTATCCAAGTTGGATACATTCTTAAGAAAAGAATTTTCAATTAAAGTTATTTTGATAGAAATATTTAGATAAATGTAATTCAAGTGTTTTCAAAAATTTTAATAAATTTTTTATGATATTATCTTTGAGAGAATAATGAAGTTTATTGTGAAGGATTTTCTAAATAGATAAAAAATTTGTTTGATATGTCCAGTTTAGGGGATTGAAATAATTTATTGTGTTAAAAATTTTACAAAATAAAGAACATAAGTAAATTTTACAAGAAAATTATATTGAGGAACTTCTCAAGACGTTCATCATGGAAAACATGAAATTTGTTTCAACATTTATTCTAATTGGAACTAAGTTCAGTATATATGGAAATGGTAAGGATGTTGGTCTGAAATAATTTCACATGTTTATTGAGATATTTTTATATTTGACTACCTCAAGACCCTTCATTGATTCCATTGTTAGTTTATGTGAAATATTTTAGATTTCTCTAAAAAATCAATTTTAATTGATTTAAAAAAATAATTCAGAGAGATATTAATGTAAAATAATTTAAGAATCATCTTCGATATATTTGAATTTGTTAACTTGTTTGGGTATTTAGAGGTTGATTGGAATTAAAATTTTGATTAATGAAGATACAAATCTGGTTGAGTTTTCTTTCTATCAAAATTTTGTATTATTTGATATAAAAGGAATCAAAATTATGTAACTATTTTAGTGGCTGATGTTGACTATGTTTCATCCACTCATTCCACTACCCCTCTTCTGATGATGAAGACTCAGTAGGAAGACATACTTGTTTAATTAATATTACCTTTTCTATTGGGATATGAATATAAAAGTTAAACAAAGCTTTATAAGAATATGTTATAATACTATAATTAAAAACATAATGATAAAATTACCATTTAAGAAAATAGAATGTGGAGATAAATGATTTAAACCTAGAACTTATTCCTACATTTTAGTATGTTGATAAAAAATTCACAAATACAATAATAAATGAAAATTTTTAGAAATTTATTTTGAACATCGGTGTCAAGCCTCTTTATCATCAACATTGAGGTATTTGTTATTTCACTCCCCCTTATCTTGCATTAATATTTTGTTTTCAAGGGGAATATTTTTTTATTAATTAATCCATCTGAAATAAACAATAAATGGGGTGTTATGGGGATTCTGGGAATCCAACATGTATTTTTTTCAATAATTATAACAATATTCTGGAGTGTTTGTAATGAAAAAAAATATTATATAAAATTAAAAGAAGTGGAGAAAATATAAGGATGAAAAACTGAGGAATAATGGTGGGGAATAAAATCTGAGGAAAAAAGATAATGAAAAATAAAATGGAAGGATAATTAAGGATGAATTGTTAGGGATGAATGCTTTGTAGAAAATGATGAAGAAGAAAATATGAGGAGGAAATTTAGAGGGTGAATTATCAATAATAAAATATATTGATGATTGTTGATGAGGTTTTTTTAGTCGTTACTTTTGGACAACATCGTTTTACTATAAATTATTATTGTTTCATAAAATGATTGATCTCATGTACTCTTATAATGGTTTATAAGTAAACTATAACACAGGGTTATAATGTCTAGAAATTTATATATATTTGTTGAAAAAAATAATTGGGAATATTGTTTGGACCAATATAATAGGTATGATTATCATATTCAAGTAGGGACTATTTACATCATGGAATTATAAAATATGAAGAAATCAAATATTTTCATTTTTTGAAATATAATATAAACATCATTTACAGAACATTATACTCACACTTTTTATTATTTTCAATCAGATTAGGGATATGTTTTCAAGAAGAAATGATATTAGAACTCACCTTTAGTTTGGAATGAAATACTTAATTATGATGAGGATGATAATTGAATTCAATGCTGATCAAATATAAATCCAATAATTCATTACAATTTTTATTTCCCACAAATCATATCTATTTTGTAAAACATATGTAGCTTGATCGAAAAATGAAAGGGTATAATATGTTGATGAAAATCCTATTCAGGATTAGTAGGAATAAATGATGTTGGTGGAGTAATAGGAAGCTAAAATATTTTCCATTATAGGTTAGATGATGTTCATGATGAATATAACTGTACCAAATTCATAAATAAGTATTTCATGCAATTATGAATTAAAAGATTAATAAATTTTAAATTTTATTTAATGTGGGTCAAGATAAAATAATAATAATACTATTCAATTGTTTTATAATTATATTCAATGTAATCAGGTAGATAAAAATCAAAATCATACATCAGTTTTTTTTCAAAGAATCACGATTGATGAGTTGAAAATGATCCAAAAGTGTTGTGAAATTAGAAGTTGAATCATGATGAAAATGCTTGATTTAGCTTTAAATAGATGATATGGAGAAATCTGAAAAGCGACATCATAATGGAGAAATCAGAATGGGAATTCAAAATGGAAAAATTAAATTGGAGAAATTAGATTGATGATTTCAAAGAAAAATTAAAGAGAACATCAATCAAAAGAAGATCTTGAATTAATAGACTATTAATGATGTTTGAGAAATGTCAATGAATCATGTGGAAATTATTTTTTCAAATAAAGAACGTAATTTCATGGGGTATTGAATGAGTAAAAGAAACACCTATTACATATAGAACATCAAAGTCTCATGAAAATTAGTATAGTAGGAATCCATTTTCAGAATATCTCTTAACATATTCTGGAAAGCATTTACATATGAGGATATTACTTCATGTATCCATTGTCATTATTATTTCTAATGATATAAGAGAGGTAAGTTCTATTTTTCTAGCAGGTGAATAAGGGTTCGTGATTGTGCTTCTAAAAATAATTTTTCAATGAGAAAGATGTATAAGAATAAAAAGATATTATTTAGATGGTTATCATATTGGGATGGATAATCATTCTAGGAAAATAATATTGATTTCTCCAAAATGACGATGAATATGTTTAGATTTGTATCAACCTGAATTTTATCAATGTTATATTTTCCAAATAGACCCATTAGACATTAGTATCAAAAATGGTAATCGAACTAGATTTTCTAGACTTAGATTAAAAGACATTTAGTATTTTCTGAGTAGTATTCTGATAGATTTGTATTTTCCGTAATATGAAAATAAGTCATGGGAATCATAATTAGTATTATTACGATGTCCCAGATATTCTTACCAGTATACGGGAAAGTATGTAAGGAATAGTATTGAAAGATCAAATTTGAGAAATTGAATCAAGGAAAACCATAACATGTTTTTTAAAAACTTTTATTTCCTAATTTCAGTGTACATGATGCACATTCAATATTTAATTGGACAATGTTATACATGAGTGATACAGATTACCCAACATTTTGTAGTCCATGTAAAAAGATATTTCTTCTAGTTGATTGTGTGGTATTAGATTTTTTACAAACCATAATAAAGTTTCGATGATCTTGTTAAGTAGTAACCCCTATAAATTTATGTTTTTTATGGGTATTTGATTTATTTTCTTTCAGAAAAGGAATAAATATTAAAATGGACACAAATTTTGTTTCTAATGAAAGATAAAATAAATTAAAAACATACTATTGATTCACTCTTTCCCAACTCAGTGATACTTGAATCACGATTGGGTAATCATAGAATGCAAAGAATAAAAAATTTATTTATAATGTTGATACGATGGTTATTATATAATATTGTAATTATAATAATTTAATAGGGTGAGAAAGAAATGAAAATAATGTGAACCTTGAAAAATGTTACCTTATTTTGGGAAACGCATCTTGATTTATACCAGATGATATTATTTGATAGATTTAGGAATAATTTAAGGGTTTTAAAATTAGGGGATTGATGTTGGGTGCTTCTTTGAAATTTTTTGTATGAGCTATAATCTCAATGTGAGGTAAGGTATTGCGGGGTGATGTTTAATTTTATAAATTAGTTATAGGGAACTTCGGGAAACTCTCAAAATATTAAATTAATATTAATAAATTTTAAATATCAATGGGATCCTAATTGAGTTATTTTAAAACTTAGACGAATATGGGATGTAATCACCTCATCGAACAAATTTTTATACTTATTTAGATCACATTTTTATCCATATAATTTTGATTAAACCACCACACAACCCATTAACTCTTACCCTAAAACATGGTTTTTTTAATCTTTAATTGTTGATATAGTTACAGTAAGATGCAAAAAACCATTAATAAGCTAGGGATGACATTTTCAACATTATCACAATAATTTTTTCAAGTTTTTTATTTTTATTAGTTTTTTATCATTTAATAATATTTTACTTTTTTAAAAATATATAATTAATATCAATTTTAACAATATTAATTTATTGAGTTAAAAAAACCAATACATTAGATGACATCAAATAAAATCATTTAATACAGACATTATATGTCTATGTAATCAATGAGACATGTACAAGACATTATTTAAATGAAATATTATTTATGTTACTATTTTTAATATCATTTATTTGATATTCATTTTGATTAGAAAATTACTACATCATCATTGTTAAAGCATTTAATCTAATAATTTATTTCACAATATATGAAAATAAATTATCATAACGTAGATAAAAATATGATTTTAAAAAATACTTTTTATAGTTGATTTTATAATTTGAATAACCATATACAAAAATGTATCACATATTAAAAATTGATAATGACATATTATAACTTCCTTTGAATAAAATACTAAAAAACCTAAGCGTCATCTAATTGGATTAAAGAGGCTAAAAAATAAGAACAGGGATGGATTTTGGAGACACTCACTCATCTAATAAATTTTTTACATGTGTTTATTTAATATTATAATACTTAAAATATTGGAATATACTCAATTACATGATTTATCCTTTACTGCGATTATTTAGTAATTTACTAAATATTTATTCATATTGTCCAAAAATAAAATAGATCTATTTAAAAAATTTGGACCTTGTAATGTTAAATATGGAATCGATTTTTCCAAATTCAAATAACATAATTAGAAAAAATTAATTTGAAATTAATCCCATTTTCGGAATGAGAAAAATGTTTTTTAAAACAAAAATGATTAAATGAATGAAATAATTTTATATCTAAATTCAATGTGAAATTTATTTCAATGATATATAATACAATAAATGTCGAAAATTTATCTAATTAAACTTTAAAACAAAATAAAAATATATTTTATCATTGTAAATAATTTAAATGAGAATTTAGTTTAAAATTTAAAAAATACTTTATCATTTCTTATCAAAATATGAAACATATCAAAAAAATTAAAAATATGAATCCAAAGAAAATACTTATATTCATATTTAAAATATGAATATTATTTTGTCACATAAACTTTATAATTTTTTTAAAAATTAGAATTTAATTTGGTTCTTCATTAAAATGTTATAAAACATACATTATAATAAAATTTTGTCACATAAAAATTTCCCTTTATAAATAGATATCCTATATATTCTTTTGGATCATAAATTATATTTTAAATAATTTTTATGAATTAACTCAACAATATTTTATCTTAATTTAGTAACTAATAATAATAATTTCCATGTAAATTTCTAGGTTATAACTTATAAAATTAAATAATGGAATTTTAATAAAATATTATTGTTTGATAAAAGTCGACCTTGTTTGTAAAAAAGAAAACTCATTATTGTTCATAGATTAATATTAACATGGTGTTTCATATAGAGAATGCTATAAATAAGTAAATTTCATTAAAGAGAAAGATATTGTAAATTTATTTCTTACTACATTATCATAATTTAATTTATTAGTTTCTCCAAAATTTAAGCATGATATCAGTAGTCTAGGGTTTGATATTTTAAAATATTGAATTTTTGAAAAACCCAGATTGCAATTATGGATAATAAAAATATTATCAATAATAGGAAAACAAAAAAATAATGTTTTAAAAAAACTATGAATTTGAATTAAGTTAAAAAAGTGAAAAATGGTCTTGAATGAAAAATCTAACTATCATATTATGATGGAGAATCATTGAAAAAATGTTCATGTAAAATTTTTTGACCTAAATTCCTTAAAAAACAATTATTAAATGTTCATTTATATGATAATATATTATGATAACTTGATAACACATTTTATTATTATTATTTTTCCTAGAGTAAAATAAATCATTCATTCTCTATGAAAATTATAAAATATCTATTTTTATAAAAACAATATTATCCTTTTTTTAGCCTTATTCTATTTATACATTACTTCTTATATGGTGGTGTAATAGAAAAATCAATAAAACCTAATCCAATGATCAATTGAAAAAATTTCATAACTGGCTAACTTTTCTAAAATATTAGGATCCAACACTTTATAATGAACGACACTAAATTTACAAAATGAACATATCAAACAAAATGTAGTGGCTCATGATGATCACATACCATCCAGGTGAATATTATAATAAATTGATATACCATTAAACTTTAGTGACAACATGAATTATTCTTAATTGGGTAAATTGAACATATATAGTTAGATATGCTCCATAAATACTAAAAAAATCCATTAATGATTGCATAAACCATCTCTTCAAAAGATCATTAATCAGTATCGAGGTAGTATGTATTATCCAAATTATATTTTCCAAATAAATCATATATAGGTTGAAAAATAATTATCTCAACATGAGGATCATATTAAGGGTTGTTTTCCCCTCAATAATGTTTTTCCAAGAAAATCTACTTGACACTAAGAAATTTTTCATATCCGCCGATACCATTCAACACATTCTTCTAAATATATTATAAAAAACCACTGAATTACAATATTTATATATTTCATAACATAGTAAACATATTACTCCTAAAATATAATTCAAGGATCCAAATATATAACAATATTAATCATTCAAATTATTCTTTGTAAATAGAATAAGTATGGACTTCTATCATTCGCCTTTTCTATGGTAGATCTACATGATGATTTGGGAATTCATTAGAATTGGTCGATATATCATTGTAGTTGTAACACTAAATATCAACATTTACCTTCATACCCTTATATTATTTTTTATAGTGGCCAATTTTAATTCACATATAAAAAAATACAAATCATTTCATGTATGTACCATGGTGATTCTTTCTACAGCTATCACATGTGTGAAAATCAGTCATTCACTTTTATTTATTCTATTATTTTCTATTCCATCCACTACATCTCTTACATTCCACAGAATAAATATGAAATTGATAATTCACTCTCTATCAATATAGAACGTAAAACAATTTCATCATATGAAGAAAATGTTTGAGGCCCCAGATCCCTTTAGATATGTTCCATAAATGAATTAATGAAATAATGAATATTGTATTTAATGTTTTCTATGATATCTATAACATATCTTACCAACCATATAAAGTTACTATACTCCAACAAAATATCTTTTTCCATTTTATTTATACTATGTAACATTATTGTCAACATAATCTTTTCATCATGTTCGATTTATTTGTCAAATAATGTATCTATAAAATTATAAATTCATGGATTTTTATCTCCTAATCCTAAAAATAATTCTGAACAAATCACTAAATAGATGAGCATAATCTCTAATATAGTACACAACATGTGTAACCCTATCTATTTCACTGCATCCCAAATCTGTTAATATATTCTCCCACTACGTAATGAACTTCTTATATATAAATGGATTAACATTAACACCAAATTATTGAGGTCACTATTGAATAAAGAGATCCAAATCAGAGAATATCATGGTATAACTGGTCTCTTCTTTTGGTCATGGTTATTTTACAAAATATGATTATGTTTTCGTAATATATCCACAAATTTATTGATTGTAATTCTTACTATATGGGATATATCAGTAGGCAAATATGTACACTATCCACGAGTTACGATACCATCATTATTTATAGGTTCCAATTTTATACAATGTTACATACATGACTAATTCATAAGATAATAAAAATTATATCATTCTAAATATGAAGTAACAAATAAAATAAATTTAAAATTTTATGCAAAGATAATTACCAAATAATAAACATGGTTTCCTTGGGGATGTCATTACCTTCGAATCATACATAATGGTTCAAAAATAATATGTGAATAATCCTAACTGTATCCCTTATGAGTTTCAAAATAGTTAAGTAGTAATTCCAGTATTCTTTTTACGTAGTTACATTTGAGTCAGGCATGATTCCCATTTTCAAAGATTTTACCACATGAAACATATCTTCTAGAACCACATCCACATGTAGTATCCAGATAGGTATGTATTTCTAGGAATACCCACATAATCACTAAATTATCAATATTTTGTAGTGGGTGTATTCTTTTAATTATATTATATGTTCCACAATCTATTAATTATAAACATCATTTCCATGGTTACTGCTAAAATTACATTAATACGAAAAGTATTTTCATTACCCCAAAAGCATAGAGCTTTGGTATTCTTCTCTAATAATGGAATGAATACAATGAATAAAATCCTAATGGACCAAAAAAATTATCAGTTTTGGAACATAATATTATATATATGATACATATAATACATTATGAAAATAAACAAAATAATAACATAAGTAAAAAACTCAACATCCGTGAAACACATTCAAAGGATCCTCTTAAAAACATGGGGGAAATAAACATAATAAGGATGATAAAAAGTGACTTTCATTGGTACATAGAACAAAAGGAATAATAAATTAATGAGAATAAATATATATAGTTTGGAAAATAATTGATAACAGATGACATTTAAATAACTGGATAATGAATAATCAATATGGAAATGTAACTATATAAAAATGTGAAATTTATTAAATAAACAATGTTTTAAATTCATCTATATATATTATCATATGATAATATCATTGAAAATAAAAATAATATCTTAATTTTCTTTGAATAAAATAATTTTTTATTATATGTCATGTAGAAGGTCTATTAAAACCAATATCGTTAAGACAATTTAGAAGAAAATTTAAATCCAGGGGTATAACCCATTTGGTTTTTCTAACATATTTTTATTTTAATAACCTATTGATGGATTGAGGGATATATAATTATTTGTCCCCGCCCATCATTTTTAGTCCAACACATTTCTCGTATCCAGTAATCGATTTAATTTATAAATAACCTGCCTAATCAATATATATATTGAATAAAAATTTTGTATTTATAATGCATTACCTAGGGTGGATAAAAAACTAATGTTTATTTATTTACGAATGAAATTACTATTGATAGATAAATAAATTAATGTTTTTGTTTTATATTGAGGCCTAATTTATGCACATATCAAATCATAATTATTTAAATTATTAAAAAAGTATAATATAATATAGGAAATTATCTTCTAAAACTAATTATTTTATATTATAATTTTTTAATAATTTAAATAATTATGATTTGATATGTGCATAAATTAAAAAATTACTGCATCACCATATGGAATTCCATTAATTTAATTATATATTTCCAAAAAAATTAACATAAATTATAATGATTAAGATCAACATTTGAGATTTCAAATTAATATTTATATTCTATGTTATATTGTAAATTACTATATATAAAAATGTAACACTTACTAAATACATGAGTAGGACTTATTAGACATTATTTGGAAAAAAATACAAATTTTTTTTTAATGTCATCCAAGTGGCATCGAGAGGCCGTAGTGATGGCCCAAGGATTCTATTGCCTGATTCACAATAATTAAAATAAAAATAAGACATATTTTTATGTTTATTTTATAATATATATAATATTATATTTAACATTAATTACCTAATTTACCCTTAACCATTGTAATTAAAAAAAATACTAATTGTAATAACCAAGTTATCCAAAAATGTAGTTATTTACTAAATATGAACATTATTAATCAAAACAAGTAATATATTTTTCAAAAATCATAACAAATATTTGGGATAAATAATTTAAAATATAATCAAGTTGAAGGAATGAGAGACCATGTTTTTAATGTGACAATGTTCAAAAGATTGAAATGTTTTTATATTCAAATTTAATGTGAAAAGGAATCTAAATAAATGTATTAGATTAATCGATAAATTTTTTTAAATTATACATTAGACTAATAAAAACTAGTATTTAACTCTATAATTATATCATATGAAAAATCTATTTGCAATTAAAACATAATATTCATTAACTATTCATAAAAACATTAAAACATATCTGAAAAAATAAAACAAATTAAACCAATGTAAATATTTCAATTCCAAATTAATCAAATATCATTATTATGTTCCCTAAAATATACAAAACATTCAAAAATTGCATTTAAAATAGGTTTCCCATTAATGGCAGATAATCTCCCATTAGAAAAATATTGGTTCTTGTGCATAATATTAGGTTTACTATCAAATTAAGAAAATTAAATATATTTTATGAGTGTCAAATTATTTTAATGAATATATATTTCATTAATATAATTTATTTAATTTATTATTAAAAATACATTCTAGGAATAAAATTTTTATTTTTAAAAACATCTATTCAATATTAAATTTTTTCTTATATTAATTTATAATTAAATTAATACTAATTAATTAAACTATATATTTTAATAAATTAGTTATTAATATTCATAGCAAAAAAATTAATGGCTTAGTTACATCTTGATATATTAAAATACAATATTTAAAATTTATATTGTAGTTCAGTAAAACTCTTCATTTTGTGTAACACCATACCACTTATATATGTGTTTAGAGTATTCTTAACATGGTTTTAGGTATAATTATAGATAAAAAACAATTTAATTTTGTCTAATATAAAATTATTTTCAGTTCTTGGGGTGTTACATTAATTTTTTTATTTTTTATGTTCTTTTTAAGTTTATTGGTACTTGAAAATAATAATTCTAAAATATATTTACTATGAATTAACATTTTTAATTGTAGGTTTATTAATATTTCATAATATTTATACTTTTAACTCATTTCTAAGATAATATATGTAGTTTATATTAAAATAACATTCAACCCAATATTTTAGGTTATTTAATTTATTTAAAAATTGTAATATTATATTTCATATCAGAGGAGGTTTTTAAATTAGGAACTGAAAATGATATTTCATGTTTTTTATTACCATATCATATATTAAAATTTTGGTTTCCTTCCACCTAACAAGTTTGTGTTGTGTTTTTTAAGAATTACATGAATATGAGTTCTATATATTGATAATATGAATCAAAATTGGCAATGGAAATTAGATGGGAATTACTATGAATATTAAAGATAAATAATAAAAAACATTTATTTTCAATACATGAGTTGGAAATTTTATTAGTCATAATAGAGAGTATAATCTTTCTGAAAAAGATATTTCAACATTAATTATAGAATATAAAATAGAATTTCAACTAAATTTCAAAGGATAAAATATTTTTTCTATTATACTCAACGAAAGAATACACATTCATGTTTCTTATTTAATAAATTCTCTTTGTTATCAGGAAAAATATTTTAGTGACACAATCTTGAAGATTAAATGTTCACAAAAGATAGAGTGTTATGATGTGATCAGAGTCTATATCCTTTGATTTTCCACATGTATATTAATTTTTAAAAATGAACTGATTATTAAAATAATCAATTACCCTCTAATCATTTTAAAAAATATGCATGATGATCAGCATATTGATAAGGTTTAAGATATATTAACTAAATAATGATAATCAAAAAATGTTTTTGATTTGTGAAATAAATCACATTACTAAGATAATTCAAGATGAAATAATAGGTACATTGATTTACTATGAAATTTATCTGAAAAGTGATGTCAAAAAGGAGAGAAAGAAAAATGGATTTTCATTTCAAACTTCCAGAAAACAAAATAATAGAAATTTTAGATATATATATTACTCAAAAATCTCTAGAATTTTTTTAATGAAATATAGTGAAAACCTATTGATCGTGGAATCACAAATCTAGAAATATGGATGTTAATAAATAATATATTTAGATGATTTACCAAAAACAAAGAAAATATAAAGATGATACTTCATAACCAATATTATATGAATGAATAAAACAACGTCATATTTGACCAGACTATCCTATGATAAATTAATAACAATGGTTATATTCTATTAAATATATTGATTAAAATTTGGAAAACATGAAATCGTTGGACACATGATGTTCTTGTGAATGTGACTCTATAGAAGAAATTTCATCACATGAATGTGATAAATATTTAAAATTACTAGATTCTAATAAAATATTCCAAAATTAGAAAATTATTTAATGGATAGATTAAATAAAAAATAACTAATATTACCCTAGATTACAAATTATTTTTTGCTTTATATAATGAAATAGACACTAATGAAAAAAATTTCAATAGTATGGATAGAGACAAAAATTCTCTTTTAAATCATGATGAAATGAGGGAATATATTTCATATTATGAAATAATGTACTAAAAATTGTAAAAAAAACACCTCTATAGAAATTAATTGAGATTCCATGGTAGATGGATAATATTATAAAATTAAATATAATTTAACCAATATTTGAATAAAAAATATAAGTCATACTTTATGTTTATAATGTTTTATATAGAAAGTTTAACAACATTGTACTTATATGAGTGGAAAATCTAGATTTATATGTTATTAATATATTAATTCTGATAATTTGAAAATGAAACAAACTTATAAAAATGTAACACATTGAAGGTTCATTAAAAACATTAATATGATATATAGCTTTCTTTAAATACAAAACTGATCTCTATGAAATATTTCATATATTATATATTTTTTAACATATTCATTGAATTTATGAGTATGAAAAAGAAGAAATAAACTATGAAATTAATGTATAATTTAATTTCTAAATACTAAATTATTGATTAAATCTATGCAAATAAGAAGCCAATTTTAAGTGAAGTGGTCTTATGCTTTAAAAATGAATTTTATTCAAAAAAAAATGATTTTTATTACATTATTTTCAAATAATTATAATTAATTTAATTCACTCTTATAAATTTAAATTTAAAAAATGTACATCATTTTTTAAATCTTCATATCAAAATTAACATATGTTTTAACTATTTGATATTTTTAAAATGAAATTAAATCAATTAATTATGATGTCAAATTATGTTTTTGTACTTGGTCATAATGTGATATTTGATCCTTTTTATATATAATAATTTAATTAGTTCAATTTTAATTATTAATATTAATTCTTCTAAAATAATATATTTTTAATGCATACAAATGAAATTCTCAAAAAATTATGTTTTATTTTGTGTTACACATTTTTAATGAAATGGATCAATACCACTTTTTTATATTATATAATGGAATTTGGATACATTATTTTGTATTAAGTTGTTAAAATTGATAAATAATACATTTTTCTTTTTGTACAAAATAAATAGTAAATGTGGTAAATAATTATTACATTGGTAAGTGTAAAATTTATAAAATAGGGATAAAATAATAACATTAGGCCTCAATATAAAACAAAAACATTAATTTATTTCTCTAGTTGAAGGAATTAGACCACGTAAATGTGAAATATTAATATAAGGTAGATTGGTTCCATTTTCTAGTGACAATTAAATTTATATTATTTCGTGTAATCAAAATTCTAAATTTAATTCACTTGATTTTACTATTTATAAATTTTTTATAAAATTTTAAGAAGTGGATTAGTTTGGTTCTGAGTATTTATTTCAAATATTAAAAAAAAATTCTCATGGAATTTTAGTTACACTTTGAAGTGATGAAATTATTACAATAAATTCATACACAAGACCCATAATGTTCTTGTGAAAGGGGAATAAAAATCATATAAATGGTTTTAAAAACTATAAAATTCATATTTTATGCAAGGTTTATATTACCCCAACAATTTTAAATATAATAAAACATATTTAATATTTGTGAATTTTTATATTTGTAATTATATTATATATTTATTTCATTAAATTCAAATTATGTGAATAAATACAAAAAATAAAAGAAATGATATTTTAGGAGAAATTTTAACTTCATTAATTATTTTAAAACATATACTTATATAGAGAAATTATGAGTACTAGTGGTTTAATATTTTAATATAACTCTGTTTGTGAGATATTTTTTACCTTATATGTTAATATATTACTCTTAAAATTTAGAAACAAAATTGTATTTGTGGTTTTGGGTAAAAATGGATATCGAATGGGTGAGTAAAAATAATAAGGTTTAAAATTGTATCTAAAACTATCTAAATTTTAATTTATGATATCATTTGAATGATGTACTTGTTTCTTTATAATAAATGACATTTTGCAATTATTTTTCCTATAGTATAAATTTATATATTTTAATATTTTCAAATATTACAAGTGTCCCCATCCCATTACATATAAAAGGACACTGATTGTCTATTTTTTTCAGACTTACTTGAGATATATTACATAATAGAAATATAACCATTTCAATTCTTAACTCCCCTATACATGAATTAGATGTTCTTTTTTTCGTAATAGTTCATTCTAAGGTCCTTAAAAATGATCTAAATGAGGATAGCCAAATATGTGGAAATCCTCTTACCTGGACACTTTCAATTTATTTCTTCTTAAAACTCCAATAATTTAGTTTTATTAATTATACATTAATAAATTATGTATCGAAAATATAATAAAATGTATTTATTATTACGATATCCCCATTATGCAACCATTTTTCATCAAATATGAAGTGGAAGTTTTTCTCGTGCATATGTGTGGACTTCCACCTCTACATATTGATATAATTTATTTTACATAACCAAATTTAATTTTTTTGAATTATGATAGGTTTAATTTTATTATATTTGATAATTTTGAAAAAAATATTCTTTTATTTATATAATATCATATCAACATTATTACCGATACATTTAAAATTGCTAATGTCACTGATGCATAAATGTGGACTATCACCACCATGAAGTGATATGATTCATTTTTAATTTCCTCCTAACATTATTACTGATGAGGATATATTTATTTATCATGTACGATATATATTATTTAATAATTATTTAATAAAATTTAGAAACTAATTTCCTTTATTTATTTTCATCTATCAAAAAGTAAAAATAATGTTCATGCGTACCTATTGCCTTTAGTCTCCATAAACAGTGTAAGTCCTTTAAACTATTTATATATTTTATTAATGTATATATATTAATATAATTAATAAATACTATATTTATT
Source organism: Viscum album (assembly GCA_963277665.1). Lineage (NCBI taxonomy): Eukaryota > Viridiplantae > Streptophyta > Magnoliopsida > Santalales > Viscaceae > Viscum > Viscum album. Next base: position 165,274,495 of record OY728129.1, on the reverse strand, counting down.
AAATGGTTAAAATACTTTAAATTATCTTACCCTGATCCAATTACATTTATCAAAACTACCAAATAGAAACATTTTTCTGAAATTGAAAATATTAACACCGAGAAATGAAAATTTTAAAAATGATTTTTAAATAAATTTTAATTGAAATATTATATATGGGCAATATATGATATTATATGTATGTACATGAATTTATTAAAGAATATAATAAAATTTATTTTATTTTATTGGATTCTAAAGTGATTTCAATGAATATTGAACATGATGTATGGGGATTTCTAATCTCACTTTTATTTCTTTGAGACATATATCATATTCACCACTTGTTTCATCTTTGTGGGATATATATTACCCCAAACTGAATATAAGGATAAATTTCATTATAATTATATGAATTTAAAAATCCATTCAATGTTCTATCTTTCATGAGTTTTTTATTCTGAGATTCCTAAAGGAGTTAGGGTTTTTCTTCTCAATATAATTTAATTGAGACATATTTGATGATATGAACTATTTTGTTTTTATCTCGTGTATATAAATTCCTTACTAATATTATATAATGATTATACATATCTTAATGATATTTATTGTTTAATTTTATGTTATTCATTCCTGGGGCTTATGATTAAATTTTTTCTATTTTGGTAAGTGATTATTTTATAATTTCATTGTTTTTCTAGATTGTTTATGATTATGTTTATAATTTTTAACATTTATTGAATATTCGTCAATGATTTCATGAATTTTATTATCCAATTATTACTTCAATTTAAAAAGTTTTTCCAACATTTTTACCACTATAATAATTCAAAATATCAAATAATTATTTTAATAAAATTTGAAATAATTCTCTCTTCATCCAAATATCATTTTATATAAAGTTTTTATTTTTAAAAAATTATATTGGATTTTTTCTCAAATATATAATTATATTATATTTTCATTTTACCCAACGTTACAATTAAAAAATAATTAAAAGTAATCTTACATTCATTTTCTGAACTAGATACTTTAGAAGTGTTAACCTAAAACATGAAAGGAATCATTTTTTAACATACACTTCTTGAATGGAATACCCCATTGTTGTAAAAAATCAATGATTTCAATAATCCAATTATAATGTATATTATTATTTTTTTAAATAAAATATTTTACATAATTTTTGGGAAAAATATATTTTAAATAAACTATTCCAAAATAAAAATTATTTTCATCCTATGTAAATATTCTATAGATCTTGTAATTGAATTTTAATCTAATACAACAAAAATTTGATTATAAATATATTTTACTTGTGATATAATCCAGTGATATTAACCTTATTATTTCTCTTGATGGGTTATGGTTATGATAATGATATCTTAATGAAACCCCTTTACTTTCTATGGCCAAAGGTATGATGAACTATTGAAATATTTTATGAAACTACAATCCTTTAAATGGGTTTTGATATATGATGATTGATTTATGATATTGTGGAACACATATGAATGGATTTTCATTTTGTTATAGGAGTGCCTAAATATATATATATCCCCCCACTTTATTCATTAAATATGGATATATCCAGAGATAATAAGGAATAGAGTGGGGTGAGAACACAGTTCAGTATGGGACATTATCCGTATTGATATACTTTATAGTGAACCGTTAATAATAATAGGTTTTAATGGGGGTGAACCCAATACAAAATGATAGTTTTATCAGTTTTCTTTAACATAGGAAATTATTTTAAATGATTATCTTTATTCGAAAAATTTATTTCATAAACCAATGTTGTGCTATCAAGGCTTGTGTTCAATTATTCCTTAATGATTCCGGTCTTAATAACATCGAGGGATAATGTTATTATTCAATATTATGATTTCTGATATACATCGTTATGGGTTTTAAAAAGTAAAGATATTGTTCTCTTCCCTATAAGACCATGGTATGTTTGAGTGATCATTTATTTCTCCCTATTTTACTAATATTGATGATCTGAGCTTAAAATTTCACATGTTCTATATTCCTAAGGTTATGATAAAAGTTTTTCATTAAGTTATGTCTATAATAAGATTACTATGTTTATATATCTTGTTGGTAGAATTCTAAGATCATTTTGGAAATAATATGATTGTGTATCTGGCTACCAAAGACACTAGACCATTAATTTCCTGTAGAGTATATTTCTAAAATAAATTTAATATTCATATTTTATGATATAATATTTTTTATAATATTTATGGGTCCAAATATTTTGTATCATAGAATAGATTTGAATAATTTTTGGATATTATGATTAGTAAAAATTATGAAAACCAGAGGATATACCAATGTATAGGGGGAAATCATATTTTTTTTTCTATGAAGATATTATGTAGGTTTACTATAAAAACCTAAAATTTCTGTATTTTTTATTCTATATAATTATTTAATGATCACAAAATTTGACGGCACATGATTCTGAGTTCTGATGTGCTTGGAATGATCCATTAAAAAATATGATGATTTAAATAGTGTTCATGAGTGGTTTTCCTAAAAAAGTGCAATTACTATTAATATGGGTTCCCAGATCCGAAATGTAATGGCATTATTGCATTCAGGGTGGCGGGTTTACCATTGATGTGAATTAAGTATAGTTGGCATAGGCCTCCAGTGAGAAAACCTGAAAATTTCGTTACTGTTAATAAAATAATGAAATAAAATTATTTGATTTTTTAAATATTTATAACTCATGAATTGTGACTTAGATTTTAAATCTAGCACAACCGATGACGTCGTGAGGGTATGCTTTCCTTAGGTATATCCTAACATTGTATAGGGTAGGCCAATTTGGGATGTTAGATTGTTGATATGAATACATTATTTAATTAACGATTACTTTATTTTTAAATCCATTAACATTTAAATAGTTACTCGGATTGAAAATCCATGAGTACCGTTGAGTTCTTTGGGGTGTGTTTCCCTTAGGTGGAGACTAACCTCCACCTTCGTGAACTGAGGGTGACTGTAAATAAATTTTGATATTTTTTTAAATTATATTCAGTAAACATGGGAGAAGTGATTTAATTCTTTTGAACTAGTTCTCATATTAAAAATCCAATTGCACCATTGAATTCACATGAACAATATTTTTTTAGGTGATGCTTAAGATCATGGGATAAGGGTCAGACAAAAATGTTAATTTTTAGACATTACAAAAAATAACTCCCTGAGTTATTTTATTTTATTTCAACCATTAAGCAATAATGGTGTGTCCTAAGTGTAACATTAGGCTTGAATGGGAGTCATTTAATGAAAAGGCAATTTGTTGCATAACTGCGATGATCATAGGCTTTAATGGAATATTCAATACGGTACATTAAAGTACCACATTAATGAAACACAATGAGGGAAGTTTCATACCCATTATTTAAACAATTCGTTGGCATGGGTTTTGGAGACCCATTAGAGGAACCTGTTACGATACATCGTTGATGACTTCTTAGAAATAATAATGGAAAATCGATGATGCCATTGCGAATTTGATATGGAAAAGACAAAAAATGATGAACACCTTTGAAAGAGGACACTTCTTTCTCATCTACAGTGTCTTCTGACATGTTGAAGGTATGGTTTTGTTTCTATTTTATGTGTTTTATGATTTCATCTTGTCCTGAAGATGTCTAAATTCTACCCTTGTTATAACGCTATGATGGAGGGTGCGGACCGAACCACACAAGCCCAGACAGTTCTCCAATTTTCCAACTATTGTGTTCTTCTTGGAAACCAACCAATACGACATCAAGGAAAAATCGAGGGCCCTGCAGGGTAGGTAGTGCCTCGGATGGGCCATAAGACCAGATGAGAAATAAATTGAACCTTCAGAGAACCACTAGTGGCCCATGGAAGCTCCTCCAATGTGACAGCCGTGAGGAGGTGGCAGCACCCGAAGGTGCCCCTACGGAAAAATGGGGCTGTTGAAAATTGTTAGCAGTATTGAAGTAGATTGTGTGCTAGGGCAGAGTATCAGGAAGGAGGGTCATGGAATTGAGCCTCGATGAATGGTGGGCCTGCACCCATGGGTCCCGCTATTTACCAGTCCACATGAACCGGTAATGTGGAGCGGCACCAATATCCATCACTGATGGTGGAACCTGAATGAATGTAGTTTGTTTGAGAGGAGTGTGAACACCCGCACCTAGCTGGAAGATGATGGCTTGTGGAGTCTATCCTCCAGAAATCATACTTTCTTAGTATGAGAATCTTGTGGTTTGTTGTCAAGCCTCATAATGACCCATTGTAGATTAACTTCTTAATGACCTAGTATGGATTAGTAGTAGCATGAACCATCATGGATCTAATATAGAGCGGCCAGTCATTCATTAGTGACGTAAAAACCTTAATGAATTGGTGAATTATGAACAAGTGTTCATATTGGATTTTTGACCCCTTGTGGCTCGATGACCTACTCCCATGTATGGATCGCCGATGTACCACCCACCGTGGATCAACAACTTATGACCCATTTTGGATTTGCATTAAAACGATTCAATGCAGACTGACCATAGAGCTTCCCATCACGGATCAATGACTTACAAACCTACGTGGATCGATGAATTATGACTTTGTCTTGATAAGTGACTTACGAACCTCTCTGGATCTATTACAGAGATACTTTTTGTGGTTCAACAGTGGAAAATCACAGTGAAATAAGATAGATTAGATTTATGAATAATAATGAGTATTCTAGTTCTCTATGTAATATACATTTTGTGATTTATCTTTTACATTATTTATTGTGATTGAGATCATGCTTTGTGAGTTTTCAAATGAAAAATAGTGGAATACCATAGGGGTATCAGGTTCCATAATGTGTATTGTTATACAAATCCATGCATGGGATTCATTCGCACGTGTTGTATCTTGTGCGGACGTTCGACGTTTAAATAGAGGTGCTCAGGCGGATGGGACATAGAGATGCTATGATGGTGGACTTGGTGGCCTAGGACTAGGTGGGGCCCAGGAGGACTGAGCATGCAAGAAATACTATATTTTCTTCTAGCATTTTCACTACTCTCGTGATCTAATGTGTTTTTTTATGTGGATGTCCATCCATGTATCCTTTTTTACTATACAGTTCATAGTTATTTATGGGGTTTGTAATCTTCCGCACTTAATTTCAATGGTACACACACTCAGCCTTGTTTTAGTGTAATAATGTTTTCCCAATTTCATTGTGTTGGGATGTGGTGGGACGTTTTTGTATACAGGTTTAATGTTAATGCATTATCTTTTGGGATATTCTATTCCAGTTCTATTCATCTTCCCCTGGAATATGGATGGCAGATGTGGGGTAGTCACAACATGGGCCATGGTGGATGGGTCGTGAAAAAGTTATTTCATAATGAGTTCGGTTTTACCAAAAGAACTAAGAGTATGTATTTTTTTAATGGGGGAAATAGTGTCAAGTGTCTTGAGATTGGATTTCAGTCTAGGGTGACCATTCTTGATGCGGCGACCAACGTTTCAATACACCAGTACCTTGATTTCTATTTTCTGACTCGGTATACCAAAACACTAGTTGCATGTGTTTTGAAAATGTTTTTATCTTGATCTCATTTTAGTTCACTCACAAGGTATAACTTATTTACTGTGGTTCATATTGATTATATTTCAAGATGCCTCCACGTAGGAATCTAAATAGGATTCAAATGCAAGGCCATGTGGATGGTCTGTAGAGTGATGAGGATTCAGTACAAGGACAGTTACCCAAGATAGTACCTTCAGAATGTTTCCCAGAAATACGAATGTCAATTGGTCATTAGTTATTACGGCCACTAAAGTTGGAGGAAACATGAATGGAAAATTCCTTAAACTGGTTTTAGTGACAGATCACCCTTAGTTTCTGAGTCGATCCTGACTCACAAGAGGCTATGAACTACCTTGAGGTGGTGAAAAAGTTTCCATATAGGTAGGGATCCATTAAATCAAATGGAGGTCCTCGCTGTGATCATTCTACGTGTCTTAGAAGGGTGGTGGAATGGTTTAGATTACCCATATCTTTTGATGAGGTGAAATTTTTATAGATAGAGCTAGTGAAATTCTATCATAGAAGTGTATCATTACATAAAAATCTTAGTGGTATGAGTCCCCTAGATCTTCTACAGCTTCGGCAGGATGACAAGTCAACCACTAAGTATTTTTCAAGGCATACTTACCAATCCAGGTACTCATTGAATACAATACGCCCAGTGCATCAGAACTCGATTCTTCTGAGTGAGATGTGATTAGGGAAATCTGAGATATAACTATTCCTCGGTGTATCCCTAATTATATTAGGATTCTATAGAGAATTTTTTTGGATGAATGTAATTTGGTTGAGAAGATACATCCAGTTAATATTAGTAGTTAGAATGAAGGAAACTAATGTCATTCTTAGTGACTTGTCGTGTTAAATGTTTTGTGAAGTTGAAGTGATAGGGATAGATGAATCCACAAGGAAATATACATAGAATAGGATCTTTGAGAGAAGCATGAGGTGGTATACATTTCAACACGATACAACCACCACCCCAATGTAGTCCACAGCTGGCTCAGGAAGTTAGAGGATAGGAGAAGGGAGTAACTGCATGTGGTCAAGGAGTGTCACCCAAGGGATCCAAGAATGACTCACAGTACAGTGTCTGTCTACCACTAGCTATCGTAATAATAGGAATATGTATTAATCATTTCTTCTTGTCATGAATTTTTTTAAGACCTAGGGTTTCCAATTAAACCATTGACCTGACCCTTACGTCTTCAGATAACTATGGGAGGAGACTCGATGATCACACATATTTCGATGGTGTGATATGACCCCTACGGTGGGGTTTCGGTTGGAACCTCTTTGTGGCATCATCGAGGCCTTACAATGTTAGTTTGGTTATGGATTTTCCATCCATAGTTCATGCTCAGATTCACTATTTTAGGTAAAAAGGATGTGTTATATCCCCATAATTGGAATGGGGTTATCCCTGGTCGGTGAAAAATGAAACCCAAGAAGTACAATATAAACTCATGAATGGGAGGGTATAGTTGATCACTCTAGATTAGTCCATCCTTAACCTCATGTAAGTAAGTGTTTTGAGTTTTTAGTTCTGAAAAATAGTTGTAGAGTGTGGAAACATACTTTCAAAATACGATTCCAGGATTACCTCTCTTCAGGGAGAGGGACTTCTGCATTGACTTCTACATATGAATGAAAACCGTATCCAAAACTTATTATCGGAAGGATATCATGGAGCTCTGAGTGCTGAGATTATAGTTGGGGTCTTTTAGAGGAAGGTATTATTAAGACCCAGTGTTCGAGTTTATGTGGGTATTACCGTAACATTATACAAGTGGCCATGGAGAATGAAAACCCACTACCAAAGGGTAGAAGGGCACATAAATCAGTTAAAATGGGTATCTGTTCTCATGGATGTAAGGGTTATTGTAGAACATTCAATAGTCGAGGTAACGGTGATGGCTGGAGTTCCTCTAGGACTACAACTTTGAGATATTCTATACTCCTGGGAAGGGGAACGTGGTGGTAGACACACTCATCAGGAGGTATGGTTTATAAATAATGAGTGAGGCAATAGAGAATATAGACACTATATAGATATCCTTCATGAATAGATATGGATCAGCGTTCCTCTTGCCTATGACTGTCAGTACCCCACTCTTATATCATGTAATGGATTCAAAGCGTGTGGACATTGACTGCGAGGCTCAAGGTGCTTAGATATCCTCAGTACATTCTCATGAAGGATTTTTGATAGGTGTGGAACACCTCATCCTTTTGAGAGGATGCCCCGGGATGCTAGAGACATTATGAGAGGAGGTGTTTAGGGAATTCCACACATCCCCTTTGGCGGTACATCCTGGTGTAGAATAGAAGTACCATGACCATCAATGTCAATAATGGTTGTCAAGGATGAAGGAAGAACTAGTAGTGTTATTTTGTGATGCCTCACATGTTAGTTAGAGAATGATGATAATTAGGTTCTAGCACTATTGACCATATTTTTTACACACAAATATATTGTCCAGCTAAAAGGACCATATAGACCATTTAGGATATGCATTGGGCATGTGTCTTGGATTTTGGTTACAGTTTGGAGGACCACCTACCTTTTGTGGATTTTGTGTACAATAATAGCATTCACATCACCATTGGAATACAACTGTTTGATGACTTGTATGGGACTCTTTGCAGGTCACTACAAATAGGACAAACCCATGGGAGTTAGACCTCATGGGTCCTGTGTTGGTACGGGATACCACTAAGAAGGTTCCAATCATCCAGGAGCTGATTAATACTATACAGAGCAAGAAAACATCACATACATATAGAAGAAGGAGACCCATGAAGATAAAGGACGGAGACCATGTCTTCTTAAGGATCTCACCTTGACGATGATTGAGGGGATTTGGTTAGGGCGAAAAGCTATCTTTGAGGTTCATCAGACTTCTCCAAATTCAAAGAAAAGTTAGCGAGGTGGCATACTGCCTAACTATTTCCCTATAGATGCATAGGGTTAATTATGTTTTCCATGTGTCGCAGTTGAGGAGATACATGCATTATTCATCCCACGTCATCAACTGGGGATAGTTGGACATAACTGATGAGGCGACCTTTGTGGAGTTCTCAGTGAAGATAGATGATCGACAGGAGTATGTTCTTCATGGATGATTAGTACCTCTAGTTAAAGTTAGGTGGTGGCATGAGAACCTTCAAAAGTGCACATGGAAGTGGGAGGCTTAGAATCATGTTTGGTACCCGAATTTTTTTCGTAGACATTAATATGGCTATCAGGGACATAAATTCTTATGGTGGGGAGAATTTAAACACCCAAATTTTCTAAATAATTTTTTATTTATTATATTGATTTATTTCAACACTAAAAAATCTGACAGAACATGATTTTGATATCCAAAGTGCCCATAATGATCCGTAAAAAAAGTTTTATGATTTAAATAGCATGTGTGAGTTGTTTTCCTAATAATCTCGATTAACTAATCAATGTGTTCCCGGATCAGAAATATGAGCGCTTCGTTGCATTTGGTATGACAGTTTTACCATAGAGATTAATTAAGATTAGTTGTCACATGCCTCCAGTTAGAAAACACCAAAATTTAATTGCCGTAAAAAACAGATAAAAAAATTATTTTATTTTTCAAATTATTATTACTCCTGAACGGTTACTAAGATTAAAAATATGAGGCCACCACTGAGCTCAGGAAGGAATTCTTTCCTTAGTCAGATCCTACCATTAGTCGTCTTAGGTCAAAAACGAAATTCTGTTATTGGAAATAAATAAATTATTTAAGTAACAATTATTTTATTTTTATATATTTTAACATTAAAATAATTACATGGATTTTAAATTTGGGGGTCAAGTTGAGTTTTTTGGGGAATATTTCCCTTAGGTAGATCCTAACCTCGACCGCTATTGGTCGAGAGTGACTATTAATATTTCTGAAAAAAAAATTGGTATATTCAGTAAACATGTGAGCAATGATTTTTTTCTTTTGAAATGGTGCTTAGATTAAAAATCTTAAGGTTCCATGGAATTCATAATGTGGGGTTTTTTTAGGTGAAACATAAATTACACCAGAAAGGGTCAGGTAAAATAGTTAATTTTTGGAAATTACAGAAAAATAACTCCAAGAGTTATTTTATACTCTTTCAACCATGGAGTGACGGTGGTGGGGACGTACTGTAAGATCAGTCATGAATGGGAGTCATTTAATTACAAACAAATTCATAGAATAATCACGAAACTTTTATGTTTTAATGGAATATTCATTGTGGTTCATTAAAGAACCTCATTAATGAAACACAAAGAGGGAGGTTCCTTGCCCCTTATTTCAAAAAAAAAATGGTGTGGGTTTCGGAGACCCATGAGAGGATCTTCTAATGAAAAATTGCAGCATCTACACCTAATGAATAATGGATAATAAATGATTCCATTGAGAATTTGATCGGGAGATCATTTAACACCGATGAACACCTTCGAACACAGATCACTCTTTCACATCTGCAATGTCTTCCAATGAGTTTAGGGGGGGCGGTTATTTATATTACAATATTTTTTCAAATTTATCTTCTCAAGATTATGTTTGAACTATCTCCTTGTAATAATTTTAATGCGTACAACATGAGCCGAACCAAAAAATGCTGTAACCCTCCATCAAATTTTCATTGGATGCGTTCTTCTTGTGTGACCAAGAAACACAACAGAACAGAAAAATCGAGGGCCCCGTAGTGTAGGCGGTGTTTCAACTGGCCTGTAGGCATATACGAGAAAGAAATCAGACTTTCATAGCTCCACCAGTGACACATGGATGCTCTAGCGGGTCTGTGGTGCCAGAGGCGAGAGGTGGTGGTGTAGGCTACCAAAGGAGGTTGTGGCGGTCTCTCAATGGTCGTGAGGAGGTGGCGGCACCCGAAGTTGACCGAGTAGAGGTCCCTCTGTTGACTGATCCATTATAACAACCCATACATTACAGACATTGTTAATACTTTAAAATTGAAGCATAATTATTACAACATAAAACAAAACCATGATAGGACCGTATGGGTACAGTGTCTTTTGAAATTGGGAAACATAAACAACAGGTTCATAAATCATCTAAATTGTCTCCTTATTTCATCATATCTAGAGTCCATTTTGGAATTTCCTAGTTAATACCCTTATTTCTGACCTGGGGAAAATAGAACATACAAAACTATGATCTCTAATTCTTAGTAAGGGTAAAAAAATGAAATATCAATCATATCATATTCATAAGAACATAATATTTTGAAAATCATAACCTGCAAAAGAGCTCATAATATCATGACATGGGATAAATAATAGTTGTGAAATGTAATCACAATAATCATAACATAAAACATGAATCACTGTGTCCTATAAATATAATATTGGAAAATGATTTCACATTAGTCAAGACTCATTCCCATGACTATCATAGTGGACAAAGTCCATTACTGAACCGAATTCACTCATTGTTCCAGTCCTGTATCGCTGAACCAGATTTAATTGTTTTTCCAGCCAATCCTATCTCATGAGATATAAATCCTTACCCAATGCATTGGAATGAGATATAGGTCCCACCAATCTCATAATGTTACCATTATTATGTGTTCCACAAAATCATACAACATACATCATTTCATAACCCATATAATAGAAATGGGATTCAAAAACATCATGCCATCATAACATAATCCATATACGATAAAGGACATCATAAAAATAATTCCATAAAAACATAATCCAGTCAATATAATAATAGGTATAGAAGCAGAACCCTATACTATCTTAGATGGAATTTTTTTTGATAAAACACGTGAACTCCATTCATGAGGAAAATATCCTTTCTACATCATAAACATTTTTCCTTTCTAATCATGTCATACTATATAAAGTTAATTGAATATAAACTTGAAAACATGTAAAGGAATATTCATGGAAATAATGTTCTATGAAATCATAAAAATCCATTCATTCAGTATAAGTTAAAAAACCATTCTTCTCGTACATTGGCTGGAAAAGTCAAAAATTATCTTTAACATAAAATGAAAAAAGATTCCTTTCATATCATTTACAAAAAATTCACAAATAGGTAAAAGTGGATTTAAAATATTGTAGGGGGTTAATATTACATATTATGGAAACATGGATGTGGATGATAAATTTCCCCCAAAAAATACCTAAGTATAAACAATCTTGGATAAAAATTGAGATTGTGAGACATTCCCTTACCATAGGTCCGATAAGAATTATACGTATCCAAACCTCATGTATAATCAATTAAATAATGTCATTGACTTGTTACAAGATCTAATTCATTTTTATTATATCATATATGTCCATAAATGTATATTATTATGAGTAATATTTCATTTCTACGTGTTATTAGGGTGTTAATTGCTTTATGTTCTTATTAGTGTTTTGTCAAATAAATTCTTATTAATATTTTTAGGTTATAGCTACACCATTTAAAGAAAGGTATTAGTATAATATATATCAGATTTATTCATTCAATTAGTTTTTATAATAATGATTTAATGAAGATCATGTAGAACGAATCACATCGCACCGTGGAGACGGTAATCCGTACGTACGCACGAGTGACGATATCGTTCCCATAATTATTGAATCGTATTGGAGTGGATTATAGAATATCTCAGAATTGGTATCATGTAATAATAATCATATATTGTTATCCTTTACACCATTATACCCATCCATGTAAGGTGGTGGTTGAAAAAAGATTACACCATGGCGTGGAGACGGTATTCCGTACATACTCACACATGGTGATTTTGTTTTTCGTTGGATAGATAAAAGGTGAAATAGGGTGTTTCATATTTAAATTAACACATATGTATATTAGTGATACTGATGTTATTAATTTTTTATGAAACAAATAAATATGAAGAATTAGAGGAAGAAATAAATTTGAAAGGATCGTTAAAGGATATTACCTCTTCTTCGATGCTCCTCTTCTAAACCTCATATTAGGGCATTAATATTGGAAATTGAAGAAGAACATGAAATAGAATATGTTTATAGGGAAGTGTTGAAGAGAAATTGGCAGGGTTTGGCCAAGTTTGAAGGCTCAAAATGGTGTGAGGGGGAGATGGATGAGGTTCAATTTTATAAGGTAGGAGAGGGGCACCATTGGAAACATAAGAAATATTAATTTATAATAAATTCAAACCTCTCATAAAAACCTCCAAAAAATGACTCAACTAGAATATATAATGATATAGAGTTGTAATGTCATCAACTAATAAAAATTAGATATGTTGGGAAATTTTTTAAACATTATCAAATTGATTTAACATTATTTAATCCATTTAATTTTATTTGTGGTAATAATATTATAAATTTTAAATTGTTATAAATAATTAATTTTTTTTAATTTTCTATAACTGGATAATTTATGACATTTTGGACCATATGAAATTTAATTTATAAATTTTAAATATTTTTGTAATTTTTAAACAATTTTATAATATGTTAATTTTATAAAGTAGAAATATTTTTGATTTTGACACTATTAATTTATTTGAATTTAAATAAAATCCAAACAGAATATATGATCCAACTAAAAGATTTAATAGATTCATAAAATTTAATATTTATCTATAAAATTAATGGAGAATATTAAATAATTTATATAATATTTATTTAAATATTTTTAATTCCTCTTATTTGATATTTCAATCAATAAAATAATTTGAACATCACTATTGTGTCATCATTAATGATAATTATTTAATCACAAAAAATTCTTAATAATATCACAAGATGTAAATAATTTTATTAGATTTCATGAGGCTATTCATGTTCTATATTTTATATTGTCTATCAATAAATTAAATTTATTACACTTATATGATATGAGAGAGTGACATGTAGTCACTTTCTTTGGTTTTAATTATAATTATAGCATTATCAGGTTCAATAGTCCATGAAACGAATGTATTCTAACATTTAGGTTATATGGGTTGACATTTATTCATCCAATCAAATTTTGTAATGTGGTAGGGTAATTTTATAATCTTATTTTTACCCTTAATTACCCAATTAACCGTTAATTGTAGTAAATCAAAATTACAGTATTTACTACTCATAATGTAAAAAAATAAAATTAACCTATTAAAATAATTTGGAACCACTAGTTCCAAATATGGAATCCATTTTTCAAAATTCAAAACACGAATGTTGATGAAAATAATTTAAATTTAGTCCCTTGATTAAGAAAACATGTTTTAAAAGTTAAAACATTGTCAAAGATTGATATGTTTTTACCTATGAATTCAATGTAAAATTAATGAAAATTACATAAATTATATTAGATGGTAAAAATATAATCTATTTATACTTTAAAACCATTAAATTTTATCATTTATTCATATAAATTGTCTTAATGTCAAAAATTTAATTTTTTAAAAAAATTAGGGTTTTTTTTACTATTCATCAAAATATGAAAATTATCAGTAAAGTATCAAAAATATATCCAATATAAATCTTTATATCCTGATTCAAAAGAATAATTTTATTTTGTATAATTTAACTTATAAACTTGTCAAAAATTATATTTAAAATGGGTGTGCCATCAAAAAGCGGTAAAACTGCATTTTTGGAAAAATACATCTTTTACACGAAATATTTATTTTGTTTTCATACCTCATTCTAAAAAATGTGTAAGATGAATTAAAATGTTATAAAATTCAAAATTCATTTAATACTATTCATAAATGCTAGTTCATATAATATTTTAATTACATATCGTTGTTTAGTGAAACTCCGTATTGCGTACAACGCAAGCTATCGAGGAAGGTTGCTCATAGGTGTAACTAAAGCCAATTTGGGGTTGAGTGTAGTGAAATATTTCATTATTGTTGAATATAACATAAGAAAAAAAATATTATAAATGTTATGGTGTTACATTCTACCGCTCTTAAAATGAATTTTGACCTCGAAATTCGTCACTTCCTAATAAACAAATGATGATATCTCTCCCTCATCATATCCTCAAGTTCCCATATAGCTATTTGAAATTGGTGGTTACTCCATAAAACATTATCCATGTGAGTGGTCTTTTTTCGTAGAATATTTTCACTATGATCCAGAATCTCTATCGGCTATTCATCATAAGAAAAATCTTGCTCCAGCAGTACAACTTCTGAGCATAGTACATGTGAATGACCAGGTATGTACTTTCTCAGGAGAGATACATGGAAGTCATCATGAACTTAAGAGAGATTCGGTGGAAGCTACAATTGTTAAGCTACCTTCCAAGCACCATCCAGTATTTCAAAATGACCAATATACCTAGGGCTCAGCTTTCCCTTCTTTCTAAATCTCATTACTGTCTTCCAAGGAGATACTCCTAAAAACACTTTATCACCCACTTCAAACTCTATGTCTTTTCATTGGTTGATGACATAACTCATTTGTTGACTCTGAGCTGCTCTTATGTGTTTTTGAAAAGATCGGACCTTTTATGTCATCTCACCAAGAAGATCATGTCCTAATAGCTTTCGTTCTACAACTTCATTCCAGAATGTTGGAGTTTTGCATTTGTTTACATAGAGAGATTAATAAGGATCCATCAGAATACTGGATTGAATACCATTATTATAAGAAAATTCCACAAAAGGTAGGTGTTGATCCAATCCACTAATGAAATCCATAGATCAATCTCTCAACATGTGTTCTATTATTTGAATTTCCCTCTTGGATTGACTATCTGTCTGAGGATGATAAGTTGTACTGAAACTCAAATATGTATCTAGAGTATGATGATGTCTTCGCCAAAACATAGAGGTAATCCTCAGATCCCAATCAGATATAATGGAAAATGGTTCTCCATGAAATCTTACCAGTTTCTTTATATATATCCTCGAAATTTGATCAAGAGAGAAATACTCTCTAATAGAAATGAAGTGTGCCGAATTCGTAAGATGATCAACTATAACTCATATAAAATTATAGCCTTTGGATGGTTTAGGAAGTCCAGTGACAATGTCCATAGTGATGTTTTTCCATTTCCATTCTGGTAAGGGTAATGGTTGCATCATCCCCTTAGACTTCTATCTCTCACCCTTAATATGCTGTCAGACCAAGCATCAAGAGACCTATTCAAAAACATCTATTTTCATTCCATCCCACCAGAAGTACTCTTTCAGGTCCCTATATTTCTTCGTGCTTCCAGGGTGAATAGGGAATAAAGATCATTGAGACTCAACCAAAATTTCCTTCATTAATTCTAGGATGGGAGGAACACAAACCCAATTCCGAAACCTTATTATTTCGTCAAAATCAATGTGGAATTATAGAATATTTCTCACCTTCTTTTGTAACTCTACATCTTCTTTTTGTGCCTCTGTAATCTTCAAATGTATAGATGGTTGAACATTCTATTGATAAAGATATGATTTTTCCCAATTATTCCATGATCCATCATTTTTAAATCCTTAAATATTGTATCTTTTGTGATCCTCATCATGGATAAGCTAGCATGGTCTTGTCGACTTAATGCACCGACCACCTTGTTTTCTTTCCCAGGGTGATAATGAATTGAGGAGTAGTAATCCTTAATCAGATCCAACCTTCTTCTTTGGCACATATTAATCCCCTTTAGTGTGAAAATATACATTAAAATTTTATGATTAGTATAAATATAACAAATTTCACCATAAATATATTGCCTCCAACCCTTTAATGCAAAAATTACGGCATCTAACTCCAAATCATGGGTTGGGTAATTTTTCTCATGTATTTTCAACTATCGCGAGTCATAATCTATCACCATATCATTTTTCATGATAACACACCCCAATCCATTATTGGATGCATCACTATAGATCACAAACCTTTCGCCACTACAAGGCAGTGTGAGTATAGGTGCACTGGATAACCTTCTTATTAACTCCTTGAAATTCTCTTCACACTCCTTCGTCCAAACAAACATAACTTCTTTTTGAGTCATCCTGGTGAGTGAATAAGATAATTGAGAAAAATATTTCACAAAATGTCGATAATATCCATCCAAACAAAAAAAAACTGGATTTTAGTTACTGTTGATGGTCTCGACCATATTTTGATAACCTCTATTTTTGCTGGATCCACATATATCCGCTCTTTTTAGATTAAGTGACCCAGAAATGATACTTTTTGAAGCCAAAATTATCACTTGGTAAATCTGGCATACAACTTCTATTTTTATTGGGTCATTAATACAATTATCAACTTATCTTCATTATCTTCCTAGCTCTTTGAATTGACAAGAATATCGTCTATAAAGACTACCACAAACTGATCAAGATAGTATCTAAAGACTCTATTCATTATATCCATTATTATAATAGGGGCATTAGTAAGACCAAATGGCATCACTGTAAATTCATAGTTTCCATACCCTGTACGGAAGGCCGTCTTTGGTATATCATCCCTTTTGACCCTTAATTGATGATACCCTGAATGAAGATCAATCTTGGAAAAGTATTGAGCTCCACGTAGTTGGTCAAATAAGTCATCAAAGCATGAGAGAGGTTATTTCTTCTTGATAGTGATCTTGATAAATTCTCAATAATTAATGCAGAGTCTCATTGATCCATCTTTCTTCATAACAAACATAACAGAGTGGGTGGATCCTGAATCAAATTCCACATTAGGAAGGATAACAAGGTTTGCAAGAAGCACTTTCCCACAAACATCAATCGGAGAAGAATTATAAACTTTTGATGCGACTGTTCTGCTATTAAGAGTTGTGACAGCTAACTCAACAACTAATTGTTCGGGTAGTACGGAGATAGCCTTAGAAAATTCTTTACAAATAAAAGAGTTGGTGGATCATGAATCAAATAAAACATTTTCTTCATTAGAGTGGATGGTTAGTGTACCTTTCACAACTTTTTTATCATACTCCATAACGCTAACAGAAATTGCATGTGACATTCCATTGTCTTTGGCCGTAAGAGTTTTTAGACGTCGATCATCATAAAAAACCCTTGTATTATGGAATTTATTAGGATAATGCCCCATTTTTTTGCACTTGTAACATTGAAGTGTAGGAGGTGAATTATGTGTAGCCTTTTCTTTGTTCACATCAGTAGAAATCTTTTTCCCATCACTACAACATTCAAATGTCCGATGACCTTATTTTCTAGACATAAAACATTTACGTGTCCCTTTAAGAAAATTACCCCCATTTTTCTTTCCACACTTTGAGAATAAGAGAAAACTAATCTTATTTTCAGTTTGGTCTTTTGATATTACCTTGAATTCCATTTTCTTCTTCTTATCATACTCATATGACTAATGAGTTACTCGAATCTCCATCTCATCCATTTGACCACATTGATACATTTCCTCATAGATATTGATGTTCTTTTGGAAAAATCCCTTCTATGACATGGTTTTAAGCCACTAAAGAATCGATCGATATTACTCTTAGGTTGGATAATAATTCTGCAAGCGTACCTTGCAAGTCTTGTAAAATTTTCATTGTAGGTACCAACCGATTCATTATCCTTTTTCATTAGTTCAAGAAACTACTTCTCCATCTTTTTTTGAATAATACGAGGGAAGTTATTATTGAATAATATGTTCGTGAACTCATCCCATTAAATGGACTCAATTTTTTCTCTTTACCTCGTATTCATGATAATATTCCACCATTTTCAGATTTAGCTTCCAAATGATATACTGTGAATATGACTTTATCATGATCATGAAATTGTAGAATAGAAAATATCTTTTCAGTGGTACTAATCCAATGTTCATCCACTAATGGATTAGAAGACCCACTGAATGAATGTGGACACTTCCTTATGAAGGATTCAACAGAATGTTGTTCCTTCGTTTTCTCATTTGGAAGTCCTGTATGATTCATAGATTGAGAATCTTTTGTGAGCATGGCTACATGATTTTTTATTCCAGCTTCCATAACGTTTGGTTTCTCAGGGGGATAATCATTGCAATTCCCATCACATTCAGCATTAACATGGTTCCTTCAGGTTCTAGCCAGTGATTAATACCAAGAATCATAGTGTGAGAAACACTAATCATAACAGGAAAACCACATAATCAAGAATAAAATTTCACACTTTAGGTATTATCATAGGTTATTCATGGCCATTTCTAAAGCACTAATATTGAGTTATATGCGTAGAAATAGCCGTAGGGTTCTTATAAGCCTTTACATCCTAGTTTCCAAAGGATTACTATAACCTCCCTATCCTACCAACTATAACGACCCATACTTTACATATATTGTTATTAATTTAGAATTGAAACATACTTATTACATTATATAAAAAAATTATGATAGGACCATATAGGTATAATGTCTTTATAAACTAAGAAACATAAACAACTGGTTCATAAATCATCTACATTGTCTCCCGCTTATTTCATCATATATAGAGTTCCTTTTGGAATATCCTACTTAATACCCATCTTCCCCACCCGGGGAATCGAAAACATACAAAAGGGTGAGCTCAAATTCCCAGTAAGGGTAAACAAATGAAATATCAATCATATCATATTCGTAAGAACATAGAATTTTGAAAATCTTAACCAGCAAAATAGAACATAATATCATGAAATAGGATACATCATAGTAGTGAAATGTAATCCCAATAATCATAACATAAAACAAGAAACATTGTGGCATACACACATAATCATTGAAAATCATTTCATATTAGTCAAGACTCATTGCCAATACCATCATAGTGGACAATGTCCATTACTGAACCGAGTTCACTCCTCATTCCAGTCTTGTATCACTGAATCAGATTAACATGTTGTTCCAAAACTGTCCATCTCAAGATAAATAAATCATTTCTCAATGCATTGGAGGGAGAAATAGGTCCCACCCATCTCATAATAAAACCATTCTTATGTGTTCCACAAAATCATAATTCATACATCATAGCATAACTCATGTAATAGAAAACAGATTCTTAAATATCATACCATTATAACATAATCCATATACGATAAAAGACTTCATAAAAATAATTACATCATAACATATTCAAAACAATGTTATAATAGGGATAGAAACATAACCCTATATTATCTTAGAAGGAAAATAATTTTGATAATAAACTTTAACTCCATTATTGGTGAAAATATAATTTCTAATTCATTAATATTTTTACTTTCTCATCATGTCATACTAAAAGAAGATAAATGAAAATAAAATTGAAAACATGTAAAGGAATCTTCCTGGAAATAATGTTCTGTGAAATCATAAAAATTCGTCCATGCCGTATAAGTTAAAAAAACATTCTTCTAGTACTTTGGTCAGAAAATTCAAAAATCATCTCATACTGAAAACAACAAAAGATTCCGTACATATATTTTACAAAAAAATCACCAATAGGTAAAATTGGATTTAAAATATTGTAGGGGGATAATATTACATATTGAGGAAACATGGATGTTGATGATAAATATTCCCCAGTAAATACTAAAGTATAATCAATCTCTAATAAAATTTGAGATTGGGATATTTTTTCCCTTTACATTAGGCCTGATATGCTTTATAATTAACCAAACCATTAGTATAATCATTTAAATAATTTCATTGACTTATTCTAGAATCATATTAATTGTTATTATATCATATATTTCCATATTCTTATCTTCTTATGAGTAATATTTCATTGCAACTTGTTATTCGGTTGTTAACTGCATTATGTTCTTATGGGTGTTTAGTCAAATAAATTCTTATTCATACTGTTATGTTATATCTACAACATTTATAGAATGGTATTAGTATTATATATATCAGATTTATTCATTCATTTCATTTATATAATCATTGTTTAATGATGATCATGTAGAAAAAATCACATTGCACCGTGGAGATGGTAAGTCGTACATACGCATGAGTGACGATATCCTTCCCATAATTATTGAATGGTATTATAGTGGATGATAGAATATCATAGATTTAGTATCATGTTATAATAATCATATATAGTTATTCTTTACACCATTATAACCATCAAAGTAAGGTGGCGGTGGAAAAAAGATTACACCACGGTGTAGAGACGGTATTCCGTACGTAAGAACCCACAGTGATTTCGGTTTCTGTAGGATGGATAGAAGATGAAATAGATTCATTCCTTATATATAATAATACATTAATATATTAGTGATAATGATGTTATTAATTTATGATGAAAAAAATAATGGATAATAAGTAGAATATGAAATAAATTTGAAAGGATCGGTAATGGATATTACCTCTTCATCGACGCGCCTCTTCTAAACCTACTCTTAGGGAACTAAAGTTGTTCTTTGAAAAATTACAGGACCAATAGAATTTTTATAGGTAAGTTGATAAGAGGAATTTTAAGGGGTTGGCCGAGCATGAATTCTCAAAAATTTTTGAGGAGGAGAGGGAGGATGTTCCCTTTTATAAGGGAGGAGAGGGGCACCTTTAGAAAATTAAGAAATATTATATTATAATGATTTCCAACCCCACTTAAAATCACAAAAAATGACTCAATTGGATGATGAGAAAAGATAGGGTCGTACTCTCTTCAACCAATAAAATTTAGACAAGTTGTGAATTTATTTTAAACCTTATCAAATTGGTTTATCCTTATTTAATCAATTTAATTTTATTTATGGTAAGAATATTCTAAATTTTATATTATTATAAATAATTACCTATGTGTTTTGAATTGTCTATAACTAGGTATTTTATGACATTTTAGATCATATAAATTTTAATTTATAATTTTTAAATATTTTGTGATTTTAAACACTTTTATAATATTTTATTTTTATAAAATAACAATAGTGTTGATTTTGACACGATTCATTAATTTGAATTTAAATAAAATCCATACCGAAGATATGTTGGAAATAAAAGGTTAAATACATTCATGACATGTCATATTTGTCTATAAAATTCAATGATCACATCAAATAGGTCATATAATATTTATTGTAATAATTCTAAAACCATTTATTTGATATTTCAATCAATAAAATAATTACAAAATCATTATTGTGTCATCATTAATTATTCTTATTTAATCCAAAACAATTCTTAATAAATTCAAATGATGTAGATAACTATATTAAATTTCATGAGACTGTACATGTTTGAGGTTTGATGGAGTCTATCACTATGTTAAAATTATTACACTTATAAGATATGAGAGAGTGACAAGTTGTCATTTTCATTGGTTTTAATAAAAATTAGATCATTTTCAGGGTCAACAGTCAATGAAATGAATATAGTCCGATGCAAAGCTAATATGAGTAAACTTTTATTCATCCAATAAAATTTTGGTAGGTGGTAGGGTAATTTTATAATCTTATTTTTACCCATAATTACCCGATTTACCTTTAATTGTAGTAAAAAAAAATTACCGTAGTAACTATTCATAATGTCAAAAAACCTAAAGTAACCTATTAACAAAATTTGGAGTAATTGAATTAAAATATGGAATTAATTTCTCAAAATTCAGAACATATAAGTTTTAGTAATTAATTTAAAATTATTCCTATTGTTAAGAAAACAGGTTTTAAAAGTTAATACATTGTTAAATAATGAAATGTTTTTACCAATGAATTCAATTTAAAATTAATGGAAATGACATAAATTATATTAAATTATAAAAATATATTTTATTTATAATTTAAAACAATTAAATTTTATCATTTAAAAACATAAATTATCTTGATGAAAAATGTTGTTTTTAAGAAAAATATTGTGTATTTTTACTATTCATAAAATATTAAATTTATCAAAAAAGTATGAAAATTATATCCAATGTAAAATTTCATATCTTGATTCAAAAGAAGAATATTATTTTTTAAAATTTTACTTATAAACTTCTCAAAAATAAAATTTAAAATGGGTGCGCCATCAAAAGGGTGTAAAACTGCATTTTTTGAAAAATACTTCTTTTATTCGAAAAAATGATTTTGTTTTCATAACTAATTCTAAAAAATGTGTAAGATAAATTATAATGAAATAAGATTAACAATTCAGTTAATAATTTTCATAACATCTAGTTAATGTAATATTTTTATATCATATCGTTGTTTAGTGAATCTCATTACTGCGTACAACGCAAGCTATCGAGGAATGTTTCTCTTGCATGTAACGTAAGCCAAAATAGTGTTGCGTATACTGAAATATTTCTTTGGTGTTCCATATAACATAAGGTAAAAATATCGTAAAATCTCAGGGTGTTACATCCATGTGGATAGGTCATGTGGAGCGGTGTTAAGTTGTGCCATTGATGGTGCATCCTAAATAAACTTATTTTTTTCAAGAGGGATGCAGACCCCCGTGCCCAGCTGGTGGGCCGCACCCAGCAAGTGGTCGGGCTAGTCCCGAGGCCCGGCAGGCCACACCCAACAGTTTGGGTCGAGCTGGTTTTGTGACCCAACTCACTGAGCCCTTGGCCAGTGGGCCGATCCCAAAACCCTGTTGGACGAACTGAGCTTGGTCAGGACTGTCAGACCAGGTCAGACCATACAAGAACCATTTTTGGTCTAATTTTACTTAAATGGGTATATATTCTAAACTAGATGATTGTTTGAAAAACTGTCAACGTTGTTGGATCACTACGGATGAGGATGAATTTTTAATTACTTTTCATGGATTTAGGAAAACATTTGAGTATGTCTGGGTTGGATTAGGCTCTAATCCAACCTGGACCTCGAACCTAAGAAGTCTATAACTTACAGACTAGGTATCTGATTGAAACCCTATCTGTTGAGTTGGAACACTTATGAAACAGAATATCTTTAGGTTACTTTTTTATGGGACTTAATGGAGGTTGAAATATGGCCAATGGCTTGTGGATAGGATCCTCAGGTAATCAAGTATTCTTAGTGAGGGAATTATGTGGCTGACTATCAAGCATCAGAATGACCCTTTGTGGATTGCCATTAGAATGACCATGTGTGGATCTGTAGTAGCATGACCTGATGTGGACAAGCCATAGAGTGGATATTTGGGGATCATAAACAAAAGACCCTATTTGGATTAAGGACTTACGACCCAGTGTGGAGCGATGAATTATGAACCTATGGGGTTTAATGACTTACATCCCAATGTGTTTCAATAGTATAATTAACTAAATAGTACCAGACAAAGAGTGGCCCATCGTGGATCAAATATGTACAAACCTGTGTCGATTGACAACTTATGACCCTATGTGGATTGGTGATATACGAACATATGTGGATCGGTGACAGTGAGTCTTTCCGCGGTTCAATAGTGGAACTTCTCAATGGAATAAAATGACAATTATTTACCAATAATCATCATTATTCATGTGAATTAAGTTATGTAAGTGTTGTGAGATTTAGTTTACTTTATTTATTGTGATAGAAATTATAATTGGTCCTTTTTCCATTGAGAAATTCTGGGAGACCTTTGGGAACTCAAAGTACCTAAGGAGTAATATTATACTCACCCTTGGATAGGATTTGCCGGCATGTGTTCTGTCTGGTGCAGACGTTCGACGTTTTGATAGAGGTACTCATGGGGACGAGACAGACATACTCTACGACGGTGGACTTGGTAGCCTAGGATTCAGTGTGGCCTAGTAGGATCGGGAGGGCATGACATACTATTTTAGCTTCTAGTATCTTTAATAATCTCATGATTAGGTGGGGGTTTCAGTAGATAGCCATCAAAGATTCCTTTTTTACTTTACTATTTTTAGATCCTTGATGGGATTGTATTCTGGAGCACTTACTTTTACATGTATATGAACTCAACCTTGTTTTACTAGTATAATTTTTTCCACCTTTTAATTTTTTAGGATGTAGTTGGATGTTTTTGTATAAATTTTTTAAGCAAATGCTTTCCCTTTTTGGGATATATCTTTCCATTTCTTGTCACCATCCCCTGGAAAATGGAAGGCTGGCATGGGGTAGTTAGGGAACGGGTCCTGGGGTTCGATTCTTGAAATTTAATAGAAATATTTTTGTATTTGGATAGTTCTTGTGGATGTGGTTTTATCACATATTCATATAGGATAAATAAACTCCGAAAGTGTTAGTCAACTATATCTCCACCAAAATTATAATACACAATGAGTGTCCCACTATTATACAACTTGTTTGATTCTCTTAGGGAGTACTCTTGGGTAAACTCACATTTCATTTATGAACAATTATAAATTTTTAGAATAGATTTTAACATTGAATGAAATGGTTAAAAATATAGTTTCATAAATTGTAATACTTATTTCATGATCGAGACATTCTAAAATTGATTATTCATGATCTAGTAATATTATTAATATTCCTTACCTTATATTTTTACAAAAATAATTTATTAATTTTTTTAGGAATAAATTTATCAATATATGTGATAGACATTGTAATTAATTTCCCTGTGAGAATCCATGTGTAATGGGAGTTCGAATTTGAAACCTTTTTATGTTTCCTAATAATAGAAAAATGGGTAGTCATGAAGATACAGGAGGTATGTTGATTCAATAACCTACATGTTGATAATGTATAAGAAACACTCAACATTATGTATCACATGATGAGAAGATATTTTATGTATGGAAAATAATTTCATAAATTAAATAATTATCAAAGAAATCTGAAAATTTTAGTTAATGAAATTGTATGGAATAATAGTTTCTCAATGGTGTAATCAATGGTAGAATTTTTAAAATTTGGATATATTGGGCATTATATAAATTCATTTCTTGGTTTCACTATTCAATAGAAGGATCATAAAGTTTTATAGGTAATGGTTTTACAAATGTTGATGAATATATAATGAATGGTCTTTGAAAGGATGGAAGAATTATGTTATAATATAAAAATTCCTAGTTTTTGGATTAAAATGAAAATGGAGTGATTAAAGTGTTTATGTATTGTAATTCAAGAATTATTTTGTGGAGGTGTTATTAATCATATGTTTTTTGTTATAATATATGAAACACATAAGTGATGTTTTCTAGATTATATTTTATATAGAGTATTTTCAAGAATATGTTTAATAGAACAAAAAAAAGAAATGTAATTCAATGAAAAATGAATATTATATGGAAAACACATGAATAAGGGAAAGATAATCATTAATATATTCCTAATATTTACATAATAATGTTTATTTTTTACTGAAATTAAAAATATGGATAATGTAAATAGGATATTATTGGTTATCCGTGAACTATGTAGTGGTTTGGTGAGAATGTTTTTTTATGTTATCTTGGCTGGGGTTTTATAAATTTTTGGAATATATTTTTAAATTTTTTATTTTATTTTAATAATAAGTGTTGATTTTTTTAAAATCTGGTATTTTTTCATTTATGATTTATTGGGAGTCATATTTTTAAAATATTTTAATATCGTAAAAGATAAAATTATTCAAATTATTGTATTATTACATTTAGAGTTACATTGTGTTGTTTTGGGGAATAATGTTATGTTGGTTTTAGAATATTAGTGAACTTATTTCCAAATTATTGTTTTTTTATTTGGTACAACATATTTTTATGAGTATTGTAGTTAAATGTTTATGTAATACATTATTTTGAACAATTTTAGTTATTATTAAGGATTTATTTATTGTTATATAATATCTAAATTAATGGAAAATTATGTGAAGCAGTTTGGTATTGGAAAATATCAAAAGACAAGAGGAATGGATTTTCATCCTTTTAGGGATCTTATGTTAAACTAAATTTTAATTTTAAGGATTCTAGCCTAAAATTATCATATTTAAAATTCATTTCAAACAGTAAGGGATGAAGTTGACAAAGATCAAAGCACGACAAAAGGATGAAATTTTCCAAATGAAATATATAGAAATAATTTAAGTATATTTTATAATTTTTTCTATATTTTTATTAAATTTATCCTTAAAAACTATGAATAGGATCTTGAAATAAAAATTTTATCCTATTCCCATCATTTGTGATGAATTATTTGTCGTTTTCCCATCGCATATTTAAATTTTTTGGCCATTAACATTATCATAACCATATTTTATATCACCGTTTATTATCCAGTGGCTATTAGTTTTCTCCTATTTTTATAACATTTAACTCTCATTAATGTTCTACTAATCTGGTAACCCTGTTATGTGCATTTTTATCTTCTTTAGGTATCCAAATTCTCCATTTGATAAGATGTTATATAATCACTCTTTACGTAGTGGGTTTTAAATTTAAGTATTTTAAAATAATGAAACATTGATGAAAAGATGAAATTGAGTGGATGAAATTAATTTAAAATGGGGAATGATTTTCATATCATTAATTTTTTTAAAAACTAATACAATCTTGATATATTTGTTATTATGCAACACCAATCATTAAGTGATAAACAATATATTGCAAAAATATTATTATAACCTAGTTGTTTCATTTGTGGGTATGAATATCTATAAAATAAATTTATAGTGTTCTTACACAATTTTTTTATTAATTCTTTTTAAATAAGAATGCAATTTTTACTGAAGTCACTTTTTTGCTTCAAACATGCGTTTTCACCAAAATAATTTTTCATTAAATTTTATTACAAGAAATAATAATTAACAAATAAAAATATCAAACAAAATATTTTATGATTTTTTTCATTATATTAAAATTAAATTAGGGTGTAATGTTTTGATTGTTCAAAAATCACAGATTTTTTCATGAATAGTGAAAAATACTGATTTTCCAAATACTATTCTTTTTTTCAAAAAACATTGTAATTATGAAGTCCTATTATATTTTGGATTTAATTTTAATGATAAATATGATAAATATTATATTTAATACTCTATTTAATTACATTTTATTTTTAATTAGAAATTATTTTTTTATAATTTAAATTAAATACTTAGAAGTGTATTTTTATGAAAAAATTCTTTCTATTGTGTTTTATGAATTATTATTATCTATTTTTCGTCAATATCTTTATATTTAAAAATGTAATTTGGATAATATATTTTTTAATCATCATGTTCAAATTTGGTAAATGTACATCTTTTATTTTTGTTAATCATTAATATTAATTTTGGAAATTAATTTTCATCTCAATAAGGGAAAAATGGGTAATGTAGTGTCAATAAAGTGAGTTAATGGCTAAAAATAAATCTAAAACACGAATATATTTCATTATATGTGAGAAATTATAATTTTTACATCTGAAATTTGAACACAATTAATTTCATTCAATTTACCTATATAATGACATTTATGTTATTTTAAGTAAAGAAAAGTTTAAAATGACAGTCTATTTATTTTAATATCTCAAAAAATTTAACATAATGAAAAAAATATCATAACATCAGTTATAAATTTTTAAATTAATATTTAATTAATTTTTTTTCATATTTATTTTTTTATTTAAAAAATAATTAAAATCAATGATTATATAATGCCAACACAGTGCTTGGGCATGTAGTATAACATTCATATCGAAAAATATTCATGTAAATGAAAAATTTACTATATGAATAAATGTATATAAAAAAATTATAGTATCATTATAATTATATATATATGATATAATTTCCCTAAATATTTACTTAATGCTTTCTATGTAGTGTGTAAACGAATCACATCACTTTGAGAGGGTGGTTTTCCACACTTCATCAAATGAAATTATCATATTTATCCCAAATGGAAAGTAAAAAAATATATATGTTTTAATGAAATAAATAAGTATAAATTAAAAATAAATAAAATTTATTACATATAAAAGAATATTTTACATCATAATTTCCACCCTTAATGGATGTAATGTAAAAATGAACAATCATCATTTAGTGAGTTTGAAATTTTCCATATAAGAAAACAGTATGTTCATTACACATTACATAGATTTGTATGTCTTTGTTTGATAAAACAAATTGAATAAACTAAAATAGTATATTAATGATAATTGTTTTTATAAAATAATATAATAATAATATTGGAGGGTGTAGAGAAGGAATAGAAAAGAAAATATCTTAAGATAAGGTGTTACCTCTTTATCATGTAACTCCTTTTGGATTGTGACAAAAGGTTTCTTTGTAAGACTATTTTCCCATCCATAGAAATAAATTATTACTGGAGGGTAGATGGTATGTGTATTTGGAAGAACATGGCCGAACCTATTCTTTTTGAGATGTGTGCCGAAGAGGAGTGTAGGTGGCCTTTTATACAGAAGAAGGATTCACACTCTCATAAATATTTGAAGATAGAATTCCACCATTGTTTTTTATAATGAATTTGGATTCAATAATGATCTATCACAAATAAAAAGGAAGAATGGTTTTAAATAAGGCCTTAAAATTTATTTTTGATGAGTTAATAGGTCATTTTTGTCATTAACATTATAGTTATTTCCTTATAAATCATAATTTAATATTAATGATGTAATAAATTATTACCACATTCAATAATAATTATTCTCCAAAACTACGTTTAACTTATTGTAAATTATAAATATTAATTATTCCAAAAATGGAATCCATTTTTCCAAATTCTAATAATATAATTGGAAGAAATTAACTTAAAATTAATCCCATAGCCACGTTCTCAATATGGGGTTTTAAATGTTAAAATGACCAAATGTTTTCTAGGTTTTTCATATCAAATTCCGATATGAAATTAATATTAATGACCTAGATATTATTAAACGATAAAACTATTATCCAATTATATATTTAATCCAATTGAATATATAATATATCGTTATAAATAAATTAGATGAAAAACCATTTTTTAATTAAAATTATATAATTTTCACTATTAATAAAAAATTAAGTTTCTTTGAAAAATAAAAAAAATTATCCCTAATATAATTTCAAAATTATAAATTTAAAAAAACTAAGCATATATTATAGAATCTGATTTTTAAATGTGTATAAAAATAAGTTAATTATTTTTCACTGACGGGCATCAAAATAAATTTAGAGGAAATAAAAATTTAAAACTAATAAGGACATTACAAAAAAATTATATCCTTCATTTTCAATACTCATAAAAAATAATTGATAATTATTATCACTATAAATATTACATACTTTAACTACATTATAATATTTATATAAATTAAATACTTATATAAAATTATTTTTTCAAACTCAATGTTGTGTGTAACGTACACCAATTTGGTGTGGTGTGTTGTGTATTCAAAGTTGTTACTTTGTCTAATGTATTCCATTTCACAAGATATCATAGGTGTTCCATGTAGTTACGATAATATTTTATTTTTTTATTACATTATTAATATGGTTTTCATTTAATTTAATCCTAACATATTGATGTAATTTGAAGTAAAATATTTTTAGTGTTCTGTTAAATGAAAAATATCAACAAAGTTAAATTAATTTGAAAAAAAATAATTCAAAACATAATGGGGTGTTACATGGTCTATGTTTAATTTTTATGAAACAATGCCATTTATTTATTATTGAATAATTTTTTATTTATAATAGATTATATTTTATCCCACCAACTTACTGGAAAATAGATCTCAACCCTTTTTATTGTTTACTGTTTCCCCAGGGAACCATTATGAGTGATACATATTTAAAATAGCTTTAAAGGGGAATAATAATTTCTTTATAATTTGAAAATATTTAAATATTGTTTCAATGACATTTTATACTCATTTCTGTATATTATTCCATAATATACTGAACTCTCAGATTATATGTATTTTAATATTTTGAACAATGTAATAAATCAACTTCTAGCTCTAGTGTGATATATATTTGCTTGATATAATTTAAAAATTCATTTTTCAGGAAATCCATTTTTAATAATTATTATAGTTTTAAATTAAAATATATCTTCTCTACTTTTATGAATTGTGATTGAAAAAATGTATAAAATATTAGGAATCATAATATTCAAACTTGATAAATAGAAAAAATTTATTTTTTGTCATAATTAATAGTAACCTTGGTAAAAATGTTGTTTGTCATGGTATGAGTAAAATTTGAAGAAAAAAGATAAAACTATTAAATATGTATTAAAACATCATCTATAAATGTATAAATATTTCATTATATCATTGTAAATAGACCATACACATAAAATCCTTACAATATATAATTTTATTCATTTTTAGTAGATGCATACATTTATATTATTTAATGAATGGAAAATTTGATATTGTCTCATTCGTACATTTAATATCAATAATATATTTTTGATAGGGATAAAATATTATTGAAAGGATATCTATGTTTATTTTTTATAATAACACATATTGATAATATTTCACTTTTATGTTTTACTGATAGACTAATTACATTAAATGGTTACGCAACACCGACGTTGTTTCTGGGAACGAAGTAGAAAAATCATGTAAATAATGCTGAAATCATAAAATAATTTTTTTTTGTATTTTAATATTTTTTATGATTATTTAAATATAATTTCTATTTGTTTTATAAAAAGATATGTTAGAATTAAATTACAATATAGATGTTTTTAAAGTAAATTTAGTGAATAGTCCTAAAAATAAATTTAATGGTATATTATGTTAATAATTGTATATAAATGTTTTAGAATTTATAGGAATTTTAAATATATATATTTTAATGTGTTTTCGTTGATAATATTATCTATATTACACGAATTGGTCACTTGTCTATTTATTTTAATTTTCCTCACATGAGAAGAGTAAAAATATTTATTATCATGGTCATCATTTAAGGTGTAAAAGAGAGGTAACAAATAAGATTTTAGGATTTATATATCAACTAAACCTAAATCTGTTTTATTATATGAGATTATTGTAACGTATATTCTTCTGATATTCTAATTATATCATATTGGTTCCACAAGAATATGAATGTTAATATATTTTTGTCTATAATTTTATGTCATTCCAAGGTTCCCCTCTCATATCTTATATAAGGAGACCAAAACACATCTAATTATCAAAATTCATGAGACATGAATTCTGAATAAAAATAACCTTAATATATCACCAACGTATCTCTCCATTTCCAATAGGTTATGGGCTTATAAAAGTACTAACCTTTGAGGGATTAACATGTAATCCATCATAGGTTTTCCAAAGAAGAGAGAAAATTCATTAAAAAGAGTTGCATGTTTTCTTTTTTAATTTATAACACATTAAAGGTCAATCCTCACAATTAATATATAAAAAACATTTGTATCTTCGATGTAGCAATATATTATTATGTTAATATAATAACTGTATTAATCTCCTTTTAATTCTTATGGGGAACAAAAACATCATTCATTCCTATTTTTGGAGAACCACCTCTATAGAGCAATGTGTTTCATTTTCTATAACCACCATAAAAGTTTAGTTATTATGATGGATTTAATTATTATATATGATAATTAGTAAATATTAATTATTTTCTAAATATAATATATTAGTCTTCATCTTCACATTCCTCACAAGAAAAATTTATAATATCACTCATGTATACATGTGGAATAACACCTCCACAAACCAACATTATTCATTTCCAAGGTTCTTGATTAATAAATGATTCAAAAATTAAATTTAATGAAAAAATTATAATTATTTCATTATTATTATTTCCAAGATGATTTAACGATAACTTATTTTTACATTCTCAACCTCCCAAATTCATTTTTCCATTGTGAATCGAACATCCTTAAAGCATCTGAAATGGATTAAGTGATTATGTTATTATATATTTCATTTATGTAAAGCAATGAAATTGTATAAATTTAAATTAATCTAATTTTAAATTGTTATTTAATAATAAATAATTAATATAACTATATTAAATCCGAGTTAAATAACATAATATCATCTTTCGACTCAATGTAAGATTTTATTAACACTATTTCCACTTATAGACAAATAATTATATATATATAAATATGTAATTCCATGTATTGTATGGTAAATGACCTATTATTATATTATGTTATATTTAAAAAATTTATTTTTCTTTTCTTTCACATAATCTTTGATTAATTCATAGTTCATTGATACAATTTTTGTATGGATTATTCATCTTAACATTGTTTCTTTGAGACATGTCTTAAATTATTCTCATACTTCTAATTATAAGTTGTATAAACTACGTAGATAGATATTAAATCATGAATTAATCATTGATGAAATTATTTAATGTTTCTTTTAAACTCCCTATTTCATGTGATAGTTATTCAAATGTTAGAAAAGTTTCATGGGATTTCATAGTACTAATTTCAATTCATTAGGACATAATTCTTGTCATACATCATGATTTTTTATATATTATGAAATTATAAACCGATAATTTTTTTAAATATATATTAATTAAAATTATTTCTCTCATATATTCTTGTTTTTTTCACTCATTCAATTTATTTTTAATTCAATCATAACAAAAGTAATAAGGTTTTCTCATAAAATTTATTTTTAATTGAGATATATTTTATTGAATAAAATTTATTAATTAATATAGTTTATAAAATGCATCTTATAATATAATATCAAGTAAATTTTTATACTTATATTTTTTATGTTCCATTTGATTTTGATTTTTTCAAAAAGGATATTTATTTTAACAGATTGTAAATGTTTTTTCTTCAAAAAAATTTGTTTTATAATTTTAATTAATTTTATCTAAAATCATCTTCAATGATATTTATATTATTCCAATAATGTTCATTTATAAAAATATATTATTTTTTAATGATATTTTTCATGATCGTTGTCCTTATTTTTAATTAATTTCACTAGTAATTTATTATTTTTTCCCCATAGGTCACTTTTGATTATCTTTAGAAAAAAATGAATAGAATGTTTATTTTTTTCATTTAAGACATGAATATATTTTTCAATCGTTATAAATATTCTTTTTTTGAATATTCCTTTTTAGGTGTAATTTATTATTGACAAAGAAAATCAGTTTCAAATATGATTTATTTTTTTGTGATTTTAATGCTACAAAAAGGATATTTACCCCTATTTACAAGAAAAATTTGAAAATTTATATATTGATCATATTAATATATTTAAGTAACATTAAATGATTCCAATTATTCATTGGGACATGAACTGTTTATATAATTCACATCATTTCCCTATAGGTGTAAACCTCAATATTTTAAAACATGAACATCAAATTCGATAGCATATATGGAACAGAAAAAAAATTTATAATTGAATAAAACATCCAAAATCATTAAAATTTATTTATTTAAAAATAAAACCGTTAACATTAATATCTTATAATATTATCAACATCATGTTTCAATGACACTTGATACACTATTAAAATCATATCATTTTACAATTACCATTAAAAAATATGTTTAAAATTGATGGTATGAATAATAGAAACTACATTTTCAAAATTACATTGTTTAAAAAAGTATAATATTAAAAAATAGATAT
This sequence comes from Viscum album, assembly GCA_963277665.1. Lineage (NCBI taxonomy): Eukaryota > Viridiplantae > Streptophyta > Magnoliopsida > Santalales > Viscaceae > Viscum > Viscum album. Next base: position 165,240,635 of record OY728129.1, on the reverse strand, counting down.
TTTTTTATTAAGATAAAACAATAACCATTTAAAATAAAAATGAATGATTTTTGAAAAATTGTATTTCCCTAAAAGGTGTTTTAGTCATGCTTTACGCACATCATTGGTAATTAATTGTTACAAACTATAGAATATAAATTTGGAAAAAAATAATTCTTGAAATAATAATTTTCAAATTTTATTAGGGTGATTGTTTTTGGATTTTCTTGAAAATTGTTAATTTTGGATCAATAGTTAAAAATACTGCATTTTAATTTTACATTTTCATTGAGTTTAAATTATTTATAAAGTTATATTATATTTAAAATTCATTTAAATAAGATATTATTTCAATTAATTGTACATTAATAAAAAATATGGGTAATTGGAATAATTTTCATATTTAATTTTGATATAAAAACCTTATGAACTTTTGTCCATTTTCTCTTAGAAAACCTACTTTCTCATCGCATCAACAAGATTAATTTTAAACTAAAATTTTCCACGTATGTGAATGGGAGAAGAAAAATTAGACTTAATATTTATATTAATAATAATTTTTATAATCTAATAAGGTAAATATATTTTTTATTATAGTGATTAGTGAAGATATAATACATTAATTACCGCAGTTATGATAAAAATATATAATCTGATTGTTTAAACTGAAATGATAAGAGTTAGAATGACCAAAAAAATATGTAATATATACTTTAGTTAAACTTATAGTCCTAATAATTTATATGTATTTGGAATAGTCACTTATGGATAATTTTTTAATCTAAACAATGGGAGTACATTTTTTATCATTTTAAAAATTACAGTTGTGTCACTCACCTCATTTATCAAAGGCGACTCCATGTCCTCTATTATTCACCTATTATAACTATTTTTTTAATCCAATACCATATTAAATGAATTCCCAAATTCCTTTATATAATCTCTAATACCTTATTTTTTTCCATAAATCCATTCAAGAATGGATTTAGGTGAAAACCTATATATGATACCCAATGAAGAGGTAATATTCTTTAATGGTTTTTTTTGTAATATAACTCCTTTATTAATTATTGAAATAGTTTGATAATATATCATTTATATTTTATCAATATTTATATATTTTATTTTATTATCATTACTAACAACCATCCCAAATTTCATTAAATGGGTTACAAAATCATTATTTGTGTGTGTGGTTGACTACCAACTTACAAACTGATTTCATTCATTTTTCCATTACCACATCTCATGGAGTGGTATTATGATTGGTATAAAGTATAAATATTATATATATAAATATATAATACCAAATTATTAATTAGATCATATATAACTATTTTATGTTCCATTCCACAGGGGATACGATAATGTTGCCCATGTGTATAGTGAACAACCACCTCTCGAACCAATGTTGTTAATCATTCACTAACACATTACATGGAAGGTAATAATGATATATCTATTTAATATATGTAATATGAATTTATATTATTTTTATATTAATTACTTTTTTATCATTATGAGAATATCATATATCTTTTTCATTTTTACATTGAAAAATGATAATGTTATTCTTGTATGTGTGGACTACCGCCTTTACGAAGCGATGTGAGTGTTTTTTTCAACACCCCAGAACTCATAATAAATATATATATATGATTATATATAATTAATATTTTATATATTATATTATTAGAACTCTAAAAGATAAATTATTACTTAACTTTATTCACAAATGATCATTAAAAATTGAAATGTTACTTAAGCGTACGAATGACATACCGTCTTCATGATTGTAATGTTGCTCATTTATAATAAACTCTTCCACGATTAGTTTTAAAAGTATGATTGATGTATATATATGATATGTATGTAATGATTATTATTATAATGGATATGTTTAAATAATGCATTTTTGACCACTGTTAACCTACCAGTATAATTTGTTGACAGAGAAGGCAGATATCATTGAAACATATCACATAAAAAAAATATATAATGAAATCATATATATCATTTTAATATGTTAAATAAACGAAAAAATAAAATAGGAAATATTTCCTAAGAAATTAAATAATTCTAAATTTGTTAATATTTTGGAAGATAATAAAAATACTAGATGATTCATATCCAATATTTGGATTTCTCATCTAACTTTTACATTAGTTAGAAATATGCAATATTTAAAAAAAAATTAGTTTGGGTGTTGTATATAATAAAAATTGATATGTCATATCATGAATACATTTACCATAATAGAATTTAATGTTTCTTTTTATATCATTTTTTATGTGGATATGAATTCAAATGTTACATAAGTTGTATATGTTTTTTTATCATAATATCATCATTATTCTTGAATTTTTATATTTACATCTCCCATGGGTGAATTATTTGATATTTCTACCCCAAAACCAGTTTATTTTATTCCCGAATTTTTATTCATGATGTTTTCTAATTAACATTACCATTTACACTCCTTTTCAATTAAAATTATTGATATTTCTCTAAGGAATATATGACTTTATTCCTCTCCTCAATTGAAAATTATTTTTCATTAAAACTCAGGTTTTTTAAAAAGAATTTAAATTATTTTAAAAAAATTAAAAGAATATATTGGGAAAAAATTTCCATTTTTTAATTTTTATATAATTTATTGAATTTTATCATCATTTCTTTATCAAAACCATTCCCATTTTGATTTTACCCAAATTATTGATTAAATAATTTTTTCAATTATTATGAAATGAAAGTAATGTTCCACAATCATTATCAATAAATTCATTATTCATTATTTGTGATTTGGAAGTATATTTTCCATTTAAATTGTTTCCAAAACATTTTTATATATTTTAGATTCTAAAATAATTTCAAATTGAAATGTTGTTCCCTAAAAATTTATTCATAATGATATTTAATGGTATTTATAATTATCAATGACACAAATACATTATTGAACCTATGATACACTATGGATATGTTTTATTGATATCCAATATATTATTTATATGGAATATTTATGATTATTTTAATCGATAATGTACAATTTTATATACATTCACAATACTACATTAGATGATATATGGTTATGATAATTTATTCATGAATGTATTGACATTTCATATGCTAGTTTTTTTAATACATATGTTTATGTTGATTCGATATCAAAAAATTCATATGAGAAATTAATTTGAATTTATAAGTGTATGTGGGTCCCACTATAGTCGTCTGATGCTTCGGTAGGTGTCATTTTACAAACTAGATTTTTTTTGGTTGACACCTTTCTCATTTATATAACGGTCATAGAATAAGTCCTTTATGGAATTAGATTTCATGAAAATATTCATCAATGGAATGTTTTAGATTTCCATAATTATGAAAACCAATATTATGAATATTGTTATTGATATTATATGTGATTATTCAATTAGAAAAAATACCCATTGTTAAGTTTAATGATCATGTGACTATTTATATGGGTGTAAGAACACAAATCTTTTTTCTTCAGGTATGAATTTTATTTTCTTATTTTTTTGAGGATAATGGTAAATTGTAATGTTTTAGGAGTACATATGGTGTACTTCCTTTAACACACCGTGTACTCTGGCACTATGTCAAGGTTGCGTCTGGCCGGGTCACGGCCGCATACAAAACAATGTGATGACACGACATGATCGCCTAATGAGAGGCCCATTAAAGGAATATACTTGTCATGTACCTTACTTTTTAATTTATTAATAAGACTGGGGTCATGTCTAATAGACAGAATGATCTTCTTCTAGCTATGCCTTGTCCAGGAGTGATTGGGATAGACGATCATTCTCTGAGTCGCTGATCAATCATCTGTTCACTGAATCAACCATTGTCGATTGGGTTGGAATTTTCACAGTGAGTTCCTCCTTCTTCCAGAGCATCATCTATTTATTTCTCATCTTTTATGAGATATCATTGGTTGAGTTTTTTAGATGTTTTTGTAGATTCACAGAGTTCTAGGTTGAATCAAAGACTGGGATTCTACTATATCAATCACATAACACAGATGTTGGTGTTTTGTTCCTTTACATAGTTTTTAATTGATTTATATGTGAAATATTTCCCAATACCCATGTTTAGGGTACTGAAAGTTTAGGTATTTTAACCTGATTGAATCTTTCTATGATTTTTTTCTTGAGTTAGGAATTATGGTTGTAAATAAGGTTGTTTTTTCCTGCTATGGACATATTTTCAGGTTTTATTGAATCTTGATCATTTGGTAATTCATTTCCTATTAGGCTTCTTGATTTTCATGCATAGTTTTGTTAGGTAGGAGTTATACTATTTGATAAGATGTGATATTCACTGTAGATGTTTTTCCGAGCAGTACATTTCTGTTTAAATTGGCTGATGAATATCATTTGTCCATGATTTCTTACACTATGTTGTGGGAACCTAGTGTAGTTAGACCATAGGTTGGATGAACATTGTGGTCTTTACCAGAGTGTCTGTTATACTTTCCAGGTTGCGATTCCATTAGGGAGGAGAACATTAGTGCTCCATCAGAGGGTATGTAGTTCCACATTTTGAGACCACATGGGTAATTGGATGTTGATGGCTTCCCCAGAGATCCTATAGGTTTCAAATTAAAACCACAGTGAGAATTGATGCTGAGTATATCCTTAGAGAAACATTGTAAAGATGAACCATAGGGCTTCGACTGTGAGAACATCCAAGATGGTTGATTGTGTTTATTTTGGTATTTTAATAATGGAAAATGAATGTAGTTGAAACTGCATGATTTTTTAATTTTTGAGTACTTCCATGTTTATTACATGATTTTTCTAATTTCCTACCATATATATTCACTGATCATTGGGCACCGATCATTGGGTGGTTTTTTACTATGATTCATCTCACGCCATGTTTGGGACATGTTTTTTGGGCACAAAATGACTATATTGTTGATGGGATAGATAAGGTCAAGAGAAACTCTACATCAGTTGTTTGATTACTCTGAAGATGGAGTGCTTGGGACGAAGTGGAGGATTGTGATTCTGTTGAATTTATTAACATGTTTTAATTTTTACTTTGGTATTGTATAGTTTTCAAACATTGTCACTTATTTGGCTTCATTCTAAGACATATATGACATGCATAATTTATATATGTGATTCTATTATTTATTTACTCACACTCTTCCATTGTTCAATGTTTCATGTTATTTTAACATAATCCTCTATTATTATATATTGTTTTTGTTTTTTTTTCTACCAATTGAGGAAAACTTTCCCTACAATCACACTCAAGGACCTCAATGCTAGTTTGAATCCTCTGGAGTTTTGTAAAATGTGCATGAGGCAATGTTACCAACCGGGTACAGGGAAACTCTCGGCGGCACTTGGAACTGGGATGTTACAAAGTGGTATTAGAGGTATTCATTTTTTCTTTGACTAACTATTTGGAGCCTATAGTTAGGGATATGAAGGAATGTGTAGTTAGTAATAAGATCCTCCCAAGAGTAGCTAACCCGTGTATTGGGAAAATGAAATTTACCTCAATTATTTCAATTTTTATGTTTTTTCACATAGTACAATTGATTTTCTTTCACCATTAGGTGATTGACACATTTTGTTCCATTATTTTTTATATTATTAAGCATTTATTTCCATCACAACCCGATGATATGAGGGTATTCCATCTCATTCATCATATATGAACATTCTAGATATCACAAATCGTGCATTCTCTTCATGCCATTTAGGGTGCATTATCTACAACATGTTATCGTGATAGATGATATGTTATGGATTAATGTTATGGTAATAGATTCCTTGATTGAATACCTATAGTTTGATATGGTATTGATAATGGTAAAACTATCATTTGAATGAAATACATTCTTTTTTCCCTGAGAGGTTATGGACCCTCTTGGATCATAATTTGTTGAATCATGTAATTTCTAACATAGTTATACATTCTAATATACATGAATAAGATTTCATGATTTGATTCACGGGGAGTGTGTGCCACTACGGGTTGGAATTTGGAATTTTGTTATATTTTTTCATTGTAATTATGGTGTTTCAGAGTAGATTCTAAGTCTTACCGTATAGAAAAACCATGAATACATGGTTCTTAGTGATTAATACACACCATGTAACTGTCAATTTGTGAGGGAACACCTTTTTATAGGTTCATGCCTTGTACTCTTTGTACACACTATGTAATCGTTAAATTGATTGATTAGTTGTGTGGACAGATACACTAGGTTGGGAAATATGCGGTGGCACACACTTTGTAACATATGTACACATTTTTCTATAGACCATGTGTCCAGCCAAGTGACTAACAACATGGATAGATGAAAATCAGGTAGTACACATTGTTTCAAGGTAGAAGACACCAGGTAGAGTCAACTGTGTCCCCTTCCATGTGACTAACAACATGAGTTGTTGAAATAATTCCAGTACATGATATGTCCAGCAGGAAAACGCCATGTCCAGCATGAAGACACATTGTCCCACATGAACACTCTATGTCAGGAATGAACAATAGGTGCAGTTTTGTTTTAGGTGAACCATGTGGCTTAACTGTGTAGAGGAACTCAGGATGGAGGAATCGATTCATGCACACCTCATGTCCATTTAAGGGAAACATTGTATGCTGGGGTGTTTCACAACTAGTTTTGGAAGAATAAATTACCATTTAAAGGCGTACAAGAACTCACCATATAGGGTACGTACACGTAATTTTTTCAAGTTTTGTAAATCATGATTTCTTTATTATAATGTTCCTTTAATGTACATTTGATTTTTAGTTCCTGATAATCTTGAACTGAGGTCTGTGCTTGACCTTTCTGAGTAATACCACCAATACATCTCCAGTTTTTATCCATATATAGGGTAATGGTCAGAAATAGGATATTGATGGTCATAGAATACCAGTAGATCCTCCTGTCAAGCGTGTCTTGGCACCAATCATCATTACAAATATAGGTGTTGATGCGGATTTCAAAGAAGGATTCATGAGGTTTATGCAAACCATCAGGGGAGATCCATATCCTGACCCGTCTATGGTAGTGTTGATTCAGGTTTTCAGTAAAAAAAATACTGCCAATTTCATAGGGGATGGAGGACAATAGGCTGTAGAGTAATGGTTGGAAGCCATGATATAAATTTTTGAGCATCTGGAGAAGCCTCCATTGAGGAGGGTAAATCTCACTACGTATATGCTTCAGGATTCTTCCATGACATGGAGGGATATGATATCCCATGTGGGACCATATTAAGTTATGGCTTTGGAAGAGTTTCAAATTACCTTCTATGAATAATTCTACCTGATGAATTTGAGGGCCGACCGAGACTGAGAGTTCATGAGTTTGGAGCTGGGTACTCTATCAGTCTTGTTGTACACATCTTGTTTCATAGAGCTAAAATTCTTCACACCCGTTCTATTGGGTGATGAGTTATTCCTAGAGAGGAAGTTTTAGGATGGTCTCAGGAATGAAACTTGATCTATGGTGAACATATTCAGGTTGAATTCCATCACTTCAATAGTCAATCGTGCAAAAATCACGAAGATCAAACTGAAGGATTCTAGAGCTGTGATCCAAGGTGGCTCAACATCCAGAGTTTGTACCACATTTTATGATAGTAAGAACCATGGTAGTGAATCTACGCACAAAGAACTGTGTAGGCATAATAATTATTTTGGTGGCCAGGTGGTGTGCTACCAGTGTGGGGAAAGCAAGAAAAAAAGGATGCATTGATTGAGGGACCCATTGGAGTGCATATATTTTGGAAATATGGGTCATCATCATAATTTTTGTCAGATATCTTCACCATCAATGGGTGATAGAGGTTCTTTTATGACTCCTCATACAGGATCATGACCATAATTTTCTCACCAGTCATAGAACTAGAGTTCTTCTGACTGTTTAGAATTAGGTGAAGGTTGTGGCAGTTGTAGATAGTTTTAGGCATTCAACAACAATATTTTGGTCATGCGGGGTCATATGGACATGGTCCCGGTCAAACTATTGCACTGGATTAGACCCAGAAGGTGTAGGTTCCCGAACCCACTATAGTAGGATGTACGATTCTAGTTGCCTCTGTTTTTTTTTCACTTTTTGATATTGGAGATTATCATTATTACATGTCATTTTCAACTGTAGAGATCCTTAGACTATATATCATTACATATTATAATGTGTTGACACTAGACACTCTGTTGTGGTAGAATGACTAGTGTACGATAGTGAAAGGAGTTCCCTCTTGAGGATGGTGAGTGTCACTTCTTATGATACCTCTATGTCTTAGAGATGATAGGCTATGATGTCATTATAGGAATGGATTGGTTGCTCCCTAGCATGATTTTGATGAATACTATCATCATAGGGTGAGTTTCACATTACTTGAGATTTTTTTGTTTCTAAATAATGGTGAATCGAATGTCCATGAGAGTAAGTGGGACCTGAGAAGCATGGGATGGGAGGATTTAAAGACCAGATTGCTAATCTATATCTGGATGACCATGGGACTTCATAGATGGACCATCTTCCTATGGTGTATCATTTCAAGGATTTATTCCGAGATGAAATGTCAGGTTTCTCTCTAGAGCGAGAAGTGGACTTTTCTATTGATCTTGTGCAAGGTACGACACCTGTTTCCATTCCTCCTTATATGATGGCTACAACGAAGTAACATTATATCAGGAAGTAGTTAAAAGAATTACATGCAAAGGGTTTCTTCTGAACCAGTACTTCTCCTTGGATTTCTCCTATCCTTTTTATGAATAAGGTATAAGGTACTCTCAGACATTGAGTTGATTTTTAGAAGCTGAACTAGTTGACCATCATGAATTGGTATCCCTTGTCGTGGGTTGGTGAAATCTTTGATCTACTTCAATGAGCCTGGGTTTTCTCAAATATTGATCTGAGATGCAGTTTTCATGAGTTGAATGTTGACCATCAGGTATATCCTTTACATCCTTCTAGAGAATGTGTGGTCTATATGAGTAAGTGTTTTTGGTGTTCGATCTCACGAATGTGCCTAAAATTTTATGGTATTAATGAACTGAGTTTTCCATCCATACATGGATTCCTTCTTGGTTGTTTTCATGGATGATTCCATGGTGTACTCTCACACTCAACACTACCATGCTACTGATCTTGAGATTGTTTTGAGTACACTGGGAGAGCACCCTTTATATATTATTATCTGAAAATACCACTTTTGGATGGACCAGATTCACTTCACGGGTCATGTAATCTCAGAGAAAGGTGTATCAGTAATCCCAAAGAAAGGGATAGAAATATTTTCCAGGGACTGTCCGAAGAGTGTCATTGTGGTGCTGAGTTTTTTATGGCTGGATGGTATCTACAAACATTTCATACATGCCTTTTAAGGAATATTAGTTCTATTTATGGGACTCACTAAGAAGTGTGTGAATTACTTGTGGACAGATTCTTACAATTCCTTCTTTTTTGGAGCTGAAGGGGAGACTAAAATCAGCCCTGATACTAGTTTTTTTAGTTCTAGGAAGTATATATACTGTTTACTATGATTCTTCATGTATTGGGCTGGTAGTAGTACTTATATTGGGGGAAGGAGGTGTGTGTATGGGTCTCGGTAGTTGAGGCCCCATGAGAGGATTTACCCAACACATGATCTAGAGATGGCTATAGTTGTTCATGATTTATTCTATTGGAGACATTATCTCTTGGTATAGCATTTTGTAATTTTCATTGATCACAAAAGTATCAAGTATATCTTCACTCATCATGACATGATTTTGAGATAGTAACGGTTGTTCGAGTACCTTCAGTACTTTGATTTTGAGCTTGCCTACATTCTTGGGAAAGGAAACGTAGAGGCTGATGATTTTAAGAGGACTCTTATACAAGCAGATTAGGAGGCCATTTTTGAGTGAAAATTTATTTCTCTATTCTCTAATTTTCATTTTGAGGTTCATGACAGATTGGGGAAGACAATATCATTCTTCATTAGATGTTACCTCTAATCTACATGGTCAAGTGAGAATGAGGTATCTATCAGATTTTAAAGGCCTTGTTCTACAGGAGAGTGTGACAGGAGAGGACCATATTATTAGACGGACCATTTGTGAGGATGAGATCTAGCGTTTTCATGGGCGTGTGTGGGTGTCATCAAACATACACAAGGAGATGATGCTGGATTTTCATGATTCAGTTTGGGAAGTTCATCCTTGTGTCACCAATAGGTATTGAGATCTACACTATTAGTATTGGTGGCCTGGTATTAAAAGAGTTGTTGGTAGTTTTGTGATGAGGGGTTCAACCAGTCATCAGGTAAAGGCGGAGAATCAGTGACCAATATGGATTTTGTAGTAGTTACTCATTCCCAAGTGGAAGTGGAATGATGTTACGATGGACTTTGTGACCGGATTAACAATTTCTCCTCGAGGAAATGATAAAATTTGGGTTTTCATTGACATTATCATGAAATATGAAATGTTCTAACTAACCAAGGATACCATCTATGTTGATGAGATATAAAGGTTATACATCATATTGATTGTATATTTACATGGGGTTCCATAGTCCATCATTTCAGACTAGTACATTGGTTCTTCTTCTCTGGTTGTGCAGGGACTATAGTGGGCATTGGGTACACAAGAACTTTTTAGTACAACTTATCATCCCCAGAGAGTTAGTTAGTCATAATGTAAGATACATGAGCTAGAAAACATTATTAGAGTATGCATCCTAGATTTTTGAGGTTCTTGGGAAAAAACATATCATTGGTCGTGTTTTCCTATAATAATAGATTTCATAAAACTATTCAGATGACACCTTATGAGGTTTTCTTGAGGTAGGTAGTGGTGATCACCCCAATGTTAGATGGAAGTTGGAGAGGCATCTATGTTGGGACCTCATCGTATCCAAGAAACCATAGAGCATATTTATTTGATTCATAATAGGATTTCTACTCCATAGACATGACAGAAGTCTTATTGTTTTTGATAGAGATGTCATCTAGAGTTTGAGGTCGTAGATCAAGTTTTCCAATGTGTCACACCATGGTTGGTACTGTATACACAATGATATGTTACTATGCACTTCTCCTTAAAATTTAATTGATGATTATCACATATACCAAAAATTTCCAATATGAGTAATGGTGTTTTTATCATTAATTAAGAATATGTAGGCTAGAATTTAATTTTATGAAATACTACTCCATAACAATTAATAAGTGGAATGATTCTCCCATCCAAGAGTAGGCTGTGGATTTCCATAATCGATGATGAAATGTATTCAATCCATATTATTCAAATCTGAGATTCATTCAAGATGAATTATTGTATTTACCTCCTCAATTTTTTTATATATCTTCAGGACCATGGATTTTACTGGTCACAGATCCCAAACAGACATATAGATCAAAAGTCATGGCACATGGAAAACAGATAAATTACACGAAGGGGCCTACGTGGAGGACCTACACTGAGAACCTACACTGCAAAATAATTTCTACCCCCTACGTGGAAGTGATATGTGGAAACAATATGTGGAGGACTGGCACTGAAAAATTCCCTTTGACCAGGTCCCCTCCATGCCTTTTAAAAGAACCCTTTGGCTCCCCATTTTAGAGACATAAAATGTAGCAACAGGTCCCAAATCTCCCGTTGCATATCACTTTCTACAAAATCCCCGAAATTATCTCAGGAACAACTCTAAAATATGATAGAAGAGATAATTAAAGGGGGGGGAATGGGATTCAATGTCCCAAAAGGGTTTTGAACATATAGATTTGTTCTAAGGACATACAATGCACACATGTGAGGAGCATCTGTACGCTGCACCATCTCAGAGCACATACACAGGTGAGCTATGTGAAGCACCTATGCAAGAAACACTGTTAGAGTACCTGCACGACCCTACTTGTCCATATCGCCAGGGTTGTGCCCCCAAAACACTTCTCGGCTTCAGTGTTGGCATGCGGTCCCGGGCCATTGGCCTGGTCCCTTCGTTTCTGTCAGTCACCCCCATTAATAGTAGAGTGTCTCACCGCACACTTCACGGGTGCAGTTGATGAGATTTTCCATTGCATCCTTTATGTGGCCCATATTATATTCTTAAAATACCATGATTTGAGATACTACATCGCTCTCAGTTAAGTGCATTGATTCAACATAATACACTTGGTTCCATTCAAATGATACTTGTTTGGACTCTCCATATGGATTCCAACTGTACCATGAGTTGATACAATCCTCAAGAGAATCCTCAAACCTCATCAACTAACTACTATGTCATGTTAAATCTCATATGGGCATCCTCCATAGGGGTAATCCCCAACAGAACACAAATGGGAATACATCCTTGTGTAAGCCCCTAACCTTCATCCCTTCCTCCTTACATTGTACCCTTTTCCAATGTAAAGCGAACATATGGATGTAGCATTGCCTTGCCCTCATCTGAGGTCACCTTGATTCGTCCACCATCACCACCATAAGCTTTCCCTGATCCACAATCTTTGGAGGATAAGTTTGTGTAATTTTTAATCATTCACATTCTATTGTTTCTCACACCGAGCATGACTAAATTTGGATTAGAGATTTTTGATGATTATAACATTTTCAAAAAACTCCCAAGGTCAATGAACTATGAGAACTCTGATTCCCTGGATAATTGTGAGAAGTAGGAAGCCCTTTCAGGGATTGAGATATAGGGATATCCTCTTTAGACATCCAACTAAAATTCCATTAATCTGGCATCCTCATTAGGAACAAGCCCCAAATTAAATCCCTAAGTCATCATGGAATCCTTTTCAGGAAGTAAGCACAAACTCATTGCTTTCAAATGACTATACACTCCTATGATATTTATCAAAAAATGTGGTATTTTATTCCAATTCACATGGGATACGTAGGATAACACATTGAGGTTCAAACTCATGATTTAAAATTACCCCTATTCTCCTTGGCCCATATTCCCTATGGGGTCTAATCGAACATGGAAACCCATATTGTTTCCATGTTCACTGGGTTGTTTCAGCATTAGTCCCACACCAATCATGGAAAAAGCACATTTTTCCTATATGTCCTTTCCACATGACATTAAAAATTATGGTTATGCCCTCATCACATGAATATAAAAGTTATGATGTGTCCCATTAAGTGCCATCGAACTACGAGGGTTATGATTATTTTCATTAGGATATGTAGGTAGCCAATTTTATGGGTATGATCCCAATATCAAAACCAGCCTTCATCTCCCTGGATGAAAATAAATTCCAGAGTGACCCACTAAGTGTCATACAAACCAATATCATCATAATGATGATTAATAAAATCTTGATATATTATATTAGAGGATACCATTGATGGTGAACCTCAAATACATATACATATCACCGTTAATGAATAACAATGAATAAATACTGATGATTTTAAATTTTACACATGTTAATTACTGATTGAAAATTCCAATAGAAACATATGTTATATTTGGTGAATAAATAAGGATTAATTAGAATATATTAAATATACAAAGAGTGTGCTGGAGTATACATTAATTCCCCTCATAAGGGTGTGAGGAGTCCCACCTCCCATCCTCTTGACCAAAGAATGTTCTTATGTTTCATAATGTTCAAATATAAAAAATGGATTCCTTTGGAAAGAAGGTCACTTTCAGATAAAGAACTATTTGATGATTCTGATTCCATGAATAAATCCAATGGAAACCGCCTGGAATGAGTGATTCATAAAACTAGAACTCATGTTTGAAGGTACTACGAAACAAAAATGGTGAACCTGACCTGAATCCTTAAGCATGTTAATAATGATACCCACCTTTTAAGATCATATCAATATATAATGGAATGTCATACAATGGAATCAATCATGTATTTATTCAACTAATAGATGTCTCTTTTATAGAGATTGTTTTTGTTTCATGTTTCTTCTCATAACTTCCTTCAGTCCAAAATGGGTTTCTTCAATAGGATATACGCGAATATCCCGACCACTAATTAAGATGGATCTACATCCATGAAGAGGATGTAATATCCCAATATACTTCTTTAACACAATGTCTCCAACATGTTGGTAATGAAGTATCTCTAGCACGGTACAATGTTGACTTTTGAGGCGGCTCGGCTGGGCCTCTATGTCAATAATAATCCCCCTCCATCTAGCCACCGATGACTAATGATCAAGAAAAAGATAGTGAAAACAACCCTTTTTAACTGTTTTATGTCATTATCCCGAGAATGCAACAACTTTTCCCTTCAGTAATATAAGGTGGTGAATCAAGAGGTTACACTTGGACCCAATTCGAGAATGTAGGGATCTTTTCTGGGGACTCCCACCAACATTCGCCTCCACAAGAATCTCACGGTAGTGAACCCCCATCATGATGGGGGTGTTTCCTCTGAATGTTCTACCAAAGTCTCTCAGACCCACAAACCCAAGATGAACCACCACGAACAACATCTAATCAACAAGGTTTAGGTTCTTACCTTTTCCCCCTTCGGAAATCCATCTACCTAACATGATGGTTAAAAATGAACGGGTACATACACACATTTTTTGCTAATTTTTTTGTACAGTAGACTCATTTGATAGAGACCATCAATCCCACATGATAAACCCAATGGAGTACGGTGAATAGGCACACCCACCTACTTACATGTTATCAACATGTCAGTAGGATCGTCTGACTACATTTAAGGAAGCCCTATAATCTAATGTGGTGGAAAATGGTAAACCAGAACATACACTATCGTACAATCACCAATTCTTCTAGTAGTGTCATCTACATGTACTGAAGGATGTCCGCCAAACATACATAATGGGAAATAACTGGCAAGCACATACAACCGCCATCATTCGTCATGCCTGCCAACAGTCTCATTTGGTTGCACCCAGAGAAGTCAGTCGAAAAGCTCCGATGACAAATTCGGAGAATACCAAACTCTCTTCCACCATGCATGAGTACATTCAATACACGTTAATATAAAAAATAGGACATGAGAAGGAACATACACAAATTACCAATCTAAAATGAACATTTATTACCATTCTGGCCACTAATGTCACCAATCACTTCTTTTCAATTTCAAGAGGACATACACAAATCCATACCAATATTCTAGACGCATGCTTGAATATTATAAAAACTACTTCCGTAGTACCATGGGAACAAGCACATAAATCTATCACCACACATGGGATGCAACATAGGAATTCCATCCCCAAGAGGATACACAACTCTCTTTCAGTCCAGGAGGGTCATGGGGCATACTCCCATAAATCATTAGGACAACAAGATTGTGAACATAAATTGTTTCCAATTAGAGGTAATCAATGTGTTCTGATAAAAAATCCATGGAAGGAAGATTCACCTTCCCATGATAACCACTTCTTGCAAAAAGTGTCCCTAACTAATTGTAAGATAACATCCAAAAATAAGTCTCATCATATACTATTCAAAAATATTAATTCAAAATAAAATTTGGATCCTCTAAATGATGGAGTTCTTGAGGCCCTCAGACGTTTATCTTTTGTATCTCATGATATTATCCTCTCACTACCAAATTATGGGACTGGTGGCCGAAATTCTAAACGTCCTCATCAGAAAATTAATCATGAAGGAATTATTCATGAAAATTCAATAAATCCATATCGCAAATCTCTAGATGAGAGCCACAACACCCCTCTATGTGGCCCGAAGACCAATGAGCAAGAGGGTTCATCCCTTGATGTAATCCTCCATGGTGGTCCTCCCCATAATGGAATTCACTGCGAAAGACCTCTCTACAAAAGTATTATTCATTGTCAAGATAATTATATAATTAATAATGTATCAATCATAATTACGTCCTATCTCATGGCGCATGAAAAAAATGGACAATAATGTCTGATGCCTTTTAATTGATGGGTGAAACACTTTCTCAACTAGATAACATCTTAAGGTAACCTTCATTCTCCGAAACTCCCTTAGGTCATTTTTCCAATACTACAGAGTATCCACATTGGTTATACTATGTGGAGAAATATCTAGTAAAAATGATGAATATATGTTAAACAACAGAAAAAATTGGATAAAGGACAAAATACCTGTCATGTTTTATCCTTTGGAAAATTCACAGTATAACTTTGCAGAATTGAAAGAAGAAGATTGTATTCATTATACATGCCTTAACATATGGATGAATATTATACATTTTAAAACCAACATATTATCATATGAAAAATATCAAAATCATGTAATCATAATAGAAGGGTTGTAATGTAAAATTTACACTATATCTCTATCATTTTCTTGACATCCAATGTTGGAAAATAGAAGATCACCCTTCAGTGTGCATGACTGAATTCTCTAAGGAGTCTACATCACTTAATTTCTAACACCATATCTAGTGTTCGTATTAGAGGAAGGGGTCAACATAGAGCATTATAATTCAATCCACTATAAAATTACAAATGTCCTCCTCAATTGGGATCATGAAATGTTATTTCCCATTGTCCTCAAAAATCAACACATTTTGTATGTGATCAAATTTATGCTCAATAATAGGCCTCAACTAGCTCTCATCAAATTCGGGACCAACGAAGAGAAATTTTTGAGTAAATTTAATTCATTCATCTGAGAATCAAGATTAGGTCTCCTTCTTGGAGGATGTCAGATGTTAGAGAACAAAAATGACTGAAATATCAATATTATCATCTAAAACAAGTGATTTGAGTGGTTTTAAAATAATGCACCTCGCTAATGGCTGAACAATAATTCACTTCATCAAAAGAGTATTTAAATGAATTTCAGCCATAACTATTCAAGAACCCCGCAAGCATGAATGATTGGGTGAATATTTAATTAATACTTAAAATTCATTAAACAATTTAAATAAACTCGAAGAAGAAGAAAAAAACAATCCCAACCTACAAAGATGGGGGATTTTTCACATTTACAAACCCCTCCTCAAAGGAATTCAGTTTTCTCTCGATATGGGAAGATTCCACAATGAGAGCACAATATTGAACTATCCAAGGATTCCCTTTAGGATACTGTCCACCAAATAGCTCTAGAGAATACATCATAAAGGAGAGAAAACTATATAGAAGATACAGAGGGAGAAGATCTTATAAAGATAATGATAGAATTCCATTATTACATTATGTGTTCTTAAATATCATTAACAACATTAAAGAAGATCCTCAGCAAAATTAGTCTATTTTAACGAAATTAGAATATGATGTTCTTATCCATAATATATTATACTATTATGAAAATGAAGAAGGAGTACATTCCAGAAATAAGAGGCTTAGAAAAAATCTTCGTATGCCTTCAAATAACCAACTCCCACCCCTCGGAAAGTTATCTTATAAAGGGAAAGGTAAAAGACATATTGAATCTCACTTATCCACTAGAGAAGGTAAATATATTTAAATTGATTAGAGATTTTCATAGCAATAAGAGGAGATGAAAGAGTTAAAACAAGAAAATAAAAAGTAACTTCGAAGCATCATTTTTATAGATATACTTCCTAGGAAGATCTTTAACATTCACATCCTATAGGATATCCTCAGAAAAGATTATACTATACGTATAATGAGTTCCCTTCAGTGGCTACACAAATTGGGCATGATAAAATTGATCCTGATTGGCATGTTCTTATGGGTTATCCATGGAAAATACCAACACCACCACCAATTGTTTTTTCAGTCGTTGCACAATCTCAAGATCCAATTGATATACCGGCACAGGTTCAAGATCATTTGGATATTCCCCAAATTATTATGAACATAATTTATGCCTTAATAAATATATAGAAATCTATGGAGGAACGATGTGCGCCAGTTCAACTGAAAAAGAAATCTAACCCTGAATGGGTGGTCCTGATTACTCCCACACCAAATTTTTGGAATACCAAATTTCCAATCATTAATGGTTTGATAGATCCAGAAACAAACTGAACACATTTCATTGCTCATTGTGATCCACGGATGGGAACTCCTCAACCATATGAAGTAGTAAATTTTAGGTGTTTTGTGTCGTCATTATAGGGACCCGCTTTTGTCTTCAATACAAGTGTATGATCGCAATCAATTACTCGATGGGAAGATATCTGCTAGAAATTCATTCATCAATTTAGCTCAACACTACCAAATATGATAACATTTGATCAAACCAATTTTAAAAAAAAGGAGATTTAAAGAGTTTAAGATTTCATTACTCGATAAAAATGGTTTACATATTAATTATTATTATCACTCCCTCAAGAAGAGTTTCAGAGAATTTGTGTGGAAAATATATTTGATGAGTTACGCACACTATTGATCCTTATAAAATACTGAGGAGTGTCTTGAGACATTACTTAAATTTATCAACAGATATAAGATTCTATTATAATGAATTATGAAAAAGCTAGTGTAATTACTTGAACTCTTGGAAGGAGAATAAGGAAAGTAGAGTCTTATGATATTATAATCAAACATGAAACTATACAGGCTTCCACTACAAAACCTCTATCGTTTCAAAGGGCTCCGCTTCCATAGGATCAACAGCAATGACCACCTTGTCACGATGATGAAATCAATTGTGGAGATACTATGAGTAATTAAATAGCAATGTTTATTCCTTCCAAATTGATCAATATCCCAGTTACTTCATCCCAGCTCAAGAAATCATTTTGGTTCAGTTTCCAAGTCCTAAGAAACCAAAAAATGAAGTATATGAATATCTTATGAATTATTGTCCATTTTACTAAATGTTGTTGTATCTCATCCAGGAGTGTTTTCTAATTAGGGTCATACAATAAAAAATGGTAGACTCTGGTAAAGTGAAACTGAAGAAGTTGTTAGTTCATGTATCATGTGTCACTGCTACTAATCTAGAGGAAAAAAGGCAAATGGCCAGATGTTAAAAGTAGAATTGTGTAGAAATATGATGAATGGATTATCAAAAAATCCATTAACCAAACTCAAGATAGTTTACGAACATAGATGAAATAACCGAATGTGCCTTCCGCCACTACTTCCACAGTAAATGACCATTATACAAAGGTCTATCCTCAATCAAATGAGGCGATCAGAAGGAAAAATTGTAGTAAAAAGAGGATAGGATCATGTTAAGGAAAATATTGTCGTTTAATCTATTATATTTCATTCCATCTGCTTCAAAAGTTCAGGAATCTCCCTGCAAAATGACAAAACCAAAACCAAACTGTCAGACAGATTCTTCTTCAGATGGAGAATTGTATTTGGATCTGTCAATGTTATTCCCATAATAGATCCTTATTCCAATGGTGAATCTGATTATAATGAACCAAAGTTCCTAGTATCTAATTGGGGAACTCTAGGAGGAGTAAAAGGTTAAGGATATAAGGGTTGATGTGGGAATTCTAGGAATCACCACTTTAACTCTACCCCTACATGAAACATTTGTGCACAAGAAACTCATGGAAGTTTCCTTAAATGGGATTAACAAGAACAAGGTGTTTCTTCCATGTATGACTGGTTTGGTTCTGAAATTATTTTTTTGAGGACTGATTAGAAGTCACAACATCTTTCTTTCTTCATGTAGATAGAAAAATTTATTATTATCTACCAAAGACAAGAGTTTTTCCAAACTTTTCTCAAACACCGGTTACATCTATATCCGAAGAATCAACATCTAAGACACCAAAAAAACCACATTTCCATTCCAGGAAACACAAACCTCTCAATCAAAATTATGACATTTTGAATCATTTAGCCCATGTAACAGCCATTTTATAAATTCTGGATGCCTTGAATCTATCAAAAGATATTCGAGAAGAACAAGTTGATGCTTTGTCAAGTTTTTAAGTGTTTGAAACCGCAGTTGATGTTGATGTGTTTTACCATATAGGGAATGATTAAATAGAATGTAATGTGGTCATAAACATTATATATGAATATATAGAAGATTTTGTACTTGGGAATATCATACCCATGTATATTTTTGGTGTGGTTAATGAAAGACATTTGATGATCCTTCATTGATAATGGATCTGGAGTCAACCTCATTCATGTTTGTACACTTAGTGGATTGGGCCTGACTAAATCTGACCTATCATTTTAAATATTAATGTTGAAAGTATAAAAAAAGAATGAGAAAGAACCTCTGGGGGAGATTACACTCAGAACTAAATTTAGAGATCCTGTGTCTAATTAAGATTTCATGGTTGTTCATTAGGAGACAACCTTCAGCATTATACATGGAAGGCCTTGGTGGTATCATCATGCGGCTATACCATCATCATAACACCAATGTCTTATGTAATGATTCAATGTTCAAATCTATAAATTGTAATGTGACAAGGCTCCATTCAAAATGTGTGATTCTCAATACATTGAGGTAGAGTTTTATCACACAACAGGTACAAGTTCCATGATGGAGGAAATAAATAGAGTTAATGAATCAAATATTTTGGAAAATATTCTAGTAAAACAATTCATAAATTTGAGTAAATATTATATACTACCCATAAATCAAACTAATAGGGTAAAACCAAATCCATGAACTCATCCAGTGACTTCCATAATTTCAGTTGCAGCAACTGAGTCTGAAAACATGGGAGAAATTGTTGATTTACCATTTAGTGATGGAAGCTTAAATGTAGATGTCTTCATATCATATACAGAACTCCAAAAGTCCTCTACTTCTTAAATAAGATTATAGGAAGTTGTAAAACTGTTATCGAAAGTCATAGAATATGATTTCCAATCCAATGTATACTCTTTATCACCCTAGAAAGACCCTTAACATCATTAGGGTAAGAAATAGTGGCATCTTTTTTATGATGTTCGAATACTGAATCCTTCCCTCAATCTAGATTTTTTGCATGATGATCGAATATGAATGTAGAAATAGAAGATATAACATGAAATGATGAAGAAGTGTAAGACCAAAGGGATTCTCCTCCATCATTTGAGGAAGGACTCTCTACCACTGTGGATGAGATCAGAGAAATAAATCTGGGTACAGAAGAAGATCAACGCCCCACATTAATTAGTGAGGTTGTGACCTCTGATGTGAATGATGTTTATTCAACATTTCAAAAGAAACATAGAGATATTATTTCGTGTAATTATACAAGAATTATAGGGCTTAATCATGTTTTATCCACACATCATTTGGGTTTTCTAGAAGAATATCATGAATTCAAGCAGGCAACATATAGAACACACCCAACATAGGCCTCTAAAATTTGAGCAGAAGTTAAAAATCATATAAAGGATAACATTTCCAGAGAGGTTCAATATCCCAAATTTCCATGCAACATGGTCCCTATGAAAAAGAAGAATGGGAAAATCAAGGGTTTCAATGATTTCAGAGATCGTTATTGGGATTTTCCTAAAGATGATTTTTGAGTTCCAATTACATAGATTTTAATTGATGTAATATCTTGATTTGAATATCTCTCATTCATGGATGGATACAATGTGTACAATAAAATCAATATTTCCCTAGAGGCTGATTAATCAACAGCCTTCAGAGCCCCTCACGTTGTGTTTTACTATCTGGTAATTCCCTTTGGAATAGAAAATGCAGTTGAAACATACCCACGTGCCATGAACCATATCTTTAAACCCTTATTAGGGAAATTATTTGAATGCTATGTGGATGATTTGATGGTAAAATACAGACAACATTCCAATCAATTAGCTACTCTAAAAACCATAATAAATAAAATTCGACAACACATCTTAAAGTTGAACCCCTTGAAATGTGCTTTTTGGCTAAGTTCTGGAATATTCCTTGGCTTTGTTGTGAGTCATTGTGGTAATGATGTATAACCTGAGAAAACAAAATCAATCCGTGGTATGTCACCTAACTTGAAATTTTTAGAAATTATGAGGACTACAAGGGAATTTGGCCTATATTTAGTGCTTTATCTCCAATTTGGGAGGAAAGGGTTTTCTCTTCACCAGATTAATGAATAAGGGAGTCACCAATCAATATAATGAAGAATAATAAGAAGAAATTGATTCCCTAAAAAAATATCTCTTCAGACCATCATTATTAATACCACCTATTGAATGGAGACCACTTATTCACTTTTTGACAGCTTTAGAGCAATCACTAGGTGTCTTCCTTGCCCAAAAGAATGTTGCTGGGAATGAGAGTAGGCATTACAATCTAGGATGAACATTTATTGAAGCATAAACTCAATATTGATGTTGTGAAAAGGGCTGTCTTGAATTAATATTTCTAGTTCAGAAATTGAGGCACTGCCTGCAACAACATGGGGGCCAATTGGTATCTCACAATAACATACTCAAAATTACCCTCAGTTGTCCTATGCTTAAATGGAGTCTTGCATTGTGGAAGGTTATTCTACAATAGTTTGACATCCAGTTTGTGCCCCAGAAGGCAATAAAAGTCCATGATCTAGCTGACTTCCTTTTTGAACATCCATTTGTGGAATATGCAACAATAAATACTGAACATTTTGATGAAGAAGTCGTCTCTATTCAGGACGATTCCCAAAAATGGGTTATTTTTATGGATGGTTACTCTATAAGTCTAACCTGGATGATAATAGAAATCCCTAAACTCAAGAAAGTTGGTTCAGTAATTGTCGTTATTTCCCCAAAAGAGGCAGTGTTTCATTACTTCATCCTATTGTCACAAGGTGGAACTAATGAGGAGGATGAATATCAAGCACTCGTCTCATGATTTGAATAGGCCCTTCTGGTGTAAGTGAATCACTTAAAAGTGAAAGGTGATTCATAATTAGTAATAATGAAGATGAATGGAGAATATCTTATTAAAAAAGAAGAATTAATCCCTTTGTGTGATCACTTTAGAAGGTTAATGGATGAACATCTCTCAGAGTTGACATTGTCTTATGTCCCTCGATCAAAAAACGCAAAAGTTGATGTACTAGCTAATGTAGCTACAACTTTGGAGGATCCAAATCAGGATGAATCAATAATTAGCATAGCCCATCGTCATGTGGTCCCACTATTCATTCAACACAGAATAGAGTAAATTAATGATATTATCCCTATTTCTGAGCCATATGATCATACAACGGGATGGAGAACACTCATTTTCGAATACCTTCAAAATGGGGTACTTCAACCAAATATGGATGAAAAAAATTGATCCGACGACGAGTGGTCAATTTTTCCCTTTGTGATAGTCCAGACAAACAAATGATCCTTTAAAAATGATTCATTGATGGAATTGTCTTCATATGTATTGATGGAGTTGAATCTGTATCTATCATGAAATACGTACATTCAGGAGCCTGTGGTGCTCACCAGTCCCGGCATAAAATTTCTTATCAATTTTGATTACATGGATTCTTTTGGCATTCAAGGACGCAGGATTTCACAAATCTCACTAATAAATTTCATCCCTACCCAGTGCATGTCAACTTCATTCATAAATCCCATGAGTTTCTACATAGAGAAAAATAATCATAAAAATTTTATACATGAATAATGGATGTCATAGAACCTTAACCTCCAGCTACTACTAAGTAGTTCACGTATATCCTTACTACTACTGACTTATTCTCCAAATGGGTTGAGGCTAAACCTCTCAAAGAATATGGTGCCAAAAGAATTGCTTGTTTTGTAAAAAACTTACATCATCACCAGATTTGGTGTTCCTCATTATA
The DNA here is from genome assembly GCA_963277665.1 of Viscum album. Classification (NCBI taxonomy): domain Eukaryota; kingdom Viridiplantae; phylum Streptophyta; class Magnoliopsida; order Santalales; family Viscaceae; genus Viscum; species Viscum album. The sequence continues at coordinate 165,217,038 of OY728129.1, read as the reverse complement.
TATTGATGGAAAATAGCACTAATTTATGTTTTATTAAGATAATGAGATTATATCAGGATTACAATATCAAATTTAACCATTCATCTCCCAATCATGAAACATCTAATGGAAAGATAGAGGCCTTCAATAAGACCATATCAAATATACTCCAGAAAATGTTGGATATGGATAAGAAAACATGGCCTGATAAACATTTCCATGCCTTACTGGAATATCAGAGTACTACACAGACTAACACCACAGAAACTATTTATTCATCTATATATGGAACGGAAGCAGTCTTTCCAATTGAAATGAATTTTCCATCACATAGAGTTAAATTTTTGATCGGATGAATACAGATGAGAAGTCTCAGAAATTGTTTGATGAATTGAAGTAGTTAAATGAAAAAGGATTGCATATGTTGCATCACTTAGAGTTCTACCAGAACAGGATAGCACAATATTTTAACAAGAAATATCTCCTCTATTCATTTCTTCAAGGATAATTTGTTTTAGTCCTCAGTTCACCCATGATACTAAGAATGAAGCATCCAAAGATTGATGGATAATTGGAAGGACATTATTATATACATATGGTCTATACAAATGGGTCTTATGACGTAATTTCAAATGATGGAGATCTCATTACATAAAATGAGATATTATGGAAGAAATAGTTTGTGTAATATGTACAGACAGTCTTTATCCCTGCAATACTAAAATTTCACAGCCCCCATCATCCTTCCTACAAAACATAAAATTGCATAGTACAAATTCATAGTTTCAAGAGATTAAACTACATGAAATCCATGTATCCCCATAACATGACATTAAACTATATAGTTAACATCTTCTTTACTTGACATTAGGATCTTTGGTAAGATAGAATCATTGAAACCATTACTACTCCTTAGTGGCACATGAGTCCCTCCCATCCCTATGTCTGAGTATGATCTGCATAGGGACCTTGTTACAAGAACTATGTGTGGCTGGATTCTTGTTTGTATGAGATACGTAAAGACTCATGGATCTCTATTCATGGGACTAGCTGCAAGCAAATAATTTTAATTACCTGTTTCATCTTATTTATATGAACTAGATTTATATATAGTTCTGTTTTAAGATAGATGATTTTATTTTCATTCTATCTTCTGTCTTAGATTTAATCATTTTTCTAAAAATGTGTTTATACCCCATTTCCCATGTCAAATTTGATTGGTGTGGGAAATGAATATTTAATGAACTACGTACGACATGATTCTCATCTATATGAGATACATAGAGATGCATAAATATGCAATATTTGGCCATCCCATGAAATAAAAACCCCTTTTATTCTATATTTAAGTATCAAAACATATATAAGAAATGTTAATTGAATTACATAAGGATGGATTCTAATTCATGCCCTCAATAAGACATGTAGTGTCACATGGTATTTATCCCTTTGTCCAGCTACAACAAGTCTTTTCATTTCACAATAGTTCATCTTTGTCCTTAATGAATGACATTAAAATAAATGGAAGTCTAACACCCTGATTATTCATTTGTGTCACCCCTATATTATAAAACAATCCTTACTGCTCCTTGATTATCACAGTAATCATAGAACATGTGTGGATCTTAAGGTCCCCATTGCATGACTAAAAACAACCCAATACAATGTCCTCATTTTAGGAATTTAAACTTCACATCATAATCTTAATTCATAAGGAAATAATGAAAGTATCCATTTTACATATGAGTCAGATATATGAAAATAATTTTAAAATCCTAGAAAAAAATGATTCAAATATTTAATATGTGTGATAAGCATAACTACCTTCTATATTTCACACTCATAATCATGACTATTTTCAAATCATCATAATCATTCTTATGATTTCTGGTGACAGAGATTCCAGTACCAGAGAACCCTTTTTTGGACAATGAAGCATGTTCCCTTAAGTGGCCTTGCATAAGTTTCAAACAAAATAGGATATTAAGTCAAAAGATACCACTATTTCACTATGCAGCATATGCACCAGTTGGCCCTACATAATACATCCCAATTGACGTTTTTGTCCAATGATAGTAATTTTATTCATGGTCATACATTATTTTTTCTTCAAACATTGATGACAATATACAAGAATATATATTTTAAAACCTTCATTCAGGTATATTTTTCCCATTATATTTATTTTGATCTGAAACACTTCATGACCGTGGTTTACACATTTCCCTCTCCATGTGTTCTAAGCAATATGAAATAACCATTGAATCACTTGGCCAAATATCATATTCAATTCCAATTTTCTGGTCCTAGTTCTACGACCTGAATCTACATACACCTCAACTTTTACATTTGGGTTAGATCAATGTAAAAGTCCCATTTCTCCATTTCTTGGGAAATCTTGGTTGGAAATACCCTCTCCATATTGACGTACCATTCTATGTAAATCAAACTCTGGGATTCAGAAAATATGATTCTACATAAATATTCTACTACTTTTCGAAATATAATGTTGAAATTATTAAGATCCCTTTTTCTTGACTATGAAGTACATGCTCTTAGGTGTATTTACATAAGCATCCAAAATTACAGGTTTGTCTGTCCAAAGATTCAATTATTTGGCAATGCAACATATTCCCCAGTTATCCTTGCATAATATAGCCCCCATAATAGGTTAGTAAAATAATGTTATCTTCATTCTTAGAAAAGAGTTTCTATAATTCCATTATCCATTTTTCTCAAACCACTACTACAAAAAATAGTCTTATCGGCACTCAAAACAGGCTTTAACAGCTCTAAATAAGAACTATAAATCTCATCACTGATAAACCGATGGGCCACCTATATCAAGGCTATATAAGCACTGATAAAGAGAGCCTTTATCATCACTAAAAAAGCACTGATAAAAGGGTACTAGATAAGTGCTAAAAAGTGCTCATAAAGGATATCGTTATCAGTGCTAAAAAGAACTGATAAAGGCTTCTTTATCAGCACATATTTAGATTTGATAAATGCCCTATCTGTTGTAACATAAAATTTTGTAGCAGCACACCAAAACAAGACATTCAAAAAATTCAGCAACTCAACATGTATACCCATACAAAATTAACACATAATTTATATAGTAATTGCACTATGTATAACCATACACCATTGTCAAATAATTCATAAGCTAATTAAATACAAAAATAATTCAATTACGAATTCAGGGGGTTAGAGGGTCGTTCAGGGGTTTGGTGTGGATTTCAAAGGGGGGTATTGGGTGTCTGGGTGGATGGGGCATCCCAGTGGATAGGGGTTTCCAAGGGGTTGGGGGCGGTCCAGGAGGATGGGGGGATATCCACGAGGGTGGGGTACTACCCAGGAGGGTGGGTGTGGTCGTCCATCAGTGGGGGTGTCATGAAGTGGGGGGTTTCCACATGGTGGGGTGGTGTCTAGGATAGGTGGGGGCGTCTAGGGTATTTTTGGGTGTCTGGAGGGGGGGGGGGTGTCCAGGGGGGTGTGGGGCTCTCTAGGGTGAGGGGGGTGCTTTTCTCCAGGTTTGGGGGTGGGGGTGTCCATGGGGGTGTTAAGGGGGGTGGGGGTGTCCAGGGGGTTGGGGGGCTTTCCAGTGGGTGGGGGTGTCTAGAGGGATGGGGGTATTTAGAGTGTGGGGTGTTGTCTAAGGGGATGGGGGCGGTCCAGGGGATTGGTGGGGCTGTCCATGGGGGTGGGGTGGTGTCCAGGGGGTGGAGGTGGTTGTCCATGGGGGTGGGGTGTCCAATGGGGTGGGGGAGGTGTCCAGGTGGTCGGGTGGTGTCTAGGAGAAGTGGGGCGTATTGGGGGAGTCTAGTGGGTTGGGGTCGTCTCAGGGGGTGGGGGTGTCTAGGGTGGGGGTGTCCAATTGGCAAAGGTGGTTGTCTTGTGTGTGACTGTGGGGGGGGGGGGGGTCTATGGGGGAGTCCAGGGGGTGTGTGTGTCTAGGGGTTTGGAGGGAATTCTATTGGTGGGGGTGTCCAGAGGGGTGGGGGTGTCCTGGGGGTGGGGTGGTGTCCATGGGGTGGGGGGAAGTCCAGGGGTTGGTGGGGCTATCCAAGAAGGGTGAGTTGTGTCCACGGGATGGGGTGGCTTTCCATGGAGGTGGTGGTGTCAAGGGGGTGGGGGTGGGGTCCACCTGGCGGGGTGGTGTCTATGAGGAGTGTGGGGAGTCGGGGGGGGGGGGGGTATCCATGGGGGTGTCCAGTGGGTGTGGTTGTCTAGTGGTTGGAGGGGGGTTTTCTGGGGGTGGGGGTGTCCAGAGGGGTGGGGTGTCCATGGGGTGGGGTGGTGTCCAGTGGGATGGGGGATGTCGAGGGGGTTGGTGGGGCTATTCAAGCGGGGTGGTTTGGGGTCCAGGGGGTGGGGGTTGTAGTCCATGGGAGTGGGGGGTGTCCAGGGGGTGGGGGAGGGGTCCAGGTGGAGGGGTGGAGTCTATGATGAGTGGGGGTGTCCTTGGGGGGGGGGGGTCGGGTGCTGTCCCATGTGGGGTGGGGTGGGGGGATTTCCATAGTTGTGTCAAGTGGGGGTGGTGGTGTCCAGGGGGTTGGTGGGGAATTCCATGGGAGGAGGTGTTTAAAGGGGTGTGGGTGTCCATGGTGGTCGGGCAGTCTAGGGGGTTAGTGGAGATATCCATGGGGGTTGGGGTGGTGTTCAGGGAGTGGGGGTGGCTGTCCATGTGGGTGGGGGTGTCTTGGGGGGGTTTCCATGTGGTGGGGTGCTGTCTAATAGGGGTGGGGGCATCCTAGGGGTGGGGGTCGTCCAGGGGGTTGGGGGTGTCCATGGGGGGTAGAGGTGCTATCCAGGGTGGTTTGGGGCATCCATGTGGCGGGGTAGTGTCTAAGAGGGGTGGGTGTGCGGTCCCGGGGGGTTAGTGAGTGTCCATGGAGTGGGGGTGTCCATGGGAGTGTCCATGGGGGCTGGGATTGTGTCTAAAGGGTTGACTCCAACAAAAATGACACATGGATCATTCTTCTAAAGAACCAACATAACCCTATTGCGTTTGGTCGGATATTTATAGTTCATTTGTTATTTTATATTATACTTTTCTCCAATTTAGAAAATAGAGAGAATCATTTAGTGATACCGGTCACACTGTGCCTCATATTGTGGCGATGTTGACTACTACATGTCACCAACGCACCCATGGATCATTCTCATAATTAATCATCTCAATGTAAATGCATTTTTTTTGGATTTCTTGTATGTCAGTTGTTGTTTTCACTTATAATTTTGTCCATTTTAAACAAAAGAGATACACTTTGAGTGATACCGGCCACACCATGCCTTGGATTGAGGTGTGATGGAATCGTACATGTCACAAATAACCCATGGATGTTTCTCCAAAAGGATCAACACAATCTGAATTCATTTGGTCAGATTTATGTAAGTCGGTAGTTGTTTTCACATAAAATTAGGCCCATTTTAAACAAACGAGAGACACTTTGAGTGAATAGGAAACACAGGGCATCAGATTGAGGTGGGGATGAATTTTACACATCACCAATGCACCCATGGATCTTTATCCTAAAGTGTCAAAACAGTCCTAATGTTTTTGGTCAGATTTGTGTATGTCAGTTGTTGTTTTCACTTAAAATTCTGTCCATTTTAAACAAAAGAGAGACACTTTGTGAGGTAATGGAAACATCGTGCCTCAGATTGAGATGGGGTTGACTCATACATGTTACCAATGAATGCATGGATTGTTTTGCAATAGGAAAAAGTTAGTCCAAATGCATTTGGTTGGATTTCAGTTGGTCAGTTGTTGTTTCCACTTAAAATTTTGTCTATTTTTAAACAAAAGAGACACACGTTGAGTGATAATGGCCACACCGTGCCTTGAATTGAGGTGTAGTTGACTCATACAAATCGAAAATGACCCATCAATATTTCTCTTAAGGGATCATCACAATCCCAATGCGTTTGTTCGGATTTACATATGTAAGTGGTTGTTTTCACTTAAAATTTTGTCCACTAAAAAAAATTGAGACACTTTGAGAGATACCAGTCACACCATGCCTCATATTATGGCGGGGTTGACTCATACCCATAACCAATGTACCCATGGATTGTTCTCATAAAGGACTTACACATTCCAAATGCATTTCGTCAGATGTATTTATGTCATTTGTTTTTTCACTTAAAATGTTTTTCATTTTAAACAAAAGAGATACACATTGACTGATATCGGTCACACCGTCCCTCAGATTGTGGTGTGGATGATTCATACACGTCACAAACACACCCATTGATTTTTATACTAAATAATCATCACAAAACGAATTATTTTGGTTGGATTTTTTATGTCAGTTGTTGTTTTCAATTAAAATTTTGTAAATTTTAATCAAAAGAGAGACACTTTGAGTGATACCAACCACACTGTCCCTAAGATTGAGATGTGTTTGACTCTCACATGTCAAAAAGCAATCATGTATCATTCTAATAATTTATAAACACAATACAAATGTGTTTAATTTTATTTATGTACATTGGTTGTTTTTTTTCACTAAAAATTGTGTCAATTTTAAACAATAGAGAGACACTTTGAGTGATACCTGGAAGACCATGCCTCAGATTGAGGTTTGGTTGACTTGTACTTGTAAAAAACACACCCATAGATTATTATCATAAAGGATCAACACATTACAAATTCTTTTGGTTTGATTTTCATAGCTTAGTTATTGTTTTCTCTTAAAATTCGGTCTATTTAAAACAAAAGAGAAACACTTTGAGTGATACCGGCCACAACGTACCTAGGATTGAAGTGGGGTTAACTCGTACATGTCACCAACGCATCCATTGATCATCCTACAAAAGTAACAATACAATTTGAATGCGTCTGGTCATCTTTCTGTGGGTCATTCGTTGTTTTCACTTAAAATTTTCTCCATTTTAAACAAAAGAGACACAATTTGAGTGGTACCGGCCACACCGTTCCTCTGATAGTGGCGTGGTTGACTTGTAAACATAAAAAATGACCCATGGATTGTTATCATAAAGTTTAAACACAATCTTAATTTGTTTCATCATATTTATATATGTTAGTATTTTTTCAATTAAAATTATGTCCATTTTAAGTAAAAGAGACACACTTTTTGTGATACCGGTCACACCGTGCCTCATATTGAGGCGTGGTTGACTCGTACGCATCATTAATGCACCCATGGATATTTATCCTAAAGGAACAACACAATCTGAATCTGTTTGGTTGGATTTCTGTAGGTCAGTTGTTTTTTTCACTTAAAATTTTGTCCATTTAAAATAATAGAGAGACACATGGAGAGATACGAGCCACGCCATGCCTCGGATTGAGGCAGGTTTGACACGTACATGTCAAAAATGACCCACTTATAGTTCCCCTAAAATATAAACACAATCCAAATGTGTTTTTTGAGATTTCCATAAGACGGTTTTTGTATTCACTTAAAATTATGTCCATTTTAAACAAAAGAGATTCACTTTGAGTGATACCGGCCACACCGTGCTTTAGATTGAGGCGTGGTTGGATCATAAACATAAAAAATTACCCATTTATAATTATCCTAAAGGATCAATATAATAAGAATGAATTTCATTAGATTAATATATGTAATTTTTTTTTAACAAAAAAAATTATGTCCATTTTAAACAAAAGAGAGAAACTCTGAGTGATATCGGCCACAACATGCCTCAAGTTGAGTTGGGGTTGACTTATAAACGTCATCAACACACCCATGGATCATTATAATAAAGGATCAACACAATATTAAAGCGTTTAGTTGGATTTATGTAGGTCAGTTTTTTTTTCCACTTAAAATATTGTCCTTTTTAAACAAAAGAGAGACAGTTTGGGTGATATCATCCACAAAGTGCCTCAGATTGAGGAGGGGTTGAATTGTAAACATCCCCAACACACTACTGGATAATTATAAAAAATGATCAACATGATTCTAATGTGTTTGGTTAGATTTTCGTACCTCATTTGTTAGTTTCACTTAAAATTCATTCTATTTTAAACAACAGAGGGACACATAGAGTGATACCAGCCACACCATGACTCAGATTATGGTGTGGTTGACACATACACATCTCCAATGCACCCATGGATCATTATCCAAAAGGAACAACACAATAGTAATGCGTTTTGTCAAATTTCCATAGGGAAGTTTTTGTTTTCACTTAAAATTTTGTCCATTTTAAACAAAAGAGAGACACGTTGAGTGATACGGCCGCACTGTTCCTCGAACTGAGGGGTAGGTTGTGGGGGGGGGGGGGGTTGAATAGAAAATTTCACCAAAACACCCATGTATTGTTCTCCTAAAGGATAAACACAATAAAAATGCATTTGGCTAGATATGATGACATTTCTGGGATTATAATGGGTTTTCTTATCCAAATTCCAATGAAAAGTGGTTCATCACTCATGCATGTTGCTTGTGCATTTTATCTTTCAAAAAGGGAAAATAACTCATTGAAAAAAGGATGTTTTATTTAATAACAATTATAATTTTCCTATGAACATTTACATACAACATAGTTTCATATTTTGATACCCTTAATGTCAGGACCCGTCCTTGAGACCAGTGTCGTGACTCCCCCATGCCCGCCTTTCATAGGCCAGGGGCTGGCGACTAGAACGAAAGGCGTAAATCCCTAATATAGGAAGGAATTGACTTTATAAAAGTATACACAGTTAATTGAGTACACAACTGGAAGTAAATCACTACGTAGAAACTATATAAAAAAGTAGTGCTGAAAAGTAAAGGGGCCGAAAATACAAGCCCAACTGTAATGTACATAGAAATAACAAAATAGTTGGGAGGTGACAGGCAGCTCCTGGATTATCCACCACGGATCCTACCTGAAGGGTAGGTACATATGGCCTCCTCAGTGCTCCACATCAATCAGTATATTCCGGGTACCGACTTATCATGAGGTCCACCTCTGGGTACAGTCCAGTCCTTATACACTCCACCTCAGTTTGCGTTGTATGTCATCAGCATCCAACACAATGAGGTGTGTTAAAATCTTGTGTAGTGGTGAGTATAAGGATACTCAGTAGGGACCCGGATACCCTCAAGGTCTCACAGAAATTCATCAAGGTCAAACAACAGTAGAAAGATACAATCAAGAAGTATCAACCAGCCCTACATAAGTATATGCCCATACATATACTTATGTTATCAATCACAGTCCAGCTCCAACTCTCAAGACCAAGCACAAACCATTCCACAAAGGAAGTAAAGTCAATCACCATGATGATAATGGATGAATGTCTTGACTCAACTCTCACAGGTATAAATCTTTTGTAGAGGGATAAAGAAGATCAGATGTAGTCATCGATTCATCTAAGCTGTCATACCCAAACAGGATACAGGACCAGCTAAGCTGTCGGACCCACACAGGATACAAGACCATCTATTCACCATCTAAGTAGTCAGACCCACATAGGATATATGCCTAGCTAAGTTGTCAGACCCACACAGGATATAGGAGCAGCTATTCTGTCAGACCCACAAATGATACAGGAACAAAGGATAGAACTGTCGGACCCAAGAAGGATCCCTGTATAGTAGTCATCATTGTCGAACCCACAGAGGATTCCGGTACAGTAGTCATCGCTGTCGAACACATAAAGGTTTCTGGTATAGTAGTCATTGATGTCGAACCCACAGAGGATTTTGGTACAGTATTCATTGCTGTTGAATCTATGGAGGATTAAGGTACAGTATTCATCATTGTCGAACACACGGAGTATTCCGGTACAGTATTGTCACAGCTAGACCTAGGGTTCCCGCACAAAACACGCTCGATTACAGTAGGGTCCGATCCTCTAGCCAAGTGTCACTACATCAACTATCATGAAGTACTGATTTGATGTATCCCGTAGTTATGTTTCTTAATAAATAACCCAACATGACAGACGGTGCATCAATCAGACGCACGGTCTGTGAGTTATTGGCATTTTCGTTCAAGGGGCCCGGTTGGTTTATAGGATGAAACCAACCCAAATGTACCTCAACTGCATACAATCCTCAATTGGAGTACGCCAAAAGAATCATCTCTCTCCAAGAATTCCATTACAGAGGAATATTTTCAATCGGACACCCAATGCCCATGATAGAGGTGAATAGGTGAAAATGGCCATAGCGGGTGCGGGTCCAGTGAGACCCCGTCAGACCGACCAGGCCTGACTCGGTCCGAACCGAGGTCTGACCTAGTCCGCAGGTGCGGCCGACCCGATTGGTTGGCCCGACCCAAGTGGGAGGCCCGAACCAAGGGGGCGACCCGAACCAAAGGGGCGGCCCGACCCGAACGTGAGGGTCGTCCAGAAGGCGCGACCCGGCCCGTGGCGGCCCTGCCTAGATGAAGCCTGGCCAGGGGCAGCCCGACCTGCAAGTGGCCCAACCATGTGCAGCCCGACCAGCTCAAATACATGGCCCGACTAGCCATGCTATGAGAGGTGGTGTCACATCCCCTGTTTCTGATCCGAACCGGCACTGGGTTCCGATTCTGTTAAGCACACACTGATAGCCGTAATAACCGGCCGCCCTTGTCTTCTCCACCGCAGTGCGATGGCGCGCAGTTCAGCTTCCCTCCACACGTTATGACGGTTCCGCACCTCATCTATCATGGCCCGACCTGACCATGACTCTGTTCATGGCACGACACGGTGGTGGCGCGCCCTTGTGGAGACCATGCAGCCTTACACCACTGGCTTTCTTCACGGTCGGCTTGCTGCCGATCAACGCGTGTATCGCCTCCATCATCATCCATCAAGAACTAACAAAATGGGGAGGGTCAGGCTTTTTTCGTGCAGTCTGAACCATCCTAATTATGAAGATATCATTTGGCACACCATTCCACAAATTTAAAGAGGTATAACAGAGGGTAAATTCATACATAAAGATAACCCCTACCTCGTATTTTCCATTCATTGACGATCTAGAAAAATAGGGCGGATTTAGATTCTTCGATTGCTGTGTTTATCACACACTTCCAATTCTCATGCTCATGCTTCACAATGGAAAAGTGTACTCGTCGTTGGTGGACGAGTGTTTGGAGGTGACTTCGTCGGTGGTGATGTTCTTCGTGGGTGATGTCTTCTCCTTTGATGCGGATGAATGTTGTTGGATATGTCAAGGGTGTCGCTTACCTTTCCATGCCTCTTTTGAAGAAGGATGAAGAAGGAAGAAGATGGAGTCGATGTGCTTCAGTGGTAGAAGAGACGTACTTTGCGTTCTTCATGGGAAGAATGATGTCTCTCTATTTCTCCAAGGCTACACCAAAGTATTACGTGCCAGACATAATAATAGCTTTGTTTATTATTTTATTCATAACAATAATTCAAAAGAATTAAAATTGTACCAATTAATAAGGATATGTTCAATTAATTAATTGATGTGTTGGCACAAAATAAATGAAGAAGGTGCAGAGGATTAATTAAAGAGAGACATTTTTATCCATATAAATGGTGAGTTCAAGAGTTAATTAGATTGTGTGGGCCCCACACCCTTTGATTGCTAGAGAGGTAAACACTTCGGGTGGTCCCCACAGAGTAATATCCTCTAAAGGGAGGTTTATGTGCCAGCAAGACCCACATTAACCTCCTCTTGGTGGTTTTAACCAACAATGAATAAAATAAAATTAATACTTTATTTTATTCAATTTAATTAAAAACCCCAAAAAACTAACTTCCAATCTCGATAAAACGCAACTGTGATAATGGTCTCCTTAAGCAAATACTCACGTGGCGAGTTCAACTGTGTCCTCAGATTTCAATTCCGAGCACTGGTTCAAAAGGTATGTAATTTCCCTCGCACATTTGTTGAACAAACCTGAAAAAAAATTTGGAAAATTTTTAACAGCCATCATCGACCCACTGCGATCGAGGTTAGGCTCTACCTAGGTGAAACACACCCCAAAAAACCCAACGGTACCATTTTATTTCCAATTTGAGTTTCCACTTATAATTTATAAATTTTACAATAAAATAATTGTCACTTAATTATTTATTTTTGAATGAATATTGAAAAATACTAAATTTAAATTTATAACAACATTTTCATTTATATTAATTATAATGTCAAAAGATATTTTAAACTATTTTAAAAGACAAATTATTTCAATTATATATATATTAATACAATTTTTTAAATTGTAATAATTTTCATAGTCATTTTTTCTATAAAAATATTATAATCTTTTAATCTTTTTCTCTTTGGAAACCTTCTTTCTCGTAATGTTTGTTGGATTAATTTTATATTATACTCTTATAGTTATATGAAAAGAATTGGAAAAATTGATTTCAATTTTATTATTATTATTATTTATATTATCAAATATGAGAAAAATAATATTTTAATTTAATGAATATAAAACATGAAAAATTATTGTCTACAGTTTAAGTAGAAATGGATATTTTGATGCTTAAACTGAATAGATAAGTGTAAAACATACATAAAACCTATCTAAAATATATTTTATAGCCAAATATAAACCTTATAATATATATTTATTAATAATAATCCATTTGAGACCACATTGTCATCTGAAGAAGGAGTGTAAGCATTTTTATTTTTCAAACATTATAATTGTCTCACTTGCCTCACTTATAAAAGAAAGCCCCTTATTATCTCTTCATCGCACCATAAAAATTATTTTTTTCATCATATAACTAACAATATGACTTCAAAAATTCAATAAATTCATCAAAAAAAACATTATTTGGGGTATAGAGGCAATCTAGGATGTCTTTTGTTGAAATCTTATAGAGGATAAATGATGAAGAGTATACATTTTTCAATAATCATTTTAACTTTATTTATTCTCCTAAATCATTCAATAATTATTAAAACATGATGATATAATAACCGTATTATATTAAATATAGTGATAGTTTTTATGTTAAATAAATTTTCTTTACCATCGCCACTTCCATCAAATGGGTTATGAAATCATTATTCGTTTATACAGTGCACTACCGCCTAAAAAACTGATGTCGTTCTATTTTCCATTACCACCCCTTGAAGATAAGTTTGAGGATGAATCTAAAATATTTATTTGATATTTTACATTATAATAAATATTTTCATTATATAATATATTTATTTTAAATAATCCTTATATCAGGGATATGATAGCGTCGATCATGTGTACGGTTGACTATAGCCTCGTGATGCGATGTGATTTGTTTTTCACTAATTCCCAGCAAGTAAGGTGATAATGAAAAATATAACGAATAAAAGTGATATAAATTAAATAATTATGATATTAATTTCATTTTTATCATTATAAAATTATAATATTTCATTTTCATCATTATACTATAAAATTATAACGTAATTCGTGTATGTGTGGACTATCGCCATCACGTAGCAATGAAAATATCTTTTCATCTCCACACCACATGTATTATGTATATAAGTATAATTAAATAAATAACATGGTATTTATTATATTATTATCATTATATAAATATAAAATATTTCTTTAATTATTTTTATAATGATCATTAAAAAATTGGAATGTTACTCATGTGTATATACTACCTATTATCTCCATGATTGTAATGTAGTTTGTTAATAAAAACAATATTTCATGATTGGTTTTAAAATTATAATTGATATTTTAATTTTATTATTATTTCATGATAATTATTCTATATATTATTAAATAATCACCTAATTGAACATATTCAACCGACCAATGTCAATTTCTTGACACATAATCCAAATATCATCGAAATATCCGACAAATCTTTAAATAATTAAGTAATAATATAAGTCATTTTAATAATTTATATAAAAATAATAATAAACAATAAAATCTCATTAAATAAGGCAATCAATTTATAAAATTATATTATTCATGACAATAAAAAACTAATGCAGCAATTCCGACTCAATATAATGGTTTCCCCTCACTTTTACTTCCACGATACATACAACAGATTCACAACTTATTTATTTTTTATGGTATATATACAACCCTTTGATATGTCATATCATCAATAAAATAATATTTTTTTATTTCCTTTTTCATTTTATTTTATTAATTTTTTGAGTCTTATGATTCAGATGTTTCAAAAGTGGAAAGGCATTATTTCATAATGTCATCATTATTCATGATTGTTTATGTTTATTTATCCTATGGGGAAATTTTTGTGATTAATATACTAAAATAAAAAAATATGATTCAAATATATTTATTTAGGGAATTTATCTATTAATTTCATCATTTTAATCTTTTTGGTACATCAATTTATCGAGAAAATGGTTTTATGAAAAAACATGTAATTTTTTCTCTCTTCGACTGAAATTTATTTTTCATCCAAACCCATGTTTTATGAAATTTATTTCAAAAACATTTTAACTCATAAAAAAAATTATTAGAGATATTTTTACCATTTTTTCCATTATTATTTGAATAGAATCATCACATCATTTTAAAAACAACACATGGTTTCCTTTTATAGATAATATGAAAGGAATATTTGTTCTAAGATGTATAGAATGAAACAAATTTTATAACATCAATACCAATAAATGTTCGAAAGATTATATTAAAATTATCAAAAATTTATTTTCATATAAATGTATTTTCAAAAATATTATTTGATCATTTATTTAAATAAAATATTTTTAAAGTTAAAGGGTTAATTTCCTAAAATAATTAAATATATTAATAGTAGTTTTCTACTCATCAACTACATTAACCCATTATTGAACGTATGATACAATAAAGATATGTTTTATTGGTATAATAATTATTCTTACTATTTATGGTTTCATATATTTTTGACTAATTTTATATCATTTTATTTTCATTGAAATTGTTACCCTCAATGGTTTGTGATTAAATTTATTTATTTGGTAATGTATTAACATTTCCTATACATATTTTTTAATATGAATATTTATATTGATTATGTTCCACCGATTTCACATAAATAATGCTTAGAATGTTTTATACAATTAGTAGATCCATGTATAATCCCTTGATTGATTGATAGGTTTTAAGAAACAAATAAGATTTATTTTCTTCTGAGGATATAACTATATATATATATTGGAACATGGAATAATTTGTATTAGATTTCATGGAAAAAATTCTCAACAGTATGATATTGATGTCTATCATTGTGCATTTCATCATTATGAATTCAGTTATTTATATTCCATGTGATAATTTGATTAGTTATAATATACATAGTTATGTTTTATTCTCATGTTATTTTTTGAATTCCGTTATTTGATCGTTATTTATTTCTTCAATATTATTAAAAATTTATTATATTAATGAATTTTGACTCACCCATTTATTATTTTTATTTTCAACATGATACGAGGAAGTATTTTGATGTTGATAAGTTGGGATACAGTATAAGGAATTGTTCATTCATTTTCTGTATAAAAATGTAATATATATTTATGTTATGTATATAGTTTAGTAGGACTACTAAACTATTTAGTCCTCTGGGATGTGATTCCACCTATATAATGCCAATTTGATAATGTAAAAAACATATCCGTCCTACTAGGCTACGGGGAACTATAGAAGAGTTAATAATGATGTTTTAAATTGATTTTAAGGAACCAATTTTTGGATGGGTTCATTAATAATAAAAGGAACGATGGTTGTTTTCACAGGTGATATGTATAAAAGTGAAATATTATGAATGTATTATCCATTATATTCTATTAAAATTTTTGAATAGATGATTCAAATGATAAATGGTAATAAAAT
This sequence comes from Viscum album, assembly GCA_963277665.1. Classification (NCBI taxonomy): domain Eukaryota; kingdom Viridiplantae; phylum Streptophyta; class Magnoliopsida; order Santalales; family Viscaceae; genus Viscum; species Viscum album. Next base: position 165,201,321 of record OY728129.1, on the reverse strand, counting down.
ATGAATTATTTGTTAAATTATAAACAATCAACTAATATATCTATAAAATCAATTTAAAAAATTCATTAATGTGATAGAGTTTAATGTTTTATGATAATTCTATGAAGAAAGAGGGTAAACTATTATATGTTATGACTAATATAAAATTTATATTACTATGTATAAGTAGTAGCTAGTAGCTAACGGTGTTTATAGTGGTAAATTACACCCTATAGATCTTTGGAATTATCATACTTAGGTGATTCCATATAGAATATTTGATGTTACAAGGTACAACTAATGTTTCATTTTTCATACGATATTCTCCAATACATAGTTTGATCAATGATTGTTTTGACATGGATCAAGGTTGGTGACTCATATTTCTCAATTTTTTTTTAATATAATATTTCCTCTATTATTTATTATTTTATAGTATTTTACAAGAATGAATTCTTTTATTTTTTGATTATACACTTTGAATATATTATCATATCATGTTCCCATCACATAATCATTGATGTTATTAAATTGATAATTAATATTTGAACATTTACTGACCATTTGATGATATACTTCTTATATATTTCATTTCTATATGTTATTAAAAATGTTGTCAGATGAATTATTCATAGACATGTTTTATATGTGAAATCATTTATGGGATATAATGAATATGTTTTGTAATAAAATTATTTTTTTCATTCTATGAAAATAATCTCTTAATGACATGGATATGGTTATATAATAGTTTTTTCTAATCTTATAATGCTCATAATGTAAAAATTCATTGGGTGTATAAGAAATCAAATAATTATTTTTTAATTTTAATGTTTTTGTTGGTAAACATAAGTTCATATTTAATAATATATAGTTTAGAAATTGAAATGAAATTGTTTTTATCCAAATCCATGAGTTTCCTTTTAGGGGATTTTATAGTTGGTATTAAGGAAGGGTTTCTATATACTTCGATATTATGGGGATTTCAGGTGAGGTTAACACAAGATTTATAGAAAACAAAATGGTTTTATCTATTTAAATTTCATAATAAGTCCAAATTCATTATCATTAATTCTACTTTTTATATAATTTTATTTTAATGTGATTAATGATATTTTGTGATTTTTTTATTAGGTTCAGTTATTGTTATAACTTAGTGTTATCGTGTTATTTGACTTGATGGATTATTTTACGAAATGTTCCATTATATATTTGGGTATATAAAAATAAATCAATAATATAGCCTTCAATTTAAAATATTGTTTAATATTGAGGTTATTGAGGTTAATTTTTTTATAGGATAATTATATATAGAATAATTAATGTTAAACCATTGATGATTCTAGATAAATTTTTGAGTTGAATGTATTATTTCTTAATATTATAGTATATTCATATTGGGTACTACCATACCATATAATAACATTTTTTGATTTTGTAAATTACTATGGATTATTATTGAAACCTATAATTTTTATAAATAGATGTTAAATCTTAATAAATGAAAATTCTTTATAATTCAAAAATAAATTATCAAGGAGAGTAAATTTTTAGTGTCTTGGGAAAATTATACACAATCATCTTACTTATTTAGTGATCTAAAACATCTGCAAAAACTATCTCCCCACACAAAAAACTTCTTATACATACCAAACATAAAACTTTTCTTCATAACATTGGGAAATGATGTATATTAAATGGTGATATCATATTGTTAGTATGGGTAAATAAGGGAAATATTCACAATAAAGTAACAATAACACATTTATAAGTATAATATATCATGTGAATAACATTAAAACCCCACACAAAGCATTTTGTAGATCATAATATAGAGTCACTAAATATATCTTTTTAATTTATGAAGATATGAATCTTAATAAAATCATATAACATGGTCCATGAGAGATTAAAATTTTAATAAGGCATTAGATTTTGTGAATAAACATAAGTATATAAAAATTATACCCATATTTAAAAGGATAAGTACAAATACAATCATATTATATTGGGTTCATACCTAATAAATCATATTCTTAGTCAAGGATCCCTCAAAAAATTATCAGAGTGTCAATAATCCCTTAATGTACATGGATCAATGATCATGATAATGTTTACTATCTTAAGAGACTTTCATATTCACCCAATAATTGAACTGAAATATTATTATAAACCCACTAATCATATAATAAAAATCATATTTATGTTTTTTAAAAGATCATAAAACATTAATCCTAACATAACCCATTTTTGGAATTTGTTTTTTAAAAAAAATCCATTCATTCCACCATATAATGATCTATTGAAACCAAATGCATTTCCATGAGGGTCATTCATAACATAATTAACTTCTATGAATTAATTGTGTTTTGATGAATAATTCATAAATAATAATCTTCATAATATATCCAAATAATGATATTGGATGGAACCACTATATTATTTCAATTATAAATAATAATTTAAATTAATGGTTTTATCAAAGATTAAAATTTTCTTAAAATGACTTTTTAAACATTTATTGGGGAAATTATTATTTTCACATTCAAATTAGTTATTTAATATTTTAATATTTACATAATAGTAAGGAAAAAAGTATTTGTAAATATCCTTTTAAATCCGTAATGAAATAATGAAATAATTGAGATTTTATGATTGAGGAAAATTATATTCATACCTTTGGAGGTAGAACAATTTTTTCTCACATTTTAGGTAAAACTACAAAAGTACCTCATTCGATAAACAAAAAGAAGATTCAAATTACTTTTTTCTGATAAAATTAAAACTATTGAAACACATGAAATTAAAAAATCATATGATAATGTTGTGTTTTTTTTTGAAAACTTGCATAAGGATGATAATGTATTTTCAATCTAAGAGTGAAATAATGTCAGTTTTCCTTAAAATTTATATTTCGGTATATTGAGTACATAAAGTGGGGAAATGAAAGGAAGTCATGTGATAACATAATATAAATAGTTTAGAAGAAAATTAATTGTTTTATTGGGAGATAAATCATAATAATTCATCATCTAATACTTTATCACAAAACAATTCTTGTATTCCATGATATTGTAACATAAAAACTATACCACTTTGGTAACATTTCAATCATACGACCATGAAAAAAGAACATTAAATATTAATTTAAATATATTAATAATAAATGAATTCATCATAAGATATTTCATAATTTCTCTATATAAAACTTATAAATTAATATAGGTTCATAAAAAACATATTTTCCAATAAAAACCATTTCAGACAACAAACCCTTTCCTCAAGTATGAAATTAGGTGAATTATCTAAAATTACCTATATAATAAATTAAATTTTTTTATAAATATAAATAAGTATGATTTAAATACCTATAATATCATATATGATCCTATTATAAAATTTTATCCCCTATTCTAAATAATTATATATTTAATTGTTTGTTTTTATGTGTTAACATTTTGTTTTCAAGAGAATTTTTGTTTAATTCTTCTGGATCATGAAAATTTATCAACGTTTCATAATATAGAGACTGTTTATAATTTTATAAATATTATATATATTTAATATATAGATATTTATAGTCCTTCATAAAAGGTATACATAAAATAAGATTTATACAATTCATAGACATGGTATGTTGCACATTTTCATGAATGTTGTTTTCACATTTCAATGATTGAAAAAAATTATATAATAATTAAACCCTAAATAATACATTCTATATAATATATATAATATATTTTTTTAAAATATATCCTTATTATACACAATTTAAAAGAAAAATTAATAATTAATTCCATCGCTTCATGGATGTACTACTATACATACATAAATGAGAAATGTTATTATTTTCCAACATATGAGAAAGTATGAAGGTAGACATGATCTTATAATTCTATATTTATAATTATTCCATAAATATCATATATAATAATTAATACTCACATAATAATAATACATTAAATATTGTGTTTCAAAATTAATATAATCACTACATTGATGTTGCAGTCCACACTTATGCACATACGACACATTCACTACACATTTGATGGAAAAGAGATTTAATAATAGAATTTAAATAACCATAAAAAATATATTATATTTATTATACATAATTTATTATTTGATGATGACTATAATATGATTATATTATGATGAATTAGAAATTAATTGAAATAGTTCGGGTTGGATGATTACCTCTTCATTGGAAAGCCTCTTTCAGATACTTTCATAAGGTCCTTGGAATGGTATCATAGGAATTGAAATAAATATAATTAATAGATAAATAATTTTATAAGATAATTGTTATGGGTTTTTCAAGATATAATGATTAAATTTGACTAAATGAGGTAAATTAATTGTGTCCTTTTGTATGTAGGGAAAAGGAAACTATTGAAATTTCATAAATGATTAAAATATAATTAAGTCATTATCAATAGAAATGCTTACAAATATACATGGTTTTGGAGTTGGGAATGTTTTAGGAAGAATTATGTCTTTCTAATATGAACTATAATTTTTTAATTTTTAATCATATACTTATATCTTGATTTAACATCCATGGTAAACCAATTTAAACATTTAATGCTATGAAAAATTATAAAAGTCTTTACTATTCATTATGATAGAATATGAATGTATACTCAATATAATGTTTGGAAATTATTATTTAAAATATTGCATCCATTTTATCAAATTAAATTCTCATATTTAAATATTTTAAACTATTATTAATCCCATAAAACATGTTAAAATGTAGTTTTCAAAAAATTAATTTTTTTTAATTATCTAATCTTTTTATACAAAAATAAGAAATAAAATTGATTAAAATGATATTTATTGGATTATTAATAATATAAATGATTTAAATTTTCATTTCCAATAATTTTAAAAAATATAAACATTGTAAATTAATTAAATTAAGATATAGTTTTCAATGATAATTTTTATTTTATACTATTGCTAAAATTATTAACTCATTTTAAAAAAAATTCAAACATGCACTGCATGATATTTTATATATTTTGACACTAAAAATTATGTTAATTTAGTCAAATAAAATTTATAAAATATTATAAATTCATTAGATTATTTTCTTACAAAAATAAATAAAACCAATTATTTGGAATAATGTATTATTGAAACCTTAAATGGATTATCTAAAAACGTGATTACTTAATTATAAATATATTTCATTTAGAAATACCATTATACATAATTTTAATAAATTGGTTAGTATATATTACTATAATAATTAAATATCATTTTGATAATGATATAATATATTATGGATCATTTATACATGGGTTTTCATTTATCAAAAGATATCAATGAAAATAAATTTATTTATAGAGAAATATATCATAAAAACTATGGGTGTAAAATTATATCCCCAATATAATGAATTTAAACTTCAAAATTATGTCAAATAGATATATAGAAATTACTATATATGTGCTTCATCACATCCAAAGGTTCCCCAAGAAGCTTCTTCTATTTTTTAATTTCGTTAGTTAACATTAACATGGTGAGTTGTCTTGTTCCGTAAAATATTTTTCACTATGATCCCAGATGTCTAATGGATGTTCTTTATATAAAGGATCATGCTTTGATGGTACAAACTCTAATTTCGATTCATGTCTCGTATATGGTATGTACATTCTCAAGGGATATACATTGAACATATTCAGAATTCATTTGTGGTTAGGTTGATGTTTCAAATGATTAACTATAATCTATACACAATCTAGAATCCCAAAAAGGTAAATATACCAAGTGATAATGATTTCATTCTTTCTAAATCTCATAGCATTCATCAATTGAGAAATTAAATGGAAGCCATGCACATTAAATTAAAATTAAAGATTTCACTGATGATTGGAACCATTAAATTGTGATCGACTATGAGTTCTCTTAATTTTAGACTGAATGATATTACCCTTCTCTATAACATCTATGTCTATCGGATGCCTCAATATCTTTCCATCCATCAACTTCATCTTATTATTTTATTTTTGGAATCTTATTACCATATAGTAATTTATAAGAATCCATCTGAATTATCAAGTGAAAGTTATTATTTTAAGAAATATTGAAAATTGAAGGTACTGATCGAAAACTCATTTGAAATCTATCGAATAGGATCTTAGGAAAACCTATAGGATTATAATTGTTTTGATAGATTTTACATCTATCCAAGGAAGATATTAATTATTTAATCCAAACTATAAATCTTTATATTTAAAAATACTTCCCTAGAACTACATAGTTAACATGGGATCCCAATTAGATACAATAGAATATGGTACACCGTGAAATATTACTAATACCTTAATGAATATTCTGGAAAGATGATAAATATTAAAATATTCTCTAATTGAAATTTATTGTGCTTATTTTGTATGGAGATAAACTATAACCCAAATATAATTTTGACCATTATAAAATTTGGTTATTTTAATGAAAAATTCTATGGTGGTGCTTTCAAATTTCCATTCTAGTATAGTTAATGTTTTTAAACTTACCATTGTCTTTTTCCTATAATACATAACTTCATAACATACCAAGAACCAAAATATATACACTAAAATATTCCTTTTCATGTTTTCATAATAAGAATACTCATTCATATATCTATATATCTTCACACATCTTGGATGAATAGATAATTATTGATTATGAGATTCATCCCATAGTTCTTTATTTATATATTATATTCATTGGACACATACATTTCTCCAAACCTTATAATTCGATCAAATAATAGATTAAATCAAGATTTTTTCCATTATTTTTCAAATAGAGATCTTCCATTTCTTCCTATTTAATCATCATTGGAATAAATGGTTTAAAATTCATTTGAGAATTATAAAATTTTCACCATATTAAATGATTTCCATATATATCCTTTAAAAATCAATTAATATTATCTATTTTTAATCATCTACATAGATAATATTGAGTTAACCTCTATACTAGGAGAATATGACGCCTTGTGTGCTTTCCCATGTAGTTAATGTTTTGAGTTGTCACATTCATTAAAAAACTCTAACTATTTTCAATAGTGTATATTCATATCTTTCTGATTGAATATATACATTAAAATTTTGAATTTATTTATATATCACATATTTCTCCATAATGATAATTCATCCCCATATTTAATGATTTTTTTAGAATTAACTCCAAATCACGAGTTGGGAAATATTGATTAAAGACCATAATTTATTTTGTGATAGAATCTATCACCGTCTAAATCTTAATGAGGATATATCACAGTACAATATGTAACTCCTCACAAAATATCACTAAAAATTAAACAATATAATTTAGTGTAAGAATATTTTCACTACTGAACCTTCTCTTACATTCCCTGAAATGTTTCTCGCATTCATCTATACAGATGTACATGGGTCCCTTCCGAGTTAACATGTGAAGTGGATAAGATAGTTTTGAAAAATATCTATAATAATCTGATAATACCCATATAATCCAGTAAAACTACAGATTAATCTCTCCATGGTTTTTATAGTCCAATGTTTAATAGATTCCATTTTTGATGGATTCACTTATATAGTATCTCTAAAGATTATAGGACCGAAGAATGAAACATTTGGTAGAAAAAATTCACACTTGGTAAATTTTTCATAAAAATACACTTCCTTTATGGATTTAATTAAACTCTTAATTTGACATGATGATCTTATTACTCCTTTAATAAGTTATAATTTTATTAATAAAATCAACCAAAATTTGCTCAACATAATATCAACAGAATCAATTAATTAAATAAAAAATGTTATTTGGGGAATTACTATGTCCAAATGGAATCATTATAAATTAGTATTGTAAATACCTTTTATGGAAGGATATATTGGGTTTTTCTTCAAATTTAACGTCAAATAATAGTATCCGGATCTCAGATCAATATTTGAAAAATGATTATCTCTATATAATTGATCAAAAAAATCATGAACATGTAGTATATGATAAAAAATCAGGATTTTGATCTTGTTCAATTTCAAAGAATATATTCAAACTCATATTAATCAATAATTATTCTTAATATAAACAATACATGGTCTTCTTGGTGATGACCTTATCTGAATAAAACCCTTTTCATGGTTCCCTTGGAGTTTCTTCTTCAATTCCTAAAACTCAATCATGTCCATTCTGTATAGAGTCATTGAAATGGATTTTTCATCATGTATGAGTTATATTGATAACATAACATCATATCATTTTGTAAAAAATGAAAATATAATCAAAATAAATAAAAACACTCTCATAATAGGTATATCATTGATGTAGAGTTTCTCCTGATCCACATGAGATAAATATAAATTTTTAATGGGAATCAAGAGAAAATAATGGATGTAATTTCAATTAGAAGTTGAAATTTAATGTCATAGTAATTTATGTTCCAAATTTAGATTGAAATGAAAGACATGAAATCCTTTACTCAATATATAATGTAGTATTTCAATAAAAAAATTAACAAAATAATATCAAATTCAACTAAAAGAACAATAATGTTGTTTTTATGATGCATATTAAAAAATATTATTGAGATAATAATCATTCAATTGATATGTTATCATCATAAAATTATGCATTTCACAATAAATTCCACTTATAATCATTAAGGATTTGATTTAACATTCTTATAGTCTTTTACAGACATATATAAATTCATTAAAATATTTTCAAATATAGTTCTTCAATATTTGAGTATAAATGTAACCACCTAAACACTAACATTCTATCATCCATCCAATCTCAAAAACAAAACTTTTAGCATGAAAATCTATTATCATTAGTTAAGGTTATTATTTGTGAACAAATCATTATAATTATATCTAAATCATGACCCAATATTTTCAACCTATCTCATATTAGGTTTAAATTTTTTTATCCATGGTAATCATCTATTCAATTCCTTCAAAGTGGATTATAAGAAAAATCAGAATTATTTTGGATTTGGTTCTATAGATCACTTTTATTCGGTACTTGATAACACTTACTCTTGACAAATTAATTTATCTAAACAAATCATGATTATTCTTATGCATGATATTTATATGTGATAATGTCGATAGAATAAATGTTGTACTGATATGTCATATCAATTCCTTGTTACGCTGAGAACCTTGTGATTCCATATCATTATTAATGAATGTTTATATAAAGATATATGATATTATATAATAGAAAACATAAAATATAGAATATCATAGGTAGGAGGCTCATAAAACATTAGAAAACCTTCCCATTGTTTCCACCATTAATAATCTCCATGATAAAATGTTTTGATAACATACCAATCAAATAGGAAATTCACCTTTTCATTTTCCATTCTAAATTACAATATATGTAAATGTGTATTGACCCTTATACATTAGGATTATCATTAATGGATTCCATGACTCAATCAATTTGATGCATTGATAAAATATTGGCATCATGTGTTTCTGGCCAGGGAGGGTATGTAGGGAGCACCATGTGTGACAGAAGTAGATGCCTCCATCCATTTAATATAATACAAATTCCTACATAAATACATTTCTGTGGTGTTCAGTATGAAATTTAAATTATTGAATTTAAAATAATTGGACCTCGAGCATATAGGTTGATGTTATCATCTTTATCTATGGATGAAGTGTATTATTTCTAAAAAAATTCAATGGACTTTAGGTGTTTTTTCTTAATTATCATAATAAAGAGGCTTATAGGGGAACACAATAAGTTTATCCAAAATATCAGTTAAATTCAAGTAATGAATTTAGTAGTTTAAAATGAATTAGATCTAACTTGGTTTGATTGAATATTATAATTTAATCAAAATTTATTTGAATGAATAAAATCAGTTAAATGATATTAATAAATATTAGTTATCAGATTTGTAAAATATAAAAAAATTATTTATTATAGACTATTGAAGTTATATTTATTTAAAAAAAATTGTTATTATTCAAGGATCTATAAATATCAATAAGGGAAATATGGCCATGTTTTTTTGTCTAGATAATATATATGATATTTATTTATATTCATAATCTGTTTCTAATGTTATTAAATTAATAATATTAATATTATTTTTAATGTACATGGTGTCATTTAAGAATATTAATGATGGTTGTGGAATTTGTGTGATTCTAAATACCTAAACAAGATATAATAATAACTTGCTAGATCAAACTCCTTATTCATTGTATGTGCACAATGGATAATGTGAGATTGTAAGACCTTGAGATAACTCTCCACTCCTTCTCATTAAATCTTCTTAGAGGTAACAAAGGGTTATTCATCCTTTATAAAGAGAACATATGTGATCATCAATGAACAATTCAACCGATTTGGATCATATGTACTATAACTCGGTGTTTCAATGATGTGGATTATATATTTTGGTGCATGTATGGATTAACACTAATAGTATTATTCATTTTAGTCCTCAAAACCAACGATGGTGATATGAATTTATCTCCATTAGATCATCAACTAATGTTTAATTACATGTTTATCTAATACTAGTTTTAATAATAATTTAATTATTAATTGAAAGTGGCGACCCCATAACAATTCTAGTCAATTAATATAGTCCGTTTAAATGACTTTTTTTAGTGGTAATGATCTAATTATCATGTAAATAAATGATTACGTATGATTTATGACTAAATAATTACTAGGTTGTTCTTTTAAAGGAAACATCCATTGTACCTAGAACATACAGTCGTTATCAGATTGATCAATTGTTTAATTTATAATTATTCACTATTTATTTATTGATATCACTAGTTTACATTTTATATCCTAAAACTTTTTTGTATTAATGATACCAATATTGTTGACTATTATTTTATTTTCCCTCTATAACATAATTAGTAATTTGATAAGAGAAATGTCTAGAGATATAGCTAGAAAGATATATATATAGATATATGAGGAGACATATATATATAGATATGTCTAGAAAGATAATCTGATATATATCAGGATATATATATATTTATATAGATATATATTAAGATATATATATATATATATAGAAATATCATCATGGATATATAGCAACATATCGATAAAGATTTTTAATGGTATACATAGATAGATAGATCTAGGGAAATTTATTGCTATTAATACAGAAAGATATATCTTGAATGATATGAGTAGATATATCTATACAGATTTATCTATATAGATATATCAAAAGATGTACATATATTGATATGTTTGAAGAGATATCTAGAGATCCATAACTTTTCTGAAATGAATAATGATAAATCGAATTATTTAGAATTAATTTTTAAACATTATCTGAATTAAATGAATGAATTGAAGTTATTAACAAAATTATATTAAATGTATGCTGGTTGCATTTTTAGGGTTGGACGATCATGATATTACACCCACACTTTTATATGATTGGTTACTTCTAATTTATAATTTTATATTTGTTAAATAATTATTTAGGGACTATGAGTCATTTCATCCAACTTATTATGTAAGGGTCTATTTGTCTATAATTTAATATATGAATAGTTCTTATCTAATGATTGGATTCCATCCCATGAATTTCAGTAAAATCATATTTAAGGAGAGAAAGATGAGAGGAGTGGATGTTTCCCGAGTCATGTAGACTTGTTGAAAACAATCAAGGTGATACATTTGATCTATGTTGGATTGATACTATAAGGACCAAGTAATGGATCATGTTATTTTCCCCTATGATCAAGTGTTATTTTGTCATCCTCTAGATAATCTAATAGATTTTATTAACTCATGATCATGTGAAAAATTCATTATTTATGACTATTTCATTGTTAATAATTTTCATAAATAAATTATATATGAAAAACTAAGAAATTAATTAATAATCATAAAATATGGAATATAATACTACAAGATTATACATGAATATTTTATCATATATAATTAGTCTCTTATGTAAAATCCATATAATATTATCAATTTATGTAAACGGATAAAATATGCTCAATGAATAAGGATAAAAATTGAAAAAACAATAATATTTGGTTTGATTGTCCTTCTACTAATAATTTTATATTCAACCTCATTGTTTAAATTACTTTACCAACCCATATTTGGGTGCCTTCAATTATCATGGAATTTTTTTTTATGATTCTAGATGACATAACATAGATTAAATCAATGGTTGACTTACCAAGAATGTATTTATTTATCTATGTGGATAAATATGAAGAAATATATTAAAATAATTAATATTTTCTTGATTGGGGAGTCCACTCAACAGTTTAAAGAACATTGAGACAGTTGAGATGGAAAATAATGGCAACATAAATTCATTTTAAATAGTTTGACAAGCACATGTGTAGTTTATGGGATGTAGTAAATTAATCATTTCCACAATAATATCTAAGAGACAATATATTCCAAATATGACAGTTAGAACTATTATGTTTCAATGAATTGTGATAGATTAATGGAATGTTATTAAATATGAAATATTCAATATAATTTTTTTAATAAAAATAGTAAAAATTATACACCCTTATTTTTAAAAATGTAAAATACAAACACATCAATAATAGAAATAAGATCCTTGTTCATAAGGATAACCTTCTCACTAGTGTAAGTTTCTAGAAATTGTGTATGCACATATTCATTATACTACTCTGTAGAAGAAAAAATATCTACCAAAAACCCCACATTAAGAGTCACATTACAATTAGGATTGTGAGGATGAATTTTCTCTATTTTTGAAGAATATGGATGATGTTATAGATATCAAATATTATTTTCCTTCCATATCTCTCATTAATAATATTAAATCAATATGAGTAAATAAAAGTGTATATCATTACTTATCACCTTATGTATACCAATAAAAGGAAGCCGACATTAGTGGGATGTGAGAATTAAATTTTTTAATTAATTTCCATGTTGGGAGAGTCTCCACCATCTGGGGATCATATAATTTTGATGAATCTCTATATTGATCTCCTTGGGATCTTTCTTTTCAGAATCACTGATCATATTCCCACATATTTAATTCTATCCATACTTGATAAATAATTCATTAATTTTAATGTGAATTATAATATGACAATAATCATGATCACCCAATAATAACGTCATACACTTATTATCTAAGTTTATAAAGACTTGGGGAAATAAAAAACCACTATCATTATGGAAAAATATAAAATAAATAACAAGTAAAAGACATTGAGGACTATACCAAAGTATAAAGACATAGAGAATAATCATACTAATATGAATATAATATAGATTCAAGGAATTGAGAAAGAGGTAATATGTTTTTTAGGTATATGTAAGGGCCATTAGAAGAGGAAATGAACCTAACCAATGAATCATGGGGATTCTTTAGGTGAATTCTGTATTATGTATAATCCTCCCAAATCTACATATTGTGTATAAGATACTCTATTTGTTGCTCCAAATTTTTTTTGAAATATATTATCCATGTAGATTATAGAAAATTACCAGATATGAAGGGAATTTACATGATACCAATGATGTCAGGATGGATACATCAAAAATTATGGAATACTATCTCAAATTTCAAACAAAATTAATTTTTATTTTAAAATTTAATTATTATGCGCCTAATGTTACCAAGAACAAAATTTCCATTTCATGATTATATTTGGTAGAATTTATTTTTTTACATGAAAATAATGTTTTATAATTTAATAAATAGAAGATATTTTTTCTATGGAATAATTTAATAATGGTCATTATGTATTAAATTACAATAATAATATTTTCGAAATATGCAATGAATCTAATATTGGTGGATCCTATGAAACCAAGTTACTGAATCGCCATCTTGGTGACATAAAAGATTAGTGTTTGAAAAATAACTATCTAGATGGTTACATATAAAATTACATATCTTACGACCCTTGAAATATGATATACTTGATTACATAGTAAGTTAGATGTTCCCCAATTCATGATCATTGTGAAATATATATATATCATATAGAATTGGTACATGCGGATGTATGAAAATCTTTTCAAAAATATCCTAGAGGTGGGACATCATAGTTGTTAACGTCTATTTGATTACACGAAAAGTTATTTTTATATCTAATTAATGTGTTACAAGTATGAATCCATTATGAAATTCACGATTTAAAGAATGTGGTTTAGATTTAACATAGTATGATTAAAAAGAAATTCTGATTAGATCGAGGTTGTGAATATCCCCACCAAGACATAATTGACATTCAATTGAAGAAGGGGATGTTAGCTCAACATACTCTACTTTGTACAAAATAGTGTAATGGTGTTATTGAAAGGAATAAAAATACCATATTAGACATGGTACGTTCAAAAATGATTCTTATTAGCCTTCTATTATCCTTTTAGGGAAATACATTTTCGAAAAAATTATATATACTAAATTGAGTATCATATAAGGAAACAACAGTGTTCCCTTTTAGTTATGGAGTGTACTGAAACACGTTTTACACATTATCACACATTGGGATGTGAGGAATTTGTTAAAGATAAACCATGTGTCAAAATATTTCACCATAGCATGAACATTATCATTATATGGTATCCTAATGAAACCATTGCATAGTTCTTATGTAACCATTCGCCCTATAAAGTGATCATTCCAATAAAAGTTTTGTTTCCTTAGAAGTAGCATGCTCTTAAAGAGGATATTAGGATAAATATTGAATTTGATCATTTTGATGTGAAATATGTATAACAGTTCTCAGAATAATAGATTCCACATGTCCACATGGAGGATGTTGTCCCCAAAAAACAAGTGATTCTTCTGTCTTTAAGAGAAAAAACCCAAGAAATATGTTTTTCTATTATCCGACTATAGTGACTCATTATTAGTTAATGATAAAGACCATATCTCATATATGGAAGGGGTATAGAGCTCATAAGGTTTTATATAGTAAGATTGCATGATTTCATTGTTGGGTTTCATGTATCAAACACAGTTTGGGGTTTTGATCGATCATTCATTTTGGAAAAAAAATTTGGGTGTAAATGGGTATTCTAGAAAAATATGTATATGTAATGTAATGCAAATAACTAAAAATAATGGCTAGTGGATAAAGGATTTTAATAGAATTAAGGAGTTTAATACAATGAAAATTTCTAACCAATTTCCATGTTTAAATCCATTAGAATTTATTTTGACATAGCTTTATACCATGAATATTATAATTGGAAAATAGTTTTACAAACATCATTTTATACCAGAAAAATTCAAGACATTTTCTACATGACATAACAAGAGGGTTTTTGACTCTAGTAAATTCCAATAATTAATATAGGTTTCATAGAACCATATATGTATTAATGAAGGATTCCAGGTCATAGAATGGTAAGATAATCATTCCATAAACCAATTTTTTTTAATTATGATTGAATTTGAGCCATGTGTTAATGAATAGTTTAGTGGAATTATATTTGTTTTCATGGTAGTATATGATGATGACATGTTAATAATTAGAAACAATATCGTGGCCAGAAACTAGATTTTGGAATGGTTGAGTATGTGATTCTCTTTGAAGGACATAGATGAACTGACCTAAATTATATGGTTGATGATCATTCGGGATTGATCCAAGATGCTACTCAAACTACGCCAAGGTTCATACATTGACTGAACAATGAATTGTTTTAGTATTGAACTATACAAGAGCGAATTGGATCCAATGTCACATGGTATATATAATTCCAAGAAAATGATTCCTTATTGCTAAGAGAAAAAGAGATAATGAGTAAGTTTCTACATGTTTCAGTGATAGAAACTATCATGTATTCCATGTTATGAATAAGGATTGATGTATCATATCCACTGATCATTGTATGTAGATATCAAAAATATTCTGATGAGAACCATTACACAACAATTAAAAATATCATTATATATCTGTGGTGAAATAAGTATTTTTTTCCTATTTTATGGAGGTGGTGATGATATATTAATTATGGGTTATACATATGATTTTATATAAATAAATTTGAATGATCTGAAGTCATATTCAATATATATATTTTATCTCAATGGAGTATTTGTGATCTGGAGGAGTTCAAAGAAGTTATTTATCACTAATTCTATAGTGGATTTTTAGTACATTGTGGAGTATGATGAAGCCAAGGAATCATTATGGATTAGAATCATTGTCCGAGATCATGATGTGGTTATTCATAGGAAAGACACTATCATTTTTTAGTATGATAACAAAAAATGGTGGATCTCTCTAAGAAGACAAAGACACCCAAAAAAAAATATATCATACATACACAGTTTCATTAATTGATGTATTTTTTCAATGAGTTTAATTTATGGTGAGCATAGAATCGATGGATGAAAACATGGAGGACACCTTATCTATAGAATTATTTTATTAGAGGCATTATTTTCATGTGGGATATACTAGACTAAAAGTAATCTTCAGTTGTCTATATTGAAAATTGGTGTTTTTTTGGATTTGGTTCCCAATAACAGAAATTTATAGTAATTGGTTACCTGTTTTCTTATTTTAAAAAGTTTTATTATTATATAATAATTATTCTTGAGAATTTTTTATTTGAAAATGACTATAGATTATATGATGTGCTGATAGGTCAAAGAAGTTCTCCACTATGATGATAACCTAGTGTTTCCAAACCATTACTCTTGAAAATTAATCTATTGATGATTGATATTTTCTGATGGGGCATATATAATATAAGATATAATATGTATAAGTACCATAAAACATTAAGGAACCTTATTATGGTGTACCCTACTGAAAATATCCAAGATAGTACTCTATGATAACATTCATGTAAAATAAGAAATCAAAATTTTCCCAATATCTGTGGATAATCATATATATAGATGTGTGTATCGATCCATATAATATAATATTATAATTAATGATTACTATGTCCTATGCACTTTTATGTATTGAAGAAAACCATGGAATCATATGATTTCTTTCATGTAAGATATATTAAGTTTTTTAATAGTAATATTATGTTAATGGATAATGTGAGAAAATATATATCTCCTCCATCAACTAATACTAGTAGATACGTACTTTCCATTAAAATAGTATAACTTCATGAATAAATCCATGACATTGGTGTTTCGTAGGTGAGTTCAATTTTTTAAATTCAATTAATGGTTCATTGAGCGCAAATGTCTAGGGCACTAACATTCATCTTATTTGATTAGATATTTACTGATAAAATGATTATATTATTTAGGGAATATTCATAAGAAGTTGGACATCATGGCATCGATATGTACATAATCAATGGATTCCATAGAATGTTTTTATATTACATCTATGGTCTTTAGGATGTTATATATAATGTCATTGTGAAATAGGCCTATCAGATCACACAATAAATGCATGGATAATGCCAGTTAATTTCAAGTAATCAACTAAACATGTTAAAATGAATAATATTTATTTGGTCTTAGTTGATAACTGAACATTAACCAGATGTTATTATATATAATAATGGGAGTTGTATGCTTATAATAAAAATTCATTTCTATGTTTGGGACATATAATATCTACTAAATTGTTCTGGAATAATTTATTGATATTTATTTACATAAATAAGAATTATTCCTTGATCAATAAATGTTGATTAGGTAAATAAGACTCTTTTTAATGGTATGAAGAATATAAATACTATTTATCTATTTTAATGAATAATTGTTCATGTGAAGTAATTAATAAAAATAATATTATCATTATATGACATGTGTTATTTAAAAATATTATTGATTATTGTGAATTGTTCTATATTATTATTAATATTAATGGGATTGGGGTGATTTATGAATATTAGAAATTGTTGTGGAATGTGTACACATTGCCAAACCTAAACTAAATATAATTAATATGTGGTTATTTCATATTACTAATTCACTATGTGAGGACAATGGATAAGGTTAGACTAGATAAAAACCTACAGTTCCCCTATATCTCTTTCACTCTCAATTATTCAAGATAAAACTATGTGTTCTTCATATTTTGTAAGGAGAATAGCTGAGATCAACCACAAACAACTCAAGTAATCATGATCGGCTGTTTTGGCACCTGATAGTTCTACAGAATTGGTCAGATAGTATACTTCTTGTAAGGATCACTTATAGATGGATTTTTTACTTCAATCATTCAAGTAAATAATGATGTGACAAAATTTAATCCATCATATCATTAAAAAATAATAATAATAATTTGAAGTAATTATATATATTCTCAAAAATTAAATATTAATTACAAGCGATTAACCTCTCCATATGGTTTTGGTTTGTTAATGTATTATATTTAATTTATAGTTTTCATTGGATGTGTCTCGTAATACTGAAAATAAATGATTACACATGATTTAATATTATAATCTGAGTATGTCATACAATCAACAAATACTTCAACTACCCTTAGAACATACCTATCGACCCATGTATAACACTACGTAGTGTCAATCCATGTTTATTGTATGGAAACACTCATCGTTAACCATTAATATAGTCAGAGTATTCTCTTAAAACCCCTTTTAGGGGTTATTAAAAATATATTAATGTTTTCCAAAACAATTTATACTTATATTATATAAACATGGTTTTATTACTTGGAAAACAGAACAATTTTTTCCATTCCAAAAAATCAGGATTATATCTTATACTTAATCATATCCCAAGGGTTCTCACCAATTTTATATCATTAAAATATCTAATTATTTACTAAATCTATCCTATGGTATTATCTAATGTTACCAATAAATTTCATACATAGATATTATATATTAATAGATAAATAAACATTATATTTTAATAATTCCTCACTAAGGACCGAAGTGGTTTTGTTCCATTGGAGACAAGCTATACAACCTTCTTATTTCATGAAGTATACAACAAATAAACAATTAAATATATTCCCAAATAGTGCCATTTTTAAACAAACCGTAATTCAAACCATTCTTTATAACAGGCAGAATTGTATCATAAGAATAGATAAGATTATATGACCAATAAGGGTAAAAAAGTGAGTTAACAATGATCAAATTAACAAAAATTCACAATCAGGGTAGGGAAAATAAGCGTATAATTTTGAAAACATACCTAGAAAATTATAAATAATAATATTGAGTCATTTTATAAATATTGGAAGTTCATAGTGCATGAATCATAATAGAATAAAATAACTATCCCTGATAGAATAACATTGAAATAAGAAATATATTTTTATCATACATAAAAACTTCAAAAAATCATTTCTATAGTAGACATAGATCATATCCAAGGATATAATGGTGGATTTAGTTCACTCCCCAATCCATATTGTAACTTCCCAGATTCGGGTTCCACTCAAAGGTTTCTCAATCCTGATTGGTCATATGTCCTTAAGCACATTTCCCCAAATTCCGGAGACTTCTAACTAGAAGTGAGGGCCATGGTATAATAATAGTAAAAATATGCTCTAATTCATGGAGTATATATAGTAGAAAATAAATGGTATAAAATAGTTGAAAAATTCATATCATACAACAGATGTAAACAACGGATGACTAATAGTAATAAAAGTACATGATCATAAATATATATATGTTGCATGTAATGTGTATCTAAAAAATTTCAAAATAAGTCGCAATGCTAGAAAGAAATATTGAAACAAAGGAAAAAAGAAAAATTAAACTAAAACAGCATCGCAAGCCTCAGCTTGGCCCAATACTCTATACCACCAACATATATAAATCAATCACATCATAAAGAAGAAAACATTCCCTTATCTATACATGAAATCATATAGTCTTCTTAGGACCAAAACATGACCCAAACAGGGTGTGAGACAATTCATATAAAGCAACACTTAAAAGATCTTTGCATTACTATTAGTGAATATATATATTAGGTAATATACAAAAATGAAGCCATAAACTATAATGTACTAAAAATTAAACAATCATGAAGTTTTCAATTAAATTCATTTACCTTTATTATTCATCCCTTGAATAATTTAATCTCATGATCCATCCAATGCTCTATATCCCCAAATAAAATATTAAAAAATAGATGTCACAGAAGACAATCTAAAAAAATAAGTGTGAATGAGTGCAAGCTTTTACATTGGATTGACATACTCGTCATAGTCATTCAATCATTCATAAACAAACCATTAGAAAATCTTTCATTGTCGAACCCTGTCAGTTCAACATAGCACCAATTGATTAAATAAGGGCCCTTTGGAAGGATCTGATGATATAAGCCCCTTTTTCTAACTTATTACTAATCATTTACAAACAACCACCTTGGGAGCTCTCACGATCAATACCCTTGGTCATGATGGAATAAATAAATTATAATCTTCCTTCTGGGTATCTACCAGGGTCAATAACTCTAGGTCAACTTCTACTCCAATAAATTATTAATGACCTCCTATGTATCACTCATGGAAAATACCCTCGGTTCAACATCTACACCCAGGATCTCATAGTACTTTGAAAATATATGGCATGCATAAAACATCAAAGAATATATTGTAATTTATAACTTCTAAATGGGTAATCATTAACAATCATATCACAATCATATCATTTAATCAATCAAACGCTATCCTAATCAACTAAAGCATGGAAAATAAGGTGAACTATATAGGTATCATAGAAAAAATGACCATTACAGTCCAAAAAACGGGAAACACACTTTTGGGGTGTCCCAATAACAAATTATCTAACCTTATACACATGTAATAACTCTTTCTCAATAAAAAAAATCATATAAGTTAATAACCAGGGATAAATTTTAAATAATTAAAACCCCCAAACATGGGAATGCAACACTTTTAGCATATATCATCCAAATATGAATAGTGAATGGCTCACACCACCTACCATGATGTCGCATGATTGATATAATTGAACGTCGATAATTGAATCATACTAGATTGGTATATATCTACAAAGAGTTGAAAACATATAAACCTCAGATAACTAACGAGAGAATAATAATTAAGAATAAAGGATCTAGAAGATTCATGAACTCACTAGTGGGATTCCAATGCATGTTAGAGTGTCTCAATCAGAGCTCTGACATAGAATTGGGGGTTCAGTCTTCATTCATCGTTTTAGAACAATCTTGTAAAAAAACATGGATGAAAAAGAATCTTATAGATATGAGATGTGGTCCCAATATGATATATCATTTAAAAATAATACTACATAGTGTGTTCATGGTAATTACACATTGTGTAGTCGTCTTAACCAGCCCCATACTTAATTTATATGCCAGGTCACCAAAAGACCATGTAATCGGCTGTTACATGACCAATATGCGGCTCTATGCTACAAGATAGTTACACGGTGTGCACTAAGTATTACACGAAATGTACGTATAATAACCGCTTCTCATCCTTCATCCTCAAAACTACCAAAAATCAGGATACATACTTGAATACTAATATATGGTTCTTACAAAATTTCCCACATAAAAAAAACGTTTCCCCGATTTTCCCATCCATATCTGATGAAAAAGAAACAATGAATAACTCTGGGCACTATGATCAAACGATGACCTCCCTCTCACAATTCTCGTCATGCACACTCAACTGCTACCATAGAAACCATTCCAAAGGAATAGACCATCCATGAATAACATTCATGTTACGATCCACAATCCAAATAGCATGCTCCTTGGGAGATGCATCCACCTCCAACTCATCCCCTTTTGTTTGAAAAACATGAGATGAGTTCAAAGAGTAGCGACATAGTTGAGAAACAAGAAAAACATCATGCATTGCCTTGTACCACTATGTTATCTACAACTAATAGGAATCCAGATCCACTCCCTCTAAAACAAAAAATAGCTCGACATATCTCAGTGAAATCTTCCCCTTTCACCAAATCCCAACATGTAATATCATTGGTGGGACACGAAAGAAAACCTTATATCCATTGTAAAACTCCAGAGGTCATCTCTATTGATCATCATTATATTTCATTAGAGGGTGTGCTATATCCAACATCATTCATATCATAGAAAACTACGTAGTGATCTCTTGGACAAAACGAGGTACCATCACAGCTACCACTCTATACTCCAACAAATAAATAAGTGACTGGAACAGACTACCCCAAAAAAGGCTCATAAGGTTTCATTTGAACCATTTACTGAAAAAAAATTATTGTAGGAAAACTAAACCTAGGAATGTGAATCTCCCAATATCCCCCGAAATCTAGGATGCATGCTCAAAGAATATCCTCTAAAACCTGAATTGTGTGGTCGAACTAGCAATTTGTTTACGGAAGGTATGTTGTACACAGAACTACCTATATACCCAAATCAATATTTTGCCCCTTATAGAAACAGGAAGAAAAAATGGTGTCTCTATCTAAAAGTATAGATCATAGAACTGTGTGAAAATGTACAATCTATCAGATGTAAAAATTACCATGCTCGTCCACACTAAAGGACTCATTGATCAGAAAGAAGTGTGAAACCATCATGAGCATGTCGATAAAAACCCACACAAAATTATTAACTCATGGTAACCATGGTGAACCCATCAAAAATTCCATTACACCATCATTCCACATCCACTCAGTAATGGGTAAATGATGTAAAATCCATGCCGATCAGTAATGCTCTGCATTCATCTGTTGACAGGTGGAACATCTCATAACAAAACTAGATACATCTTTTTTCATTCCAAGCCAGCAAAACTATTGATGTAAATATTGATTTATCATGGTCACGCCAGGATGAACTAACCATAGTAGAGCATGAAAATCCCATAATAACTCCTCACATAAGACTATTGACACCCAAACACATCCATGAAAATGGAAAACCTCATCATCACCTATGGTACATAGAAGAAGAGGGTCCTCGCCTGACACCCTCTCCTATAGGACAAGGCCGCCAAAATCTGAATTCTTCCTCATTCACACTCAATCGAGTTTCATTGAGGTAAAATATATTGAATAATAAAAATTTTCCCCTATTTGTCATGAAACTTCAAATGCATCTTAGAGAACATAGTTATAAGCTTTCACTCACTGATGGTATAGAGACCCAGCCTTTTCATACATTACTACTACATCATTTTAAATATAAACAACAAAATACTATTACACATGGAGGATCCAGAGGTTTAGTGTCTTGGGTCGTTACATTCTTCCCCCCTTAAGAAATTTCACCCCCGAAATTTCACTTTACACAAACAGGTGAGGTTACTTTTCCTTCATTTCCTCTTCTGGTTCCCAAGTTGTTTCCTCAAACTTATGCTTCCTCCACAACACATTGACAAGGCGGGTTGTCTTGTTGCGTAGAACCTTATCACTTCAGTCCAAAATTTTACCGGATACTCCTCATAGGAGAGATCCTCATCCAACTGTACCACCTTTGAGTTTAGTACCTGTGAAGGGTCTGGTATGTACTTCCTCAGTAGTGATACATGAAACAAAACATGAACTTGAGCCATATTCGGTGGAAGTGCTAGACGATAGGCCACGGCTCCTATACAATCAAGGATCTCAAAGAGGCCAATGTACCTTGGGCATAGCTTCCATTTCTTCCCAAATCTCATGACTCTCTTCCATGGAGATATTCGAAGGAATACTTTATCTCCAACGTCAAACTCCAAGTCCCTTCGATGGTTGTCAGCATAGCTCTTTTGCTGACTTTTAGCAGCTTTGATTTGTTTTTGGATGACTTGAACCTTCTATGTCATCTCTTTAACAATATCGGGACCATGTAGCTTTTGTTCTCCAACTTCATCCCAACAGGTTGGAGTTCTACATCGCTTCCCATAAGGAGCTTCATATGGAGCCATCTGAATACTCGAGTGGAAGCTATTGTTGTGTGAGAACTCAACCAATGAAAGGTGATGATCCCATCCACCATTGAATTCTAGAGAGTATGTTCTTAGAATATCTTCGAGCGTCTGAATAGTCCTTTCAGACTGGCCATCGGTTTGGGGGTGATAGGCTGTGCTGAAATTTAATTCAGTACGCAAAGCATGTTGAAGGCTCCTCCAGCATTTAGATGTGAACCTTGGATCACGGTCAAAGACAATAGAGAGTGGAACACCGTGTAATCTCACTACTTCCTTCACATATATCCTTGCAAGCTGTTCAAGTGGGAGGTCTTCTCGAATAGTGATAAAATGGGTAGTCTTAGTGAGTCGATCAACCACAGCCCATATCACATTATTTCCTCTTGACGTTTTCAGGAGACCCATGACAATGTCCATTGTAACATTTTCCCATTTCCACATGGGTATAGGCAATGGCTGCATCATACCTTTGGACTTTTTCCACTCAACTTTAACTTGCTGACATACCACGCACCTTGATATATATTCCACAATCTATTTCTTCATGTTATCCCACCAGAAGTGTTCTCAGAGATCACGATACATCTTGGTACTTCCAGGATGAATATAGAAAGTTGAGCTATGTGCATTATTGAATATCTCCTTCTTTATCACGGGTGATGAAGGCACACAAAGCCGCGTTCCAAACCTAATCACACCATCATCGTCGATATGGAACTCTTGAAGCTTCCCTTCCTTTACTACATTCACCCTCTTTTTTATCTCCACATCATCCCTTTGTGCATCCTTGATCTTCTGTTGGATGGATGGTTGTGCAATAATTTGGGCAAGGTAGGATATATCCCCAACCCTTACGATTCCCAAATCCATCCTTTGCATATCCAAGATGATAGGGTCTTTCTCAATCCTCATCATGGATAGAGTAGCAGGTTCTTTCCTGCTTAGAGCAACATGTACCTTGTTCGCCATTCCAGGATGATAGTGAATAGAGCAATCGTAATCCTTGATTAGCTCTAACCATCTCCTTTGACGCATGTTGAGCTCCTTTTGTGTGAATATATAATTTAGGCTCTAGTGGTCGGTGTATATGTCACACTTCTCACCATAAAGGTAGTGCCACCATATTTTCAAGGCATAACTCACGGCTGCCAGCTCTAGATCATGCGTCAGGTAGTTATACTCATGGATCTTCAACTGTCGTGAGGCATAGGCTATCACATTATCATTTTTCATGAGTACACAACCCAAGCCTTTTATTGAAGCATCACTGTATATCACAAAACATTCTCCACTTTTCGGTAGTGTGAGTACAGGAGCAGTGATCAGCCTTCTCTTTAGCTCCTTGAAGCTTTCCTCACATTCATCCGTCCAGACATACTTTACCCCTTTCATTGTTAACTTAGATATCGAGCATGACAATCATGAGAAGTTTCTCACAAAAGTTCGATAGTACCCAGCTAATCCAAGAAAACTACAGATTTCTGTGACACTAGAGGGCCTGGGCCATTCATTATTTGCCTTTGTCTTTGAAGGGTCCACATAAATTCCCTCTCTTGTGATCACATGTCCCAAGAACGCGACTTAATTCATCCAAAAGTCACAATTTCTGAACTTGGTGTACAAATTCTCTTTTCTCAATGTCGCCAACACAAGTCTTAGATGTTCTTCATGTTCCTCCTTTCTCTTGGATTAGATGAGAATATCATCAATAAACACTACCAAAAATTTGTCGAGGTAATGTATAAAGACTCTATTCATCAAATCCATGAAGATTGTTGGGGAATTAGTAAGTCCGAAGGGCATCACCAAAAACTCATAGTGCCCATACCTTGTACGAAAGGTAGTCTTCTAAATATCTTCCTTCTTCACCTTTACATGATGATATCCAGAACGAAGATCCACCTTTGAGAAGTATTGAGCTCCTCTTAACAGATCAAACAAGTCATCAATCCTTGGGAGTGGATACTTATTCTTTATGGTGATCTTGTTGAGTTCCCGATAATCGATACACAACCACATGGTACCATCCTTCTTCTTCACAAAGAGTACTGGCACACCCCAAGGTGATGCACTAGGGTGTATGATCCCTTTGTCCAGATGCTCTTGAAGATGCTTCTTTAACTCCTCCAGTTTGATAGGAGCCATCCTATAGGGGCACTTCGAGATAGGAGTAGCTCCGGGTATGAGTTCAATTGAGAACTCTACCTCATGATCTGGGGGAATTCCGGGTAACTCTTCAGGAAATACATTACTGTATTCCCTTAAGATGGGCATTTCCTTAAGGTTGGAACTTTCCTTCGACTCAAACATTTGGGCGAGGTATGCTTCTTCATAGGGAATCATACCCCACACCATTGAAGGATTTTTCAAAGGATATTCATGATCTTCCTTGCATTTTAGAAGAGCATGAGATGGTTCGGAATATGACAATATATTTCCTTTTACCAACAGTTGATATTTGCTCTATATAAAGAGAGCCAATCCATTCCCATTATAGCGTCAAATTCTACCAAGGGAAGTATTACGAGATTTTCCGGAAGAATCTTCCCACACACGTCAAGAGGAGAAGAATCAAACACTTGGGCTGCAATGATTGCACCACTTGGTGTATTTACAGATATCTCTACTTCAAGATTTTGGGGCTTCGATTCTATAGTTATAGAAAACTGGAAAGATATAAAGGAATACGTAGAACTAGAATCAAATAAGACCTTTTCCATTCTCTAGTGAATAGGAAGTGTACCTTGTACGACATCATTATCATGTTCCACCTCCACAGTAGTGATGGCATAAGCCTATCCTTGTTCTTTTGGCTTTGGTGGTTGTTGGCACTGATTACCCTCGAGAGCTCAAGGTTTAGTGCACTAGTTTGAATAGTGCCCCAGCTCCCTACAGTTGTAGCATTGAACCATTAGTGGTTCTCTCCTTTCATCGGCTACATTATTCTTCCTTTTCATGTCTTTTTGACACTCATGAGCTTGGCGTCCTTCCTTCCCACACTTAAACCATTTCACCGTACCTTTGAGGCAGTTCCCAAGGTGCAACTTCCCACATTTTGGCATGTGGTCATTGTGTTTTCTTCCCATATTTTTCACTAGATCCACCAGCTTGAAACTCCATCTTTCTTTTCTTATAACCATAGACATGGGACCATTCTCCAAACTCCATTTCCACTTTGAGAGCACACTGAACAACTTCTTCATAACTCCGAAAGTCTCAAATTAGAAGAGCCTTTCGATGATGTGGTTTTAATCTACTAAAGAATCTATCAATTTTGTTATCATTGTTGATAACAAAACACGAAGCATACCATGCGAGCCTTGTGAAATTTGATTCATAGGTTGTGACAGATTCTCCTTCATTTTTCTTGATCTCTATGAATTCTCTCTCCATCTTCGTGCGAAGAGTTCTTGGGAAGTACTTATTAAGAAACATTATCTTAAAGTCTTCCCATTCCATCTCTTCAATTTCCTCCCTTAACATGGTGTTCTTAATCAAAGCCCACCATAGATCGGCTTCTCCATCTAGTTGATATATGGCTACAGTCACCTTCTCCATCTCGAAATAGTAAAGAACAGAAAATATCTTCTCCCTGGAGTTGACCCACTGTTCTGCAACTAGTGGATCAGAAAATCCACAAAAAATCGGGGGTCGTTTTCGCATAAAACATTTGATAGCAAGTTGCTCCCACTTTGGTGAAGGAGGACGTTTTCCATTATTAGGGTTATTATTAATAACCTGAGATAATTGGGTATGAATCACCATGAAGTTTTGAACTCCACCTCCAAAATCATTGGGGATGTCGTTCGGGCAATCGTTGCATTGGCCCTTTCAAGAGTTGTTGGCCTAATTTCTCCTGGTTCCCACCATTTTCTAAAATAGAAATGGTTAGAAAAAAACATAAGTAAACAAATCATGAATAACTTATTTATTTAAACAATTATACTGAAAATATAACATATGGGCTCCCTAGGTAAATGTTCTTGTGTTTGTACTTATTCTTATGCTAGAGGTTTTCTCTACGGTTTACTAATCCTAATTCCCAAATTAACTAAACCTTTCCTCTGATACCAACTATACGACCCGGCCTTTTCTTACATTACTATTACATAATTTTAAAGATAAACAACACAATAGTATTACACATGGAGGATCCAGAGGTTTAGTGTCTTGGGAAAACTAGGACCATACATAACAAATACAACATCAACCATAAACATTTATTTAATTTCTTATTCTATAGCTTCTTAGTAGCAGTTGTCCTCTCCTTCGTACATGTAGCCACCAGAGGATATACATCAAAAGAGGTGATCTAAAACCCCAGTAAGAGGATAGATAAGAATAATACATCTTGGGGTGAGCATAATCATAACATAGGCAAAAGATCATGAACATGAGAGGAGCATAAGTAAAAGACTCTAAATGTGGAAATGCATAAAAAATAAACATCATGTCTTAGTGGTTAACTACCACACATACATGTGAACAAAGCCAGAATCATGTTCACACATAATTTCAAATTTACTCATGATATTCAGCACTTCACCCAATGCATTGAGGCGCTGTATAATTCTGGGCGCACCCGTCACATCATAACATTATCATTATCATGATTGCCACATATAACACATATCAAACATGTACATAAATAACCCATGGAAAGGAATGGGTTTAATCTCTTAATAACACATTCATAAGCTGTGGGTTCCCAAATGAAAGAGGGAACAACATACTTGATACAAGAACCATCAACCTTGAATGAGAGGTAAAAGGTGAGATCTTGAAAGAAGAGTTCTTTTGGAAAAAATTTTTATGGACATAAAAACCAGTGACAAACATTTATATCCCAGAAATTTAAAGGAAATGATGAACAAATGATCTTTGAGGAGTAACCATATCAAAAATAGAGTAAAAGAGGGAGAACCCGAAAGAAGAAAATTGGGTTCGATATTTCCCCTTACCTTGAACTTCGAATGCCTCATTCTCTTTAATGTCAGGTATAATGACATTATATTAATTAATTTGAAATTCCATAACCTTTTATACATTGATAGGGTTCATTATGGTTTCATTATTTCATATTATGTTCCTTTGGATGACTTATAGAGTTTAAAAGCATTGTTCGGGGATGTTCGTTTTTATGGTCTTCTTGAGCGGTCCACTTGTATTCTTAAATTGATGTTTTGGTAGATCATGGGTAAAAATACATAACTGATACTAGATGTTATTAATAATATTACAGTATATTTAATAATTTTATAGTGAATTATATTAGATCCATGTGGACGAATCATTAGATAAAAATTTAATGATGGTTATTTGGGTTAATTTGGGCGGTTTTTGGATCACAACGATCTTGTTTTAACACTTAACTTAGTAATAAGGCCATAGGTTATTTCCATAACATAATATAAAACATTATACATATAAAATACTCAGGTTCAACCCTAAAATGGTTTCATGACCAGATTGAAGGTAGAAATGGAAGAAGAGAACATGTTGTTTTTTAAGGTGATAAATTTAACACCTCATGAACAACGTTCTCTTTAATAAAATAAAAGGAAGAGGGAAAGGGTGTGGGGTGATATAATATAACATTAGAATCATAATATTATATAATATATATAACAATGTATTTACAGAACAATTTGTATGAAGATAGGTAGGGAGAGATCAAGAATGAAACTTGAACTTGAAAGGAAATTAAAGGAGAAGAGGGAGAGAAATTACCTCTAGAATTCTCCTCTTGAGATCCTCTTTAAGGAAGCTAGGCTTGGTCTTTTGATGAGACCAGTAGCTTTTAGATGTTGGAGATGAGCTAGGGATGGTGTTTGGGAAGAGTTTATAGAAGTCTTGGAGCTTGAGAGGTGTGAGGAAAAGAGGGAGTGAAGGGTGGCTTTTATAGTGGAGGGGAGAGGGGTTTCCTTAATATAAAATTGATTAGTTTCTTAATTTCACCTAAGACAAGGAATAGTGAGTCTTGGATGTCCAAAAATAGTAAAAAAGGCATGTGAGTTCGGGATTTTTGTGCTTACATCACTTGTGATGTCAGGAATAGTGGGTTTTATTAAAATGTATTTATATGGTAATTTAATGTATTCTACTATTCTAAAATTCAAGTATCTCAGAAAAATCCCAAGAATTTACCCCAACCATTTTTTGATGTGTAGAATCCAAAAATTAATTCCATTTTTCAAAAATAATTTTTTAAATATTATTAATTTAATATTTAAATAAAATCATAATTTACTTAAAAAATAGTTTTTAAGATTAAAACTGATTTTATAGTTCTTTCAAAAATTATGTAGGGTCTTATAAAATTATCTAAAAACTATTAGACATTGATTCAATAATTTATTAATACATTATAGGATGATAAATATTCTTTTAAATTAATTAATTATAATTATTTATTTGTGACTTATTAAATACCCAAAACGTTTAATAAGGTCAAATGGTCACTTTCTAAGATGTCTAAATTTTATTTTATTATTCATAGGTAATGTTACTCTTATTTACTATTCATAAGGATCATATTATTGTTCATAAGGGTAGGTTACTATTCATAAGGGTAGGTTACTATTCACCCAAAAAATTTTATTTCTTTAGACTCCAAAAACTGTCTTCAACACAACCGTGTATGTCAGATTTTTAAAATTCCAAACATAGGGGTGACAAAATTATGTTTAAAGGTCACTTATCACTTACTACTTCATTATTTTGTGTTATTATGACATAAATATAAGAAGGTAATTTTCTATTGAAAAACATTGGTTCGTTACAGATGGCTTCCTAAACTACCCATATATGTGTTCTCCATCATAACACATCATCCACAACATTTCCATTCATAGAAATGTAGGCATTCTCAATAACATAGTACTAAAGGTACTCAACCCACCTTAACTATCTCAAATTAAGATAATGATAATAAATATACATATGAAGATTTCATGGTCAGTATAAACCACAAATTTCTATCCCAAATGATAATGTATCCAAGTGTCAAAATCATGAGCAACTACTGCTAACTCGTGATCATTTTTCATGTAATTCTTCTCTTGTATCCTCAAGAACTGATACCCTTACACAACCACTCTTTCTCTCTGTATAAGTACATATCCCAACCTTTTTATTAATGATTAACAAAAAATGTTGAAATTCTTTGTCAGATCTTGGAAAATCAGTATTAGTGATGAAGTCAATCATCCACTTAGCTCCTAATAGGGATAATCAGACGAATCTATGCACAAGTAATTCACACCCTTCTTAGTTAGGCATGTTAGTGTTGATATTAAGCCTGAAACATCCAGAATAAATTGACCTTATTAGATAAATTTTCACAAAAATATTTTTACATCAAATATGTTCTTCGAATTCTCCTAGAAAACTACTAATCACACCTTCTCTAGGTCAATTAATACTACAGTCTCTGAGATGACAAGACAAAATAAGGGAATCTAGTCCATTTAAAGGTGTCATTTTGAGAGATTAGATTATAATTGATGTTATTTTCATGCACTCAAAATGACCTCATGTGGGATGTCTTGGCCATGTAGATTGTGAGAGTACTATAATATATCATCCACGAAGACAACAACAAAAGAATCCAAGTATGTACGAAACACTAGGTTCATCAATGCCATGAAAAATGTCAGTGCATTTATTAGAGTGATTGGCATAACCAAATAATCATATAGACCTCACCTACATCAAAAGGTTGTAAGAGGTATATCTGATTTTCTAATGGTCAATGGATGATAAATGAATCTAAATTCAATCTTTAAGAATACACAAGAACCTTAAATCAGATCAAAGCGTTTATCAATCCTCAGTATGGGAAAAAATTACCTGACTATCAACTGGTCCACATTTCAATAATCCTCAAAATGTCTGAGGGTACCATCTTTCTTCTTAGTTAAAAGGATAGGTGAAACCCAAGGAGATGTATTGGGTTAGATGATATTATTTTCCTATAACTCCTCTAATTATTAATTTAGGTCTTATAACTCTGGTGTAGCCATCCATTAAGGCGGAATGGACACCGGTGTCATTCCTATCACATTCTCAATAGGGAAATCTTCCTATAAATCAATAGGTAAACATGGAAATTTGTTTGGAAATAAATCTCTAAAATGATCCACAAATGGATGAAATTTCATCTGTTATGGTCCCTTGTCATCAAGATATAAACATGGAATCACTGTGGTGATTCATCCAAAACCATTAATATTGGAATGAACTCTTCTTTCCTGGGCATCCCATTCCCCCTTGTGTAGAAAAAATCCTCGTTTTGGTGATGTAAAACTCACCATCCAATGATATCAGTCAATAAAGGCCTAAAATAGATTCGACAGCCCATTCAGAGAATTAAATCTAATCAAATCAACTACAGGACATATAGGTCACATGAGAAGTGACACCCGACAATATCAAGAGGTAACTCTTTGCACTGACATACAACAGAGTTTCTACCATTATAATATCCTCAGAAGTAATGATATAGAGACTAATGATATCCACAATGATACATGTTTTTAAAAAATGGGAATCCCCAAAATAATAAATAGGGAAATCTATAATTGAGTCAAATAAAATTTTAAATCTAATGAACGATGTTTTGGGATCCTGCTCTTACTGGATCTATTCCTTTGTATACCTACTAAATGTAACACAACCATCTAACCATGTACCACTACCATGATATAATCCACCGTACTATCTTCGAAAACATTTCGTTTCGATACCATGACCACAACCACATCTTTATAATGAATGCTTTGAAAAACTCTTATTCCTTGACTGATGAGAAAATCGTGGTCCTGCTCCTAAACATGGACTCATAACAGATCCCCTATCACACTCTACTAGAAATAAAATCTTTAAAAAATGATAATTATGACCCATATTTCTACAATATCGACAATCCACAAGGTATCTCGAGCACTTTTGGTCTCCAGTGAAGACTCCTACCTCACTAGTAGCACACCACCTAACTACGTTAACATACATACATTCTACTAGATTGACTATGCGAAGGATCCAAGTAATACTTATTACTATAAAATGAAGGAGTAGTAGCCCTGGATGCTGAACTTCCCTGGCTCACCACTCCAAAATCCCTTAGAAAACGCTTTGTAATCAATGCCTTGTTTACTAAATTTGTCACCAAATGCCATGTAAAATCAATCACTTGTGTTCAGATGTTGTACCTTATCCCATATTAAAATAACCTAGCTAGTGAAAACATTTCACCTCCCTGAATAGGTTTGAAGCACTGATGCTTTGTAAAGATAGAAGAATAATCCATCACTGAAATAGTACCCCTCACTAAATCCATGAACTTTTTGGCATGATATCCCATAAAATATTTAGGGTAGAAGTAATCATTGATAGTCCTCTAAAACACTTCTCATGTCATAACTAGATGTAATCACTCTGGTGAGATTACATCCCAAAATTTCATGGTGGAATCACATATAATGTATTTCGTATGTTTCAGTATCCTTTCTGCATGCATATATATATGCTCGAAGACAAATAAAATAGCCTCAAACGACGAATCTACTGCGTGTCGTCCTTCATCCACTAAAAAATCATGAGGATGCTACAAATTGAACACATTCATCAACTCTTCCATAGTCAGGGAAGGGAGTTATGCTTCTTGAGAAGTCCTCATCATCCCCATAATGCATTCATATAATTGATTATTAGTATATGTCTCCAATATAATAACTAGTGACAAGACGTGCATGATGGGAGGATCTGTTGGTATTCCCAGAAAAACCATATCTAGGGTCGGATCATCACCCTGAACCTAGCGTACATCCTAAGGACATATTGGTGGCATGAATCTACAAGGTCAAGGGCACACCTCACTACAGGATTTACAAGAATTTCAACATAGATGAGCTAGAACAAAACATGGGAAAGAAATAATTAATGTTTTAAAAAATAGCATTCCACGACATGTAAAACTACAAAATTGTGTGTTCCCTTTAATCCTTAACAATGGTGAGTACCTCTGCTAACCTGGTCATGTAAAAACCATACACACAATGTCTTCCTCCTTTGATATGTTGTGTACATGAATATTACCTCCTGACCAAGGACTTCTACATAGCTATAACTACCTGGTTATGCTATTGTAACCCTACACGACATGTTCACCCTGGACACGATGTATACTACTTAGGATCCATCAACCTGTGTCATTAGTCACAAGGTAGGATACATGGTCTATTACTGGATGGCATGTACTCTCAGTACACGACATGTTCAACCAAAAGATTACCAACCCCATGTCTCTGCTCGCATAGCCAGTCACACTATCAAAAACTATGCAACATGTAAATATAGTACACAGTATATACTTAAGTAATATCATCTATTTCAGAACATATGAGCACAAGGAGTGTGTTTATAACTTCACACACCATATTTTATGGGTTTTGTGGATAGTAATCCTATGAAATTTATCTAGAACCCCCAAAATCATAAAATTTGTCCTATGTAGGAAAATTTATGATTACTGAGAGCTAATACGACCCTCGAATAAATGATTTTCTCCTTTATTCTTATCATTCCATTAAGATTTAAATTACTTTTCAAATACGATCCACCAAATTCTGATCCAAGAAGGCCCATAGCACCTTTGTGACCAATGATTGGAATCCATCCAAATGAAACATTACATTTAAAAAAACACTATCAAATAGAATGTATTTCTATCATGATATTTATCACAACAAAGTACATATTTTCACAAAATTAATCTCAACATCACACAATAAATAATTCACCCAAAATGTAATTATAAGAATCCATGACATGTGAAAACTAAGATGTTCCAATATGATGAATGATATTGAATACCCTCATCTAATTGGGTTTAAATAGAAATAAAAACACAATGATATCAATTATAACAACATTAAAAAATTGAGTCACTCAATTGTGAAATCAAATCAACTATAACAATTGTAGGACCAACAAATTTGCAGTATTGGAGGTAACCTAGATTTTCCTTGTAGCTGGGGTAGCTACATCCAGACAATGCTAATTAAAAAACTCCATTTCCATCCTATACAATTATAATTTTTCAAAATATAGATACAACGAAAAAATGAAAACCATCTCTTATACCACTTTGTAACATCCCAAATTCAGTTGTTGTCCAAAGGTGCCCTGAACCGGTTTGGTCACATAATCTCAAGCGCACATCCCAAAATGCCGAAGACTATTGACAAGAAGTGAGGAACAATGTGTGATAATGGGAAAACTATGCCCTCATTATAATAGTATACAAAAAAAAACAAATAGTAAACAAAAGAGGAAGTAGTAATAGTAAACAATTGAAGTAAACGTCGGATGTCTAATAGTAATAAATCAAATGATGTATATATAAAAATATGATTTGTGGAATATGTATCTATGAAAACTACAAAACAAGTCACAATTCTGGAACAATATAAAAAGTAAATTTACAAAGGAAAAATTTCACTCTAGCATAATCATAAAACATAGCTTGGACCCATCCTTTCCACCTCCAACATATATAAATTATGAGACTAATAAAGATGGGAACCTTCCCATATCTATACCTACAATCAAATAATATACCGGGTTCCAAAACATGACCCAAACATGGTGTGAGATGAATCACAATAAGATTCCACCAAAATATAAATGCCTAACTATTTGTGACAACATATAGAAGGTAATGTACATAAATGAAGAAATAAACTATGAAGTACACTAAAATAAAAAATCCTATGATTTTAAATTAAATTTAATATTCATCCATTGAATCTTGTAATATCAGGATCAAGCATAATATCTATATCCCCATGTATAATAGTAACAAATAGATGTCTCTTAAGACCATCTAAATAATCATATAAGACTGAGTCCTTGCTTATAATTTTTATGGGAACACTCATGACAATCATTCAATCATTCATAAATGACCCTTTGGGAATGATATCACTATCTAACCACTTTTTATTAACATAACACAAATTCATTAAAAACATACTCTAGGAATATCAACCAGTCTAACTCCTATGGTATATCATATTACTAATCATTGACAATTGTCCCCCTGTCCAACTCACATGGTCAATACCCCTGGTCCACATGGAATCAATAAATTATAAACAAAATCCTAGGTATCTATCATGGTGAATACACATGGGACAAAAAATTCTCCAATAAATTATAAATGACCTCCATAGTATCCATCATGGTCAATACCATTGGGTCAACAACTACAATAAGGCTCTCACATTCCATTGTAAATATATGGAACACATAACGCATCAAAGTATTTCATGATATTAATAACAAGTTAATGGATAATAATTCCAAATAATATCATATGAATTTTATTTAATCAATAAAACTCTTTCTTAGTCGTCCCAAGCAATGGAAAACAAGGAAATACTAACAGGAATCCCTAACCAAATGACCAAAATAGTCAAAGAAGGTGAAACACATGCATTGGTTGTCCCAATAATAATGTATCTGACCATATGCATAAGTATTAATCCTTTATCAATCAATAAATTCATAGCATTTAATAACAAAGGTTAAATTAAAAATCAACCAATACCCAAAACGTGTTCATGCAACACTTTTATCATATATAATACAACAATGAACAATGAAAGGCACAACCCACCTACCTCAATGTCATTTGATCAATCTACTTGAATGTCAATCATTGAATTGGAGTATATCTAAAAACCATTATAAATAGTAATCCTTGAATAAATCATTGATATTAATAATCATGACGACATGGTCTAGATGATTCAAGAACTAACAGATGGGATTTCAACGAACCAGACTGTGTTTAAATCAATTTTCAGATGGTGAATCACTGGTTCGATATTCTTTCATGTTTCCAAAGCACTCATATAAAATAAAAAGGAATAAAAAGATAGTCATATATATGAGATGTTACCCCACTATGATATATAATTTAAAAATAAAAATATATGGTGGGTTTCATATAACTACATGTTGTGTAGTAGCCATAACCATCCCCTTACTTAAGAGGTCTTCTTGGTCACCACATCACCATGTACTTTTCCGTTATAGGACTAGTACCTGGATGTACTGGACAAGACAAGT
Source organism: Viscum album (assembly GCA_963277665.1). NCBI lineage: Eukaryota > Viridiplantae > Streptophyta > Magnoliopsida > Santalales > Viscaceae > Viscum > Viscum album. The sequence goes on along the minus strand of OY728129.1, from coordinate 165,164,383 downwards.
ACACTACATATACTCAAGAGATATCAATGAATAACCAATGGATTGTAACGATGTATATATTTTGGATCTCACCAATAATGTAATGAAGATCAAACATATGTGTTATATGAAATCCTAAAATTTTCATCATATAAAAACTTATGAAAAATATATGAAATTTAAAGACATATCATCATTCCGACATATATAAACTCACGGTCAAAATGGGGTTCATATATTTTTCACAATTAATTAATTAAGGCGTGGTAGAAAATGGGTTTCATAGAGTCCTTTAGAAATCATCATCATAATAAGTCGTCCAAATTATAGAATTTTATGGTATAATTAGATAATATCTCCAATAACACATATGTATCACCAAAGGATGTTATCATAAATAATAAATTCCATTAAATGATAATTAAAACATTTCATGAGGAAAATACCCTTTTCACTTTGAAATAATGTATTTAAAATCTAGGTGATTCCAACTATTTTGGATAACAATTCCATTGGAATGAACCATGAAAAAATTTAAAGGAATGTATAAATAACTGTGTGGTCGTGATGGTAAGAAATAATATTTTTCCATGCATGATAAATTAAATATTCCATTCATATTTTCAGAGACAATTCAATGTTAATTTGTTTAGAAAAGTAATAGAATATTTCATTAATCTAAATTTTAAGAAGTTAATAAGGGATTAAAATTACATTAAAAATCTTAATATAATATTAAAAAGATTCTTTAAAATATAGATATGGATGAAAAAAATATTTTCTTCCAATTAGAGAAATAAATTTAGTTCTCCTAAATAATATTCCTTCAATATAATTAGTACATGAAGAGAATAAATTAATAAAAAATGTAATATCCAAAAGAAACACATTAGAATATGTTTTATGAGTTTCTTGGTTGATAGTTAACAAAATTTCATGACAAAATACCGAATCATAAACCATCCCAGTAGACAGTGAGTTTTTTTACGTTAAACTCTTACCTCTATAGTAGCTTATAAATCGTAAGCCCTATTAATAAAACATAAATCTAAATTTTAAATATAATTATCATAAGAAAATTTAAGATATAAAAGTAAAAAAGGGATTTATATATAGATCATAATGAAAGATAGGAATATGTCATAATTTTCTTCCTAAAGAATAAAATATGAGATGTTAAACCCTTACCTCAAATACGATATTTATCAAATTAACTCTCCCCTACATTATAATAAATTTAAATTTATTTACATTTTAAACATTAATCATGTAAATTCTTATAATATCACATATAAAAATATTCAAATATTTTAACATGACTTTATTAATAATTCATCATTAATGTTGGTTTTTCATTATTTAAACTATTTCATTTTTTATAAGGCATTCAGTTGGATGGAATCGGTACTTGAACATTGATCATGGATCCATAATCACCAAAATTTTAATCATTGTATTAAAATAATATATATTCAATATATATACATACATATATATAGAGTTATCCATATATGTTATGGATGAATAATAATTTACATCATTCATGGAGACGGTAAGTTATACATACACTTCAATAATGTTCTATATTTTTTAATACAAGGTATGAAAATTGAAAAATAAAATTAAAATTTATAGAATAATTATTATATCAAATATATCCTTATTAATTCCAAAGATCCTATTATAAAGTGATAAATTCACATTCATGCAATCCAAAATAAATAGGATAAAATCCAGGCAGGGGAGGAATTAATGAGTCAATGTAACAATACTGTAGAAGGATTACTGTAGAAGTACTATAGAAGTGGTGAAACTATAGCAATGGTGAAACTAAAACAGTGGAAAGTATGTTAGAAGTAACTTTAGTTGTCATGATACTATAGATGTGTAGGGTACTATAATAGTACTACTCACTGAAGGGGCATTTGGTCTAAAAAATGGGCTTTCAGGCCTTATATTCAGACCACATGGTCTTGTGCCTTTGGGATATTTAATGAATCTCCCTCAACCTATTCAGAAAGATTTTTTTACATTAATAATAAAAAATCAGGAATATTCCCCAACCTATAAAATAATTTTATATATCCTTGTTACCATCTATATAAATTGCCAATAAAAAACCAATGGTACTGATATGCAAAGATGGTAGTCCACACAAATCAATGTGTAATGTTTTCAAATTCCAAGGGATGGGATGTTATGAAGGTAAATATGATATTATAATTACTATAATTATAATTATATCATAAATATAATATATTAATATTTAACACATCTTATATCCATTAGTACATATGGTGATGGAAAATGAATTATATCGTTGTGTGGAGGTCGTAGTCCACACATATTCATAAGAGATTCGTTCACATCTCATTTGATGGAAAAGTTGAAGAATAATTATGGATATATTAAAAAATCACATTTAAATATGTTGGAAAATCATAATTTATATATATATACTATATATATCAAATATTTATTGGAGGTAAACAAATAAATAAATTGATAGTGGCCATGTAGTGTGATTATCTCGTCTTTGATAGGACTCCATTAGATCCATTCTAGTATAACATTAGAATTGTATTTTTTGAAGAGAGAATACTCTATATCATGTATTGGAATGATTAGAGGAAAATTTTATAGGTTTTGGTGGACAAGTATGTATCAATACTGTGTAAATATGAGAAATAAGGGGTGACCTTTTGTAAATTGGGGAGAGGAAATACATGGAAGGACTTTAAATATTAAAATATAATAAATCTATTGTCAATATAAATGCTTCCAAATGAACATAGGTTCAAATTTCTTATAGTATTTGGTCACTATATGTCTTCAAAATAATATTATACAAGTTGATTTTGAAAATTTACCCTTATCCCTTAATTTATCTCTCTTAGGAAAACCCTTTTTTAACATTAACCATACAGAAGGTTTTTCACTATATTAACTAATATTTATGATACAATGGAATATGAATCATTAAAAAAATTAAAATCCTGATTATAATATTTGTAATAACTTTATTAGAATAAAAATTGATATGTTTAAGAATTTAATATAAAATGTCACTTGCAAGAAGGGATAAAAACTGTTTTCCAAAAAAAGTTTATTTTATTTATAAAATGTTTTGATAATAAAATAAAATATAAAATTAATTGTAATTATATTAATTATATTTTGTACAATTAAAATCAACTAATGTTGTGTATGTTTTGGGAACTGCGGTAGCATGTTGTTGGGTGTACGCAGCTTTAAATTTATCATTATCAAAGATCAATCCGAGATCCTTCATGACAATAAAATTCAGGATCTTTTGGAATAGAAGAAATAATTAAAATGAAATAGGGGAGTCCTGGAACCATATATAGGATCATCATATGTTGGTTATAAATAATTTAATTAATTTACATGAATTAACTAGATTGAATTATGTCGTCGTTGATGTTTTCAGTAACAATCTAATGTGATCAGGGATTGTGTCATTGAATCCAAGTGTAGTATTTCCTTAGCGGTGATCCACACATTCTCCACGTATCTCTAGATGTCAGCCAAGGGATCTCTAAGTGCTATCATGGAAGAGACATCCCTTGCGAGGTCTACCATATATTTCCTTCATCTGGTGGTGGTGGATCTCACTCCCGTAGCTCGAGAGTATTCTTGGTGGAAAACTATTTATCTCTTGGCATGAGTGCTTTTCCAAATATGTTGATCAAAACCACACAAAAAATGGCAAGGATAATGAGAAATAGCTAATTGTGATTTTTAATTGAAAAGAAAAATAAAATGAATTAATTATAAGAAAACATTTATTCATTTCTTTTAATTCAAAGTAATACATCTTCTCTAATAAAAATAGTTAACTATTATTAATACTCAACATGCGCCCATCAAATTACAGTTAATATTATTTAACTAAATATATAATATTATTTCTCATTAATTCCCCACAAAAAATACACGGGGTGTATATTTAATATTCACAGAATGGACATTTATTTTTCCATTATTCATTATTTCCTCCACCACATTTATTAAAACATGATTAATGGATATTTATTTCTAAAATAAATATCATTGCATTACTCACTAATAAATATATTATTTCTCCCATAATATATTCTCTTGAATAAATAATGTTGAAATAATGTGATCAAAAATCCAGAAAATAATTACTAAACAAAAACAAATAATAATCAATATTGAACATGCAAAATTTTTGTTTAACTGAGATACTTGGACACACATAGTGTGTGACCCTCTAGGCCTCTTTCGTCGTGGCATTAGATAGAGCCAGCTTAATGTCAATGGTTATCCTCTAGCAACATTACAAGGCTCCCATAGAGAAAGAAGTTAGCGCTGTAAGGACGTGTCACCTCTTACGAATGCTTATCGTGTAATATAATCCTTTTGTCTCGATATCTCGAATCAAGTGGGTTGCATGCTTGTACCATCAACCCATGTGCTCGATTATTCTTTCTTTGACATTAGGAAATATAACGTACCCATTTCTCTCTATGGTAATGGATTTTTTAGGCCATATCTTTTCCATCAAAGAGGATGAGATATCTTCTTCTGTTTTCGAACATAATGGACAAATCCTTTCTTGCATTATCTATTAATGTAGTACCACTTGTGACGCACCCAGGGTATCTTACCTAGCTGCAAACATTGTGTCATCATAGTTTTGATCAATATTCAATGTGTGTGAGTTGTAATACCCATTAATAATAATCTTAAAGTATAAGGATCAATACACACGTCCACAGATAGGAACATCCAATGACACTATGAAATGTGAATTTCTTACTGGAGGGTTTCATACTCAAAATATCGTCCTAGATATAACCAAGGGAGCACACCAAGAGAAGGTGCCTCAAAGTGTTATGAGTCCTCTCCCCTAAGGGATATTATTATTTGTGTACCTCAAATAACATCATCCGTCCATAGAACATATATTCCATAACTGTGTTATGGAAGTTCTGGGATCTCATCATAGTAGGGATCTGCTATGACCCTTCAATGGTATAGAAATCCTTAGTACATTATCACATGCATTATCACATTTAAGAATAATCAAGTAGTGATAAGGTATTTATTAATGAATAATGTAAAAAGTAGTAGGTTCTATGATACCAACTCCAACAGGACCCCACCTATACTAGAGCCAACTGTTAACAACCATTAACCCGCTAGATCTCACATTCTATTCATACTTCTGCTGAGATAGGCCTTTAGTCAAGCGGTGTGCCATGTTCTCTTCCTTCGACACTGTACTCCCTGTAACTTCACCCCTTTTATAGTAATCACTCAAGAGGTGACACTTTCAGAGTATGTGCATTTTCTTTTGATGTGACCTTGGTTGTTTTGAAAGAGCTATAACTACAGTAGTATCACAATAAAATGTGATAGTTTCTTTTCTGCTAGGCACCACATCATTCTTCTGGACATTGTTCCTAATCCAGATAGATTCCTTGGATGCATTAAAAGACACTATATATTCGGACTTCACTGTAGTATCAGCAAGAACCGGATACATTGAACTCTTACAGCTCATATCTCCTCCATTGAGACAAAAAACATATCCAGATTACGACTTTATATCATTATGATCTATCTGAAAACTAGCATTAGCATACCTTATGATAACAAGATCCTCGTTTCCTCCATACACCAGGAACATATTCTTAGTTCTATTTAGATAGTTATAGATATTCTCATTTGCAGTCCAATTTTTTTCAATTGGATCATCTTGATATCTTCCATCCATGGTCAGTGCAACGAAAAAATCAAGCCTCGTACATAACATGGCATACGTGATGGATCCTATAGACGATGTGTTTGTGATCATAATCATTCTATAATTCTCTTGTTGTGTTGGAGGACACATATTCATTGAAATATATAGTCCATGTGACACTATAACCAATCCATTCATGGATTGACCCATACTAAATCTCATTAGCATATGGTCAATGCATGTACAATCAATTAGTCTATGTATCGTGTCAGATATATAAAGAATGATCTTGATCCATAGAATGTAGGAATCTTCACCTTTGTCCTTCATGGAGAAACAATTGTTCAACCAGTCCTTAAAGAACTATAAGACTGGTACATCATTTCCAATAGAAATATGTTGTCATCATATACTACAAGTAAAACATTTGTATTCCCATTAAACTGCTTCTAAACTCAAGTCTCACATTCGTTCATAATGAAACCAAATTCCTTTTTGGATTCATCGACTTTAATGTTGCATGACCTGTATGCTTTCTTTATTCCATAAATGGATTTCTGCAACTTGAAAACCCATTTGGATTCCCCTTGTGTCACAAATCCTTCTGTTTGTGTGATATAGAAATTTTACATATATTTCTCATTATGGAATGCTATTTTGACATCCATTTTCCCAATCTCATAGTCATGGTAAGCTATTATGGTAAGTATGATTCATATGGATTTAATCATGTCAACTGGCGAGAAGGTTTTATCATAGTAAATTCCTTTACATTTTTGAATCCTTTTTCGACTAGCCATGCTTTATAGTTTCTAAAATGACCTTCCATGTCCATTTTTCTCTTGAATACCTATCTGTATCCAATAGGATTTACATCAACTAGCTCATCCACCAGAACCCAAACATGGTTCTGATACATAGAATCCATCTCAGAATTCGTAGCTTCTGGCCATCTTGCATCATCTGAGATTTTTACTGACTGCATGCAAGAAGAGGTTCATCATTTTCAAACAATATTGATTCACCATCCTCAGTTACTAGGAAACCGAATCTCTCCGGTTCCCTTACCACTCATGAGATCCTATGTAGTACTTCTGTTTCTGGAACCACTTATATAGGGACCTGTGGAACATATTCATGAACCAACACCTGTGTATCATGATAATCAACTTTGTCGAAGTAAATATTTCTTCTACTATCAATTTTGAGGATGTGTTCCCTCTCAAGAAATACAGATTGTCTGGTGACAATGACATTCTTTTCTGAAGGTTTATATTGGTAATATCCTTTCGTTTCCTTAGGATATCCAATATAGATACAATTCGTGCCCTAGGTTGCTAGTTTTTTATCCACAAAAGGCCTTAAAAATTCCTCTCATACCCATACATGTGTGTGTGACAAAATTGGTTTCTTTTCATTCAATAACTCAGCCGGAATTCCATTTATCTATTTGGTTGGTACAGAGTTTAATGTGTATGCTACAGTCTGTAATGCATATCCCAAAAGGGATAATGGAAGATTTTCATGACACTTCATCAACATCACCTTGTCTAACATGGTGTTGTTCCTCCGTTCACTACCAACATTCCACTGTGGTGTATAAGGTCGTCTGAACTGTTATAGAGTCCCAGACTCCTATAGAATATTGACGAACTCTTGGTTTAGATATTCTGTGCTGCGATCTGATCGAAGTTTATTTATCTTCTAACGAAGATGATTCTCTACTTCACTCCAAAATTACTTAAATTTCTCTATGTATACTGAGTTATAAATCATTAATTAGACATATCCATATCTTCACAAATCATCAGTAAATGTAATGAAGTTTGAATATCCACCTCTATCTTCTACTGGAAATGGTCCACACATATCCATGTTCACCAATCCAAGAAGCTCTGTGTCGCATTCACCCTCTCCACCAAAATGTGTGTTGGTCATTTTTCCTTATAAAAAAGTGTGAAATATATCATGTGGTATTAGTTTAGTAGAGTTTAAATATCCATCTATGAAGATCTTGGTCATGCGCTTCTCATTAACATTACCAAGATAGTGATGCCACAACTAGGTGATGTGTGAGTCATGTGAGTTTGTTTCGTTATCGATTGACATCACATGGTTTTCCAAATTTAATAAATAAAAATGATTATTTAAATGTGCCGTACCATATCGTCCATTTTTCTCAGAAAAGAGAACACCATTATTTCCAAACATGAAAATAAATTCATCCATATCCAAACAAGATACAGAAATTATGTGCTTGGTAAAACTAGGAACATAATAACAATTATGTAAAACCAAAATCATCCCTATTGGAAATGGGAGGTGGTAATCACCAAAGGATAATGAATGCATCCTCATGCCATTGGTAGCTCAAAGATCCACCTCTCCACTAGAAATATTTCTAAATCCATTTGGTTCCTGCATTTGTATATAGATGTGAGTTACACAAGCTTTATCTAATACCCAATGTGTAGTAATGGAATGAATTCATTCTATAATGAATGACCCATTAATGTAACAATGAATTTCGGTGCAGTTCCGCATAAAATGTCTTTGCTTGCCAGATGCAAAACATACCGCCTCTCATTCCTTGCCCTACCACTGTATTTTCCCCTTATTCGAGGGATGACGCTCGGGGGCTTCAGACCGTTTATAAGTCTCTGGTCCCTTTAACTTATCCTTACATTTATTATTCACCATATGGTCTGTGGTTTTTTCACACCCCATGTCCATATATACCTGAAAATTTATGGTAAGACGTTCTGATAGTCTCTTCACAATGCTTCTCATGTTGTAGTTGACAATAAAGCTGGAGAAGGTCTTCGATAGTGATGATAGGATGTGTTCTACACGTAACTCATCTGAGAATGTAATCCCTATGATGTACACCCATTCAATGTTTCCAACGAGCTATACTACATGATTATCAGCTAGCACACACTCTTCAAGATTAGTTGTAAACAAATCAATGGAGATCTCGTATCTCTCATGTCTCACCTTCTCTTGATTGAGATCCTTAAGGTGATACATCATGCTATACGCATCCATATTTTCATGTTGCTTCAAGAGATCAATAGACAAGGATGATAGAATGGAACACTAGACATATGTGGCATTATCCATGTGATTCATATAGTGAGGTATTTCATCATCACTGTCCTTATTTCTTGGTACAACTGGAATAGGCTCTTCCATAACATAAAATTTCGTCTCGTGGTGAAGGATGATGGGTTAACGCCTCTTCCACTAGTTGAAATTTGTGCAGGTGAGAATGTTTTCCATCTCGAGTATAGTTTACGATGATAGGTTTGAAGTGATTTCACTTGAAGGTTATAAAAATTATGATAAGGAATGTTTTAGTGCATTATTATGATAAAACTAAGACAAATAAATAAATTAGTACCTATTAGTCTCCAACTATTTTATTGAAATCAAATATCCCTCACCATTGAATTCAAAATATTCTGTTATTTGAATATTCTAGTGTCATGGATCCATATTTCCTATCACATTACCCAAACATGGATTGTCCAAGCATCATGAAGGGTTTTTAGTAGGAATTCTGAATGCCTACCGCATTAACTCACAACTCTTGATCCATTGAGTTGACTCCACATTTATGAAATACTTGTATTTTCAAGATTTCATCAACCTTTGCCTCTTGGTCACACCAAGTCCTGCTCTGGAAGTCAAACCTTGATGCGAACCAAGTCAAGTAAACCAAAAACCTTGAATTATAATTGCATGATAATTGAAAGCACCCAACTTGGGTTGGTCAAGAATTTTGAACTATTGTTTAATTCTAACCAAGATTATGAAAGGCTATAGCGACTTAATATTTCATTTAGGGATTTTATACTTATAAGAAAATTTCCATTTTATTATCTTTGATTACATGCCTTTTAATATTATATGGGAAATAATTATGTGATTTATCATATCTAAGATAATATTTTACTCATAAGACTGTATTATATCAGTTCAATCTTGCACGTTTGTTTAATTATTTAATTATGTGATCATGATAGCACACCAAAAATAAACCATGGAACAGATAAGAATAGAATAAATTGAATGATCAAGATATTGATCTATTGGTTTGTTTATATAGTAGTAGATAAAATATCCCACGATTTAGGAGAAACACCTTGAACCTTTTGGGTTCATGTTTATAGCTTTCCACTTTCCCAACATTGTATATCCTTGGATTGGTTTCACATTTTATCCTAACATGAGACGCCTCCACCATCATGGGAGCTCCATCCATTACATATGCTTTTATGTCACACATAGGTGAGGCGGAAAATAGGGTTTTACAAAAAAGAAACCATGGGCGTGCATACCCTATATATTAATGAGGAGAAGACTGACATGCCAAAAAATTTAATTTAAATAAATAAATTAAATGAACCCAATCAAATAAAAATTTCATGGTCTAGATCATTATCATACATACATGCAATGATATTAATGCATAAATAAAACTAGAATTCAATTATTTAATTTTTCTTGTTTATTATAAATCACAATTGAATCAATTAATTATCATTCATTAATCAATCTTTTTATCTTTAACCCTCTTTTAATTTCCTGTAGATTCTCAACTATTATAATTTTGAAACAATTAAATTCATTTTAAATTATCTTTGTACATATCTTGTACCATGGAGGGAACCCAGTGAATTATCGTTCATAACAACCCAATTAGTAGAAATTAAAAAAACAAATATGTTAAATTAAATACATATATATAAATCACCTATCATATATTGTGCCTCAGCTTTACACGTTCACTATGGTACATGCCTCAATAGATTGAATAATAATAATAAATTTTAAAAAATATGCATAATTTGGATTAGTACACGGCGTGTAGTTATGGATACATGGTGTGTAATTTTTTTCATCATCCATCCAAAGTTCATGCCTAGGGACAAGGCATGAAGATGTACTTCGAAATGTTTTAGAGTACACAGCGTGTTCAGTGGGACACATATAGTGTAGTATTCGTGTTACATGGTTTCCAATCTTCCAAGTTGTTTATGGGGTACACAGTTTAACCCTATGAAAAAGGGACTACACGCATTATTCAGTGGACCACAAAGCATGTAATCCAAAATCCATGTTCCATCTATTCCTGGTAAACACATTACATCATTTATGACTTAAGAATACTCCAACACATGAACTGATTAGGCAAAACAGTCCAATGCATTGATCCTAGACTACACGATGTGTACTTCCGAATACATGACATGTATTTTGGTATAGTACGACCTGGAACATTTGAAACCTCTAGATGTGATCCCATATTTTATATTAACCCAAAATTATATAAAAATTATCGTTTCTCTAAGGTTAATGAGAAACGTGAGAGGGGGAAAATATCTCAATATTAATATTTTAATGAATTATTAACATGAATTGATACAACTAAATCATTAAATGTATAAATCACCAAATAAAAATTTAAATAATTATAACTAATTATATAACCCCTCTGATGAAACATGTACATTCTGGGCATAGTGGATGCACATTGTGGGTGTACTGAAATTTAATTTTATCTTTAATAATGATCAATCTGAGATCTGCCATGATAATAAAACTCTAGATCTTCGGAATAGAAAGAAGAAAGAAAAAGAAAGAGGGGAGTCCCAGAATCATAGAGAGGATCATCATATGTTGGTTATAATTAATTTAATTAATTGACAAGAATTAACATGATGTAATTATTTCTTCATTGATGTTTTCGGTCCCGATTCGAGGGGATCCATCATTGCGTTGTAGAATCCAAGTGTAGGATTCCTCTATTGGTGATCCATACATGCTCTGTGTATCTCTGGACATCACCGAAGGGATCTATGGTTGGTATTGTGGAAGAGCCTTTGCTTGTCAGGTCCACCTTTGATCGCTTTGATCCGCTGAAGGTGTATCTCTATCTCATAGCTTGAGAGCGTTCATAGTGGAAATTGAATTCTCTCTTGGCTTTAGAGATTTTCCAAATCCGTTTTTCCCAACCACTCAAAAATGGCTAGGCTAATGAGAAATATATAAAGTGTATTTTTAATTACAGAGAATAGTAAAATTAATTAATTACTCAAAATCATTTATTCATTTCATTTAATTCTTAGTAATACACCTTGTCTAATAATAACAGTTCACTATTATTATTACTTGACATGTGCCCAAAGATTTTCACCCAATATTAATTTATTAAATATCTAATATTATTATTCATAAATTCATCAAAAAATACACAGTTTGTATATTTAATATAAATGGAATGTACTTTTATTTTTACATTGGTTTTTACTTCCTCCAAAACATTTATTAGAACTTGAATAATGGTTATTTATTTTTAAAATAAATATCACTGCATTACTCACTAATAAATATATTATTTTGCCCACAAAATATTATCTCGAACAACTAGTTTTGAAAAAAAAATGTGATCATCCAACCATATATAATTATTAAACCACAACAAGGAATAATATTTATTTGACTAGTCATATTAATATTTAACAGAGATACTAGGACACCAATAGTGTGTGACCCTCTATGTATATTTCTTAGTGGTATTAGATGGATCATGCCTAAAGTCCATGGTCAGTGTTTAGAAAATGACAAGGCACCCATAGATAAATAATTAACACTGTAATGATGTTTCACATCCTATGAAAACTTACCATGTAATTTAATTATGTTTCTTGATATCTTGAATAAAGCAAGTTGCATGCTAGTGCCATCAACCCATGTTTTTTATTATCATTTCTTTGACCTTCTGGAATTTAACTTTCCCATTCATCACCATGTCCAAGGATTTACTTTTTCTATATCAACTATATAAAAGGGCCCAAGATATCTACTTCCATTATGGAACAGAAGGGAAAAATATTTTCTCGAATGATCTGTTAATGTATTATCACTCGTGACAGACCCAACGTATCATACCTCGCTGCGACTAGTGTGTCGTTACAGTTATCATCAATACATCTACATGAAAGGGTTGAAATACCCATTAATAATAATCATAATGTCTAAGGACTAATACACACATCCCCAAATAGGAACATCAAATTACACTATGAAGTGTGGATTTCCAACTGGTGGGTCTTGTTCTCATAATATTTTCTTGGATATTAATAAAGGTGAACATCATGAGAAGTTGGCTCAATGATTTATGAGTCCACACCCCTAATGGTGTGTATTATTTGTGTCCCTCAAATACCATCATCTGGAAATAGAATATATTTTCATGAACATTGTTATGGAACTTCCAGGTTCTCATTATTGCAGGGATCTGGTATAACCCTTTAATGAAACATATATCCTTTGGACATTATCAAGTGCATTGTCACATAGAAGAAAAATAACGATGTGATAAGATATTTATTAATGAATAATGTAAAATGTAGTTGGTTCGAGGCCCCTTACTCCAACATGTTACATATAAATAAATTATAAAAAATGTAACATATAAAATTCATAAATTCAAAAATAATTTTCAAATATAATTGCGTAATTTTCAGAATTCATCTGAAAATAAATAAATTTCCGAAAATTCACGAAATTTAATATAAGTTAATTTTTACATGATTTTATCTAAAATAAATTTATTTTATTCAAATATATTTTCAATTATTAATTTTTATTATTATATTAGTTTCTCATTAAAACAATTAAATATATTTTTAATGATGAATATACTTTTATTCATATAAATAAATTTTCATAAATGAGAACATAATAAAAAATATGTACGATATATCTAAAAATTTTATGAAAAATACATAAAATATATTTATTATAATTCTTACCTCTTATTTATTGGCTATTAAATAACGGTATACTATATTTTTATAACATCCTATTAATTTTTTAGGTACTTGTAATACCCTGTTTGTCTCATTCTTCAGTACTGATTTATTCAAGGTTTCTCTACGTTAATTTTTCGTAAATCAGGAATGTTTCTTGGATTTGCATAGTTGCTGCAAAATTTTCCAATACCATGAACACTATCAGTGTAAACCATGAAATCCAAAATAATGGGGGTTTACACGATGATGTATTGTTTGAGAACCCATCTACCCCCTTGTAGAAACAACACACCTTGGAAAAATGGGGATCATAATTAGGGTGCATGGTTTGTCTAACCATGCATCCCTACCCACTAAATTGTGTGTATATTATTTAAATAATCCAAAAATTAATTTTTAAATTATTAATACCTTGGATTATGTTCCCAATAAGCCTATAATTCTCTAAGAAAATTTCATCTTCCTTGAAGCCTGCTAAATTGTGATTTTATCTTATATAAACACCTCCAAAAGCGAATATAATCTTGGAGAATGTTTTTTGTTCTCTTCCCAGTAATAATTCTTTCCACGTTCACTTTATACCATTTTATTTCATATCCCCATTGTTTTTTATAGATAAATGTCTTGATTGAGGATCAATTATCCATTATTTTACATTTTTAATCTATGATTGAATATTAGGTCTTCATTGATGATGTTCTTTATTAGATTTTCACACATAGGGTTTTTTGGCTCATTATACCGTCGTCCAGAGGTAGTTGATTCCATTTTTTTCAGACAATGAACTATCCTATAATTTTTTAATTGTTATATTTTAATTAATTAAAATGTAAAAACCAAAAATTTTTGGATTGGGATTTTAAATTTATTTAGAATGAAATTAGGGGAAAACCATAAATTTCAGTGAAGAGGGGTATGATTTGGTTTTGATCAAATTGATTGATATTTGGGAAATTCAAATCATAGAATTTTAATTGTCAAATAGATTTGGAAATATTACATTTTAATGTTTATTTGGGAAAAAATTCCTTAAAGTAGTTTTTATAGAAACCTAGTGGTTTTATCAAGGAAAAATGTATGATTTTATTATAAACCACTGTATTGTTTTTAAAATTGAAATTGGAATATTGAAAATGAACAGTGATTTGAATTTTATAATTGAAATTTTTTAAATGAATTTTCCATTATTCTTTATTTTTGGAGAACATGAAATCGTAGGATGTTTGTGAGTTATTGTGATATCAATATTTTAACGCATTACATTGAGAACAAAACCTAGTGAACATGGTCATATCCTCGATAGGAGGGTGATTTTTACTCTTTGAACAGTGACTATAGGATGCCTGTATACACATGATTCTGTGATTAACCTTTAAGCGTTTGAGTATCCAATAACCTAGAACTATCATACCTCTTGTCATATGATCATGTTTTTCAATTGTGATTGTTTAGATATATATTCCATAGTTTCTGAACTTTTTTACAAAATCCTTAGGAATTTTTAAGATGTATTTTATATTAAATTTTTAATAATTGATTTGTTTATTGACTTTCATTGCATTAAAATATAACGAATAATTATCTTAAATATAATTATGAAATTCAATATATGTTTATTTGAAATTGAATGATTTATTTAGTTAATTAATTTTGGAATCGTATTATTGAATCATGGGTGAAACCCTATTGGGATTTTCTCACCCCTTACTTGTGCCTTTGGGTGTTTTTGGTTTTATCTTATTATAGGTTTTTATATTGGAATAGAATTAATTGTAAGTTTTTATAGTATTACATCTTTGGAACTTGAGATTTTTTTCTTTTGAGATATGGGTTTTACTCTTGGTTTGTGGTAATTTGGTGATGTACATTGGGCAGTTTGTCCGTATTTTAATTATTATGTTGTTATCACTATAATGTTATTCTTGTATGTATACTAACTTGTTTCTCATTATTTTATTGTTTTTTAGGAAACATTGTTCAGAAAATTATATTTTTTGATGGCAGGTTCATATAGACATCCCATCGGGATAAGAAGATCCCTTAATTCCATGTTATAACTAGATCAATTATCAAGTTAATAGGTCATCTTGGATGGTTCGTAACAAAGTGGTATCAAATGTATATATTTTTTCTTGGCTTGAGGTCAGTATGTGGTATTGTAATATTTTTAGGAATTTAGATGCTCTTATGATTGAGTGCCTAGCCATCTCTCACTACTATGAGCCTTTAGTCACTAGGGGTGGATTTGGAAAGTATTATTGAGGATTATTTCTATCCATTTCTATAATTTTTATTTGGATATATTGATATATAAATCATGATTACTTATATGATGGGATTCATGTCCCTTTTTTCAATATTTGAGTGTTATTATAATGTCTTCGATATTGTCTCTGGATGTTGTGTAGCATCTTCCCTCGGAGAAGACATGTGGATCAGTTCTAGGAGGAAGTTTACAATGAAACATAGTGATAAAATATTCCTTCGCACTATAATATTTTTGAATTCATTTTCCATGTTGTCTGAGATTTGGAATAAGAACTTCTAGTAGTTCCTGTTCAGTATCAATCCATGGAACCTCCATGGGACTAATTATAGAATATATATATATAGATTTCTTTACTTAGAGTCCATCATCATTCCAGATATCAAATGATTCTCATGAGAATGAGGTATGATTGTGATGGATTGAGAGTTTGTTTGAGTTCATGGAGATACATTATGAAATAATGGTGTAGTTTTCTATCATCATTATGGAGGGTCATAGTAGGATATTTTGGGGCATCATTGGGATATTAAATTAGAAAGAGGTATTGGAGTGGAATGACTTTATTTTTCTATTTATTTTCCAATTCTATCAATATATAATTTTGTTCTACATGGATAATGATTTTGTTGAACTATAGAAGGTGAAAAGTCCATGAAAGAATATGAAAACTATATTAATGATCTAGTAAAGTTTGTTCATACGATTATATCAATGAAGAATATGAATACTCGTTGGTTCTTGATGAGATATTGATGTTATATTTGATCTCAAATTTTCTTGTTAAATGTTCCTTCTTATATAGATGTCTTTGAAATTGAATTGATGGTCGATTTGAACCTGGTTGGTATGTTGGAGTTGACATGAGTAACTTTTTATCCCTGTATAAGTTCAATGAGTTACTTAAATGGAAAGAAGCATTATGATGATTCTCATGGTTGTTCTTGTTATTAGAGTTTTACCTTTACCTCCTGATCATCTCAAAATAAGCCCTCTGATTTTTGATCTGTGTAGATGTTTTCGGCATTCTAAATATTATTTTACTAAGGAACCCATGATATGTGTCTTCTTGGGATGGTCAGGTCCCAATAAGATGTTTTTAATGTCTATTCTACTCCATATACCATCATTAGGTCTTCATTTCTTATTAAAACTATGTTAAAAGTAGTTGTTTAAAGGAAAAAATGGGGTTTTAGCCACATGCATCCAAAATAAATTTTCGAAATGCAGTAGAAGAGTCTCTTAATAAAGCAGATACAGGTCTATAAACTATGTGAGGTACAATACCTAGAGTATCTCTATTTGTGACTACTTTATTTGATACTGGTGTTTCTCATTTAATCATTTCATCTTGTATTCTCAATATTTATAATCATTTTATAGATATGTTATTGTATTTGATGGATATTAACAAACCCCTTATAATGAAGAGAGAGAGGGGTCTCCATAGTTTCGATTTTTTTTTTCTAGTTATTCGATGATGAGAATACACTGAATTTTTTGGTTCTCAGTATGAGAACTCATAAAGTCACATTCATGATGGATTGTATAAATAATAATAAATCCAAAAATGATTGTTATCTTTGACTACTATCCTTTTATATACATTATATGGTGTTAATTAGCATTTTATGAATAATAATACCAATGGTTTAGTAGTTTTGGACCTTCTTATCCAGAGTTAGGTAATGTTATATCTGTGGTTTCATATAATATAGGGTGAGACTATTTGTGTGGTGATCTCCCTAAAGTGGTTGTATTGTTTTTTAATGGTTTTCCATATGGCTTTGGTGGGTTTTTAATAGTAATAGATGTTGAGATTTATATTGACAGAGTTCATGATACTCAATTACTATCTATTCATCCTAATACATGGATCTAGGTGAGATGAAAGAGCTAAGGAATTAGTTGAATAATCTTCTAGAGAAAGTCATTATTGGCATACGAGTGTCACATTGGGCATTGTCGTTTCTCTATAATAAAATGGCTATGGATTTATTTTCGTTAGTATTTATTAAAAAAACTATATATTTATCTTGTAAAAAACATATATCCTATACCACAGATTATTTATTTTTTTGACAATTTATAGGGTTTGAACAATTTCACAGAGATTGATCTTTGATATGCTTACTATGAGTTGAGGATAAAATAAAAATACATTCAGAAAACTACCATTTGGATATGGTATGTCCATTATGAGTACCTTATCTTTCAATTAGTTTTAACAAATAATTCAATAGTTTTCATAGATTTAATGAAAATGATCTTCCATGAGTATCTTGATAATTTATTTGGTGTATTTGTGGATGATATCATTGTTTTATCTTTTTTAGAAGGATCATCTACATCATATAAGAGTAGTTCTATATATTTTGAGAAATCACCTAATTTATAATAAGACATTGAAATGTGATTTATGGAAATGAGAAGTGTTGTTATTGGGGTACACGGTTCTAAAACATTGTATTTCAGATGATCCATAAATGATGAAATCTATTATGTAATGGAAAAAACCAAAAAATACATTCATGATTAGAATATTCAAGGGTATTTATGTGTATTATCTCTGGTTTATAAAGTAATTATCAAGGTTTATTCTCTAATGAATACTCTATCTTAGAATCGAGTAAAGGATTATTGGGATGAGAACTATTATAATTATTTGTTGAGCTAAAACATATTTTGACAACTAAATTTGTGTTTTTTATTCCAGTGGCTGAGTATGGATATGTTGTCTTTTGTGACACATCATGTTCGAGTTTGGATTGTGTTCTTATACTGGATTATGATGTCTTTTTTTATTGATGACTTCCACTTTGGACACATGAGAAGAAATATTTTAATCATTAAATTTAACATGAAGCTATGAAGAACACACTTAAGAGTTGTTGTAATTTCGTTTACATAGAGAGGATTATCATATATTCCAACTGTAACACCTACTATTTTTTTATTTTGTTTTTTAATTCATTTAATAATTTGGATATATATAATTTCACTCAACACTAGAAATATAATTTTATATGAATGAAGTAATTTTTTTTATGTTGTACAAAAAAAATACATAATCATGCACCAAATGTGACATAAATTTTAACTTTATCAACATAGAACACCAATTTTATTTTATGTTACATGGATCAATGAAATTCCTTGAAAGCTTTTTTAACATTCATGATCGTGGATTACTGTCTAATAATATATTAAAATATAATCATTTAATTTTATATGATACAACTTTTCCATCAATTTAGAAGTTATGAATACAATTAACTAACATATATAAATAAAGGGTTTGAAAAAATATAATTTGAATTCTTAGTTTACAAATTTATTATAAATTAATGTATAAGAACCAATTAAATAAAAAGTAAATATTTTTATTATTATTCTCTCAATGGTGTTTCGTATTACCAAATTAAATTTAATATAATTATTGTGGGATATTATTGAATCATATAGGTCATAGGTTCAATATATTATTTTTTATATTCATATATTGGATTTTATAGACCTAATATAAAAACAATTACTGTTTTATGCGTAAAAATCATAATTGTTATAAAGGTAGTTTTACACATCTTAATGATGACCCCATTTTAAATTTTTTTTAACATTTATAGATTTTTTAGGTAAATATAAAGTTTATGTTTGAAAAAACAACATAAAAAATAGGTTAGGATGATTCTTTTGGTATTTTTCATTAAGGATTCATTTTTTAATGAATAGTTACCAAATAATGAATTTTAATTCAATCATAAATTTCAAGTAATTTATTGGTCGAGATAAATTAAAATTAAAATTATTTATAATGTTAAGTTAAATAAATATTTTATTAATTAATCCAATTTATTTAATTTGAAAAAATTTCAATTTGAAATTTAACATAATTACATATCTAACTTTTGAACAGTTTATACTCTAAAAATTAGCATTATCGACCCCACTGTGGGATTATTTTAACATAATCTATGATACTTATATAATTATAATGTTAAAAAATGGACTACATATTTGGAATCACAATAGTTTATAATTTATAATAAGTTGAACATAGTTTTTTATTAAAAATATTATTGAACGTAAATAAAATTAATTTCAACGATTAATGGAAAATTATGCTTAACAATGGAATAACCCATTAATGTAAGGTCCCAAATGACCTATCCCATTTTAAAAAGACCATATTATTTCCATTATTTGGCCACTAATCATAATTTATCTATTTATTTTTTTGATGAATTTTGTTAGGTGAAAACATAGTTACAACAAACATGTTTTACAAAATACATATTATGCTATTTCCTCCCATATAATAGGACCACCCTCTAACCCCCTTCCTCGCACTTCTAAAAACAAATATAATCATCCATGATATTCCTAATAAACATCACAAAATCCATAATTTATTACATGAATCAGTAATTTGGTTATAATTATATCAATTGAATTAATTTTATGAAAACAAAACGGAGTTACCCATTGAAGAGGTAACATCCTTCCTCGAGATCCTTTATTTTATGTTCTCTTTCCACCCCCTAAACCTTCCTTATTCCATTATTATACCAAAAAAATAGTATCCTATATATATTATTATGTTTTTATGCAATTGTTTCTACCTATAATTACACAGACATCTATCTAATGTGTAAAGATCATATTGTCTTTGTATATGGAAAACTATAACCTCACAAAATGACGAATGCTCATTTTTAATTTACAACCAATTATGGTTAAGAATTATGAAGTCAATTATGTTTATATATGATATTTATTATACTTAATATGTAGTTATTCTTATGTAATTATAATAATAAACATATCATTATACTTTCTATTTTCTGTAAATATGATATTTTCATTTGAGAAGTGTGCACTACCTCTAACTCCAAGTGGTGTTATTCATTCACACTAAAAGGAATGTATTTAGTATGGGTTTGATGTAAATGTATGATATATATATGTAATAAATGATAATTATAAACTAATAATATTATATAAATATATAAATATATATTATTTTCAGTCATTATTTCAATGTGAGAGTAAAAATAGAAACATCGTTCATGCATACATACAACCTACTGTCTCCATGAACGGTGTATCAATTTTAATACTTATATATAATATAGATTATTAAAATAAAAATATAAAAATAGAAGTTATATTTATATCATGGTTTAAAATATTCATATCATGATATAACTATAAAGGCCAATGATATAATTAATTAACAAACATCCGAATAATAAAAAAGATATTATCTGATTTGAAAACATAGCATTGAATTGTTATAAAGTGGGAAGTATATAATAATTAAAAAACCATATATTGTATTATAAATAAGAATATATTTATGTGATATATTTATAATAATAGTATTTTTTATACTTAATGTTTGTAAAATTATGATGAGAGTCATGATACAAGGTAATGGAATTTAATTTCACTTTTTATATCTGTGATATATATTCCATGTTCAAAAGTCTTTTGTTTTAGGTAGGGTATATAATGGTAATTAATGTATTATATGATTATTATTCGTTAATTTATGTGTATTTACATATACATTCTATGATTTTTAATTCAATGGTATTATGATTCAATAGTTACCTAATAGGTAAACTAATTTTTTCTCAATTTTCCTTCGTTGAGACACATGTTCAATTATGAACAAATGTTCTGTAATGTGGAGTATTTGTATAAAATTATTATTTAATATCATGAATATCATATTCCTCAATATATATTAATAAAAACATAATTTCATTATCATACATAGTGAGTATAATTCCTTGTTACTAAGAGGTAAGTGTTTATTGAGACAATCTCATTGTGTATCGAGATTGTAAATGATTATAACACAATTAATGAAATATTATGATCCATATCTGAAGATAATTCATTCAAATTATTCTCATATTTTAATTTATGATAATCATGTATTTTTATAATCATTCCAATTGTAAGTTAATACTATGATTAAGAATGTATTTTTAAGAAATGCCGATATCACCTCTACTTTCTGTGAGAAATATATCTTCCATAAAAACCGTGTTTTATCAGCAAGGAATCAAAATATAAAAAAATATTCTCTTATTATGAATATTATAAATTTTTTTCCAGTTTTTAACTTTCTAAACAAAATGTGTTTTTAAAATTGATCTTCCTTTCATTTTCTTGTCGAGAGTATTTTCTAAATATTTTTTAGTGCCAAATAAATTTTTGGAATGTAAGGATTTACACACAGTCATGATAATCATTCAATTTAATGTTCCATTAGATGAATGAAAATATATTTTAAGAAAATAGTATTCATTCCTAGTATTTTGGAAATGTTTATTTATACTTTTATTATTTAAAATGGTTTTTAAAAATCGTTCAATATTCATTAATATTATTTCAGTGAAATTGTGTTTCAACGCATTTTCAAGATTATTTCATAAGCAATAAATTATATAGTGATTTAAAAATGCATTCAATATTTCATTATAATTTTTTTTAATTATTTTAAATTAAATTGTTTTCAAAACCACTTCGATCTTTTTTTTTCTTTATAATATTTTTATATAAATAGTTTTCAGAACATTTTCAAACCTTTTTCATATTTTGAATGTATTTTCAAGGAATTGTTTTTTAAAATGATTTAATGATTTTTTATAAAATATTTATTATGTGTTAATGGTAAAGGGTTTAAAAATGTTATCAAATCCTTGTTTAGCTGTTTTCATATTTATTTCATCAAAATGTATTTCAAAAGGTTATATGTTTTGAAGGGAAATTCTTAATGAAGAAAATATATTTTTCTTACGAAATTATTCAAAATGATCATTAATTATTATTTCTCATATAAGATAAAATAAATTGGGGTTATACATGGATTATATTGGAAATTATTCAATGTTTCCATTCATATTATTTAATTAAATTGATAATAATTTGATAGAATGATGTTTGTGAAACTTGTTTCTATTTCACTAGTTGTATTATTTTTAAACATGCTTCAATTCATGGGTTATATTGATGATGATTTGATAATAAAACTAGTGACTTTCTCTATAAGTTCTAATATGATTACTTTTTTATGATACCAATATAATTTTATTGTTATGATATTATGTTTTTTATTTTTTGGAACATATAAGTATTATTTCATTAGATGATGGGTAGGACATATATATCCCTCAATTAAAATAAGTACAAATATAAATATCATGATATAGAATAAGATTGTCTTGGGAATGAGACTTGACTAATAAAATGAAACTGTGAGTGATCCATGATTACCAAGTAGGTAAGATGAGTGAACCTATGCTACTAAGATAGATCTGTGAGTGAAAAAGTAGATATCACGATTTCATAGGGAGTAAACCATTGATACTAATATGGACCTCACACCAATTACTTGACTAATATGGAAATTATTTTATATGATAATGTATTTTTTAAAATTCCTTGTTATATGCATATTTTATTCTTTTAGGGATTATGTTCATATTTACTTATTATTCATTTCTTATAATGTAATAGTATTTATTCCATGATTTATGTATATGATCATTGATATTAATCATGTGGTATTCTATTTTCGCGATCATGCTCTAATACCCTTATTCACATGATTATTTTTACATGTCTACCTTATTTAGCTTTACCAAGCATCTAAGTTTACATTATATTATGTTTCATTTACTAGGTTGTGAATATATTTATAATGTATGATGTCATTAAGATGGGTTCTAGTCATGATGGTCATAGTGAACAAAAATGTACATTTCTTATTAGCTGATGTTTATATTTCTATGTTTCAAAATTTACTAGACTAGTATGGATTTTGGGAGTCTATTATTATAATTCATTACATATCCCTCAAAATTGATGCAATTTCAATGTACGTTATGACTAAGTTATTATAGCTGGTATCATCGAAAAGATTTATATATCCTTTGGAAGCTATGATTAGACAAACATAGTGAAAACCCATGACATTTCTTGTAACACCCCGAGATTTTATGAAAAATATTCTTTTTAATTTCATTAATTTCTTGTGTTGTACGCTTCACCAAAAGGAGTTTGCAAAACATGCATCCTTGACTTGTGTTTCATTACACGCAATCGCGACCTTCCTTGATAGCGTGTGTAGTACGAAATACCGAGTTTACTAAATAACGATATGCTATTAAAATATTATTAAAACTAGCCGTTATGAATAGTAATAACCCCTTTTTGAAATTTTGTAAATTTTATTTTTCAAAATGGACTTCATTTTTGGATTTAGAATATCGAAATTAGCTTAGGGTGAAATTTTGGTAATTTTCGGATAACTTTCATATTTTGATTAATAGTGGAAATTACTAAATTTTAATTAAAAACAACTTTTTCAATCGAAATAATTAATAGTGATAAATTATTAATTTTAGTGGTTTTAAAGTATATTTAGAATATATTTTTACAATTTAATACAATGATGGTCATTGGATGTAATTTCACATTTAAACCAGTTATAAACAAGTTTCAATCTTTCGATAGTTATTATCTCTTAAAAACACCCTATTTGTTTTGACGACGGGAATTAATTTTTAAATTAGTTAATTAAACTGATATGTTTTGAATTTGGTAAAATATACATCATTTTGGAGTTCATAATATCAAATATATCTTAGGCCTAATTTTTGGTATTTTTATGAAAACTTTCAATTTTTGATGAATAGTGAAACCACTAAGTGGTAGTTAAAAAAACTGAATTGTTCATAAAAATTAATTTTACCGCTTCTGTGAGTGGAATTTCAAAAATCTGAGAGACACGGTTGATGTCAGTAAGTAAAATGTTGTTCAATGAGATGGAAATAATTTTTTGGTGAATAGTAACTTTTTACTTTTTTTTACCACAGTTAAAAGTAAATAGGGTAATTAAGGGTAGAAATTATATTCTTATTACCCTAACACATGTCCTAATTCTATTGGACAAATGTAATTCGACCAAAAACAAACTTAGGAATAAAATATGACCATTTAGGCCCAATTGTATTAGATTAGGACATTTATTATTAATTTATTTAAAGAAGGGTCAAAAGAGTTAAAATCAATGTTTATTTACTAAAACATTTTTAATATGGGGTTATACATAAGATAAATTCGAATATAAATATGAATTAAAAATCTCATAATATTTCCTACATAATGGTATTTTATTTATAATTTTTAGACAATATGAAATATAATTTATTTATTACCCAATGATGATGCAGTAATTATCTTATTAATGAAATATTGACATAATTGATATTATAAATACCCAAATAAATATAATTTGAGACTTTTTATGAATTACAATAATTTTCTAGGTTAATATGACATGTTAGTATTGATTTAATTAACTTTTTTCGAACTTATCATTCTGTTATAATTTTCACAAAAATGAATTACTAAATAGTGTCAAAAATGACATAAAATAATTTTTAAAACAAATATTATATAATTAATTGTTATTTTATTCCTAAAAATCTAAGGATCGGCCAAATGACTTATATAAGGTTATATATATTAATAATAAACAACTTGGGGTTCTTTTGGCTTCTTATAGTAAGTTTATTAACCTTATAGTGTAAGAACACAAGAAGACACGGTAAAAGTAAAATTATTTAACTTAATGTTAAATCTAAATGATAAGGTTAAAATAGGAACCTAAACTTGTCTAAATTCTATTTGATGAGAGGATTTCGACCCATAACCACCTTAGCCTCGAAATAAATCAATTTGGAGCTTTAAAAACCGAACATGACTTTATAATAAAATAATATTTTTAGTTTTTCCAAAGGAGCCCCTCTCCTCCCTTATAAAAGGGAACCTCCTCCCTCTCTTCCTCACACAACCTTGAGCCTTCAAGCTCGGACAAATCCTGCCAAATTATATTCTCCACTTCCCTAGAAACATCCTAGAGGTTCTGGTATTATTCAAAGACCATTTTAGTGCCCTAAAAGGAGGTCTCAAAGAAGCACTTCAAAGAAGAGGTAATGTCTGTTACCGATTCTTTCATCTTTATTTCTTCTTCCACTTCTTCTTCTTAGGTTGTTTCATTATGAAGTAATAACATCAGTATCACTCATATACTGATATGTTATTATAAGTATGAAACAACCCTATTTTACCATCTATCCATCCTACGGAAAAAGAAATCACCCCGCGTGCGTACGTACGGAATACCGTCTCCATGTCGTGGTGTAATCTATTTTCCACCACCACCTTACATGGATGGGTATAATGGTGTGAAGAATAACTATAAATAGTTATTATAACATCATATTGATTCTGATATATTGTATCATCCACTCCAATTCAATTCAATAATTATTGAAATGATATCATCGCTTATGCGTACGTACGGACTACTGTCTCCACGACGCGATGAGAATCATTCTCCATGTTAACCATTTAAGAATGATTATAAAGTATATATAAGAAATAATAATGAAATATATGAAATTATAAAGCTACTGGATTTATGTGTATACATATGTATGTCATCTACTTAATTCCACTCAATTCAATAATGAAAAGAAAACAGCGTTCATGCGTACGTACGGCCTACCGTCTCCATGAACGGTGTATTTCATTCCATTTATCGATCCATTATATATATGTATATTCTGAATATATATTTTATATAAATCATGTTTTATATTCTATAATTAAGTAATAATGATCTAAGTAATCATATGAATAATTACAAGTTAAAACACGAACGACAAATGAGACGACTTTACCCAAAACGATACTTTAACATGAATTTACAAAAGAAGGGGTAATATGAAGTCATAAGTGAACCATATATGATATAATAACAACGAATATGATTCTTTAATAAGTCAAAGACATTATTTAAATCATTATACAAGAGTTTTGGACACTTACGAAGCAAATCGGACCTAAGGTAAGGGAAATATCACAATCTCATTTTTATCCGAGATTGTTTATACTTTGGTATTTACTGGGGTGTATTTTATCATCCAAATCCATGTTTCCTCAATACATGATTTTATTTACATCCACCTACAATTCTTTAAATCCAATTTTACCCTTCAGTGTGTTTTTAGTAAAAGATATGAAAGGAATCTTTTGTCATTTTTCGTATGAGGTACTTTTTTGACTTTTCCGACAAAAGTACAAAGAATGTTTTTTTAAACTTATACGGCATGAATGGAATTTTAAAACAATACTTCCAAAAAGATTCCATTACAAGTTTTCAAGTTTATTTTTAATCATCTTCTTTTAGTTTAAAATTGTATGACAAGTTAAGAAAGGAAAAGTGTTTTTGAAGTAGAAAGGATATTTTCCTCAAGAATGAAGTTCAAGTGTTTTATCAAAATTAATTTCCATCTAAGATAATAAAGGGTTCTGTTTTTATCCCTATTATTACATTGATTTGATTATGTTGTGATGGAATTATTTTTATGAATTCCTTTATCGTATATGAATTTTTTTATGATGTCATGATGTTTTAGATTCCCATTTTTATTACATGGGTTATGCAATGATGTATGGTTTATGATTTTGTGGCACACATAAGAATGGTATCATTATGAGATGGGTGGGACTTGTATCTCCCTCCAATGCATTGGGTAAAGATTTTATATCTCATGAGATAGACATGGCTGGAATGGTAGGTTATACCAATTCAGTGATACTGGACTGAAATGAGGGTGACTCGGTTCAGAAAGGGTCTTTGTCTACTAAGATAGTCTTGGCAATGAGTCTTGACTAACAAGAAATGATTCTCTATGATTATGTGTGTATGCCACGGAGTTTAATGTTTTAAGTTATGATTATTGTGATTACATTTCACTACCATGAGTTATCCCAGGTTATGAAATTATGATCTCTTTTACAGGTTATGATTTCCAAAAGTTATGTGCTTATGTATATGATGTGATTGATATTTATTTTGTTTACCCTTACTGAGCATTTGATCTCACCCTTTTATGTTTTCTTTTCCCCAGGATATAAAGAATGTTTTTAGGTATAAAAAAAGGAAGATCTTTATGGGAGATGTTGAAGATCTTTCACCAGGATTAGAAGATTATATTCCGAATTTCCAAAGACACTAAACTATTACGATCCTTGTGTGTGTGTGTTTTCGTTATGTACTAAGTATTCCGCAAATGT
The DNA here is from genome assembly GCA_963277665.1 of Viscum album. Taxonomy (NCBI): domain Eukaryota; kingdom Viridiplantae; phylum Streptophyta; class Magnoliopsida; order Santalales; family Viscaceae; genus Viscum; species Viscum album. Next base: position 165,136,413 of record OY728129.1, on the reverse strand, counting down.
AATGTAATGTCCATGTACGCCAGGTTTTGGGTCTCCACAGTTGGTATCAGAGGAAAAGTTTAGTCAACCTTTGGAAACTAGGATGTGAGAACGTTAGTGAGATCCCGAGAGATATTTCTAAGGTATGTCTAGGGATGTCCCTAAGGATAAGTATACGAACATTGGTAATGATCATAGAATTTATCCTAAGATGTTAGATTTTGAAGTTACTCCCCCTTTATTATGATTTTTGCCTCTAACACTATTCTTTATGGGTTTTAGAAAATGGCTGGAAACAAGGTGATTCACGATAATGGAGGATATGCTGGACAATGGAATGATATTTTTCATGAGCAACCAAATGAAATGGGATTTGGAAGTCCCAACATCATTATTATGCTGAATCAGCAATCTCATAATATGATCAATTAATTAAAATCTGGTAAGTTTCCTGACTCGGCTAATAAGAGAAAGATGGAGTTTCATGATGATCATAGAGGAAAGAATGTTCAATTTCCCCTATGTAAATAATGTGGGAAGAGGCATCATGGAAAATGTTTCAAAGGAACTGGAAGATGCTTTGGGTATGGAAAAGAAGGACACAATGCCAATAAGTGCAAAGGAAAAGGTTTAATTAACACCAGGGATGAAGATAATGGTATTGATATGAAATCAACAATGGTTAAATGTTTTAAAGGTGGAATGTACGGGCATTATGTAAACCAATGCCCTAATGGAAAGTCTCATGAAGATAATCAGTATAGTTGTATGGGTAGTATTTATATTGATGATGATGATGAGACTACAAATGATATGTGAGATGAAAGAATTGTTGAAGCTCGGTCAATGGTTTAAGAATGTAGTGGAATTATTACATGTTTATCATTTGTAATGTTGTATAAGTAATCTCATGGTACTATGGAATAAAGAGACATCTAAGGATTGTTACATTGTTGTATTTCCTTTTGTTTTTAAAGTGTATGATTAATGGTACCAGTATCCATTAAAGGATATTCAGATATTTTTGGAATATAGATGATATGCGCATAATGAAGGGATAAGTAGAAAATTAAATGTTTGACAGTATTCATGAGCTCATGATTGATATAAGGACTAAGTGATATCATGGTTTGAGTATATAGAATTTTGAGGATTTTGGTATGTGGAAAGTGTTAACTTTTAACAGCATTCATGTTTTCACTAAGGTTCAATGTATATTCATTCTTAAAGAGAATAAATGATTAAGGTATTCAAATGATTGGAATGTTACCAACAAGATATATGGGGGATAAATGATGATATTCGCATGCTTGGTTGATGACATTTCAAGTAATCATTTTCTTTATACTATGAGCTTGGACCGATGTATTTTAGATAAGCCTAAAGATTGGAATGAATTATGTTGTACATAATTTAGTATTGTTTAAGGATCAAACTTTTTTTTTGATATTATTGATGGGATGTTATAGTAATATAGCTTGAGAAAAAGGACAACCTGTAGGACGGGCGACAGCCCATCGCATCGGACAAGGATGTGGGAATCAAACCCACAACCGAAGTGTGACTGGCCTTTATCGCCTACCACTGGCCTACAGAAAGTCCCTGGTTAGTAGAAACTAGTTTTATTTTATTAAGCGGTATGATATATGAAGTATAAGTTCATTTTTGGAAAGATATATGATTAACCATAAGAAGGACTTATAACTATTGCTAACCTTTTGATGAAAGAGATGGAATGACTCATCATTCTATCACATGATCTGCTAACACATCACGAATGAAAAATTCAACTTCATTTCTTTAAGAGATGAAGTGGAAATTGTCCATAGAACGACAAACGGTGAGACTATACCAAAATCACGAAAGTATCTCTTCTAATTCCAATTTCATCAACTTTAGAGAAATGATCTTGATAACCAAAAATGTTGTATTAGTGCTCTTATATCTGATTAATCAGATGGTACCTTAGATCATCACAAATTTATGGATTTGTGATTATTGGCATTTCCATATCCATGTTCTCTACCACTCTCCATCAGAACATGATGGTTAGATTTTTCTTCCATATCCATATTTTCACCTATGTGGAAACCCAGTGATTTGTTTATTTGTGTAACCGGTACGTTTCATACATTTGTTTTTAAAGATTGGTTCTGGTATTCCTTTTTACGATGTGGGTATAGATTAAAGAAACGTTCGAATAGTAAACCATTTATAACCCCGACGAATTTCGACGGTGAAATTCATTTTAAGGGGGGTAGAATGTAACACCCCGAGATTTTATGTAAAATATTCTTTTTAATTTCATTAATATCTTGTGTTGTACGCTACACCAAAAGGATCTTGGACAACACGCATCCTTGACTTGCCTTTCATTACACGTAATCGCGACCTTCGTTGATAGTGTGTGTAGTACGCAATACCGAGTTTCACTAAACAACGATATGCTATTAAAATATTATTAAAACTAGTCGTTATGAATAGTAATAACCAATTTTTGAAATTTTGTAAATTTTATTTTTCAAAATGGACTTCATTTTTGGATTCGGAATATCGAAATTAGCTTAGGGAGAAATTTTGGTAATTTTCGGATAACTTTCATATTTTGATGAATAGTGGAAATTACTAAATTCTAATTAAAAACAACTTTTTCAATCGAAATAATTAATAGTGAAAAATTATTAATTTTAGTGGTTTTAAAGTATATTTAGAATATATTTTTACAATTTAATACAATGATGGTCATTGGATGTAATTTTACATTTAAACCAGTTGTAAACAAGTTTCAATCTTTTGATAGTTATTATATCATAAAAACACCCTATTTGTTTTGACGACGAGAATTAATTTTTAAGTTAGTTAATGAAACTGATATGTTTTGAATTTGGTAAAACAGACATCATTTTTGAGTTCATAATATCAAATATAGCTTAGGACTAATTTTTGGTATTTTTCTAAAAACTTTCAATTTTTGATGAATAGTGAAACCACTAAGTGGTAGTTAAAAAAACTGAATTGTTCATAAAACATAATTTTACCGTTTCTGTGAGTGGAATTTCAAAAATCAGAGAGACACGGTTGATGTTAGTATGTAAAATGTTGTTCAATGAGATAAAAATAATTTTTTGGTGAATAGTAACTGTTAACTTTTTTTTACCACGGTTAAAAGTAAATAGGGTAATTAAGGGTAGAAATGATATTATTATTACCCTAACACATGTCCTAATTCTATTGGACAAGTGTAATTAGACCAAAAACAAACTTAGGAATAAAATATGACCATTTAGTCCCACTTGTATTAGATTAGGACATTTATTATTAATTTATTTAAAGAAGTGTTAAAAGAGTTAAAATCAATGTTTATTTACTAAAACATTTTTAATATGGGGTTATACAGAAGATAAATTCGACTATAAATATGTATTAGAAAGCAATTAAGATTTAATACATAATGGTATTTTATATGTAATTTTTAGACATTAAATAATTTAATTTATTTATGACACAACAATGATACAGTAATTATCTTATTAATGAAATATTGACATAATTGATGTTATAAATAACCAAATAAATATAATTTGAGATTTTTTATGAATTACACTAATTTTATAGGTTAATATGACATGATATTATTGATTTAATTAACTTTTTTCGAACTTATCATTCTGTTATGATTTTCACAAAAATGAATTACTAAATAGTGTCAAAATTGACATAAAATAATTTTTAAAACAAATATTATATTATTAATTGTTATTTTATTCCTAAAAATCTAATATTCGTCTAAATTAAGTAGATAAGGTTATATATATTAATAATAAACAACTTGGGGTTCTTTTGGCTTCTTATAGTATGTTTATTAACCTTATAGTGTTAGAACACAAGAAGACACGGTAAAAGTAAAATTATTTAACTTAATCTTAAATCTAAATGATAAGGTTAAAATAGGAACCTAAAATTGTCTAAATTCTATTGGATGAGAGTATTTCGACCCATAAAAACCTTAGCCTCTAAATAAATCAATTTTGAGCTATTTAAAACCGAACTTGACTTTATAATAAAATAATATTTTTAGTTTTTCCAAAGGAGCCCCTCTCCTCCCTTATAAAAGGGCACCTACTCCCTCTTTTCCTCACACAACATTGAGCCTTCAAGCTCGGCCAACCCCTGAAAAATTATCTTCTCCACTTACCTAGAAACATCCTAGTGGTTCTCGTATTCTTCAAAGACCCATTTTAGTGCCCTAAAAGGAGGTCTCAAAGAAGCACTTCAAAGAAGAGGTAGGGTCCGTTACCGATTCTTTCATCTTTATTTCATCTTCCACATCTTCTTCTTAGGTTGTTTCATTATGAAGTAAAAACATCAGTATAACTCATATAATGATATGTTATTATAAGTATTAAACAACCCAATTTCACCATCTATCCATCCTACGGAAAAAGAAATCACCGCGCGTGCGTACGTACGGAATACCGTCTCCACGCCGTGGTGTAATCTATTTTCCACCATCATCTTAAATGGATGGGTATAATGGTGTGAATAATAACTATAAATAGTTATTAGAACATCATATTGATTCTGATATATTGTATCATCCACTCCAATTCAATTCAATAATTATGGAAATGATATCATCGCTCGTGCGTACGTACGGACTACCGTCTCCACGACGTGATGAGATTCATTCTCCATGTTAACCATTTAAGAATGATTATAAAGTATATATAAGAAATAATAATGAAATATATGAAATTATAAAGATACTGGATTTATGTGTATACATATGTATGTCATCTACTTAATTCCACTCAATTCAATAACGAAAAGAAAACAGCGTTCATGCGTACGTACGGCCTACCATCTCCATGAACGGTGTATTTCTTTCCATTTATCGATCCATTATATATATGTATATTATGAATATATATTATATATAAATAATGTTTATATTCTATAATTAAGTAATAATGATCTAAGTAATCATATGAATAATTACAAGTTAAAACACGAACGACAAATGAGACGATTTTACCCAAAACGCTACTTTAACATGAATTTACAAAATAACGGGTAATATAAAGTCATAAGTGAACCATATATGATATAATAACAATGAATATGATTCTATAATAAGTCAATAACATTATTTAAATCATTATACAGGAGGTTCGGACACTTACGAAGCAAATCAGACCAGGTAAGGGAAATATCACAATCTCATTTTTATCTAAGATTGTTTATACTTTGGTATTTAATGGGTTGTATTTTATCATCAAAATCCATGTTTCCTCAATATGTAATGTTATTTCCGTCCACCTACAATTGTTTAAATCCAATTTTACCCTTCGGTGAGTTTTTAGTAAAAGATATGAAATGAATCTTTTGTCGTTTTTCGTATGAGGTACTTTTTTGACTTTTCCGACAAAAGTACAAAGAATGTTTTTTTTAAACTTATACGGCATGAATGGATTTTTAAAACAATATTTCCAAAAAGATTCCTTTAAAAGTTTTCAAGTTTATTTTTAATCAACTTCTTTTAGTATAAAATTGTATGACATGTTAAGAAAGGAAAAGTTTTTTTGAAGTAGAAAGGATATTTTCCTCAAGAATGAAGTTCAAGTGTTTTACCAAAATTATTTTCCATCTAAGATAATAAAGGGTTATGTTTTTTCCCTATTATTACATTGATTTGATTATGTTGTGATGGAATTATTTTTATGAATTCCTTTATCATATATGAATTGTTTTATGATGTCATGATGTTTAAGATTCCCATTTTTATTACATGGGTTATGCAATGATGTATGGTTTATGATTTTGTGGCACACATAAGAATGGTATCATTATGATATGGGTGGGACCTATATCACCCTTTAATGCATTGGGTAATGATTTTATATCTCATGAGATAGACATGGCTGGAATGGTAGGTTATACCAGTTTAGTGATACAGGACTGAAACGAGGGTGACTCGGTTCAGAAAGGGACTTTGTCCACTAAGATAGTATTGGAAATGAGTCTTGACTAACAAGAAATGAATCTCTATGATTATGTGTGTATAACACAAAGTTTAATGTTTTAAGTTATGATTATTTTGATTACATTTCACTTCCATGAGTTATCCCAGGTTATGAAATTATGATCTCTTTTACAGGTTAAGATTTCCAAAAGTTATGTGATTATGTATATGATGTGATTGATATTTCTTTTTTTTACCCTTACTGAGCATTTGATCTCACCCTTTTATGTTTTCTTTTCCCCAGGATATAAAGAAAGGTTTTAGGTATAAAAAATAGAAGATCATTATGGGAGGTGTTGAAGATCTTTCACCAGGATTAGAAGTATAAGGCCCCAGCCTTAAACCTTACTTAATATCGAATTAAATGAATAATTCACATTGAGGATCTTTTCAGGTTTAGAGTTTTAGAGAATTAGAACATAACTATTACATCTTAAAAGATTAAAAAGTAGACACTTCTACTAAGTCTCCATAAAATAAAAACTCTTAAAAAGAAAGATGTATAGATTCCATGTTTTAGATAGCATGAAATTCCCTTGATCCCATCCTTGACCTTATTCTACTTTATGTCCTGTGAAAAACATTTCGAAAAACTTGGGGTGAGCATAAAAAGCTCAGTAAGGGATACAAAAAGAATGAAAACTGTTAGTTTTTCAAACATCAAGTAAACCATGTATACTATATCAAAGTAATACCTTCACCTTCATGAAGTAGTAAAAAAAATCTTCACTAAATAAAGTATCATTACTTACCTTTTTGTAACCAAAGGATTACCATAAAACCCATATAAAGAACACATAGAATATATAAAGGTAACTTGGGACATAAACATACTTAAGTGGAATAACCATACGGTTGACTTCCACACATATCACTTAATAGAATAGCCATACGGCCAATTTCCATACATACTTAATGGAATAGACATACGACCAACTTCCATACCCAATGCATTGGAGGTTATAACGTAACCACCCGTCCTGGTATTCACGGCACCACCCGTCATATGGTTTATAACGTAACCACCCGTTAAAATTTCCAAGTACCAATATAAAATCATAAAACATAAAACCAATATAAAGGAATGATAACATTTCCAGATTTCAATCATAATATAACATAAATATATTGACATCATAGAATCCTTTATCAAAACAATTTTCAATACCAAAATACATAAAAGATTATATGGTATTTATTTTATTCTAAAAACAATACGGCTTGTTGAGGAAGCCAATGACCAAATAATACTCGCGGCGGCGGAAAAAGTCGTTGTCACCGCGTACGTTAAAAAAAACATTCCTTTTTGTCGTTTAGTAAAACACTTCGTAGAAAAAGATTCCTTTTGTATAAAAGTAAAAGTCAAAGGAGTTTATACACCGTATAAAAGAAAGTTGTGTATAAAACGAAATATGCCTCAATGAAAGGAGATTGAGACGAAGTCCCTTACCTTGGGTCCGACTTGACTCGATCGTTCTTTAACGTCCTGAATAATAAACTTGAGTTAATTTATACTTGATTAAGAACCTTTTTAAAGTTCATTATTCTTTTTATATCACTTATTTCCATGTTATAAACATTATGTATCCATTTAAGTTAATAATGTTTGTTTTGTCAATATTTGGTTCTTAAGTCGAAAGTTGACTTCTTACAATTACATGTTGTTCATGTGGTCAAAAGTTCTTTATATCCAGAATGAAATTCCCGATTTGGATATAATATGTATCATATATATCCAGCATATACATGTATTTATAATATTACATAATCATTTAGAGTTAAGAAATTAAATGCACCGTTCATGGAGACGGTAAGCCGTACGTAAGCATGAACGCTACTTTCATTTCTTTGTCATATTAGTGGAATTAAAACTAAATGAGAGGTATGTATATTTTAATTCCAGAATTATATTCATCATTTAGATATATCATTAATTATATATATACATTATATACATGTAATTTTAATAGTACATTACATTTGGGGATAAGAAATGAAATGCACCGTTCATGGAGACGGTAAGCCGTACGTACGCATGAACGCTACTTTCATTTCTATCTCATACTTTAATGGAAAGAAATAATAATGATATAGAGGTATATTATAATTCCAGTATAACATCATATATAATAACTTTAAATCCATCCTTTACACGTCCCACATATGGCATTAACGAATCACATCACTTTTAGGGGGCGGTAGTCCGCACTTCCTTAAATGAAGATATCGTGTTTACCCATAATGGAAACCATAAAGGTATGCCAAAAATGAAAAATACAGAAGCTTAAAGAAAACATAAACATATTATATATCATATATAAATATTGTGACATCATAATGGCCACCATTGAAGGTGTTAAATGAGTATTGAACAATCATCGTTTCGGGAGGCAGAATTTCGCCATCCACGGATACCGTATGTTCTTTAACCATTTGATGTAGTTGTGTGAGAGTGTAGCTCAAATAAATATTATACCAACATCCTAGTATATTGAAGATACTGGTGTTGTTACAAAAGAAGTAAATAAAAATAGTTTAGAGGGTTGGAGAAGAAAAATAAAACAAATGAACAAGAGAGAATGAATTGCCTTTAAAAGTGTACCTCCTTTTTGATTTGAGCCTAAAGGCTTCCTTTTAAAGGATTATGCCCAAAGGGAATCCTCTAGGATGAGTAGAGGGATGTGGAGAGAGTAATTGGGCAGGGGTTTGCCGAGCCAAAGGCTTGAGAAGTGTGTGAAATGGGGTAGAGGTGGGGGCCTTTTAGAATAGGAGAGGAGGGGCACTTTTGGAAAGTAAAGAAATATTACTTTATTTGAAACTGTGTTTCGGTTTTAAAAGGTCCCACATTGATATAATTCGTGGATAAGGTGATAAGTCTTCGAAGTCCACTCAACCAATTGGTTTTTGACATGTGTAGGTTTTAGATTTTTCATTATCTTTCCATTTTATTTAAATCGTCAAATAATGATGTCATCGCTGCATTATTATTATGTCATATATAATTTAATTTATTTAATGTCTAAAAATTATAAAAAACTACTATGTTGTAGGAAATCTTTTTAGCTTTCCAATGAATATTTATAATAAAAATTGGGACTTGTATAACCCCACTCAAAAATTATTTTAGTAAAACAATTTATGTTAGTGTCATTTTCTCTTTAACATTAAATAAAAATATATTAATGTCATTTTCCAACTAAAGTGGGTCCATGGGGTCCCCAAGCTGGCCCATGGCTTGTCTTGGTCGGCCATTACTCACCCAATAGGTGTAGGACAAGTGTCACGGTGTTTTCACATTCTTATAATACCATTTTTACCTTAAACTACACTAATTACCTCTAATCGCGATTAATGAAAAAAAGTTACTATTCACCAAAAAATTATTTTAATCTCATTGTACCACATTTTACTTCTTAATGAAAACCATGTATGTCGGATTTTTAAAATTCAATACACATTAGTGGTAAACTTTCATTTAACTGAAAAAACAGTTTGCTTGATTACCACTTAATGGTTTCACTATTCATCAAAAATTGAAGTTTTTCAGAAAATTACCAAAAATTCACCCTAATCTATATTTGATATTCCGAATTCAAAAATGAAGTCCATTTTACAAAATTCAAAACATATAAGTCAAATTAATTAATTTAATAATTAATTCCCGCTGTCATGACAAATAACGTGTTTTTGTGAAACAATAAGTATCAAAAGATTGACACCAGTTTAAGTCCAATTTCAAAGTGAAATTGATTCCAACGACCACCATTGGATTAACTGGTAAAAATATTTTCTAATTTCACTTTAAAACCAATTAAAATAATAATATAATCATATAAATAATTTATATTAAAAATAGGTTTTGAATTAAAATACAACATTTTACACTATTCATAAAAAAATGAACTTTATCAGAAAGGTACCAAAAATTTACACAAAGTAAATTTTGATGTCCCGATTCTAAAGAAGAGTTATATTTGGTCCAAAATAAAGTATAAGCATGATCAAAACTATATTTAATGACGGCTCACTATTAAAAGGTGATAAGTGAACCTTTAGTGAAAACTAGAGTATATATGCCCTAAAATTGAACTCTTTCCGTATTTTAAGCCTTTATCTTTTATTGGGTAAATGTATAAACATTTAAAAACATATATAATCATATTTTAGTTATTTCTATCCATTCCCGCCAATAAAATGGCTACATGTTAGCTAACATTTAAAAAAATATTATTTTATTACTAGTGTGCTACGTAAGTTTCAAAGAAACTCATCGTTGCGTATCGGGTACGCTATCGAACATAGCAACCCCTTTAAAATAAAATTAATATTTAATTCGTAAATATTAATAAATATGAAAATTCTTTATTCATTATTTACCTGGGATGTTACATCCTTCCCCCCTTTTGGGAATTGCGTCCTCGCAATTTTATTCACTTATCAAAATAAGTGGGGGTATTTATCCCTCATAGCATTTTCAGATTCCCACGTTGCCTCTTCAATCATGTGGGTTTTCCACAAAACCATTACCTGATGAATCACCTTATTCCGTAACACCTGCTCCCTGTGGTCAAGAATATGGATTGGTTGTTCTTCATAAGATAGGTTCTCTTCCAGCTGAACTACCTCTGGACTCAAAATATGAGATGGATCTGGCATATACTTTCTCAACATCGAAACGTGAAAAACATTGTGTACCTGTGATAAACTCGGAGGTAAAGCCACTCGGTATGCAACTGATCCAACTCTTTCCAGAATTTCGTACGGTCCAACAAACCTTGGACTCAACTTTCCTTTCTTACCAAATCTCATCACGCTTTTCCAAGGAGAAACCTTGAGAAAAACATGATCACCTACCTCGAAAGATAGATCCTTCCTCCGGTTATCCGCATAACTCTTCTGCCTACTCTGAGCTGTTCTCATGTGTTTATGAATCAGCTGAACTTTTTCTGCCATCTCTTCTACCAATTCTGGTCCCATCAACTTTCTTTCACCAACTTCATCCCAGAAAGCTGGAGTTCAACACCGCTTCCCATATAATGCCTGAAATGGTGCCATCTGTATACTGGAATGAAAACTGTTATTATATGAAAACTCAACCAAAGAAAGATGTTGGTACCAACTTCCCTGATAATCCATAGAACAATCTCGAAGAATATCCTCCAATGTCTGAATTGTTCGTTTTGACTGCCCATCTTATTGAGGATGAAAAGCTGTACTAAAATTTAATTCAGTACCCAACGACTTCTGAAGGCCTTTCCAAAAGTTAGAAGTAAACCTGGGATCACGATCCGATACAATGGAGAGAGGAACTCCATGTAACCTGACTATCTCTTTAAGATACAAAAGGGAAAGTTGATCAAGAGAGAAAGTATCTCCTATAGCAAAGAAATGAGAAGATTTGGTCAAGCGATCAACAATAACCCAGATTGCATTATTACCTCGAGATGTCTTCGGTAATCCAACAACAAAGTCCATGGATATATTCTCCCATTTCCACTCTGGCACTGGTAAAGGCTGAAGCATCCCTTTCGGTAACTGTAGCTCTGCTTTAACCTACTGACAAGTCAAACACTTCACAGTAAAATCAGCAATATCTCTTTTCATTCCATCCCACTAGTAATACTCCCGCAGATCTCTATACATCTTAGTACTGCCCGGATGAACTGAAAATGGAGAACTATGAGCTTCACATAACAACTCTCTCTTCAACTGTGAATCACAAGGCACACACAATCTCTTCCCAAATCTCAAAACGCAATCATTATCAATGTTGAATTCAGGCATCTTACCTTTCTGAACCAGCGCTACCTTTTTCTGCAACTCACTATCTTGCTTCTGTGCTTGCTTGATTCTATCTGATAGAGAAGATCGCACTGATACCTGAAACAAAACAGAAGGACTTCCTGCACCAACAACTTCTATGCCAATGTTCATCAAATCGTTAACCAAAGGATCACGTTCCAACCGCAACATTGTTAATGAAGCATTACATTTTCGACTCAAAGTATCAGCCACTTTATTTGCTTTTCCCGGATGGTAATGAATTGTACAATCATAATCCTTGATTAATTCCAGCCATCTCCTTTGTCTCATATTTAACTCTTTCTGAGTGAATATATACTTTAAACTTTTGTGATCGGTATATATTTCACACTTTACTCCATACAAATGATGCCTCCAAATTTTTAAAGCAAAAACAACAGCAGCTAGTTCCAAATCATGTGTAGGGTAATTTACCTCATGAGTTTTCAACTGTCGTGAAGCATAAGCAATTACCTGATCATTCTGCATTAGGACGCAACCAAGTCCTTTCAATGAAGCATCACTGTATATAACAAACTCACCATTCATGGAAGGTAGTGCCAAAACTGGATCATTCACCAATCTTCTTTTCAATTCCTAAAAACAATCATCACATTCTTTTGTCCAGATAAACTTAACACCCTTCCGAGTTAGCTTAGTCATTGGACTAGATAACCGTGAAAAATTTCTAACAAACCTTCGGTAATAGCCCGCCAAACCAAGGAAGCTACGAATCTCGGTTACATTTGTGGGTCTTGGCCATTCTTCCACAACTTTTGTTTTTACAGGATAAACAGTTATTCCATCTTTAGAAACAATGTGACCAAGGAATGAAATTTTTTGCAACTAAAAATCACACTTTCTGAATTTCCCATACAGTTTCTTTTCTTTTAAGGTTTGCAAGATAACCATTAAATGTTTTTCATGCTCCTCTTTACTTTTAGAAAACACCAAAATATCATCAATAAAAACAACCACCATTTCTCACCTGATTCAACTAAGCCATTACTGCAAAAAACTGTTTAGTTCTGATTCTGACCATCTCCGGTTGCTGATTCGGAAAGCCATTCTACTTTGTATGCCTTCCCTGAAAAGCTTCTCTATTTCCTTTATGAAAAACCATTCTTGACACTGAAATATCTTAGGCGAAGCCACATGGTAATCTGTAAATGCTATATCATTTCAATCATATCATAAATTAACTTACAATTTAACAATTTTCTAACTCCTAAAGTTGTCTAAACCGACCTCTGATACCAACTATAAGGCCCCAGCCTTAAACCTTACTTAATATTGAATTAAATGAATAATTCACATTGAGGATCTTTTCAGGTTTAGAGTTTTAGAGAATTAGAACATAACTATTACATCTTAAAAGATTACAAAGTAGACACTTCTACTAAGTCTCCATAAAATAAAAACTCTTAAAAAGAAAGATGTCTAGATTCCATGTTTTAGATAGCATGAAATTCCCTTGATCCCATCCTTGACCTTATTCTACTTTAAGTCCTGTGAAAAACATTTCGAAAAACTTGGGGTGAGCATAAAAAGCTCAGTAAGGGATACAAAGAGAATGAAAACTGTTAGTTTTTCAAGCATCAAGTAAACCATGTATACTTTATCAAAGTAATACCTTCACCGTCATGAAGTAGTAAAAAAAATCTTCACTGAATAAAGTATCATTACTTACCTTTTTGTAACCAAAGGATTACCATAAAACCCATATAAAGAACACATAGGATATATAAAGGTAACTTGGGACATAAACATACTTAAGTGGAATAACCATACTGTTGACTTCCACACATATCACTTAATGGAATAGCCATACGACCAATTTCCATACATACTTAATGGAATAGCCATACAGCCGACTTCCATACCTAATGCATTGGAGGTTATAACGTAACCACCCGTCCTGGTATTCACGACACCACCCGTCATATGGTTTATAACGTAACCACCCGTTAAAATGTCCAAGTACCAATATAAAATCATAAAACATAAAACCAATATAAAGGAATGATAGCATTTCCACATTTCAATAATAATATAACATAAATATATTGACATCATAGAATCCTTTATTAAAACCATTTTCAATACCAAAATACATAAAAGAGTATATGGTATTTATTTTATTCTAAAAACAATACGGCTTGTTGAGGATGCCAAAGACCAAATAATACTCGCGGCGGCAGAAAAAGTCGTTGTCACCGCGTACGTTAAAAAAAACATTCCTTTTTGTCGTTTAGTAAAACGATTCGTAGAAAAAGATTCCTTTTGTATAAAAGTAAAAGTCAAAGGAGTTTATACACCGTATAATAGAAAGTTGTGTATAAAACAAAATATGCCTCAATGAAAGGAGATTGAGACGAAGTCCCTTACCTTGGGTCCGACTTGACTCGATCGTTCTTTAACGTCCTGAATAATAAACTTGAGTTAATTTATACTTGATTAAGAACCTTTTTAAAGTTCATTATTCTTTTTATATCACTTATTTCCATGCTATAAACATTATGTAACCATTTAAGTTAATAATGTTTGTTTTGTCAATATTTGGTTCTTAAGTCGAAGTTGACTTCTTACAATTACATGTTGTTCATGTGGTCAAAAGTTCTTTATATCCAGAATGAAATTCCCGATTTGGATATAATATGTATCATATATATCCAGCATATAAATGTATTTATAATATTACATAATCATTTAGAGGTAAGAAATGAAATGCACCGTTCATGGAGACGGTAAGCCGTACGTAAGCATGAACGTTACTTTCATTTCTTTGTCATATTAGTGGAATTAAAACTAAATGAGAGGTTTGTATATTTTAATTCCAGAATTATATTCATCATTTAGATATATCATTAATTATATATATACATTATATACATGTAATTTTAATAGTACATTACATTTGGGGATAAGAAATGAAATGCACCGTTCATGGAGACGGTAAGCCGTACGTACGCATGAACACTACTTTCATTTCTATCTCATACTTTAATGGAAAGAAATAATAATGATATAGAGGTATATTATAATTCCAGTATAACATCATATATAATAACTTTAAATCCATCCTTTACACGTCCCACATATGGCATTAACGAATCACATCACTTTTAGGGGGCGGTAGTCCGCACTTCCTTAAATGAAGATATCGTGTTTACCCATAATGGAAACTATAAAGGTATGCCAAAAATGAAAAATACAGAAGCTTAAAGAAAACATAAACATATTATATATCATATATAAAAATAGTGACATCATAATGGCCACCCTTGAATGTGTTAAATAAGTATTGAACAATCATCGTTTCGGGAGGCAGAATTTCGCCATCCACGGATACCGTATGTTCTTTAACCATTTGATGTAGTTTTGTGAGAGTGTAGCTCAAATAAATATTATAACAACATCCTAGTATATTTAAGATACTGTTGTTGTTACAAAAGAAGTAAATAAAAAGAGTTTAGAGGGTTGGAGAAGCAAAATAAAACAAATGAACAAGAGAGAATGAATTACCATTAAAAGTGTAACTCCCTTTTGATTTGAGACTAAAGGCTTCCTTTTAAAGGATTCTGCCCAAAGGGAATCCTCTAGGATGAGGAGAGGGATGTGGAGAGAGTAATTGGGCCGTGTTTGGCCGAGCCAAAGGCTTGAGAAGTGTGTGAAATGGGGTAGAGGTGGGGGCCTTTTATAAGAGGAGAGGAGGGGCACTTTTGGAAAGTAAAGAAATATTACTTTATTTGAAACTGTGTTTCGGTTTTAAAAGGTCTCACATTGATATAATTCGTGGATAAGGTGCTATGTTTTCGAAATCCACTCATCCAATTGGTTTTGGACATGTGTAGGTTTTAGATTTTTCATTATCTTTCCATTTTATTTAAATCGTCAAATAATGATGTCATCACTGCATCATTATTATGTCATATATAATTTAATTTATTTAATGTCTAAAAATTATAAAAAAATATTATGATGTAGGAAATATTTTTAGCTTTCCAATGACTCTTTATAATCAAAATTGGTACTTGTATAACCTCACTCAAAAATTATTTTAGTAAAACAATTTATGTTAGTGTCATTTTCTCTTGAACATTAAATAAATATATATTAATGTCATTTTCCATCTAAAGTGGCTCCATGGGTTCCCCAAGCTGGCCCATGGCTTGTCTTGGTCGGCTATGACTCACCCAATAGGTGTAGGACAAGTGTCAGATTTTCAAAATTCAATACACATTAGTGGTAAACTTTCATTTAACTGAAAAAACAGTTTGCTTGATTACCACTTAGTGGTTTCACTATTCATCAAAAATTGATGTTTTTCAGAAAATTACCAAAAATTCACCCTAAGCTATATTTGATATTCCGAATTCAAAAATGAAGTCCATTTTACAAAATTCAAAACATATAAGTCAAATTAATTTATTTAATAATTAATTCCCGCTGTCATGACAAATAAAGGGTTTTTGTGAAACAATAAGTATCAAAAGATTGACACCAGTTTAAGTCCAATTTCAAAGTGAAATTGATTCCAATGACCACCATTGGATTAACTGGTAAAAATATTTTCTAATTTCACTTTAAAAACAACTAAAATAATAATCTAATAATATAAATAATTTAGATTAAAAATAGGTTATGAATTAAAATACAACATTTTACACTATTCATAAAAAAATGAACTTTATCAGAAAGGTACCAAAAATTTACACAAAGTAAATTTTGATGTCCTGATTCTAAAGAAGAGTTATATTTTGTCCAAAATAAAGTATAAGAGTAATCAAAACTATATTTAATGACGGTTCACCATTAAAAGGTGATAAGTGAATTTTTAGTGAAAATTAGAGTATATATGCCCTAAAATTGAACTCTTTCCGTATTTTAAGCCTTTATCTTTTATTGGGTAAATGTATAAACATTTAAAAACATATATAATCATATTTTAGTTATTTCTATCCATTCCTGCCAATAAAACGGCTACATGTTAGCTAACATTTAAAATAACATTATTTTATTACTAGTGTGCTACGTAAGTTTCAAAGAAACTCATCGTTGCGTATCGGGTACGCTATCGAACATAGCAACCCCTTTAAAATAATATTAATATTTAATTCGTAAATATTAATAAATATGAAAATTCTTTATTCTTTATTTACCTGGGATGTTACAAGAAGATTATATTCTAAGTTTCCAAAGACACTAAACTATTACGATCCTTGTGTGTGTGTGTTTTTGTTATGTACTATGTATTCTGAAAATGTAATTTAATTTCCATGTATGTCAGGTTTTGGGTCTATACATTTCTAATGATATGTTGAAGAATAAAGAAATGTATAAGAAAATATCATGGAATATTGGTAAATGATAGAGCGAGTTGATTCCTAGAAATACATCCATTTTTTGGATACTACATGTGGATGTGGCTCGTGAAGAGATGTACATAGGAGTGACAACTCTAACCAGGTGTTTCAGGATTCATGCGGTGAAACCGTGTACATGATTATAGGCCCTACTACACACCAGTTTAACACTCTAGGGGATATAGTTTTGGAATTCACCAACTCATTATGAAAAATGAAGAATTTTTTATGTTGATGATGTTCATGAATAACCTAGGACAAAACTATGTTGGCATTGAATAAATAATTAGGATACTTTATTTAGGAATCCCATAATATTTTTTCTATGATTATATTCCATGTAATTATGTTGAATGTTTCCCATACTATGCTTTCTGGTTTTAGTTTATACATATAACTATATATAAAAAGGATAAAATTGAACGTATCGGGAGTGTAATTTAAAGGGATTATACGAATATATTTTTTGAGTGTAAATATCATAAATAGAATCATAAAGCTGTTATGATAATTGGTTATACTTATAAATGTAATGATATTTCAAATGTCATGTGAAAGGAATTTGATGTTATTCCTTTTTTGAATATGTTAAAAATTAGATTAATGTGAATATGAAGGTTAATTATTCTTAGGAAATGATTTATATTTCATATTCTAATAACTCGGTACTATGGGATATGCTGATAAAGGCCGAGTAATTGTTTAATAATAAAGTTGGATGTATTTATGTTTTTGAATTCAAAGATTATGTTATATGAATCATTAAATATATTATTATTTTTAGAATATTTTTTCATTAGGGATTGAAAATTACATATAGAATGCTGATGAAGACATATAATAGTGATTTCATGATAAATTGATATTTTTTTAGGGAAGGTAACCCTCAATTAATGTATTATGCGAATATAAAGATTTTTTTATAATGATATGTGGGATATGATTTGAATTAGCAAATTTAGAGGTACTTATTACCTCTAACATATTATTGAAAATGTGGTTTTTGTAATTAAGTATGAATATTACAAATTCTTTTATTTAAATAATATATCTTTTAATAATTAGAATAACGATACATGCATTATTTTCAAAAGAATTTTTTGTAATTGAGGTTATTATCATGTTTGAAGAAAATATATAAGGATGATATTCACCTGTTTGGAATCTGACCACCAAGATCTATTTTTATATATTTGGTGGATCATTGTTAATATTATTTAATGAATTTGTTTCTAATGTTTTGTATTTTCACATTTTGAAAGGGTTATATGATTAATCATTGATGGAAATTTGATCTTAAACTATGGATGAATTATTTATGTATTGTGTTTGTATGAAAAAACCCATGAAAAAATTATATTTAATGATAAAACATATTTTAGTGATTCAAATAATATTTATTTTAGAAATTATATTATTTTGGTTTTAGATTAATAAATTATGTCTGTCGGGTGACAAAAAATCAAGTCAGAAGAGGCCATGGGTCTTGAACCATGGACCGAATGATGATAATGGTTCCACCAATACCACTATCCTACATGATGTCCTAGTTAACATTTAATTATTTTTTTAAATAATTATTTATTTACAAATAGTAGTGTTTCTATTTTTTTGAAATTATTGTATTAAACATGTTGATTTTAATGAATAGATAGAGAAAAATATTTATATATTTCATTCTCTTATGGGAAAAAAGATTTTACAAAAATGTATTTTAGTTCTTCCAATAACAATGTTAATTTATGGATATTCTATTATTGATGTAATGGAGGAATTAGAACATGATAAAAGCACAAAATGTAATGATTTTTTTTATAGAAACATATCAAGTAATTTTATTTCATTATTATGGATCATTAAAAAAAATATTCAATGATGGAATAATGATAAAAATTGTTTTATTAATTCCTTCATTCGTATTATACTAATGGCATGATTAAATCCTCATATATTTATGACATTGAGGACCTAAACATTTCATTTATCATTAAATTATTTTTGATTGATGTCCTCAATAACTCAAAACAAATATTTACTCTGTCATTTAATGTACAATATTCAATACCAACCTCTTTTCTATTATGCAGAATCCTAGTTATATGTTTCCTGTGTA
Source organism: Viscum album (assembly GCA_963277665.1). Classification (NCBI taxonomy): domain Eukaryota; kingdom Viridiplantae; phylum Streptophyta; class Magnoliopsida; order Santalales; family Viscaceae; genus Viscum; species Viscum album. Next base: position 165,117,131 of record OY728129.1, on the reverse strand, counting down.
ACTGTTTTGGTTCCAAAAATCCCTTTATAAGAGTATTTTTTGTATTAATTTTTATGATGTGGGTTTTTATGATGAAACATTCTGGTATTTAAAATTTGATAACCTGGTCATATATTAAGGGAGATATTCATTTTAATGGTTTTGGAATATAAGACCTTGATATTTTTTTATTTTATTTCAAATTAATTTCATCTTTTTGATATTGACCATTTCAAAAAATAGTGAAACTTGTTTTTTTATCAATGAATTAATGTCTTGTTTATTTATATGTAAAACTATGTTTGTAATATACTACACATGACATTAAAATTATATTTTTCTACATAGAACATTGTGGTTAGTTTTTATTAAATGCGTCAATGACTTTCCTCGATAGCTTTTATAAAATGCCAGACTGATTGTTACCAGACAATAAAATATTAAAATATAATTATTAAATACAATAAAAATATAAACTCATCATTAAATTATCATTTATGAATAGTATTAACTATCTTAAGAAGATAAATTTTTTAAATTAATATATTATTAACTCATAGGTTACCATATAATTTGAAATCAAATTATAAAAATGAATTCATTATAATGGATATTTTTTATGTTTACACTCTCAAATGTGTTTTTTCATAAAATAATAAATTAATTGGAATTGGTGAGTGTTATTAATTTTATATATAAGTTTTTTATTTAGTATAATATTGTCTATCTTCTTCCAATGGATTGGAAAAACAGGAGATAAGAAGAAGCCTACTTTTATGCATGAAAAAATAATTTTTTATAATGGATGTTTTACCACCATTTAATAGAAAACCATTTTAAATGAAATTAACTGAAATATTATGAATTTAATATATGAATATACAAAACATATTATAAATTGAATAATTCAAAAAATTATGATAATATTTTGGTATTTTTCTGTAATGTTTATTTTTTTAATGAATAGTTATAAAATACTGAATTTTAATTCAAAATAGATTATTAATATAATTTATTTTCGGAGATAAAATTTATATGAAATTATTTTTAATATATAATAATATCCATTTTTATAATTTTATAACAATTATGTCAATGTAATAAATTTCAAATTAATATTTTATATAAAATATATCAAACATTAGATCTTTTACACATTAAAAACGAACATTATAAACACGACTACATGAATAAATTTAACTCTATTTCTACTACTAATGTGACAGAAATTTGTAAAAATTGATTCCATATATTTAATCTGATTTATTTATAAAGTAAAATATGTTCAACATATTCTTTTTAGAAAATATTATATAATTTAATTAAAGGTAATTAAATAATTAGGCTAAAATTTATCATTAAACGGGAATAAACCATAAACATAGGATCCCAAATAACCTATCCACATACCCAAAAACCATTATATAGACATAAATTGGACATTAACCATTCATTAATTATATTTTGTGTTTTATATTAGTTTTTAAGTAAAATCATTGGTACACCAGACTTGTTTACATGAATACCAAGTGAGTCTATTACGTCCCCTGTAAAAGGGCCATCACATCTCCACATTACTCATGCCACTAACGAAACCTGGGATAGGACAATTTATTTCCAATAATATTTTCAACATTCATACCTTACGCCAATCCATGTTATCCCTTTGTTGAAAACCAAAATGAGTTAACCAATAAATAGGGTACATCCTTCCTTAAGATCGTCACTTTTATTTTCTTCCTCCACCCCTCTTGACTTTTTATTCTATTTTTATACAAAAAAAACTGTATCAAAAAAATACTGATATGTTTTTATTATAATTTTTTGACCACAAATTTTACATACATGCATCTAAATGGTAATAAATATACTATTTAGGTATAGGGTGAACTACTATTTCACGAAACAATGATTATTCATGTTTTCCATTACCACATTACATGGTTGGGAATAGTGATGGAAATTATATTTATATATGATATTTATTATACATATTTATTTAAAATTAAATAATTATTTTTAAAAAAATATCATTATACCTTCCATTTTTTGTAAATATGATAATTTCGTTGGAGGAAGTGTAGACAGTCGCCAACTCAAAGAGTTTTGAATTGTTCAAAAACTGCATGAAATTTTAAAAATATGGGTTTATTGAACATATATTATATATGTAGGATTAAAATTGTAATATAATTATATTATATACAGGTATACATATATGTAATGTTATTTATATAATTATATATGACAATAAAAATGGAATAAATGTTAATGCGTACGTATGAGTTAACATTTTCATGAACGATGTGTTCCATTTCATACGTCTATATTATATGGAATATTATTAGTCAAATATATTGAATATAAATTATATTTATATCATGGCTTAAATATTAGACATCATGATATAATAATAAGGACCAAATATATAACAAATTATGATATGTGTGATGAACAATGTTAATGTTGCCCAAAATGAATCCTTAACATAGAATTGTCAACATGTGGGTAGTATAACATCAAAATAAAAACATGTATTGATTTATATATAAAAATATTTGTTTTTGATATATGTATAATAAAATTTTATTTATTTAATAATAAATTTGTGTGAGTACGATGAGAGTCAAGATATAAGGTAATGGAATTTGATCTCACTTTATATATAAGTGAGATACATTCCATTACCAAACTATTTTTTTAATGGTGTATATAAATCATATGAATGATTTATATGACTATTATTCTTAAATTCACTGATATATAGATATAAATTTTATTATATTTCTTTCATGTGTTTATGGTTCAAATGTTACAAAATTTATAAAGTAATATTGCCTCAATTTTCCTTCGTTGAGAGTCATGATTCTTTCTGGATCGCTGTTCATTGACAAGTTTTATTCTTTACTATTGTTAAGTTATATCATTAATATCCTTACCATTAATGATATTTTTATCTCTATGCAATTTAATTTTATTACATTGTGAGTATAATTCAATGTTACCAAGTAGTACGAGATTATTGAAGAAATCTCATTGTATATAAATATTGTTTATGATTATTCCTCAATGGATTAAATCGTATGATTAATATATCGAAATAATTAATGAATTTCCATAACATATATTTATTAATAATATCTTCATGTATAGTTACATATTTTCCAATAATTTTTTAATAAATTTAATATGGAATGGTTTTCAAAAAATACCAACTATTATCATATGATATTTTAAATTATATTTTACAAATTCATTACCTTTATAATTAAAAAAGGGTTTCAAAAAGGAATTTCCTTATCAGATTCTGATTGATGCACATTTATAAACATTTTATAGTGAAAAATGAATGTTCAGTATATATGGATTTACTCGTTGTCATGAATGCTATCCCATTAAAGCTACATTCACAAAATTAATAATTTATTTTTTTATATAGAATTTTTTCATAATATTATTTTAAAAAATTAATGTATTTTTCATGAATAATTTCTTCAAAATGTTTTCAAGATTCATTGATAATTTTTCATGGAAAATTGTTTTAAAAAGATTTTAATGAATCATACATATGTTTTCATGTAAAATTATTTTCAAAAAAAAAACTCATGATTTCTTTATAAGTTTTCAATGTATTTTGAAATAATTCGTTTAAAAAAAAATATGATTTCTTTTTATTTTTTCAAAGTATTTTATGTATTCAAAGGAAATGGTTTCCAATGTGTTTCCAATGATTCCATTATTATTTTTCATGTTTATTTTCATTAAAATAATTTTAAAAAGTTTTTATCTTTTTAAACCCATTTTCCAAAAAATAATGAATACATTCCATAATAAATGTTTCTAAAAAAATTTAAATATTATTTCTCAACTAATATGACATATGTTGTTATTACTCAAGAATTTCTAGGTAAATGATTAGATATTTCCATTCATATTCTCACATTGAATGGATAATATTTTAATGGATTGATGTTTATAAAAATAATATCTATTTCACATATTATATGATTTTTATGTCCTTTTATATTAATAGGTTATATAGATGATTGAATTATTGTTAAACCATTATCATTCTCCCTATTTTATTATATGATTACTTTATTATGATAAAAATTTAATTTTATGGGTTATGATATTATTATATATTATATTGTGGCATATGTATATATGATTTCATTATGAAGTGGCTAGAACTGTATCTCCATCAAATGTATCAGATAATGATTTATATCCCATGAGATAAACTATGGTGTTCTTGGTAGAGAACCATAACTACTAAGATGGACATGGGAGTTAACCATGAGTGAAAATATTATATGAGGAGTGAACTCAGGCTACTAAAATTACCATGGGGGTAAACAATGACTACCAATATAGTGTTGGGAGTGAACCCACACTACTATGATGGACTTGGCAGTAATGTCCTGACTACCATGGAAATAATTTAAAATGCTTATTTGTTTGAGACAATTCCATGATTTATTCTATTGTTATCATTTCATAGCTTACATTATTATTTCCCTACAATTAATGTATTCATAAAATCCATTATTTATTATATTACTCGTGTATATAATCATTGGTATTAATGGTATCATCATTTATTTTTAGGATCATGTTCTCTTACCCTTATGCTTAAAATTATTCATTAATGTTTTTATTTTATACCCTTGCTGAAAATATGAGATCACCCATTTTTATATATCATTCACTAGGTTATAATGATTCGTATTTTGTATGATATGTTTAATATGGGTTTTAGTCATGAAGAACATATTGGGAGATAATTTATATACTTTTGTACCGGTGTTTATGATTCCATGTTTAAAATGGAATTAAACTAATACATCATTAAGAATATATTAATATAATGTTTTATGTATTATTATAAAGAGATGTAAATTATATTAATGTTAAGACAAGATTGTTAGTCCAATAACAAGATCTTTAATTACATATTTTCTCTTAATTATTTGAATATTCACTGATGTAGTTAAGTGGAATAACTTCAATAACATGACTTATAAAACTCTTATACCCCACAGGATGGAAATTTCATCACATTTTTAGTGATAAGGAAACAAAAATCCCAAGACATGAAATAATCATTGGAAGAGTTGTAATTTTATTCTCTTTTTTCACAGTTGCAATTTTTGGTCCTGAAAGATGGGTAGAGGTTTCCTTGAAACGTTTTCAATTGAGCTCATCTATTTATAAAGTGATTCTTCAGTAAAAAACATCTTGATAAGTTGTTCTTTATATTTTGGGAAACTCTTTATGGTGGGGTGATCATTGTTGATTTTTATTTCTCCACGAAGGGTGTTATATGTTTATGAAGCTATTACATTGAACATTTTCTTGTATGGAATGTTTTTATCAAATAATTCAACAATTCCAAGTCGTAATTTCAACTAGGAATAGTGAATATATATTTTAATATTTCACTATGATTATGGTGGCTTGGTATGAGACATGACATTGATACTTTTATATCTTGTTTTTATACATTCAAAATATTCAAGGTAAGGTACCATAAAATATTGGTATTGGATTAGAATATTCTAGGTCCTATTTAGTGGTATAGTGAGATATCTATAGCAATTGTTGTTGGGTTTCCACATAACCATATAAAGATGAAATTGATATGACCTTTGATTGATAGACTTAAAAAATTGGTTTATATTATAATCATTCATGAAACAAGAAATGTTTTGGAGATGGGAAATATCTATGCGAAAGAGATCATTCTGTTTAATGTAATTCAGACTATTATAGTCTTCTATTTGGATCCTCTGTTCACATCTGATTTTTGAAGATGCCATCAGGAAGAACTATGATCTCATCCCCATTTGGTAATGTTATATCATCCATAGTTGGATGGCTATATAAAATATCTATATATATTCATTAGGATTTTTGTCATGCCTACATCATTGACATTGCTTATTCTTGTTATGATCATTTTGGTCCTGGTGTGTTTTATATAATAATAGTTACTATTCCACCATCAGAATTTTTTCTTTTGAATAATTGTATGGATTCCCATGAAAATCATCATTTTGTTGGTTGGATATTTGTGAAATTTCCACAATTGTACAAACAACGGTACAAGATATAACAATAAAAATATTTTTTTTTCTTCATTGAATGGTGAAGTCACAAAACTATTATATTCCTTCTATTGATCGTTGTCACATACCATTTGAATATTCATTTGGTGAACAAGTGTTCAGGATAAATTCACCTCAGCTGGGTCATCAAATTAATGGGATGAAATGGAAACATTAACCTCATTTTGTGGGACCTTTTGAGGCGGTTAAGTTTGTGGGTAATGTTATATACTTTTTAGAACATCCTATGTAACTGATTTCGATAGATAACATGTTCCATGTATCAAATCTCTCAAAATATCTATCTGATACATATCATGTTCAAAGCTGGAGTGACCATGAGGATGAACCTGGTCTATCTGTTACTGTCCATATATTCAGGTAATTGATTTAGAAACAAAGGAACATCATGGGACTATAATAAATTTTATTAGAGTGATATGGCACCATTGTTTTCAGTCTCATGAAATGTGGGTGATAGAGTCATCAATGAGAGAGAAGCGACCTCACCTTTATTAAATGGATAATTCTTAGTAGGATTTCTATGGAAATAATTATTATACAATGGGAGGTTGTAACATCACGTAACTATTTTTAGTTATTATTAAACCCCGAATTTTATCATTCATTAGTGTGGTTTCATTCAATGGTGCCACTACATAAATTTTTGGAAATTATGAAATTTTATGGGTTGTGTGCAGTTTCTGCGTAATCGTTGGAACTATGTTCCATCTGACATGGAAACATTCCAAAGAATAATAGTGTAGGATTATATGGTTTTTTAGTGTTTTTTTAAACCTTATTCTAAATTACTATAAATAATAAACCTGGGAAAAATGGGTTTCGCGGTTTGTCAAACTGTGTGGCCTGGTTTAACTATCCACATGTATGAGATTTAATTAATTCAAAAATTAATTTTAAATTCCTAAATCCCTATTTCTATGTTCATGATGGAAATGTACGATCCTAATTTGATTTCTTCTTCCTTGGAGTCTCCCAATAGGTTATTTAGAACCTTCAAAACCCCTCTGATAGATATTTAAAGCTCAAATAACTATGTTCGATCACTTGATTGTAAGTCATCTTGCCCCATTCTATTTCTCACACTCTTTCTTCTCTCCTTCATATGGTTTTACAGATATATCTATTGTTATAGGATCTAATTTACATTATTTTATATATAGAATGTATGTTTGATTGTCAAATAATTAATTCCACCATTCTTCATTAGGTTCTTCCTGTTAGGGTTTTCTTATTTATGATCTCATGATATCATGGTATGTAATTGCATTACATATTACCCAATTAATCTATATTAAAAATTATTTATTTTTTTGTTTTATTTCAATTAAATTTTCAAATCCAAATTCTTTCTGGATTGGATATTTAAATTGGTTTTGGAAGAAATAAGGGAAAACCCAAATATTCATGTTAATAGCCATGTGATATGGATGTGATGAAATTGATAGAAAAATTTTGAAATTTAAATCATGAAATATAAATTGTGCAACATGATGAGAAAATATTTTATTTGAAATATAATTTGGGAAAAACAATTTAAGTGTTTTTGATAGAAATCCATTGGATTTATCCTTGAGAAATTCACGATTTAGTTAAAAACCATGTATTGGGTTATTCTGTGAACTTATTATATTTAAAAGAAAATTGTGTTGAATTATATTTGTTAATTTTTTTAAATAATTTTCCCATTATTTTTTTCTAATAGAGAACACGAAATCCAAGGTAGTGTGTAATTTATTGGGATAACACCCTATTGATGTTGTACAATGGAAACAAAACCTATTACAGTAGGTCACATCACTACTGGGATGGTGATGAGTCCTCTTTGACCATTCTACAATGAACATGTGTATAAATATATTTTAGTGATTCAACATTGAGTGTTTGAATGTCATGTAGCATATAATTATCATTCATATTGGTAGATGATCATGTTTTCCAATTTTGATTGTTTTGATATATATATGAAATTGTATGTGAACTATTTTAAACATTCCTTTTAATTTAATACAAACTATTTTATATAAAAAAAATTTATCATCTAATTGGTTTAATTCATTTCTATCAATTGAAATGTAAAAAAATGATTTAAAATAAATTGAAATCTAAATTCCATGACTTTTTCATAAAAATTGAAATCGTTATTTGGTAAATTAGTTGTGGAATCGTATTATGTAATCCTTGCTGAGACCCTACATGTATTTAAGGTCACACCTTTTTCATTCCTTTTGGGGTTTCTATATTTTGATTTCAAGGTTTGAGCAATGAAAATTCCCCACATAGATATTGTTCTAGTTTTTAACTCTCATGTTGGGAGTGTTAAGCCCATTGGGATTAGGCTATACACATTCTTTTGTACATCAGTAATGTAATTTAGATTGTTTATCAATGTTTGGCTTGTTGTAGAGATGTTATTGTGGTCTTTTTCTAGTATGTATATTGAATTATTTCTCAATATTCCATTGTGTTTGTAGATGACTCATTCCCACAATCATAATTTTTGGTTCTAGGTTATTGTCGCAAACCCATGTATATCGGGAACGACCTTCCTCTTATGATATGACCAACCTAGTAATTAGGTTATGAGGGTTTCTAAGCTGGTTTGAGACTATTATAATTCTTTTATAATATGTTCTTCATTTCATTCAATCATTTGAGGAACTATAATTTATTTATAAGAAATATATCATAAATATATATTTTTAAAATTATCTTCTTATAATTTTTTATCTCCTTTGATTTATATAAAAGATAATTGATTAATGAAAAAAAAGAATCATCATGGATACTCATATTTTGGAATATTTGATGAGATAATGGAAGAAATATGTTAAAACATGAAACAAAATTATTAAATTTGGTTTAAATGTTAGAAAAGAATAACACACACATATATATAAATATTCCAATTTACATTGTCTAGATAATAATACAATCCCTTGTAAATAAAAAAAATTATATCTTTTTTACAATCATTTCAATTGAATTGTTTTTCATATAGATCTCTTATTTAATGAAATTTTTCTAGTCCTTAAATTTATCATCAACACTTTCTCTATCACTCCCCATAAATATTTGTAAATTACTTTTATCATCCATTTCCATATTATAATATCCAAATTATTATGTCGTATTTTGAAACATAATTAGGTGTGATTTCATTTGGCCTTTAAATTTCCATTTCCCTCGTTGAAAAACAATGTTCCATTAACCCTTTTTTATCTAGGTTTTCAATAAAAGGATCTCCCAATATTAAACCCATTAATTAAGAAGAATTATAACTAATTATGGTGAAAAAAATTATTTAGTGATGATTTTAATATAATAGTATTTTAAATGAAAACGACGCTTAATAGAATAAAATACATGCATAATCGAGCATTAACAATTGTTAAATAATAAACGTATAAATATGTGAATAATAACATACTAATTGAATTAGAGGATAGTTATAAGATTAAAATAATTATATATAAATATATGTATAATTTTTCTTGTCAATATAATTTTTTATTAGTTCATCGTATCTAAATTATAATTTTTTTGTAATTTATAATTATTTTTTAAAGAATATTTTTTTCATTAATAAAGGTTATTATTTATTTTTTATCATATTTTTTATTTAATTTCCATAATTTATAAAAAACATTTCATTCTCACACTGAATTCATATTTGAAATAATCATATAAAAATAATATTCGAGTGAAATTTTTGGATTTTTTTAAAAATATTAACTATTTTGAAAATAGTGAAAAATAAATATTTTGAAGAAAAATTTAATGTTAATTAATGAATAAAAAATAAAATTTAGTTGTTTATTAGTATTAAAATATAATTAGGTCCTTTTAATTTAATATAATCCAATTAATATTTTTCTAGTGACCATTATGATAAATTTTGGTATAAAAACATTTATACTTAATAATGAATCTTTCTAAAAAGATACTTTTTACCACTTTTCCAGATTTATTTTTGAGGTAATTTTTAAAATTATAGGTATTTATTTTTATATTATAGAATCAATATATTGAATTATAATTTACAAACTTTTTAAATAGTTCTACAAATATTTGATCATAATTAATAAAAAATTTGGTTAAAATGTTATCACCAGAGTTAGTGTAAAATATGTAGAAAAATGTTGTTACTATGAAATAAGGGCACAAAATCATTTGTGCATTTTCTTATATATTAACATATGATTAAAATTTGACCATAACCATACAATATTTTAAATACATAACTTTCATGAACATTATCTTTGATGAAGAACATTATATTAATATAAGTGATGATAAATTCACACATGACCATTACATTATTTTGATATCAACAATATTTTATAAATTGAATAAAAAGAAGGTAATGGTAATTATCAAATATTATATTGAATATGTAAAAATATTTATGGTTTTAATTTATTTTTAACATTTAGTTATTAAATAATTCCCTTGAATGATTATTAAACACCGACATAATGCATGTCTGAGTAGTAGAAAAATAATGTATATTATTTTGAAAAACTCTAAAATTAATATTTTTTGGTTATGTCATAGTTTATAAATAACATTTCAATAAAAATATAAGTTATTATATATATTTTAAAATTTTATATTTTAACTAAATTATTGTTTGGATATTTGTTTAAAAAATGATTATGTTAATACTCCAGAATGACTTGAATAATATCATAAGTTAAATAATATATTATAAAATGATTCAAAATTCATAAAAATATTTCATTTAGAAAATTGAATTTAATAAGGTCTATAATATCATATATTTCTCATTTATTAGTAACATTCCTTTTTATTGTAACATTCTTGACCCAAAAAGAATAAACACATTGTCATTTTTGTAATTGTTAAAAGGATTAATGTTATGTTATAACTAGGTGGTAAGGGAAAAAATCAAGTAAAAATATCTAAATTTTTATCGATGAATTTTTTTTACTTATCTTCATCATTTATTAAAAATATATCAATTTGGTTCCATGTGAACAGTAAAATTAATTTAAATTAATTTAATACATTATATAATTTTCTATGTTCTCCTCTCGTATCATATATAAGTACACCACACCTAAAATATTTCTCACACATCATGACTTGTGTAAATTTAGTGTAAATTTAATATTCTCAACCTTATTCTCCCCCACACATCTCTCCTCGTGGGTTAGATGTTATAGTCTCACAAAAAACCCTATCATATGATTGTTTATAGTGTGTGGAAAGATATGTTTTCACAAGATGAAATAATTGAAAACATAGTGTTTTATTAAATTTTTATTATTCAACATTCTATTATTATATAAAATTCATTAAAATATAATAAAAATATTTTTATATAATATAAACAATGATTTTAATTCATCTTTATTTCCATCCTATAGAGAACAAAAACATCATTTGTGTGTACTTGTAGAAAACCACCTCACAAGGCTAGTTATTATGATGGATTTAATACATATATATTAACATCGTAAAATAATTATGATTATTGAAATAAAATATATGTCTTTTACTCTTACCTATCCTCCCACTAAAAATTGAAAACATCTCTCTTGTGTATGTGTGGGATAACACCTCATACAAAGCGATGTGATTCATTTTTCACATTTTCCATTCATGGAGAATTATAAAATTGTAATTAATATATAAGTATTATAATTATAACATTATTATTCATTTGGAGAAATTGTAACATTGGATCTTTTTACCATTGTAAACCTTCCAAAGTCATTTTTAAATAATGAATCAATTGTCATCAAGACACAATATATGGGCCTAACCGATTATATAATTAAATATTTCATTTATATAAATTAAATAAATCATTAAATGATATATTAATAAAATTAGAAAATTTTCTTAATGAAGTAAATAATCAATAAAATTTTACTATATTGGAGTTAAATAACATATTTAGAAAGTCTGTATTTGAGGTAAGGTCTATATGAACTCAATTTCCCTAAATTATGTTATAATTCCAATTCAATGAATATGCGTTTAAAATATAAGGTATTAACATGACCTATAATTATATTATGTTATATTTATACTTATATTACATGATATTATAAAATTCATACTAAATAACATCATTTATTAATTCCCACTACATTGATATGATCATTGTATCGATTATTTGTCTCAATATTATTTCTTTTAGACATGACTCAAATTAATATCCTTCTTTCTTTAATAATGTTTATACACATCCTACTGATATATTATTTCACAAATGAATATATTAACATGTTAAATAATGTTACATAGATTTTATATCTTTCATTAAGTATTTATTAAAATTTTATAAAACTATAAAGTTTTTTCATGGAAACTATATCAATTATTTGAGACATAATCCATGTTATGTTGGATGATTTATTTTATATAATGTAATTACTTATCTATTAGTTTGATTTAATATATTATTTCATTGAAATTAATTTTTTAGAATAATAATGTTATGTGTCTTCTTTCAATGGATTTTTGATTCAAGATTTACCCAAGTTGAAAAGGGTTCTCATCACAAACTTACTTGTTTGAGACACGCTTCGATTTATTAAAATAATTTTGTTTATATGTTTAATATAATCACTATTGACATATAATATCATACCTCTATTTTTAGTCATTTTAGTTTATTTTGAATTTGATTTGCTAAATTTCAAATGGTTTTTTAATATCATTATTTGTTTTTCTTCTAATATGCAACATTATATGTTTTAAAGAGTTTAATCATAAATCTTCATACATGTCATTTATATTATTTCACAAATTTTATATTCTATAATAAATTATTATAAAAATTTATTTCCCATTTTCTATTAAATTATATTAAATTTTTTATGAAGCATTATCAAATTTTACCCTAGAGGTAAATTTTGACTCTTTTTAGAAATTTGTTAAAATAATGATAAATTTTTTGATGTTTATGAACTAAATTTATTTTCCCATAATTATTAATATTATTTATTTTTAATATTCCATTACAAGTATCAGAGATCATTTTATAAGAATACCGTTCACTAGACATTTACAATTTTTTAGTTTATATAAGAATACAAAGAAAAGGTAATTTTCTCATACATCCAAAATTCTTATTACATATTTTATTATATGAATATTAAATTTATATAATAAAAATTATTAATTAAAAATCTCAACTGGGGTTATTATCTTTTGATACAATTCACCTATAATCTCAAAAAAAATTCTTATGATGTTTTAAATTTATTTCAATAGAAACCATTTATTTTAAAAATATAATCAAAATAATAAAAAATCATTGTTGTTTTCAGAGGTGTAATATTGAAATGTTAAATATTATAATTTATTTTTTAATTCTATGTAAATTATAAATATATATTGATTATTGATACGTGATTCTATTATAATAAAAGGAGATATTGTAACATTTTAAACCAAGGAAGGGTATATCTGTTAAATCCCTCCAATACATTGGTTACAACAATAGAGTTAACTATTGAATATTAATCCTAATAGATATTAGGGTTATATATTTCTAGATAAACCTAATAGATGATAGACTATTTTGAATATTAGTTGTTACTAAGATATATTGATTTTTACTCTTGTAACATACTCACATGAGAATATTTTAATAATCATGTTTCGTAGATTCATGATGGGTATTTTATGTTTCAAGATACCAGAATTGATTATTTTTAATTCAAACATTTTATAATGATAAATAATAATTCCATTACTCAGTTTTTTTCATTGTTTTTATGGGTATGAATTATCATATGATATTCATGGGGAATTGAATATTATAACATTTTATTATTCATATATTGTTCTCATAGAAGCTACTAAATTTTTAATATTAGTGTTTACCCATAATAAGCCTTTGATCATAATATTATAAAATGATCAATTTTCCCAGGTTATAAAGGATGATGTTGAGTAAATTATTTCATGAAAGGTTTCATGTTTTAATAATACAGTGGTCTATTTTGAATAATGATTTTGAAATGATAAATTATTGTTATATTAGGAAAAATAATCACTTGAGGGAATTCTATTTTTTATGTAATAGTGTTTCCTAATTCCATAAAACTAAAAACCAAAATGGTACTCGTTTATTTTTGTGATCCAATGATCTAGTTTGACATTTAATGTTTTATATGGATTCCAATTGGTAACATTTACTGGTATCAAATCCAAAAATGGTGAGACTATATGTTGAGGAGTTAATCTAGTAGTGAATGTTAGGGGTTGTTATAGTGGATATGGTTTGATGTTATACATTGTGATTTATTAGAGTAGAAATAAATATAATGTGGTAGATTATAGAACCCATGAAATTTATTAATGGATAATATACGTTTTTAAATAGAAGAAAATTAGAAACTACTAAAGAGGTATTTTTCGGGTTTTGAAAATATTTTCGTTAGTTATAGCGGTCTCCAATTTCCATAGACAAATATAAGAGTCTAAATGATCATTTAATTAATTTTTCATTTCTAAGATTATTGTTAATATTTAAAAAATTAACCCCATGCCTAAATATTACCCTTTTTTTCTGAGACTCATAATAATTATATGAATAAAATTTGATAATACCCTAAAAAAGAATATCTAATTAGATAAATATGTAAAATTCACTCTAGATGATATCACGAAATTTGGATTAGTATATAATATTTAATAGTAATTCTAGGAATAAACACATGTAATTCTAAAATCTTACAAGATATATAGAAAACTTTTGAGTAACAAATTGATACACAAAGTACCTTTTCCCAGTAAGTAAAAATCATAAAAATAAAATCATAAGAGTAATTCTATTAATACATTTAAAATTATCATAGGTTTCTTTCTTGCATGATTAATTAAATGAAGAATAAAAATTCATTCATTGAAAATTGGAAAAGTAAAATGAGATTCCCTGAATTATGTAATGGTCATCATTTCAAGTTAAAAGTTTGAAAATAATACACATAAATATATATATTTGAGCCATTTATAATTATGTGAAGAATTTTCATTGACATTTGTAAATTTCTATAATCCCATAAGAAAAATTTATATATTAAATATATTATTTCATATCTAATTTCATAGTGGTTTACCTCATAATTACTTTTTAGTCATGATTAAAATCATTTTATAGTGAATTATAATGTAGTTGGTTTAAAAAATTCACAAGAAGAAGAAGACCACATCATGGATGCATATTTTAGATGAAATATGATTTGAAGCTTTTTTTGTGAATAATGTGGTATCTACATAATAAGTAAAAGATCCCAACATTACTTGGAAGAATATAGAATTATATGCTAGATTCATGTAGTAATAAAATGTTTTTATTGTTTTCTCTTATTTGTAATGGGGTGGATGATAATGCAAAAAAATGGTGGTAATTGTCTTTTCATGATGTTGTTTCTATAGGTATTATTTCAATTTATTAGGGATTAATTTCCTATGTAGGATTTAAATATATTTAATAGAATAAATTCTTTGTTTTTTTGGGATATTTTAGTATAACTATTAAAAATTCATTTGTATTGATCATGATGAAAATATATTGGAACAAATATTTAATAAGTAATAATGGGGTAATTGATATTCATGTAATATAAATTAAGATAATATACTAGGATAAAGATAATATTTCATGATTATGGTAGAATTATAACATAACCAATGAGAATGAAAATTTTTATAAGGAGTTCCATGTGATGTTTTGTTGTGTGAATATTTTCTGAAATTTATAGAGCCTTATTTTCTACAGTATTCATTAATTATAATATTTTTGGTCATTAATGAGAATTTATGAAATATAATATGTGAGAATAAGAGAAACTATTCTAAAATTCCAATGATTATATAATATAGAGTCTAGGATTCTAGGAGTTTAGATATTATAAACTAAAAATTCACGATGTATATTTCATAAATACATATCTTGTAAATAGATTTTTATTGAAATTATAAAAACAAACAGACATATAGTGTCAAAAATATAATAATTATTTATATATTAATATAAAAAGGAATTAAGAACACTTAAAACATAACTAGTTCCTCTTAAAAGAATTATTTTATCTTTATGTATATTAATTATATTTTTACTTTGAATTTATAAAATTTATTGTTTTTATTTTTTAAAATGTTATTATTTTTTTGAATTCATAGTGTATGAAATTATCTTTGGGATTCATATTTTAGTTTTCCAGAAGTAATTTTTTTATTTGAATAGTGGAATATTATAAGTTCTATTAGAAATCACTTTTATGAAATTATCAAGAAAAAGAATCAATTAAAATTTTATGAAATATTTTTTATCTATATTATATATATGTTTGTAACAAGTATAATAAATAATTTAAGAATACTATTTTGAATTTACAAAAAATAAGTCTATCATTTTGGAAACTGAAGTAATATTTGACAACAAAAAATGTGTTTATGTTCTTATATGAAAAATTAGATTTAAGAATAATATGAATTAAATATTGAAAATGAATTTCATATTTGATATAAAAATATGAATATTGTTTGATAATATAAACTTTATATTTAGTTAAAAAAATTATTACTATGAAAAATGTTAACTACAGATAATGGAGAAAGAGTTATTTTCAATGAACTGTTTTTTAAATTTTCTGTGTTTTTTACTAATACATTAAATAGATTCATGTTATATTATTTATATAATGTTTTTTTAAAACCCAATATAATTATATTAAAACATATTTAAATGTTATTATATTATAAAAAAGTTAAGAGAGTAAAATTCTTAAAACATCATGATTATAAAAATTGATTTCTCAAAAAATAATATTTTTAAATGAAATGTTAATTTTGTCATATTATTAAATTTATTTATATTTATTGGAGTTTAAATTCAGGTTCATAATACCCAAATATTGTAAAATTAGTTATGTGGTTTTTTCTAATAACACATAAATTACATTATTTCAAACAATTTTCTTATGTAAAAAATAGAAATTGTGAAATTTTAAGACCTAATTGTAAATGAATAGAAACATGTTAAAATCCTTAGTGATAATGTTTTTTAGAATATTAATCAAACATATATCATTAAAAAATGTATTATTCTAAAATTATTGATCCTTTCACCCTAGAATAGGGTCATTCCATTATTAAAAATAATGAGTGTTTAAAAAAGTCCCCTTTTCACTTATAAATGGGGATCAATTACACCATCTCAATGTTAAACATTACATTACAAAATTACTTAAAAAATGAAAAATATTTCACTCATAGATACCCAATTCATATACTAAATCCCATCATTACTATAAAATTTCGTAAATAATTAAATTCCATGGAAACCTTCAAAATATTGATCAAGGATCTGACGTGAGTATTACTAAATACGTAACATTTTATTTATAATACTTACCTTGATATAAGTGAATAAAAGTAATGATATAATGACATAAGAATAATTATTATACTAAATTAATATTATATTAATGTATAAATCCTTATTTATTCATCACCATCAATTTAGAAAACTGAATAACTACAATCAGCTTTTTCAATGGACTACCTCCTCCACCAAGAGACACCTTCCATTTTTCACCTCCATCATTGTTCTATAGTTATAAAGATTGAATTGATTAATAAATATGTAATATATAATATATTAATTATTATTAATAAAATTATAATCTATCTATGTTCTCTCTCAATTCTATGGAAATTAAAATGTTAATCGAGTGATGTGTGGACTACGACCTCTAATAAGTCACATATTTAATTTTTATTCATGTTTCCTTATTATATAATCAAATATAATAAAACAATTTATTAAAATAATTCAAAATATATGAATATTATCATTATTATTATATAATTATGAAATTATTCCGAAATAAACAACATTCATTAGCATTATAATCCCTTATTTATGGTATCTTCTTGATTGGGATGATGTTACCACCTACATGAAAATTGTGATAGAAATTATCTTGGATTAATATGGGAACATAAAAGAACTATATTATTATAATATAATATTAAAATAATTAAATTTTTATGTTCATAATAATCTTATAATTTTAATTTAAATTAATAATAAAATTTCAATTTTATTGAAATTATTATAGATATAAGTTGACACTTATTAAAATTCCTTACAAGATAAATATAGAAAAAACAATATAATAAATTAATGGAATATTATAATAAATTTTACTTATAAATTTAAATATTTTAATAATTATCCTAATAATGTATCTAATAAAACAAACTTCATTATCCAAATTGCTTTGTGTATGCATGAAGCAAATCAAGACTATAGTAAGGGTTTATTTCCACAATATTCACCCCAAGATAAGTATTTACTATTTTACACTATTTTTTATTTTTAAAATTTTTCTAATGTACCATTACTAATTATTTAGTTATAATTTTAAATTTTGTGATATTAAATTTTCAATTACATTTTCATTTTCATGTTGGGTTTTGACTCAGGAATCACCAAAAATACGATGGTTAGTGGTTGCTCAAATTTCCACCATTTATTTATAAATTTTCTTTATAGAAATCTATAATTCAATGTTTCAATTATATTCCAAATTTTTATATTATTTGTATTTACCCATTTATTTGTTCTTTTTTTATAATTATTCATTAAAACCACATTATGAATTGATTATCAATGCAATTGTCATGTTACTTGTAAGGGGTAATTTATATCAAATATAATTTATTGACCCATACTTCTTATTGTGAAATATGATATATTTACTACAATTTATTCACTATATATTAAATTTATTTTATAATATTTAAATACTTAATATAATTTTACTAGTTATATCATGTTCTCCATTAAGAGGCTTTCATTAAATATATACCAATGATTCATGGGTTATTTATAACATAACTCGATTCGTTGAGTTATAATGAATATTCGTGAACATATTTATTTGAATAATGGATTATTCCACTAAAATATTCCATTTCAAGGTACTTTATATTACTCTCTATTTTATAATGATCCTTTTATTCAAATATTTTATATTTTTAAAATTTCATCTACGAAAAATGTATCATTGTTAAAAATAATTCACATATACTCTAATGAATGTTTTCTTAATTTCTAATATTTATAGTTCCTATGGTGTTCTCAACTATTTTTTGAAATCTAATTACATGTAATCTCATTTTAAATTCATATTTTACATTTTTAGTTTTCAAAAGGATGTTTTTTATCCTTTTATATGTAATGGATTTCATCGAAGGAAATTTCTAGTATGAAAATGGTTTTCCATTACCAAACATTTAACATATCCTCAACAAAAAATTTATATGATATAAATGTTATGATATAATCAAGGATCCATTATTAATGATTATTTATAAAAGTAATAAATTTAAAAAAAATAAAATAAATTTTTTAATTAAGATATATTTCAAGTGACATATAATTACTTCATTAATGAAACTGTTTAAAAAATTTTGTAACAACTCCTTTAGTGTTAACAATTATATTACACTATATTACAAAATTAGTTTTAATTATTTAGAAACAATTTATATTAAATATATTGATAAATTATATTATAATATATTATGGGGTAAATATCATGTTAATTTATTGCAGACCTAGTGTTTCCAAATCACTGTTTTTTTATATTGCATTCAATTTATTCTTGTATAAACACTCTCTTTTTTCATCTATTGATTGTAGGGTGTTCGCCTATATTCAATACACCATTTGATTAGATAAATTACAGTATAAATTATATACATTTTAACTATATGGTGTAAAAATCGTATACCCAATCTTTCTAATTTAACAAAATTTATCTATATTTTTATTGTATATCTTTGGTCACCCATTTATTTTCAATAGGCAAATAATTTTATGATTACTAATTAAATTATGCATTCATTCCATGGGATATAAGATTTAAAAATGATATTAAACTTATTTTATTATCATGGTTTGTTTAGGATATTATTAATGATTAATATCATTTGGCACTCATATGAATTGATGATCACATGTGAGGGCCTATATTAACCTACAATTCACTGGGTAAATATGTTTATCTCATTTATACCAGTATATATGGGAACAATATAGTTTCTCACAAGTGTGTTTGAATATTTGAGTCTCATTAATTTGATGTATATATGATTACAATATTGTAGTATCACACGCATTAGTGGATGTTTGTGACTCACAAATTTATGTTACCCAATAAATATTTTTTTACCATTCTCAAATAATTTTTATAATAATGATATAAAAAACTAATAACTGTACTTAAATTATTCTATTCCACCTTCTATGATATATGATATATTAATTGTTGGGTATAAATTTATTATGTATCATACTTATAATAATATTTTTACCTTATCCACACTTAAGATCATCGATCATTATGACTTATGATTAAAATTATAGTGTATTTATGCTAACTGAATTCTAAATTTTCTTTTTCCCTAAGTTAGAATGAAATGTCTTATATATGATTTTCCCAGAATATTAACCAGAATGGAATTTTTTTTGAATATTTTTATGAAATAATATTATTTATCTGTTATATTAATTAGTTTTAAAATTGTACACTGGTTTAAAAATAAATGAATTTTGTTATTTTATGATTTTTTATAATTCTATAAAACTCTAAAAATATAAGGTATTGGGAATGTATAAATTAAATAATTCCACAAAATAAACATAATTCATATGGCTATGTATTAGGTTTATCATAGATTGTATCATATCAATGTTAGGATAAATTTTATGATTAGTATGTTACCTGTTAACAAAACATTATTTGTTATAAATGTCATCAAAACATAATAAATTATGTTTAATAATATTTTCAAAGCTATAGATAACACTTCTGATGGGTTTTGTGATATTGAATGTTTTGTATTTTGGGAAATTAGAATTTTAAAACATTAGAAATAACCAGATGGTTTATTTTAGGGGAAGATACAATTTGTAGTAGTGTATTCCAAAGTATTTGTAAAGTGGTCTTTTTTTGTTTCACTTATAATTACATACATGTATGATTAAATGAAATGGGAAGTGGATATGTTATATATACTTCATAGAAAAATCACTATGAAAATGGAAGAGTGAGTATCAACTCAATATTCACTTATGTTCTCAATGATAGGGCCTAATATTTCATGTCAGACAACACACGGTAAAATAATATGTCTGTCTGAACATATGATCTTTAAAAACAATTCTGAAGGATTTATTTCCAAATTAATTTATGGGATTAGGTTATATTTTTTATGATACAGAAATATAATCATACATATTGTTTACAAAGGGTTTCATATGATTGACCAATTATGTCATAATATTTTAGGTTGAAATGAATGTGTAATTTGAGGATTGATATTAGGATTGAGCATAAATATTCCTTTGATCATTTTCCCCAATCTTATTGGATATAGTAATGATTGTTTCTATTATAATATTTCTTTTATAAATATGATCTTGAAATGAAATCTTGGAATGTATGTCTCTAGAAACTCATATGGTTTGGCAAAATAGGCATATTTGGAATTAATGCATGAGAATCAAAATATAAAACTATTACGATGCAAAAGAAACATTACCTTCTCTTTGATAAGATAAAATTATTTTTATATATATGAAGGTATGACTATATTTGTGATTTTATTTATTTATCCCAACGTATTTTTTTTATAATTGATAATTAAAATTTTGAGGATGCAATTTATTTAAGAGGTAACATAATGATTTCAAATATCACTTTGTATTTTCATAAAAAAATATTATGATTATATATTTTGTAACATATTATAACAAGAATATTTATTAATGTATTAAATAGTATTATAATTAGTTAGAAATGCATAAAATTGGGATTAAGAACAAATATATATTAAATTGTTCACTTTTTAATAGAAACACTATTTCTTTATATTTCGTATATTTATATGAATTATAAATTTTAAAATTATCTAATTTAAATATTTAAAATTTACTTTATTTTATATTTTAGTTTTAAAAACATATTTTTTGAGGAATTTTTTATACTTTTCATATTATTTTTTTACATAAATAGTGGAAATTATATTTTTTCTGAAAAAATGTAGTTATTATGACATCATCATAAAAATTAATTATTTAAAATTTTATAATTTTTTTTACAATTTATAAATATATGGCAATATAAATAATTTCTAAATACTATTTTGAATTTATAACACCCATGGTTAATATATTGGGAACAAAAATAAAATTCCACAGTAAAAAAAAATTTATACGCTGAAATTGAAAAATTGATTTTATCACTTTTAGAAATTAAATTAAAAAAAATTGAATTCATATCTCAGATAAAAAATTGGCTTATTACCTAATAAATTAAATTATATATTTAATAAAAAATTAGGATTTTAAATTTTATATTGAATTTTCATGACAATGGTAAAACGGTTATTGATAAATAATCGTTCTATTAAAATTTATATTAATTTTAATTTAATAAATTAAATTGAAATATTTTAATAATGAATTTTATTTTATTTTTAAGAACCTATATTTTTATATTAATATTAATGAAATTGGTAATCAAATCTAAATAATATTACGAACACATAATTCTTCAAACATAAAATTATATAAATAATCCTTTTAATAATATAAATTATTTTATTAAATTTTTTATTATTATTTTCAGTAAATATAATTATATTAAATAGATGATAAAGTAAGGTATAACGAAAAAATTATTAATATGGATTATTATATAATTTTCAGGGAAAAAACATTACACAGTTAGAAACTAGTTATCGGTGTGTAGAATGAAAATGGAAACATTTAATAACCAAATAGTAATTAAATAGAAACATATTAAAACTATATGTGAAAATGAGTGATATAATATTTATCAATCTAATCTAACCTCATGCACTATTATTTATCACTTTTTTACCCATTTAAAAAATATCAGTATCATGTAATTATTGAAAAATAATGTGTTTTATTAAATGATTCCCTAACTTCACTTATAAAATATGACCACTTCCAACCTTTAAAAATAATCCATACCTTACAAATTTACATGAACCATAGACAAATATTCCACTCCATGATATCCTTTTCTCTTCCTATTTCCCCTGGACAAAATATGATATCCTAATCCCTTCATTTCTGTTGATACTTTCTGAAATAATGTTAATGGCCCCAACATTACTATTGCAAAATTTGAAAACTTTTCATATGAATATTTCTCTTCCAAATATACATTAACAATAATAATATAATGAAAAAATTATAAATCTTATAATAAAGTGTTATTATATTAATTTGAATTCCCTTATTCAATCATTATCATTTATTTAGAAAATTATGAACAATGATAGTGTGTTTGTGTGACCTATTTCCTACATGAGCGATATCTTTGATTTTTCACCATTATCTATCTTAATTAGTTATAAGAGTAGAATTGAATAATAAATGAAAATTATATCGTAAATTCTGATTTTTATGATAAATATTATAATCCAACCCCATTGCCTTTCCTTTATTGGGAAAATAAAAGCATTACCAAGGAATTATTCCCAAAATTAACCAATTGTATAACCATAATCATCAATAATTTATTATATGTTTATGTCGTTATCATTCTAACAACCTACATGGAATATTCTATAAAAATATATCATTAATAAATATGAGAATCTAATTACTAATTTTATTATAATTTAATATATAATTATGATTTACTTTTTTGTTATAAAATGGTTATATTATGTATTTAACAACGCATCAAAATATCATCTTCAATTTCAAAAATTATCATAATTAGTTTACATAGATTTAACATTGACAATAAATAAACAACATAAAAAATACTATAGTGTTAATAAAAGGAATATGATGATAAATGTTTCTTATAAAATGATATTTATATGAATATGGTTCCTAATATGGTCTCTAGTAATCTTAATTTTCTTATTTCAAAAGTCAGTTCATTCACAACGGGAATCAGGACCACAATAATGCTTTCTAGCCATAGTTTTCACATATTGAGAAATATATCTTTATATAAACCATGAATTCATTGGAATATTCTTCCTATATACCCATTAATATATTGAATTATTATTCTATTATATTCCTTGATGTTATATTTTCAATTCCATGTTCATTATTTTGATGAGTATTCACTCCAAAATACAAAAAGTGTTAAAAATTTGTCCACGATCAATTTCCTTCCATTTAATTAAGGGCATTTTAATTGAAAACTTTGGTTCCATGATTTCATTATTCTACCTAATTAAATTTTTTAATTTAATTCGTTATAATTTATTGGTCTATAATTCTCATTATAACACTATTATATATTGACTGTTACCTCAATGAATATGTCCGTTTTACGGGTTTATTTTTCCCAAAACTAATTTTGTTTGAAATATTTATTATTATACACATTGAAATCATTACTATGATATGGTTAGTTATTAATAAATTCACTTTACAATATTTATTTAATTCTTGGTATTTAAATATTCAAATCATGTTCTATCTCTACATTGATTTCCTTTTAAAATGAATCATATTTTTATGGGTTTTTAGTGACTCATATTTTTTCAAGTTTTATTTTAAGATATTAACTTGGGAAAATATGAGACCAATTGTGGAGAAATCATGTGATTCTGACACACAGTGTGCCATAAACAATTTGTATAATGATGTTCAATTTTATTATAACCTACATAATATAATGACTCAGATTTTATTGAGACTCATTTTTAGAAATTAATTTTGATAATTCCAATGGAAACAACAAATATGACCTGTGATTTTGATGTCGGGTATTCCCAAAACAGTTCCTTTAATTTTAGTTCAGTTTTTAATAATGAATAGTTTTATTATTTCTTTTATATTTTACTAATTCATAAAATGGTATCATAATCAAAAATCTTATTTAAAATTTTCATTCAGAATGATGTATTTTCCTTAGGTAAGGCCAAACATCGACTGGTATGGGTTGACTATGAATGTTAGTTTTTGGACATAATTTTCATAAAAATATTTAATGAAATGTTTTAATTTAACATAGCTTTATATTTCTTGTTAATGATGCCAATTTTAAGGAATATAGGGTTATGATATAATGCAGGAGTTTTTCTAGGCCAAAGAGAAGGATTTCCCAACAATAATCATCGGCAGATTCGGGAATTAGGATCGACAATCTTTAACTTCGACTGATCAAACAACGATGACAACACAACATCTCCCTTGGTCAATAACCATTCCAAACACAATATAGGGGTTCATTTTCTTTAAGAGTTTTTACATATTATAAAATTTTTAATTTCTTAATGGGATGAAATAATTAAATATGTTGATCTGTGGTTTGATCATTCTTATCTGATCGACAATTTATGGAGATTGATTATCAGGGTTTATTCTATACAAATATATGTTTTATTCCATATCTGATCATCATTATAACAAGAAAAAATCTTATATGACACCAAAAATGCAATGATCCTTCCAATGGGAATTCTTATGTGTTTATCTCTTTCCCCCAAACATTCTACATTCACTTTTAGAAATATAAAGAAATTATTGGTGCCCCTTATATCTATGGTGCAACAATATGAAACATATGATCTGATGCCGCAATGAAATCATGGAGGTGAGATAATTAAGGTGAGGCATGAATCAACTGAGGTAGTGGTTTACGATGGTGCAAGATATCACCCAAAGAAGTGGATCTGAACGAGATCTAGCAGAGCATATGAAAGACAATGGACCACCGATAGGGTCTCCAGTGGAAGAGGCGACACCTGGAACAGGATGTAGTTGTGCCAGAAGAATGCCATAGGTGGTAACCGGTGATTCGTCAACGAGGATATGTGAAACTAGGTTCTTGTGGAGACAATAGTGGTGGAGTCCCTGTCGATGCCCGGGGACACGATGGTTATATGCATTAACAGGGACATCGAGTCATTGACCAGTCACACTGGCTGGTTCGACTTGTTGTAGAAGAAGGGGTGATGGTTGGTATTCATGTGGTTGATCTATATGGACTGGGCCTAATGGGACATTCTGGGTTGGGTCGTTCGGACTGGGCGCAATGGGCCTTTCTGGGTTGGGTCGGTCGGACTGGTCTGTGTCAGATCGATCAGACCGAATCAGTTTGGCAGGTCAGTATAGGTCAAACCTGGATTAGACCTAGGTTGACCCTTTTTATGGAAACAACTATTCCATTCAATATGTGGGTCTGTTTGATGATACATTTGCAGAGTTGGTACCCTTGATATTATAAGGTCCTTTTTTGATACCCAAATCCAGTTTTACAGAAGATGGATTATAGCCTATTGGTTTGAGGTGTAGGATCTCTAGAACATTCGCACTATAAGTATAATTATGTTGCTAAGTGTTATCTAGATATTGTGATCTTGATATTTTGATTATGGGAGTATATTAATTGATTACTATATGTCATTATGGATGTGTGAAATACCCATAATATGTGTCTTACCTAGACTCCTTATCTAACTGACACTATATGTCTTACTATGACTGAGTGGCTTAATGAGACTCTGTGTCTTACCGAGACATTGTGTCATATAGAGACTCTATGTTTTACTGAGACTTCATGTCTTACCAATATTCCATGTCTTATAGAGAATCCTTGTCTTATCGAGCCACAATTTCTAATCAATACTTGGTGTTTGGTGGCCGACGTCTGATAATCCAACTTTTTTATATTGAATAATACATGTCCAAGATGGAAGTGTCATTCTTGTTGTATTAATTCTATATTTAATTGTGGTATTCGTCGTTTATTTCCATATAATGTACTTTGGATATCTTTCAAAAGTGTTCCTTTGTGGTTTTAGGGTGTCCTACTACATTTTTTTACTCACCCCAGTATGGTATTTTCAATCAAAAGCCATGAATTTTATATACAATCAACATTTGGATGAATTCCTAGGAGGACTAGGACTAGGCAATGTTTAGAGTTATCAGACACATGTGTTGTGCTCCTATGACTTCAGATAGATGTATTACACCTACCTATATGGTAGGGTTATCTACAGACAAGATTTGGTAACATGTGTATTTACTTATACAAACTCATTCTATGGTTGGCATGTATTATTGTCCTATTTAATTTACAGATTCATTCTATCAAACTCTGTGGTAAGAATCGTAATTATTTCATGCATAATCTACTCAGTCATTGAATATTTAATCATTTTGGGCACAAATATTATGTTTGTAGAAGTACATTGGAAAAATCTTACCATTTCTAAGATATGACTTCATAGTGCATG
Organism: Viscum album; assembly: GCA_963277665.1. NCBI lineage: Eukaryota > Viridiplantae > Streptophyta > Magnoliopsida > Santalales > Viscaceae > Viscum > Viscum album. The sequence goes on along the minus strand of OY728129.1, from coordinate 165,089,709 downwards.
TCTCCCTCCCCTGGCCTATGGGAGGTGGCCTTGCGGTACGCATTACATAAACCCATCTTGTACGAGTAATGATAGAGTGGTATTATAGGATTTTGATTCTAAACAAGGACCATCAGTTTATGAGGATGGTTTGGGGACTTGTGTTATGTGTTTCGATTTTGGAATTTTGACCATAAAATCATGTAATATTGAAGCGGCTGACATATCTTTACACATGTACATTTGTCACTGGTTTTTTGATTTGATACATGAAAACACATGTTTTAGGTAATTAATGGGACCCTGAACATATATGACTTGGGTGTGTTCTCATGTCCTTATTTATTCAGCTCACTGGGTATACTCTATTAAATGTGGACCATTGTGATATGTTTCAGGATGCCTCCCCAAGTAAAACCATCATGGATTCCATTTCATGATCATAAGTATGATCTTCCTAGAGACAAGGAATCATTATAAAGGAATGTTCAATAGATAGAACCCACGGGTGGCCTGCCTCATGTAGTTCCACCAGTCAAGAATCAGTTACTACCAATGATATTTGATGAGGATACACATAGAATGTGAATATATTATATGTTCTATTGGAAGATACAACCTTTGTTTTTTAATAAGATATACTTCAAATAAGTTGAGGATTTTCTAGAGGCAATTACTCATGTATTCTTTCTTGTGAGGAAAAATTCCTACTAGATGGAAGTTATATCCATGAGTATTCATTAAAAATCCATGCGGGAATGGTGGATACTAGTGACCCAGACATATGATGAGGAGACTATCCCTTTGGAAGACATAGAGAAATGCATGAAATAGTATTTATTCCAAGATAAATTATTCTTAGTGTGTGTACATGAGCACATGAAACTTCAGTAGAGCAGTCAAATTGTTGCGAAGTTTTCGGTGACGTTTAGTGATCTTTCTCACTACTATATGGATATGGTTCGGGACATGTTATTATTATCTTTGACCTCTGAGTGGGGATTACATCTGGATATCAGGGAATCCATGATATCCCTCATCATTTATAAATATTATGGGGTACTGGAATGAGCTCTTCTAGATGATAGATTTCCTCCAGAGCAGACACCAATAGTGGGAGCTTCCAATAGGCACCAAGCATTTGAGTCTTTAGAAGTAGGTAGTCGATATTAGTTTCAGGGACCCAAAGGGGGCATGTAATCCAAGGAATTACCACATGACACAGTATCAAAGTGTGTGGATCCCATGGTAAATCATGTCAACTGAGGGACATGTTGTGTTACTCATGCAGCAGTCAAATACATCAGAAATAATATTTTCAAAACAGCCATATGATTGATGAGGTGATGGTTGGGGGACCTCTGAGGTAGAGGAGGATGCATGTTTACTATTGTGTGTAGGAATAGGTACTTGGTAGATGAGATTTTCAGGTAGCATGGGGTATGAGGAGGTATGACATATTACCACCACTACCCCTGGTGGTCTAGAACATGTATATAGGGAAGGTGGAAATGAATGAGGCAACCTTTAGATGATTGAGGCATATGAACGTTGGAAACTAGGGTTTAATAAAGGAATATTACTTTACTTTTCATCCATAGCTGTAGATTTGAGAGAAATGAGTTCTAGTCTTTTTTTCATTCAATGACCCTTATTCAAGACTAAGATATTCCAATACAATTGTTATCTCAATGCATATGATTAGGGAATACTTAAAAAGGAGATATGATAATCACATATTGATATCAATATTTTGATCATACTCATGAGGGAATGATTTTCAGTTGGGATCTCCTTGTAGTGGTGTTGAGGACTTACTACTTCTTTCTCAATATAGACTTATTATCCATAGTACATGGTCAGAATGACTGTTTAAGGTGTATTGTATGTTATTTGTATAATGATGAGGCCATGTTATTTTGTTGGTGAAAAGGAATCACATGAATCATAGGATGGACAGACCCATAGGAGGCTATAACTAATTAATCATTGTTTGGATAGCCTCACCCATGGTGAAGTGGATGATAGGATCCCAAAGTTTCTTGCACTGGTGGTGGAAAACTAAGACATCTTTTTTGAGGATGTACCCATATTACCTCCACCATGGGAGGCATTATTCATCATTGACCAATACCCTAGGATGGAATCATTATCTAACGCATTATATTGGATGGCTCATACTGAGCGTTTGAAGATAAGGGTTCAGTAGGAGGACATGTAGAAGAAGGGATTCATGAGTCCTAGTGTTTCACGCTGGGCAGCCTCAGCTTTTTATAAAAAAATGGCATACATTTGCCTAAGATTATTTTTGATCATTTGGAACCTGAATCAGGTTACCATAAATATAAAAATCCAACTACCGAGGATCAATGTCCTCTTTGATAAGCTGAAGGTACTGAGGTGTTTCTCAATGATTAAAATAAAATATGGATATAAGTATATTCATGTGTAGGATAAATATGCAACAAATATACCCTTAGGATGTTTTTATATCCACTAAGAGTACATGGTGATTCTTTTTTGTGTTAAAAATACTCAAATAGCATTCATCAGACTCAAGAACAGGATCTTCCAGTATTAATTCCTTTTGTTCTTGGTGGTATTCATTGATTGAATCCTTGTGTACTCTGTGTCTAATAAGGATCATATGATGCAATTGAGGATGTTCCAGGACACAATATAAGAAGAAAAACAATATGGGTAGTTCTCATAGTTTCATTTATACATTCTAGAGTTTCACGTTTTGGGATACGTCATTTCAAAGGCTCTAGATGTAGTGGATCCGACAAATATTGGGGTGGTGCTTCCTTGAGAGCCACCCAAGAGGGTTACCGAGGTGAAACGTTTCTACGATTTTTTAGTTACAATCAAGGTGTTGAACTAAAATTTTCGAGAGTAGAACCACGCAAGATGGATTTAAAAAGAAAGCTAAAGCCATTCCTCTTGAAAGAGAAGTTCCAGTAGATCCATCATGGGTTGAGGAATAGGCTCACTAGAGCTCCCATCACGAGACTACCAAGGGAGAGAATTACGTATGTAGTGTTATTAGATGCATCTATAACCAGGGGATGTGGGGAACTCCCTTAGATCACCCTCCATAAACTCCACTAGAAAAACCGTGCTCTATCTGAATATGTACAAGGACCTCTGATGTCAGTTCTGGTGGCTAGTGGATGAAGAAGGTGATAGAATAGTATTTTTCTTGATGCATCACTTGCCAACAAGTAAAGGTTGAGAACCATGTTCTAGTATGCTTACACAACCTCTTGATGTCATGACCCGCCTCCCCGGTCCATGAAACTTGTCATCTGACCCCATGGGTCTCCTGTAATACCTTGGATTCCTTCCTAGCACACCATAGACTATTACTCACTAGGGTCGCATATCAGACTAATGACTGTCCCCATAGGACATCACATGTCCTTTTAGTGTGTTTTTTCCTCACTCACACACACCCTAGGAAACTATAATAACCCATACGTTACATACATTATTCAAACATCAAAATTGGAGAACACTTATTACAACAAATAATAAAACCATGAAAAAACCATATATGTATACTGTCTTTAGAATCTGGGAAACATAAACAACTGGTTCATAAAGCATCTACATTTTCTCCCATTTATTTCATCATATCTAGAGTCCCTTTTGGCATATCCTACTTAATAACCTCTTCCTGACCTGGTGAACAAAAATGTACAAAAGGGTGATCTCAAGTTCTCAATAAGGGAAAACTAAAGAAATATCATATTCAAAAGAACATAGAATTTCAAAAATCATAACCTGAAAAAGAGATCATAATATCATAATATGGGATAAATCATAGTAGTGAAATGTAACCACAATAATCATAACACGAATCTTTGTGGAATAGACACATAATCATAGGGAACCATTTCTTAGTTGTCAAGACTCATTTCCAAGACTACCATAGCGGACAAAGTCCATTTCTGAACTGAGTTCACTCCTCTTTTCAGTCTTGTATCATTGAACCAGATTAACCTTCCATTCTATCAATGTCTATCTCATGAGATATAAATCTTTTCCCAATGAATTTGAGGTATATATAGGTTCCAACCATCTCATATTGAAACCATTCTTATGCGTACCACAAAATCATAAATCATATATCATATCACTACCCATGTAATAAAAATGGGATTCTTAAACATCATATCATCATAAAATAAACCATATAAGAAAAAGGAATTCATAAAAATAATTCCATCCTAACATAATAAAATAAATGTAATAATATGGATAGAAACAAAACCCTATATTATCTTAGATGGAAGATAATTTTGATAAAACATTTGAACTCCATTCATAAGGAAAATGTCATATCTATTTCAGAAACATTTTTCATATCTTAACATGTAATACAATTTCAAACTAAAAGAATTTAATTTAAAAAAAAACGTGAAAACTTGTAAAGGAAGCCTCATGTAATTAATTTTCTATGAAATCATAAAAATTCATTCATGCTGTATAATTTTAAAAAATTTCTTCTCGTACATTGGCCAAAAAAGTCAAAAAGTATATCATTTGGAAATGACAAAAGGATCATTTCATATCTTTTACTAAAAACACAACAATGGGTAAAATTGGATTTAAACAATTGTAGGAGGATAATATTATATATTGATGACACATGGATGTGTATTATAAATATTCCCCAGTAATTATCGAAGTATAAACTATCGCAGATAAATATTAAGATTGTGATATTTTCCATAACCTTATGTCTAATTTTCTTCATACATGTCTGAAACTTCTGTATAATGATTTAGATAATGTTATTGACTTATTACAGAATCTTACTCATTTTTATGATATCATATTGGGTCATATTCATAACATTGTATAAGAAATATTTCATTGCTACTTGTTATTTAGGTGTTTAGTGATTTTTGTTCTTATGTGTGTTTTGTCGAATAAATACTTATTCTTCTTTTTAGGTTATAGATACATAATTTAAAAAATGGTATTAGTGTAACATATATCATTTTTATTCATTCAATTAATTTATATAATCATTATGTATAGGATATCATGTAGAATGAGTCGTATCACATCGTGGAGACGGTAGGCCGTACGTACACACGAGCGATGATATCGTTCCCATGATAATTGAATTTTATTGAAGTGGATGGATAATATTTCAGAATCAATATCACAATAGAATAATCATATAAAGATATTCTTTACACTATTATACCCATCCATGTAAGGTGGTGGTGGAAAACAGATTACACCACGGCGTGGAGACGATATTCCGTACATATGCATGCCCGGTGATTTCTTTTTCTTGTAGGATGGATAGAAGGTGAAATAGGGTTGTTAAATATTAATAATAACATATCATTATATGAGTGATACTTATGTTATTACTTTATAATGAAACAACTAAAGAAGAATATGTAGAAGAAGAAATAAAGTTGAAAGAATCGGTAATGGACTTTACCTCTTATTTGAAGCGCCTCTTCTTAACCTCCTCTTAGGGAACAAAAGATAGTCTTTGAAGAAGACAAATACCTCTAGGATGTTCCTACGGAAGTGGAGAAGAAAAATTTGCAGGGGTTGGAAGAGCTTGAAGGCTCAAAGTGGTGTGAGAAAGGGAGGGATGAGGTGCCCTTTTACAAGGGATGAGAGGGGCCCCTTAGGAAAAACATAAAATATTATTTTATTATAAAGTCGTATTCAGTTTTTAATAACTCCAAATTGATTTATTTCGAATATAAGGTGTGGATGGTTCAAAATACTCTCAACAAATAGATTTTAGAATTGTTAAGTTTAATATTTTAACCATATCATTTAGATTTAACATTATGTTAAATAATTTAACTTTTACCGTGTCTTCTGGTTTTCTTACACTATCAGGTTAATAAATATACTATAACAAGTCAAAAGAACCCCAAGTTGTTAATTATTAATATATATAACCTTATATATTTCATGTTTCCGAACCTAAGATTTTTATAAATAAAATAACAATTAATAATATAAAATTTGTTTTAAAAACTATTTTATGTTAATTTTGACACTATTTAGTAATTGATTTTTGTGAAAATCATAAAATAATGCTTAGTTAGATAAAAGTTAATTAAATCAATACTAACATGTCATATTAACATATAAAATTAGTTTATATCATAGGTTGTCTCAAATTAAATTTATTTGGGTATTTATAATATCAATTATGTTAATATTTCCTTAATAAGGTAATTACTTTATCATCATTATGTCATAAATAAATAAAATTATTTAAAGTATAAAATTTATAAATAAAATACCATTATGTTGGAAATCTTTTTATCTTTCTATTGAATATTTATAGTCGAAATTACCTTATTTATATCCATATATTAAAATTGTGTTAGTTATTAAACTTTGATCATAAATATTTTAACTCTTCTTTAAATAAAATAATACTAAGTGTTCTAATCTAATCCAAGTGGACCTAAATGATCATATTTTATTCCTAATGTTGTTTTGTTCTAGTTAAACTTATCCAACAGTATTAGGATATGTGTTAGGGTAATAATAATATCATTTTTACCCTTAATTACCATATTTATTTTTAACCGTGGGGAAAAAAATAAAAAGTTACTATTCACCAAAAATTATTTTTATCTTATTGAACCAAATTTTACTCCTTGATATTTACCGTGTCTCTAGAATTTTCAAAATTTGACTCACAGAAGCGGTAAATGTATGTTTTATGTACATTTTCAAATTCTCCAAAGAGGTGGGTAAAAGACGGTGAAAAGTTCAATAAAATTTTTATATATCTAAAATTATAATAAAATGACTCCAATGAATTACATTGAACTTATATAGGTATTATGTATCAATTTTGACCTAAAATAAATTTAAATAAAATATATAATTATTTACATAAAAAGTTGGTTTTTAAATAGTAACATAGTGTTTTCAATATTCATAAAAAATTGAATGTTTTCGAAAAAATACAAAAAATTCACCCTAGGATAATTTTGATATTCCGAATCAAAAAATGAAGTTCACTTTGAATGATAAAATTTGTAAAATTTCAAAAAGTGGGTATTACTATTCATAATGGCTAGTTTTAATAATATTTTAATAGCATATCGTTGTTTAGGGAAACTCAGTATTGCGTACAATGCAAGCTATAGAGGAAGTTCGTGAATGCGTGTAAAGAAAGCCAAGCTAGTGTTGTGTGTAGTGAAAGACTCCTTTGATTATTTATATAACATAAAAACAAAATATTTCTCATAAAAAATCTCGGGTGTTACATTTTACATCCCTTAAAATGAATTTCGCCCTCATAATTCGTCACTTTGTTACAAACATATGAGGATACCTCTCCCTCATCAATTCCTCAAGCTTCCATGTAGCTTCTTCTAATTGGTGGTTCCTCCAAAAAACATTCACCAAGCGAGTGGTCTTGTTCCGTAGTAATTTTTTGCTATGATCCAGAATCTCTATCGGCTGTTCCTCATAAGAAATATCTTACTCCAGTGGTACAATATTTGAGCTGAGTACATGTGAAGGATCAGATATGTACTTTCTTAGGAGAGATACATGGAACACGTCGTAAAATTGAGAGAGATTTTGTGGAAGCGCCAATCAGTAAGCTACCTCCCCAACACGATCTAGTATTTCAAAAGGACGGATATACCTAGGGCTCAGCTTTCCCTTCTTTCCAAATCTCATTACTCTCTTCCAAGGAGATATTTGTAAGAACACTTTATCACCCACTTCAAATTCTAGGTCTTTTCTTCGGTTCATGGAAAAACTTTTTTTATCAAATCTTAGTTGATCTTATGTGTTGTTGAATAGATCTGAACTTTTCTGCTATATGATCCACAAGATCAGGTCTAAATAGATTTCTTTCCCAAACCTCATCCCAGCAAGTTGGAGTCCTGCATTTCTTTCCATAGAGGGCTTATAAAGAACCATATGAATACTGGAGTGAAAGCTATTATTATAAGAAAATACCACCAAAGGTAGATGTTGATCCCAACCACCTTTGAAATCCATAGAGCAAGCTCTTAACATATCTTCTAGAGTTTGAATTGTTCTCCTAGACTGACTGTCTGTATGAGGATGATAAGAAGTGCTGAAACTCAACTCTATATCCAGAGTATAATGATGACCTAGAAAAAACATTGAGGTAATCCTAGGATCTCGATCAGATATAATGGAAAGTGGAACTCCTTGCAATCTTACCACTTACTTTACATATATCCTGGAAAGATGATTCAGAGAGAAATCTTCTCTAATAGTAATGAAGTGTGCTAACTTCGTAAGACGATCAACTATGACCCAGATAGCATTATTGCATTGGATTTTTTAGGAAGTCTGGTGAAAAAATCCATAGTGTAGTTTTCCTATTTCCATTCAGGTATGGGTAATGGTTGTAACATCCCCTTAGACTTCTGTCTCTCAGCTTTAACTTGCTGACAAACTAAGCATTGATAGGCATATTCAACAACATCTCTTTTCATGCCATACCACCAGAAGTACTCTTTCAGGTCCCTATAAATCTTCGTGCTTCTAGGATGAATCGAGAATGAAGAACTATGAGCCTCATCCAGTATCTCTTTCTTTAATTCGGGGATGGGAGGAACACAAACCATATTCATGAACCTTGTTATCCCATCACAATCAAGGTTGAATTTAGCAACATTTCTCACCATCTTTTGTAACTCTAAATCTTATTTCTTTGCCTCTTTAATCTTCACATGTATAGATGGTTGAACATACATTTGAGAAAGATATGATTTTTCCAGTTCCATTATAATTCCAAGATTCATCCTTTGTAAATCCATAAATATTGGATCTTTTATTGTCCTCATCATGGATAAGCTTGCATGGTCTTGTCGATTTAATGCATATGCCACCTTGTTTGATTTCCCACAGTGATAATGAATTGAGTAGTCATAATCCTTAATCAGCTCTAACCATATTCTTTAGCTCATATTCATCTCCTTTTGTGTGAAAGTATACTTTAAACATTTATGATTAGTATAAATACCACACCCTTCATCATAAAGATAATACCTCCAAATCTTTAACTCAAATATTACCACATCTAACTCCAAATCATGAGTTGGATAATTTTTCTCCTCAATTTAAAACTCTCATGAGGCACAAGCTATCACCATATCATTTTTCATAAGAACACACCCCAATCAATTCTTGGATGCATCATTATAGATCACAAACTTCTCTCCACTACAAGGCAGCATGAGCACAGGTTTACTGGATAACCTTATTTTTAACTCCTTGAAATTATCTTCACACTCCTCCATCCAAATGAACATAACTCCTTTTCAAGTCAACCTATTTAGTGGATTAGATAATCGTTAAAAATCATTCACAAAACGTCGATAATATGTAGAAAACCCAAGAAAACATTGGATCTCAGTTACTTTTTTTGGTCTTGACCATATATTGATAACCTCTATTTTTGCTGGATCCACAGATATCCCCTCTTTTGAGATTACATGACCCAAAAATGCAACTTTGTTAATCCAAAATTCACACTTGGTAAATTTGGCATAAGGCTTCTCCTTTCTTGGGGTCTCCAATATAATTCTCAAGTGATCATCATGTTCTTATTTTCTTTTTGAATTTATATGAATGTCGTCTATAAATACTGCAAAAAAATGATAAAGATAGTCTCTAAAGACTCTATTTATCAGATCTATAAAGATAGTAGGGGAATTAGTAAGACCAAATGGCATCACTATAAATTCATAGTGCAAATACCTTGTATGGAAAGCTGTCTTTGATATATCCTCCATATTGTCCCTTAATTGATGATACCCTCGACAAGAAATGTATTGAGCTCCATGTAGTTGGTAAAATATATAATCAATGCGCGGGAGAGGATATTTGTTCTTGATCGTGATCTTGTTAAGTTCTCGATAATCAATGTAGAGTCTCATTGATACATATTTCTTCTAAACAAACAGAACATATACTCCCCAAGGTGAAGCACTATGGTGTATGAATCCTTTATCAAGATTCTCTTGGAGTTGCTTATTCAATTCCGAAAACTCAATTGGGGCCATTCTATAAGGTGTATTTGAAATAGGTAAAGCACCTGGTACGTGTTCTATTGAAAACTCAACTTCACGATTTGGTGGAATACCAGGAAATTCCACTGGAAAAACATCATCAAACTCCATTACAATGTAAATATTCATAATCACGAGTTTATCTCCAACCATTTGAGATAAATTTAGTGGAATCAAGACCCATTAGATGGAATAAATTTCCATTCGAAGGTTATGTTCATCCTTACATTGACAGAAGATCATAGATTGATCTGGAATATGAAATGTGACATCCATTCTTTAGAAATTGATATTATCTCTATATAAAGATAGCCAATCCATGACAATAATCACATCAAATTCCACTATAGGAAGGATCACAAGATTTTTAGGAAGCACTTTCCCACAAACTTCAATCGGAGATGAATTGTAAACTTTTGATGTGACTATTTTCCCAATATGGGTTGTCATAGCTAACTCAACATCTAATTGTTGAGGTAATACAGTGGTACCCTTAAAAAATTCTTCAAAAATAAAAGAGTGGGTGGATCCGGAATCAAATAAAACATTTTCTACTTTAGAATTGGATGGTAAGTGTACCTTTCACCACATTGTTATCATACTCCACATCAATTATAGAAATTTCATGTCACATTCTGTTATCTTTATCCTTCAGAGTTTTTGGACATAGATCATCATAAAAAACGCTTGGATTAGGGAATTGATTAGCATAATTCCCCATTAAGTTGAACTTTTAGAATTGAAGTGTAGGCGGTGAACTTTGTGTAGCATTTTCTTTGTTCGTGTCAGTAGACATTTTCTTCCCATCATTGCAGAATTCAAATACCTGATGACCTTCCTTTCCACATTTGAAACATTTACTTGTCCCTTTAAGACAACTCCCTCCATGTTTCTTTCCACACTTTGAGGATAAGGGAAAAATCATCTTCTATTTGGTTTTCTATTTAGATTTTCCTTTGAATTACATTTTCATCTTCATATCAAATGCATATGACTGATGGGTTACTACAATATCCATATCAAACTTGAGAGAACAGCAAAAGAATCGATCAATCGTACTCTCAGGTTGGATAATGATACTAGAAGCGTACCTTGCAAGTCTTGTTTAATTTTCTTCATAGGTAACAACAGATTCATCATCCTTTTGCTTTAGTTCAAGAAACTCTTTCTCTATCTTTGTTCGAAGAATACGAGGGATGTACTTATTGAAAAATAAGTTCTTGAAATCATCCCATTCACTGTACTCAATTTCATCTCTTGGACTCATATTCTTGATAATATTCCACCATTGATCAGCTTCTCCTTCAAAACGATAAGCTGCTAAGTTGACATTGTCTTGTTCAGAGCATTGGAGAACTGGAAATATCTTTTTAGTAGTACTGATCCATTGTTCAGCCACTAATGGATCAGTAGACCCACTGAATGAAGGTGGGCGCTGCCTCATGAAAGATTAAATAGAATTTTTCTCCTTCTTTTTATCTTTGGAAGTCCTGCATGATTCATATCTTGAAAAGGCTGTGTGAGAATAGCTACTAGATTTTTCATTCCAGCTCCCATAACATTTGGTTGCTCAGGGGGACAATTATTGCATTTCCCATCACATTCTGCATTAACACAGTTCCTTCAGGTTCCAACAATTGACTAAAAGCAATAAGCATAGTGTGAGAAAAACTAATAATAATATGAAAACCACATAATCAAGAATTAGATTTCACACTTAAGGTCTTATCATAGGTTAATCATGGGAATTTCTAAAACACTACAATTGTGTCCTATGCTTAGACGTATCCTTAGGGTTCTTTCTAAGGAATTCAAATCCTCGTTTCCAATGGTTGACAATATGATTCCTCTGATACCAACTATAACGACCCATACTTTAAATACATTGTTCATACATCAAAATTTAAGAACACTTATTACACATATAACAAAACCATGAAATGACCGTATAAGTATACTGTCGTTAGAAATTTCTTTACATAAACAACTGGTTCATAAATAATCTACATTGTCACCCATTTATTTCATCATATCAAGAGTCCATTTTGGCATATCGTACATAATAACCCTCTTCCTGGCCTGGGAAATAAATCATACAAAAGGGTGAGCTCAAGTTCTCAGTAAACATAAAAAAGGAAATATTTTATTCATAAGAACATAGCATTTTGAAAATCATAACCTGCAAAAGAAATCATAATATGATAACCTTGGATAAATCATATTAGTGAAATGTAACCCCAATAATCATAACATAAAACTCTGTGTCATACACACATAATCATATAGAATCATTTCTTTGTAGTCATGACTCATTTCCAAGACTATCTTAGCAGACAAAGTCCATTTTTGAACTGAGTTCACTCCTCGTTTCAGTCCTGTATCACTGAACCGGATTAACCTACCGTTCCATCCATTTATATCTCATGAGATATAAATATTTACCCAATTCATTGGAGGGAGATATAGGTCCCACCCATCTCATAATGAAACCATTCATATGTGTGCCACAAAATTATAAATCATATATCATACCATAACCCATTTATTATGAATGACATTCTTATACATCATGTAATCATAAAATAATCCATATAAGATAAAGAACTTCATAAAAATAATTCCATCATAACATAATAAAATCAATGTAATAATAGGTATTGAAACATAACCCTAAATTATCTTAGATGGAAAATAATTTTGATAAAACATTTTAACTCCATTCTTGTGGAAAATATGATATCTAATGCGAAAACATTTTTCCTATCATAACATTTTATACAATTTTAATATAAAAGTAGATATTTAAAAATAACATTGGAAACATGTTAAGGAATTTTCATGTGAATAATTTTCTATGAAATCATAAAAATTCATTCATGTCGTATAATTTAAAAAAACATTCTTCTCATACTTTGGCCAAAAAAGTCAAAAAGTGTCTCTTACTAAAAACAACCAATGATTCCTTTCATCTATTTTACTAAAAACATACCAATGGGTAAAATTGTATTTAAAAAATTATAGGAGGATAAAATTACATATTGATGAAACATGGATGTGTATTATAAATATTCCCTAGTAATTACCAAAGTATAAACAATCTCGGATAAAAATTGTGATTGCGAGATTTTCCCTTACCTTAGGTATGATTTGCTTCATAGATGTTTGAACCACTTGTATAATTATTTAAATAATGTTAATGACTTATTCCAGAATCTTACTCATTGTTATGATATCATTTACGGTCCTACTCTTAGCTTCGTATTAGTAATATTCCATTGCTACTTATTATTCGGGTGTTTATTGCTCTGTGTTCTTATGCATGTTTTGTCGAATAAATTATTATTCTTCTTTCTAGGTTATAGATACCTCATTTATAGAATATTATTAGTGTAATATATACCATATTTATTCATTCAATTAATTAATTTAATCATTATTCATTGATGATCATGTAGAATGAGTGGCATCACATCGTGGAGACGGTAGGCCGTACGTACACACGAGCGATGATATCATTCCCATGATCGTGGAATTGTATTGAAGTGTATGTATAATATTTCATAATCAATATCACTTTAAAATAATCATATATAGTTATTATTTACACCATTATACCCATCCATGTAATGTGGTGCTGAAAATAGATTACACCACGGCGTGGAGACGGTATTCTGTACGTACACACGTGCAGTGATTTCATTTTTTGTAGGATGGATAGAAGGTGAAATAGGGTTGTTTCATATTTATAATAACATATTAGTATATGAGTGATACTGATGTTATTACTTTATATTGAAACATCTAAAGAATATTATGTATAAGAAGAAATAAAGTTGAAAGAATCGGTAACAGACATTACCTCTTATTTGAAGCACCTCTTCTTAGCCTCTTCTTATGGCACTAAAGATGGTCTTTTAAGAAGAACAAGCCCTCTAGGATGTTTCTCAGTAAGTGTAGAAGATAAATTTTTAGTGTTTTTCTGAGGTTGAAGGCTCAATGTGGTGTTAGGAAAAGAGGGAGGAGGTGCCCTTTTATAAGGGAAGAGAGGGGCACCTTGGGAACAACATAAAATAATATTTTATTATAAAGACATATTTAGTTTTTAATAGCTCAAAATTGATTTATTTGGAAGATATAGTGCGGTTGGGTCGAAATAAACTCAACCAAAAGATTTTAGACAAGTTTAGGTTAGTATTTTAACCTTTTAATTTAGAATTAACTATAAGTTAAATAATTTAACTTTTACACTGTTTTCTTGTTTTCTTACACTATAAGGTTAATAAACAAACTATAACAAGACAAACGATCCCCAAGATGTTAATTATTATTATATATAACCTTATCTAAGTCATTTGGACTAACCAAATATTTTTATGAATAAAATTAAAATTAATAATATAATATATGTTTTAGAAACTATTTTATGTCAATTTCGACACTATTTAGTAACTGATTTTTTTTGAAAATAATAACAACATGATTAGTCCGAAAATATTTAATTAAACCAATACTAATATGTCATATTAACCTATAAAATTAGTTTCATTCATAAAAATTCTGAAATTTCATTTATTTGGGTATTTATATTATCAATTATGTTAATATTTCATTAATAATGTAATTACTGCATCATCATTGTGTCATAAATAAATTAAATTATTTAAAGTCTAAAATTTAGAAATAAAATTAAATTATGTAGATAATATTTTTATATTTCTAATTAAAATTTATAGTCGAATTTATATTATTTATAACCCTATATTAAAAATGTTTTAGTTATTAAACATAGATCTTTACTATTTTAACTCTTCTTGAAATAAAATAATAATAAGTGTCCTTATCTAATCCATGTTGACCTAAATGGTCATAATTTATTCCTAAGGATGTTTTTGGTCGAATTAAACTTATCCAACAGAATTATTACATGTGTTAGGGTAATAATAATATCATTTTTACCCTTAATTACACTATTTACTTTTAACCTTGGTAAAAAGAAGTAAAAAGTTACTAATCCCCAAAAATTATTTTTATCTTATTGAACCACATTTTAGGCTTTGATATTAACCGTGTCTCTCAGATTTTCGAAATTCTACTCACATAAGTGGTAAAATTATGTTTTATGTACATTTGCAAATTCTCCCAAGAGGTGTGTAAAAGACGGTGAAAGGTTCAATAAAATTTTTAAATATCTAAAATTATAATAAAATGACTCCAATGAATTACATTGAACATATATAGGTATTATGTATCAATTTTGACCTAAAATAAATTAAAATAAAATACATAATTATTTACATAAAAATACGGTTTTTAAATAGTAACCCAGTGGGTTCACTATTCATCAAAAATTGAATGTTTTTAGAAAACTATAAAAAATTCACCCTAGGATAATTTTGATATTCTGAATCCAAAAATGAAGGCCATATTGAAAATTAATTTTTATAAAATTTCCAAAAGTGTTTATTACTATTCATAACGGCTAGTTTTAATAATATTTTAATAGCATATCGTTGTTTAGTGAAACACAGTATTGCGTACAACGTAAGTTATCGAAGATGGTCGTGATTTCATGTAAAGCATGCCAAGCTAGTGTTGTGTGTAGTGAATGATTCCTTTGATGATTTATATAACATAAAAACAAAATATTTCTCATAAAAATTCCCGGGTGTTCTAGTAACTTACCAGAAGGTCACCCATTCGAATTATCACTCCAGGCCAAGCATGCTTAACTGTGGTGTTCTAATCAGGTATGCTATTGAAAAGAAAGATGAACCATGTTGACATGGGTAGTAACATTTAACCTTTTGAGTCTCACATATTCAAGGGTGTTACATTATCCACCCCTTTAAAGCACAACACCGCCATTGTGGACCCCAAGCCTCAAACCTAGGCAGTGCCTAAGCACTTCCGGCTGGGTATTGGCTCAGATCCCATTTGTCAGGACCCGCCTCCCTGGGCCATGAACTTTTTAATATGACCCCATGGGTCTCCTGTAATACCTTGGTTTCCTTCCTAGCACACCATAGGCTATTACTCACTAGGGCTTCTTATAAGACTAATGACAGTCCCCACCGGCCAACACATGTTTATTCAGTGTGTTTTGTCCTCACTCACACACACCCGGGGAAACTTCCCAAAAGGTCACACGTCCTGATTACTACTCCAAGCCATGCATTCTTAACTGTGGAATTCTAATCAAGTACGCTGCCGAAAATAAATGTGCACCTTGTTGACATGGGTTTCAACATTTAGCCTTTTAAGTCTCACTTTTTCAGGGGTGTTACACTCGATGTGCCAGAGTAGAAGTGGGATGCGATATCAATGCACTTCATGAACCTTTACCACACACATCCATCGGAATGGATACCGTATGGGAGATTGTGGACTGACTCACGATATCATCACATTTCATATCTATCATGAATAATAGTTCAATTGAGAACATGTGACGCATTCAAGTATATTATATAGTTCTACGTCACTGAATACGATCAAAAGTAGTTTCAGATCGTGACACTAATTTCACATCTTGGTTGTGGAAGGGATTTCATGATCTATTTGAACTCCATTATGATAGAGTATGACATTTCATCCCTAGATATTTTTTCAGATGGAGAGGAAAGTTCAAG
Organism: Viscum album; assembly: GCA_963277665.1. Taxonomy (NCBI): domain Eukaryota; kingdom Viridiplantae; phylum Streptophyta; class Magnoliopsida; order Santalales; family Viscaceae; genus Viscum; species Viscum album. The sequence goes on along the minus strand of OY728129.1, from coordinate 165,073,031 downwards.
CTCAAGAAGATATGATGTGGTCCAACATCTTGACCTAGATCATAGCTAGTAGGATCACCTACCACTGGTGTTGTTTTCATATAATAATATATACCACTCCAATATTGGTATGGACACTATCATGGCCTTGTATGTACAACCATGCATGTCCCCACTTTTATAGTTAGGCCCAATTAGTCATCATTCGTGGTTTTAGAGATGGTTTGAGATACCACTGATATGGTACATATATTATAGGAGTTTATGAGGTTGACACAGATCTAGAATAATCTATTTGTTGACTGGAGATGTGGGCCTATAGAGTTTGAGGAGAGAGGCCATGTGTTTTTTCGGGTCTCACCTCGCCATGGATGGTGTATATTTGGATGTGGTGTCTAGTTATATCTAAAATACATCAGATATTTTCTTATTTTTGTAGATTTTGTGAGGTGGTGTTATAAGGACCCAACCTTAAACATTACAAAATCATGAGTTATTTCAAGAATAGAAATTTAGGTTCTTTTCAAGATTATAGTTTTAGAGAATTAGATCATAAATCATGAATTACATTCCACATTTAAACAATATGGTTACATAAAAGTCGATATTCATTTTTTCCATCAAAGGAAACTTATTTAAATTAATACATGGATTTATTCGTGACACGTCCTCGACACTATCATCATATCATATACATTACTCTTGATCAGGGAAAAACATTCCAAAAACATTGGAGGAGAATAAAAAACTCAGTAAGGGATATTGAAATATGGAATGAAAACATTAGTCCATGTATACATAAGAATCAATGAAATCATAATTTACTCATAAAACATAAGCACATTAACATACCTCATGAAATCATAAGATTTATGAATAACTCATAGAAATCATAATACATAAAGGTAACATGAGGCATTCATAAAATTCTTAAGTAGGGAGTAACCCTCATGGTTCCATCTTGAATACCGATCACAATATATTCCCTAAATATCTCTAGAGAAACCTTAGCATTTAACTCCTTCGTGTTACTCAATTCATTGGAGAGATATCTCGGGATCATCTGCCCTTAGTTTATCATCGAACCACCCGACTTAATACATAATGCCCAAGAACCATAACATAATCGTATAACATAAAACATGAATAAAAGAAACATAACATTTCAACATTTCAATCACAATATATCAATAAAACGCATTCATATAATCAAAAAATTATCAAAACTATTTTCAAAACCAAAATAAATGAAAAGTAAAAAATGGTATTTATTTTTCATATAATAATGTTATGGCTTGTAGAGGAATCCAAAACATAAATAATGGCCACGAAGGTGGAGAAGTCATCGTCGCCACATACGTAAGACAAAAACATTCCTTTTATCGTTCAATAAAACGCTTCATGTAAAAATATTCCCATTGAATGAAATTAAAATTCAAAAGGGTTTATTATACAACTAATAAAAGAAGGATGTAAATAAATTAAAGTATGCATCAACGAAAGGAGATTGAGACGAAGTCCCTTACCTCATGTTTGACTTGTTCTCATTCGTTCATTATATTACTGAATAAAAGACATTGTTCAATTTATAACTGCTTATGTACTTCCTTAAAATTTTATTAATCAATTCATATCACATATTTTCTGGTTATAATAATTAGTTAATTATGTGACTTCATATAATAAGTTTTGTCGATGTTTGGTACATGAGACAAAAATGAAAATGTTTGAAAGTAATTTACCATGTAGTTATAAGTAAATCATATATATCTATTATATATTCATTTTATACTATTCCATAACATTTTGATATAAAAAATGAAATGCACCGTTCATAGAGATGGTAGGCTGTACGTACGCATGAACGCTACATTTACTTATTTGTCATATTAATGGAATTAAAAATAAATGAAACACACATATATATATTATAATTCAAGTATAAATTATATTTTATATAGGTTACATAATTTCATTTATTACATTCTTTATAAATTCCATGATTGGAATGAACGAGTCATATCACTTGAGGGGGCGGTAGTCTACACTTCCTCAGATAAAAGTTTCACAGTTCAACAACATGAAAAGAATTACGATGTGATTTAAAAAACTCATAAGAATATAGAAAAAATAAATACCATATATATCATATATTAAAACATTGATATCATAATGTCCTCCATTAAAGGTGTTAAAATAAGATTGAACAATCATCATTACATGAGGCATTAATTCGCCACCAACAGAAACAGTATGTTCTTTAACCATTAGACGAAGGTGCATGTATGTGTAGGTAGAAAATTTATCATAACATAATCCAAATATATTTAGGATACTGGTATTATTATGGGATCAAATAAATAGAAGATAGTGGTGAGTAAAGAAGGAAAATAAAAGGGAGAAACTCGAGAGAAGACATTACCTCTAAATTGGGTAACTCTTTTTGATTTGAGCCAAAGGCTTCCTTGAAAAGACTTCTACAAAAAGTGAGGCTTCTAGGAGTATTAGAGGAATGTGGAGAGATAATATTAGTAGAGATTGGACCATCCATGGGCTTGAGTGGTGTGGGTAAGGGGGTAGAGGTGGGGGACTTTTATAAGAGGGAGGATGGTCACTTTTGAAAATTCTTTAAATGTTACCTTATTATAAAATGGTTTTCGGATTTTAAAGCTCGCACAATGATATATTTTCAAGATAAGGTGATAAGGGTGTGAATTACACCCATCCAATAGGTTTTTGACAAGTTTATGTCTTAGAGTTTACCTTATCTTTTCTTTTTATTCAAATCATTCATTAATGATGTAATCACTGCATCACCATGGTGTCATAAATAAATTTATTGATTTAATGTCTAAATAAGAAAAAAAATTAGATGATGTAGGAAATGTTTTTATATTTTAATGACTATTTAGAGTCTAAGAGAAAATTTATGTAACAAAATTAAAATTGATTTACTTAGGATATACAAACCTATGTTATATTTCTCTTCCTTTTAAAAAATAATGTCATAAATTCCACTATCACACCCATGTGACTCCATGGGCCCACAAGTTCGGTAAAATGATTCCCATGGTTGGCCATGACATAAACAAGAGGATTTGGACACATGTTGGGGACATTTGATGTTATTATGATATTAATTTATTACCCTTAACTACCAAATTACTAATTAATCATGATAATTAAAGATAATTACCGTCGTTACTATTCATAATGTCCAACACAAGAGTCTTAATTACATAATTTGGACCTGATGATTCCAAATAAGGAATCAATTTTACAAAATTCCAATCACAGAAATTGGAGTAATTAATTTAAAAATATTTCCCATTTTCAAAAAAAAATAGTCTGTTTTTCAAAAATAATATCCATCAAATTATTTTCAAATTTATATGTCCAATTTCAAAGTAAAAAATTAATTAAAATTACAACCATTGGATTAAATGGTAAAAATATATAATAATTAAACATTAGAACAAATTAAAAATATAATCTAACCATATAATTAAATTAGATGAAAAAGATGTTTAGAAGTAAAATGCAGTACTTTTTACTATTCATTAAAAAAAGAACATTATCTGAAAAATACCAAAAATTTATCCAAAGTAAATTTAAATGTCCCAATACTAAATAATATGACTATTTTAACATATAGAGCTTATAATATTTTAAAATGTTAGATTTAAAAATTATTTTCCATCAAAAGGCAGTAAAATATTCATTTAAAAATATTAGAATATTCAATGCATATGATTGGATTTATTCTCATTTGAAGCCTCTAAAACACTATCTACTTCATAAATAGACATAGATATGAAAATATATTATTAATTACATACATGCGATGTTATATCCTTCCCCACTTTTGGTAATTGTGTCCCCATAATTTATTTACTTATTGAATGAGAAGGGGTATTTATCCCTCATTGCATTTTCAGATTCCTATGTTTCCTCTTCAACTATATGGTTTTTCAATTGAACCTTTACTTGATGAATCACCTTATTCAGCAACACATGCTCCCTATGGTCAAGAATTTGGACTAGTTGTTCTTCATTAGATATATGCTCTTCCACCTGAACAATATCTGTACTCAAAACATGAGATGGAACTGGAATGTACTTCCATATCATTACAACATGAAAAACATTATGTACCTGTGATAAAATAAGAGTTAAAGACACTCGGTATGAAACAGATCCAACTCTCTCTTGAATTTCATATGGTCCAATGTACCCTGTGCTCAGATTTCCATTCTTACCAAATCGCATCACACTTTTCTATGGTCAAACATTGAGGAAGACATGATCACCAACCTCAAAAGACAGATCCTTCCTCCTATTGTTTGCATAACGTTTCTGCATCCTATGAGTTGTTCGCATGTGTTTCTATATCTTCTGAACTTTTTCTGCGAACTCTTCTACCAATTTTGGACCCATTAACTTCCTTTCAACCACTTTATCCCAAAAATCTGGAGTTCAACACCGCTTCCCATATAATGCCTCAAATGGTGCCATCTGTATACTAGAATGAAAACTGTTATTATTATAAAACAAAACCAATGAATGATGTTGGTCCCAACTTCCCTGATAATCCATCGAACAAGCTAGTAACATATCCACCAAAGTCTTAATTGTTTTTTCCGACTGCCCATCTGATTGAGGATGAAAATCTATACTAAAATTTAATTCAGTTCCCAAATACATTTGTAGGCCTTTCCAAAAGTAAGAAGTGATCCTTGGATCATGATTCAATACAATATAGAGGGGAACTCTTTGTAACCTGAATTTATCTTTAAGATAAAATTGAGAAAGTTGATCTAGGAAAAAATTATATCATATAGAAAGGAAATGTGCATATTTAGTCAAGAGATCAACAATAACCCAGATTTCATTATTACCTTGACGTGTCTTCAGTAACCCCATAATGAAGTACATTGACATATTCTCCCATTTACACTCTGGAACTTATAAAGGCTGAAGAATCCCTTTAGGTAACTGCTACTCTGCTTTAACCTGTTGACAAGTCAAACACTTCACAGTAAAATCAGCAATATCACTTTTCATTCCATCCCACCAGTAATACTCTTGAAGATCTCTGCACATCTTAGTACTACTTGGATGAACTGAAAAAGGAGAAATATTAGCTTCACATAACAACACTCTCTTCAACTTTGAATCACAAGGCACACATAGTCACTTCCCAAATCTCAAAACATAATCATTATCAATGAAGAATTTAGGTAACATACCCTTATGAACCAGATCTACCTTTTTTTGCAACTCCCTATATTGCATCTATGCTTGCTTAATTCTGTCTAATAGAGAAGATTTCATGGATTCCTGAAACAAAACAGAAGAATATCCTGCATCATAAAATTCCAAACCAAAATTAATCAAATCCTTAACCAAAGGATCATGTTCCAAACGTAACATGGTTAATGAAGCATTCCTTTTTCAACTCAAAGAATCTTCCACTTTATTTTCTTTTCCTGGGTGGTAGTGAATCATGCAATCATAATCCTTCATTAATTTTTTCCATCTCCTCTATATCATGTTCAATTATTTCTGAGGGAATATATACTTTAAACTTTTGTGATTAGTAAATATTTCACACATTACACCATATAAAGGATGCCTCCAAATTTTTAAAGTGAAAAAATAGCATCAAATTCCATATCATGTATATGGTAATTTATCTCATTAGTTTTCAACTGATGATAAACATAAGCAAGTACCTGATTATCTTGCATTAGGAAGAAACCAAGTACATTCAATGAAGCATCACTGTAGATAACAAACTCACCATTCTTAGAAGGTAGTGCCAATATTGTAGCATTCACGAGTCTTATTTTCATTTCCTAAAACAATCATCCCATTCTTTTGTCTAGATAAACATTACACCCATATGAGTTAGCTTAGTCAATGGGCTGGACAACCGTGATTTTTTTAACAAAACATCAGTAATAGCATGCCAATCCATGAAAACAATGAATCTCAGTTATATTTGGGTTTCATGTCCATTCTTCAACAACCATTGTTTTTGCAGGATCAATAGTTATTCCATCTTTAGAAACAATGTGACATTGGAAACAAATTTGTTGCAAGCAAAAATCAATCTTGCTGAATTTCCAATACAATTTATTTTCATTTAAGGTTTTCAAAATAACCCTTAAATGACTTTCATGCTCGTCTTTACTTTTAGAAAACACCAAAATATCATCAATGAAAACAACCACAAACTTATCCAAGAACTCATGGAAAATTCTATTAATAAGGTCCATGAATACAACAGGTTCATTGGTTAACCTAAAAGGCATAACTACAAATTCAAAATGGCCATATCTTGTACGAAACGTGTTTTTCGGAATATCAGCTTCCTTTACCTTTAACTGATGGTACCCCGATCTCAAGTCAATATTTGAAAAATACTGACCTCCCTAGAGTTGATCAAACAAATCATCGATATGAGGCAAACGATATTTATTCTTAACAGTGACATAATTAAAGGCTCTATAATCCATGCATAGTATCATTGAACCATCTTTCTTTTTATCAAATTAGATAGGAGCATGCCATTGTGATGTGATAGGTCGAATGAATACATTCTCTAATAAATCTTGCAATTTCCCCTTCAACTCTAAAAGTGCAATTTGATCCATTCAATAAGGGGTTTTTTAAATTGGCTTAGCATCAAAAACTAATTAAACAGTAAATTTAACTTCTTGATCTGGTATTATTCCAGGAAACTCATCCAGAAAAACATTCAGATACTCATTTGAAACTAGAACATCATTAATTTGAATGGTTACTTTGTTTTCAAAAATACGTTCAAGGTAACATTAATTTCCATCTTTTACATGTTTCACAGCTGTAGCACCCCGAGCATCCACAATATACTTCTCTTTCAATAATGCAATATCTTGCATTGTATGCAATTTCGAAATTCTAACACACCGCGACCAATCAAAGTAGTAGTTATGAATAGTAATACCCACTTTTTGAAATTATATAAATTTTATATTTCAAAATGGACTTCATTTTTGTATTCATAATATCAAAATTATCCTATGTTGAATTTTTTGTAATTTTCTGAGAACATCCAATTTTGTTTTAATAGTGAAAATAATTAAAAACAATATTTTTAATCAAAATAATTTATAGTGATAAATTATACTATTGAGAGGTTTTAATGTATAATTAGAATATATTTTTACCATTTTATCCAATGGTGTTCATTAGAATTAATTTCACTTTGAAATTGGACAAAAACAATTGTCAATCTTTTGATATATATTGTTTATTTAAAACACGCTATTTGTTTTGACATCGGGAATTAATTATAAAATTAATTAATGAAACATATATGCTTGAAATTTTGTAAAATATAAATCATTTTTCAATTCGGAATATCAATTATAGCTTAGGGTGAAATTTTGGCATTGTTTTGAAAAACTTCAATTTTTGATGAATAGTGAAACCACTAAGTGGTAGTTAAAAAACTGATTTTTCGTTTAAATGAAACATTACCACTTCTGTGATTTAATTTTTCAAAAATCCGACATACATGGTTGTCATTATTAAGTAAAATTTTGTTCAATGGGATGAAAATATTTTTTTGGTGAATAGTACCTTTTAAGTTTAATTAATCGCGATTAAAGGTAATTAGTGAAATTTATGGTAAAAATGATATTATAAAAATATGAAAATACATTTACACTTTTACTAACCCTATTGGATGAGTCATGGGCGACCATGACAATCCATGGGTCAACTTGGGGACCCCATGGAACCACTTTTGTAGGAAAATGTCATTAAAAACTTTTTATTTAATGTTAAAATAAAAATGTTCCAAACATGAGTAGTTTTACTAAAACAATTTTTAAATGGAGTTATACAAGTCATATGTTTGACTATAAATATTAATTAGAAAGCTAAAAAGATTTATTAAATCATGATATTTGTTTTATAATTTTTAGACAATATATAAATTAAATTATTTATGACACAAAGATGATGCAGCAATTACCTAATTAATTAACGATTTAAATAAAATGAAACGATAATGTAAAATCTAAGACCTAGACATGTCAAAAACCTATTGTATGAGAATATTTATAACCCTCCTCTCCTCTTATAAAAGGCCCCCACCACTACCACCTTATTCAAACCTTCAAAGCCTTTTGGATCGGCCAAAATCTTCCCAAATACTCTCTCAACTTCCCTCCCTTACTCCTACAAGCCTCACTTTGGGCAGAAGTATGCCCAATGAAGCCTTTGGCTCAAATCAAAAAGAGTTACCCGATTCTAAGGTAATGTGTTCTCTTATGTTTTTTTGTTTTATTTTGCTTCTCCAACCCCTTAAACTCTTTTTATTTCTTTGTTTTGTAACAACACCAATATCTTAAATATACTATGATGTTGTAATGAGAAGGATTTTATTTACAATTGCACAAACCTTCGTCTAATTTTTAAGGAACATACTGTTTCTGTGGGTGGAGAAATATTGCCTCACGAAACGATGATTGTTCAATATTCATTTAACACCCTTAATGGTGGCCATTATGATGAAACTATTTTTATATATGAATATATTATTTTTTTGTTTTCATTATAATTCTGTATTTTTCATTTATGGAAAACCTTTACGATTTCCATTATGGGTAAAGGTGATAATTTCATTTTAGGAAGTTCGAACTACCGCCCCCTCAAAGTTATTTGAATCATTAATGCCATATGTGGGATTTATAAAGGATGGAGTAAATGGTATTATACATTATATTATACTAGAATTATATTATACCTTTATATAATTATAACCTCATTCCATTAAATATGAAAAAGAAATGAAAGTAGCGTTAATGCGTACGTACGACTTACCGTCTCCATAAACAGTGAATTTCATTTCTTACCTCTAAATGTTATGTAATATTATAAATGCATTTATATACTGGATATATATTATATATATATATGATATCTATATCGTGAATATAATTCTGCAGATAATGGATATTTTACCACATAAACAACTTTTAATTATAAGAAGTTTATTGTTGACTCAAGTACCAAAGATCGACAAAATGACCGTTATTAACTTAAATTACTACATAATTTTTGTAACATTGTAATAAGTGATATAAAAGGGATAATGAACTTTAAAAAGGTTCTTAACCAAGTAGATATTAACTCTATTTTATTATTCAGGTGGTTAAAGAGCGGTTGAGTCAAGTCTGACACGCGGTAAGGGAACTTCTTAATCCAATTTCCGTTCTTTGGGTTAATCTCCTACATTCAAATTATCTCATGATATTAATATATCCTATCTTGTATTTGTACTTTCATTATGTGTACTTATAGTGAATACACATAATATATCTATTTTATTTAAAAAAATTATCATTGTAAGTTACTTTGTCTCAATCTCCATTCATTGAGGCATATTTTGTTTTATACACAAGTTTCATTTATATGGTGTATAAACCCATTTGACATTTATGTTTATTCAAAAGGAATATTTTTATATGAAGAATTTTACTAAACGACAAAAAGGAATGTTTTTCTTGTTGTACGTATGCAGTTACAACAACTTCTCCACTACCGTGACCATTATTTGAGTTTTGGCTTCCTCTACATGCCATAACTTTTTTTAAATGAAAAATAAATACAAAGTTTTAACATTCTATTATTTTGGTATTGAAAATGGTTTTGAAAATTCTTTTATTATATCAATGTGTTGTATTTGTATATTGTGATTGAAATATGGAAATGTTATGTTTCCTTTATGCATGTTTTATATGATACAATTATGTTATGGTTTATGATATGTTTAAACCTGTTCATATGAGAAATGCATTGGACTTAATAAGTGACAGGCGGAGCCCGCTATAGCTCCTTGATGCATCGGTAGGTCTCATGAGACAAACTAGTGTATTGGCACGAGGCCTTGACAAAATCTTATTTGTGGTCTGGGCACGAGGCCTTGGCCACGTGGTTATGATAGTCTGGCATTATGCATTCAATCATTATGAAAGTGGTTATTGATATTGTATGTGATTATTCGACCAGTAAAATATCCATGTGAATAAGTAAATGGAATTATCTAGTTCTACTTTTTCTATATTATGTTAAAGTTCAAGTTCAAAAGCATTTGGTTTTAATCATACATTGCCTTAAATGTTATTTTTATTTATGAAATCTTCCGCTATATTGTTATCCTTACTGAGCATCTGAGCTCACCCCTTTCAATCTTTTAATATTTTCCAGGATGTGAAGAAGTATTATATGAATGACCTGTTGGGATTGTCAGACATGGATATGAGTGTGGACTATAAAGACCATGTTATTGTAGTTTTTTTAATTTATGATGTAATGTAAGACTTATGAATGTATCTAGTGTTTCCAAGGCTATTAAACTAATCGGTCTTTTGATACTTGATCTTTTTTGATCATGCCAATGTTATGAAGTAATGCACCGACTCTGGGTAACTGGGGTCGGGGTGTTACAGTTGGTATCAGAGGCAGTTTAGTACTAACCATGGAACCTAGATTTAGATAAACTCTGATTATAGCACATAGACCTAAGATAGACTTTGAGGATTAGTATAGAATAACTTCCTAGAATTTGGGAATTATAGAGATTTTGTGAGTTTTCCGAGCAATACATCCCTGTCTGGATACGAGCAGGTAGAGGTGGCTCTGGCACAAATATACCTAGGGGTAAAACATGAAAACACCGCTTTGATATAGAATCGAATGGGAACTGGTGCACAACAACGGGCCTTGATTCACTAGTGGTTACAACACTCTTGAGGGATATGCTTAGGATAATTATCATTTTCTTTACAAACCATTATGATGGGATTTTTTATGATTATGCATTATATCCATAAATAGTTCAATTTATGTTATGTGTTTTGCAAGTTTGTTATTAAGTATTTTGATTCATAAACTAACCTAGTTTATGCCATTGTATAGAAAGGGTGCCTAGTAGAAGTAATGTGAACTCCATCAATACGTATGATCCTAAGAGTAAGAAGGATCATATCTTTCACGGTATTAAGCCAACATTTAGAAGGGAAATTGTCTCCCATTTGTTCTCAACATATGAAGAAATTGTATCATGTGTTAATTAGATAATTAGAGAATTCCATGAGTCTTATGGACTTGAAGGGATGAAAGAGAAGAAAAGGATGGAATAGAGAATGATGGATAAAGGGATGAGGGAAAAGAAGATTTTTCCAATATGTGATAACTGTGGGAAGAAACACCTTGGAACTTGCCTGAAGGGAATGGGAGTTTGTTATATGTGTGGTGAAAAAGGACACCATGTACGTGACTTCCAGGGTAAGAAAAAGGTTTCCAATGTACAATGCTTCATCTGTAAGGAGTGGGGACACTACGCAAACCAATGTAAAAATAATCAGAGGATTCCCCAAAAGATGTTATTGGATAATAATCAAGTTATGATACTACCACAAATGAGGAGGAATGATTAGAGTACTTATGTTGTCATTAAATAATTTTGTCATTTGAGTGTTGTATCAATGATGTACTGGTTATAATAATTATGTAGTATATAAGGATTGTACTGCATTACTATTTCATCAAGGACTTGAGATTGTGTGGAACCAAGAAAAGTGACTCCATAGCAGGTTAAATTTTTGGAAAATATATGTTTGAGAGAAAGATAAACCATAATATGGTTCTGATACTGAGATATTAATTTTGTAATAATACATGATTGATTCGGATATATTATATTGGATATTCTTAAAACATATTAATGATTTGTATACATTTTTTGATAGAAAGAGTATATCTAGTATTCTATAAGGAATAAGGGATCTTGAATGTAATCAATAAGGATTTATCATAATTCCAGATGTTGCATTGTTTTAAAAGAATACATGATGAAGGTTTTCACATGTTGTTACGCAAAAAAGGATCATCATTATGTTTACCTTCCTTATAATATTTGTACTGTGAGTTGGACAAATGAATTTTTTATAACTATAAAGGTTGGAATGGATTAGGTTGAACCTTTTATAGTATTGTTTAAGGTTAAAACATTTCGGAATATTATTTTTGTAATACTATAATAATATTTTTTGTGAAAAGGACAACCTGCAGGTCGGGGGATAACCCGTTGCATCGAACAAAGCTGTAGGAATCGAACCCACAGCCATAGTGCAACATTCCTTTATTACCTTCCACTAGCCTACATGAAGTCCCTGGTTACTAAAAAATAGTTTTTCTAATCTAAATGGTATGTGTTAATATTTTTAACCTTGTACGATTATGATAAATATAATATTTTGGAGTTCTATTATCTTTTTGAGTGAAAGATAAGTTTGTGGTAGAAATTAGTTGAAGGTTGGAACTCTACTTGTCATGAATAAATATATATATACCTATATCTTATTCTATGAATAAATTAATTCTTAAACTTTAGTAAATGGATATTAAAACAAAAAATGTTTTATCCTAATACCTTATGTCTTGTTGAACTGATAATATTTTAAATTAACATAGATTGAAGTTTTTGAGGCCCTCAATTTTACACTTGTTTGTGATTGATGACCTCAATCACTCTCTACAAATATTTATGTTTTTCCTCTAATTATATGTCTCTAATTTCCACCAATGTTCTCCTAATCGATATGATAATTTGGTGGTGAAATTTTCATTTCCCTTTCCCTCTTATTAAGGCTAAATTTTATTAACCTTATTTTCGATGTGGGTTTTCCAGAAAGGTATTTTCTATTTTCAACTTTTTATCTTCAAAGAAAAATTTAAAATTACGAGGAAGCAATTTATTGAAGGTGGGGAGAAAGTAGCACCCTGATCTTCCACGATACGCTTCTCTTTCAATAATGCAATAGCTTGCATTGTACGCAAGTTCAAGATTCTAACACACCGCGACCAATCAATGTAGCAGTTATGAATTGAAATAACCACCTTTTGAAATTATATAAATTTTTTATTTCAAAATGGAATTCATTTTGGTATTCTGAATATTTAAATTATCCTAAGTTTAATTTGTTGTAATTTTCTGAGAACATCCATTTTTTTATGAATAGTGAAAAATACATGAAAACAACTTTTTTTAATAAAAATAATTTATAGTGATAAATTATACTATTGAGTGGTTTTAAATTATAATTAGAATATATTTTTACCATTTTATCCAATGTTGTTCATTATAATTAATTTCACTTTGAAATTGGACATAAAAAATTGTCAATCTTTTGATATATATTGTTTCTTTAAAACACACTATTTGTTTTGACAGCGAGAATCAATTATAAAATTAATTAATGAAACTTATATGTTTGGAATTTTGTAAAATAGACATCATTTTTGAATTCATAATATCAATTATAACTTAGGGTGATATTTTGGCATTGTTCTGAAAAACTTCAACTTTTGATGAATAGTGAAACCACTAAGTGGTAGTTAAAAAACTGATTTTTCATTTAAATGAAACATTACCACATCTGTGATTTGATTTTAAAAAATCTGACATACATAGTTGTAATTAGGAAGTATAATGTGGTTCAATGTGATTAAAATAATTTTTTTGTGAATAGTAACTTTTATGTTTAATTAATCACGATTAAAGGTAATTAGTGAAATTTAATGGAAAAATGATATTATAAAAATATGAAAATACCTTTAAACATGTCCTACCCCTATTGTATGAGTCAAGGCCGACCGAGACAATCCATGGGTCAAATTGGGGACCCCCTCGAGCCACTTTGGAAGGAAAATGACATTAAAAACATTTTATTTAACGTTAAAATAAAAATGTCTCAAAAATGAGTGGTTTTACTAAAACAATTTTTAAATGGGATTATACAAGTCATATGTTTGACTATAAATATTAATTAGAAATATAAAAAGATTAACTACATAATGATAGTTTTTTTATTATTTTTAGACATTAAATAAATTAAATTATTTATGACACAATAATGATGCAGCAATTATATCATTAATTAACGATTTGAATAAAATGAAAAGATAATGTAAAATATAAGACCTACACATGTCAAAAACCTATTGGATGAGTATATTTAGAACCCTTATCACCTTATCATTGAAATATATCATTGTAGGACCTTTAGAATCTGAAACTTGTTATATAATAAAGTAACATTTCATGACTTTCCAAGAGTGCCTCTCCTCTTCTCTTATAAAAGGCCACCACCACTACCACCTTATTAACACATTCAAAGCCTTTTGGCTCCGCCAACCTCTTACCAAATATTCTCTCAACTTCCCTCCCTTACTCCAAGAGGCCTCATATTGGGCATAAGTCTTCTCAAGGAATCCTTTGGCTCAAATCAAAAAGAGTTTCCCGAGTCTAAGGTAATGTCTTCTCTTATGTTGTTTTGTTTTATTTTGCTTCTCCAACCCCTTAAAATCTTTTTATTCCTTTATTTTGTAAAACTGCCAGATTCTTCAATATATTTGTATTTTTTTATGATAATTATTTTATTTACACTTACACACACCTTCATCTAATGGTTAAAGAACATACTGTTTCTGTGGGTGGTGAAATATTGCCTCACGAAACGATGATTGTTCAATATTTTTTTAACACCTCTAATGGTGGCCATTATGATGACACTATTTTTATATATGATATATATAATGTATTGGTTTTCCTTATGATTCTGAATTTTTCATTTATGGAAAACCTTTACGATTTCTATTATGGGTAAACGTGATAATTTCATTTTTGGAAGTGCGGACTACCGCCCCCTCAAAGTGATTTGAAACGTTAATGCCATATGTGGGATGTATAAAGGATGGAGTAAATGGTATTATACATTATATTATACTGGAATTATATTATAACTTTATATAATTATAACCTCATTTCATTAAATATGAAATTGATATGAAAGTATTGTTCATGCGTACGTACGGCTTACCGTCTCCATGAACGGTGCATTTAATTTCTTACCTCTAAATGTTATGTAATATTATAAATGCGTTTATATACTTGATATATATGATATATATGATATCTACATCATGAATATAATTCTGGAGATAATGGATATTTTACCACATAAACAAATTGTAATTATAAACAGTTTATTGTTGACTCAAGTACCAAAGATCGACAAAACGACCGTTATTAACTTAAATGACTACATAATTTTCATAATATTGTAATAACTGATATAATAGGGATAATGAAATTGAAAAATATTCTTAAGAAAGTATATATTAACTATAGTTTATTATTCAGGAGGTTAAAGAGCGGTCGAGTCAAGTCGTACACGAGGTAAGGGAACTTCTTAATCAAATTTCGGTTCTTTGGGTTAATCTCCTACTTTCAAATTATGTCATGATATTAATATATCCTATCTTTTATTTGTATTTTAATTTTGTGTACTTATAGTGAATACACATAATAGATCTATTTTATTAAAAAAATGATCATTTTAAGGTACTTTGTCTCAATCTCCATTCATTGAGGCATATTTTGTTTTATACACAAGTTTCTTTTATACAGTGTATAAACCCCATTGACATTTACGTTTATTCAAAAGGAATCTTTTTATACGAAGCGTTTTACTAAATGAAAAAAAGGAATGTCTTTCTTTTTGTACGTATGCGGCGACAATGACTTCTCCACCGCCGTGACCATTATTTGAGTTTCGGCTTCCTCTACAAGCCATAATTTTTTTTAAATGAAAAATAATTACAATGTTTTAACTTTCTTCTATTTTGGTTTTGAAAATGGTTTTGAAAATGTTTTTATTATATCCATGTGTTGTATTTATATCTTGTGATCTAAATATGGAAATTTTATGTTTCCTTTATACATGTTTTCAGTGATACTCTTATGTTATGGTTTATGATATGTTTAAACCAGTTCATATGAGGAATGAATTGGACTTAATAAGTGACGGTTGGAGCCCGCTATAGCTCGGAGTTGCATCGGTAGGTCTCATGAGACAAACTAGTGTCTCGGAATGAGGCTTTGACCAAATCTTATTTGTGGTCTTGGCATGATGCCTTAGCTACAAGGTTATTATAGTCTATCATTATGAATTCCATCATTATGAAAGTGGTTATTGATATTGCATTTGATTATTCGACCAGTAGAATATCCATTTGAATAAGTAAATGGAATTATCTCATTTTACTTTTTCCATATTATGTTGATGTTCAAGATCAAAATGTTTTTGTTTTAATCATACATTGCCTTAAATTTATGTTTATTTATGAAAAATTCCGCTATATTGTTATCCTTACTGAGCATCTGAGCTCACCACTTTCAATGTTTTAATATTTTCCAGGATGTGACGAAGTATTATATGAATGACCTGTAGGGATAGTCAGAAACGGATATGAGTGTGTACTATGAATACCATGTTATTATAGTTTTTTTACTTTATGATGTAATGTAAGACTTATGAATGTATCTAGTGTTTCCAAGGCTACTAAACTAATTTGTATTTCGAGACTTGATCTTTTGTGATCATGCCAATGTTACGAAGTAATTCACTGACTCTGGGTAACTGGGGTCGGGGCGTTACAACAGAATCTTGATATGTTATCAACAGTATGGGTTCACTCTTGTACACAAACTGAATGTATTTATGAATAGAAACTTCATTAGCTCTACAGTCAATCTTATAATGGTAATCAAAGTGCCAATCCCTACCTAAGATAGTGTCAAACTCTTCTAGAGGTAAAACAATATGGTTTTAAAGTAGGTTCTTACCACGAATAAGGATATGAAGATTCTTATAAAAAAAATTCCCTCAACATTTCCCCAGGTGTTTTTACCACAACTTCAGGTGTCATTTCCTGAGATGGAATTCCCAATTTACTAGAAAATTATTTCTAGATGAAAGAATGTGTAGAACATGAATCAAAAAACACATTTTCATAATCTGAAAAAACAAACAAAGTACCTGATACAACTTCGTTTGACGGCCCAACATCTACTGAATTAGTTGCAAAGGAATTCACCACACCATTCTAATTTTAGTCTGACTACTTCCCATCATTCGAGATCTTTTTTGGACACTCGTTTCTATAATGACCCATCTAATTGCACTTGAAACATTTCACTAACAGTGTATCATATTTGGTCTTACCATTACCCTGATCTTTTCTAGTGCAATCACGAGCCTTATGTCCCATCATAACACATCAGAAGAACTTTCCAGAATTAAAAAGACATTCCCCAGCATGATTTTTACCAAATTTATCACAAATTGAAAATATAATTTTCTTACCATTAATCCTTTTGAAGGATTCTTCCCTTTCTCATGCAATCTTGGTCTCTTCTTCTATTGGTTTTCATAGAAGACTTTCTCATCGACAAACTCCATTTCAACCTTCTCAACACATGGAATAATATTTTCTTATCTTTTTAACTCACAAGAAGCTAATTTTATTTGATATTTTGGCTTTAATCATGAGTAAAATCTATTGATTTTAAAATCAAGGTCTCAGATAAAATTTGGAGCATACCATGCCAATCAAGTGAACATTTCATCATAAGAAGCCACTGAGTCATCCTCTTGCCTCAATTCCAAGAATTGTTTTTTCTATCTTAAGTCGAACAACATTAGGAAAATATTTCACAAGAAACATACCATTGAATTCATCCTTGTCAAAATCAACAATCTCATCAGCATTCCTGATATTTTTAACCATCGACCATCACTGATCTACTTCACACTCCAAACGATATACAACAAGACTAATCTCTTGATTTTCTGAACACCCCATGACATAAAAAATCATATCCAGTGCTTTAATCCCCCCTTCATCTATCATAGGGTCAGACGATCCTATGAATAATTGGGGATTTTCCCCATGAAATGTTCCACCATTGATATGTTCATCTTTGGTTTATCTGGATGATCTCATGCATGGATATCACCACCATTTATCACTAGAGTCAACAGCACCATTATTACAACAAACTTTTCAGTTCCAATTATGACCATCTTAGAATGGTGATTTGGAAGGACATTTCCTTTTGTATGCCTTCCTATCATTGCTTCCCTGTTTCCTTTGCAGAAACCCATTCTGAAAAAATAAGTATTAGATGAAGCAACATGGTAATCTACAAATGATATATCATTACAATTAGACCCTAATGTGTAAAAAAAATCTTTTTGGATAATAATTTAATAGAATTATAACTCCTAAAGAAATCTAAACCGACCTTTGATACCATCTATAAGGCCCCAGCATTAAACATTACTGAATCTTGAGTCATTCCAATAATACACATTGAGGAACCTTTTGGGTTTAGAGTTTTATAGAATTAGATCAAAAATCATGCAATACATTCCACATTTAAACAAGGTGGTTATATCAAAGACAATATTCATTTTTTCCATCAAAGGAATAATATTTAAAATAAAACATGGATTCATTCATGACACTTCCTAGACACTATCATCACATCATGTACTTTTCCTATGACCTGTGAAACACATTTCAAAAACATGGGATGAGTATAAAAAGCTCAGTAAGGGATAATAAAATATTCAAAGAAAACATTAGTCCATGTATACATAAGAATCAAGAAATCATACCATACTCATAAAAAATTAGCACTATAACATATCTCATGAAATCATATGATTTATGAATAACTCAAAGATATCATAATACATAAAGTAACTTGAGGCATTCATAACATTCTTATGTACGGAGTAACTCTCATGGTTACCTATCGAATACCCATTATATTATATTCCCTAAATCTCTTCAGATAAACCATAGTGTTTAACACCTTTACATTTCACAATTCATTAGAGATCTCTCTCGGGCTCTCCTGCCCTTAGTTTATCATGGAACCACCTGAATTCAAAAACAATGCCCAATAACCATAACAATATCGTATCACGTAAAACATGCATAAAACAAACATAACATTTCCACATTTCAATCCCAAGATATCAATTCAACACATTGGTATAGTCGAATCATTATCAAAACTATTGTCAATAACAAAATAAAATAAAAGTAAAACATAGTATTTATTTACCATTTAAATTTTTTTTGGCTTGTAGTGGAATCCAAAACTCAAATAATGGTCATGGCGGCAGAGAAGTCATTGGCGCCACATACGTAAGACAATATCATTCCTTTTTTCGTTTAGTAAAACACTTCATGTAAACAGAATCATTTTGAATGAAATTAAACAACAAAATGGTTTATATTAAAAATAATAAAAGAAGGTCATATATAAATTGAAGTATGCCTCAACGAAAGTAGATTGAGACAAATTCCCTTACCTCAAGTCCAACATGTTCTTGTTCATTCTTTATATTCCTGAATAATAATCCTTTGTCAATTTATATATGCATAAGGGATTCATTTAATCTTTATTATTCAACTCGTATCACATATTATCATGTTATAATAATTAGTTTATTATGTGAGTTCATATCATACGTTTTTACGATGTTCGTAAATGAGTCAAAATGAACTTGTTTGAAATGAATTTCCCATGTAGATATAAGTACATCATCTCTTGAATGGTATTAATTATTTAAATATCATATATATCCAATATATATTTATTTTATACTATTCAATAACATTTGGGGATAAAAAAGTAAATGCACCATTCATGGAGACGGTATGCGTACGTACGCATGAACACCACTTTCATTACTTTTTCAAATCAAAGGAATTAAAAATAAATGGGACAAATATATATTATATATTCAGTATAATATATATGATGTATAGGTAACATAATTTCATTAATTAAATTATTTATAAATTCCATGTTTGGTATGAACGAGTCAAATCACTTGAGGGGGCGGTAGTCCACACTTCCTCAGATGAAATAATCATAGTTCCAGAACATGAAAAGCATAATGATGTGATTTAAAAATAAAATCCAGAAGTATATAGAAAAAATAAATAACATATATATCAAATATAAATACAGGTATATAAAAATGTCCACCATGAATGGTGTTAAAATACAATTGATCAATCATCGTTTCATGAGGCCGTAATTCGCCACCCACAGAAACAGAATGTTCTTTAACCATTAGACAGAGGTGTCTGAACGTGTAGGTATAATCCTTACCATCAAAATATCCTAGAATATTGTGGATACTGGTGTTATTATGGGATGAAATAACAAGATGTTAGTGGTGAGGGGATAAGGATAATAAAAGGAAGAAACTCAAGAGAAGACATTTCCTTTAAATTGGGTAACTATTTTTGATTTGAGCCAATGGATTCTATGGAAAGACTTATGCCCAATGTGAGTCTTATAGGAGTAATAGAGGGATGTGGAGAGATAATATGAGAATATTTTGGACTAGCCAAGGGATTGATATGTGTGGGTATTGGGGTAGAGTTGGGGGCCTTTTATATGAGTGAGGTAGGTCACTTTTGGAAAGTCTTGAAATGTTACTTTATTATAAAATGATTTTCAGATTTTAAAGGTCCCACAATGATATATTTTGAGGGTAAAGTGATAAGGGTTCTAAATATACCCAACCAATATGTTTTATACATTTTTAAGTCTTAGATTTTACCTTATCTTTTCATTTTATTTAAATCATTTATTAATGAGGTAATAAATGCATCATCATTGTGTCATAAATAAATAAATTTATTTATTTTCTAAAAAAAACTAAAAAACTACCATGATGTGGGAAATATTATTATATTTACACTTACTATTTATAGTCTAATATATCATTTATGTACACAAATTTAAAATTATTTTACTAAGGACCTACAAACTTTTATTATATTTCTCATCATTTTAATAAATAGTGTCATAAATGTCACTATCAAAACCATGTGACTCAATGGGCCCTCATGTTCGGTAAAAATATTCCTATGGTCAGCCATGACTCAAATAAGGGGATTTAGACACATGTTTTAATAATTATTTATTATTATGATATTATTTTATTACCCTTAACTACCCGATTACTAATTAATCATGATAATTAAAGATAATTACCATCGTTACTATTCATAATGTCCAACACAAGAGTCTTAATTAAATAATTTGTTCATTATTATTACAAATATAGATTCCATTTTACCAAATTCCAATAATAGAAATTTCAGTAATTAATTTAAAAATATTTCGCATTTTCAAAACCAATACCGTGTTTTTAAAAAACAATATCTATCAAAAGACTGACGATTGTTTACATCCAATTTCAAAGTGAAATTAATTATAATGACAACCATTAGATTAAATGGTAAAAATATATTATAATTAAACTTTAAAACTAATTAATAATATAATTTTCCATATAATTAAATTAGATAAAAACCCAGTTTTGAAGTAATGTGCAATATTTTTTACTATTCATTAAAAATTGAACATTGTCAGAAAAATTACAAAAAATAATCCAAAGTAAATTTCAATGTCCCAATTATAACGAATAATTTTATTCATATAAATAGATCTTCAAATATAGTAAAAAGATATATTTAAAAATGGTTCTCCATCTAAAGGCGGTAGAATAATATTTTAAAAATATTAGAGTATTCTATGCTTAAGATTTGATTTATTCTTATTTTATGCCTCCAAAACACTATCTAATTCATAAATAGATGTTGATATGAAAATATATAATTATTTACTTACTTGGGATGTTACATATATACAACCTAGCACCGCCCCCTATGTTACACCGAGTGCACAATGTCTTCAATGTTTCACCACTAAGAAGGTATGTGCCTAATCCATCATACGTCATCGACATGGACGAGCTGGACATTGATGATGGATCATCTTTTGGATTAAAACTAGTGGAGATCAGGGATCAAAAAGAAAATATCCTTCATGGGATGCCATTCATCTTGTTTTCATTTGGTTATAGCATGGGAATCTCCATGAGATCATATGGGAGAATAAGTATTAGATCTGGGCTCTGTACCCTCGTCTTTTTGTTGAGTATGACTTTTTCTCTTTAAAGGAAGTAAATTCCTAAGGCATGGAGTGCTTAATACCTTATATTTTTTCATATATTAATTTTATAAAATAATTGATAAAATTCCATGACCATGCACTAAGATGGTGTGTGATTCTGAGTTCATCTATGCACATAATAATTCGTCAAACAATGTTCAACATTTAAAAAATCACGGGGGATGTTTTTCTATAAAACATGAAAACCTCATAAACATTTTAATGAATCTAAAATCATAGGTAATAGTTACATTTATAAGATCAAATTTTTGTTAGGGTAAACCTAAAATCTACTAGCATGGGTCGACTGTGAAAGTTAGTTTTTGGATGAAAACGTCACTATAATATTTTATAGAAATATTTTATTTTGATGATGTGTATGTTTATTTAAATTTAGTCTATTTCCAAAAATACAGGGTAAAAAAATAACCCTATAAATCTTTGAAGCATTTTTAAAGAGATATTTATAATAGACATTGATGTATTGGGGAATCAAGATCATCAAACCTAAAATTTTACAGATCCATGAATGATGACGACACATATTTTCTATTCTTAAACAACTGATCAAAACCCCATGTAGGGAATTATATTCATCCTGACAATTTCCTTGTTCATTTTAAAATTATATTTAAAATGAGTTCCATCCTAGAAATATGTTGATCCACAGTTCGATCATTCTTGTGGGATGGATAATTTATACGAGATGATTATTAAGAATGATTATTTTTATAGATTAATTTTATTCCCCATATTTTCTTCATTCTAACATGAATATATTGATGTCAACATCAAGATGGAAAAGGTACGTTATTTGGGTCTTCATGGTACATTATCTCAATACCTATATCTTTTTGCAATACATTTTCTTCATGAAAAAAATAATGGAATTTTGCGACTTTGATCTATGGAGAAATGATCCAAGACTAGGGATATGTTATCACAATGACAAAACGAAGGTGTCACACTTAATTCAATATGTGAATAACCAAAGGTACCATTTTATGATGGAACATGGTGGCACCCAATGAATTGGATCTGAATATGTTTTGGTGGAGAGTGAGGTGGACATCGTTCCACAGGAAGGACAACTGGAAACTAATGTGGCACATGAACTTATAGGGGGGTCGGTCATGGAGGAGGCCATTGGCATCGTATTGGGATGAAATAGTGTGAAGCTATATATATAACTTGTTTCACATAAAGCCCACAATAGATGATTCCACAGTGATTGATGGGGATGTGGTGGCGATCCACATTTTCTGCAGTGGAACCTCATTAAAAAGGTACATGTGTCTAGGTTGGCTATGTCAAGAAGAACGGGGGACAACCTGCAAGAAGTAGGTGGTAATAAGCTGAATGGGATGCTCTAGACTCCATATGGGATGGGCCCAGAAGACAGTGGCCCTATGTCCCAGCTGGTGAGGCCCAGTGTGTCGGGCTAGATTGGGTCGGTCAAACCAGCCCATGTCGAGTCAATTGAACAAGATTGTGTAACTGGGTCGGTCTCAGTAAGACTCAGACCAGACTCGATTCAGACCTTTTTATGAAAATAGTAATAAATTTCATACCGTGTGTCTATTTGAAAAGGTTTTTTTTTTTGCAAAATTGAGACCCTTGGGAAGAGAAAATCCATTTGGGATACTCTGTGAGAGTATTTGTGGATGTTTTCATATGACCTATTTGCTTGAGTGGTCAGTTCCTCCTAAAACAGCGCACTATGTGTGAAATCATATGTATGAATGTGATTTGTGACTGGTATCTTTTTAATGTGATTATGAGACTATGTGACATGAATATAATGAGACATTGGGGATGAGTTAATTACCGAGACTCCATGTCTTACCCAGAATATGTGTCTTAATGAGACTTTTGATCTTATTGAGACTACATGACTTACTCAGACTACATGTAGTACCAAGACACTATGTCTCATTGTGACTCCATGTGTTAATGAGACTCTATTTCTTTCTGAGAAGCTGTTTATTTTTGAGACAGGGTGTTCTATGAATTATGTATGATAATCTTACAATATCATCTATATAATAATAACTGTGTCATATGACTACGTTTACCTTTTGGTATAATTCATGTATTTCATTATGTTATAATTCATATATTTCCTTATGGTGTACTATTTGTATCACTTAGGGTTGTTCCATTATGGTTTTGGGATATCCAAATGATTATTTTTTTACACTATCCTGCACAGACTTTTCCTAATTTTATTATGTCAAGTGCAGACAATTGATTATTTGATGGAGTTATAGATGGACTGGAATGAGGTAATTATAAGAGTGATTGTAAAAATTTGGTTTGATCCAATATTTTTACACAACATTCCTACACCTTCCCGCCATTTAGGGTTTTCTATAGTTTAGTTTTAAGAACAAATGTATTTACATTTACAGACTCATTCTATAGTGGGCTTGTATTCAAGCCCTGTTTACATTCCAAATTTCATCTTCCATGCTCTATGGTTGGGATCATAGTGTATGCCTGCATTGTGTACTAATTACTATAATATTTTAGTATTTTGGTCTTGGATATTGTGTGAAAGTATATAGGTTCTTAGGAAAATTCCTCCCAATTTTTGGATATGGATACTCAGTGCTAGTCACCATCACCTGACATATTGGGTGTGGTGGGGTTGGTGTAATCAAGACATGAGTCCATCTTGGAAGAATCATGAAATTTTTTTATTAACTTAAATGCATTAATTAAGTAAAAATTAGTCTAATTTAACTTATTTATTACAATATTGGTTTCATACACCCAATTTGTTTTTCATGGTACATGTTATTCTTTGGCAGTGTAAAATAAACTTTTAATTATGATAATTTATGTTGATATCATTTATTTCTCCCAAAGAATAACATTATTGATAATAATTTATTTCCTCTATAATGACTATTTACCCACTTTGTCAATACTTTCGCTTCTAAATAATTTTATCCTATATATTTTGAAATATAATTATCTCAAATTTAGTTTGAAATTCACCCTTCCCTCTTCCACTTAAAAAATGAATTTTTGTTAGGCCATTTTTATATGGGTTTCAATAAATTATATTTGAAATATTTTTCTTTTGAATCCATTATAATTGTATTTATTTTTCACACCACATTTTCCTAAAAACCAATATATATTTTTCGATGTTTTTCTATTTGTATTTTTAAATGTTATTGTTTTTAAAAAATTTCAGTTCACTTTTTAAAAAAATTATCTTTGAAACTGATCTTATTTTATTCTTTTATTAAAATGTTGATAGAAATTATAAAAACATTATGATGGTTCACTTACATTTCCTTATTCAACAAAAAAAGGGATATATTTTTTTGAAATTATTTTCACAAATTCCCCTCAAAATCATAATATACACTTTTATGGGATGAATGAGATGGAAATAAATTACATAATTATTGTTGACTATTCATTTTTTTGTTTTATTTAATTTATTTCCTCCTTAATGACTAAATATTTGAATCCATTTATTGAATGATTTTGAACTATATTACATGCATTGATGGAATGGAAAATTATTTTCCATCATGTAAAAATAATATATTTACATTATAAATTCCAAATACCTCCTAATTTACATTTATTGGTATTTAACTATAATTTTACCGAAAATCATTGGATACACATTTACTCTCCATGAGTATAAAATGTTATCATAATTTATTGAATGATTATTTTTTTCATATATTATTACATTTAAAAAAGATAACGAAACCATTTTCATTCCATGTGTTCATTGTGATATGATGAATTATTGATATAAATTAGCAATTAAATGTATATATGATGTTTATTGGGTACTTATATCACCCAATAATACATGGTATAAATGTTCATATATCATGATACATTTATACATGGGTGCAATTGAGTTTCTCAAAATTTATGATCCATATGTGTGACTCATGAAGTGTATTTATACAAGAGTACAATTATGTTATCTAAAAAATGTGGTTGATGGTGTGTGACTCATGAAGAGATGTTTCTTAATAATTATATTTGTTCAAAAATTCTCATGTATATCTCTTTCCCATTATTTGAGTAATTTTTAGGATGTTTATATATGTTATGACATGCATTTTCTCAAAATTTTTGATCTATTATATGTTTCTCATAATATTCTACTATATCATGATTATTATCTTATTATAGAATTATTCTCACTTATTATATTTGATTTTTATCACTTAAGGATTACATTATTTATTTTTTAGCTAATAACTTTCTTAAGATTCCATTTCCATAGATGATAGATATAATTTAATTTATCAAAATTAAAACATTAAAAAACAAGATAATAATGATCAAGAAATAATATCTATAGGGAAGGAAAAATTTCAAGTTCATTAACCATGAAAAAACCCATAAAAAATAATAATATACAAAATAATTCAGCATAAAATAATAATGTTATGTGATGTGTAATTAAGAAATAAGTTTGTGTGGATGATTTCATCGAAGAAAATAGAAAATTTATATATGATTACTATTAAATACAGTTGATGAACCATGGTAGTTTCAGTTGACTAGTATTTGAAAATAAATTTATATTATAAAAAATATGATTGGATCTTTGTTCATGAAAGTGGATGTCTACTAACACTATAATGAGGTACATATGAGGTGAGTCAAATCTTCTATCTTTTTTTATAATAGAATACAATCATCCCCAAAACGATTGAATAAAGGATACCAGATTGACCATCCTTTTTGATCATGCACTATTCATCAACTTTTGATTTATTGAAATTTTTTTTATTACATTATCATTAAAAATATATATTATGGATGAATTGATAATATGATCATGATCTATTTTAATTTATCTTTGACAAAAATATATAAAAGCGTTTCTAGAAAAAATAAAAAATATAAAAAAATAATAAAATTAATGAATTGACAAAAAATATTAAAAAGAATAATAATATCACTCCCCTAAATTATATTTAGCTAGTAATCAATTTCAAATTGACCAAATAATTTTTTTATATATCTTTCAATTTGATATGAATGAAAAATTATAACATTGGAAAATCTCACCCATCTATTCAAATCTCATATAGAATTATCATCATTTATTTTACATCCTTGATTTTTCTATGAAAATCCAAATATTTTCTTCTATAGGTCAATGTGTGACAATATTCATGAATGATACTAATTGACCTCTAGAGTTCTTCTTTTTATATTCCCACATATCACTAACTTGTTGAAAAAAATTTAACCTCTATAAAATCATTATATATTAATAATCACTTGAACTACACTATTATAACCACATAATATTTATTCCTACCATTATGGCTCCTGTGATTGTCATATACAAAGGATGGCATTCAAAATATCCCAAACTATTCCACCTTGTAGTCACAATAAAAATAAAAATAAAAATAAAAATAATTATTATTATTTTTTTAATTTTTTTTATGTCCAACATTAAATTTAAAAATCCATGTATACATCATTCATCCATAGCAATATATTTATTCATTTATTTATCATTGTTCAACGTGATTCAACTCCAATTTTTTTTATTAGTATCATGATTGATACCAAAAATAATATTCTATTCCAATTAATCCTATCTCGATAAACATATTCATCATCTACATATGGTTTGAACTACGAATTTCATATGCTCAATATTGGTTTTCAAAACTATTAGAAGATGATCAAGCACTCAACCATTAAGGCTTCTGAGATCGATATTTTAATAACATCAGTACCATATAAATGAGGTCAAACCATATATGAAATCGGATTTGTTTTATAAATTTTATAAAATAGAAATATTTCATTATTATTCAATAGTGTCACCATAATATAAAGGTGAATCCAAACCCCCATCTTTCATGGACCCTTAAACAACAAACTGACGGTTGAAATCTTCATGATTCATAAGAATTGGATAAAATACACCGATCATGTAAAACATCCTCTATATTAGTTGGTCGTAATTTTTTTAATGTCATAAAAAAATGGGTTTTTGGGATATTAATTCATCATTATATGAAAATGAACTCCATATACCCTAATTTTATGATTGATGTATTCTTATAAAGTCTTAGGATCGACTAGTTTTTAATAAGAGGTTTTGAGTTCTTAAATAGGGTACTTATTCAAATGTGTAGTGGAAAATAATTTGGTTTATCATGGGTCAAAATAAGTTCACTTCTCAATATAATAACCTTCATTATATATCAATAATTTCAATTACCTCCATTCCCTTAATCAAATGATCTTTCATTGGATAGATTCATCCAACACTCAGCATTAATAGTTTGAAGTACATATCCTTCTTCTAATCATATGTTGTTGATTTATATTACATCAAAAAAAATATATATCATTAAAGTTAGAACTTATTCAATAAGAATCACAGTCATATATTCCTTGAGTGTACATTAAATTTGAAAAATAATTTTATAAAATTTTTAAATGCATTCATCCAAAATTATTTTACAATGCAACCCATTGAATTATATTACACTGATGGAAATTTTAATATAGCATGTCAAAAATAATCTTAGAAAACACAGTGTAATGTTATCATACACATCCACTTGTTTATAATTATATTACATTAATATTTTATTAATAATCTTATATTAGCTACAATGTGCAAAATTATCCCACAAGAGTTTCTACAAAACATCCTATGTTGAATACTTCCTAAACATCCAATGAGACTTATAAAAGAAAATAAAAATTTTGAAAATAATCATAAAAAATTGAAGTGGTACTCCACTAAAGGTATAATAATATTTACCATTCACTGAAATGATTAAAATAATGAATCCAAAATGAAACTCAATAAAAATTTATTTCATGGATCTTTAAACTTCAATAAAGATGAATAAAATCTTCTATACTAATAAATTTTTATTAAAAACATAGAAATCGTAAATTTTAGGTAAAATAATTGAATCATAAAACCATTTCATAAATAAATAAAAATACCTTAAAATACATAAATATAATATATAACAAAATATTAGATATTAAGATCAATGATTTTTATGATCTATTAAGTACCAAAAGCACACAATATCATGATAATATTCAATGAATTATTATTTCCAAAAATGGTGTCCGATTAATTAATATTTTCCTTTACAAGATAATTTAAATATAAAATATTCTCCAAAATCATCAAATATATATGGAAAAAATAAATTAATTAGAGCCACAAAAAATTTAACCACACATAAAATATATATTTTCATAAAATTATTAATTAAAAAATTTAGTGGAAAAGAATAAATATTAATGTCAAGTAATTGAAAAACCATAAATATTCAATTTTAACGATAATATTATAACATATATTATCTCAAGATAAAAATGTGATTTTCCTTTTATAATTGAATTGTTATAATGCAAATAAAATTTCATAATTTAATAAAATTATAGGAATACAATAATTTTTAACGATTTAAATGAACTCTCTTTTTTGATAAACTAGAACATCCAAACATCTCAATGCCTCTTGGTGAATTGACACACATAATTAAATTATGAATAATAAAATAAAACCAAAAAGGATAACTGAGTGTAATAATTAAAAATAATTTATAATAATCTGATAAATCAATTAAAATATTTAAAATTTAAAATTTCAAAAAGTATTTGGATTTTATGATCATAACCTATTTGGATGTATATATCATGAGATTAATTCCAAAAAATATATTAACAGACAATGAAAATTGTATTAAATAATCTCAAATTTCAAAAAAAAAAATCGTTTCAAGAGGGAAATAAAATAATGTTAACTATTTTATCCAATGTGTAATAGCAATTAACCTCCTAATGCTGGACCCATAAAAATAAAACCCCAGTTAAAATTATAGTTGCCGAATACAACATGTCTAATTTTCAAAAATGCATAAATTTTAAAACTCTTGATGGTATTTTTAGTTTTTAATATAATTGAAAAGTCATGGCACAATTATGACCACAATTGATAAATAAGATACACTGAATCATGAAAAATACAAAAATTGATAATTTTGGGGGGTATTTTTCAACTATACATCAATGAATAGACCTTATAAGATTTAAAAACCCTCCCCCTCACATATAACTCATAATTTTCTGCAATTGTTATTTCTAGTTTAGGAAAAATTTACAAAAAAATACGATCAAATTTCATTTTTTAGTACATAGGCTTAAAATCATATTTAATGCTGTCTAGAAAACTCAAACCAAAATAATGATACAGTTGTAAATAATATTTTCAATCCAATTTTAAAAAACCATTCACTTGTAATAAAAATAATGGAAATATTAATCATGAAATAAATTATTTTAAATTAATATTTTGAAAGATATAATGTTAAAAAATGATTCTAGTTATAGAAATTTCATTTATACATTCTTAAGAATTAGATGATATTTAGATATATTTCAGTTACAACAAAATGAATCTCCCCCACAACTAATTTTATGCATGATGATATTTTAAATTAAAAGAAAACATATATTAAAAAATGTTTCTCTTAATTAGATAGGGATTGCACTCAGACGTCTATAATTTATTAAATCAAAAATATGTAAAACAGAATTGAAGAAATATTCTTACCGATAAAGATGTTTTAACAATTAAATTATCCCATTAAACACTATGGTTTGTAATTAAATTTTTTTCTCAAACCTAAACATCGAGATCCTATCTAATAATCATATTTTTATGACATTAAAAAATTGTAACTCCAAATTAATTGACCAAATATTAATGGGTTCATGGTAAAATTTATAAATTATATAGGTCAAAAATGATGAATCAAACACTCCATGATTATAATAGAAGGTATATATCCATTAAAAACCTAGAATAGACAGATATATATGTATATATATATATATATAAAATAAAATATTAAAGAAGGTTTTATTCCTCTATAATTAAAAAAACCCATGCGTTGACTCCCATGAATAACTGAGTTTATATTTATATATTATAATTAAATAGAATCAAATTTTTACAAAACAAAAATTATAGCCTATATGTTTTACTCCCAATAAAAATATGTTATATCATTTTTTAATTCACCTAGCATGGTTGGTTATCATCATTAACCCACTTGAAAGATTAATTGAACCAGACACTATGTATAGTGAACAGTCTATACAACATTTACATTATCTTTTTATGAATCATGTTTTGTTTAATTTGACATAAAATCTATTCTAAATATCATTAATGTCAATATGTTTACTCATAGTTTCAAGAAAATACTTTTTTGGTATAAATAAATAGATGCATTATCAAAAGAAGCTCTTTTATTCTCATCTATTTAATTGTGTTGTAATATTCTATTCTGAAAATAAAAATTTCAAATTCAATTCCTCGATGTCCCCTAAAGACATATGTTGATGCTCATTTGAAAATTGACAAGATTATCTGATAAGAATTTTATATGGAGACATCCCTAGGAGTGTTCTTACAGTAGTTATGTAAACCCACAATGCCTCGTATAATTCTATAGCACAATCCTTCGTTAGATTAGAAATATTTTTCTCTATAATTTCCTATGGCCTGATAGTTTTTATAAGATATTCATATAAGATAAAATAAATTTATTATTACGAGAATACCCATATAAAAAATATTAAATCACATTCCCAACATTCCGATTAGGAATTTGATCAATAAATTTTTAGAAATATTATTTCCTTTTGGTTGAGTTATGATTATGATAAAAAATAAAATCACTCAACATAGTTTATATCCTAACATAAATTTTATGATTATTATTATATATAACATCACTAAAACCTTTCAAAATCAGAAATAGATGGATCAGGATTTTATAAACACTATCTATGATGGGAAAAATTATTCCTCCATATAAAAAATAATTCTTTCCTATGCAATAAACTATTAAATATTGCAATTTATTCTTCCTTAACTATATAATATTAGTTTGCGACTTGGTTACATTTTTATTTCATTCACAATGAATAGTGGTGAAATCCATTTTATATGAGTCATTGTCCATCAAAAATTATATTATACATTACATAAGAAACATAATATCTTATTATTATTATTTAATTTCTAATTTAGATTAAAATATGATTGGAAAAAATATCTCTCACCTCAGATTATGTATTTTATATGTGAAGGAATAGTTTTAAGCTCCCCAAATAGTTATTCTTGTATAGATTAGATATTATTTTCCATAGATGGTCCATGTACGTAAAATAAACCTCATAAAAAGATAATTATATATGGAATGAACTTATTCCTCACTGATTCAAAATGTTTAATATTAGAATCCAAACCCAATTTAATACTATTTTTTATCGTTAAATCCTCTAAAAACATCAAAAAGATGTGTTAGTTTCATCAAAAAGTTCTTCAATAACCATTCAAAACACTCTCATACTTGTTATAGTTATAGTAATTATTTACTATTTATTTCATTAATAAATCATAAAACTCATCTAATTTTTTTCCAAATGGATCTTCATATTATAATGGATATTATTTTGAAAATATGATTTTGGAGTCATTTATTAAAAGATATTAATGAAATTAATTTTTTCCTTATGATAACTAAATTAAAAAACTACTTCACAACAAGTAACATCAAGAATATCTTAATAAATGTTAATCAATTAACTTCATAATATTATAGAAACATCCATCTCATACACAATTTCAAGGAAAATAAAATTATCGGGTAAAAACATGATCGCTAAACCTACAGGTAAGTCATAAACACTTCCAATCAGGTGAGTTATATATTATGTTTCTATTTCATAGATTAACATATTGGGTATAAGATCACAATAATTTAACTTCAAAAATAGTTAATTTGAAATCAAAATTGGACTTGCACCGAGGTTGCATAAAAAATTTATCTAACTAGTATTTCATAATTTATAGGGGATACTCATTCATCTTATTTCTTTCATCTTGAAAGGGATATTCATTATGAATTATTTAGGGAAAAAATTGTAAAAAACACATCTATGTATTTCCCATTTTAAACATTTTTTTCAATGAAATTAGATATGATGGTATTTAAGTAATATATAATTTAATGAAATGATCCCCTTGATATTATTAAAAATCCTTAGTAAATATAGAAATTTTATTTATTTTTATTTTTTAAATTATGAGGTTATGGAATGTGTTGGGTTTAAATATTACTAATAAAAGTTGTGCCCCTAATTTACAGTCCAATTTTTCCTGTTATATTTTTCTTTTAAAATTTAGACTCTATTTCTTATTCATTTTTATGTAGGGAAACCCTATTTATCCTAATATAAACATTGATATCATAATTTATGAATTATTACTTTTCTCGATTTTAGTAAATATATCCATAAAAAAAATTATCTCAAATGATCTATGTGTCAATTTTATCTTCTTCTTGAGTTTGTATAACACTCATTATGGTTCCATACTTGATATTTTATCTAGTATTGGTATCATTTATTCATAGTAGCTTCCCATTATTTTTGTAACATAATTATCAATCCAAATTCCCCATTTTGAATTTAAATAATAACCTTCCTTGAAATAATTTTATCTTTTTCAGAATCATGTTTTTTCATTTTTCGAATCAAATTTTGCTTTTAATGAATAAAACCCTCTAATAAATTATTGAATCATACCCTTTATCAAATCTGGATAACTAAATGTTTCAAAAATATAATGATTGAAAATTTATTTATTGAGATATTATAGAAATCTTAGTGTTCATTTTTAAATAATTCACTATTTAATCAATGATAGGTGAATATGGTTTCAATAACTAATGTTATAAGTGTTACAAAATGAGTAATCTCTAAACATCATCCTTAGACCATGAATTATAAAATTGATATTTTATAAATGTTGGTCTAGTACATCATTGTTACGAAAATAGTTACATGAGTGGCCCATCATATCACACTAAATAAATTTTTCCCTTGGTGACTTTGTTTTATTTTCAATCCCATTTTTATTTTAATTTCATCTAACAGTTTTGATAATTTGGGAATGATGATGAAAATTAATATTAGTAATTTTTCTATTAATTTTAGAATGAGTTTCCAAATTGATGTAAATTTTATTCACCCTTATTATCCTGGAGTATTTGTGTGATGAATTTAGAGAATATTTGTATTAGATTTTTCTAATTTCATAATAAGATCATTCAATGAAATTACATCTAAGAAACTGGTTAACCAAATTCTAGTAGGAAAGTGAAATACTGTCATACAAAACCACAATGAGGATGTTGGTAGACAGTTAGTGGTCGGTAAAATACTCGATAATGACACAAAATTGGTCTCATGTTTCAGGAAAATATTCTTTATAAACTTAAACAAATCACATAATTTTCTTCATATGCAACCCCTTATGTTTATTTTTAGAAAAAATCATAAACCCTAAGGGTTAAATTATTCCTAGTTTTTTAAACCATCTTTTTTTAAGTATAAAAACCCGATTTTATTGTTCCCCTTTATAAGAATGAGAAAATAGTAATTTTCATGTCATTTTAACTAAATAAATTTAAAGAAAACTAGTGAAATATATTAATCAAATCACTAATAATGTATAATGTTTCAACATTTGGAATTCAATTTAATGCCTGCGTCATAGTTATATGTGAATATAATATCTCCTAATTTTGATTACAATCAGGAATCCAAATAGAATTCATGTTACATTAAACTAATTCATTTGATACTACCCCATCCTATGACATTGGATAAATTAAGGAATGATGTGTTCATCGTTGGAAGGATATCCCTCTTCTTATTATCCAATTTTAATTTTATCTTATTTTCATAAATAAATTTATTTCATTTTTTATTTCTGGAACTATCTGTTTGAAAATATTATATATAGACCTAGTAAACATCAAAAAATCTATTTCAAATTGAATAAATTAAAGAACATGTTACATATTTTTTATATTTTTTTATTGAATGTTTTGAAATTATATTTATAATCATGGATACTCATTCATTCCCAAAAATATTCCAAAACATTTTATAAAATAAATTGAATTTATCCAATGAAAAACTGAAAATCATATACATAGTAGTGATTAGAATATCATATTAATAGAGAAGTAAAATTTTATGTGCATGAACCATGAAAATAACATCATGAGAATGAAAAAAAATCAAACAATATAGTAGTATACAAGAATGATATGTGATATGTAACCGAGGAAAGAATGTTTGTTAATAGGTGAATGTCATCAAATATAAAATGGATAGATAAAGATCAAGGAAAAATTATTGTTCTAGGAGAAATTAAATATTTTTTAAATTATTTTTTTCATTCTAAAAATATTGATGGACTTCCCTTCATGAAATGGAATTTCCACTAAATCTATCGAGAAATTAATGGACTCTGAGTCATATCCTACAATTTTTCAACCAAAAACTCTATATCATAAAAAAATGATTATTCAAAGGTTTAGAAATCAATTATAATTAATCATAATGTTCAGTTATTCATCATTTGATTAATTTGAGAAATTGATTTATATGATATCTTTCATGAAAATTATTGTTTGTAACATGAAAATTTGATTCAGATAAAATTATTTTGATATTTAATGTAATGAAAAAGAAGTGTTTTCATATTTTTAATAATGAAATTGAAATCCATGAAAATTAATGAATCAAGGAACAATATTAAAACCATAAAAATATCATTCTGATGAAAAATATTTCTCCACCTATAATTTTCATGATACAATAATAAATATAGTATACATAAATAAAATGAGATTATTGAAATAATTGAATGTAATAGAATTCCCCCATCAATTTTACTATACTTTTCCCCCATCACCCGCAATTATTCCACCTAGATTTTTCTATGAATATCCAACACTACCTGTATCATTGTATATGTTACCCAAAATTCTAGAATGGTCTTAATTTCCCTCCAATGTTATTATTTTATTTTCCACCAAATTGTAGACATAACATACCAACCTTTTCAATTATAACCATACATGATTTTCTTTATAACTTTAATCACAATTTTATCACCACCTTTGAAAACATTCAACAATTTTATCACGTATGGGTGTCACATGTTAATGATGGGATTATAAATATCTCACATATGACCTCTATATAGTCTCAATATTTTTTAATATTATTAATATCTCTGACATTAAATTCACAAAGAGACATATCTAGACACCATTTATAGATATATTATTCTCTATCTAATTCTCATGGATTGAAATTATTCAATACTATGAAATTACTAAACATCTCTCTTGGAATCAATGTCGGTCTCATATTCCCATTAGATTGAGCTTAGTCAACATCATCACTATTTGCATCAAGATTATTATACCAAAGACATATTATAATTTTTTAAACAAATATTGGAAGCATATGACATAGAACACAG
The DNA here is from genome assembly GCA_963277665.1 of Viscum album. Taxonomy (NCBI): domain Eukaryota; kingdom Viridiplantae; phylum Streptophyta; class Magnoliopsida; order Santalales; family Viscaceae; genus Viscum; species Viscum album. Next base: position 165,036,684 of record OY728129.1, on the reverse strand, counting down.
CTTCAATATATTTATCATACATAGTTTCAATATCCTATGTAACCTCAAAATCAGATAAAAATATATATACATTCCAATTCATTTATATAATTCAATTGAAATAATAATTGAAACATTTTCAATGGTGAAAATATATAATAGAAAACAACCAAATATACCCCTTCCACATATATATAAATAAAAAATGGATTATGAAATTGTAAAATACAACATTGAATGGGAACAAATCCATATTTATTTTAATGACATAGTTTTCTTGGTTTCTCTTGATCATTTTTCATACCACCAAAAATGTAATCTTATGATCTTGATTCATCATCCTCATTTAATGTGCTTCTGTTATGAGTATTTTATTTCTCAATGTAGTTCAATAAGGTCTTTGTATCTTCTTGTTTTATAATAAGAAAAATTTATTTCATGAATGGGGGTTCATCATAAATTTAGAGTTCAAGCTTTATTCCCAAAATTATGTTTGAAAATGATTTCTATTCTCAGACTAATCAGATTTTTTATAGATTATAAATTTGGTCTACCACCATTTCATCATATAGATTATATTTGATCACTTTTTTAATTAAAATATAGCATAAACAGTCTGGAGAACTTCTCAAGATTCTATTAACCTGACAAAGCTTAATGATAGACCAATCATAAAATTATGTGTCTCTAAAGATTCACTTTCTTCGTACAAAACATTCCACTGATAATCCTTGATTGATATACAAATCAAAATTTAATATCCCTAAATTACCTTATGAAAATCATCCAATATTATAGTATACTGGGACATAATGATGTATCTTATATGGATATCTATTTTCTAGACAGGATTCTAACAATTATCATATAGGACACTTTTTAGAAGTATTTTAGGAATCTAAAAATTTCTTATTGTATTACATTAATCTTATCGTGATAAAATTAGGAGAGTTGATGTATGAAAATTTTCATATTAGAGTTTCTACAATACATCATATGAAGAAATATTCCCAAACATCTTATAAGACATTTTAAACCCGGTAATTTGAAAATAAAATCCCCTTATAGAAATTTATAAAAATATATTATTGATGTAAAATAACAAGTACACAAAAAAAAAATACCACTAGAATAGTTAATAATGAACTCAGAAAAAACAAAATGTAAATTTATGTCATGTATTTTTATAAATCAAAAATTATAATTATATTGGTTTCTATTAAAATGTATTCAATTAAATAACTAGAAATTAAATTATTGTTAATCCAAAAACTGAATCATAAAATTATTTCATAAATAAATTTATATATTATAAAAACTATAACAATATTTGAACCTAAAAAATAAGATATTAATTCTAAGGTTAAAATTAATCATTTATATATCACAAATTTAAAAAATAAATAAATAAATTTATTATTTATTATTTCTTCGTTGGATCACTAATTATTAAATATTAAAAATTATAGGGGTATTAATCTTTAAAATAACGTCTATAATTAATGAAATTAGTTTTTGTAACATGTGTCAAATAGATCCATATTACAAGGTTCTATAGAAATATATGACACATTATTTTTTATAATAATCATTTTAGGGGATCGTTTTTAGAGATAATTATGTATCCTTGAGTATTAGGTAGTTTTTAAAATAATGTACAAAATATCCATTAGATATAAAATTCAATGGTTTTGTTAGTTTATGGGGTTTCCAAATTATTTAAAAATTATAAACCAAAATTGTCATGGAAATGTATTTAATGAGATAATTTCACTAATATTACATAATTGAGATGATAAAATCTATGGGGATTCATATTAGAATTTAAAAATATTAATTACAATTAATGATAATTTAACGATTCAATATTGAGAAGAAGAATATAATTTCTCTCAAATGGGTGTGAAAGGATGAATATTTATAGTTCAACATTGATTATAAATATTTTATGTTATTAAATGTGTGGTCAAATTTTAGATATATTTTTTATAGGATCCGAATCATTTTCCTTATCCTTTATGGAAACACCTAGAAATCAATTCTTCTTACTCAATATGATCTAATTTATTTCTATAACTCGGTGGGTTTGTATAATTCCAAGAGTGAGCTATAACTATTGTTTATAGGTTGATCTATTCCAATTTTACTACTTATTTAATAATGATTAATTATTATTCCTCTTTTAATAGTTGCATTATTAGAGTGGAAATTATATGTTTTATATACTTTTAATATAAAAATAACATAGACCAAAAGACTATGGTTGATCGATATAAAAATGTTTATGCATTTTTTTTGTTTTCTTGTTTCATTAAGTTATGAAGAATATTATATATTTGAGTAGATGGGACGATAAAAATTCCCAAAAGGTATTTCATGTTTATAAATTATCATAGAATTACCCTTGATTAAACCATCAGTAATTATGGAACACCCCATTACATTACAATTCATGTCGCTTCAACATAAATGCCATAACTTACTCCATTATAGAGGTTATTCTCATATCCATTATGAATAATGAAGAGTTATATAGGATAATATTAATGTTATTTATAATGTTAAAATTTCCCAATAGTAGTTTTTAATTAACCATGGTAGGAACATTCCTTATTCTTTAATACATAAAATAAGTGTCTCCAAAACCCATACATATGCATTAAAAGGAAACAAAATCAAATGTGGTATTTAGAATCATATTTTACTTATTCATATTTGTAGTTGAAATTTCATTAATTTTTTATTCAAAAAATTCAATACTAAATACTTTACAAGATAATGAATATTTTTCTAAACATTACATTTTATTTTTTGTTTAACAGAAGGCTGATGGTGTAAAGTTTCATACATAATTAATATAAAACAATGTAAAACATAATAGAGTGACATTAACATCAATAAATTCCAAAAAAAAACATAACTCTCATTTTTAAACTAATAAATTTATCAGAAAAAAATTTAAACAAAAATTTTAAAACCAACAAATAATATTTTGATACACGGTACCAATTATTATTGAAATTATTTCATGGAAAATTAATTATAAAAAATTAATAAGGTATTAAAGAAGAAAATTTAACATATAACATTTAATATTAAATAGATTTTGTTTTATGGGTTTTAGAATAACTATGAATGTCAACTCCCAATAATGTATTATATAACTCTATACAAGTTAGAAAACCCTACCAATGAAGTAGCCATAAGCAGTCCTCTCTTATACTAGATCAACATTATAAAACACTCAAATTCCTCAAAATAAATTCCAAAATGATTACAACAATATGGGGATTGATTCAATGAATGAGAAGGGTGTCATAACCAGTCCCCTCTTCCATCTCTTGACTCCCACTATGAATATTTAAGAGTTAAATAGGACAATACTAAAGTTATTTATTAAGTTATAGTTTCCCAACAATTGTTTTTTAGTAACCATTGTAGGAACATTTTTTATTCTTTAATACGTATAAGAAGTGTCTCCAAAACCCATACAGATGTTTTAAAATGATACAACATCGAATGTGGTACTGAGAATCATATTTTACTTATTCATATTTGTAGTTGAATTTTCATTTATTTTTTATTCTAATGATCCATTACTAAATTGTTTACAATATTTTCAATATTGTTCTCAACATTAAATTCTATTTTTTGTTAAACATATAGACGATGGTTTAAATTTTTATACCTAAATAATATAAAACAATGTAAAACATAATAGAGTGAAATTAACATCAATAATTTCAAAAAGATTCATAACCCTCACACATAAACTAAACAATTTATCATAAAAAATTTAAACCATAATTTTATAACCAAAGAATAATATTTTGAAACACGTTACCAATTATTAATTATATTATTTCATGGAATATTAAATTTAAAATATGAATAAGGTATTAAAGAAGAAAAATTAAATTATAAAATTTATTAATAAATAGAATTTGTTTCATGGGTTTTATAATGACAATGAATGTTGATTCCCAATAATGGATTATGTAACTATATACAAGTTAAAAAACCCTACCAATGAACTATCCATAACTAGTCCTCTCTTGTACTGGAACAACATTATAAAACACTCAAATTACTCAAAATTAATTCCAAAATGATTAAACATATATGGGATTGATTCAATTAATGTGAATGGTGTCTGGATTTAATAAAATCAATATTAAATTAATTTTTTATGATAAATCAACTATAAATTTCATAAACAAAAATATGAAAAAATATACAAACCCATTTAACCAATACTGAATTGATTCAATGAATGTGAAGGGTGTCAAGAAGAATTTTGTTATATTAAAAATTATACAACATAACCAAACATGAAGTAAAATTGAATGAAACATAATATGAATTTGAGATAATTTTATTGAATGTATTATCTATATTATTTCATGAATAAATCATGTAATAAAACTTTGTATCATGGGATTACAAGGATGATAAAATCGATACAAATTTGGAGTCATGGAGGGAATCTCAATTTTCTTCAAAAGAATGGTGTTAAGGGGGAAATAAATGGAAATAAATGGGAATTTAATGAAAAGGTCTAACTAACCTTTAATAATCCATTTATAATAGATATTGAGTGACTATTGAAGTTCTACCGAATACATGGTGGAACCTCATAGGTAACCATAACATTACATCATTGATTGGTACCTAGTGTACTCCCATGGGATAATTAGTGCCAAAGAAAATCTTAAGACAATGTGTAATACTAACCCAAATCTTCCCAATATCTGTGAACTGATACTCTAACCTCAAATAAACAATATATAATCTAACAATAAATTTAAAACATTATATACCACTACCAAATAAAAAAATGAAAAATACCATATACTAAAAAATATAAAATCCACCCTCCAATTAATAACATGTATTCTATAGAAAATATGTCCATTTTCATTATCAATACTATATAAAAACCTGGTATTATGTATTTAATATATAGAGAATGGGTTATCCATTGGGTAAAGGTGTCATTAACCCCTCAATCCTTATTAGAAACATGCAACAAATTTTATAGAGGGACAATATGCATCCACATTTTAGGGTGATAATTATCAACCTATATTTTCTAGTGTTGTACTATTATATTGATTGTGGATCCATTTTACATTTTGTTTTTTCCTCAACAACAAATATTAATATCTTCATGAGGTATGGGTTTCCCACTATAGTGATACTGAGGTAGAATAGGAGTTTGTAGGTTTTTGTAGTTTTGATGATGATTTGTCTGAATGGTTTAGGTATTTTGTTATATAATTAATTTATTGTTGTGTTTGATATATAGAATATAACTATGTTGTCGAAGTTTTAATTTTTTGATTCACTAATATTTTTGGTATATAATTTTCATATGTGATATTTATTTCATAGATCTATGTTTTGAGGACTGTGTTCCTTTTCCATCATTGGTTTTGCGGACATTAAGGAATATCTAGTTGTATTTATATTCTCCATTTAGTTTCTCCGAGTCTTGATTTTATGAGATTATCATTTTTTTAACTACTTTTAAATTTTCTAGGATTCTTATTAATGTTTTAATAGTATCTAACATATGGTACATGTGAAAATATATATTCTTATTGTGTATAAATTCCAATATTTTGACGTGATAATGGTGAATGTGGAGATGGTGGTTCCTGTTGCGTTGGAACCAAGTATCATACAAAATTATATATTGTATATGACTACTACTAATATTATACTCGAAATATTTATTGTACTATAAAGGAATTTTTTTCAATGACATGTTAGTTGGTCTGGATGATATTATATACGATATTTTTATTTTTTGGGATTAACATATATATGATTAAAATTATTTTGTTATGAATTTTAGATTTATTTTATATAGTTCAATTGATTTTATATTCTATTAATATTTTTCGTAATTATTATGTATATGAGATGCATTTATTATACATTCATATATACTATGGCTTCCAATGAACATTATTCTTAATTGGTACTACTTGATAACTTTTGTCGTATTGGTTGGAAGATTATGGTTGCTGAATTAGCATACCCTGATCCCATGTTGTTTGAGTTGTTCTTTAAATCTTTTACCTTGATTGAGGTCATAATGATAAATTTTAGAGTAGGATTTATTTTGAGTATTAGATTTGGAATTTATTGTAGTGATTCTAATGGATTAATTAACTTGGTTTATAGTTTTGGGAACCAATGGTAGGTGTAAAAACAGACAAATATATTTCACAGGACCCTAATAATATATTAGTCAACCCAAAACATGATTTAATCCTTTCCAAGGTACAAGAATGTTATTATATGAATAACGATTTAAAAAATCATGAATTTTGTTATGATTCATGTATCAGGTCACCCAATTGTTTCCTAGTAATCAGGTGTTTCATAATTCCAAATTTTTTATTACACTCAAACATAGAATCCTAAAATTTAATGTATAAATTATGATGAGCCCCTGGTAGTTTATTAAATATTAATATTGATTACATAAGAAGTGGGGCCTATATATAAAGAGGGATTATGAAGTATAATGTTTTATGAGAAGATGGACTTTCCCTCACAATTTGTTCTTAGTGAAAATATACTTATAGATTGACTGTAATTCATCAATAGTCCATTTATGGAAACCTTTTTTCGAAATGGATATATGTGTTCCTGTTCAATGTTCATGATTGGATCGTGAGGACTTCCAAATAATATTTTTGTAGTGGATTGTTTATAGTATTTGAATTGTGTTTTACATCTCGTTTGGACACTCACTAACAATAAAGTGCTACTATTACTATATTTATCTATTATTATTAATTGTTCAATTGGTTGAATTTTACCTGAACTTTTTATTGTATTACCCATTCAATGAAAGAATTTGATATGTTTTAAGTGGTTTTGTATCAATTATTCTAATTATGTATTTTTTTTGAATGGATCTAGACCCTCCTAAAGGAAGTATGAATGTGCCCCAATGAATGTCATGGTTTACATATGAGGTATATCATAGAAATGATTTGAAATATAATCTATTGAAATTGAATAGGTTTTGTCAGTTATCTAGAGTAATATTTGAGGGGGGGTTTTCCATAATGAAATCCCTTATCATTTTCTAATACTGGGAGTGGGTATTGTAAGTAGATAATTTTCTTATTCTATATTTATCCTAGGTTTTCAAAAGAATATAATTTCTTATGTTGGTCTATATTAGATAAATCACTCAACCTCCTTTTTTTAGACAACATCATGTGTTGGTTCCATCTTTCTAATGGTTTGGTGGATTTTTATAAAGTATTTTTGAAAGAGGATTTAGTGATTGTGGAACATCTTGAGATGAGTGACTCATGGGGAATAACATCCCCTATCTCTGATATATATTCATCATATGTTGCCTATTAAATATCTTGTTGTGGTTAGAGGTATGTAGTGAATGGATCAAAACATGTGATGTTCGATAGAATTTTTATTATGATTATGTCTTATCTATTTACAGTCACTATTTTTTATAAAATCATTCCTCATTCCATACTTTGTGAGTTTTTTTCTGGATTGGTAAATTCTTGGGGATATCATAGATAAAAACCCTCAGTTATAGACTTCTATTAGTGGCAGTTAACCCATTTAACTTTTTGGTGGTTAATTTGAGTTTAATCTCTAGTTAATTAGATTCATTAATCATATCTAGTCATGTTGGGAAAGGATATAATAACATTTAAAAAATCATAGATAATATGGTTATTGATTTTTGTTGGGATACATGCATTTGAAAATAAATGTCACAATCCACATTCAATAGTGGGTGGAACCCTCCAAAATAATGTATAAGGGACTTTATTGTATATAAATTATCATATGTCTTTCTTCTGGGGAAATAAAAATATCTAATATTATTTATTGTATAGCCAATTTAAACGTATGTGGATAACAGTGTATCTCATATACATATTGATGAAAATTTTCAATATGATCAATATGATGCTTTTAAATATTAGAAATGAGAAAAGTATTTTTTTAGACAAAATCAGGACTTTATAGAAATAAATTTAGATTTTTCTGAACTATGTTATATATGAAGAATTCATTAATTTAAATGAGCATTTAAAAATCCTAATGCTTCCACTAGGATTGAGGAAGGTTCCTCTGAGTTTATGGATGAATCTCATGTCAAACCAATGTATTAATTTTTTTACCAAAATAATTTAGAATTATGTATCTTATATAATGATATGAGTATTTTTTATATGGTTATAATAAGAAGTTATTTTATAAAATTTTTATGATTTATATTTCTTAACTATGTTGATAAATTTAATTATTTATACTCTTGGGAATTGTTTCTATTTGAAGATCATTTGTTTTCCATTAATAATATTGTTGTCAAATATAATTAATTTTCCACATCAATTATCATTGAAAATTTCTTTAGAATGTAATGTATTTATTCATCAATCATGAATTATATGTTATTAACAAGATAAATAAATTTTTTTGGGAATTTAAACCCACCATTAACCACTATTATACTATAATTTCATCATTATCCGTCATATAATGAATCGTTCATGGTTATGTGATGCATCAATGATGGATGATTAGTGTAATAAGATTACAAAAGGAATTGAGTGAACAAAAAAAATACATCAAATTTAAAATTTTGGATTCAATGTGGGTAATTAGTAGAAAAGTTCAGAACTAAAAAATAGTGAATTTCATAAATAGATATCTAGTGAGGTAAAATAGAGACCTTAACTGGAGATGAGCTTGATTGGAATTAAATTCATGATGAGAGGTGAATCCAATTGTGGTGATCATTTAATAAAACATGGAGGGAAATTATTTTTAGATATATAGAACAAAAAATCATGGAATGTTGTTATTTGGGACACACATTAAGATATTCCCATTATATAGTGGTACTGTATTTTTATTTTTGTTAATATCACTCAGGGTGTGATCTCGAGTCACGCGTCAGGTGTTTAATAACTATGTGCCTCAATTTATTACTATGTATATTATAGAATACCCAATTATACCCACCATTATGTTTAAAAATATACACATAGTGTATCTCCAAGTCCAAAAGGTGGTATAACTAAATATACAAAGTGGAGTCATCCATTTCCTCTACATGATGTGTAGATAGAGTACATGACATGTTCCTAAGACATATGTTGATAATTTTTGCAACTATACAAGCCTGATATGTTTATAAATTTCCAATGTTTTTAATTTCCTCATTTCTATGATTTATTAAGAAAGTTGAAACAATATTTCTAATTGATGATGTTCAATCAGAAATTATAAAATATTCTTGGGGTTTCACATTAGTCGATAATATTAAAGATTGTTCCCATTAGACCCTTTTTCTAAAAAAATATTACAAACTCAGAGACACTAATTTATATATATTATATTTTCATACATCCTTTATAATAATTATAATATATAAACTCATGAAATTGATTATATGAAATGTGAAATTTAAAAGGATGCAACACCATGGGAGTTATAAAATTACTCATTAATACACTTAGTTCACCAATATATAATTTTAAGTAATATAAGAAGACATTATGATCACGTTCACAATAAATCGAGTCATTTGAATCCTATTAATAGATCCAATAGTATTTTTGATGTTTGGATCAATATCATAATGGGTTTCCTTTATATCCTTGGGATGGGAAATAGAACCCACAATGATTCAACCCACACAAAAGGACACAACATGTCTTTTAGATATTTCATCATCAAAATCATAGTGTTTTTTATGTTTCTTCATTAATTACAAATTCTATGTATTCTAATTCCATATAGAGTAAATAATTTAGGTAGAGGTACCTAAAATTATTTATTCCAGGACAAAAGCATTAGTTTCCAAATTACGTTCATCGTGTCTATTTGTAACTAGAAATTGGAATGTATTATTTGTTTTTATTCCTAATAGGATGAATACATATATATATCATGTCTGTTGTTAAATAAATACAAATGTAATATATGTAGTTGTGGACCACACTAGTTAGAGAGTCATATATACGTGTCCACCTACTATCCTTTGGTCACTTGATGCGAAAGATAGACTAGAAATGGTAGGCGATTACAAAATGTATGAGCACCATAAATGGATGTAAAACATCTATCTATTTGTATACAGAAGAGGGATAAATACAAAAAAAATTATAATGATTACACCTATTATAAGGAACAAAAATTATATTGGTGTATTTCGATTGAACCTCAAGGGGGAATCCTATACATCATAGCTAATAGGGATGAATCATATAGTTTGAGTATCATAATTCACTGGAATTTGTTTGGAAAATTACATTTAGTTAAACATATTTCTGTATGGATTCAATGACAGTAATGTAGAGAAAATGTGATATTATGTGAAGATTGGGGATTGGGTTGCCCATTTTTATTTATTATATCATACGATATAGGTTTTGTTGGGTTTTGGGGTAACAATGTATTAAAGGCACATATGTAGATGTACCACTAAGTCAAATAATGTATAACATCACCAATGAAAACATAAATGTGGATAACACTTAGTAGGAGTCTCTTATATAGATACACATCTTATTGCGTGGATGAAAAGAAACCATTATATTTTAGGTATAATAAGACTATTAATGCGGTGAAACAAGGATGAGAATCATGGACCAACATGGGTCAATTTCAAAATGTTTTATGTTATATATTGGAAGAACGATTATATAATTAACCTAATCAGGTTTTTCAGGGTTTTGTGGAGGTGGTGATGGAGTCTAGGAAATAGGGGATAAGCCTTTAGAGAATATAATTCCTAGACAGGTGACCTCTAAAAATGGGTAACCAAAGTAGGGGGCCTGAGCAAATTGACCACCCATATAAGGGACCCTAATAAATTTGTCACATAGGTAGTGGACATGGGAAATGTGTATCCAATTTATGGGATGACTTTTTGAACTGATTATTTGTCTGTGGTGGCCTTATAAAAGTTTCATTTTGCTACGGAAGGCCTAGGATATGTGGGATGAGGGAACTATCGTCTTTGGATTGTTTGGGAAAAATATATCTCGCATATCGAACCTCATAAAAGTTTCACCATGATACATGATATAAAATTCGGTATTTGGTATCATAGTTCAATGATAACTCATGTTTTTAGACCTTAATTCATTTGGAAATTAGGTGTTCAGATTCCTAGGTTGTATCTCCTTTTAATAGGGCATGAGATCACACATTCAACCCCACTTGTCTCTATGTTTTTTCATTAAAATATCCTTAATGTGGGTTATTTGGATGACATGGGTGTATATGTGGATTCTCTATGCACTTAGGTAATATGAATCTTGATTCTTTTTCAATATGAGAGGAAACTATGCCCAATTATATGCAACCCATGACCAGGGTGACCAACAATGGAGATAACCATTTTAGTATCCTGGCAATGTTTATGGAAGTTGATATGTATTCTTATATATATATATGGGCATGTTCTCTTGGTAAGGAATGAAATGAATGGATCCTAAGGAAGGGCACACCCATATGTCTAGGACTTGGCATGAAACATCGAGGAATATGACACTATGGTATATGAATTATGGTGGATGTTATATGTAATGTGAGTCGTAGTGAATATGGATCTAGTAACACATAGACATGGTTATTTGTGTGGACTATAAATAAACTAAATAAATAATGTATGAATTAAAAAAATATTTAATCACGATGTTTTTTTGATAAATATTAATTCAAATCGAATCCCCTAAAATTAAATACACATACATGTATATTCTATCACCATTACATGACAATTTAATGTATATATATTTTCCACACGAGCCACAAAAATTGTTTTTAGTGATTTTAATAACCATTACATAGCAATAGCTAAAATACATAGACTAATCTATATGGGAAATACTCCTAACCAAATCACCAGATTGAGATACATTTTGGAAAGCCAGAAAACCATTTGTGTGAACATTCATGTGACACTTGGTGATCCCATTTTTTCTTTTTTCAATGGAATGGATATTTTTTCCCACAATATTATTGATTTATCACAGTGAGTTCGGTAATATGGATTCCATTTTATAGTTCATGGACCTCATTTATCATTGTAACCACCCTCACTATAAGCCCCTTGGGATATATCATGTTGGTTAATTCAATTTGTGATGGACCATAGTAGATTTTTCCAAAGTACTATCATGGCCTACTTAAAATGTAACTTATAACACATTCCTTGTACTAGATGTTTTTATTGTTATTAATATCATGTCCCCATAAATTATATAATTATACATGTAAATATTAAATTCTAATTTTTTTCCATGTATAACTTTTATTTTGTTAATAAACAACTATAAGGATATTTGTTTGGGTCCTTCAACCATATATGTAGATTTTTTTATCTTATGGGATGTTAAATAGATGATTTATTTAGGTAAGGAGTTGTTAACTACATCACCTGATAAATTAGAAACCATGGTTTCTAGTATAAATCCCTTTCTGTGTATTTTAAGGATACAATGTATAAGGGGGAAAATTGGGAGAGTTTTTTAATATTTAATAATGATTTGGGGATAGAATGATAGATACATAAGTTATACATGGTTCAACCAAACTGTGCAGAAATTCTAATAGAAACTATGTGAAAGAGTAGTTTTGAGGAATATAGCATCAGCTCGGTGTGTTCATGGTTAGGGAGGTCATGTGAGGAGGTAATTAAATGGAATACTAAGAAATTTCCTATTGATAGGTTATGTAATAGTTTGTCTAACCATTAAATCTTACCACATGCATGGTTTAAATGATATCCTATAAAAGTTGAACTCACTCAGTTTTGCCTCTTAGTTTCTCATCTTTCCTCCTCAGCAATTATAACTCAGGATATATCTTCCTTGAAGGTATAAGAGCCTCTCACAAGCAAACTGGAGTAAGTCAAAAGGCTTCCCTTGGTGATTCAAACCTGGATTCTTGAGGTATGTGATTGTTCATCATCATTCTTGAACGGTTACTTACATCTACATAGATCTACTTCACCTATATTCATGGTTTCTCAGATATACACCTGTAATGGGAATGTGAAAGATAGTTGAATCCATATAAGTTTATATTTGGGATTTTTTGTTATTGGAGAAGGGATATAAGGCCTTTTTTGGAGAATCGACCAGGTTACTAGAACATTTCTTTGTCCATTTCACTTGTAGTCATAACCAGTGGGGTATGTGGATTCTATCTCAAACCAAAATTATAACTGATGAATATTCCTTCAGATTGAATATTTTTTTTGTTTATTTGGTTTTGATTTGGCTATTTATAAATATAAGGACCTATAATTAACCATTATATATTCTTGAATTAAAATGGATAATTCTCATTCAGGATCTTTTCAGGTTTAGATTTTTAATGAATCATATCATAAAATTAACATAACAACATGAATATGACACGTAGTCAATTCTACTTAGTATCCTGTTTTTTTCATAAAATAAAAAAATAAAAAAACGGTCATGTATAGTTCCATGTTTTTAGACAACAAGACTTTTCCTCGATCCCATCCTTGACCCCATTCATCTTCAATCCCTATGAAAAACATTCCAAAACATGGGATGATCATAAAAATCCCAGTAAGGGTTATAAAATTAGAAAGAAATATTTAGTCCATAAATACATAAAAAACATAAACTCTTTTACTTATCCCATGAAAACATCATATTTATGAATAATACATATTAATCACAAATCATAAAAGTTTTTATGGCCTCCATATCATACTTACATAGTATCACAGCTACAAAGGGATTTACGTTGGAATACCCATCTCAGTATATTCCATAAATCTCTTAGGAGACAAATTCACGTTTACCTCCATCGCATTAACCAATGCATTGGAGAGCTATTTCGGGCTCACTCGCCCTCGGGTTATCACAGATCCACCCATATATGTATACAATGCCCAAGAACAATATCATATTCATAACACAATAAACAAACATAATAGAAAGATTTTATAGATGATTAAAATATATTGACATAAAAATCCATTATAAAAACCATTTTCAATAACAAAATACATAAAAAAATATGGTTTTTATATTATTTTTTAAAAAACACAGTACTTCTTGTTAAGGAAGCCAAAGAGTAAATAATACTTGCGGTGGTGGAAAAAGGTCACTATCACCGCATACGTTAAAAAACATTCCTTTTTTCCTTTAGTAAAATTCTTTATAAAAAAATATTCCCTTTGAATTAAATGAAAAGTAAATGTGGTTTATACACTTTACAAAAAATGTCGTCTATAAAAAAAATATTCCTTGATGAATGGAGATTGAGATGATGTACATAACCCCATGTCTAACTTGACCCGTTCATTGTTTAATCTCTTGAATAACAAACTAAAGATAATTTATACTTGATGATGAACCTTTTTCATGTTTATTATTGCTTTTATATCAGTTATTACCAGGTTATATTCATTATGTAATCATTTATGTTAATAATGGATGTTTTGTCTATATTTGGAACATGAGTTAAAAATAAACAACATATTATTACATGTTTTCCATGTGGTAAATGTTTAATTATCTCTAGAATAATATTCATGATTTATATATCATAAAAATCATCTTTATCCTGTATATATATGTATTTATAACAATACATAACATTTTGGTGATTAGAAATGCAACACACCATTCATGGAGATGATAAGTCGTACGTAAACATTAATGCTACTTTCATTTATATTTCATAAATTAATTTAATTAAAATTTAATGATAGATTGGTATATTATAATTATAGTATAATAACATATATAATATCACTAAAACAATCCTTTATATGTCCTACATATGGAATTAACGAGTCATATCACTTTGAGGGGGCAGTAGTCCACACATCCTTAAATGTAATTATCGTGTTTACCCATTATGGAAACCATAAAGGTAGGATATAAATATAAAATACCAAAGCATAAAGAAAAAATAAACATAAATTATATCATATATAAATATAGATCCATCTTAATGGCCACCATGAGTGGTGGTAGAAGATAATTGATCAATCATCAGTTCGTGAGGCGTTAGTTTTTCATTCATAGAAACAGTAGGTTATTCACCCATTAGATGGAGATGTGTGTATGTGTAGATAGAATAATTATAATAAAAACATCCTACTATATTTAGGATACTTTTTCTGTTATAAATTAAAAGAATAAAAAAAATTTAGGGGTTGGATAAGTAAAATAAAAGAAAAGAAGTTATGAGGTTCTTTTATCTTTAATTTGGGAAACTCCCTTTGATTTGAACCAAAAGAACATCTTGAAGTTCTTCATTCCAAATGTAATGATTCTAGGAGTAGTGGACTGATTATGAAAGCTTATTTGGTCAGGGGTTTCATGAGCCATGGGGATTGAGAGCTGTGAGGAATTGGTTATACGTGAGCGCTTTTTATAAGGGCGAGGAGGGTTTTTTAAGGTAAATATGAAATATATTATTTTATTATATAAAGATATTAGGTTTATAAAGGTCCAAAACAAATTAAAGATGAATATAAGTTGACTAATGGCCGATATAAAATCATCCATTAAGAATTTGACTTGATTTTGATTTTTGTTAATATTTATAATCTTATTTATACAAATCATTTATTAATGAGGTAAATACTGCATCATTATTGTTTCATAAATAATTTAATTTATTTGATGTCTAAACATAATAAAAAAATAACATGATATAGAAAATATTTTTATATTTAAAATGAATATTTATAGTTAAACTAATAATTTATAAAACCCCTTGCAAAAATTAAAATACTCAAATATATTTTTTTTTTCATTTTTTCCTTTATTTTATGTTATTTAATATAAAATGTTATTATCACACACAAGTTGCCCAATGGGGTCCCCAAATAGACCCAAAGATGAACATGGTCATTAATGACTCAACCAATAAGGTTATGACATGTGTTAAGTAATTTTTTACTCTTATAATATTAATTTTACCTTGAATTATCCTATTTTTCATTAAATCAGGTAAACAAAAGTCAAAAATTGTGATTCACCAAAAATTATTTTCATCTTATTGAACCACATTTTACTTAATAATAAAAACCATGTATTTCAGAATTTCTAAATTCAATCCACTTATGTTCTAATGATTCATTTCAATGAAAAAGTCAGTTTTTTAACTACGACTTAGTGGATTCACTATTCATCAAAAATTGATGTTTTTCAAAAAAATACAGAAAATTTAGCCTAACCATTATTTTATATTTGGAATTTAAAATTGATGTATATTTTACCAAATTTAGAAAATAAAAGTCTCATTAATTAATTTAATATTATTTTCTGTTGTAAAAAAAATAATGTGTTTTTAAGAAAGAATAACTATACAAAGATTCATACTAGTTTATATCAAATTTCAAAGAAAAATCCATTACAATAATCAAAATTTGATTAAATGGTAAAATTATATTATAATTACCCATTAAAACCAATTAAAAAGATAATATAACCTGATAAATAAATTTTATTAAAAAGCACTTTTGAATTAAAATACAATATTTTCACTGTTTTTTAAAAAATGAACATTATCAGAAAAATAACAAAAATTTACCCAATGTAAATTTTAATGTCCCAAATCAAAATTGGAAATTTATTTTGTCAAATAGAACATATAAAAATTAACAATACTATATTTAAGATGGGTTCCCCATCATATGGCGGTAAATCAACCTTTTACTGAATATTAGAGTATTTAGGATCTAAATTAAATTCATTTATATTTTAAGACTCTAAAATTTATTGGATAAAAGTAAAAACATTTAAAAAAAATTTATATTAATATATAGTTTATTCTATTATTTCCCACTAATATAATGGTTAGGCATTAACTACCATCTAAAATAATAATATTATATTATAAGTGTGCAACGTATGATTTCAAAGAAATATTTTGTTGTGTATCAGGTACTCTATTGAACAGAGCAACCCACTTAAAGTAAAATTAATATGTAATTAAAAAATATTAATAAATATGAAAATTTCATATTTCATTATTTACCTGGGTTGTTATATAATTCACCTCTTTTAGAAATTTCATCCTCCAAATTTTATTCACTTTTCTAATAAATGGGGGTATTTATCCCTAATAGCATTTTCAGATGCCCACGTTGCCTCATCAACCATTTGGTTTTTCCACAAAACTTTTACCTTGTTAATTACATTATTCCAAAATACATTCAATCTATAGTCAATAATTTGTACTGGTTGTTCCTTATAAGAGAGATTCTCATCCAACTGAACTACCTCTGGGATTAAAACATGAGATGGATCTGGAATATACTTTCTCAACATTGAATAATGAAAAACATTTTCTACCTGGGATAAACATCAATGTAAAGCCGTAATGTATGAAACTGATCCAACATTCATCGGGATTTTATAAGGTCAAATGAAACTCGGACTCCACATTCCCTTCTTCCATAAACACTTCACATGTTTCCATTGAGAAACTTCGAGAAATACATGATCACCAACCTCAAAAGATTAATCCTTCCTCTGTTTATCTGCACAACTTTTCTGCTTGCTATGAGCTATTCTCATGTTCATCTTAATCAACTGATCTTTATCTACCATCTCTTTACCAATTATAGTCCCATCGGGTTCTTTTCACCAATATCATCCCTAAAAGATGGAGTTCGACAACTCTTTCCTTATAATTCCTCAAATGGAGCAATTTTTATACTGGATAGAAAATTGATATTATAAAAAATTTAAATCAAAGAAAGATGTTGGTCCCAAATTCCTTGGTAATCTAGTGAACAAGCACGTAGCATATTTTCCAGGGTCTAAATTGTTTGTTCTGACTTCCTATCTGATTGAAGATGAAAAGATATACTAAAATTTAATTTAGTACGCAATGTTTTCTAAAGGACATTCCAAAAGATATAAAGAAACCAAGATTTAAGTTCAGATACAATAGATAGGGTAACTCTATTCAACCTATAAATCTCTTTAACATACAATAGAGAAAGTTCATTTAGGGGAAAATTATCTCAAATAGGAAAGAAATTAGCAGATATTATCAACCGATCAACAATAACCTAGATTGAATTATTAATTTGATATGTCTTTGTTAATCCTAGAACTATTTCCATAGATATATTCTCCCATTTCTACTCTAGCACTTATAAATACTAATGAATCCATTTTGGTAATTGTTCATCTTTTTTAACCTGCTGACAAGTCAAACACATCATAGTAAAGTCAACAATATCTCTTTTCAATCCACCTAACCAGTAATACTCCTAAATATATATGTACATTTTAGTAAATCCAGGACGAACATAAAATAGGGAACTATGAGCTTCACATAAAAACTCATTATTCAACTTTGAATCACAAGGAACAGATAATCTTTTTCCAAAACTCAAAAAACAATCAATATAAATGTTAAAATCAGGATACTTACCCATTTAAACCATCTCCACCTTTTTCTGTAACTCACTAACTTCTTTCTGTGCTTTCTTTATTGTGAGTGATATAGACGATTTCACTGACACCTGAATAAAAAGGAAAATAAATATCTGCACCAACAACTTCTATGCCAATGTTCATCAAATCAAAAACCATAAGATCTCGTTCCAAATGTATCAGGGTTAATTAAGCATTAATTTATTGACTCAATGTATCAGCTGCTTTATTTTCCATTCCATGATGGTAAAGGATCGTGCAATCATAATACATGATTAATTCCAACCATCTACTTTGTCTCATGTTAAATTATTTTTTAGTGAATATATACTTTAATATTCTTTTTGTTAGTATATATTTCAAATTTTACTCCATAAAAATGAGACCTCCAATTTTTTATAGAAAAAACAACAACAACTAATTTCAAATCATGTTTAGGGTAATTTAACTCAAGAGTTTTCAACTGACATGAAGCATAGGAAATTACTAGATCATTCTGCATAGGGAAACAACCATTTCCATTCAATAGAGCATCATTGTAGATAACAAACTCACCATTTCACAAAGGCAGTGCCAAAACTGGAGCATTCACGAGTCTTATTTTGAATTCTTGAAAAAATAATAACATTCATTTATCCAAAGGAACATAACACCTTTTTGAGTTAACATAGTCAATGGACTAGATAACGATGCAAAATTCTCCACAAATCACCAGTAATAACCTTCTAAACTAAGAAAATTACAGATCTATTTTATATTTGTGAGTCTTTTCCATTCTTCAACAACTTTTGTTCTAGTAGGATCAAGAGTTATTCCATTTATTGAAACAATGTGACAAATGAATGAAATTTATTATAACCAAAACTCACACTTGATGAATTCCCCAAACAGTTTATTTTCTTTTATAGTTCGAATGAAAAACGTTAAATGAATTTAATGTTCATATTTTCTTTTAGAACAAAACAAAATAACATCAATGAACACAACCACATTCTAATCCATGAACTCACAAAAAATTCTATTCATAATATCCATGAATACAGAAGGTGCGTTGGTTAAACCAAAAATCATAACTACAAATTCATAAGGCAAATATCTAGTATGAATTGCGGTCTTTGGAATTTCTACTTCCTTTACTTTCAACTGATGGTACCCCGACCTCAACTCAATCTTTGAAAAATACTGACCTCCTTGCATTTGATCAAATAAATCATCAATATGAGGCAAAGGATACATGTTCTTAACAGTGATGGTATTCAATGCTCTATAATCAATGAAAAGACTCATTTAACCATCATTATTATTAAAAAATAACATAGATGAACCCCTTGGGTGTGTACTAGGTCAAATTAATCTTTTATCTAATAACTCCAGAAAATGTTTCTTTAACTCTAAAAGTCCAATTTGCATCATTCGATAAGTGTGTTTTGCAGTTATATTATAATTGGGAACTAAGTCAACAATTAATTCCACACCCTGATCAGGAATAATACCAGAACACTCATTAGGAAAAATATCAAGGTACTCATTTAACACTTTTTAATCATTAATCTCAACACTTACATTATTTTAAAAAATATGAGCAAGGTAACATTCGTTTCCGTCTTGTACTAGTTTCTCAACTTCCTGATATGTTATCAAATCAAGGGTTCATTCTTGTATACAAACTCAAAATTTTTCTGAAAAGAAACATCACTATCTCTACAATCAATCATACCATGATAAACAAAAATCCATCCATACCCAAAATAAAATCAAACACTACTAGAGGAAAAACAATAAGGTTTTCATGTATATTCTTTCAACACAAAAAGAAAAAATTATTCATATAATTTTTTTTGTCTCAACATTTCCCCTGGTGTTTTTACTATATGTACATGATTTATATCATGAAATGGAATTCCCAATTTACTAGAAAACTTCTAAAAAATGAACAAATGTGTATAACCTGAATCAAAAGACACATTTGTATAATCTGAACAAACAAATAATATACTCGATACAACTTCTTTTGATGTCCCAACATATGTTGTAGTAGATGAAATATATTTCACCACCACTTTTTTATTTTAGTCTGACTTATTTCACTGAGTTGAGTTTTTCTATGGACTCTCTTTTGCATAATGACCCATTTCATTGCACTTAATACATTTTACTGGCACTAAATCAGATTTTGTCTTACCATTAACCAATTCTTTTTAAGTGCAATTTCTAGCCTTATGTCTCATTTTACCAAATCATAAACTGTTACTATAAATAAAATGACATTCCCTAACATGCTATTTACCACAATTCTCACAAACTGTAAACAGATGTTTTTTTCCATCAGACTTTTAAGAAGAGTTATTTCCTTTTAGCAGCCACCTCAAACTATTTTCCTGTTGTTTGTCAAAGAAAAACTGATCATAAAAAAACTCTATTTCCAACTTCAATGCATAATGAACAAGGTTTTCATAACGTTTGAACTCAGAAGACGCTAATAGCCTTTCAACACATTGACTATAATCCTGAGTAAAATTTTTGATTTTAATATCAAGGTTTCATATGATATTTGGAGTATACCTTTCCTGTCTAGTGAATTTTTCAGCATAAGAATCCACTGTGTCATCCACCTGCCTCAATTCTCAGAATTCATTTTCTATTCTAAGACAAACCACCATAGGAAAATATTTCTCAAGAATATTACCTTTGAATTCATCCCAATCGAGAGCATCAATCTCTTCACTATCACTGATATTTTTCACCGTCGACGAGAACGAATCAGATTCACCTTCAAATCGGTAATTAGTGAGACTAACCTTTTGATGTTCTGAACAACCCATGACATCAATAATAATTTTCAGATATTTAATCCACCCTTCTTCTAGCGTTGGGTCAGATGATCCTTTGGATGATGGGGGATCTTTCCTCCTGAAATGCTCCACTACTGACATGTTCTTCTGTGGAGGATCTGGATGATCCCGTACATGGATACCACAACCATTTATATTCTGAGTCATCTTTTCCATCCATGCAACGAACTGTTCAATACTGATTCTGACCATATTAGGTTGCTGATTTGGATGTTTGTCTTCCTCGTGATGTCGTCCCATCATAGCTACCATGTTTCCTCTATGGAAAACTATTTTGAACAAAGAAATGTCTTAGATGAAGCAACATGGTAATAAGTAAATGCTATATCATTTCAATATTAAAATAAAATAATTTATGGATGTTAATTTAACAATACCCTAACTCCTAAATTTATCTAAACCGACTTTTGATACCATATATAAGGAACAATAATTTAACATTACATATTCTTGAATTAAAATGGATAATTCACATTGAGGATCTTTTTAGGTTTAGAGTTTTAAATGAGTAGATCATAACATTTACAATACAAAATGAATATTACATAAAGTCAATTCTACTCAATAGATTTTTTAATAAAATAAAAACCTTTAAAAAAAGAGTCATGTCTAGTTCCATGTTTTTAGACAGCAAGACTTTTCCTTGATCCCATACTTGAACCTTTTCAACTTTAAGTCCTTTGAAAACCATTTCAGAAATTGGGATGAGCATAAAATGCTTATTAGGTGTTATGAAATATGAATGAAATCAATATTCCATCAATACATACTAAACAATAACCATTTACTTACTTCATGAAAACATAATATTTATGAATACCACATAGTAATCACAAAATATAAAAATACTTATGGCATTCATATCATACATACGTTATAGCTATCATTGCTACATTGGGAGTTACATTGGAATTCCAATTTTAGTATATTCCCTAAATCTATTAGGATAAATATTCATGTTTACCTCTGTTTTGTTACCCAATGAGTTGGAGATCTATCTGAGGCTCACCTAAAATAGGATTATGATGGAACCACTCGTATACGTAAACAATTTCCAAGAATGAAAATATATTCATAACACAAAAAAAATATAAAATAAAGATTCAATATTTCATTTAAATATAATGAAATAACAAATAAATTATAAAAACAATTTTCAAAACCCAAATACATAAAGTTTATATGGTATTTATTTTAAATTTTTTATAAATAACACTACGGCTCTTTAAGGAAGCCAAAGATCAAATAGTACTCACAGCAATATAAAAAGGTCGTTGTCACTCCTTAAGTTAAAAAAATCAATTTTTTCATTTAATATAACGCTTCATATAAAAATATTCCCTTTGAATGAAATTAAATGTCCAAGGGTTTTATACACAGTATAAATTAATGATGTATATAAAACAAAATATGCCTCTATTAAAGGAGATTGAGACGATGGCCCTTACCTCATGTCTAACTTGACCAGTTCATTCATTAATCTCCAAAATAATAAACTAAATTTAATTTATACATTCTTAAGAACCTTTTTTAAGTTTATTATTCCTTTTATATAACTTATTACCTTTTATAGTCATTTTGTCATCAATTATGTTAATAATGGTTGTTTTGTCGACATTTGGTACTTGTGTAAAAAATGAACGCCTTATAATTACATGTTTTCCATGTGGTAAATATTCCATTATCTATATACTAATATTCATAATTAAGATATAATATAAATCATATATATCAAGTATATAAATTTTTTTAAAATAGTACATAACATATTGGAGATAAGAATTGAAATGAATCATTGACATTGTCGGTGAGCCGTACGTACACATGAACGATACTTTCATTTCATTCTCATACTATAATTGAATTAAAACATAATGATACAATGGTATATTAAAATTCCAGTATGCTAAAATATATAATATAAATGATATTATCCTTTATACATCCCACATATTTCATTAACGTGTCATGCCACTTTCAAGGGGCAGTAGTCCGCACTTCCCCAAATTAAATTATCACGTTTACCAATTATGGAAACCATAAAGGTAGGATATAAATGTAAAATTAAAAAAGCATAAATAAAACATAAAAATAATATATATCATATATAAATATAGTTCCTTCTTAATGGACATCATTAGAGCAATTAGGACATAATTGAACTATAATCGTTTCGTGAGGCATTAGTCTTCCATCCACAAAAATTGTATGTTCTTCAACCATTTGATTGAGGTGTGTGAAAGTGTAGTTTCAGTAATTATCATAAAACAACCTAGTATATTTAGGATTCAGGTTTTTTTATAAAGTAAATTAATAAAAAGAGTTTAGGGGTTGGGAAATTAAAATAAAAGAAATAAATTTAAGAGTAATGATTACCCTTAATTTCGGTAACACCATTTGGTTTGAAACAAAAAAACTTCATGAAGTTCCTTATGCTTAAGGTAAGGCATCTAGGAGGATGAGAGGGATCTTGAATGATTATTTGTGCTAGGATTGGATGTTCCAAGGGGCTTAATAGTTGAGAGGAATTTGTTATAAGTGATAAATTTTTATAAGGAGGATGAGGTTTTCTTTATAAAAGTGTGAAAATATTATTTTATTATATAATGATATTTGGTTTCTAAATGCCCAAAAAAAATAAATGTATTAGTTAAGATGACTCATAGTAGAAATAAAATCAACAAATAAAAATTTTAATGGTATTGGATATTGTTTTAATATTTATAATCTTACTTATTTAACTCATTTATTAATGCGGTAAATACCGCATCATTATGGTGTCATACATAATTTAATTTAGTTGATTTCTGAAAAATATAAAAAAAAGGATGATATATGAAATCCTTTTATATTTCCAATTAATATATTTAGTTTAAAAGATAATTTATATATTCCATTGTAAAAATTAATTTACTAAAAGATATTTGTTTTTGTCATTTTTGCCTTTATTTTTAGTTAATTAATCTAAAGTGTCATTATCACTCCAATATGGCTCAATGGTGTCCCAAAATCAACCCAATGATGATCGTGGTTGTAAATTACTAAACAAATAAATATAGGACAAGGGTTAAAGTATTTTTTTATTATAATGTTATTTTTACTTTGAATTACCCTATTTACATTTAACCGTAGTAAATAATCGTCAACAATTACTATTCACGAAAAATTATTTACATCATATTGAACAAAATTTTACGTAATAATAACAATCATGTGTTTAGAAATTTCAAAATACAATCCACCGAAGAGAAAATGATTCATTGAAATGAAAAAGTCAGTTTTTTAACTATGAATTAGTGGATTCACTATTCATCAAAAATTGATGTTTTTAAAAACAAATACCAAAAATTCAGCCTAAGATTTATTTGATATTTCGAATTCAAAAATGAGGTCTATTTTACCAAATTTAATAAATATAATTAGAATTAATTAATTTAAAATTAATTCACGTTGTCAAAACAAATAGCGTGTTTTTAAGATACAATAACCATCAAAAGATTGATACTTGTTTATATCCAATTTAAAAGTGAATTTAATTAAAATGACCAACATTGGATTAAATGGAAAAAATGTATTCTAATTTCAATTTTAAACCAATCAAAAAATAAAATTTAACCATAAAAATAAATTAAATTAAAAGGCACTTTTGAATGAAAATAAATTATTTTTCTCAATTCATTAAAAAATGAAATTTTTCAGAAAAATACCAAAATTTTACCAAAAGTAAATTTTAATGAACTGAATCTAAAGATGGATTTTTTTTCAAATATAAAATATAAATATTAACAAAACTATATTTAATGAGGGTTCACCATCAAAATGCAGAAAATTGACAATTTACTAAATATTAGAGTATTTATGCTTAAAATTAAATTCATTCATATTTTAATCCCTTAAATATTATTGGATAAAAGTAAAACATTTAAAAAACATGTCTAGTAAAATTATAGTATGGTCAATTCATTCCTTCCAATACAATTATTAGGCATTAACTACCATCTAAAATAATAATATAATACTATTAGTGTGCAACGTATGTTTTTAGCGAAACCCGTTGTTGTGTATTGGGAACGCTATCGAACATAGAAACCCATTTAAAGAAAAATTAATATTTAAATCACAAATATTAATACATATGAAATTGTCATATTTTTTAATTTACCTGGGATGTTACAATAAATCATTGAAAACCATTCTTTGTGATGGTTTGGAAAATCAGGGTGATCTGGGAAGATTGGGTATTTGAATAAAATTATTTTGTTATTAATTTGAAAAGGGAGATTTTAAGATGTAAATTTTATTGAATTGTGGCACATTGTTTGTATTATATGTTTTAAATAAAATTTAATGTTTTATTAAAATTAAATTATGGATTTTAAATTGGTTTGTTCGATGGGTTTCAATTAAAATGAAGTTTTGTTGAAATAGTTTTTTTGGTGACATGAAATGGTATGGAATTCATGGGGTCTTTTCAGTTCATGATTGTCATTCCCCTAAATAAGGTACATGTACCATTGGTATAAAAGTTGCATCACCATGGATTGGGGGTGTATTTCATTTGGACACAAAGTATTTGGACAAGAGACTAGATATGAGTATGGAACTATCAAAAAAAGAATTCATGACTGTGTGTGTTCTGAACCAATATAATGTAATGGGTTTAAAGATTTTATTAGTTTTTTTCATGGAAAATAAATTTTAGAAAATTTTCTTTTTAATTTCTTAAAATTTGTCTTGTCTATAATTTTATTGAAACTTGTTTACATTGTGTTATAAACTGTGTTGTTGAATAATTTTATATAAATAGTATTATATAAATGGGATTAACTTTTATATACTAGTGTCATTATTAGGAAAATATTTTGGAGAACCTACATGGTTATATACTAACCATTTCTTTTGAACATTAGAGCTTTTGCATAATCTACCTTCCATGATTTCAGAAAAGGAAAAGTATCACCCTTCTTTAGTACCATGTCATTATTCATTGGACTATATGATTATGTTGGAATACGGATGTTATGGAGTAGGGAGTCCTGTTTTCTTAATCAAATTTATTCATTGATTTTAATCTATTTACATTAATTTTGGTTTGTCGTCCACTATATCATAAATTGATTTGTTGTTTTAAAGGGAAGTATTTGAAATGTCTTAGTTTTTTTTCATGCATCATACAATGAGTTGATTGTGGATGGTTTCCGGGTATTTGGGTTTATACATTAAAGGGTAAAATGTATGAAATTTCTTTCAAACCCATAGTAATTTATTTACATCCATTGTTTTCATGTGGATCTCACATAATTCATAGTAACGACTCATTGTAATCTCATGCCAGTGGGACTTAGCATGTCATTACAAATTGTATCATCTTGTTTGGTCATTGCATAAAATGTAGTCATAAGTCTTATTGGTCTTGGATCAGAAATTCCTTCTCATCTATACCTTTCTATGTAATCATACAAAAGAGTAGTATTTTCAAGTCTTGAAATGTAAAGGATAAAATGACGTAGCCAAACCATATATTTTGACCATCATGTACCCTAGAAGATGGGTACATAAGTGTTGGGTGAAACTTATAGGATTATGAAATCTCATTGTCCTGGATTTAGATAAGGGGATGAGAATTACATAAATTTTAGAGTAATGACATCCCACTAGGAGTTCATACATAATTTCAACTATTGATTCATGTTGTTTGATTGTATTAATTATTGAAAAAGTAAAAAATTGTTTTCAAATGAAGGCCTTAGAAAAAGATAGGCTGATATATTTTGAAACAAGTATGATTTTCAACAACTAGAATATGATTTTTCAAATATAGAGGGACATGGGAAAAAGAAATTTTTGGAAAAAAAATATTGTGATAGTTTATGTGATATAATTTTAAATTCTAAGCCATCAGTTTCTAGAGAGTGGGAATGAAAGATTTTGTTGTTGGATTAGAAAATGGATCCTAGTTGGTGTTGTTGAAAAAAAATGAAGTGTTTTGTGTAATATGGTTTCACCGGAGACACAGGTTTACTAAGAAATAGTACAAATAAACCGTCAGGCATTCCATGTTGTGGACACTGGGAATTGGGTGGATGAGCCAGGGAACATAGATCACTCAATCATGTTAATGAATCAAAATCTACTCATCTTCATGGGTGAATTTCATCCTGTAAAGAAATACATCTGGCTAAGCATAATGAATTGCCTCTTTGAATTCATTGGCACACCGATAGAGCTCTATGTCAAGATGTCCACGTACATGCTCGTGGACCTTGCACGATAGTGGAGGGAACTGATACTACATGCTAAAGGGAATAAAATTTGTACTTGATATGATTTTGAGGAACTATATAATATACAACTATATGCTCATACAATCAAATATAGAAAATGAAAGGCTTCTTTAGCCCAAAGAATGATAATCTCTAGGTTAAAAATATGAGCTAAAATTATTGAATTTAGTGTTCTTTACACTAGAAATTGTAGAATATGCATCATTGAGGGAATGTATAATCGAGTTAGGTATAAGGCAAAAGATTCGATCAAATATTGCAGTGATCTGTATTGTGGAATATAAAATGATGGTGAATAGAGCGGTTGTGGCTGAACGTGGTATCTCATAATCTATGGAAGGATGTATGATGATACCTATAATGAATGGTGGGAACTCCAAAGCTAATATCTAGGGGAGAAGGGAATCCTATTCCCACGGTGGAAGTAGAAATCAGAATTAGATGGTGGGATCAGTGAACCATCATCCAAAAACCATGAGAAAAGATGGTTGTTTTCAATGTGGTTCATTTGACCACATAAAGTGATAGTGTATGACACAACCTACAGAATTATTTAATTGTATGCATATATGTCATCTTTATAACTATTGTCAAAATTATCCAATGTTAGGTGATCTAGACACATCTGAGACATCACAAGAATCATATGATTCGATATGGGAGGGCTATAAAATCAGTCTCATCAGCATATCAGTACTAGAAATGGTGATTCTATAAATTCCATGAATCCTCAACTAGGGAAATCTTAGTATACAAACAAAGAGAACAGTGCAGCAACAATGACATTTTATGGAGCTGAGTAGATGATTTTTTAGGATCAGGATGCACCATACATGGTTAGTGGTACAATTATTTTTAATTCTACCTTTGTATATGTTCTCATCGATACTGATGTATTACGTTATTTCATTGCTTGTCATGCTATTTATTTGTTATGTTTAAATATGAAATCATGTGTTATGTTTTAAAACTGTAAACTCTTCTTGATGAAAGGTAATGTTATGAATTTTGGTGTAAAGCATGTAATATAACTGTTGATAGAGTTGAGCTGAACTTGGAATTCTCGGTATTGGGTATGGATATCTACGACGTAATACTGGGTATAAATTTAATGATAATGTTCAAGGAGCACATAAACGGTTATAAACGGTCTGTCTGTTTCGTCCCCGATGATGGAAGTGGGATCCTCATCAGAGGAGAATGAGTTTTAATGAATGGTAAAAAGAGATTGTTGGCACCCATTGTGGGAACATTATCTTTTCAATTGGAAGATGTGACATTGGAGTTAATGGTAGTGATCAAGGAAAATAATTTTCCAGCCATTTTAGATCAATCTCTAGGTATATTTATAGATAACTACTCAGCGTTACCACCTATAAGGGATGAGGATTTTACTATTGATCTCAATCTGATGACCAGTCCAATTACCCTTCCATTTTATATGATGGAACCAATAGAGTTTAGAGAATTGACGGCACAGTTAGAGGATCTATAAATGAAGTGGATCATTCTTCCAAGTACATCTTTGTGGGCACCACCAGTCTTGTTTGTGAAGAAACAATATAAAACTCATCATCTTTGTTTTGATTATCGTAAGTTGGACATTGTAAAAATAAATAATAAGTACCCAATTCCAGGCATTGTTGATATCATCACACAATAATGCAGAGCTCAGTGGACCACTAATATTGAACTGTGATTAGGATATCAAAAATTGTGGGTTAAGAAGGATGATATTCCAAATAATTTTTTCTAAATTAGATATCGACACTAGGATTATGTATTCCTTCCTTTTGGTATAACGAAATCATTAACGGTCTTCATGGCTTTGATGAATCAGATATTTCTAGCATATCTGGATTCTATTATTTTGGTGTTTGTGGAAGAAATCATAGTGCATTCAAAGATAATCAATGACAATGAGGAACATCTAAAAATAGTATTACAAATTTTGTGAGATCACCATTTTAAGGAAAAAATATCAAAGTTTGCTTTTTGGATATTGGAAGTACATTTTCATTGCCAGGTTATTTTAATTAATGGTGTTTTTTATTCATAAATGATATATGTTTTTATCTCATGTAAAAATTCTATTATTGTCTTATATATAAGTTGTTTTCTAAGTCTAGCTAGCTATAACCTACACTTTGTGTGTGATTTCTCATGACTATATTTTCCAATGAAACCACTCACTAAGAAGAACACACTCTTCTAATGGATAGTGTAATGAAATAATTCTTTCCTAGAACTAAAATTTCCTCTTACATCAGATCTTATCTACATTTTTTTACAATATGGACTGTAGTACGTGGTGTACTTTGATGCATCAGGATTAGGGTTGGGTTGTGTTCTCATACAGGGAGACCATGTCATGGCATATAGTTCAAGGCAGTTGGGGGTGCATTTAACGACCAAATGTTTTATCAATTCAAATACCTTCTTATAATTTTTACTCATAGTATTTCTTTATTAGGAATCCCAATGATATATAATTATACTAAATACTATGTGACCATTAAATATATTTTTTTCCACGTCTATGTTTTGAATTATGAAAATATGACATACACGATTGCATCCAGTGTGTTTCATGGATTCTAATAAAACTAACATAATTTCTTATGAATAGTAACCAACCCTTTTTAATAGAAACCTACCCTTATAAATTATAATATGACCCTTATGAATAGTAAATCATCAAGAATAACAGTAACCTCATCTTTGAAAAAATTAAATAAAATTTAGGCATCCTATAATTGACTATTCGACGATTGTAAACGAATTGATTTTCATATTTTCTATGTTCTAAATAAGTAATTATAATTTTTAATTTAATTTAGAAGAAAATATATTTTCCTCAAATGAGTTCATAAATAATGAATTATATGACATCTACTCTAAAGATTATTTGATAAGACCTTATGTAATTTTTGAAAGCATTATAAAATCTGTTTTAATTTTAAAAACTATATTTTTTATGTAAATTATTATTTTAATAAAAAATTAAATTAATCATATTCAGTAAATTATTATTTTTAAATGGAATTATTTTTTTTCTTCTTGATGTCGAAAAATGGTTAGGGTTATTTTTTGATAATTTTCTGAAATATTTGAATTTTTTGTAAATATTAAAATACATTAATTTACCATATAAATACATTATAATTTAAATCCAATATTATTGAAATCACATGTTATGTAAGAAACCAAATCAAAAACTAACATTCCCTCTTTATTTTTCATTGTCATATAATCATCACTATTTCTTTTCATGGTGGAATGTAATAAACTAATGATTAAAATATAAAGAGAACCCCTCTACCCTCAACTATAAATAATACCCTTCACATCCTCATTTACTCAAACCTATCAAGATTTAATCATTGAATAAACTCTACCCAAAAGACATAACTATCTCCTAAACCACTTCTAAGAGCTACTGGTCTCAACAGAATACCAATCCTTTTTCCTTAAGGTGGATCTCAATAGCCGGAATCAAGAGGTTGTTCCCCACTCAATATTTTCATTTAATTTCCTTTCAATTTCATGTTCTTTTAATAATCTCTCACTATATATATCCTTTTACACTTGGAATTTTAACCCCATTATCTCAAATATAATGTAATTTTATGATACTTATTGGATAATTTATCATCCTACCCATTTCTCCTCTCCTTTTAAATTTATAAACGAAAACATTTTTCTAGAGGTGTTCATTTATTGCCTCTATGAATGACATGGGGTCCTTACCGCCTATCATGAATCCATTTTTTAAAATTGTTATAATAAATGTATTATCTCCTATTTAATTTTTTGGAATGATCATATGTTCATATTATGAAAAGATTAGAAATATAAGTTCATTGTGGTTGAGAAACTACCTAAATTAACCCAAACAATCATCATTAAATTATTATCTTATGATTCATTATAACGATATATTAAATAATTATTTATAAGATAATTTAATGTTAAATAATATCATTAATTATGTATAATAAAAATTCTATATGTTTTTCCATGTTATCATTGATCATCGATTCAACAATACAGTTGATTTGTTTAAGAAAAAAATAATAATTAAAAATTCTGAAAAATGGATTTGAACTCTATAACTCATAATAATACCCATAATATAATACAGTGAAACCATAATGAACAAAATAAATGTATAAAAAGGTTATATAAATTTTAATTAATTGATATGTTGTCATTATACATGATATTAAAGTGCAAAAAAATATCCAGATACAAGGTAAGAGGAAATTATTGATACCAACATTCTTTATTTATGTTCTCCCACTTTCCCTCTATGTTTGGTATGGGTTCACCATAAAAAAGTTATTCATCATTATCATACCTTTTCTGGGATATAATTTTAGTTCAGTTTATTCTATGAAAAAACTATGTTTTCCAAAAGAACTCTTTTTTGAAATATACAAACCCTTTTTACTTCTTTAATATTGTTTCACTCTCCACTCATGTTTAATGGTTCTATGTCAGGAATGATATTACATATTTATTTTTGAAAAAAATGATTATGAAATTATGATTTATTATGTGAATCAAATTTTATTACCTTGTTTATGATTAGTTCATGGTTTACATTATTTTATTGTGGCATGCATGATAATGTAAATATAATGATGTGAAGAGTGTGATTGAATTATATAGTGCCATATGAATGTTTAATTGTGATGGTTGTGCCCAGAATTATACAGACCAAAAATTAATTGTGTAAAGTGATGAATCTTATTAGAAAATGGAAATTATGTGTGAACCAGATGCTATAATTTTTCACAATTATGTGTGTTAGTTGACCACTAAGACAAGATGTTAAATTTTTATGAATTCCCACTTTTCATATCTTTTATTAATGCTTTCTCTCATATTAATGATCATTTGAATATGTTTTGATTTTTCTCAACCATTTTTATATTTTTAATATATATAAACTTATAGGGATTTTGTCTCACCCCTTTTTGATAAATATTGTAACACCCCAAGCTTCCACGGTACACTTCTCTTTGAATAATACAATAGCTTGCGTTGTACGCAACATCAAGTTCTAACACACCATGACCAACCAAACTAGCCATTATGAATAGTAATACCTACTTTTTGAAATTTTATAAATTTTAGTTTTCAAAATAGATTTAATTTTTTGATTTGGACTATGAAAATTATCTTAGGATGAATTTATTTTATTTTACTGAGATCTTTTAATTTTTGATGAATAGTGAAATACATTGTTTTATTTGTTAATACAAACCTCTTATTAAAATAACTAATTATTTAATCAAAATTTAGGTTAGGTAAAAATAGATACATAATACATATATAAGTTCTATTTATTTCATTGGACTCATTTTATAATAATATGTGATATATAAAATTTTATTGAACTTTTTACCATCTTTTACCCACAATCTAGGCACAATAGAAAATTTACAAAAAACGTATTTTACAGCTTCTATGAATTGAATTTAGAAAATCCAAGAGACCCAGCTGATAGTAGTAAGTAAAACATGGTATAATAAGATGATATTTTTTTTAATTGTATCTTTTGACTTTTATTTACCATGATTAAAACTAAATAAATTAATTGAAGGTATAAATGATATTGTTATAACCATGAAAAGAGTCTTAATTCTATTAGATAAGTGTATTTCGGCCAAAATCAACCTTAAAAAAATATATGACCTTATTGGTCCCCATGAATTTGATTAGTACATTTAGAATTATTTTATTTAAAGAAGAGTTGAATGTTTTAAATTCAATGTTTAATAAATAATCCAGTTTTAATAAAGGGTTATACAAATGATAAATTCCATTATAAATAATAATTAGAAATCTAAAAAGATTTCCTACATAATGGTAATTTATTTAAAATATTTATATGTTATATAATTAAATTTATTTATGACACAATAATGATACGGTACTTATATTATTATTGAATGATTAAAAAATTGATAGTATAAATATCCAAATAAATGTAAATTTAGACTTTTGATTATTACACTAATTTTTTGGTTTAATATATCATGTTATTTTTTATTAAATAAATATTGTTATAATTGATAATTTTGATATGAATTTAACAAAAACAAAATACAAAATAGTGTCAAAATTGAAATAAAAGAGTTTTAAAATAAATAATATATTATTAATTGATATAATTTTCCTAAAAATCTAGAATTCAGCGAAAATAATTTTATAATGATAGATATATTAAAAATTTACCATTTGGGGTTCACTATTAATTTTATAGAAATATTATTAACCATATAAAATAATAATACAAGAATTCATTTTATAATTAAATCTATTTATGTAAGAGTTAAATCTAAGGTATAGGATTAATATGGTGACCAATCAAATCTAAAACCAATGGTTTGATAGTTTTTCGACCCATCACCACATTATATATGAAACAAAACATTCTTGAGCCATTATATTCTGAATATTATTATACAATAAAATAATATTTCATGCTTTTCCAAAAGTGACCCTCACCACTCTAATAAAAAGGCACTTCCCCTTCTCTAAAATTCACACCACGAAATCCATTTGACTAGGCCAAACCCTACCCAAATATACTCCCAAATACCCTCCATTAAACCTAGATTCCTTACATTTATCAAAAATACAACCTAAGGAGACATTTTTATCAAATAAGAAAACACAAAAAAAGATGTAACAATTCCACGACCTCTTTCAAAGTAATTTTCATCTTCCACTTCCTTATTATTTGTTATTCCCATAACAAAATAAAAAATCAAATACCTTATACATACTGTGATGTCATTATAAATATGGTACAACAATATTGTTTATTTTATCCATCATACAAATGACTATTCATCATACGTGTGTATGTACGACTTACCGTCTCCACATCGTGGTGTAGTTTTTTATTCAAACACGTCATTATTTGGATGGGTATAATAATGAGTATAAAAAATTTAAATAATAAATATAAAATATTATGGATTATTGATATAAGATATTCCATCCAATTATATATTATTTAACCCTCAATAGAATTGTATTGTCACTCGAGTGTACGTACGGATCACCGTCTCCACGAACACGACGAGAATTATTCCCCATCATAACCATTAAAGAAAAAATTTCATTTTATTATTAAAAAACAATGATTAAGAACATTATATCATTTTATATATTAATAAAATACTTCTTATCCATAAACAACATGGCTTATTTAACCATTCATATAAATTAAAACAAATCTGTTAACACCCGAAACAAAGATATTACTGAAATATTATTAAAAATGTAATATTAGCAGAGCATATATGATATCATATTTATGTATGTGGTTCTTGTACAATTTAATATTGATTATTAGATATTATACTGGAGGTTAACGTACCCTCATCCTAGGAAAAGTACCAATTAACGGTTAATTCTACAATCTCTTCATTATCTGAGGTTCTTTATATGAGAGTACTTATTGAGACCTTTTTATCATCCTCATCTGTGTTCCCTAAAAATATATTTCAAAACATTTTTAATATTTCCTAAACTATGGGATAAGTCATTTATATCCTTGTTTTACTTTTTATAATATGTTTACAAATGATTGATTCTGTCGTTTTCCAAAAAAGGTCATTTATGACCTTTTCAACAAAATGAAGGACATAATGTTTATTTAACTGTTACGGCGGGTGTGGCCATTTTCTGCCATTATAACACCATTGAAGCTTCGTTTAAATGCTTATGAAAATATTTCCAATATAAATGATTTCATATATAAATATGTGAATTTTAAATGGTTTCAAAATAGATAGCGTTATTTCATTCAAATAATTTTCATTTCATCTATGTCATCGTCCTTTGATAAATTTTTAACATATTTGAAATTTACATATTATGATACAAATCAACCATATTTTATTGAATGTTATGTTATATGTTTTATTTTTGATATGTTATTTGTATACCATTCATGGTTTATGGATAACATCTTGTAATTTCGTATACCAGTTTTCATACAAATGTTTATATTAGGTTTAAACCTTTTTATATGAAGAATGCACTGGACATAGTAATAGACGGGTGGAGCCCGCAATATCTCTTTAATGAATCGGTAGGTCTCATGAGACAAACTAGTGTCTTGGCAGAAGCCCTTGAAAAACTTTTATTTGTAGTCATGTCCTGAGACCTTTATTATGTGGTTATGATGTCTGGAATTATGAATTCCATCATTATGAAATTGGAACTTGATATTTCATTGGATTATTATACTAGTATAATATCCAGCTGAATAATTAAAAGACATTATTTGAGTTATTTTTTTTCATATTATTATTAAGATTAAGTTTTAAATTCTTATATTTCAGTCTTATACATTGCCTTAATTTTTTTGATTATTTATGATTGTTTCCGCTATATTGTTTTCCTTACTAAGAATCTAAGAAAACCCCTTTCTATGATTTATTTTTTCTAGTATGTGAATATTTATTCTATCTAAAACCTATAGGGATAGGATATTGGATATATGTCTGTTCAAATGGGACAATTTTTTTTTGTTTTTATCTCATGATGTAAACTAAAACATTTGTTTGTATCTATTACATCCAAGTCTACTAAATTGATCAATCTTTCAAGACATGATCCATTCTAATCATGGAAATGTTTTTTAATAATGAACCAACTATTTTTAAATAATATTGGGGAATTATATTTGGTATCAGAGGATGATTAGTAAAAACCATTGAAGTTAGATGTAGGAAAATTCTAATTAGAGAACGTTACCCTAATATAGACATTGATGATTAGTATAGAAGAATATCCTAGAATTTTGGTAATGTAAATATTATTTTTATTTTAAAATATATACATCGATGTCTGGATACGAGCAGGTAGAGCCGTCTATAGTACATATATACCAAGTAGTGAAAACTCCGACAAGGAGTTTCGTGATTGACCTGTGGTTTCCTGGTAAATGACAATGGAAATTTTTGCACTCTTAGTTACGACACTCCTAGGAGATATGTTTCAAATAAGTCACATTTCATTAAAACTCACTTTGAAGGATTTATGAGTACATAGCTCCTCAATGAAATCATATTTATGATTGTGGATTATATCCATAAACTATCCAATTTATCTTTAGTGTTTTACAAGTTTAGAATTATGTATTGCGATTCATAAATAAATCTAGTGTATGATATTTTTTTTGAAATGGAAACTAGTGGAATGAATAGAAACTGTATCAATGCACATAATCCATTTAGGGATTTCCCTCTTACTAAAGATAATTATATTGGAGTAGGTGAAACAACTATTTCTGATTGGTTTACCACCATACTATGAAAACTCACTCATGTTATGAATAATAACCTTACTTGTATGGAGCACCCTGATCCATAACATAAATGGTCAACGTTAGAACACATTGCGAGGCAACACCCACAAGTATTTAATGAGTCTATAAATCCATTTATAGCTGAGAAATGGATATGTTCCTTTGAAAAAATATATCAAACATTGGGGAGTCGTGAAAGAGATGATGTTGTAATAGAAGTTTATCTTCTCATGGGAGATGCATATCAATGGTTGTCATTAATTCAAAACACAATGGAGGATGAATAAATATAAAATATATATTGGAGGGAGTTTAAATATCTGTACATAGAAAAATAATTCCCCTGTGGCCATCGAGCGGATATGGAAATAAAATTTCTCGGTCTGAGGAAAAAGGAGAATGAGAATGTCGTAATGTATGAGGCTAACAATACAAGGATCGCAAGGTATGCATCAAATTATAAACATAACCCATGGATTAATATTGGTAGATTATTTAATGGGTTAAAACCATTTTTCCAACAATAATTAGTCTCACAATACTTCCAATCTTACTAATATGTTTTCTAAGGTGCTATCAATACAAAAAATAAATTAACTAAGTCATACGAATTTAAAGAAATGAAAGTGAAGAAGTGAACTTTTGAACACTCCAGAAAATAAAATAAGGGAAAAAGGGAAAATTAAAATATCCAAAATTCAGTAAATGAAGGAATAAACACCCCAGTACCTGCTTAAAGGGAATGGGAGTTGGTTATAATTATGTTGAAGAAAGACACCAATCTCATGATTTCAATTGAAAGAAATAGGTTGTCAATGTTAAATGATACAATTGTGGAGATAAATGGAATTATTAAAATGAATGTTTTATGTTAAATGGAAAATTACATTTGGAATGGACAAGGGGAAATGTCTAAGATTTTGTGATCACCACAACTGAGGTTGAAGCTCTGAATAAAGTGGTGGAAGTTAATTTAATTGTTTTAATATATTTCGCCAATGTTTTATTTTATTCTGGATCATTTCTTTATTTCATATCTTCCCATTTTTCTCGGAAAATTAGACATTTCCAAATTGATTTAATAAGGGAGTTGTTAGAAAAAACTCTTAAGGGAAGTATCATTGTAATAATGTTTTGTGAATCATTTCCCATTCTGGAATATAAATGTTTTTTATCTGCTGATCTAATCATCATACCCCTGATTGAATTTGATATAATCGTTGGAATGGATTTTATTTCAGACTATTATGTGAAACATTATTGCTTGAAGAAGGAGGTTAAAATTTTTTATGATGATAAGGAGTACCGTTTCTTTAGAGATGAAACATCACCCCTTGATTCTTATCTATATCCTCTCCTAGTAGCTATAATAAAATTAATCATTTGTGAGTAAGTGAATTAAATAACTATGGCTGGGGGAAATAACATTATAATAGAGGATGTGACTATAGTACAAGAATATGTTGTTGTGTTTCTGGAGTATTTTCTTTGATATCCTCTAAAATTACAAATTTATTTTACCATTGCTTTAATTAATGTTTCAAGGACCATTTCAAAGACCACGTATAGAATAAACCTTGTGGAATTAATGAAACTAAATAAAAAACTAGTGGAATTTATTAATAGAGGATCTATTCGCCCTAATGTTTTTCCCTGGGGATCCCTAGTTCTTTTTGTTAAGAAGAAAGTTAGATCTATGAGGTTGTTCATTGAGTGCATAGAGGTCAATGGTATAATAATAAATAACAAGTATATCCTACCTCATTTTGATGATTTATTCTACCAACTTATTGGAGATCAATATTTTTCAATGATTGTCTTTCGATCTAGATATCATCGGTTCTGTGATAAGAAGGAAGACATTCAGAAAACAGGTATTCGAACGAGGTATGGGAATTACAACTTTACAGTAATGCCTTTTGGAAAGCCTAATGGACCCTCTATTTTCATGGATCTAATGAATATAGTTTTCATGAAATATATTTATGATATGGTAGTGGTATTTATTGATGATATCTTGGTTTACCCAAAAAGTTATAATAATAATGAAAAACATTTTCACACTATTCTGAAAATCATCTGAAGAAATGAATTTTATTTGATGTTTAGGAAGGGTGAATTCTAGCTTATGTAGATTCATTTTCGTGGACATATTATCTTTAAGGGAGGAATCTCTATTGATCCTTTAAAGACCAAGGCAATCCAATAATTTCAAGCACATGAAATTATAAATGAGGTACACATTTTTAATTGTTTATAAGGATATTACCATGGCTTTGTCTATAGTTTGTCTTGATCGGATATCTCCTTAACCATGCTCTCACTTATAGGGGTTAAATTCGTTTGGACAAATGAGTGTGAGGAATGTTTTGGAGAACTGAAGAGAAGAGTAGTCAATGAACCTATATTGACTCTACCATTGGGGAATGATGGGTTTGTTATTTATATTGATGCTTCAAAGAAAGGACTTGGTTGTGTCTTTATGTAGAAGGATATATTTATTTCTTCTGCATCACGACAACTAAAAAATAATGAACAAAACTATCTCACTCATGATGTAGAGTTAGCAGCTGTAATCATTATATTGATGATTTGGAGACCCTATCTCTGTGGTGAAAAATGGGAGATATATACCAATCACAAGAGCATGATGTATATTTTCCAACAAAAATAACTCAACATGAACCAAATGAAATTCTTAGAGATACTTCAGGATTATGATTGCACTATACACTACGACTCGGGGATGGAAAATAAGGTGTACAATTCTTTGATAAGAAATGATCATGTAGTTTTGAACAATATGGGAGTTGAAAGGGATCATATGATCATGAATCTGGTAACGATGGATATGGGAATAATCATGGAAGGTGAAATATAAATACTTTTTCAAATGGATTCCAAACTATCTTTACTAAAAATGATAAAATGTTCTAAAAATGATGATGAACAGTTTCAAAAGAAAATTAAAGCTGTGAATAATGGGAGATTGACAGAAATTGAATATGAAGATGGAATTTTAAAATTTTGGAAGGTAATTTGTGTTCTTGATATATATGAGCTTAAAAGGTAATTGTTGGATGATGCTCGTAGCTCTAATTTCTCTTGATACTCTGGTAGCACTAATTTGAATATAGCTTTGAAAGAAAATTTTTGGTGGGACAACATGAAAAGTGAGATTACTGATTATATGTCAACATGTATGGTTTTTCAATAGGTAATGGCTGGATGACAACTTCCTAGAAGAGTCATGAAATCTCTTCCCACACCTAAGTACAAATGGTATGATATTAATTTAAATTTTATCATGGGGATACCAAATACTCATAGACGGAATGATTCAATATAAGTCATTGTTGATCTTCATACAAGGGCAATACATTTTCATTCTTTAAGATATGATTTACCACTTGAACGTTTAGCAAGAAAATATATTAATGAAGTTTTAAGACATCATGGAGTACCCGTATCGATTGTTTTTGATAGTGATCACCATTTTACACCATGATTCTGGAAAATTATTTAGAAATCCTTTATCATTGAACTTCATTTCAATATTGCCTACAACCCTAAAACTAATGGAAAATAATATCAGACTATTTAAACATTAGAATACATCTTGGTATCTTTCTCACATGATTTTTAAGGGATATGTGATCAATATTTACCTCTAGTATCCTTTTCCTATAACAATAGCTTCAATTAAAGTATTTATATGGAGCCATATGAAGCATTATATGGAAAGAGATGTTACACACCTACTTTTTGGGATGATGTTGGTGAAAAAACACTTATTGGCCGAGAACTTCTAGAGGATTCAATGTAAAAGGTGATGGTTATCCAAACCCACCGAAATGATGCTCAATGTAGACAAACGAGATATGCTGATTACTGAAGGATTAATATGGTATTTCATGTGATAGTTGATGTTTTATTGGTGGTATAACCATGAAAGGGTGTTATATGCTTCAGTTATATTGGAAAATAGAGTCCTAGGTACTTGAGGCCTTTTGAAATTCTAGAAAGAATTCGAGTTATATCTTATCATTTGGAAATTCCCCAAAGTCTCT
The DNA here is from genome assembly GCA_963277665.1 of Viscum album. Classification (NCBI taxonomy): domain Eukaryota; kingdom Viridiplantae; phylum Streptophyta; class Magnoliopsida; order Santalales; family Viscaceae; genus Viscum; species Viscum album. The sequence goes on along the minus strand of OY728129.1, from coordinate 164,995,692 downwards.
CCAAAGTTCATGATATGTTCCTTGTATTACTGTTGAGAAAATAAATGTCTGGTCGAACTTATGTACTCACCTATGAAGAAATAGAACTAGAACCAAACCTTTCTTATAGCGAATAGCCTATCAAAATTCATGATACCAGAGAACAAGTGTTGAGAAACCAAATTACTCTTCTGGTGAATGTTCTGTGGAGAACCCATAAGATGGAACATGCAACTTGGGAACCCGAGGAACATATGATGAAGAACCACCTGAATCTTTTTGTATAGTAGTATTATTGATATTTCGAAGACTAAATAATTTAAAGGATGGAAGAATGAAACACCACAAGCTTCTATGGTATTCTTCTCATTGAATAATATAAATTTGTGTTGTATGAAAATTTGATTTCTAACACACCATGACCATCCAAAATAGTCCTTATGAATATTAATACCCAATTTTTTAAATTTATAAAATTTTATTTTTCAAAATGGACTTCATTTTTGGATTCTGAATATCCAAATTATCTTAGGTTGAATTTTTGTTATTTTTCTGAGAATTTTCAATTATTATGAATAATGAAAGACCCTATGTTATTGTTTTAACGTAGATATTTATTAAAATAATTAATTATTTTATTGAAAAAAATTTATGTAAGAATTGATAAATAATACCTATATATGTTAAATGTAGTTCATTGAAGTCATTTTACAATTATATTAAATATATAAAATTTTATTAAACAATTTACAGTCTTTTACCCACCTTCTGGGCACATTATAAAATTTGAATAAAATGTAATTTAACCTCTTCAATTAATAGAATTTCAAAAATATTATAGACATGGTTGATATCAGTAAGTAAAATGTGGTTCAATAGGGTGAAAATAATGTTTAGTGAATTGTAAATTTTGACTTTTATTTACCACGTTAAAAAGTAAATAGGGTAATTAAAGATAAAAATGATATTATTATTAACCTAACATATGTCCTAATTCTATTGGATAACTTTATTACGACATAAATCAGCATTAGTATTAAAATATGATCCTTTTGGTCCACTTTATTAGATTTCGACATTTATTATTATTTTTAAAAAATAGCTAAAAGTGTTAAATTCACTGTTTAATAACGAAACCATAATTAATATTGGTTGATACATTATATAAATTAGACTATAAATATTCAATATAATTATAGAATTATTTCATTAATAATGGTATTTTATTTTTAATTTTCAGTCCCTAAATAATTAAATTTATTTATGACACAATGATAATACAGTAATTTACTTATTATTGAATGAATAAAACATTGACACTATAAATCTCAAAATAAATAAAAATTGATATTTTTGATAAATTAAACTAATATTCTATTTTAATATGACATATCAGGGTTTATTAACTAATTTTTTTTATGTGATAACGTTTTTATGACTTATTGAAAAATAAAATACCAAACAGTGTCAAAATGGACATAAATGAGTTTTTAATACAAATAATCTATTAATAATTGATATAATATTCCTAAATTTATATGTTTTATCCAGAGAAATTTTTTAAGGTTACATATATCAATAATTAACCACTTGGTGTTTTTGTGACATTTTATAGTAATATTGTTAACCATATAATATAATATTACATGAATACATGTTAAAAGTTATTTTATTTAACTAAGAGTTAAATCTAAAAGATAAGGTTAATATTGTGACCTAAACCTTTAGAAAACCTATTTTATTAGAGGTTTTCAATATATACCAACCCTAACCATGAAATAAATCATTCTGGAGCCATAATAAACTGAATATATTTGTATAATAAGATAGTATTTAATGCTTTTCCTAAAGTGACACTCACATCTCTTATAAAAAGGTACTTCCCCTTCCCTCAAAATCACACATATAACGACATTTGGATCGCCCAAAACCTACCCAAAATTCCTCCCAACTACCCTCTATTAGTCCTAGTGTCATTACATTGAACATAAAGCCATCTTATGGATCCCTTTTGATTAAATCAAAAGGAAACACCCGGAGAAGTGGTAATAATTTCACCACCTCTTTCAAAGTTCTTTTCTTCTTCCACACCCTATTTTTTTGTTATTACAATACAAAAAAATTAACTCTAGTACCTTATACATACTGTTATTTTATTATAAATATGGCAAAATTATATTAGTTATTTTATCCATCCTATGAATGACAATTCACCAAACATGTGTACGTATGCCTTACCGTCTTCACGTCGCGGTGTAGTTTGTTATTCAAACACATAATAATTTTGATGGGTTTAATAATGAGAGTAAATGATGTCAAAATTAAATATAACATGCTAAGGATTGGGTATATATGATATAAAATCCAATTTCGTAAGATTTCACCTTCAATAAACTGATATATTTTCTCGTGCATACGTACGAATTATCGTCTCCACGAACGCTCTGAGATTCATTCACCGTCATAACCATTCAAGAAAAAATTTCATTTCATGATTAAAAAATAATTTCTAAAAACATAATATCATTCTAGATATTAATCATATAAATCATACCAACAACAAACATGGTTTACATAACCACGCATATAAATGAAAACGAATCAGTTAACGCCTGAAATAGTGATACTACAGAAATATTATTAGCAAAACAATTTTAGAAGATTATATATGATATAATATTTAGGTATTTGGTTCTTGAATAAATTAATAACAATGATGTAACTATTATATAGGAGGTTAATGTACCATCTACCATGGAAAAGTACAAGGTAAGGTTTAATTCTAAAATCTTTTCATTAACTGAGGTTGTTTATACATGAGTATCTACTAGGACCTCTTTGTCATCCACATCTGTGTTTCTAAAAAATGTATTTGAAAATATTTTTACTATTTTCATGAATATAGGTTAAATTAATTTATACCCTTGTTTTAATTTTTATAGGTTGTTTATAAAGGAATTTTTCATTCGTTTTCCCAACATGGACTTTTAAGACCAATTCAGAAAAATTAAGGAAAGAATATTTTCTTAACTTATACGGCAGGTGCAACTATTTTCCTCCATTATAACACCTTCTAATCTTCTTTTAAAATATAATAAAAAAATTTCCTAAATAAAATTTTTCTTTCATAATTATGTGACTTTTAAATTGCTTCAAAATAGAAATAGATATTTGTTTCAAATATTTTTCATTTAATATATGTCAACATCCTTTGATGTATTTTAATCTTTTTTGATGTTGACATATTGTGATACAAGTCATCCATATTGTATTGAAGGTTTTATGATAGATCTGATTATAGAAGTGTTATTTTTATTCAATTAATGGTCTTTGGATAACGTATGTTCAATTCATATGCTAGTTTTAATAAGAATGTTTATGCTTTGTTTAATCATTTTCATATGAAGAATGCATTGGTCAGAGTATGTGATGGGTGGAGCCTTCTATAGCTCATTGATGAATCAGTAGGTCTGATGAGACAATCCAGGGTCTTGGCACATGTCCTTGACAAAGTCATATTTGTAGTTTCGGCATGAGGCCTTACAAATGTGGTTATGATGTCTAGAATTATGCATTTCATGATTATGAAATTGGCTATTGATATTGAATGTGACTATTAGACTAGTAGAATATCCATGTGAATAATTAAATGGAATTATTTGATTTATATTTCCCATATAATGCATATGATTATGTTTATAAGTCTTATGTTTTAGTCTAATAAATAAAATTAAATGTTTATCTTTATTTATGGATGTTTCTGATATATTTTTATTCTTATTGAGCATCTGATCTCACCCCCATCAGTGTTTTATTTTTTCTAGGATGTGAAGAAGTATTTTATGTTTGACCTATAGAGATAGGCTATGGAATATATGTGTGTTCAATGGAGACAAAATTTGGTTTTGGTTATGATGTTTTGATGTTATGTAAAACTTATATTTGTATCTAGTAATTCCATTGATACTAAACTGATCAGACTTTTGGGACTAGATACCTTGTGATCATGCCAATGTTATGTAAGAATGCATTAACTCAGGGTAACTATGGTCAAGGAGTTAAATATATCATAAAATGACTACATGTACTATGGAGACGTCAACAACCAATAAAAAGCTATAAAAGATGGAATTACTTAAATTTTTAATCATGATGTTTTAAGTGTAATGTTTTGTTCATGTTTTCAAAAGACACTAAATCTATAAATTTTCATGGTGTAATTCTATTTTTTTTATTACATTATAAGGATGTTATAGTAATATAAGAAAATACTGGGTAGCGATAGTGCATGAGAAGAATTATCTAACACCTGTTAAGAATTAGCTACACTTTTTCATACCTAGACGTCAAGGAATCATTAACAATTTGATAAGAAATTTACTGTGTTCATGGACCAAAAAATCCTGAAACACATTTTCTCATAATGAATTTTGAATATGAGGTAAAGGAGTGGGATGTTGCGTCTCCATATTTTTGACATTTACTTAATGTATACACAAGGAAATGAGAATTTAGTGGAGGATGCATTCAGTAGAATGTCATATACTCAGTTGCAGAAAGAAGCTTCAGATTAATATATGTTGATGTTGGTCCTAGCTAAAATGAATGTGGGATGTGATGATAGAGGTTATGTTACAATTTTATTTTAACAAATTTTGATCTTTATTTGGTAAATATGGTCAAAGAGGCATAGTCATCTATTGGGGAATTTTTGTTATGAGTTCAAAACTCAATGGTGGAGAGACCATTAAGGGATGTAGACCTAATGGGAGTTATATTTATAGTTTTATATGTGGTAATAGTGTACATATGACTTATCAAGAAAAATTACATCACGATTAATACTATTCACGATGGTGTGTATATCTAGGAACATGGAGTATGTATAAGGATTTGAATGTGCAGTTTTAGTGTAGCATAATAGAATGGAAGGTGGATGAGTTCAACTTGTGGTGCTTAACATTTCAGCAGGATAAGGTAGATCATCAGAGATCATCAGGTACGTTGTAGCCTTTACCTATTCCTATTTTGAAATGAGAGTACATAATGATGGATTTTGGTTCTAGTCATCCAAGAATGATTTGTAAACAATATGTCATATGGGTGATAGTGGATTGTCTTTCCAATACAGACCATTTCATTCAAATTATTGAAACTAATATAGTTGAAATTTTATCCAAAATCTATATCAAAAAGTAGTAGGGGTACATGGCATACCAATTTCAATAATCGTAGACAGAGATTGAAATTTCACATCTCATTTGTTAAAATCCATACAAAAATCTCATGGGACTCAGTTGACTATGGGCACGGTGTATCATCCTATGACAGATGTCTAATCTGAGTGGACGACAAATTTTAAGGTAAACATATCTCGGGAATCAATAATGCATTTTGGTGCATCATGGGAAGAGAATATACCCTTACTAAATTTCTCATATATTAACAGCTATCTGGCCTTGATACATATGGCTCTATTTGAAGAATTGTTCGGGCTTATTTTATATTTAACTCTAAGATGTGTTGAAATAGGTTAAATAACACTACTTGTGCCGAGCCTTGTTTAGGATTTAATGATGAATGTTTATTTCTTTTGAAATATGATCGAGATAACCAATATTTGTCAAAAATATTATGTTGATCAATGTCTAAGATCGTTTCCATTCACCTTGGGTGATCATTTGTTCTTAAGGATCTCTCTAAGACATGGACATTGTAGCTTCGAGAATCATGGAATGTTGTATACTATATAATTTGGTCTTTTTGAGATACTGTAACAGGTTGGAAAGTTGGAATATCTTTTTGAATTACCACCATGGTGAAGTTCACTACAGAATTTTTTCCAAGTATGTCAATTTAAAAAGAATCATCCTGATCACGACCATGTGATCAGTTGGGATTTTGGTAACCAAGAGATGAATGATTCATTGACACACTTCTCAGTATGGATTGTGCATAGGAAACATAAAATCTAGCATTAAAAAATAAATTTTCTGGTGTGGGTTTTATTATAGAATGATCATATTCAGAATGATATTAGGGAACATGATAATTAAATGAAGGAGTAGTGGCCAAAACACTTCTAGAGAATCCATGGTTTTCTAAATTCTAAAGACATAAAGATAGAGACACATGAGAATTTAGTACCCCCCGTATTTTGGTTAATTTATCTTCATTTGTTTTTTTATTGATATAATGTATATGGTGGAATGTTGGGAGAGTTTTTTAAACATTCACTATGTTTTGGGGACAAATGGAGTGGCCCATGTAATGCACATAGTTTATCCAAACTGTACGGAAATCCTTGTAGAAAACATGAACATTAAAATATTTTAGGAAGAGATAATTGGCACGGAGTAACCAAAGTATGGAAGACCATGCGAGATGTCCATCTGATGGTCTTTCTATGAGGTATCTAATTCACGATTAGCACACGTATTGTCTAAAAGTCTGTACTAGCCATGATCATGGTTTAAATGAGATCCTAAAAATTGGATCATACTCTTTTTGGCATCTACGTTGCTTGTTTTTTTTTCAAGAAACCATTACTCATAATTTATTTTACTTGAATTTAGAAGAGCCTCTACCAATAGATTTGGAGTCAACACGAAGTCTTCCTTTTTCATTTCAAACCTGTATTCTTGGGGTATGTGATCCATCCTCATTATTCTGGAATGGTTTCATAGATCAAGTTAGATATAATTCTTTTCTTTTCTTGGTTTCCGAAATATAAACCTATTATGTTTAGATAAATGAGTTTTTAGTCCAAATAAATTTTGATTTGGTCTTGGTTGTGATAATAGAAGGGATCTAAGGACATTTTGTGTAGAATAAACCTGGTTTTTAGAACGTTTCATCATCCATTTCAATTTCTGTCAAAACCATCATGGTAGGTGGGTTCTATCTTGACATTAAATAGTTAAACTATTGTAAATTCATTTAAATTCAATATTGTTTGTAGAATTGGTTATTTGTTGGTAGTTTGTAAATCATTGAAAACCATTCTTTATTATGGTTTGGAAATTTGGGGAAATATTGAATAATTTGGTATTTCAATAATGTGATTGTGTTATAAATATTAAAATGGAGATTTTAAAATGGTAATTTTCTAAAATTTTGGAACATGGATTGGATTTGATGTTTTTTATAAATTGTAATTTAATAATGTAATTAAATTTTAGTGTTGAAATTTTTTTGTTCATCAATTTTTAATAAAAATTCTGTTTTATTGCAACATTTTGTTTTGGTGATTTCAAATTATTTGTCATAATTATGGTTGTGTGAGTTCTTGTTTGACATTTCCCTGAATAATGGTTTGTACCATTGGGGTACATGGTGTGTGGCCCTAGATCGGGGGTGTGTGTCATTGGGATACAATGTATTTGGACTAGAGACTCGTCTTGATTATTGACATGTTAGACGAATCTTACATGGGTGTGTGATGTGGGATCCATGGATTGGGTATGTTAAAATAATATTAGGGAATGGGTTTGAACTTTGTATTAGTTATTTTCTTCGAATATAACTTTCTAAAAAATTGTTTTCAACTTCTTGAAATTTGATTTGATTACAATTGATTTGGGAACCTATTTAAATTGTGTTATAGTCTATTTTGCAGAATTGTTGTATATAAAAAATCTTATATAAATGTTGATAATGTTTATATAATAGTGGAATTTGTAGGGAAGTCATTGGGAAAACCTATTTTGTTTTATACTCACTCATTCTTTGGCACTTTGGTGCTTTTTCAGATGATACCTTCCATAATTTCGGAAAGGGTAAAGTATCACACATCATTAGCACTAGCATGTTATACTTTTGAAAAAATTATGATGCTGGATCACGTAACTTATAGATAATTGAGTCTTATTGTTTTCTAGGACATTATTTATTGTACTTTCACTATTTACAATGATGTTGGTTAGTCTTCTGCTATAGCATACATTGATTTGTTTTTTTAAAGAGATTATTTTTTAATTTATTAGTTTCTTCTGTGCATCATATACTGAGATGATTGTTGTTGGTTTTATTCTATTTTTGTGTTTAGACATTAATGGGTAAATAAACCCAAACATTCTTTAAAACCCTTTGGAATTTATTTTTTGCCTTTGGTGGCTTGGGGATTCCACTTGGAGACTAGTAATGACTATTTTTACTCTGAAGCCAGTTGGAATTATTGGGTCATTACAGTTACACATAGAAAATAATGATCCCTTACACCTTTATATTTTTTTTCTTCCCACATGAAAAACCAGAACAATTTAATGAGTTTGGGGTCCTTAGAAATGTTTTTAAGAATTTAATGGAATTTTTATATGTTTTGAAGTTCATGTTATTAGGGTTCAATGATATATCATGATTTTAGGTATCATTCATCTTAAAAATATTATTCATCACCTCTATAGATATTTAGTTTGATATTTATTATTATATGTCATCTTCATCTAACTAATATTATATTGTTAATTAATTATGATGAAGTGTTACCCTATTTTCCTATTTTTTCATGGAATACTATATGTTATTTAAATACACACCCCTGAATGTGACATGTTTCTACTCATATTTAGTGTATACAGATTGTGATCATACTAGTGGTTATATTAGAGGATATAGTGGCGGTGAATTGAGGAACATAGTGGTGTCATTTTTTAGTGGAGCTCATGTAATTTTTGTCTTAATGTATAGTACATCTATCATAGTCATTTCATCTTGGTCATTATTATTGATTATTTGGAATTTTATTTATCCATATTTTCTATTATTTGCATTTTTTACATTATTGAGGTAATTATCAGGAGACTCTTACTACAGTTGGTTATATATTTAATTTTCACATATATATATATATATATATATCATTATATATATGTGTGTTTTTATGCAGGTTTAACTTGTATGGCCTCATAAAAGTGATTTATATTTCTTTTATTGATTATAGATAACCAATATCATTTTGGTAGTATATATGACTGGAAAATCAATAATATCCATTGAATTATGTCTCAAATATGAATTTTATGATTTTTTAGGAAAAATATATTTAACCACGAGGCAGTATAATGTTTTTTGGCACTAATTATGTATCAATATAATAACTTTTAGATATATATATATTAAAATTAATATAAATAGAATGATTTGGATTAATAAACTTTTAGTAGAATAACATGTAATGTTATCTATTAGTGATGACAGAACCCAGAGGATAATTTTAGGATTCATTCATGGTGTTTTCTCTTTGATTATATTAGTTGAGAACATGTTTTAAAACATTTGTGAGTCATTGTTAAGGTAAAATGATACTACCATTCTTATTTCTTTTCCATTACATAATAGACTATTGTTTATGTTATTATTGTATATTTTCTATATGGTAATTATAATAGTGGTTTAGATGATGATGGAATCAATGACTTTTTTATAAAAATATAGCATTTCTTGATGGTTATGTATTGTAACTACAAGGAAGGAACAATAGTATGTACTTATTTATTATCTCATTCTTAATATTATTTTATAATAAAATTTCATAGTAACTTTATTATTTTATTCAATGAGGATTTCATCTTTTATTTATGAATAAATTTAAATGAATTAAAATAATCAGTAATCATTATTCCTCTTATTATATTGTTAATAAAAACGTGTACTTCATTGAATTGATTTTATTTATTTATTCATTCATTTTATTAACCAATGGATTGTATTCAGTTGTGAAATATTGACTTTACAAATGTGTTTATTTTATGATTTTAATAAATTAATCCTTGTAAAATTTATAATAGTGGTTCATAGGTTTTTTTATTAATGTAATATTTATTCCACTACAATTTTTGAATTACTTTCATACCTTCCCATTCAATATCCATAAGCATTCAATTAATTGTAGTTATTTATGAATTCATGATGTGCCAGAATTAGGATGACCTGAGAATCACATATCAACTTCCCACTTATTTAATTCCCTTTTATTTCCCCTTAACTGATCATATTCACTCTTAGTAATTAACATGGAATCTAATTTGATACATGTGTCATTAATTTATGTAATGAATATCAATAAAGGAGTTTTTTTGGGATTTTAAAATATAATAGTAATAGATCATGATACATAGGTGACCTGATGTTGGTCAGGGAATCCGAGGTCTATTGAAAAATTTTGAGGTTAATTTCTGGTAGACAATGTGTTGCGAAATGATACAACTACCCAAAATTTGGATATTAGTGGATTATGATCACTATATTTGATATTTCATTAGTTTTGATGTCACCAGAGAAGTGACAAATATCAAATAACAAGTTTGGAAATGTTTGTGGAGAAAACAATGTCAATAGTATCTGTAAAGGTCGGGAACTCATATATATATATATATATAAACAAATAAAGTACATGACATGTGGTCTATGTGCCACATGTGGTTTTTTTGGTCTCGATATATTATAAATATTAGACAGGGTGTGTCTGTGGGTTATATACCAGGTGTATCGGACCAAACAACATGACATTTTGAAGAAGTTCATGCAAGATAAATTACATTATTTACTTCAAATCTATATCATCACATTAATATTATTATTTTAATGAACCAAATTTCTATATAAAATGATGCACACAAACTACAAGATTATAGGTATAGTTACATAATGGATTAACTATATAAACAAAAAAATTTCCCACACATGTAAATATTTCTTCATAATAATGCTACATTAAATCCCTTCTTAAACATATCTAATGTAATATCTATCATCAAATACTAGGGGATGAAAACATAATAAAGAAAATTATTTAATAATGGAAAAAACAACCATATCACCATATCATAAAGAATGAGATGATGAGAATATGAGACAACATGATGAGGGGAGAAATATCATAATAATATAAGTAATAATGTAAAGAAATATGTGATAATCAAAGGACATTACATAAAAAAATTAGTAAAATATCAACATTATGTACAATAGCTAAAACATGTCATATAAAAATTTAATATAACTCATTACACCTAATATAATAGGATTATAATAGAATGAATCTTTAAAATATATCCAAAATATTATTAATGGGAACATTACATTCATGAGCCACACCATTAGTGCCCATAAATATGAGAAATGAAAATACACACAAGAATACTTTTATTAGTAGATTTAAAAATATAACCATTTAATTGGATTAATATATAATATCCCACTATTAATTCATCTATAAAAACACATTCCACTTAAAATCATTCATTGCATCATAAATGTCACGTAAAAATAAAAAAGTCTTCATAAAATGATTAAATCAAAATATTACACTTTTCCGAAATAAATTATGTAAATAAAAGAGGATTTCATAAAACATACAAATTTAAATCATTCACCATTAATATAATAAATAAATAATTTCATTAATTTTTTTTGTAAATTTTTCTAAAACGAATAATTATATTCTATAAAAAAATTGAATATCACCGAAAACATGAGGACACAAAAAATATTCACATAATAAAAGCAGAAATTTGGGTTAATCATATAACATAACTACACTGGAGATATATATATTTTCTAATATATAGAGGAATACCATGACAAAATTAGAAAATATATATTTTTAAAACATTTTCTAAACATCGAATAAAAATTCATTCATTAGAGTCTCATTTCAAAAAGACCACATTATTTTAATAAAAAAATGAAAATATTCCAAGGTATTGAATTTTCCATAATGAATAATGTTTCCAAGATATCTCTTCGGAAACATAAATTAAATTTGAAGTTATATAAATATATAGAACCTAGGAGATATAAATTGAAAAATAATTCATATAACCCAATGGAAGATGATTGAGTTACCATATCCCAAAAATTTTTTATTCATTTTGATTAAAGTTATTTACACTCATGTATCATGAATTTAAATTTAATAATTACATATTTGATAATATTATTAATATTTTAAAAACATTTTAAAACTAATTTAATATTATTATTAACAAGTATATTAGATAGTTCATATCCATTCACAATGCCAAATGTGAGGAATCTTAATAATTTTGAAGTAGTTACATAATTAATTTATTGATATTCATTATTAAACCAAATTTTATGTTTATAAAATAATAAAATTTATTGAAATTATTCTATTTATTTAAATTTAAATTTAAAATTTCTTTCTATATTATTTTTTATTATAAACCATAATTATGATTTCAATGATGAGCTTGTTTTTGTTATTAATTAGATGCGATGTATGAAACATAATTAATTATTTTAATATTAACATTACTAATCTAGAACAAAAATTAAATCAATATTTAATTATTTATATCATATATATTAGAAATTTATTTCTTTTATTATTCTAATATATTATATTACATCATTTGTGATTATTTTTTTAGACTATCCCAAACATGAACATACCATAATTAATAGATGATTATGATAATACAATTGGTTTATTTTAAATCAATACTATTATTATATAATAATAATTATATTATATTGATTTATATATATATGGGTTTGAATCATGTTTTAAGATATTTTAAAAATATATTATGAAACTAGATGAAAACTGAGCTGTGATACATCATTGAGTTGATAATCTTCAAAACACATCGTTAATGGTTTCAATTCTCAATAAGTAAAAGGGAAAAACTATGTCTTAAAACCTTTAACATTATAATAATAATATAATTAATTATTAAGAATTTTTTATTAATATCATTGTTATAGTATTCTAATATAGTTTTCGGATAACAAAAATATATTCCATCACTTCACGGGGTGGTAGTTTATGGAGTGCATGATTTAAATATCAATTCTTTTTAATAAAAATGGGAATTTTTGGTTAATATTTATATCCATTTAATAATAAATTAAATATATATACAAATATGTATATATATAATTATTCAATCATATATTTATAATAAAATTATTTTTGGTATTCTAATAATCAAAATAATTTATGTTATAAAAAGAGTACTAGTGTTGTGGACTTGGACTTTCGCTTAGAATACACCATGGAAATGGAGTTATGAAGACCTATTTTTCATTAATATAAGTTTTAGGAATTTGAATAGGACTATAAAGGAAAAAATAATTTATATATTATAAAGGGGAACCAAATTATTTTACAATGATTAATGTGATGGTGATTGGACCTTTTATTAGTAGTGGTAATAGAGGTTTTGTAATGACAACAACTTCATATATATGGAGAACATGATTAATTTCAAAATTGGATCCTAGATGAAAAATATTTTATTGTATGATGATATGGGGTCTATAATCAACAAACATTTAATTTTCACAATTATTTTAAAAATTATTTTACGTCCTTTATTTTTATAAGTTTTATCTTTTATAGTTTCTTTTTTACCAATGTTAGTAATTTATACATAAGTAAGATATTATTATTATATAAAAATAAAATTATAGGAATTGTAAAATTTGTGCCTAAATATTTTAAATATTAAATCATTTTAAAAATATAAAATTAATATGGGTATGAAAATCAATTTTCACATTTTGTCTTGTAGCACTTAAACACCTATATTTTGAAAAATGTTATTTTTATACATGAAAATTATGTGAACAGTAAATCTATCTGTATCATTTATTTTATAATACAAATTGAATTATTATAAGGAAAAAAATTTATCTTATCATAAAGTTATTATAGAGCAATTGTTCTTACAAAAAAATTTATTTAATGGAAAATACAAACAATAGTATTTATTGGAAAAATTAATTAATTTTCTAAAATATATATCATAGGTTTTTATAATTTTACATATATTAATCAAATGTATAATTTTATTTCTAAAATAAATCATTGAAATTTTGTTGGTCTTATATACTTCAATATATTTTTAATACAGATATAAAAGATACATTTTTATTAAAAATAATTTCTTTCACTATTCACCTATAACATAAACTAGTTGTAAAATTCCAAAAAAGTTGTTTGAAGATCATATTTTTATTTAAATTGATAAAATATTTATTTATTTCCAAATCAAATTTTTTTTTTCATAAATATTAGATTTCTTTAATCGTATTGTGTAATGATTTTTTTTTAATTTTAAAAATAAATCTACCATTATGTATAATAAATCATATTTTAAAATTATTGTAATTATACTATTTATAAAAATGTACATATAATAAATTAATAATATCATTTTTAGACCATTATTATTTTAGTATAAAATGCTTTATTAACATCCTAGTTGCAAAAGTTGTAACAGTTTTAAAAAGGACCATTATTTCATAATTTAGTTACAAATATCTATACCCTATTAAATAATAGCAACCCACAGTGTTGAAAATAAATTAACTAAAATGATTCACAATACATTCAGGTTCAGTGTTGTCTATAGAGTTTTCCAAAAAAAAAATTAATGTAGGAATATTTCAAAAAAATCTTAGGACATTACATTATCCTACCATTAAATAAATGGTATCCTTCCTATTGCAAATATTATTACCTAATAGAAATATTTATAGTTTTTTAAAACATATATGGGACTAATGATATAATTCTAAAATATATATATATATATATATCATTTAAACATTTGAATAATATCTATTTCAATTAAATTGTATTACCTATATTTTTGATAATTATTTCCCCTATTTTTGAGACAATATACTATCATTATTCAGTATCACGAAAAATATTATATAATTTCCATAAAATGGGTGTTTATAGTCATCCATTTATATTAATTGATTGGTTGATAGGAAAAGTGATATTATTATAATAAATAATTTTTCTTCTTAAGCAAAGTGATAAAATCCATTCCCCAAATCACATTTAAATAATCTAATGGAAAAATAATATAATTTCCATAATGCTCATTTTCAGTAACATTTATGTGGGAAAAAATATAAATACATCATGATTATTTAATTGATAGTATGATCACCATGGTGGTCATTTAATATTTTTTTAAAACATCCTAGGATTACTATAGTGGATAATATAGATTTCAATACCCATGAATCTAATGCGAAGGGTGACTATGCCTTTTATCCTTCAATTTCATGACCTATATCCAGTAGTGGTGTTGTTCCTATGGGAAAGGATGTTATAACTTCTAATTATCAATAGTATTCCAAGAATATGGAATCTATTTACATAATTACGAAATTCAATCCTTTTTGATAATTGAATCATGGTTGGTGAATTAATTTGTATATTAAAACTCACATTTTATTAGCTATAATTGTTATCTCTCTTAGAAAATCAAAATATTATTGACCAACCCTTCTTAAATTGAAATATATTACTGTTCCATTGAGACATTCCCATCTTTTTTCCTTCTCACATTTTTGACACGTGTAAATTTCATTGTTATATCTTTCTTCAAAAACATCATCATGTGAATCTCCATGAAAATATATCATTCCATTATATTCAATGTTTTGGTAAATATAATTTTTTCATGTTGTTATCTATAATTCCTTAATTTTTTTTGGAATAACCATGGGATTTTTCACCCTAGCTCTTATCCAGTTTGGCTGCTCATTGGGAAAAAACTCAAATTTTCCATTGCATCGATTTTTCAATTTTTATTCTAATTGATTCAATAATGACTATATCCAATATGAGTTAATGTGGGTTTTTAAATCCATTATATAATTATTCATGGATGATTATTTGATAAATTATATAACAAAATATAATAATTTTCCAAATTATTATTATAAATTTTAGTTCAACCTAAATAGGCCTAGTGGAAATATAGTATTATTGGTTTTGATTCCCTCATATTCATTATCATACTAAATAGTTTATAATTTATTTTATATACAACAAGATTAACTAAAGAATATCTCATCAGAGTTTCTTCCTAGTTGTATTAGGTTAGGAAAACAATGTTTTCCCAAGACTAAAGACTGAGTTGATACTCAACAAACCTTCTTCATGTTCATTACCCAGAGTAAAATCTATTCAATAGTCAAACAAACTTATTATTGTATAGAAATAGATTCTATTTAATAGAGAACCACACAATATCTACATTAAAAATTTGTTGGGATGTTATCCTATAAATATAATTTTCCAATAATCTTATCTAAAGTGTTTTCACAGATGTTATCTAATCTAATATCTCAAATAGTTAATATATATAGTGAAAATTATTATGGATACCCAATGAAAATAAAAAACTAATATCATTATTTTTCCTGAAAAAAATTATGTCTCCAAAAATTAAAACATCCCATGTTTTTATAAGGAAACAATATGTTCTATAGTGTACATGATAAACCACATCAAGCTTAATAAAAAACTAGATATTATTATTTAAATGATATCATTGAAACCTAGCCATTAAAATGGATTGAATTAATAATATTATTTGAATTACCAAAATGGTGTTTACACATGTATATATGAAAATAAATCTTTTTTATAAAATGAATTTAAAATGTGTTTATGGAAAAATATTTATGTTCGATGAATTGTTTTTATAAAATATTTAAATAGATCATGATGGGATATTATAACACAATAAATATGATATATTAAATTATAATTTAATATTTATCTTATATTTTTTCTAGATATGATATATGAAAAACTATATTTTATGCATAAAAAGCTTTAATTTTTATATTGTCATTTTTTACATGCTTTTGACAGTGAACTAAAAATAAAACTTTTATTTTAACATTTATAAATTAAATTTCATAAAATAAACTTCATATTTGAAATAGTTCTATAAAAATTATCATTGGTTATGTTTCTAATTTTTCTGATATGTTTCATTTTTTGATAAATTACAAGAAATACTAAATTTTAATTGAAAACTATTTTTTAATGAAATTTATTTTTTGTATGAAATTATAAATACTAATGGTTTTATATTATATTTATTTCACTTTTTTAAAATTTTATCCAATGTGGATCCTCAGAATCAATTTCTCTATTGAAATTTGATAAAAAAACCTTTATGAACATTTGAATGTTTTTTCATTAAAAATATATTTTATCCATCCAATGAGATGATTAATTTTAAAATAATTTTAACAAATTATACAAATTTATTTTCTAGAAATTTTCCAGGATGGTTGTAATTAGTATGAATTTTTTTATAATAAGGAAAATTGAATTTTTGATGGAAAATAACGTTATTTGTTTACCAAAGTTAAGTTTATATAAAGTAATTATAGGTAAAAATAATATTATAATCCTTATTAAATTGGCCTAAAATTTTACTAATTTAATTTCTTGAGTTTTTTTATACCTATATCATAATTTGGTTTATTTTTGGACCACATGGAGCCACATGGATGTCTTTAATACATTTATAATATTATATTTATAGAATATCCTATTTTTATATAATTTTGTTTTTATCACAAAAAATAATTTTTAATATTGTGTTATATTGGTTAAATGGTTTGATATAAATCATATATATAAAGCTAAAAGTTTATCTATATCATGTAAATTTATTTTTAATTTTTATGAAATACATATTTCAAAAAATGAATATTGTAATGTCAAACCCCAAGTTTTGTATCCAGTTTCCAAATAAGGAAAAAATTTATTAATGGGTGGGGGATAATATACCATACTTTTTTATATGTAAATAATAAGATTGACTGGAAACATTATACATCACATCAAGATTAATCAGAAATAGTTATTTTTTAAATTTTATCATTACAACCTAACCAGTAAAATGGATAGAATGAATAGTATTAATTTAATTATTAAAATATGGTTTATTTATCTATATATTATTAATTTCTTAGTGGCCAATAAGTTTTAATTGATAATATTACTATTTTATAAATAATATAATATAGTTTCTGAAAAAACTATTTATGTGTGATAAAAAGTTTTTACAAAATAATAAAGTCACTCTTGATGGGTTATACAAATGATATATAGGTATATATATATAATATTTAATTTAATGTCAAAATTTATCATATATTTTTTCTATACACTATATAAGAAGAAATTCAATTTTATGCATAAGAAAATTATTTCTAAATAAGACCATTTTACCTCTTTTTGATTGAGAACCCATTTGGAATCTAGTTGTTGACAGTTTTATAAATTATATTTGACAACATAAACATTTTATTTAATATATGATAAAAAAATTTTACTTTGGTTGAATTTTGGGTAATTTTCTTATAAGTTTCATGTCTTGATGGATAGTGAAAAAGAATTCATATTAATTGAAAATTTCTTTTCATCAAATTTTTTTTGTTTTTAATTATATATTTGAATGATTTTATCAAATAATTATATCATATTCTTATCAGTTAATCCAAAGTGGTAACTTATAATCAACTTCTCAAATGATTTTTGATATAAAATCCCAATGAAATTTTGATCATTTTTATCATAAAAACTCATTTTATTGATCTATCAGTAAGATTAATTTTAAATTGATTTCCACAAATACTGTGAACTAAATTTTAAAAGACTAACATACAAGATAGAAATTGATAAAAAAATTTGGACTTATAGGATCAAATTAATTTTAGATGAATAGTTACTTTTGTTTATTTTACCACTGTTAATGGTAAATCAGGTAATTTATGGTAAAAATAATAGTATATTCTTTATCAAATAACACTAAAACATGTCCTAATATAATTCTATGGTTGATTTCATCCATTATCATCCATTGGATTATTTTAGGACAACTTTTATCAACTTTTATAACATTAATAAATTAGTAATATTATGTTTAATTAAAAGCCAATTTTTTATAATTTCATTTTTAAAAATTAAATAATTTTTTAATGTGGTTTTATATAAGTTATATAGATAATTTTAAATTTTATTATGAAATATAACAATTATTATTTATTTATTTATTTCATAAAATGATAATAATTATTATTTTGAAAGTTGTTTACTTTGGAATAATATCATTATAACAAATAATATTCATATTATTTTCATAATATTCTTTAATCATATTGTACTATATTTTACCTTATAACTAAGAATATATAATATAAATGAGATAAATTACTTCCAGGAGGTGGTAGTCCACACGATGAATAGTAAAATATTTCATTTCTTAATGTATTAACTTGAATGAAGGTGGATTATCTTTTTCTCTTAATAATAAAAAATATATTATATGATTCACATTTATTCATTGATTTCACTGATATAATAGGTGATATGGATGGTGGTGAAAAAATGTACACTATCGCTTCCGGGTGGCAGTAGTTCACACAACATAAGAATATCAATTATGTTTTACTTAATAGAAAAGGGGGAAGGTGGTTTTTTGAAATTACCATAACATAATAAACATAATTATACAAATAATAATTAATTAATTATATATTAATTAGAAAAGTAATTTTGGTAATGTTTAAAATAAAAAGAAAATTGTTAAAAACATAATTACTCACATTGAAAAGTAATACTTTCCCTTTGAAGAATCCTAGGAAATATTTGTATTAGGACAATATATTGCACCTAGAGGATGAATAATAAATTATAGAATTTTAATAAAAGAATAATGGATAGATTTTTATGTGTAAATATAATTCATTGGGTTTTCTTCAAGGGGTTGGGAGAGGCCACTATTTTAAGTGGCGAGAATAATAGTTTTTTTATTTTAACCACTTTGTATAAAAGGAACACATGTCAGACATCACATATGGCCCTAGAAATATGAAATAATGTAGTTCATATTGTGATAATATCACGAATCCCTTAAACCATTCATTAAGAAACCTTTTTTGAATAACGATGTCAGGTCATTACGTTCTATAATTTTCAATTTTACCATATTTCATTATATAATGTTATGTAGTTTTGGCCAATGTGATTTAATTTTAATGAAAAAATAAAATTAATCATATTATAAATTTATAACTTATTTATTAATACTATGAAATCCATTTTACAATATAAAATTTTAATGTGTAATAAATAATAATTTTAATATTATTCCATTCTAAATGTAATCCCTTATTTTAGAAAAACTATATTTTAAGCATTTTACCTAATTTTAGGATAAAATTATTCACGTTTATCATTTTCATGGAATAAATTGGTTTATTATAAAGTAATAATATATAAATATCATTTTAAATAATGTAAAAATATAATTTTATGAATATATTACATAGTTAATATAAAATACCATAAAAAGTGTTTTTTTGAAAATATAACTTATGTGTGTAGACTATTAATCCAAGATTATATATATTTAACATAGTATTTATAAAATTTATTATTTTATTTATTATGTCAAAGACTTTGAAATTTTTATGTTTAAAAACATCTAGTTGATATATAGAAATTCATAAAATTAACAATTTTAAAAATATATATATTTCCATTATTTACCTAATAATTAGATTATATAAGAAATGTGAAAAATTTTATCTTAAAAAATAATGTTATTTAGAATAAAAAATTATATTAAATTTTTTAAATTAATTTTCTATAATTGATAAATGTTACTTTAAATTAATATAATAATGTATAGTAAAAACCCATTTATTTAATTTTTAAAATAAATCATAATTTAATTATAATAACAATTATTATAAAATTCATGAAAATATTTTATTTATTTCAATAATATATAATACTTTGATGTTATAATTTTTAGAATATAAATTTTTAATGTAAAAATATTTAATTATTATTTTAGATACACTAGTTGAAACACGGAAAACATTATTTTATAATAATGTAAATAACGATTTTACCCCCTTATTTGACAACTACCATACAGTAGACAATAATGATGTTATTAAAAAAACTTCATGGTTGTTAATATTTTTTATTTCTTGTGGATTAGGCAATCTAGATAAATATTTATCTAATGTGGAACGTTTCTATAATATCATTTGTCAATACATACTTGGTGACACACATCATGTAAATTGATGTATATGTTTTATACCACTAGGAAAAGAAAAAGACTCCAATATGTGTATATGTGGAGAATTTTTTAAATTCATGCTTATTGTGTGAATTAGATTACAGGTCATGTAATCGGGAGAAATTAAACAGTGTGCACTATTAGTATATGCCTAGTATGTGGATACGATTCTCTACACTATCTAATAGACAAGTTTTGTATGGAATCTCAAGTAATTCTGTGTATTTATAATTCCCATGTGGTTGTCACTCAGGGACTACACAAAATTTAACCATGAATTACATTCCATGTACTGTATTGTCTTTCACGTTATTCATATCTTCTATCATGTGATTCAAAATAAAAAATTTGACTTGCCCATTTGATGTGATTTTTCATGTACAATTTGCAAGTTAATGTCGTATCATAAATACGGGGTTGATTAAATGTAATATTAAGTTTATGGTAGACCTTATCATTATTAAAATGATATTGGAATAAGGATGGTATGTGTGGTGAATAAATGGGGGTAGTAACTCGAACATATATTTTGAGGACATGACATTAGTCCCTCATATGTGTTATGAATTTTATTAATCTCTCATTAGTATAGGGGCACAATTATTCCATTACAGTTGTGTGGGTCCAAAATTGGGAAATGGGAAAGTACCGCTCAATTTGGATGAGGCATGATCCCTTATACTATGGGCATGGTTAATATCTTCCAAGAATATGGTGTCCTGGTCCTTCAAAAATAGAGGATGATGTTCCTCTATAAGATAACTGGAATGTTATTCATCCATTATGGTTTGTTAAACTATCAACTCATATTCAAATAATAGTGTGGTGTGGGTCATCTACAACGGATACAGTGACGTGACATGGTAGATTAAACATTTCAGCATTTTTTATATGATATCTATAGAAATCTATGTTATTGTGGTATAACAATAATATCTATTTTCAATCATGAAATGGAATATAACTGATCATCAATTTTGAGATATATATTTCTTTCAATATCAATGGTATCTCTTATCGCCACTAAAAAAACATTAAAACACATTAGAAAATTACTCTATTAGTTGTAGAAAATCACTGAATACATGTATGACATTTGAAGCCATGGTCATTTATCAGTTCTAAAAATGAGCTGATAAAGGGTTCCATTTTCAGTACTAAAGAAATCAATGATAAAAGAACCATTTATTAACAGTTTAATGTAGTTCCACTAAAGGAACCATTTATTATCTCTGTTTGAGTGATGATGTAGTAGAAAATTATTAGAACTTCAATGAGAATTGATAATGTAAACCATTGTCTGGTCCTTTAAAAGAACACATAATTGTGGCCTCAATCATTTCATTTAAAAGTGATAATAATGGTTTACACTATAGTGTGTTGTTACTGCACACCGAAGCACCAGAAAGACAACAGATATAAAAAATCAATTCCCAAAAGGATTCCAATTCAGTGAAATTTACTAAAAATAACATAAAAAAATAATATATAATAGACAGTTCAAACTTTGGTTCATAATATTACATAAAAATTTATTATATACATTCAAAAAAACCATTTTTTTCATTTAGTATTGACTAGAGTCGTGGTTTTTCAAAAAAAACCACCTCTAATTGAGAAATTGAAAAAAACTGTATAATGAAAAAATTATTATGTTATAATTAATATAAAGAGATAAATTAATAGAAAGTGTAAATTTAAGTAAAATTGATGTCAATTTTATATTACAAATACACACTATGATTCATACCAGTCATAACGTGAATCAGATTGAGGTTTGATCAATTTCAAAATGTCTCAAATGTCTTTTGTATCCTTATGATAATGTATCAAAGCAATATGAAGGTTTTTTCATGGTTTTGAGAACATAAAATTGGTTTTTTTCTTCTAAAATGTCATTTTAAAATAAGAACATGCACTTTTGAGTCATTCTGATCACATCTTATATATGTTTTTTGTGAAATGGATCCCGACATGTCACAAATGACTTATTAAATTTTATACTAAATTATTTTGAAAATATGTGCTCTTTTCATTGGATATCATTGAATGAGACTTTATGAACTGAAATCATGATTTTAAACTGACAATGGAAAATTTGAGACATATAGGGTAGAACTTGTATAGGATTGAGGTGAAGCAAATTAAAACATGTCCAAAATTACATATGAAACATTTTCATAATTTATCAAAATTTTCATAATGTGTTTTATCTGTTTTGAGTAGGATAATATTCCATTTTATTAAAAGTCATGACTTTTTTAAATAAAAAGAGGCACATTGATTCGTACCAGTTAAATCATGCATCAGATTGAGGTGTAGCTATTTCATACATTTAACAATTGACTTATAGATCATTTTACAAAATTTCATAAAAATATGAATTTGTTTTATCGATTTTGATTATATTACTAATCTTCTAAAATGAAATGACATTTTATATATTTCAACATTCACTTTGACTCAAATGTATCACACTATGTATCAGATTGAGGTGAGACAAATTCCTACACATAAAAAATTACAAAAGGACTGTTTTCCTTGAATATTTTACAATTTTAATGTATTTACTCAGTTTTGAATATGTTAACTGTCCATTCTACTAAAATTGATTTCAAATCTAAATAGAAACACATACATGGATTAATATATGTAAAACTGTGCAATATATTGATGTATGGATGATTCACCCACATTTCAAATCCCATATGGATCATTTTCTTAATGTATCAAAACAATATTAATGTGTTTGTTTAGTTTTTTTAGGTTAGATTGTTTTTATAATAGAAATTGATTTTTATTTTAAATATGAATGCACATTGTGTCATACCGGTCATACAATGATTCAGATTGTGGAGAGGATAAATCCAACATGGTACAAATAACATGTGGATTATATTCTTAAAGAAACAATTTTTTTAAAGTGTTTGTTTGGTTTTCATTATGCCACATTACTTTTTTACTAAAATGTCATTTTAAACACGGAACTCGTATATTGAATAACTTGGATTACATCATGTATGAGTTTTAAATGAGACCAATTCATACAAATCAGACATCATTTATGATTTGATTCTATAAATTAATATGAAAATATGTGCATGTTTTCTCTATTTTTAGTGATTTAATATTTTTAAATTAAAATGTCAATTTTAATCTAATAATGGACCCATTGAGTCAGTTTTCTTTATTAATAAAATTAATTTCCATTTAGAATATAAAGATGTTCTTTGATTCATACCAGTTAAATCGTGTGTTGAATTGATGTTTGGATGATTCCGTATGCATCCCAAACTCTCAAAACAATCCTAACTATCAATGTTATGATAATTTACACCACCTTTCTTGGTCAAACAACCTACACTGCATGAGAAACTTTGAACATAACACATCAAATCGAAAAAAATGAATTAAACTATATAACAAAATAATTATTATGACAAATACTATAAAGAATTAAATTATTCCTATATATAAAAAAATAAATGTATTCTATGGACAATGTGTTTACTATGAAAATATATATATATTACCTTTGTGACTGAGAAGTGGAGGGAACATGAATGAATGTGATAAATGTTAATGCTACAGGGGTGAAAGATTTTGAGGAAGAAGAATTATATTGACATTTTGGTGCAGAAAGGGATGAAAGATGGATAGAGCACCCCAACTCGAACAAAAGAAACCACATGTATAATAAAACAATTATTTTTTGAGTAATACTAATAAGGTATAAATAATGCATAAATAAAAGACAATACATTAATTATATAAAAAATAATTTTAATATGAAAATCCTTATTTCCTCTTTAATTGAGCATTGATGGTGTTGTTTCTCATCGGTAAAAGCTTTTGGAGGTAATTTGAAGGAATGTGATAAATGAAACACTATATAGGTGAAAAGGATTTAAGGGAGGAGTAGAATGAATGCAGGACATAGCACCCCAATTCGAACACATGAATACATTAGTATATGAAATCAATTATTATTTAAGTGATACTAAAAAGATATAAAATTTAAAATATATATGAAACAATACATTAATTATATGTACAATGATTTTAATGTTCAATCCTTAATATTATTTCTATGACTATGCAGAGGTGACATCATTGTTTGTCCTGAAAAGGAAGTGGGTGTGGATTCTATGAATGTGATAAATGATCCAATGTAAGGTTGAAATGCTTTTAAGGGAGAAGAATCATTATACTTGGACATATCACCACAAAATGGAAAAATTAATAAATTTATATAAGAAAAAAATTAATTTGAGAGTAAGAATAAAATTAAATAACAAAAAAATAAATATAAAACGACACACTTATTATATGGACAATTATTTTTCATTGAAAACATTAATATTACCTCTACGATTAAGCAGTGTGGGGGTCCATTCCCTCACTTCAAAGGCATTGCAGTTCTTTTGAATGAAATTAATAAAAGCACCACTATGTGTGTAAAAAGGATTTAAGAGAGAAGAAACCTGATATTTGGACAGAGAACCCAAACTCGAACAAAATAATATATCTATATAAGATAAAAATTATTATGTGGGTAATAATAAAATGAAATAAATTAATCATAAATATGAAACAATACATTAATTGTATATACAATTTTTAAACTGTGAATACATAAATAATACCTCCATAATTTAAAAGAGACAACTTTGTTTCTCCTCCTACAAAAGCATGTCACATTAACTGAAATCATCTAATATAAATGAACACGAAAGGAATAATTAAAATTAAATAAAAATTTCAATATATAATCTTCAATAAATATAAAAGGTATATCATAACATAACCTTTACAACTTTCCAAATGTTTTCTTTAGTCCAAATATATGATAATAAAAAACGATTCTTTATGAACTTCAATATAGTTTAGTAAATTAAATGAATGTTAGGAAACTGCATGAAATTTAATAATATTCTTATAAATTTTTCTCTATTGATCAGTGGATCCATAACAAGGAATAGTTTTTCACCACACACAGTGTTAACAACAAAACAACGAATTCTATGTGTAACTCACTACTGTTGGATAACTACTGAATTGCATATTATCTGACATGAACATCATGTATGACATCCCTATGATGCTCTAAACCCCAACACTCTATCCGTAATATTTATCATATCACCATTCACCATCCACATTTCATTCTGTTCCTAAAAATATTATCCATTATTTAATCAAGATTGAATAGTTTTACTACATATATTTTTTAGATTCTCATGTTTCTTTTTCAATGATATCTGTCTTCCACAAAACCATTGACAAATAAATTATCTTATTCTATAAAATTATTACTCTATGTTCATAAATCTAATTAGTTTGTTTCACTGTATTTTCTGGATGCGATAATCACAAGGATGTCGGGTTTGATGTTTAGGTGAGATGCTATGTTAAGACGAAGATAACCAATAATAGTAAAGTGCAATGATAATCCTTCATTTTGAGTGTAATGTTGTGAGATACACACAAGCAGTACTTTTTTTGGATCCATTGATTAATGTATCCAAATAAACATCAATTTTTGTCCAACTCTTTCATAATAATTTTTCATGAATAAAAAAATAAATAAGGACAATGGATTTTATAAGGGGCATCTTCATGCTCTCTTCCAAATATGATTAACGCTTTGACTCCATCATCATATTCATTTGTCAAATGATTAGTTTGCATCAATTTTCATTCCCTATCAATCCTATTGGGTTCATTAATGATTAATTTTTTAAAACATATTAAAAAATTCATATAATATATTCATTGTCAAATGTGAATGTTATAAACAATTATAATAAGGTTAACACAATATTTGATTGTTTCAATGAATTTTTGTATGTGGGATAAAGTGTATAATTTTATTTATGAAAATAATTACTCCAAATCATATCATTCTAAAATCCCCTAATCAAATAAAAATATAATATATGAAATTAAAGAGCACTAGAAAAATAAAATATGATAAAGGAGAAAAATAAACTCTCATTCAATATATTATATGTTATAAAAAATTATTGGAACATGTTATGTAGAAACTGAAAGAATTATTAAATTTAAAATTAATGGTTTATGAGTATTTTAAAACATGTTATAAATCTTGGGATGTAATATCACATCACAAACCCATCCCAAGGAAATTAAATGTTCTCCAACTGGATGTAAAATTATCATTTACTAAATGATTAAATGAATAGGAATTATAAAAAATAAATATTTTTCTAACTCATTAATATTTGAATAATGTTTGTATATTGACAAAGGTGATCTATGAACTGAATTAAAACCTAAGATCATGGTATTGAAATTTGGATTAAATATTAATGAATCTTTAATTACAATATTGAATAATTGATCTTAATCATTACATAAAAAATTAATAATATATATATATATATATTGAAAGTGTTTATCAAGGAGGATGAAATAATATTTTGAGGTTCATGTGATGAACTATTATAATAATATCCTACATTAAAAATTCCCAATAATTAAATGTTGATGATTAATGAGTTAACATTTTTCTTAATTTATATGGGACTCATGAAATTCATTGGATATTTATTTTCCAATCCATGTTTGTGAGGGATCTATTTTATAGACTATAAATGGAATATGGAAAACCCAAATCAACACCCATTGAAAATTGAATAAATTTTTTAACTGATGTTTGAGGAATTTAAATCTATATAATGATAGTGTCTAATAAACACTCTCAATTCCCCTTATGCAATAAAGAAGAAGCAGGGAATGAAAGAAAAACTAGTGGGAATACTTTTTCCAAACTAATAAAATAAACTAGTAGAAATAAAATTTAAATGAAAACATACATGATGAATCCATACATTGGATTATCACACCAACCTAGATTAGTAAAAAAATGAAGTAATGAATTAGTATATTATAAAACAATTATTTTCCTACCATAATGTACCACACACATAAAATCCTAAGTTTAAATTTCCAAAATTTCATATTTATGGAATACATTTTTAAAATGAAAAATATGTATGATAACTTTGAGATATCAATTTGGGATATGTAAAAAAACAACTAACTAAACACTATGTTACTCCATGTGTCACCATCATGTCTAGAAATAATAAACACGTTATCAATAATGAAGAGTTGAATCAAAATGGGAATTTGTGTAAATCAGAAAGCCTTCCCCACTTTTATAAAATTATCAGACCACAAACTAGAACATAGATGAAGAAGAATTAAAAAATTAAACCACTAATACATATAGAAAATCAAATGTTCATCCTAGAAAGGTTGATGAAAATCTAATACACTCTTTTGAAACCCTTATTACAATAAAAAATGGATGTTGGGTGAGATGTTTGATAAACTCAAGGAAAAAAAGTGGAGTGATTTGATCGTCGATTCCCTAAGGAGGAGCATTAGTAGTGGGTGGCTTCAAGTGAAATATTATCATATCACGACTGCTTCACAAATGGTTAAGGTTTTTAATTTTCTTCCAGACACTTTTATCAGGGTTTATAAAAAAATGCTGATTAAGAGACATTTTTTCAACACTTGTTACTTAAGACCTGGTTAAATTTCTTTTTATTAGTGAGTTTTTCAGTTCATAAAGCCTTATTTTTATCTACTTGATAAAATCAATGATAATGATTCATTTATTACAACTTATTACCTAAGCACTACTAAAGGATTTATAAATATAATTACAAATAAAATAATTGTAAATATTTATATATACCAAATAAATATATAAATATATAAATATATATATTTTATATAATCTGTTTTGAATCTATTTTTTATAATTATTTATTTATAATTATTTATTTATAAATATTTATTTATAATTATTTAAATAATTTTTAAAAATTAATATTCGTATCTTTATATATATTTATATATTTATATAATTTTTTTTAATAAAAATAAAAAATAATACAATTTTTAAATATATTGATTATTTAAGTAAATTATTTATAAATTTATTAATTATTTACATATTTATATATATATATTTATAATTATATAGTTATTTCTAATAAAATTTATAATTTTTATAATAATTTTTTTAATTTTATAAATATAATAAATGTATATGTATAAATATATTTATTTGTAACTATTTTTTTATAAATATATTTTAAGAATTATTAATGAATATATAATTTTATGTGCATTCATATATATTAAAAAAGAGTGAAATTGAATAAATTAAAAATAAGTACATGTTAACATCATTGAAAAATTAGATACATTTTATGGGTGTGCATTGTATATAAAAGTACATTAATTACATATATGTGAAATTAATCTCAAATAGATTTTATCTATGTGAAATGAAAAAATCAAACAGTATTCTATTATATGATGAGTACTATCCAATTAGTCAATATTTTCAATTGATGTTAATTTTTTATTATAATCCATTATTTAATAAACATACTACTATTTAATATAAAACAAATAAATATATCTAGTATATAAGTCATATATATATATATATATTAAAATATATCTATATGTATAATATATAAAATTTAATGACATTTATTATCATAACTATCAAATTAATAAAATATTTATTATTTAATAATGTATTATATATTTATTCATTTTTATCAATAAGTTTTTAATTAATATTTTATATTTTATTTTAATAAAAACATTTATTTATTTATTTATTAAAATTATTTTATTTATTCATACCTATATTAGTGAAAAAATGAATTGATGAAATAAATTTTTATCGGTCCTAAAAATAATGTCCTCTTAAAAGTTATCTTTTATCAACATGAAAAGTAATGCACTGGTAAATTTTACCCTTTATCAATGAAAAATTAAAACCACTGATAAAAGGAAAATTTTTTATCGCCATTCATAGCACTAATAGATATGACAGTTAGTAGCTATTTTTATAGTTCTGATAAATACCAACACTATCAAAGGAATTTTTTTATAGTATAGTACTTCTTATGATATATAATCCTTTGGATATATGAGATGTAAAGATGTGATTATTATAATTCCCTAAATTTCTAACTTAATAACATAGTATTCAATAATATATATGAACTCCACAACAAATATGTATGAGACTATAGTATTCTTAGATTTTATAATATATTTACTATTTTAAATAAATTCAATTTAGGATATAGATTTTAATTCACACAACTCTAAGTAATATTTCGCGACACACATAACAGACATTTTTCAAATTGTTGTGTTGCACAAAAGTAAAAGTTTTGATAAACACCAAAATAGTAATAAAACATTGTTATTTAATATTAAATGATATAACATCCCTAATAAAATAGAGGATTTGAATATTTTTTACTAAATTATTAAAATCTATGGTATAAATATATATTTAATGAATTAATTTCTTATTAATTATTTATATATGAATATAAGAACCAGTTTAAAATAAACAAAATGTTCATCTAAAAAAATAATTTCAGACTCAGATTGTTGAATTATCATAATAAATTAAAAAATATGGTGATATTAATTTATTATACAAAATAAATATTCAATCAAATATTTATGAAATTTGTATAATATATTGGATATGAATAAGATAATAACAACCTTAATATTACACATAAAACCTACATTTTTCTAAAGTCAATTTCATTTCCTTTTAATGGGGATCCTATTTTAAATCCAAATTTTGGCTCTTTTATAAACATTATATGTCATGATAAACTTGATTTTTTAAATAGTAACAAAAAAATTATCTGTGGATTATTTTATGTTTTTAGGATAATTTTGTAATTGATGAATAGGAAAAAAAATATTGATTTTTAATTCAAATACGTTTATTCATTTGATTTATTTATATGGATAGAATATTATTTTTATTTTTTGAAAAACAAATATATAAATTTTATATCAATTATTCTTATTTTAATAATTGGAATCAATTTCACATTAAAATTGAATGTAAATACATAGCTATTGTTTGAACGTTAATAAGTTAAAAACCAACATTATCATCTCATCTATGAGATTTAATATAAATTTAATTTTTTTTATATTATTTGAATTTGAAAAATTGGATTCCATATATAGATTATGAATAATTTATAATTTATAATAACTTCAAATTATTTTTTTACAAAAGAATATTATTGAAAATAAGTAAAATTAATTTCAACGATGGAGAGAAATATTAGTTTAACAAGGGCCTATACCATAATCATAAGTTATGTAATGAATTAAAAACATTTCTAAAATCCATTATATTTTCATATTTAAAATCAATACTATATTATCTATAATTGGGTTCATTATTAGAGCTGACTGGAAACAAAAAAAAGTGGGAGGAATTCCCTTTTAAAAAATTTACGATAATGCCACCACTCCTCAATGATAAAAAGTCAATCACCACACCCACTTCCTTGAACATCTCAAGAATCATTATCTGGACCATTATTTGACATAATATATCTTATATATACCTCCTGTAATACATTAATCCTTCATTTTGAAATAAATCCATCCATGGAATCCAAATGGTTAAAAATAAATGGAGTTACCCAATTAAGAGTCCACATTTTATAATGATCACATTTCATTCATTTAAATCTCCAAACATTCAATATTTTTAAGAAAATGATTTTTTAATAGCACTTGTATCTCAATATTCTGTGAGGTTTTAATATTAATTGTTTTACATTCACTAATACACACTTCCATTAAATAAGTAACAAACATACGGTTTCTGAGTACAGTGAACTCCCACATCAAAAAATGATGTCGTTCATTTTTCAATTAACACCACACATGGATAGTAATTAAGATAGATAAAATTTATAAGTATTATATTTATAATATTTATAATATTTGAACACTTATATAATTTTTATATGACACATAACCTTATTTTTTCTATATTGTGTAAATATGATGACATCGTTTGTGGAAGTGTGGACTACTACCTTCTCAAATCATTTTGAATCATTCACATTATACCTGAAATTTATAAAGGATAGATTTATATAATCTCAAGAAATATATGTTAAATAGATATGATACTATAATTACAATATAATAATACAAATATATATCATTTACTTTTCATTCCCTTAAATAATAAAATGAAATGAATGTTGGGATCATTAATACAAATGACCTTCAATATCCGTTAACATCACAATTCATATCCTATCTCGAATTTTTCTTATATATTATAAATACATATATAATGAATATATATGATATTTAAATAATTTTTTTAACTATGGAGATTATTAAATGATGATATGAGCAACAAGAAACTAGTAAAAACATATTTGAGAAACTGTGAAATCAACACCCTAAATAGTATAAATAATGAGATATTAATAAAAAAATGAGAAAACAATATATTATAACAACATCATTTATTATACCATAATCATTAATACAAAATTTAATAATTTATTAACAATTTATAAACAATTAAATATCATGTTAAACTAACAATAAAGAGAAACGGAAACATGAGTTAAGGGATTTTCACCTCACTTTTTTATATACATGAGCTAAATTTCATAATCACCATTTACAACATTTGATTATTATATCTAATGAAAAATTTGATATATTTTATAAATAATTATTATATCATAAAGGTATTTTTATTTTTATGTTTAATTATTTCTTCAAATGGGATATAATATAATATTTACCAAGTGGAAAAGAATTTTGTATCCCAATTTATTTTCAGCAGATTATATTACATTCTTATTCGAATTAATATACATAGACTATGTGGCTCATCGACTATTTACTTTATATTTGTGTATTCTAATTATTTTTTAGGATTAAACTTTTACACAGATAATCTATTAATATATTGACTCTCATATCAATATCAAAGTATTTTAAGGGGTTTAAATCACAATCTCATTTTTTCATGATTACATACATTTGAATTAACATTAGAGGTATTTATTGAAATATTATATAATAACTCCATTAATTATCTTCTATTATTTTTAGTCATGATATTTTCCTAGTAATATTACCATATTCCCACAACCTAAATTTTTTAATATATTTTTATGAAAACCTGCCATTATTTATCTCTTTATTCAGTGAAAAATATTTCTTCTAAAAAGATTATTTTATAATAAGGTGTTGGAAAGGATTTTTAAAATCTAATAAATTATTTATTATATATATTTTTAATCTTTATGTTTAATTTTTTTAAATGGAATCTTTTTGACTCTTTCATACTAAGGATTTTTTCTATCCTTTTTAATATAAAAACAGTTTTTCTTTTCACTTTGTATGGAATGTGCGGGTTTACCTATTATCATTTCATTGAATCATCCTTTTATCGCCTAATAGTTATATTTTGAATGAAATTTTTTCTAATAGTGGTTCTTAATGGGATGTATTTTCAAAATGGTTTTAAAAATAATAATGATATTTTCCTCAAGATTATTGTCAAAATATTTTTTTATAGTGTGCCAGGACCCATCCCCTAGGGCCCATGTTGTGACTACCACAAACCCGACTTCCATATGCCATGGTTTGTAGAGTTTAAAAAAATATGTATCTTTATAACGGGAAGGCATTGCGTTTAAACCTATAAAAACATAGAATCCAAGAACACAACAAGAAGCATCCATGATGTAAACTGTTGTAGAAAAAAGTGTTCTGAATGTATATGGGGGGATACAAGACCAATACAAAAGTACAAGCACAACTTAAATGATAAAATATCTCTTGGATCATCCACTGAGGATCCTATATGAAGGGTTGGTACGTAACATATCCACATAACTCCACGTCTTCTCGTCTCCTCCATGTATCACCAAGTCCTAGGTCCCTCAAGTATCAGCCCACCTTCTCATCATCTACATTAGACAAAACAAAGTGTGGGAAAATCCCATGTAGGGGTGATTATAAAAACACTCAGTAGGGTTCCCAAGACTCCTCAAGGTCTCCCATAGTTTGATAAAGGACAAACCACAATGAAATACCACAATCAAAAAACAAAGAAGCTATAGTATGCTCACACCAGGTACACAACTAATTATAATAATAAATAATACGTTGATCCTCATATGGTCTCTATGATGCTGATCCACGATGGGCTGCAATAAAGCTGGTACTCATCGGGTGTCTATGATTTTAATCTACAAAATATACCATGATTATGATCCACAAATGGTTGTTATGATGTTGTTCTATACAGGGTCACTATGATGTTGATCCACATAGGGTCTCTATGATTCTGATCCACATAGGGTCACTATAATGCTGATCCACAAATGGTCTCTTTTATGTTGATCCACACAAGGTCTCTATGAAGCTGATCCATGACAGGACTCTCTAAGGAGGGTCCTTATCGGGTCACTATAATGCAGATCCACACTGGGTCTCTCTTCAATTGATACCGATCCACAAGATTCCCACTCATATCACACTTGATTCAGGGAGAACCTCTTCTTAGGAACATGGTCGTATTTCAACTAGAATGATGTCTTGAAAAAATAATACACAAGGGACCACCCCATCATAGTTTCCCCAACATGAAATATGGTGCGTCGTTCTAATGCTAGGTCTGTGAGATAAGGAGACTTTTGTAAAAAGGTCACGGTTAGATTCAGGTGTGGTCTAACCTTGGTCACAAAGTCAAATTCTGTCAAAATTCACTTAGATTACCTCCAAATAACTGCCTTCTCACATGTTTTCTTTACCAGAGACAATGCATATATTGGAAGCACAGTCTATTAGTTACACCCAATTCCATGAAACAAGGGTGATTGCACCACTCTCCATCCCAGTTAGGTCAGGCCCGCCGGAATATTCCAAAGGGATCGCTTCCCCATAGAGATCCCAATGCCACTGACAACATGTCTAATGGACACTCTGTTCGTCAGTAACAGGCATTTCTTTTTTCGGGAACCGGTTGGGTTTGGGACCAGTAAAACTCGGTTAGACCAGCCTGATCCTACAGGTCCCAAGGTCTACCTAACTACACTTGGGTCTATCCAGTTAAGGGTCAGCACGGTTCCCTAGTTCTGGCCGCTCGGGGTCGACCTCGCTCAGTTCATTGGTATGCGCTATGGTTGGCCTGGCCCATCCACGCTGGCCCCCTGGCCCAAGGGTCCATTACCCTGGGCTGTACGTCCAGCCTGACCCTCATGGTGGGTCTGTTCCACTCAGACAAACCAAATCCAGCCCAGTCTACCAGAAATCAGAATGTTTTCTTCCACTAGACCCACAATTGCAGGGTCGTTTCACCCAGCTGGTGGGTCTCTCCCCCAACTGCATTAAACTGTCAGTCATTTGGCCAATCAAGTTTCACCAATACAGTATTGCGCGGGCCGTGCCACACCCTCATGTGGCAACCTACTAACCTCGACTGCTTCCCCAGTGGAACCTGTGGTTGCCTCCCTTGTCCGGCGCAGTTGGCTCATGTCGGTCACCTTTGTCCACCACGGCGTGCCATCGCGTACCGCATTCCACTACCCAAGGCTGGTTTTCATAGGTCTCCTGCAACCCTCGCCTGCCGGCATCAACATGGAGCGATGGTGGTTTTATCTAGGAGTCACCAGACATGCTTCGATGTTCGTTCATAGTGATCTTAGTTCCTACAACATTCCAACACATCCACTGTCATAATGTTACCCACTATTTTCTGTTGCCATCAATCTGTGGAAACTATCCCCGAAGAATGGAGCATTAGCAAAGTGGTGGATGGTCTGTTAATTGTTCTTTTGGCTCACACCCTCTACGATAATTTGATAACAAGATGAATAGGATTTCATTCATCATTTAAAACATCATAATAGACACCCAACAAGGATGAGACATTTGCAGATGATGACTGTTGGAACCCACATCGTCATTGTCATTGGGTCGTGATTCGGTGGTTCCCATCACCGCACACTGAAAAGTGTATCTTCCTCTAAGTTGTTTTCTTCGTGATACTTTTCCAGAGCATTTTCATTTAGTGAAGTTGTGCAAAAACTCCTCCCTGATCTCCATATAAATTTTATAGGGGACGGGTGGGTAACCCTTGTTAAATTAATGTGGTTTATTTAATTAATGAATCTTCCAAATTCCCATGGTGTTGTTACAAGAATAATGGGAATTCCAACCATTTAATGGTTTGACATGTTGCTGGTCCTGCCACCATCGCTCATCCACATATGAAAATGAAAATAATAAACATAACATGACATGTTATTTTATTTATCATTAAATTTTTTTGATAAATATATTACAGGCACTTTGTGCCTCATAATCACGCACCATCAATTTTGACAAACTCATAAAAATTTCATATAATTAAAAATAATTAAATGGAAAATATGAGACAATAAATTCTTCCATCCTTTTTTATTTTCATCCCTAAAATCTATAATATAGACTAAGGAAACATATGGGGGTACTGAGAACAATTAAGATCCTCTTTCTCCCATGAGCTCTCCAAGTGATTCTTCTGCTGCTAGTGAACGTACCACAGATGAATAGATCATCCATGAACGACATGATCATGTTGATCCTAAATATCCAATGAAACCTCTATAAATATCAACCTATCATCAATTTCATGGTCTCCCCAGTTAATAACATATGATGGATGATGCAAATACTTCCAATTCTACGGAACGTGGAAAACGTCATGCACATGGTGCATCTTTGGGGGAAGTGCAAGGTAATGCAACACCTCACAAACAATGCTGAGAACCTGAAATTATCTAATGAACCTCAGTGTTATCTTACTACCCTAGAAATATTATGATAAACCTTATCGAGGTGAGACCTATAATAAAACGTGGTCTCCCTACTCGAACTCCAAAGTTCCCACACTTTTGTCAGCATAAGACTTTTGTCTGTTCTGTTGAGTGTTCAAATAATCATTGATCATTCGAACCTACTCAGTGATATCATGTACCCACTATGGACAAGTGAACTATTGACTTCCCCTGGACTATCCAACATAAAGATGATCTGGAAGGTCGACCATACAAAGCCTCAAATGGTTCCATATCTATGGTGGAGTTATAGTTTTTGTTATAAGAGTACCCTACTAAGGGAATGTTTTCCTCCCAACTGTGCCCAAAATCTAGGACGCAAGTACAATGCACATCCTCCAGTGTCTGAATGGTCTACTCCATCTAACCATCAATTTCTGGATGTAAGGAATGGCTCAAACGTAGCTGAGTCCTGAACGCCTCCAGTAATCACATCCAAAAATCGGAAGTTATAATTATTTCATAGTAATATATGATCGGCAATGGATCCCCATGAATCCTTACAATCTAAAGTATGTAGAGGCTTCCCAAGACCTCTATTTTTCCCTACTCTCATATGGGTATGAAGTTGTCCGACATGGTGAGTCGGTCAAAAATTACACAGATGGAATAATGTCCCCTAGACGTCCTTACTATCCCAATCACAAATCCCATAGAGATACCATCACACTTCAACTGTGACACCTCTAGTGGCTACGTTATGCCCGCTGGAACACGATGGTCAGTCTTTACATTCTGACTTGTGAAGCATTGTGAAGAAAAATCTTCCATTGATTTCTTCATCCCTACCCACCAGTGTTGAGGCCGGAGTTTGAGGTACATATTCTCCATACCAGGATGTACCTCCAGATGGGATGTATGGAACTCCCTCAACAACTCCTTCGATAGCACAACTGGTAACATGGTGCATCCTATGAAAACAATATTGTGCTACCAACCTTTCGAAAATCCATCTGGTGCATGTCCAGAGGATATATGAGCATGTCGATCCTCACAATCAACTTTCCCATGCTCTGCCACCTAAACTCACTAAAGAATATGGGAGTGACACTCATAAACTGGAGGTAAGAAGGTCCATCTCAATCCATAAAGGATATCAATAACGTGGCTAGATGCTTTGTCACCTCAATCAACAACTGTTGAACAGACCTCCTACTGAGTGCATGTACTACTAAATTCTCCTTCCCAATAGTGTTGACTATATCAAATTAATATTCCTAGAGGAACTCTAGAATAATTCATTTTTTTATGTTCATGCCCTTCTATGACAAGATAAACCTAATACTCTTGTGATCAGAGTAAAAATTAAACCATTCACTAATCAAGTAATGTCACCACATCTTCAATGTGAAGACCAATGCTAGTAACTCTAGGTAATAGGTAGCATAGTTATTCTTATGCTATCTCAAGTTTCATGAAACATAAGTGTTAACTGCTCTCTCCTACTTCAATACATGTCCATGTCCTGTACCATACAAGTCATATTAGCCTACATACCCATCACCATATTCCAGTATCCTCGTGATGGGGGGACCTGTAAGTCTCTCCCACACCTTTTGAAAACACTACTGGAATATCTTGGTCCATATGATGGGTTATCCCTTTTTTGTAAACGCACACAAGGGTTCCACAACATTGTATATTTCATGAACGAATTTCTGGTAGTACCAAACCAACACAAGGAAACTCTGCACCTTGATCACAAATTTGTGTGGCTAAAAAATAAGGACAACCTATAACATTGCCAGATTCACTACAACTCCAACCTCTATGATAACATGTCCCAGAAAGTAGAAATATATTATCTATAACTAGAACATCGAGTGTTTACCGTAATGATGGTGCTCATGTAGTGTTTCTAGTACTATTGAAGATGATGGGAATTCTCTTCCACTATCATCGAGTACACCAAGATTTCATCGATGAAGACCACCACAATGGTTTTTAGGTATGTTTGGAATATACTATTAATGATTCCTGTGAACACTAATGTGGTGTGGGTTAAACCTAATGGAATAACAAAGAACTCATAGTGTCCATATGAACATCAGAAAGACATCTTCTACACATCCTCATCATATACCTTATGATGATGATAGCAAGATCTGAGGTTTGTTATCAAAAAACAGATGAGTTATTTTCTACTGATTAAAAAGATCATCAATCCTCAGATATAGATACTTGTTCTTCATGGTCACCTGGTTCAGGCACTGATAATCCACATAGAGTGAAAAACTACTATATTTATTATTGGAAAACAAAATTGGAGCAGTCCTTGGAGAAACACTAGGCCATATGAACCCCTTTCCGTATAATTCCTCCAACTTTACCCATAACTCATGAATATCCACAAGATCCATCTGATATACTGGTTTAGATATCCGTGTCATCTCCATGTATATTTTTCTGTAGAAGTCTGCCTCCCTAAGGGGAGGTACCCCTAAAACATTACTAAGGAAGACATCGACATACTGGTATAACCCTACAGGATAGCTCAGACTCTCAATATCAACTTCTTTGAGGGTAATGCTAGGAAAGTAGTGTGTTATCGGCTACACCATCCTCCAGTTATGTCTATCTTGGGTTACATTGATTCTCTTCTCCCTAGTGATGGAAATCCCGATCCCATCCTCACAGACACACCACACTTTGCACATAATTTATTAAATCTAAGCATAGACTATGGATAACCCATCCATACCCAAGATAATGTTGTAAGGCCTCGATGCCACTATTGGAATATCCTAGTAAAACCTCTCACTACATATATTATTCTCAAACTTCCATCACTAATGTGTAATTTTAGAATCTTCTCCCATATTAGTCTCTAGGAATAAGGATCGATCCAACGACTCTACCAGAATATCTGAGCTCTGAATGAGAGTCATGGAAATGAAAGAGTGACTGGCACATATCCTTATAAGTACTGTATCTATGGTTGAGTAGATATAGATCGTACCTCAAATCATCTCAAGAGTGTCATGGTCGTAGGCCCTAGTTTCCTGGAGCAGAGCTCGTCCCTGTCCACCTGCTCCATGTGTATGGGGTGGACCACCTGGAGGAGGTGGCAGTAAAACCATGAATCACCACCCACCTCCGGCTACATGAACAGCTTCTCTTCCACATCCTCTATCCTACGGACTTCCTCAATTTAATATTTTCATCGACCTCGATATACCTTGACCATCTTCTAGTCATCAGAACGACTAGTCATGCTGTTAGGGGTCATGTGACCCTACTCGCCGCACATGACGCATTGTATGCTCCTTAGATGGCATGTTCTAACTCGTGAACCTCGCACCTTTGGACCTATATCCTAGGGTCATCCACATGAATTTATGGTCCTCTTGGTCACATTTTACATCTTCATACTACCAGTCATAGATGACTATGCTACATGTTGTAGGGTGGTGGGTCTCGCCATCTGTGTCTTTCTCATCTTGGAAGATCTCCACCATTAGTGATCACTCTAGTACTCCAGCATGTGTCAGGATTCTGAGAGATACCATCGATGTTCTAATCTCTCATTGGAGTCCCTACTCGATGTTCCAATCCATGAAAAAAGGGTCCTTCACCTTGTTGTTAATGTAGTGCGAGAGGTCGGTGAACCTCACTGAGTACTAGGTCACATTCATACAGCTCGACTGCAAGTGTAGTAGATCCTGTATATCCGTAGAGTGTAGAGTCGCAGGAACAAACTCTTCCCTAAAGAGTCCCTCTAAATCTACCAAAGTGAGGGTCTCCTCATCATGTATATGGAGCATCAGGATCCACCATCTCCCTGGTGCTCCCTAGAAATGGCTAATTACTAGGATACCATCCTGTTGGCTGGGGTCCCAACCCGAAAAAATACTCTGGCAACAGCCTCCTGCAAGTCCTCAGATATCTTCTGATCCATATAAACATGGAACCTCAGAATACACTACTAATAAAATGCATGCAACTTGCATAGTCGGCATGCACCATCATCTAGTGGGGATGGTGGAAATGGCTACCCAACAGGTAGTGGTGTTGCTGGTACACCACCCAAAGGTACTATCTCCATAAGAGGGCCCTACAACAAAGCATCGTCGCTCGATTAGACATCATTCTGCAGTCTCTCAAGAATCATAGCGGGCTGTCTATGTGCAGAATCCTGATATGAAACAGGTGCTCCATGGTAAAGAAGTTAAACCTGTTGTGCAGACTGAAAGAGAGAAAATATAAAACACTTACAAAA
Organism: Viscum album; assembly: GCA_963277665.1. NCBI lineage: Eukaryota > Viridiplantae > Streptophyta > Magnoliopsida > Santalales > Viscaceae > Viscum > Viscum album. Next base: position 164,954,836 of record OY728129.1, on the reverse strand, counting down.
CACACACAATCAGTATTTTTGTGACCCAAGTCAAAAATCAGAATTCATGGTCCTAGTGTATTGATATTTCGGTCACCACACCAACAAGATACTCCTACAAAAAAATCACACATGAATGAAATATCATTATTTCTCTATTAGAATGATTAGCTTCTGTGTTCATCGGTAAAACTGAATCCTCTAGTACCACTTTGTCATTACCCATCCTTGGGGCCTATGTCATGACTCCCCCAAGCCCACATTCTATAGGCCAGGGGTTGGAGACTAGCACCAAAATGAATATCCCGAAAATGGGAAGGCATTGCCATCAAACCTTTACAAACAACCAATCCAAGAATATAACAAGAAGCAACCACATTGTAAAATGCTATAGTAAAATGTGTACTGAATGTAAAGGGGCGGGAATAAAATCCCATCTAAAATGTAAAATTACAACTATAAATAGAAAAAAAATCAAAATTCTCCCACTGTGGATTCTACCAAAAGGGTAGGTACTTATTTTCATCACAACACTTCACATCATCTTGTCTCTTCCATATACCACCGGGTCCTTGATACCTCAAGTGTCAGCCCAGCTACATGTTGTCTACACAAGACACAATAATGTGCAGGTGAAGCCCGTCCATGGGTGAGTATTAAACTACTCAATAAGGACCCCATGAACACTGATGGTATCCCAATACTCCACAGAGTATGAACCATAAATAATGACCTCAATTACAAAGCCCAATGAAAGAGTCAACTCACTCCATGTATACAACTCAGTGAAATAGGAAATACGATTTTAATCCACAAATGGTCTCTATGAAGTTGATCCATTACAGGTCACTCTATGGTTAGTCATTATCGGGTAACTATGATTCTGATCCACACAGGGTCACTATGTTGGTGATCTACACAGGATAGCTATGATGCTGATCCACATAGGGTCCCTATGGTGCTAATATACACGCTAGGTCGCTATGATGTTGATCTGCACTGGGTCTTTATGAAGATGATCCACGATGGGACACTATATGACTGGTCCATGTTGGGTCACTATGATGATGATACCCATGGGGTAGCTATAATTGTAATCCACACTGGTCACTCTTCAATTGATAGACATCCACAATATTCCCGCTCATAACACCCCTAATTATGGGAAAACCGCTTCTAAATTCATCAGTCATATTTCAACTTGTAATAAGTCCCACAAAAAGGATACCCAAGGAACTTCCACATCATAGGGGTCCCAACCTAATAGATGATGCATCGTTCGGACGCCCGTTCTTGGAGATATTGTAACTATTGATATAATTCTTCAATTAGATATAGTTCTGATACAACCTAGGTTTCACGTCAAACTCATTCAAAACAAATATAGAGTAACTCAATGGACCGCCTTGTCAAAACTGTTCTTATTCCATAGACGATGCATCGATCGGACGCTCGGACTCTTAGTTACACCCTTTCCATGAAACAAGGGTGATCACACCACAGTTTGGCCCTGCTCGGTCGAGCCCACCAGAATATGAAAATGGACCTCATTCCAAAGGGGATCCAAACTCCATAAATAGCATGTCGAATAGACACTCGATTCGTCAATTATGTGCATATTTTTATTCAGTGACTGATTGGGTTTTATCCTGATCCGACTTGGTCAAGCCATCAAGAAGCAACTGGTCCCATGGTCTACCTAACCCCGCCCGGGTCCAACCCTTTATGGGTCAGCCCGATTATTGGGGTTAAGTCAATAGAGGTTGGCCTAGTTCTGTTCGCGGGCTCGGGCCACCGTTAGCTCGGCCCACAGGGTGGGCCTCCCCACCCCCACTCCCCATGCGGGCCAGCTAGGATGCGGGTCCAGTATGCTCGACTGGCATGTGTCTATCCTGGTCTGCCAGAACGTAGAACGTTTTCTAATGTTGGCCCCATAGTTGTATGGACATTTTATCCTGCTGGTGGAGTGACACCCCAACACATTAAACAATCAGTCTTTTGGCCGACTAGGTTTCTCCAACATGGTGCAGCACGGGCCGCACCACTCCCTATGGCCGGGACCTGCTGGCTGCAGCTGCTACCACAGCATGCCCCCGCGGGAAACTCACTTGTCCCATGTTGATGGCTCAGGCCGGCGGTCTTCGGCCACCATGGAGTTCATACATGCACTGACATCCCCTCGCCCGCATCAATTTTTCATGGTTCTCCTCAGTGGACCGTCAAATGATGCTCCCTTGGTGCGTCGATAGATTCACATGTGGGTCACTGAACTTGTTCCAGTTAACATTATTGGTGTCATCAGTTCATTTATCTCTCTTGCATTTCCACCGTCATATCATGACCCTCTATTTCGCATTTCAATGAATTTAAGGGAACCATCCCTAAATAATAGTGAATGAGAAAAGTGGCTGAGGGTCCGAGCGTTTTTCGTTTGGCCCAAACCCTCCACGTTAATGCGATAAAAAGTGGGAGTGGATTTAATTCATAAAGGAAATTGTCAAAATAGACCCTCTACATAGAAGAGAAATTCCATGAAGAAGATTGATGCAACCCCCTTCATTGTTGTCGTCGGTTCATGATTCAGTGGTGCTCGTCCCCAATCGCTGAAACTAGTCTCATCCTCTATGTGTTTTTCATTATGTTATATTTCCAGAGTTTCGTCACATGGTGAAGTCATGCCAAATCCCCTCCCTGAGCTCCATATAAATAAGATAGGGGGAGGGTGAGTATCCCACAAGGGAAAAATAGATTTCATTTAATTAATGATCCTTCCAAATTCCCATGGTACGTTTACATGTATATTTCAAAGTCATTCCATTTAATTGATTGATGTGTCGTTGGTCCCGCCACCACCGTTCATCCATTGGAGAAAAGAAAATGATATAAAATAAAATAATATGTTATTTCATTAATATTTCAAAAGTCCGCAAAATTAAAATTTTCACCCAACCAACTATGGTCGAAGTAAAGCCTCCCTTAATTGAATCTCGACATTGCAGATTCAATGGTGACCTAAGATTTTCAATCCAAGCACTAGTTCAAAATATAGAAAATTTTTCTTGCACATTTATTGAATTTACATTAATGTAGCTCAAAAATACATTCCAAGCACACCAGGTTCGGATTCACTCACTATCAATTTTTTCAAGCTCGAAATAATTCTATATAATTAAAAAATTACATGTAAAATTTGGGACATTAAATATTATTTATATTTATCAAATAAAAGACCCATTATTTTCACACCTCAAGGGGTATGTGGTATTAAGAACATCCTAATTCTTCCTCTATTTAGATTATTATTTCTTTGACCATGTATAATATTTACCTTCACTTCCTTGATTCTTTTGAGTTTTATTAAAATATTCAATTTTATAAGATCATTTGACATTTAATTTACCATAATAAACAATATAATGTATCGTGGGTGTGTTTATTTCCTAAATAGTAGACCATTTTTACAAATGGTGATTACATCAACAAGTTATACCAGGAATCAAATTTTTCCCATTTTATTTTTTCTTTAATTTAATTCATCAGGAATTAGGATTCAACGGATTCAAAGTGTTATGGTATATTTTATAAGTTTTAAATAACATTTTCCTCAACAACGTCTCAATGATCATTCAATGGAATATCCCTTAATCAAATGTCAAAATATCTTTTTATTAATTATCCTCAACTGAGAAAATATTGGCAAGTATATATCATTTACTCTATAAGGATACTTGGTAAGGAGTATTGTTTAATTGTTTAGTCCTAATACGAGGAATTCTTTGGACAATAAACACATGGGTGCATCTTGGTTATAGATAACCTATCAATACATTTGTACACTCATCAGACGAGTCTGTTGTCGTTGATTTAATGTTTTTTTAGTTGATTCACAAAACCATCTTATGAATGGTCTTGACATTACTAGTACCATATAAATAGGAAACATGATGTAAAATAATTAATCATTTCCCTTATTTATTTAGTTATTATTAATCCATGTTCTTTTTAATAAACATATAAATGAATTCATTTCACTCTCATTTCATTGATTAAATGTAATTTTTTCAATTATTAGACTTTCCATATTTATTTTAACTTATCTAGTTATTTTAATTACATGTGTTTTTAGTTATTAACTTTCAATATTGTTTATATCTATAATTTGTTAAATTTATTGCATGTGAGTTCAGTTAGTACATTTTCCTGTTCATTATCATTATTGAATCATTATTTCTTCAACTATACTTAAACCGTACTAAAAATTCCTACTCTACCATATTAAATTTTCTTTCCCTGAAAATTCATTGATGTGTACTAAGAATGATATGCAATGATATCATAAATGGAATACATTTATTACAGAATACAAAAAATATTGTTGAAATAAATGTATTAATTTTTAGTAAAAATATAATATATTTATATTGTTTACAGATTATAATTAATATATTTGTCCATCATGATTTTATTCCTTTTAATCATTCCAATGTAATGGTATCATGACACTTACAATGGGATTTCTAGGGAATGGGTACAATAGTCGGAATTAGAGGAAGTTTAATAGAATCTTTTTGAACTAAATTTATGAAGAAATAGATTACAAAACATATCCCTAATGTTGAATTTTATGATATGTATATAATCACGTCCTAGAATTTTGGTATGGTATATATTATGTTGGTATTCCAATAAATACATCCCTTCCTAGATTCTACCAGTTTATGTGGTTTTGAAATAGATTTACATAGGACTAAAAACTCCAAAAATGTTTGTCGAGCCAAACATGGTGTAACATAGTACATGAAAATGGGTATTAATGTGCATATAGTTTGAAACTCTATGGTGATATGATTACGATAATTTTTATTTTATTTTGAAACCATACTAAATGATTTTAATTGATAATGAATATGAATGACCTTTGTTTTACATGAGTTTTCATTGTTTGAAAAAAATGTGTCAATATTATTATATATGAATAATGATTAAATATTTTTCCAAAAAATGATAATTTATGCCCACCAAATATTTTTTTTGATTTAGAAAAGTCATCTTCAAATGGACATACCCTCGATAAATGACATTTATGAAAATTAATGGATGAAGTATTTTTGTGTGGGGATTGTATAAAAAACATAGTTAAAAGGATATATAATTATTAAAATTAAATTATGTCCATCCTTTTTTTTAGAAATTATATGTTTTTTTAGAAAGGAATACCTATATTTTGAGGATGATTGAACACGTGAAAATTTTATAATAAGTGTTTCATGCCTACCACAATCCAATGTGATTTCCTAGTTATTATATAATTATATATAGTTGAAACATTTAGTGAATAAAAATTAATGATGAGTTATTAGTATACAATTTTATGGTTAAAAATAACTAAAAATACCATTTTAGATTTGTATAATAGTTATAGTCATATAGTTATCTGTATAACTCTTTTATGAGAATTACTATATGTTAAATGTTTATATTAGTTCATCAATAATTAATGTTAATTTCTATATGTAAGTTTCATAAATTAATAAATGAATTAATAATTTATTAAAGAACTATGAATGGATAAAGATTGTCTTTATATACATATTTTATATAAGAATATTTCCTTATAATCATAGGTAAAAAATGAATTCATCGTCATTATTAAAAGTATCTTAAATTAAAATGTTTTCATAATACTGTAATTTTTGTTGAAGTGATGATCATTAAGATCAATATAGATTTATTGATTTGAAACACTTAATTTTCCATTGAGAATTCAATTTTTTTGATTGATTACATGAATAAATCAACATAAATATTTATTCTTTTCCTCTATGTATTCATCTATACTTACCTCTATTTTTCTTTAAATTAGATTCCTAGTTTCATGTTAGTTCATGTGACATATGTACTTCAATTTTTATTATTTATAGTGGTTGTTTCATGAACCCTTTTCATTATATGATATTTTAATATAAATAATATCAAAAAATTTATTTCCTTTTTTTATTTTAAACTACAAGGATGAAATTTAATTATGGTGTGCATAATGTAGTTCCCTAAAACTCTAAAATCGAACATTTTCTTCAATAGCTTCTATGACACACAACACCATGCACTAGAAGGAATATATTAACCTGAGAATTTAATTTATAATTACTAGAAGAAAAATCCAGTATATGATATAGCTCGAAATTCACAAAATTCTATTTTAGCTTATGTTTCATAAAAAACTACTTTCTTTGATGACTTTTGTAATTCGCGAGACTGAGTTATATCAAACAACAATATATAAAAAACATTATTATTTAATATAAAAAATACAATATATGAATTATAATAACAGTCATGAAAAACAATATCTATATTATCAAAATCTAGGTTCGACAAAGATATAATATTAATCCAATAAATTATATTTAATTATAATTTAATTATATGAACTAATTGGATATAAAGGCGATGTTTATAATAAAAAATATATTTTTATGATCCCAATTTAATTTTATACTCAAAAATTAAAATTAATGATATATATTAATATAATATATATATCTATATATTAAACATTCCATCTAAAATTTCAAATATTAATATAGTATATTGGATAAGTATAAGATAAGAACAATCAAAAAATTACCCATAGAAACCAATATTTTTTAAAGGTAATTTTACTTCCTTTTAATGGAGAACATATTTCAAATAAATTTTTTAGAACATTAATAAAATTTATATATAAAAATTCATTATTTTTTAAATAATGATTTGAAAATTATATTTCTGTGAGTTTTTGGAATTTTTTGGAGATGTTTCATTTGTTGATGAATAATGAAAAATATGTAATATTAATTCAGAACTGATTTTTCATATAATTTACTCATAAGGATAAATTATAATTATTATTAGTTTAATGGTTTATTTAGATAAAATTTATACTAATTATATAAATATATTCTATTTTAATCAATTTAAATTTATAACTGCCCATAAAAATGTAGAATACATTTGTACAATTTTTCATTAAAATCCCCCATTATCTTCCTTTTTGCAAGATTAAATTTAAATTTCTCTCATCTATATATGTAACTATTATTTTGAAAAATGGATTTCATATTTATAACCATAAGAATGTTATATTTATAAGGTGTTTAACATAGTTTTCTTAGAAACATTATTATTGAATGTACTTAAAATGTATTAGACTGATTAAGCAAAAAATAAGATTGACATAAGACTAAACCTAATAAATAATTGTAAAAATAACCAAGAAAATCTTAAAATATCTAAAGGCTGTTAATATTTATAACATATACTACATTTTAGGATTTTTTTTAATATTGTAGACAGAGTTCATAGAAAGAACATTGGTAGAATTTCCTTTTCATGAATTTAGAGGAATCCCAATCTTCCCCTCATATAATAAGGAACCCCCCACCCCCTCCCCCCCACACACCATTCCTCAGACCTCAAAAGACATACTGGATTGAATAATATCATCCTAAATTTCACCAAAAAATCTTCCCCTAATTATATGACTATCTTTTGTAATAAATCCAATCATTTAATCTATTTGGTGAAAACTAAAAGGAGTTACCCTGTTAAGGGGTAACATGTTCAGACAATCACATTACATACAATGAATTATCCAAACCGTAAGATATATATATATTAATATTATATAATAACACAAATATACTCAATATACGGAGACTTTTTATAAGTTTTAATTCTTCACTTGTACACACTTCAATATAATGGGTCACGAACTATCTGTTTATGTGTACGATGAACTACCTCTTCACAAAATGATGTCATTAATTTTTCCTTTAGCACTTATCACAGTTGGAAATTATGATGGAAAAATATTTTTATATATTATATATATGATAATAATAATGAATTTATTTGGATTAAAATTTTACACAACACATACATGTATGCTTTTTTTAAATATGATAACATAGTTTATTGAAGTGTGTACTACTACACCTCAAAGCGATGTGACTCGTTCACACAATACACAGAATATATAAAATATGGTTTTAATAATTATAAAAAAAATATATGACAAAAATATAATACAATAATTATAATTTAATTATATATTGATATATCGTTTACTTTAATTTTTTTAAAATATGTTAAAAAAATGGAATTAGGGTTCATGCATATGTATGACAAACCCTCTAAAAAACATTGCTTTTAATTTCCTATATCAAAATTATATTACTTATTATAATTAAAACTATAATAAATATTTATGATATTTATATCATGTTCTACCTTAAGGGGATGATTAAAACATGATATTATCAAAAAGTAATAAGTAAAATCATACTTGACAAACTGCACAATTAGCAACCAAATTAGTAAAATAATGAAATATTACTAATAACCAACTAATAAGATATTAAAAAAGATTATATACGATAAACATAATATTAATATGGTTCTGGAATATATATGTAACATGTTTAAAACCAATATACTTGACTTTTATGTTTGTTCTCTCAAAAAGAAAACACAAAGTATCTGATTTTCATCTCACTTTATTTAAATCCCGTAGGTAAATTTATTATTCCCCACATACTTATATTGTGTGGTCTATCTCTAATAAATATTAATAATTATGAATCATGAATTTTAAAAATTCATTTTATTTTGAGTTTCAATTTTAATTTCTTATTCTAAGGGGATTTGATTTAAAATTTAAAATATAGACACTAATTCCATAATCCAAATTTATTTCATTATGTTATATTAATTCATCAATATTTATAATGTTCTATAATTATGTGTTTGATAAATTTTTTACTATAAAATTTTAAATATCCAATTTATATATGGTTTTACTCTTTGCAAACATAATATAATTCTTAATTTATTCTCTCTTTAATTTTATGGTATTTTTAATGGTCTACATTGCATTCTCATTTTGCTTCATGTTTTTTACACTTGAATTTAAATTAATGGAAATCCTTGAATATTTATTTAACAAATTATTAAAATTTATTATCTAATGGTTACTCCATACCTTTTATAGGTAATAGTACTAGTTTTTTTACTCTTTTGTACATAAAATGTTTTTTATTTTTTTCAAGAAACCCCAACATCATTTATCTCTTTAGTTAGAGAACCTGTATTCTTCTCTAAAAAATAGTTTCTAAAAAGGTTATCAATGATGTTCTTAACCAAAAGAAATTTATTTATTAATGTCATTTTTAAATTTATTTTCTCTCTTAAAGAAATTAAATTTAATATTTTTGTCTCTTTCCGTACAAGGAAATTTTCAAACCTTCATTTCATGTAAAGGTAATATTCTTTTTACCATGTACTACACGAATAGATTTACCTATTGTTATTTCATCGAAATTTTCTTTTAATTTTAAAAAGCTTAATTTTCATGATATTTGTTTAGTTTTTTATTTGAAAAAAATAATAATTTTGAAAATGTTTCTCAATATTAAGAGGATATTTTCTAGTTGATATTTTTAATGACAAAATCTTATTGTTTTTTTATTCATCAACAATAATAACCCTTTTCCAACTACATGGGATATATATTATTGCTACAATCCTTATTCGTCCTCTAGATGATTTATGATTTTTTTTAAAATGATAAAATTGAAAATGAACTTTATGGATAAACCTGAAGATATAATTATTATGTGGACACTTTTTTCTGAGAAATATGTGTCTTCATACCTCAAAAGTTAATCATTTTGAAAATTTTGATGGAGGAATTGTCACATTTAGAGATGATTCAAAAAGAAAAATTACTAGAATGGGTATGGTCAGTTATCGTAATTTTACATTAATAAAATATTTTTTATTTTCCAATTGATTGAGTAATAATTTAATTTTTATTATTAAATTATGTGATAATAGTTTAAAAATTACATTTAAAAATTATATATTAATGTTTTTAATTATAAAGTGGATAATTTATTTTCGTCATCTTATTTTTAAAATGAGAATGTAATATAATTAAAATCACTTTAAATTAAACTTTTTTGTTTTTAACTGTAAAAGATAAGGAATCATAGTTCTGGAATCTATTCAAATATCCTTGAAACAATTATACTCTAGTATAGGTCAACTATCATAAACTTTTATGTGATTGAAAAAAAATCGTCATTCCAAGACAACTTAGATTGTGAACCATACAAAATTGGAAAGAAACAAAAAAATTAATCATATCTTTTAGTTGTTTTTTATTATTATAAATTATTTGATAACGTTTACCATGATGCTTTTGGAATAATAAATCCTTCATGTATCTAGGTTAAAAATTACACCTTTATAATTATTGATTACTATATGAGACATACATTTGTTTTATTAGATGTTTTAAAAAAAATATTCTTATATTTATTTATAATATATTCAATGAAATTTAAAAATTAAAATTAATGAAGAATATTTTTCTTTATAAGTGAACATGGTGTATAATTTGGTATGAAATAATATTTTAAATTTAATGATTCCCATGGTAATCATCTCTTCTGCTCCACTCAATGTACACATCAATAAATTGTTTTTATTGAAATATGAAATAGGTCCATCAATGAATGGTTTATGTTTCTCTTTATTTTGTTTAATTTTTCCTAATATATTATGTTTAGGAAGACAATAGATTATTCAATACCCTGAACAAAGTTCTAAAAATCCACATATTAGGAAAAACACTTATTATATTTTCAAATGTTAAGATAACAACAATTGATTCTCTAACATTTTTAGTTGTAAATTACATAACATTAATAACAAGTATAATATAATAATGTACGAACCTAATTCAAATAAATGAATTTTATCGAGAACACAATCTCACATCTAGACATTTAAATCTTCAATAATAAGACTAAGACAATAAATGATGAAATTCCAATCAAATATGATGAGAATATTCCTAAACATCATCCTCAAATATATTATTACATTCATCATGATATATTGACCAATCCTAAACCTCAATTATCTAATGTAATTGATTATGATCAAGAGAAGCTTTATAATCTTTCACCCAAGTCATAATTTAAATCTGAATAAATTTCCCATCACAATTGTATTAGTGAATTAAAATATGGATGTTATATATAAGGTCAGAATTAAATGAGGTTGAATATAAATATTTTATATTTCACCTTTAATAATATTCAGTTTCTAATTATATATAAATATATGTGTAGATACATTCCATTTTTGAGGAGTTGAAAAAAATTCAATGGAACAAAATTTGGAATGCTGTAGAAAATTTTGATAATAATCTATTTAATTACACTATGTTGGTTGTTCAAAAATAACATGGAGATCAAAGAAATATCAAATGTAAAAATAATTGAATAAACTAAAAAAAAATTATACTGAATATGTTATAAATTATGTTGGATTATTTTCAATAAATACATTGATGTAATATGTTGATGTATTGTCAATATTCAAAAGTAACGTTAACTACCAACTCATTCAAATTGCTCTTAGAAATGATTTTTAAATTTTTTTTCTTTATGTAATTTTTAATGATTAACCACCCAGATATTAATATCAAAATTTTACACATATTGTTTCCTAGTCTAAGAAATATAATTAAAGTATAAAATAATAAAGTAGAGATTTGAATTAGAGGTAAATAATAATCATTTTATCCAATGATTTCACAAATCTTAATGATTAATCCATTCTTTTTCATACATAAATTTCAAATGATTATGTATTGATTCACATTAATATAGATGTTGTAATTTTTGGGCTTAATTAAAATACCATTTGTAATGAATTTTTTGATTGAATAAATTATTTTTTTAAATGGGTATTATTAGGGAACAGATGAGTAAATCGTTATGGAATATTTATATTCAATGATATATAATTAAATATATTTAGGCAAGAATTTGAGATATTCTATATACAAACTATAATATCTATTACTATAATGATTAATCAATCCACTCATATTTGTATTGGTCGTAATACCATCAATGATTCTATTTAAATAGAATCATTATTCGTAAAATTTTAGGCAAGTAATTTTCCCCAATGTCACAACAATCCAATAATCTAATAAAAAATTGAATATTATGGTTTATTGTTTCTTTTCATCTCTCATGAAAAATGAGATAATAATGGAAATACATATTAAAAAGGAGTTTATTGAGGAAAAAATTTATTGAAAATTATTTATTGTTCATTGAAATCATCCATGAATCATTTTAAAGATATTTTGATATTTATAATATCTCTAAAATGGTGATAATGTTTTTGAACAAAAAAAATTAATTCTCAATCCCTTTAAAATGAAAATCATGTAATTGATGTTATATATTCAATTTAAACAAAATTCTTAGTTGAATACATATTTTCCATTAATAATAAACTTTTTTAAATAAAATATGAAAGGAAAGAATGGTCTAAACATTTCAACAGGGATTTGGAGTGAGGATAGACTTTCTGCATAGAATCAAATAATGTTTTTCTCAAGTGACTCATGGACAATATCATGGCATGTATTATATAAAATTATTCATAATATAATTATTACTAATCTTTATCAAGAATTAATTATATATTATATTGATAAACTCTTTATGTTATATATATTATTAAATATTTTTTGTGAATTTGTTTCAAAATTTAAGTATCATAAAAATAATTATGGTATATTTTTATAATAAAAAGCGAATCTTTTAGAATAATATTAATAATTATATTTTAAAATTAAAAGGTTGTCTAAATTATTTGAATTATTAATTTAAAATTTAATATATCAAAAATAATATTTTCTATTTCAATGAAGGGGAATAAATTATGGATATACTATATGATTCTATTTGAGCTATTAAAAATATTTTTTTTCAAAATCAGTCAATTTTTTAAAATATTTTACCAAGAGTAAGTTTTTTCAAGGAACATCTCCAAATAAATTTTTACATTATTATATGACATATTATAAAATAATATATTAATTATGTTATTAAATTTCATGATATGGTATAATTTAGATCTTTTATCTCTCATGATAAATAAGCAAGGTAAAAAATATGTTTTAAATAAGTTTGGATTGCAGAGTCTTATTAGCTATCTTATGTTGGCCTAATATAATGGTAACAAAAGTATTATTCACATAATATTTTTAAATTAAATGTATATTAGAGAAAAACCTGAACAGATAATTAGTATATGGATATTTTCCTCATAATACTTATGTGTGGTCATCCACCCAAATTTAACCATTTTTAAAATTATGATTGAGGACATGTAATATTTGGAGATGATTCTAAAGGAAAAACTTCTAGTATTGTTTTGGTCAGTTTCCCCAACAATATATTAATAAAATATATTTTTTCAAATTAAATTAATAATAATTTAATTTTTTATATAAAATTATTATATAATTGAATCAAACATTATTTTTAAAAATTAAAAAAGTAATGTTTTTAATTTAAACAAAAATCTTTTATTTACAATAACTCATTTTTGAAATGAGTATATAATATATTTTTAAAATATTTCAATTCAAAATGAAAAGTATTTAAGAGTAAAATTAAATTAATAGTGATTTTGGAATGTATTCTTATCTCCATAAAACATTATAACTCTTTTATAGTTCTTCCATTATATACAATTATTAGATTGAAAAAATTGTCATTCAAAGAAATGATCATATTTCAACCTTTCCAAATTGGAAAGAAACACAAAAATTCATTTATCGTTTAATTTTTTTTATTCCTATATATTATTAGAACAAATTTACCATAAATTATTTGGAATAATAAATATTTATAGTAAATTAGTTTAAAATAACACCATTATAATTAATGATTACTTTATAAGACATACATGAGTTTTATTCTTAGTTTTTTTAAAATGATTCTTGTAATGTATTTATCAAATTTTCAATGAAATTTTAAAATTAAAAATTGATTAATAATATTTGTCATTATAAGTGAACATGGTGTAGAATTTGGTAAGAAATACTTTGATGATTTTATTGATTCCCACGCTAATCATCACTCCATCTCAACTCCAATTACGCCTCTATAAATTGGTTTTATCAAAATATGAAATAGGGCCAACAAAGAAGGGTATAATTTTATATTTATTTTGTTTAAACATTAACAAATATTTTTTATGGTGGATGTCCACACAAAAATATATACCCTCAACCATGTTATAAAATGTCCCATCTTAGAAAAACCCCTTCTCATCTTTTGAAACGTACAATTATAAATGTTAAGTTCTCTAACATTTTTAGTTGTAAAAGAAAAATTTTTAATACCAAGAATAATATAAAAATGTTTGACCTTAATTCCAATAAAGGAAATTTCCTAGTCAATAAAACTCAGTTATGGACTGAATATTCATTAATAGGATGACTATTAAATTAAATAATGAAAACCACATTAAATTTGATTAGAATATTCCAAAACATCATCCTCAAATTGATGATTATATCCATCAAGATATTTTAATAGTACCTAAACCTCAATCATATAATTAAATTCTTGATGATTAATGAAATTATCCTACTCCTTTACCCAAGGCATAAGTTCATTCTAAAAACTATTCCCTTTAAGTTTTTATCAGGGAATTAAAAACAAAACACATATTTTAAGGTCGTACTTAAATGAGGTTGAATACAAATGTATTATATCTCACCTTGATCCTTATTACCATTATAACGATATAAAAAATTATACATTGATACCTTTCATGTAAGAGGAGTTGAAACAATTTCAAAGGAACAACATTTAGATAGTCATATAGAATCCTTATAATCAACTATTTTTTAAAATATATTGGATTTTCAAAACAACATGGGGATCAAGGAAATAACATTAGTATTAATGATTGAATTATCTCAAAAGGATTTAATCCAGAATAATTTATTAATTTTATTGAATCATTTTCAACCATTACAATGATGGAATATATTAGTGTATTCTCAACATTCACCACTAATTTTAAATAAAATAATTTTCAAATTGATGTTAGAATAAATTTTTAAAATGGTTTTATTTATAAAATTTTCTCAGGATCAACCAACCTGTAATAAAAATAAAAAATTACCAAATATTGATTCCTAGATAAAAAAATATAATTATATTTTTAAATAATACCTTCAATATTGTAATGAGTGGTAAATAATATTCCTTTTATCCAATGATTTCAAAACTAGGAAATATGACTCCATTCTATTATTCAAAAAAAATATCAAATTATTAAGAAACTATTAACATTTAAATTTTTTCTATTATATTTGAGCTCATTTGAAAATACAATTTGTAATGAATTGTATGATTTAATGAATTATACATTTTAAATGAGTATTATAATGTAACACATATATTTATTGGTTTGAAATTTCCTAAAATATGAATGTAACATTTCAATATAATGTAGATACACTAATGAACATATAAATAATTTTAAAATATATTGTGAAATTAAATAAGAATAGCCATGATCACAAACATTATTCTAATGACGGATGAAGCCAGTCAATCTATGGAATCAAATATATTTTCATGTATAATAGGAAGCTTATTTTACCCTATTACGACTACTCATGGATTCTTATTTATTATACTAATTTAGGAACTATTTTGATCAAATATATTGTAATTTCATTTAAAATGAAATTCTTTTGATATATGAATATAACTAAAAACATTGGATTATTATATTTAATGGAATCTAATTTTGAACGTACATGTTTTTCTAATACTGATTTTGGATGATTCCAACTAGATTAGAAAAAAACTAGTTGTACATTTTATAAATTAGTAAAATCCCTTATCTCATGGAGTGTAATATGTGAAATTCGTTTACACTTTCTAGATCCAAATTGAAAAATAGACACATTGTGAATTATTGTGATGAAAACATATGGTGAAAAATATCACTTATAAATTGGGACAATATTTCATCTTCTAACTGTTATCTCTAACAATTATTTTTTGATTTTATCTCTATAAACACTATCTAAAAATCTCTCACTATTCACAATGATATGATAATATATTTAGTATGATTTCACATTGAAAAAATTATATTATTCATTAATTTTTTACACCGACTATCAATTTATCGAGATATTCACTAAACCATATCCTCTTTACTAATTTTGTGACATCTCGTTTGGAATCACCATGCCAGAGATGGAAGGCCACATAAAATCATGTGCGCCTCCCTAAATTCAATAGTCTATCAACTATCTGCTAGGGTCTGAGTCTACTATGGGGATAATATATCCTCATTATCATATAATAGGATCAGTAATCAATAATAAATATAAAAATAATCAAATTAATAATATGGGATTCAAAATATGAAATACGTGTCATATAAATAAATAACATCCCAACATGGAATGTATGATGAGTATATTAAGTTGTAGATAAATAAATGGATTAAAAATGGTTCCTTTAGAGTGTTCTCATGTCTGGTACTATCTAGGGGATCCATTTCACATACATCCATCAAGGTTCATTTCCCTTCACTAGATTCCTCAGGAAATATATAAGTTCATTATAATTCCCATGTATGGTGTATGTACAGATTTTAGTTGAATAGAAAAAATGCATCATTAAATCTATTTGATCATGTATAATAGTGAATTCCATGTTAATGATAAATTTTAAAGAAGAAAAAACATTAAATCCAAACTCAATCTGTTATTTTCTGACCTAGCATCCACAATCTATGAATCTTACATGCTTCTTCTCAATAATGGAAATGTATAATATGTTGATAACTATCCAAAATCATCCATAAGACTATTGGGGAGTCACTTGAAATACAAAAGGCATCTAGTTAAAATATTCTACTTAGAACCCACAAGGAATTGGGTAGTAAATAGAATCCATAAGGCATCATGTATCTACAACATACCAATAATCAATAAAGCATCAGGTAAAACTCAAAATCCAAAAGGAATCATGATTCAACCTTATACATGGAATCCACATGTCACCAGGTATAAGAATGGTTATAAGGATATCATGTTTCATCATCAACATAACCATACAACATGTGTACACCCCGAAAGGTGTAATCAGAACACGAATAACACATATCATATATACAGCTAGAAATCCACTAATGGAAAAAATGACAAGACTTCGAAAGATAATAAATATATAATATGTCACTTGATATGTAACATCACTATAAACATAAAAAATTGAATCCAATATCATGAGGGAATCAAGCTATCACATGAATGACATGGAATCAAATTAGAGCATATCATAGGATACACCAAAACCCATAAGAGATCACAAGTAAATAATGGTATCCATGAATCCAACACATAAATAATGTATGAAACATGTGTAAATAAGATCTCAAAAATATAAAAAACATCTTACCCCAAAAGTCATCAGTGAGAAATGAAAGGATAGAACAACATGTGGGGTTCAATAGATATAATGGAAAACTAAAAATTCATAAACACCTATTCACTATATTATAGATTTAAATGTATAAACATCAATGATCATCGTTATTCAATGGTTCATTGAACCAAAATAAGTTATTTCATTTCCATAATAATTAAATATCACATATTATGATACATTTCTATCAATAATAAATTATAATATATTGTTGTAGGCTAATTCATTTTCTCACAATAATCATGATATGATTATTTATCATTTGATAATTTCCAAAAAAATTATCCATTTATATTTATCTTTCAAAAATTTAACAAATTTATCCTTTTATAATTATAACATGATAATTTACTATAATTTTCCCTTTTTAATAATCTTTTTATAATTTCTAAAAAATAGCCATTTTTTATATTTCTCATAAATTATTATTTTATAATTATATATTTTTAATTAATAACAAATTACCCAATAATAATTATTAATTTATAATTTCTCAACAATTATACTTTTATAATTATTTCATGATAATTTCTCATAAATAATATTTTATATTTATATCCTAAAAATTTATTAATAATAGACCTTTTATTATTATTACTTGGTAATTAATTATAAATAATTCCATATAATTATATCTTTATAAATTTTTTATAAATTATCTTTTTTTTGTTTTCATAGGATATTTTTTCACAAACTACACTTCTATAATTGTCACTTGAAAATTAATCTTAAATTGTTGCATTATATTTTGAAAAAAAATAACCATGGATAATCTCCCCATTACCATTTAAAAAATTTAATAAATATTCCTCAATATTTAAATTTTATTATCATCTATAAAACATTCAAAAAAGAGGGAATGGAAGATAATATAATAAAATGTATGTAAATAAAATTGTTTTTAGGGGACAGAGAGAATGAGGTTTATTGTTCTATCAGAGGAGCTTTTATCTTGTGAATACAATACATAGGGATTTCATAGATGGTTCTTCTGTACTTCCTATGATTTGAAAGGATATCTATTGGATTCATTTTCCATAATTTCTTAATAATTATTCGTTAATTGAAATGAATAAGGAGGTCATCCCACATGGGGTAGAGAGATCATTAGGGGTGGATTTCAAGATAATGACTTCTATTCCAACATGAAATTCATGAATAATGTACAGATTCTTATCTATAAATAAGGATAATTAAATTATGTTAACTGGTCTCAATACAGTATTATTATCTGCCCTTTTATGATTTATATTTTTAATATATCATTAAAAAACAATATATATTCCATGTGATGGTAAGAAATGATGCACAGTAACAGATAACAGAAATATATCATAACTCCATAATTTGTAGAATCAATGTCCCGAAGGGTCAAATTAATTGGAAACATGAAGAGTGGGTAAAGAAACATTCATTGATTTGGGTATGGTCATAATATAGATGCGTTTGAATAGAAAACAAATTCTTCCACATTCAGTTTTCATGTTTATAACTAAAGAATATATCGTATAGATTTCACCAAATATCTATGAATCGAGGTACATTCTATATATAGGCTTGGAATCCCAATTTTATTCCCTTTTAGGTTCTAAAAATATTTTTGGAAATCTACATAGTAATTTATTTGATGGAACTAGTTTTTTGGAACCCTATGATCTTATTTTATATGACTTTTAAAATTAGATTCCCGTTTAAAATGAAGAACATCATAGAAAATATTTGTTTTTGAAACTTTTCTACTGTTTTTATTGAATTATTCCAGAATTATACATTAACTATGAAGATTGATTTAAATAAACCATATAAGGATGTAAATATCTCTATAATGTTTGAGAATTCAGAATCATTATGTAGTCTCTGTATAATCGTTGGAAATTCATGGACTTAATCTAGGAATTCATTATTTTTTGTATATGTTTCTCTCATGGGAATGATGCCACTATACAAAAGGGAATAACACACACGAAAGATCATTGTGTAAAACAGAAGAATTTAACTGGAAATTTTTTTTAACCGTGATTAAAAATAGTGGGATACCATCAATCAGGGATTATTGTCATAGGTATAATGCAAAAAATTTATTCACATTTAAAAATATTGATAACATGGTATCACTCTACTCAACATCAGGTCCCATTCTACTTGAAAGACATGGTACAAAAAATCATGTATAGTAAAGGAGAGCCATCAATGATAATGATCAATCTAGGATTCATTTGTGATGATCCAATCCATTCTTGAAAATGATGTGAAGCATTTTTATTTCAAGAAATAAAAAACTCTTAGAAAACGTGACATCCAATAATGAGATGAAATGATATGGAATATATAGATTTTCCTTTCTATTTATTTTTAGGGGTGTGGTAATATCGACTACATAAGATAAAATCTCTATATAATTATTAGGATTATTCACAATATATGTTGTAATACCTGAATGAAATGTACCAATATCAAATAAACAATGCACTAATGGTGAATATATAATAATGGAACATCTCGCTTTTATTGGACCATTATCTTCCTTCATTCGAGACTCTTCTAATATGTGATGATGTTTCGATCCAGTATCTTATGACCAGAACCAATTTATTTGTGAAGAATATGATTTCATCAATGTTTTAGTTCTCGTTCATGATTCTATAACACTATTTAGGGTGTAATGTGAATGAAAAATCATATACAATAAACATGATAATCAACTGAAATGATATTTGATTGGTTCCTCAATGAAAAAACTTTTTCTGTGCACTCTGTAACACCCCGCAATCTCATGTATTTATATTCTTCATATTCATTCAATAATTTTAAATTTTCAATTCATGAGACACTGAGTATATATTTTGTTTATTATATAATATAATTATTTATCAATTATGATATAAGAAACACTGACTTGGCTTGTGTTACATGAAAAACATAGTTTCATGAAAATAACACATTAATGTTATAATAAATAAGATTTTTATAACATATATATTATAATTATAATATTAATATAAATAACTACCTATTTAAATATTATTTATAATTGTTTTGATATTGAAAATTTTAATATTTCGTTTTGTATTAATATGTTTAAAACTACTATTTTCATAAAAGATCTACTTTTAATATCCTTTTTTAAAAAATATATATTGTTTTATACACTCATAGAAATATAATTTTTTAAAATATACATCATTTTTTAATGTTGAATAAAAATATTATCTTTGGGTGAATATTTTTTTTAAAAGTTTCAATTTTAGATGAATAAGGGAAAATAGTATATTGTAGTTAAAAATGAATTTTAATTTAAATAATTAGTTTTAATGAATGTGATTTTAATTTCCTAATAGATAAATAATACATATATTATTTCAATGTAGGTCAATTTAATAATTTATTAAACAGAATTAGATTTACATTTTCTGGACATTTCAACATCTCTTTTACCTGCCGTCTAGGAAAATTTGAATGATTATTTGTAAACATAATTTTACCACATCAATAAAATGAATTTAAAAATAAATAAAAACATGGTTGAAATCATTATGACTTTTTTTTATAATTAGATCAAAATGATTTATGTTGAATATTAAATACTAAACTTTATTGTCCACATTTAATGATAAATAGGGAAATAAAAAATAAAAAAATGTTATATTAATATAAAATTACCATTACAGTTTTCCTAATTTCATTGGATTCATGTTTTTCGACATAAATCATCCTTAGGTAAAATGATATGATACTTTTTAAGAGCCTTTTGTTATATTATGATAATTATTTTCTTTTATTTAACAAATAGTTAAAAATGTCATATTAAAAATTTAATAACTAAATAAATTTTAATATATGGTTATCAATAAGATAATTTATTCTATAATTTTTCATTTCACAAATAAGAAACTTATCTTAAATATGATACTATTCTAAATTTTATAGAATAAATTACTTAATTAAAGGATTGTATAATAATTATGGAGTGAATGTTTAATTAATTACGATATAAAATAAATAATATTAAATAAAATTAAATAAATATAATACGACATAATAAATGATAAAAATATAATAGATAACCTAAAAATTTTACTGACATATTGGATGCATTTTCATAGAATTTATAAGGTAGGTTTGATATTTTTAAAACTGAATGTATACAATAGTATCCAAATTAACATAAATGATACTTTGAAATATATAGTATTTTATTAAATGTATTAAAATTAAAAAAAATAAGGTTCCACAAAACTAAATTTTTAGTGTTATAAAAGGAATAAATTATCCAATCTGGGTTCTTTTGGTGTTTTATAGTAACTATATTTACATTATAGTGTAAAAAAGATAAGTTGTCACGGTAAGAGTTAAATTATGATAATTATTGACTTTATTTAGAAAACATTATAGTACTATCATTCCTTTTGTTTTATCTATAATAATTCTATACACAATTAGTTAATAATTTATGTTCACTTCAGATGTTTTGACGGTATTTGGCTTATGTATCAAAAATGACACGCATAGGTTGAAAATAGTCAATGTAGTAATTATTAAGTCATCATAATAATAATAATAATGAAATAATTTTCATTTATTTACATAAATTATACATTTAAACCCAATTATGATATTTGGTTATGAATAAGTAAATATGTTATATTCATATTGACGATTGGATGTAGATACGCATGAGTTACGTTGGGACATTCCATTTGTTTATCATAGAAATAATGCATGTAATATTTTATATTTCCATAAGCATAATAATATCTTAAATAAAATATTATTTATTTAAATATATTTATCTTTATATCATCCTTCTATTTTGTAATGGAAAATGAATGACATGCCTTCATGGATGTGGTATTCCATACATATAATAAATGACAGGATCGTTTTTGGTGTACAAATGGAAAAAATATATTATATTTCATGATTTATAAATATATTATATTTCTAATAATTATTTCATATATTCTAAAAATATTCATTAAAATTATCATTTTTACCTTACAAGAAATTTTTTCTCAAAAATGAATCATATCGCTTCCATAGGTGGTAATATATCTTACAGAAAAGATAGATTCTCATATCCCCTATTGAATGGATTGTTAGAATGTATATGTGATATAATAATTAAATATGTATTATTAGGTGATTAATATCACATAAATATATATATATATATTTATTTATTTATATAAATCGATATATATATATTTATGTATATATGTTTGTATTAATACATCATTATACCATGCTATGAGAGGCAACGAATGAAAATGAAGTACATCCTTTTGAGAGACGGTGGCCTACCACACACACAAATGATGGTTTCATTTCTGATATGATGGAAGAGAATATTTAGGATATTAAATTAATATAATAACATTTATTTATATTTGTGATAAAATTTTTATTATATTTTAATAATTTAATAATATTTTAATTTGGTTGATGATGAAATAAAATAAGAATAATCTATTAAGCATGATACCTCTTTTTCAAAAATCATCCATAGGTTAGAAACAAAATCCATCATATGATGGAATATTTATAAAAAATAAATCTATGTCATGGGAAGGGATGTAAGTATTTTATATGACTGTTTTTTGGTAGAAAAATTGGTTTTATGGAGTGGAGAGGATATGAGAGAGGGTGAACTTTTATAGGTGGGGGAGAGGACACATTTAGAATTTGTGAAATAAAATTTTTTACAAATGTTTTTCAAGTGAAAAAATAATCAAACTATAATATTAAAGAGACTCATATGATATAATGATTAAATTTATGTATATAATATAATTTATGAATTTTTATGTCATTTTAACACTTATCATTACTTGTTTAACCCCTTTTAAATCCATTTGTTCCATAATCATGATGAATTTGTTTACTATTTTCAAAATCCATTATGACAAAAAATTTGTTAAATCTATTATATAATATAAATTATTATAATTACATTCTTTTAATATCATTAATGAAATTAAATTCATAAAATATTCTTAATTTTATTTAAAAATACCATCACTTTTGATGAAAAGAATGCTTATAAAGATGTTTATTTTTCATGAAAAAGATGATTTTATATTAAATATATGACTAGTAATTTGCATTGTATTAATTTAAATTCATATTTATTGATATATAATATATAATTTTAATAAAAATTCTTCCTCATGAATATATATTTAAATTAATTAAAAATTATTAACATTATAAACATTAAAATAGTTATCAGAGAAAAAAACCTTTATTAAAACCAAAAAAAATCTATTAAAATCCATTATGAATATGATAAAAATTAAGTTCATATGAATAAATATTAATAAATAAAATTATTTTTAATTTTAATAATATAAAAAAATAAATGGTCCTTTTATGTTACTTAATTTCCAAAAATATGGAATTTTCATAAAAACCTTTACTTTTTGATGCGTAGAATACAAAATGATGTCCATTTTTAATTATAATAATATAAATTATGAATTTAATTAAATCTTTAAATAATAATATTTAGATTTTTTTTTGAAAAATGGACACCATTTTTGGATTATACGCGTCAAAAACTGTTAGGGTGAATTTTTTAGATCTTTCTCAAATACAAGAATTTTTGATGAATAATAGAATTCGATAATTAAGAATAAATGATAAATAATAGATTGATTGAGTCAACGATGATGTTCTGCTGATGTAAGCCCACTTGGTTTGGGATCTCATGATAAAATCACTATTCTTGGTCAAGGAATACTTACTATTCCTTGTCTTGGGAAGAAATAATAAATTAATGAGTATAATATTATGAAATCCCTCCTCTCCCCCAGTATAAAAAACCCCCCTTCACTCCCTCATTTCTCCACTCCTCTCAAGCTCCATGACTTCTCTAAATACTTCCAAAATATCTCACCAAGGTCCCCCCCCCCATGTTGAAAATCTCTCATCCATTTCAAAATACCAAAACCACTCCCTATAAGAGGTTCTCAAAGGAAGAAGTCTCAAGAGGTAAATTCCTCTTCTCTAATTTCTTCTATTCTATTAAGTTCATTTATTTTTTTTCTTTCCTCACATCCCTTTACCATAATAGAATGATAAATCCAGTAACATAAATTTACTATAATATATTCTTGCTAATGGTATATTTCATTATCATCTCCCCTTTCCCCACCCTTTTATTTGATGTAATGAACCATTTGAGATGTGCTAATTTAGCACATCCAAGGACAACAGTTTATCAATTTCTATTATTATCTATAAATATGGTCATGAAACCATTAGGGTTATGGTTGAAACAGATTATTATATATTTAATGTTTTTTTATATTTTGTTCTATAATCCTTTAGTACAAATGGAATTAAGTTATAAATCAAAACACATTCTTTCTAATCAAACCCACAAAATATCAAAAATGGTTATCACTAAAGTTATATATGTAATAATTCAAAATAACTATAAGTATGCTAATTAAAACTAAAACCATGTAATATCATGGATATTAACTAAAAAATATATCTTCAATTTTGGAAAACCACTTTTATCTTGAATATAATCCAAACTTGAATATAATTGAACTGATCATTTAATGCCAAGTAAACAAACAAGATCGAACAAGGAAATTGAACCATATAACTAATCAAGAAGGCATTGAATGAACAATAAAGGGTTACAATAAATAAATAAATTATATAAGACGTTCTGGAATTATGTTTTAATAATCCTAATATTTTTATTCATGTCATTAATAACAAGTGAAGAACACCACCAGATTTAAGGTAAGGGATCCTCCCCTTTTCAGTCTTAATCAAGATTGTTCCCTATGCAATGCCTTTTTGTGTAATACAAAGTGATGGGGAATGTTTATACACCATCCCCATACTGCCCTAATTTTATATAAGTGATGAGAAACCCCTTTTCCAACTCATCATTCCCTCTTAGGTACACCCGACACCATGTCGGTAAAATGGTAACAAATTCTACCCAAACCTTCTTCATTTTTTCAGGTAGTCTTCTATTTATATCAAAATGGTGTTATCAAATATATTTATGTGAATCATCGAAATAATCGATAGTTGTAAGAGATTATAATTTCAAAACCCTTTCATCACTTTCTTTCGAGGATATATATGTTTTTGAATTATTCCATCCTTATAACTTTCCGATAAGAAATACTGTCTTAAGGGGACATCCCGAATTTTATACCGAAATATGATGTGCACTCTTTCCTCTGTATTAAGACACCATTTTCTATTAAAATTCAGTATTTTTATTATGAATTCCTTCTTTTTTCAATTCTGGTTTTATATAAAATAATGTATTATTTACTATTTTAAAAGTTCAATAGTGTTTTCCATAAAACCGCACAAAAATGTTTTAAATATTAAGTCTCTCAAATACATATCTTATGTGATGTCAATTATATTTGTTACCACCTAACATGTTATAATCCTATAGTACCTTATAAATGTCTATTTATTTTCTAATACATTACTTACATGGACACTTTCACTTTACGACTATTGGTTATGATTCATGTCATGATTGTGGTACCCAATTCTTTCCATGGGTACCCTTATGTATGTGTGTCGGTGATTATGTATGATTGTATATTTGGTAAGAATATTTATGTAGAAAAAAATATTCATGAAAATTTAGACATGGGTGCACCCAGATAGCACTCCAATGCATTGGGTAAGGGTAAGTCTCATGAGATGCGATGTTAAACGGGATTGGCAGTTAGCCTTGACCCGTAATAATGATATGATTTATGATTCTGCCACATTTATATGATTACATGTTTATATAATCCCAGGATTATATTAAATGATTTTATAAGTTTAATTATTTGGATATCATTATGTCATGCCTCCAAACTCATGTGTGTGAGATGTATCCTTATGTTCATTCCCTTATTGGGATTTTTTAGCTTATCCATTTGTTCAGGTGTTCCCCAGGGTTCCCTATGCAGATTGAAGAGTCTAAAGGATGTTAGAAGCTCTTTATGGAGATTAAATAAAGATGAATTTTTAACCCCATGTTTTATGTAATATTTACGTAGTCTTCTAAGACACTATACATAACTATCATTGTCTTGTACTCTGATGATTAATTATTCTTGAAATAATGAATTGTTATATGTAAAAGGCTTGGGTATCTATAGTTGGTATCAGAGGATGGTCTAGTTATATTTGGAGATTAGGAATAGTGAACCTTAGTGAGAACCTTATGGATGAGACTAAGTATAGAAAATAGTCCTATATTTTGTTGAGTATATAGTAAGTGTTTTATCAAGAAAATACATCCATGTCTGGATAAGAGCAGGTAGAGTCAGCTCTGGCACATATGTATCTAGGGGTAAAACAAGAAAACACTGCTTTGAGGTAGACTCGAACGGGAATATGTGCACAAAAACAGGCCTTGCTGCACTCTAAGTTACGACACTCCCTGGGGATATGCTTTGGAATATTCACAAGCTTAGTACCAACCATTATTAAGGGACTAAAATAATCCCATAAGAATATATATTATGAAATAGATTGAGGATAACCTAGATATAAATCTAAGGAATCACATGTCAGGATATACTTTTTTATTATAAGTTCATACTTTTATGTTCAAAGTTTCTTTTTATGCTCAATATCTAAGTATTCACGACCTCGAATTATACATTATTTTTCTTAGTTAACGGTGGGAAATAGAAGAACATGTTCCCACAACCAATGTGATAGTAAATGCATTTATTGCCCTAATGACATGCTTGATGTAATGGAAGTGGGAGCTCAAAAATTCATGGAAGTACTTACTCACCTGACTCGAGTTATGAATAATAACTTGAATTAAGTGGAACTTCACCCTCCTCCATGGAAATAGCAAGTTGTCGTATAATCCTTCATGTGGAAAAGGCCTCCCTTGTTTAGTAGGTCTTCTGATACCCTACTCATAGAACAATGGATTAACTCCATTGAAAAGATTTTCTATGTCCTCCAGTGCTCGAAAGAAGAGAAAGTTGAAATGGGAGTCTATCATTTTGATGGGGAAGATAATCATTGGTGGAACTAATCAAGAATACAATGTCCTACGAGGAAATTGATTCCATAGATTGGGAGGAATTCAAGAGGATGTTTTTCAGATAACATTTTCTTCAAAACAGTCATCTCAAGATGGAAAGAGAGTTCATTTGACTCAAGTAGAAGGAAGATGAGTCCATCGGGGCATATGAAGCGAACATTACAAGGCTTGCAAGGTACGCCTTAGGCTTTTTCATGAACACTGAAAGCAAGGTGGATCACTTCTTTAGTGGACTAAAGTCTTGTCTACAAATTTTTTTGGTGATTCTATAGTTTGACAGGTTTAAGGAGATTGTTTTTTTTCACTTATGGTTGAAATGGATACGGGATACTCTTAGTGGTCTCATGGAACTAGTGACAAAAAGAGGAAAATGGAGAATAACATGGGTAGTTCATCAATGAAATCCCATGATGGAACGAAGTCTCACATTCCCCTTTGAAAAAATTGTTGGAGGAAGAATCTTTGTGACTATCTCATGGGAACCAGGAATTGCTTCAAATGCAGAAAGTTTGGTCATATGTCCAAGAACTACCGAAGGGGTATGAAAAATCCTTCTAATGTTGAAGAAGAAAGGAAGGTTCAGATCAACACTCAGCATGCAGTGTAGTGTTTTATCTACAAGGAGCTTGGGAATTATGTGAACAATTTTCTCTATGTCGATGGTTGTCGGTGGTAATCAGCAACAACCACCAAGGAAACAAGGATGGTCTTAGGTTATCATTACTATTGTGGGGGAGACAGAAAATGAGGTGGTGATAGGTACACTTGTTATTAATTCCAGAATACCAAATGTGCTATTTGATTATGGTTCTATGCATTCTTTCATATCGTGCAAGTTTAGTAGAACTATTCCTACACCACCTCATCATTTCGTGTAAAAGATATCTGTGAGAACAGAGAATAGAAAAATTATTGCATCCATTGTTTATTACTCCTCCCCGATTAATGTTTGTGGACTGAACCTCCCATCAAATCATTTCACACTTTCTTTAGTGGAGTTCGATGCTATCATGGGCATGGATTGGCTATGTTTGTACAAGGCCATCAATAATTTTCAAGAAAAGGATATCACTTTTAAAATCATGAAGCATCCTCCATTTCTTTAAAAGTGTAGGAAGAAGATGAGTCTCCATTAGAATCTTCGTCTCATGTTTGGATACTGCTTCCTTGTGAGAATGCATATCTAGCAGAAAATAATTGGTATAAATGATAGAATCATTCTTAACAACATGCCCATAGTGAGGGATTACACTGATGTATTCCCTGAAGAGTTGTCTGGTTTTCCTCCTGAATTAATGGTTGAGTTCTCAATTGACAATATCTCTACATCTCTACCAATATCAAAGACATCTTATGGAATGTCCACCATTAAGCTGGATAAGCTAAAGAAGCAGTTACAAGAGAATATAGATAAGGGTTTTATATGCCTAAGTGCATCTCCGTGGGGAGCGCCAGTCCTCTTCATCAAGAAGAAGGATGGAAAAATGCACCTCTGCATTGATTATCACGAGCTTAATAAAATCACTATAAAGAAAAATTATCCCCTTCCACTGATATATGACTTGTTTGATCAGCTTCATGGGGCCAGTTATTTCACAAAGGTGGACCGTCGGTGGGTTTATCACCAACTAATGGTGGGGAAGGAAGATATTTCCAAGTCTGTCTTTCGAACGATGTATAGACACTAAGAGTTAATAGTGATGAAATTCAGACTCAATAATGCTCCAGAAATATTCACGGATTTAATGAATACAGTCTTCAAAAGTTACCTCGACAAATTTGTGGTGGTCTTTATTGATGATATTCTGATATACTCCAAGAGCTAGGAGGAACATGAAGAGCATTTTGAAACTATTATAAAAACAATGAGAATGTATAAATTGTATGCAAAGTATAGTAAATGAGTGTTTTGGATGGAGGAAGTATCATTCATGGGAAATGTTATCACTAGGAAAGGAATATTTGTGGACACTTACAAGATGAGGGCAATTGAGTAGTGGCCGAGGCCAACTTATGTAATGGAGATCCGTAGATTTTTATGTCTATCTTGGTATTATCGATGACTATTGAAGAACTTTTTACAATTATCAAACCCAATGACCAAGATGACACGGAAGGGAGTAATGTTCTTCTGGACATAAGTATCTGAAGACTGTTTCAAGGAGTTGAAAATGAGGCTTATCACTGTGCCGGTACTAACACTCCCATCACCTGGAGAACTATTTGTGGTGTATAGTGATGATTCTAAGAATGTATTAGGCTCTATGCTAATTAAAAATGATAAAGTTATAGCTTATGCCTCAATGAAGCTAAAAACCCATGAGTGAAACTATCCAACGCATGATATGGAGTTTGCAGCTGTGATCTTTGCATTGAAAATCTAGAGGCATTATCTCAATGGGAAAAATGTGAGATATATACTGACCACAAGAGTCTCAAAAATATATTCACATAAAAAGATATTAATATGCACCAATGAAGATGGATATATTTTATCAAAGATTATGACTGCTCAATCCACTACCATCCAAGTAAGGCAAACAAGGTGGCAGATTCTCTAAGTAGAAAGGATCATGAATCTTTATCAATGATGAGAATTGAAAAGGATCTGATCTTAAGGGATTTTCAAAGGATGGAAATTGAAATCATTAAGGGAGGAACATCATGAATCCTTTCTCAAATGAATTATCAACCATCCCTCATAGGGAAAATAAAGGATTCTCAAAGAAAGGATCTGGAAATTCAAAAAAGGGTGAAAACTGTTAAAAATGGGGAATCCTCTGATTTCAAAAATGTTGAGGAAGGAGTTGTAAGATTTGTGACATGATTATGTGTACCATCTGATCCATAGATCGAGAAGGATCCATTTAATGATACACATAGCTCGACCTTCAATGTCCATCCTTGGAGTACCAAAATGTACTGTGATCTATGAGAACAAATATGGTGGGATAACATAAAGAATGAGATTGCAGAGTATATATCAAGGTGTTTGGTATGTTAGAAAGTTAAATACAAGTGACAAAAGACCAAAGGTATGATGCAGAAATTTCTTATAACATTGTGGAAATGGGAAAATGTCACTATAGACTTTGTCATGGGTCTCCCGAAGACATAAAAGGGAAATAATGTGATATGGGTTGTGGTTGACCAACCCAACAAGACATCCCATTTCTTCGCTATTCGAGAAGATCTATCACTTGAAACACATGCTATGATATATGTAAAGGGAGTGTTGAGACTACACGGTGTTCCACTCTCTATTATCTTGGTCCATGATCGAAGGTTCACATCTAATTTTTGGAGGAGTCTTCAATATGATTTGAGTACTGAATTAAATTTCAACACGACCTACCACCCCCAAACTGATGTCCAATCTGAAATGACTATTTAGATGCTCAAAGATATGCTAAGATCCTAGTCTCTTGAATTCAAAGGTGTTTGGGATCATCATCTCTAATTGGTTGAGTTATCGAATAATAATAGCTTCCACTCAAGTATTCAGATGTCTCTATATGAAGCTTTGTATGGAAAGTGATTTAGAACTACATCCTGTTAGGATGAAGTTGGAGAAAGGAAGCTACTGGGACCCGATCTTGTTCAAGAGATGACAGAGAATATTCAAGTCATATAGAAACACATCAAAGCTACTCAATGTTGGAAATAGAGCAATGATGTCAACTATCGAAGGGACTCAGTGTTTGACATTAGAGATAGAGTCTTCCTTCGAATATCTCCATGGAAGAGAGTTATGCGATTCGGGATGACATGGAAGCTAAGACCAAGGTATATTGGCCCCTTTGAGATCCCTGACTACATAGGAGTCATAGACTATTGGCTTGAACTTACAAAAAATATGGCTCGAGTTAATTATGTTTTCCACGTATCACTCTTGAGGGAGTATATACCTAATCCCCCACAAGTAATAAGCTCAAAGGTGGTGCAGCTGGAAGATGATCTCTCTTATGAGGAGAAGCCAGTAAAGATTATATATCATAGAGATAAGGTTCTATGCAACAATAAAACCCATCTTTTCATTGTGTTGGGGAGGACCCATAAGTTTGAGGAAGCAACATGGTACCCATGTAGGTTTTTGTCCTAGAATGTAAAATGAAATTTCGATGGAGAAATTTCTGAAGGGGGGAAGAATGTAACGACCCAATGTTTTAAATGGAAATTACCTTATTATAAATATTCCATAAAATCTCATAATAATGAACTAATAAGTGATAAGTGACCTTTAAACATAATTTGGTCACTTCTATGTTTGTAATTTTGAAAATCAGACATAAACGGTTGTATTCAAGATGTATTTTGGAGTCTAATTAAAAAATAATAATTTTTTGTGAATAGTAACCTATCCTAATGAATTATAACATACCCTTACGAAAAGTGATATACCCTAATGAATAGAATCCTCACCTATAGTGGTATAAAAATAATATTAAAGTTGGAATTGCAATATACCTATATTTTAGAATAAGTTAGTGGGTGTTTTAAACCTGGTTTTTGATAATAAATTATGAATTTAACTAAATATTAAAATAATCACATTTAGAAAATTAGTTTTGATAACTGGAAATCATTTTTGGATTCTACATGTCAAAAAATGTATAGGGTGAATTTTAGGGATTTTTCTAAAATACTTGAGTTTTTGGTGAATAGTATAATTCGATAATTCACAATAAATGATAAATAAATGATTAATTGAGTCATTGATAATGTTCTGGTAATGTATTTCCACTTGAAACTGGATCACATGATAAAATCTCTATTCTTGGTCATGTAATACTTACTATTCCAAGTCTTTGGATGAAATAATAAATTAATGATTGTAATATTATGAAATCCCTCCTCTCCTCCACTATAAGACCCCCCTTCACTCTCTCTTATCTCCACTCCTCTCAAGCTCCAAGCCTTCTCTAAATTCTGCCCAAATCTATCCCCAATGTCCTCCTCCACAACCAAAATCTCTCAGCCTCTTCAAAATTCCAAAACCTCTCCCCTTAAGAGGTTCTCAAAGGAGGATGGCTCAAGGGGTAAATTCATCTTCCCAAATTTCTTCTTGTCTTATATGTTCTTTTCATTTTACTTTTCTTTCCTCACCTCCCTTATCCATAATAGAATGATAAATCCAGTAACATAAATTTACTGGATTTTCTTCCTACTAGTGGTATATTTCATTATCTTCTCCCCTTTCCCCAATCTTTTATTTGATGAAATGAATGCACCGTTTGAGATGTGTTAATTTAGCACATTCAAGGACAACAGTTAGCAATTTCTATGATTTTATTCAATTCTGGTAATGTTATGGTTAAACCAGTTTATTAAATATGTAATATATCTTATTTTTGGTTCTTTAATCTTTTGGTACAAATGGAATTATGTTATAAATCAAAATACATTCTTTGTAATCAATCCCACTAAATAAAAAAAAACGGTTATCACTAATGTTATATATATAATAATTCAACATCACTCTAAGTAACCTAATTAAAAATTAAACCATGAAATCTCTAGTATATGAACTAAATAATAAATCATCAATTCGGTAAATCCACTTTCATCTTTCATAAAAACGAAACTTTAATATAAGTGAACCGATCTTTTAAAGCCATGTAAACAAACGAGCTCGAATAATGAAATTGAACCTTATAACTAATAAAAAATGATTTGAATGAACTAAAAAGGGATATAATAAATAAACTATATATATAATAGGTTCCTGAATTATGAATTAATAATCCAATTTTTTTTATTTAGGTCATTAATAACAAGTGAATAACACGACCAAATTTAAGGTAAGGGATCCTCCCCTTTTCGATCTTTATCTAGACTGTTCCCTATGCTATCCCTTTTTGTTTAATACCATGAGATGGAGTATGTTTATACAACATCCCCATACTTCCATACTATTTTATGAGTGATGAGAAACCCCTTTTCCCTCTCATCATTCCATCTTATGTACACCCGACACCATGCCGGTAAAATTGTAATGAATTCTACCCAAACCTTCCTCGTTGTTTCGGCGTACCTTATCCTTCATTAAAATGGTATTATCAAATCTATTTATGGTTATCATAAGAATTATTGATAGTTTTAAAATATTCTAATATCAAGTCCATTTCATCACTTTATTTCGGGGGTATACATATTTTTGAAAGATTCCCTCCTTAGAACGTTCCGATAAGAAAACCTGTTTTAAGGGGACATCTCTAATTTTTTACCCATTTTTGAAGTGCACTCTATCCTATTTTTCAAGAAACCATTATCTTTGTAAATTAAGAATTTTTATTATGAAAACCTTCTTGGTTCAATTCCTGTTTTATATTAAATAATGTATTATTTACTATTTTAAAATCTCTATTGTGTTTTCCTTAAAACCGCACAAAAATGTTTTAATGCTAATGTCTCTCAAATACATCTCTTATGTGATGTCACATCTATTTGTTTCAGCATTCCATGTTATATTACTATAATACATTATGAATGCCCATGTATTTTCTAATTCTTTCCTTACAAGGACACTTTCATGTTACGCCCATTCATTATGATTCATTCCATGATTGTGGTACCCAATTCTTTCCATTGGTAACATTATGTTCCTGTGTGGATGAATATGTTTGATTGTATATGTGGGATGAATATTTATGTGGAAATAAAATTCATGTAAATGTTGTGATGGGTGTGCCTAGATAGCGCTCCAATGCATTGGTTAAGGATAAGTCTCATGAGATGCGATGTGAAATGGGATTGGCGTTTAGCCTTGACCCATACTGAAATGGGAAACGAGATTTGCGGTTATCCTTGACCCATACTAAAGATATGATTTATGATTCTGCCACATTTATTTGATTCCATGATTATATGATCCCATGCTTATATTAAATGATTTTATAAGTTTCATGCTTTGGATTTCATTATGTCATGCCTCTTAACTCATGTGCTTGAGTTGTATCATTATGTTCATTCCCTTACTGGGAATTTTTAGCTCATCCCTTTGTTCATTTGTTCCCTAGGTTATCCTATGATGATTTAAGAGCTCAATGGAAGTTATAATCACTTTATGGAGATTAAATAAAGAATTTTTTTTAAACCCCGTGTTTTATGTTATATGTACCTTGTCTTCCAAGAAACTAGACTTAACATTCCTTGGCTTGTACTATAATGATTAATTATTCTTGGAATAATGAAATGTTATATGTAAAAGGCTTGTGTCGATATACCTTCCATCATGCACGCCACCAATCCTTCTTACATGCGACCCTTCTATCATCCATGCCACTAGTCCCACATGCGTTCCACTGCTCCTTCTTGCACACAACCCTTCCATGATTCATTTAACTCACCCATATTGTGTGAAACCTTTCCCTATTGAATGCAATCATTTCATCTTGTGTGCATACCTTCAAACTTCCCCCATCCAATTCTCTTCCACGTGCTCAACATGAAGCCCTCACCTTAAGGCACCTTGTCTGAGCCTCTACTATGAAATACATACATGCATCACGTGCTCTCATCCCATGTGGACCCTCAGGTTTTTACATAGCATTTGCAAAGTCCCTTGGGCGATACATCCCATTGTGTTGATTCCCCTCATTCTTAATTACATAGGCACAGTAACAACTATTTCATCTTCATAAAGCCACACTAATGTGGACCCCCAAAGGGATCACCTCACAACACACCCCATCCATGGAGTTGCCTATCCCATTCCTTATCTAAGGTTTAGAGGGTGCCTATTCTTTTAGTCCTTGGGGAGTAGATAAACCCCACCTCGTCCAATCTGTAGGACGTTAAACTACCATATACCACTGTCCTCATCACATGACATTAAAATGTGATCATACCTCCTACGTCGGACATGAGGTTCCCCCAACATGGATATTCTACAAGCCCATAGGTCTCCATGGGAGTGAAATCATTCTCCACATGGAATGATATCTTCTTTATCGGAGTGGCGTCTATCCAAGGGGAATGGGAAACCACCCTAGTGTAATCCCCTAGATTTTCATGCAGGAGGTAGCATCTCGGATCCTTCTCTCTTCCTAGGAGCCAAATCCCTCTAACACTAGGCATTGTCATCACTTGGGCCTCCATCCTAGAGTAAATCTGAATCTCTACATCATCAATCTGCTAACCACACGTAGGACCATGTTTCCTTTTTGGGACTCCAACTATGTGTAAGCCCCATTCCACTTCCCACAGATTCTCCTTCCATGACATGATCGTTAGGACTTTGCTGACTCTTTTTTCTCTTGCTGAGCATGAATCATGTGGGCATAGAGTATGCATTGACCATGACATCCTCTTCGGCAACATAGAGTGTAAGATAGAAACACCATTCATAACTACATGTACATTTATCCTTACTAATGCATGGTATGTAGGAAGCCTCCCTAAGGTTCAATACCACCATCCATTGGTCCTGAAAATCATTATGTCGGTTCACCCATACCAACCTGAACTAAATGGACACTGATCCATTCCAAGGCAAGTAACATAGGAAGCCTCCCTGCAGTTCAAGCCTAAAACACCAGTAGTTCTGACACACTTCAAGTTGGTCCCAACACATGATCTACATGGACTTATAACCTTTCCAAGGCATGGTATGTAGGAAGCTTCCCTGATGTTCAAGCTCAATACACATTTTGTTCCGACCCCATTCATGTCAGTTCCCACCACCTGAACTATGTGGACATTGATACTTTCCAAGGAACGGTATGTAGGAAGCCTCCCTAAGGTTCAATTAAAAAACCCCCGTGGTTTCAACCCCCTTTATGTCGATTCCCACCAACTGAACTACATGGAAATTGATCTTGCTAAAGAAAAGTTCGTAGGAATCCTTCTCGAGGTTCATACCCAACACCCCCATTAGTTCCGACCTCCTAAATGTATGTTAACACCTTCTAAACTACGTGGTCTTTGATCCTTTCCAAGGCAAGGTAGGTAGGAAGCCTCCCTAATGTTCAAGCCCAATACCCCATTGGTCCTGACCATCTTCACATCTGTTCATCCACACCAACCTGAACCACGTGGACTTTGAACCTTGCTAAGTTAAGGTACATTGGAAACCTCTCGGAGGATCAAGGCCCACACCCCATTGGCTCTGAACCACTTTATTTATGTTCACAACTCCTAAACTATGTGGACACTAATCCTTGCCAATGTAAGGTATGTAGGAAGCCTCCCTAAGGTTCAAGCCCTACAAGCATTGGTTCTGATCCCCGTTCACATCGGACAATATTCATCCCTCATGAAATTAAACTATATGCCCTCTTTTTGTATTTCACAATGTTAAAATGCATCCACCATCGAGCGGTAAGCCATTGTGACCCCATCCAGCAGTAAGCCACTGTGACCCGATCCAAAGGTAAGCTGTTTTGACCCCATCCAATGATAATCCATTGAAATCCCCAATCGGTGGTAGGCCATCATCGGATGAACTATGAGGAAATTGATTCCCAACCACAGGGATATCTAGGAGGGCTCTTTGAGACTCATTCTCAACATCATCGCCGTCCTAGAGTCAACTTCATATCGTTTCCCACCCCTTCACTTAACTAGAAATCATCTATTTTGATTCTTATCTGGGCCGCCACATCTCAGTGGGATCATGCCACCTCATTCCCTATTACCAATAACAACAACCGGGTTGTTAACACGTGTTTTCCCCAACATTGGTTTTACATCTAGGAGATTCACTCACCTGATCCACTCTAGTAAGTGTTATGATCAGTATAATCTATCTCCACTAGACGTTAGATCTATGACATACCCTCTATTAAATATATAATGTGGGGGAAAACCTCAGATACATATCTATGGCATATGATTCCGCACATTTGAAGTGGGATTCCATAGGCTTCTGTGTCCTCGAGAATCAATATAATAATGGGAAGAAACCCAGACATGGTAGCGTTTCTGCTTCCAGACATGCCAGTGATGTCCAACATGACTACTCACACGACCGAAGGATTCTTCCCTAACCGGGCCCCTTGTAATGTCCCATCAAAAGTAGTGTCATTAACTATTTTCCATTAAGATATGACAGTAGGAAGAGATTCACGAACAACGTCTTTATCTATATGGGAGACCTAGATTAGGTGTCGAATTCAAAGGAGGAATCCACAGAATGAAAAACTGACATCCCATTATCTAGTTTCTATAAATGATAAAACAAACCTGAACAAGGAACAGATTCCTCCCTCCTTTGGAAAGTGGGAATGCGGGGCAACAAACAATGCCCACTTCCTCGAACAAGACAGATGCACGTGCCCCAGCGAAAGCATCAGAAATAGAAATTTGAACATGATATGAAGATCATCTCCTCATTATGGAGATTAGTATAGTTCGATACATCAGTGGACTAGCATGCCACCGGATCTTACAATAAGGTGTCGGGTCCCACCATGAATATAGTGGTCCTGGTGTGAAACTAACCAAAAGATGGGGATTCCAAAACCTTGGGCATCCCAGACTGCAACATTGTCAGCGTAGATACATCTTACCAGCCGTGGAAGACATAATGGCGTTGGGTAATGGGTAGTTTCTTCCTTTCCTTTTTGCAATACTGGGTTAATCTCACTTTTTTTCAAGAACCTTACAACATCAAGAATAAAATCACCACTCTCTCACCGATGCAAGGGCAGGGTAAATTCCAATGTTGTTGTCCCATGGGGATCCACCCTTTCAGTAACAATATCCACTCCTACAAACATTGTGTGCCCATTCCCAAATTCCCCATCTGAATTCATTCAGCCGAGAGTGATCAATGACCTCATATGCCAATGCGAGGAGGAGGGGATTATCCCGACTCAGGATATTTCCAACTAGGATCTAGAGGCATCTGCGGCTCGCCACATACGCCACCCCCATGGGCCGCCCAAGAAGCCATGGGTCCCCACTCCAACTTATAATTGTTTCGGGAGCCTCTCACCAGAATGCCTCCATGACTCTCTCCCTTTCACCAATGAGGTAGGATAACTGTGGGTCGACCAAGTCGAGATGCCTTATTAGGGGCCCCCAAAGAGGGTTCTCACTAGGCAACACCAGTGCCTCCATCTAGTCCCGAATGTCGAGGATCATGTAAGCCATGTTCCTACACCATTTTCCCCGGTCCTGTTGACCCGACGCTATCGTTAGGAACATGACGAAGAGGATACCCACCAAGGGGCCTCAACATATAGAACTACTAAGGATTATACAACCCCCAATATATATCATTAACCCCTTGTGTATGTTCAGAAGGGGAACTTGTATACCTGGCATGGATCGAGGCCCCAACCACCCCACGGGCAGGCATGGTCGACTCTCTCGGTCGCCCGTGTAGGTAATGGCTGCTGCCAGTAAGGAGCCCCCCCCCCCCATGTACCACCACCATGGAGAAAACAGTTATTCCTTGCTTATAAGATTGGCATGGAGATCTACCTCATTTACATTCTTTCCGAATGAGGTGCCTCCACATGATGGTGACACCCATAATGAAACCGTCTCTCATTCTCATTATATCGGGTATAGAGTCATCCCACCATCAACAGACCGCTAGTGTTAGGATGTTTCACATACGGTCATCCTCCATGATGGGACCCTCCCCATGTTCTTATAGCATCCAACAAAGGTCTTCCTTGCCTCAGCAACCAGAGGGGTGAAGGCTAGCCTAGCTTCACTAGCACCTAACACGGAGGGCCAACCCGTGTCTGGCTCAACTAGTACGGGGACCTTCCTCACACTGATGTCACCAGGGGAAACAAACAAGGGGGTACCACCCCTGATCTTATGGGATCGAGTGAAATACCTACCCACTCCAGCACTTCCCATAGATTTCATCCCCATATTCCCTTTAATATCAGTCTAGGTGCCTCCCACACCTCGGCATAATCTAGAAGAAGTCCTCTGTTTCCCAGCACCAGTATGGCTGAAGGACCTACTAATCTCGGAAATCTTCCCTACCCTAAAGTATCATCTCGGGGAAGGAAGTTGGGTCATCACCACCATAAATGGATCACTAATAAGATACAGACTGAGATCAAACCTATTGGCTTCTCAGATTCTGAAGGTAAATCAGACTCAATGATGGAACCCTCACCCAGGTCCTATGTGTCTGGGGCCGGTGCAGGAACAATATGCATCAACATCGTTCTCCCAGAATGAGAAGTCCACTGTAGTCCCTCCTCTCTATATATGTATATTCTGGAGGAAGAAAATTTGGAAACACCACTGGTTACGGTTGTCCAATAACCACCGTCGTCACAAGAAGATCTATCTACCTCGACTAGAGAACATAGATAGCTATTATGGGGATCAATGGTGGATGAGAAGTAGTTCAGTCCCTCGACAATATCCCTAGTCCCTATACTAGGAACTATGGAAATCAGCCCATCCTACTACGATGTGGTTACTAAGTCA
This sequence comes from Viscum album, assembly GCA_963277665.1. NCBI lineage: Eukaryota > Viridiplantae > Streptophyta > Magnoliopsida > Santalales > Viscaceae > Viscum > Viscum album. The sequence continues at coordinate 164,915,011 of OY728129.1, read as the reverse complement.
TTATAATCTTTGGTGGTCAGCCTGATATGCGGCAGTTAGACATATCGCTCACTGTATTCTCCACCAGCCAACCTACAATCACAGTAGTCTGCATGGGAACTACTACCGGTTCCTCAGCCACCTTTGGTTGAGGACAGTGGTAATGATGGTCCACACCCTGAATCCGAGCCAAGGAGCTAATGGAATATCCTCGCATCAGATGACTTCCCTTAGATGTTTTTGGCACTTGGCAGCGCCGGATTTCTGTGCTCCGAAATCCCTCAACCCAGAGGAAGTTGAGTGTTTCTTTGAAACCCTATGGGAGAAACACATCTGCTATCATCACTAGAAACTATATTATCCAATGTTCTTAGAAAATTTTGAATATATTGGTGAACAATTTTGTCTGGTTGATCTGTATGAAATCTTTGTGGCTTAGTACCCAAATTCTCCAGGCCACCGAAAGGCCCTTTAGTAAGGATGCATCCAACGTGTCAATGTACTCCACATTATTATCAAAGAGGAATCCCCCATGTGTTGATATGTGGTTGGGGGAAATATTCTACCCTCCTCTCTTGTCCTATCTGGCAGTAGCTCGACCTACCAGGTGATATTGGGGACATGCCCCTAGTAGAGTCATAGTCATCAGTGAATTCCTATCAGAAGAGGAGAATTATCTTGATATCATTGATGGGGACTTCCACCCTGAAGAAATGACAGAACTATTGTCTCTATTGGGGACGATTACTTGACAACAGAGGAACCTTCTAGGTCTCCTTGTGCCCACTGAGGCATTAGTCCTTAGCCGGATTCACGGTAAGTTTAATGAAATTCATGGAGCAGTCAAGACCTCTAAATCATTTGGCTCTGTGTAGATGGTGAAGGATGACCCTGAGAAAGCCGTGTTGGTTAGAAACTCACTAAAAAGTGGATGAAAGTCGATGATATCCTTTATGAAAGTGCTATAGAGTGATGGTTGGATTACGGTGATCCTGGGCTGGGGTAGTAGGGGAAGTCATATCTTCCCCTTGGAGAATTGCCTCCAGTTGACTCTGACCATACTACAAAATAATATAGGGTTGAGGCTGGAGATTATGGAATGAGGGAGAAGTATGTATCACCAAATCCTCCTAAACAACATAAAAACCCTCAAGATCTAGATCGGGCTCCCCCAGATGCCCTATAGGTTGTTCCACCAGCAACCCCATGCGCCATTGTGCCACCACATCATGATGAAGAACCATCCAATACTCTGGTGTTCATGGACCCCTGTCAATACATGAACCCCCACCTAGAAGATCTAATAACGGCACTCATTGCATGTCTCAAGGCATTCGAGACCTGGCATGTGGCACTCCTCCCCAATGACAAGCCTTATCCTGCATGGGTGGATGATATGCCAACACCCACAGGTTTATGAAAACCCACATTTCCCCCCTTCAAAGGGATAGGGGACCCGCCAAAGAACCAGTCCCACTTTACCTCAAGGTGTGGCCCCATGTTGGGAACTCCAGCGCAGCAAGAGGCTGCCAAGCATTGATGATTTGTGCAAACATTTGAAGGGCCTGTGTTTTTAGGGTACAACCAGCTCTCCATCAGATCAATAACCAGCTAGGAGGAGCTCTGTAGGCAATTCCTCTTCCAGTTCAGTTCCACAATGTGGTAGACGAGTAGTTCAAAACTCTTCAAGTGCATGAAGAGTCCAGATGAGTGTGTTTCCTACTTAGTCGCCTAGTGTAAAGGACTCGCGTATTCCCTTGACAGGTCATTGACTTAAGAGAAATTGTTGATGGTCTGTGTAGGGAATGCCAATATGGAGATATTCCCCTCAGTAAAAACCCATAACTATCATGAGGGATTCCAAAACATCTATGATAAGGCCCAGTGCTTAGAAGAAGCCTGACAGCAGGGCAAGTAGGCACGTCTGTTGCCTCCTACGATCCCCGCGATAAGGTCATCTAGGGAGAAGCCTGCCATAGTGTCCCAAATAGGGTCCCCCAGGAGACTAGAGTTGTTTCTAGTGGAGATAACTCCATAGACAAGTATAATAACTCTACCTTAGGTGAAACCACTAGTCCACCAGTTCCCTCCTCAGAATCGGTAGGTGGCCCCGCGCAATGGGGAACCACCACCCAAACGAGATAACCAAGCTCCAACTCTTTGGAAGGATACTCCATCCCCTCTTTAGGGTCAAGCTCCATGGACCCCTAATACATACAAGAGAAACCGGGCCTACTCATTCAATGAGGCACAGGTCCCCGATTACGTCCGTAGTTCCTTAGAGCATGATATTCTTTGTTTACCTGAGTGTAGAAGACTGGAAGAGGCAAATATCAAAGATCACCATAATTACTACCCCTACCAACATATCTCGGGGAACACTATGAAGAAGTGATCTGTGTTCAAATAATGGATTCAAGACCAGGTAGATAAAAACATAATCTGTTTTGGCCTGACTCCGGCACATGTGGCATGCGTCTTCGTGAGGATAAATAACACCAGCAACAACGAGGGAGATTGGCATCTAGATTCCAGTCGCAGATCCCAGAAGTATGATGACTGGATGGCAAAAAAATGTGTCTCTCGTGCCCCTGGTGTCATCCGTGCATGATTGAATCAGCCTGAGATTTCAGTAGATGCAACAAATTATCATGCATCATCATCTCTGTCGTCATCTTCCTAGAAGATAAAACACCTGTGACACAAGGGAATGAAATGTTCCCCGCCGATGCCATCCTCATCCCATAATCCCGGTGACATCATGCCCCTGGAGATGGAGATCCCTCCTAGAATACATCCAGTAGTGATGACTCTTCAAGTGGAGATCAATGGTACACCATTGTTAACATTGTGGAGCTGGTAAATCCCTATATAATTCCTGATGATGAAGAGAGACAGGTGTAACTTCCCAACATCCCCATTCGTCTCTAGCATCGATAGAGAGCTGGCTGTATGGGCCGTCGACGATCCAAAGTCATTATTTCCAACAAGGACAAGCATGCTCCGAAACAAGGCAACAAGATCAACACAGAGTTCAGCATGCACAACCTTCTCATCTGGTGGCATATGCCCCAATTTCGCTGCCATTTATTTTTCTAGTTCAGAAAGAGTTGTCAAAACCATGTCATGACTAGAAAAGCCATACAATAGGTTGGTCTGAGTTTTCAGGCCCTCATCTGGTAGCCACTCCATAGGCATTGACTTCTGAGTAGCTGTATATCCCATGTACAAGTAAGCCACATTTCAAGTCCACCGGGCCCACCTACCTCCAAACATAGGGTGACCTCTAACAAGAATAATTTAACACCTGGTGTGGATGTATGATGTTATTAAGCATATTTCCTGTATTCCCACAAGTAACTCCACCCTTGAGGCCCTTCACATGTCTTCAGATATGCTTGAGACACCCGCTGAGGCTTTAAGAAGCCCCATCTAGTTTGGGACGTATACAGGAGCCGCAGAAGCCTTCAATGTTGAGGCAATCAAGAATTCTGAATTTTAGACCATCATATCGTTATGTAGAGAAGATTAATTATCTCCCATATATGGGAAAATTATTCCACATTACGTAATCGGCTAGTTCAATTGTGTAGAGGTTCGCTGCTGTCTCGTCGACATGGGAACTGGGATCAACCTATTTCTGACTCAGAAATTTAAATAACCGGGATCTTATGAATATTATATAAGCCCCTCTGACCCAAGAATCCAAGGATATGACAGGATGGAATAGAAACCGGTCATAAAGATCTACTTGAAGGCACAGTTTGGTGGCCTAGTTTCCATCACCAAATTTATTATTGTCTCCTAGGACACGACCTACAATGCATTGATGGGAAGCTACTGGCTTCACATGCATGTGGTGGTTCCCTCATCATATCACCAGTTCCTAAAATAATCCCTCAATGGTCGAGTGGGTGTGCTTCAATGTGATTAATCTTTGTTTTCTTCTTATGAGTCCCCCTATCTGGATGTTTCCTACTACAGGAGCAAGGACATGGAAATTCAAACGAATGAGGTCGAGCATGACGCGGTTGCGATCGACCAATGGAATGATCTAGATGACACTTACATCATTCCAATCCACTGATTGGAGGCTACGAACATGAGAATGGGATAATGACTCCTTATTTCTTACCTGAGGGGGGAACACATTCCCAGGACTAAGCAATGCTAGAATATCACATAGTACAATTATACAAATCAAGATTAGGTGATCCTAGATCCTCCTATACACATAAGGAATCGGCATGTCTGCCCCATTGAAACAACAATACATTATACATTATTGTTCCTCCGAGCTTGAATCAACCAGATCAAACCGAAACGCCTCTATTTATTTGACATCATTGAGTGTGGCCCCTTGGTCCAAAGGCTTGATGGGATAGGAACAACATCCTTCATCGCTACGGTTGAAACATCACAAGATTCCTCAAATGCAGTTACCTCTACCCCTCATGCTAGTACCAGCCTCTCATCAGGATCTTTCAACTCAGAATAAATTCATCCCACTGAGGATCCCTCTATTATAAGAGGATAATAATATTTGGATGATTCCCCTCCTGCCTTTTAAGAGGGCATCTCTGCCACAGTCGATGAGTTGGTACCGGTGAACCTCGGTAGGGAGGTTGAATCGAAACCCACATTGATCATTACTGCCATGCCCCTAGAGGAGAAACAACATTACATAGACTTACTAAAACAACACAGTTATATATTCTCCTGGAGTTATGATGAAATTCCATGACTAGATCCTCAGCTATCTGTCGACCTCCTCGGTCTCCCAAAAAATCATCATGGGTTCAAGTTGCTTCCTAGAAAGATGCACCATTATCACGGTTCTATTATAGAAGTAGATGTGATAAGCTCAACAGATCCAATTTAATTAAGTATGTAAAATACCCCAAATTTATAGCCTACATTGTTCCAGTTAGGATGATGAATAGACATATCTTTTTCTACATCAACTTCTGGGATCTAAACTGTCACTATCCGAAGGATGATTTTCCCCTTCTTATGAAAAAGTTGATGATTGATGATATAAGTGGATTCCAAATCCTCCCATTCGTGTATGGGTACTTGGGGTACCGCTAGATCCAAATATCCCCCAAGGATGACGAGTTCACATCCTACAGGTAGCCACAATGTACTTTCTTTTACCGAGTCACTCCCTTTGTTTTAAAGAATGCAGGTGCCACATTTCAACGGGATATGAAAATCATATTTAAGAAAATCCTTATAATGTTGTTGGAATTCTATGTGGTGGATCTGGTGGTCAAATATCACCAGCATGAGGTCTATCTGAAATACATTGAGAAAGTGTTCAGCTTTCTCCATTTCTGTCACCTGAAGAAGACCCCATTGAAGTGTTCCTTCGGGGTCACCTCTGAAAAGTTAATCGACTTCAACATCTAATACAGGGGTATTAAGATCGACACATAGAAGATAAAATACATTTTCCAGATGTCTCCACCAAGCAACATTTAGGATCTTCAAGGTTTCCGGGTAACATAGCCTACATATGCCGATTCAATGTGAATCTAGCCAGAAAGTGTAAGCACTTTTCTCGACTCAAGATGAAAGGTACACTCTATGAGTGGATGACGGATCTCAAACTATATTCGAGGAAGTCAAGCAGTGTCTTCTCTAGCCTCAAGTCTTAATGCCATGGGTCTCTAGAAAACCACATGTCTTTTATGTGACTTCCCTGGAATGATCTCTCAGCACCCTTCTCTCCCAGAAGAACAATGAAGAGATGGAGAACATACCTTACTTCCTCAGCTGTATACTCTTTGATACGGAGACCAGAAACTCCCCCTTAGAAAAGAGAAACCTTGTGCTGGTATTTGCAATACATAAATTGCGACATAAACTACAGTACCACAAGGTACAACTGGTTTCCCAAGTAGATCCACTGAAGTACATCTTGAACCATCACATGTTGATAGGCTGTCTAGCTCTGAGGGAGGTAATCCTACAACCGTTCAATATTAGGTTTGTCCCTTAGAAATCCTTTAATGGGAAAGAATTGGTAGACTTCCTTACTTCCCATCTGGCTCTTGCTGACCAGTCATTTGATCTCGGTTTCCCCGATGAGGTGATCCTCTCAGCGGACCAAGCCAGGAAGTGCTAGAAGATACACTTAGAGGGTGCTTCCGGGAGCCCCACTAGAAGAAGGCTCAATGACCCTAGGATCAATAGAGAAGCCCTGAGTAGCACCTTCAATGCATGACACAAGCCATCCGTCCATACTCATTCATGTTGTCCAATGAATGGACTAACAATGAGGCAGAGTATCAAGATCTCATCACTATCCTTGATCTCGCTCTTCAGTTTGGTGTGACCCATTTTCAAGTGAAAGGGGACTATGCACTATTCATAAAACTGGTCAACGGTGACTGCATCGTTAGAAAGCCATTCCTCGTACCATTTTTGGGATGTACACACTAGCTAATGGCCCATTACCCATCTCGGACAAAACTAACTCATGTTCTTCAATCTTTGAATGGTTGAGCTGATGCCTTGGCCGTCCTGGCTGAATCACATGCAGAACCTGAGTAGGATTTTCTGATTATCCACATGGAACACTGGAGTGTCATTACTCTTGTCACCAATGATGATGGTGACAGCACACAGGTGATCCATCTTACCACTAGAGATTCCATGTCTGAACCCCCAGATGTATTGATTGAAGTGACTCCTGACAGGAGATCGCCCATTTTTGAGTATCTCAAAAATATTTACCTCTGGGTAGATTGTGCTGTGTTTGAGTGAATCTGATGCCACATGTTGCAGTTCACTCTCCTGGACGGCCCTTTCCATGAGAAACACCACTACAAGCATGGGTTTGATGGTGTTCTCCTGCGTAGCATTCAAGGAGTCGCAATTTCTCTATTTAGTCAAGAGGTTCTCACTAGTTCCTGCAAGGCTCATCAGTCTGGGCTTAATCAATCTCACCATAGCTATTGATTGGGGTACTTTTGGCCCTCCATGATCAATGACTGCATGGAGTTCGCCAAAAGATTCCATACATTCCAGATTCATCCTAGCCTCATGAATTGTCATCCAGAACCTCCCGACTCCTCCACATACTCTTGTTCATTTATAGTGTGCAGACTAAATGTCGTGGGTCCATATACACCTGCAACAGATCTCCAGTATAGGTTCATCCTGACTACCACAAATTTTTTATCCACGTGGACAGAGGCAGTTCCACTCAAAGAAGTCATGGACCATTCAATCATTTACTTTGTGAGCCCCAACATCATCTAATGATTAGGGGTCCCTCATGCCGTCATCTCCGAAAACAGAATGAACATCCAAGCAGATAAGCTCATGAAATTGTACGCTTAGTATATTATCCATTCTAATCAAAAAACTCGTTATCCTGTATAAGAAAATGGATATATTGATTATTTCAAAAAGACCCTCTCAAACATTATACAAAAAAATGGTTAGTCAGAATAAGAAGAGTTGGCCATACATGCTCTCCAATGCCCTCTGGGATTATCAGACCACTAGAAGTAATTCCAGTAAGGTGACCCCATATTCCATAGTGTATGAGATAGAGGCTATACTTCCTATAGAGATTCCATTTACCTTATTGAGAATATCTATCTATGATTATAATGTGATAGATAATTTATCTGAAATCCATCTAGATGAGTTGGAAGTGCTTGACGAGAACATACTTCGTTCCCTATATAATCTGGAAAGTCACCATAAAAACAATCTAAAGCTTTCAATAAGAATTTTCTCCTCCTTTCATTCTGGCAAGGTGTCTTGGTATTGGCCTTGAGGGAACCAATGATACTTGGTAGGAAACAACCCACATTAGAGACCAAATGGGAAGGACCTTACATCATTCACATGGTTAAATCCAATGACTCATACTCACTGGTTACCATGAATGGTGCTCGTATACCTACTCCCACCAATGCCATATTCTATAATAAATACTTTGCAGGAGCCCTCCGGTCCTGCATGACTATAAATTGTATGGTCTAGCATGACCGTAAACTGTACGTTCATGTACTACCTCGATGTGTTGGTCCTTGAAATCCCAAATATGTATGATGATCCAGCGTGACCTTAAATTGTTCAGTCCTTCATGACTTCAAACTATGCATTTTCATGAATGATGTTCAAATGCATCTTATAAAAAATGTAAAACTTGATTACCAACCTCATGGGATTTGTTGGAATGCTTAGATTCCTCATCTTGTGTCTATCCCCAGCTCCCTCTTTGAATATCCCCACCTGGGAATAGTTCTTTTGGAGGATCTCACATGGCGTCATGTAGGCTTATTTAGACCCTCCAATGTAAGTGTTACGATGATTACACCATGTTCCCCCCTCTGATATTCTAATATTCCCATGTACTCACCGCTTGAAGATAAACTGAATGGCCCTTTTAGAACTATGTGTGGCTTGATTCCAGTCATCATTGGATACATAGGACCGACCAAACATTTAATCTATAGGCCTAGCCACAAAACTGCAAGACCATTCATTGGGATGAAACATAGGGTGTAGTGCATGCATTTTACCTCATTCATTTCAAATTCATCAGGACCATACAATGTATCTCTCTCCCCTGAAGTTCAATGTCTCTACTCCTGTCCAATTTTATTTGAGATTTCATGGGTACATTTATGCTGCATCACCCCATTAAATTTCACATCTAAAGGGTCCCATAAGAGATAAGGGTACTTATCCTAAGTGAACCCCTATTATTTAGGGGCAACACCCTCACCTATTTTAGACAAGAAAAAGATATGAGCCCCGGATTGGGAATATGTCCAGTGTACGATGATCATATGTTGTTCCCATTTCGAGTCACACGATATAGATTCTATGTTTTGAATCTGGTCAACACTTATCTTTTGTCATTTCCCCCACCCCCATGTGACTTATGAATGAAGTTTAGTGGTTCATTATAACACTCCATCTCTCCAAATCCCAGTCTGCTTCCAGAGGGAGGGTGATTCCACCTGTCAGACCATTTTGTGATGGAGAGAGCCTAATCCCACTCATTACTTCCCTCACCGAGAATTTCTCACATGGGCATAGTATTTATGAGGGTAATTCCCACATGAGAGGTAATATAGCTACAATTAACTGGACTGCTCAGCCTCAGTTCTGTCGACCCCTTCGGGCCCCTGGTCCATGTTCTCATTTAGGATTGTGTGGTCCGTTATGGACTCATGTCATCATTCACATTGGTATATTTCACAATGCCACACATATCCTCTTGAGACATACCTCTCTTCCTATATCATCTGTCCCACGAGATCATGACATGCCATGCTTCGTGAGTTCCATCATTTGGGTTTCCAGCACCCTCTATAACCAAAAGCTCCCCCGGATGGAATGGATGCTCAGCCAAAGGGTACTCCTACCATTACGAGCTAATGCCCTCGAGGATTTCGAGCAAAAAATTGATACAAGTCCAGTGTTCTAAATACGGTCAACAGTTGATTTTTAATTTCATTCGCGGAATTTGGGTCTCACAAGGGAAGATATTTTTTGTAAACATGATCAATATTTTTCCTCTATCTTCATTTTTTCATTATATTCATCCATAAGCATAATGATTCTCCCTCTTTGTCCCACGCATATGACATTATACTCGGAATCTGCAATCTGAGTTCTATGACCCTAAACATTGATCACCTTTGTCCTCCCAACATGATGTTAAACTAAAAATTGGCTGAAACATTCTGTCTGGGACACAACCTTAGGCCCCTTGTTCTTCTCATACTCCTGGCCCCAGTTCTCACATAGGGTTGTATGGTGTGGTCTGGGATTATTTCCTCAATCACATAGTGTTCCTAATTGTTCCATAAACATCCCTAGATGAGATAACTTACCACTACCTTTATCCTCCCTACAAGATGTTGAACATAAAACTATCATGAACACACCATCTAAGGCCCAGCCTTAGGCACCATGACCTTCTCGGGCCCTCGACCCAGGTTCTCAATTAGGGTTGTACTATATGGACTCACATCCTTATTCATTTAGGGATACTCACCATTTCATACATGCCCTGGAATTGGTGTATCTAGTCCATATTTGTGTCGTCCCATTCAGAGAACTATGTGCGGCTTGATTCCCACCCTCATGGGATACGTAGGACCTCCCGAACGAATGGTCTTTGGGTCCAGCCCCATCTCTAAGAAACCTTCAAATCATCATGACCCTTGGCCTGATTTCTTCCAGATGAAGGGTATACAGTGTGGTATGGGCCTATTCCCACATTCACATCGGGTTTATAATAACCATGCTGTATACCTTCCTCTCCTTAGCATCCTTCATTCCCTTTCCCTGTATTCTTCTCTTTGAGACGACTGCCCTTATGTAGGGTCCATGTAACCTCTTTAATTATTCACCTATTGGCCCATGAGTACTTTGGTCTAGAACCTGTAGTGTTAGATTTGACATGGACAGGCTTTCTCCCACTTTTCATGATTTTTTTCCTCTTCATTTGGGCTTCCATTATCTTTCAGACCCAAAGGGACCCCTAAACGACATGGATGGTAGGCCCAAGGTCTCTCTAACCATTACGAGCCAATGTCTTCAATTGTTTCAAAAAAACAAATAGATACAAGTCCAGAGTTTTGAAAATGGTCAATGGTCGACACTAATTTGTTTTTCACCATTTCAGGATAACGTGATAAGGATGTTTTGTTTTGAACATTGTCAACAATTATCCCCAATCGTCATGCTAGCCCGTTCAAGACATGAATGTTGGTTACATGATTCACATTATTTTCCACCCCCACCAGGTCTATATGGAATTTTGACACTCCTAGAAGTATCTCTCAGTGATAATTTTCATGTTAGGATGAGAAAATCCACAGTAAATTATTCATTTGGGGATCCTCACTAAATTCCCTTTATCTTGAATTCCTGGTTTTGCAAAAAGAAATTCCCTTGTTTGCCACACCGAGTTTGACTCGCATGGACATAGGGATCGGGTTGAGTTCTGTACTTACAATAAAGGATTCCACTTCTCTAGTCTGAGATATATGACCTTAAACTATGATCTCTTTTAGAACTACATAGATATTTATTCCCATTCTCATGGGATATGTTGGAATGCCTAGACGTCTCGTCTATGGGTCCAGTTTGAATTCTGCTAATTCATCTCTTCTGTTCTGCATTCATGGATCTAACACATTTGAGACTGTGTGGAGTAGTATTAGATTATTTCAACATTCACGTTAGTATTTCATTATCCACACAATGTGTGACCATTTTTAGGAGTTATCCCCTATCTTCATGTCCCACATGAAATTAAACTATATTTTTTCTTGCACAACATTAAAAGGATCTATCAAGGAGTATTTGTGGTTTGATTCCCTTTCTCATGGGATATGTAGGAAAACCTGGACATCTCATATTTAGGTTCATCTAAAATGGTTGCTAGTTCCTCATTCCCCTTATACGATAACCTTTCTTGGCCCCTCGGCCTAAGGTTTCCTCATCTAAATCGTGCACGGTATGTTGTGGACCTCTTCCTTATTTACGTCAGGTATTCATTATCATGCTGTACACATTCCCTCTCTAACCTTGTCTCTTCCGTATACGTCTAAGACATTTGACATTCATATACGATGCATATTCTCACATGACATTAAACTATTCTATCTATACTGCATGATGTTAGAATGCATGGTTGGTCCCATCACATGACCCTAAACTGGGACATTATCATCCTGGACGCAAGATAAAAAATGGAACTACACTGTGATATCCTCACTTAAGGGGTCATCTTGATAGGTATTGGTCAGAAAACATACCATTTTTGAATGCCTGCCTATGACTTGATTCATGTGGAGATTCCATGAATTTGTATCCTAGGTTCATAGCTTAAAAAAATATCACACATTCACCCTAAAGGAAAAAAATGATCTTTAAAATAATACTTCGGTTGATGCATAGCCCAGACTCGCAGAACCTCATTATCTTGGAACTATTATCCTACCATGTCTATTGTAGAACTATGCATTCCTTGATTACCATCCTAATGGGATATTTAAAAATGATCATGCACTTTTCATCTGGCCCAACATATCTTTTGTTTTATGTCTCTCAACCTAGAACTTCCCCAAGGAACACAAGGTGATCAGGACTCCAAGTCCTCATTCACGTCGGGATTCATAATTACCTCACCATGTGTCTCTTATATTCTCTACCATATCTGGTCTGGGATCTACGACGATAAACTAAGATCACTCTCTGCTATTTCCAAAAGACGTTAATGTGCACAACATCTTCGATAACTACGTACAACTTGATTTTCATCCTCATGGGATACATTGGAAATTCCAGACACCCTATCTTTGGGTACAGCCCTAGGAATCTGAAATCATGTCCCTTCTCTTTCAACATCTCATCCAGAACACTTTTTGGAACATGTGGCAAGGATAGTACCTCTTGGGTTCTCATTCCCGATGCATTTTCCATTTGTCGTACCATGTGCCTCCCGCATCTTTACCACACCTATTCCATGTTCTATGACCCTAAACGATGATCTCCCTATAGGAACTACACTTCATGTTTGGCCACTTCGTTGCCCTGCACACATTCCGTTAATTCAGGCTCCCTTAATGTCCCATCATAAGACCATAATGATGGATTCATGCTACCTCAGGACCTTTGTCTGTGGAGGGGGAATCGGCTCCTTCAATATGATTTGTCTTTCTTCCATACTCATACACATTTTAGTAGTGTCTGAAGTGTGGAATATTTATAGGGACATTCCCCTCGTTCCATTTCCAAGCCTTGTTAGCCCATAATTTGAATCCTCATCCTCTTACATGTCTGGAGAGACCCCCTTTACAGCCTGGTCTCATGCCACACTAGCTTAGCTACTGTCTTGGTCTAACATCCTTGAGGACCTCAAATGACCTTTTTGACAGGTCTCGTGTTTCAAAAATGGTTTGTGGCCACCCCCCATTGGTTTTTCCCTATTCTAGGAAAAAATGATAATGATACTATGTTTTGAAGATGATCAATGGTTATCCCCTATCGTCACGCCACAATAATGAATTTTTAAAATCCACAAATTGAGTTGAAAATACACCTGTAAAGAGGTAGTGACATCATCATGGAAATAAGTAGTTATGAATATGTAAAAACGTTTTCATTCCATATAAGTTAAATAATATTCTACACGTACTTTTACTGAAATGTCCAATACTACCTCGTATAGTAAACAAAAGAAATATTCCTTACATACCATGTATTAAAAGTAAAAATGTCTAAAAATGAATTTAAACATACATAGAAAAATAGTACACATTTTAAGAGAATATTTTTTGAAAATATGGACATGGATGATTAATATATTCCCAGTATATACTTACGAATAAACAATCTCGTATAAAACTAGATTGGAAAAGATATCTATTACCTTCTATCATATAAGCTTTGTATGTATCCTAACCTCCTATATAATGATTTAAATAATAATATTTATTTTTTCCAGAATATTAACCATTTTTATGATCACATTTACGTTAATATTCTCATCTTTTGTATAGTAACATTTCATTGTTACTCGTTATTCAGGAATTAACAACTTTATATTCTTATGTATGTTTTTTATGATAATCCCTTATTCCACTTTTTAGTTTATTGTTGTATCATTTATATATTTTTATTAGTATTGAATATATCATATTAATTGAATTCATTTTTATATTCATGGTTTAATGATGATTTTGTTGAGAAAATCACATCAAACTATGGGGATGGAAAGCCTTACTTATGCACGAGCGATGATATCATTCTCATAATTGTTGATTTCAATTCAATTTGATAATTTATAGTATATCTTAATTAGTATCTTGTAATAATAATCATATATAGTTATTATTTCCATATTTATACTTATCTATGTAAGGTGGGGGTTAAAGTCAAATTACACCACAGTGTGGAGAGAGTAATTTGTATGTACGGACGCCAGATGATTATGTTTATTGTAGGATGGATAAAGGTGAAATAGGGTAGTTTCATATTTATAATAACATATAAAAATAGTTTTTATACTTATGTAATTACTTTATTATTAATCAACTAAATAATAGGATGTAGAAGAAGAAAATAATTTGAAATAATCGGTAGAAGAGATTACATCTTCCTTGACGTGCCTCTAATAAATTATACCATTTTAAAATAGAGTTATTCTTTTGAGGAGACCAAAAGCTCTATAATATGACAAGAGAAAATTATATTAGGTATTGGTAGGGTTTGGCCATTTATGAAGCCTCAAAATGGGGTGAGTAGGAGAGGGTGGAGGTGCCCTTTTATGAGAGAGGAGAGAGGCACATTAAGAAACACAAAAAAATATTATTTTATAATAACTTCAATGTCGGATAAAATGGTAGAAATATTATTTAATTCAATGTCACAATTATTTATGTTTTAATACAGATAAAAAAATATTATAAAGTCATTTTTAGAAAAAAAAATTATACTTAACTATTTGGTTTAAGCATTATTTTACCGTATTTAATCTTCCTGTGATATCAAGTATTTTACACATTGTGGGTAAATGTAATTACCATATAATGTTAAAAGTTACCTAAAAAATTTATTTCTGATAATTTTGGAAGTATATAATCCTTTTTATAATTTTATATTTTTAGGAATATAATATAATTTTATAATGTATTGTATGATTTATGTTATAAATTTTCTCTATTTTTTCAGTATTCATACTTTAGTTGATTGAATATTCATAAAAACGTTATTACCTCAATTATAAGTAATTAACACAAAGATTATATTTCAATGTAATCACTAACATTATTTTATGACATCTAATTAAGAAAAATAATTTTTTTAATATATATAAATTCATTTATTTAAATCATTCATTAATGAGATAATCACTACATCATAAATGTGTCATACATAATTCTATTTATATAACTTATCATAATTAAAAATAAAATACAATGATTTAGGAAATATTTTTAGATTTATAATGATTATTTATAAGAAAATAGATTTGTTTTATATCTCTATATTAAAATCTATTTGGTAAAAGTTATATATTTAGGTTATAAATATCATTACATTAAATTAATTTTTATAAAATGTCATTTTCACATCCTTGTGAATACATTGGGTCCCCAAATAGACCCATGGATGGATATGGTCAGAAATATTTCATCCAACAGGAATAGAACATGTTTAGAGTACTATTATATTATTAATTTGTTTAGTTTTTCCCTTATTTACCAGATTTACCCTTTAACAATGGTAAATAAAATAATTACTGAAGTTACTATTCATAATGTTAAAAAATAAAATGTAACTATTCACACAATTTGGACCCTCAAATTCCCAGTATTGAATCCATTTTTTCAAATTCAAAATACATTGGTTGATGTAATTTATTTAATATTAATATCGTATTTGAAATGTGAAAACATGTTTTAAAAGTTATAACACTACAAAAGAAAAAATGTTTTTACATATTATTCAATGGAAAAATAATGATAATTAATTAAATTATATTAAATGGTAAACTTATGTTCTATATATAATATCTAACCATTCAATATTATAATTTACCCATATAAATTATCTTCACGAGAAAATTGATTTTTAATTAAAATTTAGCGTATTTTTACAATTCATCAAAACATAGAAGTTATCAAAAAATATCTGAAATTTTTTCCAAGGTAAATTTTTATATCCCACTAAAAAATATCATGATTATTTTTTCATATAAATATTATTAATGTTTTAAACTCTTAATTTAATATGGGTTCTCTATTCAATGTTATAAAATTAACCTTTCAAAAAATAGGTTCTTATACATAAATTGTCTTTTATTTAAACATTATGACTAAAATATCAATTGGATGTATATGAACAAATATTTTACTAGGTATAAAACTAATATATCCCATTAATTTTATTAAAAAATATTACTAAATAAAAAAATACAAATATCTAATTGATTTATATTTTTCATAAATAATAAATAACCAATAAATTCAAAATTCATTTTCCTATGATAGTATAATTATTTCTACTGACCAAATGTGTAGGATATAATGGTAATTTTATATTAAGGGAATCTATTGGTTCATTTAAACTCATCATTTCATATAAATAAATCCTCGGAAAGATAAAATTTATTTAAAGAAATTATTTTATAATATCATCTGGGTGTTATATGCTAGGTTTTCTCTAATGTTACGAATATATGCGAGGGTATCCTAGAGAGCTCTCAACATGATGTGGAAGTGAGGTGGGGACATGCCAATGATTTATATCCTCTTCTATTGGTTGACATTGATGCCACAACAAAATAAAATGAAGAAAACGATTTTTGTTGATGTAATGCCAAAGGTGAACATTAAGTGATTCATCTTTTAACTATGTCACAAAATCATCATAAAGATAGTTTCAATATTAGGAAGGTGGTTTGAGTGCTATAGTAATTTATCCACTAGGTTGATGAAATAACACTCAATGAACATTATCAGAAAGGGGTTGAAGATGCGATTCATGGAGAACTAATATGTGGAACATATATTTATCATACCAAATACAATTACATTATAACAGAACACTCTATGTGGGTCCCTAAAAGTGGTAGATTCTTCACCTCCTCCTACCATCTGGATTTGATTGTATCCAAAGTAATGTTCATTGAATGATAGAGTCTAATATATAGAGATGTATCAATCCAATATTCTGTGATCGGGATTGAGGAATCGTCTTCTAGGAAATTCCAATTATTGTCCACGAAGTCAATGCAGATTCTAATATGTTCATTCTTCTTTTTAACAGGGACTATGTTTTCCAGCCAAATCAGATATTTGAACTCATGTATGAAGATTCCTTTTATAATCTTGTCAACATCAGCCTATATTTTGGTATTATGCATTTGGTGGGTCCCTCTATATTCCCTCTTATTGCCTCAATGGTCAAATTGTAAACCAAGATGATGAGTGGAAACCTTAGGATAGAGGCCTGATATTTTGGTGTAGTTCAAGGAAAACACATCTTGATTCATCTTTGTGATGGAGGTATATGCCCCCTTATCCATGATAGGCATAACCACACTAATCAAAGTGGTCCATAAGTTGTTTTCAGCAACCATATTTATCTCCCGGTGTTCATCAATTTTGGTGGAGACAACTTCATTAAATACAGGAGTGGCATCTTTGAGATCATCATCTTCATCATCATCATCATCATGATCATATTATTCTATTTCTTCTTCTGATAGAGAGTGGTTTTTTGGATATGAACTACCCAATGTTGAGATAGTGATTGTATTTTTCCTTAGTGAGTGAGGTAGGTGTAGTTTGGGGTTCCTTCGATGAGCTAGGGGAATTTTTATTGGAGCTCTTACTTCCATCATTGGTGTCAGCCCGATTTTCTATGGCTATTGACATGGATGCTGTAACAAAGACCATGCTAGCGATTGAGCATGAATTTATATTTGTACATAATTATTCAACTCGATTTATGGGTAGTACGTACTCTTCCCCATGTTTGGGGGGGTGGTCGGCAGGATCCATTTCCAATCCATTCGGGTCACAGATCCATCCAATGTTGTCCGTTGAACGGTGTTTTAGTTTCAATTCATATATCCCAATGTTCATATAATGTGACTCACAGAACTCAAATAGGGATTTATCAGCCTGCTATATTCATTTTTTTTCATTAGTACAGTATTTGAGGCACTGATGGTATAATGACGGAATTACAGTGTGCTGATGCAGCCAAAGCCTCCATAAAAGGACATTGATGTCGGAAAATTTCTAGACTACTAGGAACTCAGAAAATGACATGAGGACTTCGAGCCGTGGTTGATGCCTGATTTGTCACAATGGATTATCCTCTATTTACTTATATCTATGAATATTTCTGGTGCAGGGTGTTAGGCTATCTTCGTCATAGAGTAGTTGATGAAGCATTTTTATTCGGAGGAGTTTAACTCTATAGAAATTTGCAATGAAGATCCTCCGTGTCACGAACTGAATCTGGTATCTGCCAAAACCGGCACCAAACCTAGCCCGTGACATGACCCTAAGGGTGTTACCTATCCCCATTGGCTGGCACAATTGCCCGGGTATCATTAATTTAGTTTTGGGAACGATTTACCTGAGTATGAAAGCATAAATCATTAAAAACAATCCATAATATAAATCTGAAATTTTTGAGCCAAACAAGACATAAGTAAAAACCAGAACTGAGTACATTGGTTTAAAGATAATACAAGTGGTCCAAATAAAAACAATTATAGCATCAAGACAGCCCCATGGACTCCACACGACTAGGGGTCATCACCCCCAGGCTATCTCCACAACTCCGCACAAAGGATGAGAACTAATACCCTGAACCGCCATCACCCTTAGCCTTTCCTTTACCTGAATCAAACATAACCAAGTATACATACACCAATGGCGTGTAAGTAGGGTGTGATCCTAAGCCCAATAGGATACCACCCATTGATTCCAAGGGGTAATAAATACAATGTGAAAAAGCAAGCAGTTTTCAAATTCAAGGAAAAGTAGTGTTACAATTTCACGAAATGAAACCTCCAATTGAAAATAGTTTTGAATCCAAAATTTTCAGAATATTAACACATTAAAATAGAAATTTAAGATACTATAATTTACTTCAAACCCCACCATAAGACATGGTTAAATACTACAAATCCAATGAGCATCAACATTTGGAACACCCCAAGGCACTAGGTTGTCTTGGGCCCTATGCACCTCGTAGCTCGGTGTAAAGTAACCATAGAAAAATCCATTCTCATGCATGAGCCAATAGTAGGGAACATACCCATAACCTAGTGGTACCCAATAATCATCCACATAGTTTAGTTAGAGTTGTCGTTATCCAAATTCTAGGTGAAACAGGGACAAAACCCATCTGGTCCACTAGCCGTACTAGTACAAATCCACCCCACCTAGGTACCTAGGCTTCCCCTTTTGTGCTCAATCAATTTCAGCATGGAACATAAATAAATTTTCATATAAAACACCATTACTGGCCAAACACAACCAAAACAGTAGATATCACATTTTATACCACTTAAAACACGCAACACACCACTTAGATTTTTCATAAAACGATTCCTCAAAATCTCACAGTGTTTCGGACACAAAACTCCTTATAAACCTCACTTGCCTACTATGTGCACATTTTTTTAAGTTTCCAAAACAGAAAGGGCAGCCTAATACATTTCATTGAAAACACAGAATCATTTTTAGGGCATCCCCATATGGTTCAAGAAATGACATCATTGCAAAATCTCAATTTTTACACAACACAACTCTTAGAATTTCATGTGGTTCACGAACACCATTAAAACCAGATTTTGCAGCAAAAAATACAAGGGATAATAATTAAAAACAGTATTTTTATCCCTATTATATTTAAATATAATCAACTAATTACATATAGGGTATCCCCAATTAAACTATGAAAACATTTCTATGACGAAACCCCAATTTCACATGAAATTGGCATTTAGGATTCATTCTAAATACAAACACCACTAAAACTATTTTTTCAAAAATAATAATATTAAATAAGCATTAAATACCATAAAAACAGTAGTCAATTCACAATGATTTCATACACAATGTAATCTCCCACCAAAACCAAGG
Organism: Viscum album; assembly: GCA_963277665.1. Taxonomy (NCBI): domain Eukaryota; kingdom Viridiplantae; phylum Streptophyta; class Magnoliopsida; order Santalales; family Viscaceae; genus Viscum; species Viscum album. The sequence continues at coordinate 164,895,371 of OY728129.1, read as the reverse complement.
AAACCTTTGAATCCTCTGTGCGAAAACTCAAACGCACCACCACCTCACCTCAAGGAAGGTAAAACAGACCTAAAACCAGAATTTCAGACCATGAAACACTAGATAAAACCCTAATTTTTAAACCCGACTTTCTTGATATTAGGAACCTCAATGATAAGGGATGAAACCCTAAGTACATTGGATGTAACCCTAATCAAATTGAAAAGAAGAAAGAAAGAGAATAACTTACTTAAAATATCTCGTAGAAATTGCCCCGGAAAATACCAGTATCTGATTTTAAAAATACTCAAACCATCAAGGGAGGTTCAAAAAATGATAAGGAGATCATTTAGGAATTTTAATGGGGGAAAAAGAGTACAATTTGAGAGAGTTATGAAATAATGAACTTACCTCTTCAAATCTGCCAGATTTTAGAAACCCTAATATGTTTAGCATTACATCGCGATGTAGAAGAGCTCTAAAGAGGAGAGAGAGAGATTGGGCGTGCTACTAGGTTCATGGGGCGCATTGGAGACTTTGAATCACAGAATAATCCTTAAAAATGAATACATTATTAATTAATAAAATTTTATTTTTAAAACAGGAATTGGGCTTTCGAGCAGGCCCAATCCATAAAAAAAAACCCATATACACCTTGGTTATGGATTTACAAAGGCACCAAATTTTAATTTTGGTGTTAATATATCAAGGGAGTACATTTAGGAGTTTTAATGAGTAAATAATATTACAAAATTAATATGTTATAAAAGAAACAAAATTTATTTTTAAATCTGGAATTGGGCTCATGGTTAGGCCCAATTCATGAAAACTCACATATTCTGCACAAAACCTTTGGAAACCCCAAAAAATAAAGAATTTATGGAAATTAAAATAAAAATGCATTTAAAATAAACTATGTATGTGACAATTATACCCACCATAAAGCATTCTGCCCCCAGAATGCCACAACACGACCAGATGCAAAAGCAAAGCCCAAACGATAGACCAAGAAAGTCTTCCTTGCCACGTTTTCACCCGCTTCAAAAAGGACAAACATCTCCAGTTGATCAGACAATGGAGGATAATACTCTCACCAACCAAAAATAACACCACTTACTTCAAATTATGAAACACATTCAAAACACATCCCAAAACAAAACACCTCAAACACTACAAGACGACGCTCAAGTAATCTACTTGAAACGAACAACGAACTCAAATAACGCTACCACAACATTATGTAAACAAAACCATTGGGTGTTATCCAACCCCAAATTTACCCAAGTAACAAATTTGTGGATTTATAGACTTTAACGATACTACCTCTTACCTAGAATACACCAAGGTGAAAACTGTGTCACTAGTACGGGGTGAACCAATCCGGACATCCCACCACCAGGGACAACTCAATTTCTAAGACAGAGTAAGGATAACAATTGGGGAAGGAACAAATGGCCTCCCCATCATAAGTGGTAAACTAAAATTATTTCTTTTCAAAGAGAACACACATGATACCCATGACGGTTCTCCCCACCATAATAACAAACACAACTTTCTTTAAGGCAAAATCAAGACACTAATAGGGGGCCTCGAACAGACTTCCCAGCATTAGGGGTAGATTAATATCCTAATTATTCTAATGAAACATACATGAGTCCCATTGTGGGTGTAACCAAAACAAAACCCAACCATCTTAACTAAATAGTATGGTATAACAAGTAAAAAACAACAGAATTTTGAAGAGCTGGCATGGCCGCACGATTGGTTCACACGGTTTGGGAAACCGTGAGTTAACTGTGCGGATCATTCTGTCCAAAGAGGAAACTTCACACAGTTTCCTTGGCCAAGGATCATGGACGTGCAGAGACCATGCGGTAGCTACTGTCTCTTTTCACATGGTCCCCTGGGTTGGCTCATGGTTACTGATAACCGCGCACAAACTATGCACTTCAACCTACCTAACCCAAATTTTAAACTTTTCTCCAAAAACACTAGGGAACCCAAAGGGGGGAAAATCAACTCAGGGTATGACATGCAAAGAAGGTACTCACAAATATTTACACCAAATGTGAGAAATTGGAACAAGATGAATACACTAGAGGTTTAAACAATTCTTATCTTTCTTATTGGGGATATGCCCTTTACTAAATGTGTGAACAACTCTAGGGTTTCCCCTATTATGCGCCATCTTCTCTCCAGGGCCTATGGCTGGAGCTCAATGGATTGAAGCATCTTTGGCCTCGCAATTAGGATTTGGAAACCCCAAAACTGAACATCTTCTTCCAGTGTCAAAAACAATTATACTATAATCTCAGATGGTCTCATTGAGACAAGACACACTTCAAACCTGCTTTTCCACAACCTATCATTTTACCAAAACAAGAACTTAAGGGATGCACACACGTCGCCCTTTTTTCATCAGATGCTAAATAGTGGAATGAAATGATATATAGTAAAATATTCCTTTAGAACATAGGATTTAGAATTTCCTATAGGGAGACACACATCCAACAAAATAGTTACTCTCATAAGATTTCACAATCTTCACCCATATAGTCAAATGAACACATGACATTGAATGGCGTCACCGAACATGACCATTATGGATAAAAGAAAACACAAGGAGAGGGACCTTTTACTGAGTCCCAAATTGCACATGATTCCTGCAAGTGTCCATAATAGCAACTTTTGTCCAGATCTTGCACACTGGTGGCCTAACATGAACTCTTGCTTCAATGAGACTGATGAAAGACCCCGAGGCCCTTTATGACATCATTCTACACTGACAACCCTGAACTTCATTGACCTTAGAAAACTTAGGAAACATAAGAATCTAAGTTCTATTTCATCCTCCCACAAACACTCTACCATAATAAGGGGATCCACATAAATGAAAAAGAATAGGGGTAAACACAATCTCCAAACATCAAGAATAAAGTCATTATGTTGATCAACTGGAGGATCATCCAACGGTGAATCACCATAGGCCAAACATGAATCATACCTTAACACTTTATGGGGGCATACCATAGCCTATAAGAAAACCAAATGACCCAACCGATCTGGTCATTTGGTCACAAAAGACCACAAACCTAAACCGAACACATGAGGAAAGCCACAACATTGGCCTCCCAAAATTTTCCTCAAAAGGGACCACTGACCAACACTTCATTTCAACTTATCATTGATACACAAACCCAAAACATCATTCAAACAAGATGGGTTATTTAAATCGAAACATCCCACAATAATAATCCTGAAAACACGTAATCTATACTCCCAACCATACATAATCAAAACACAACACTTTCCTTCAAAAACATTATTTAAAAAAAACAGTGTTACTGGGTTGTGCATTTACTAATAGTATCTCATGAGCCACAATAATGCATGTTTACATGACACACTGGGAACCCACCTCATATCCATCCATATTACCAAATAAACCTATGCATGTGGCCACCCATGAGGGCACCAATTACCAAAAATCAAACCTTTACTCTTTTTAAAATCAAAACTTTTAACCACACTTTCCCTTCCTCAAAAACAATAACCATAATATCAAAACCCAATTTTTCATCTCAGAAACCAATTTAGAAAAGAATCCAAAATTCAATAAAAGCACATATTCATTCCTTTCACAATCGTTTCAAAACATATCAACCCATTTCAAAACACTTCTAATTTCATAAAAAAAACCATTTCATAAATCTCCATTTAATTATGAACTCAACTCTTCTCATTTCAAGACAAGGTTATAAATGTTCATAATTTTTTTTTCAGTAGTCACCAAACCCCCAATACATCTTCAACCCCCACAAAAATATTCTAGAACACTTAATTCAATCCAAAACACTTTTTTACTGTTTAAAAAAAATTCCACTAGAAAAATATTTTCAAAACCCCAATTAAAATAGTTCATACTTTCAAAAGAGGTGTAAACCCATAATTTTCCCTCTTGAAATAATTTTGAAATTTCATTTATAGTCATTAAAAAAACATAAAACCAATTTCACTTTACTAGAAAATAACTTCACAAAAATTCACACTCCTTAAAGAGAAGTCTTTTTTTTTGCTTAAAAACCCATGTTTCCAAGATTCCAAAACAAAGAGACACAAGACAATGTGAGACGAAACTAGTTTCGGTGGGTGACTTGGACATATGGTTGGAAGCCATATTCCAATCACTTCACCATCACAGAGAGTATTCTAGGGAAATATCCACGGCTCCACATGGCTTGCCAGGCCTTGCGAGCTCACTGAGATTATTCGCCCAACACTCTTTTCATTTCACATAGTCATCATTAAACCAAGAAAGCAAAATGACTTAGATAAATCCACACTTCCCAAGGTGAATTGAATCCCATCATGAGGTGTGTTGTCCAGGCACACTACCCATGACTGAAATTTCAAGTCTCAAAAATCCTAGCTCGAGACTATTCTTACTCTTCCCCAAATAACATGACCCAAGGAGTGAACCCCCTCTGATACCACTTTGTCACGAACCGAATCTGGTCTCTACCAAAACCGTCACCAAACCCATCATGTGACATGACACGAAGGGCGTTCCCTATCCCCACAGGCTAGCAGAAGTGCCCGGGTATCATTAATTTACGTTTGGGAACGATTTACCCGATTATGAAAGCATAAAACATTAAAAACAATCCATAATATAAATCTGAAATTTTTGAACCAAACAAGACTTAAGTAAAAACCAGAACATAGTAAATTGGATTAAATATAATACAAGTGGTCCAAATAGAAATAATTATAGCATCAAGATAGCCCCATGGACTCCACACGACTAGGGGTCATGGCCCCCAAGCTATCTCCACAACTCCGCACCAAGGATGGGAACTAACACCCTAAACTCCCATCACCCTTAGCCTTTCCTTTACCAGAAGAAAAAATAACCAAGTATACTTACACCCAAGGGGTGTAAGTAGGTTGTGTCCCTAAGCCCAATAGGATACCACCCAATTATTCCAAGGGGTAAGAAATACAATGTGAAAAAGCAAGCAGTTTTCAAATGCAAGGAAAAGTAGTGTTAAAATTTCAAGAAATGAAACCTCCAATTGAAAATAGTTTTCAATACAAAATTTTCAGAATATTAACAAATTAAAATAGAAATTTTATATACTGTAATTTACATCCAAACACACCCTAATACATGGGTAAATACTACAAATCCAATGAGCAACAACATTGGGAACACCCAAAGGCACTAGGTTGTCTTGAGCCGTATGTACCTGTACCTCTGTATAAAGTAACCAAAGAAAAATCCATTCTCATGCATGAGCCACTAGTAGGAAAAACAACCATAACCTATTTGTCCCCAATAATCATACACATATATTAGTTAGATTTGTCTTTATCCAAAGTCTAAGTTAAACAGGGACAAAACCCATCCGGTCCACTAGCCGTACTAGTACAAATCCGCCCCACCTAGGTACCTGGGCTTCCCCTTTTGTGATCAATAAATGTCAGCATGAAACATAAATAAATTTTCATATAAAACACCATTACTGGTTAAACACAACCAAAATAGTAGCTATCACATTTTATACCACTTAACACACGCAACAAAACACTCAGATTTTTCATAAAACAATTCCTCAAAATCTCGTAGTGTTTCGGACAAAAAACTCCTTATAAACCTCACTTTAATACTATGTGCCCATTTCTTTAAGTTTCCAAAACATAAAGGGAAGCCTAATACATTTCAGTGAAAACATAGAATCATTTTAGAGCAGCCCCATATGGTTCAATAAATGACATCATTGTAAAATCCTCATTTTTACACAACACAACTCTTAAATTTCAGGTGGTTCATGAACACCATTAAAACCATATTTTTCAGCAACAAACATAAGGGATAATAATTAAAAACAGTATTTTTATCCCTATTAGATTTAAATATAATCAACTAATTACTTATAGGTATCCCCAATTAAACTAAGAAAACATTTCAATGAAGACACCCTGAATTTCACATGAAATTGGCATTTAGGTTTCATTATAAATACAAACACCACTAAAACTATTTTTTCAGCAATAATTAAATTAAATAAGCACTAAAATACCATAAAATAGTATCCAATTCACAAATCTTTTATACACAATGGAATAACCTACTAAAACCAAGGGAACCCTGGAATCCTTTGTGCGAAAACTCAAACGCACCACCACCGCACCTCAAGGAAGGTAAAATAGACCAAAAAAATGAATTTCAGACTATGAAACACAAGATAAAACCATTATTTTTAAACCCTAGTTTCTGGATATTAGGAACCTCAATTATAAGGGAAGAAACTCTATGAACATTTGATGTAACCCTAAACAAATTGAATGAAGAAAGAAGGAGAACATCTTACTTAAAATATCTTGTAGAAATCGCCCCAAAAAATACAACTATATGATTTTAAAAAAAATAAAACCTTCAAGAGAGGTTTGAACAAGGGTTAGGAGATCATTTAAAATTTTAATGGGGGAAAAAGAGTAAAAATTGAGAGAGTTATGAAGGAATGAACTTACCTCTTCAAATCTGCCTGATTTTAGAAACCCTAATAAGTTTAGCACTCAATCGTGATGTATAAGAGCGCAAAATAGGGGAGAGAGATCTTGGGCACGTTACTGTATTCAAGGGGCGCATTTGAGGCTTGGAATCAAAGAAAAGGCATTAAAATGAATATGTTATTAATTAATCAAATTTTATTTTCAAAATAGGAATTGGGTGTTCGTGCAGGCCCAATCCATAAAATAAAAACCCATATACACCTTGGTTATGGATTTCCAAAGGCTCAAAATTTTAATTTTTGTGTTAATATATTAGGGTAGGACATTTAGGAGTTTGAATTAGTGAAAAATATTAAAAAATGAATAAGTTATCAAATAATGAAAATTTATTTTTAAATCTGGAATTGAGCTCACGGTTTGGCCCAATTCATGAAAACTCACCTATTCCCCAAAAATCCTTTGGAAACCCCAAAAAAAAACACATTTATGGAAATTAAAATTAAAATATATTTAAAATAAGCTATGAACGTGACACTCTGGGCATCAAATTCATTTATCTTTTCAACAACATATGGGGGTTTTATTTTCCCTTTAATGATTTCTTATTAATTTCTATATTTGAATGAAATGATGGCATGACATTATTCGGGGCTGGTCTTCATCTGATAGACTTCTAATACCACTACATTAGCCTTGAACTCTTAGGAAACAATTTAGAAGTTGATGTGTGCCTTCCTAATATCAATTAACAATAGTAATACATATAGGATTAAAAGCTTTCTATATCTGATGGAAACTGCTTTAGAATATGATACTTATGTTCTAATGTTCGGTGCTCCCCGTATCTGGGTTTCACTTTCACAAAAACGTTAGGTGTTTTGGCTTTGGATGCCTATGGTTCGACCATTGTATCAGGGGCCAGTGGTGGTGGAGTCCATTTCAGGTTGGGATGACCTATTCCACTTATATTCCTTGTTATATTGATATTTTTCATTCCCATAATAAATATTACATAATAATTGGGCATGTATTTATTCTAAAAGGGGGGATAGATCATTCCTCTTCTGGTTGTGTTCGTCGGAGGGTCCTTTCGCGAGTTTTCGTGATGTTAACAGTTTGAATCATGTCGTGGTAGGGAATTGGACTCCATCCACGTAGATTCAATCCGGGAATCCTCGGGCCTATGTGGCCTTTTCCTCCAACTCTCCAGTTGGGTGAGAGGAATTCAGGTTCATGGTCATAACCTTCATTCGTTAAGGGGTAAATCAAGTGAATGACATTAATAGATACAAAGATCACTTCTTGATCTGAAAATAATTCTGTCTGATGGTATCCTTATGTTTGTGTCGTTTGGAAGATCGGTGCCCTTTGTACCGTTTGGTGGGGAAGAACAAGTTGTACAATTTGATGGGGCGATGCTCGTTGTACCATTTGCCGGGGCGGTTCCCATTGTATCATTTCTTGGGGAAAAAACCATTGTTCCAAGTCATATGGTCTCATGTCCCATGGTTTCAACACCGACATCATCATTGGTTTCATCTCATCCCCTTCCTCTTCCTTTCTTCCCTTCATGCCATTAGTGTGTTGTGGGGCTGAGGAGTATGGGTTTGTTGTATTAGGATCTTTTTAGAGTCACAGTTTGGTGTTTCAACTGCACATGGATGATGTTGTTTACTTTATTGATGGTATTATGTGTCATCCAATGGTCAAACTTTTATCCCTCTTACTGGAAACTATTCACCATTCCTCTACATCTATTGTGTCTGAGTTTGAAACATTCACCTATTGTTATTATGATAGGCCCAACAAAATTTTCCCAGAATCCACCATCATTTGTAGTAGATCCTTGAAAATTAATAATTATTTGATAGTGTTTCACATTATCCATTGATAGGGATAATAATATATATGTTCGTCGAGACCCACTTCATCAACTGGTTGTGGCTCAAGTAGCCGGAGCATGTTCCAATTCATGGTGGCTATGAAATAGCCGCAGACAAGGTCATCTTAGAATGAGTAAACATTATTTGTTCGTTCATTGAATTTATTTCAATTATCTCATGTTTGCTCTTACTTCCATGAAGGCATTGGTTGTTGGAATCCAGGGGGTCTTGCATGGTTTGGTTGGGGCCTCATAGAAGGTGTTGGTTCCAGGTGTGTCATAAGCATGACCAGAGCCACTTCCATTTTTCCCATTATTTTCTCAGGGGATGATGCGGCCACACATGGATTAATATTGGTCCTTCTTCAAGGATTACTCTACCCATTGTTAAATTATAGGGAAGTCTCTAAATCCAGTTGTTAATTCCCCCGGGAAAAGTGGAGTTCACAATTCATCCTGAAGGATATCAAAACACATGAAATGAATTTCATTGTGGGGGAGCGAACAATTCAAGGAATAAGTTAGGCCTTTCAATATGGTAATGAAGTCTAATCCACATTTATTATATCAATTTTTGTAGTTCATGAGGTCTTTGATAATCATTTTAAATAGCATTGAAATAAACTGGAAGAGAAACGTCCGCCAGATGTCCTCCCATCCTATGATTGAATTGACTGGCAGGCTAGTATACCATATGTCGGTGCATCCCTGCATGGTTTGAATGAAGCACATGAGTTATACTTCTTCTTTTTACACTGTATTTCCCATAATGGGGCCAAAATAAGAGGCATTGTTTTAAAATGATTTCTAGGGTCCCATGAGCCATTGAATACTGTGAATACAGGGATTCTGATGATTAGCGATGGAAGAACATTACTCAACCAATTCAGGTAGGGTTTGTTCTCTGGCTGTATCAGAGCGCGCCTCCCTACATGGATTAATGTCGCGTTTTTACTTTCTCGACTATGTGTAAGATACCATGATGCATAAAATATTAGGCTTGAGCTTGAGATGATCCAGTAGTGGCCCAAACTCGGTGTGTCAGTGCTGCTAGAATTTGAGGTCGATAAATAGTGGGGGTATCATTTATGGGTTTAACTTGATATATTGAAGTATCCTTACCATTAGGGTGAATTATTTATGTCCTTACAGGTCCATGTTGAATAGTCCTATTATCTTTTCTTCATTCAACGAGATAAGTGTCTGTGGTCTGGGATCCTCTTTTGGGAGAACTCACCGATTTTCCATAAGGGGAAAACATCAAGTAAGGGATCTCCTTCAACACATAGCGAAATTAATTCACCTGAGCTCTTTGATATATTCTTCCATCTTTCCAATTCATTCATTGAGAGTGAGGTATGTATCCTCATGGTGAGGATGAGGTATGTCATAGATGACCTTGTAATTATTCTTCTCCATGATGGAGTTTCGTAGTGGAGGAAGCAACATATTGGTTGATCGGCACCCATATTTATGACTGATCTCTAGTTCCAGGTATTCACACCATCAGGTTCGGATGCAGATCTATATGGGAGGTAACCATCTGACATTGCATCCTATCCCTCCATGTCATTTCCTAAAAGATATGTGGATATGACGTTTACCATGTTCATTATGGAATACCACATTGAGGGTGGTTTACCCCATTGCAGAATGGTCGGAAGGATTATTCTCCCATTACTGGACATTATCCTTCTATTAATTGGTATTCATTAGGTTTCGTGGAATATATTTACCTGAGGGAGGCTTTGTATGACCTCATAATTCTCCTTTATCCAAAATGGTGTGTCCATGAGAAGGGGTGGAGTTGGTAAATCCTCTTCCATCATTCTTCCTAGATAGTGGTAAATAGATGTCCACTATGGGGGGATTTGATGTAAAAATTCTCCCAGCCCCATGGTTTGGGGTTGCATACATTCTTTCATTGATTCACTGTATCCTTGATTTGTTGTACTTACAGGAGTATTTTTATTTAAATTTTTCCCTAGACCTATGTGCTGGTGTTATACCCATATTTCAACATCAACCACTTCTATTTAAACCATTTGAAATTCACTTACTCCCGCACATGTGTGAGCCATGTATGGAATTGGGCCTGCACTAAGTCTTTGGTCCTTCGAAGACATTAGCACTGGTATCATGTTGGCTTCCCTTAGGCTGGAATCCTATTAAATGTTATTGATTTCCTGACATAGAATCATTTTTGATGGCTTGATTTCTTCATTCCTGATGCTTTTGAGACTTACTTTTTTCTGGTTGTTGTTGAGTATCCCATCATTCATTAGTAGCGGATTTTCTTGATTACTACTTCTAGGAGACAACATTGCAGAATTTTCTTTCCAATGGGGCCTGCTAGACATGTCATGGGGTGATTTGTAGACCTCCATTTTCTCCCTATCCCCATATGTGAACTCCACTTAGGGAATCTCCAATGAGACCACACAACTTTTAATTTCCATGGAGGCAGTCCAGTTCAAGGTTTCACTTTCCTCATTGTTATTGTATCTACCTTGCAGACAGGAGGGCTTTTAGGTTGATTAAATGGTGAAGCTCCCCTGACATGTGGACGTGGTCCACATAAACATTGTAGGGTTAGAATGTTTCATTCCAATGGTGACGATTTCTCCATATATTGAGGTAAATATCATGCGTGCATTACCCATACAACTCTACTGGTATGTGAACGTGACATGTGGTTGTATGCCAATCCATCACCAGTATGTTATCCTTATCTAGTTTCCTACACACAGTCAACAGATCAGGATTTTTTTCGTCTAGAAGATCCTTTACGATATATATCTTAGTCAATTAATTCTTAATAATTTTGTTCCAATTGGTTGGGCTGGAGTGAGAACTATTGATATGTGAATGGTGTGGGGTGGCTTAGAAGTCAAGCGTACTCTCAAACCATACTATGGTAAATAAATAACATCACATGTTTTATATGGAGTGATTGATGAATCTAACACCTTTATTAGTGCCTCTACATGGTAGGGACTTATGAAATTTGTTCTGATAAATGAAGGACCTTTTTGAAACTTTGAATTTGGATTTTGTGGAGGAAAACCACAATTTGTGATTCAATAGCGAGGAATACTATTGAAACTTGACGACTGACCACTGGAAATATCATTATAGTGTATACCATGGGGAGTACCTTCATGGTGGGATACAACATTGGGAGTACCTTATTTCTACTTGATGTCACCGAGGGGAGAAACTTTACATCAACAATCATTTTGTGGAGGGTCATCTCAATGATTTTCATCCTGGAGATGATTACCATCGTGACTTGATACCAAGCTGGAGTGAGAATTTGTATAGTGAACATTATTGGGAGGGCTTTCAGGATGTACTGCAATCAGGGGAGGACCTTATCATTAGTTGAAAATACTATGGGGGGACCTTCATATCAACTATCATTATGTGGAGGGCCTTCACAATGAATGTCATCATGTAGAGGAAAACAGTCATTACATTATTTCCGATAATAGGGAGAAGTATATTTGCAGCGTATACCCGGGGGAGGACCATCCAGGTTGAAAATATCAAGGAATGAATTTTTTTTTTTCAGATCTCCTAGTTGAGGGGAGGGCTACCCCCAAGAAGATTAGGAGATAGGTACTCTTGATCGATCATTCATGGCTTACAGAGTGAGCCCCCATGGGTGCTCTATGGAGGACCTTTAGAGCATCTGGTAGAGACATTGCAGGGAGGACCTTCACAACTACTAATGACACATCTATAATTTGGTAATGGATTGGAGAATCATGGGACTTTATTGATATATGTTTATGGTGTCAAGAACCCCATCTTCAACTTGAGAACGATCACATATGATCTATTAATTTTCTGGTTTCCTTTGGCTGTATTCATTTTTGGGTGTTGTCTTGAGGGTAACTGGGCCTATCTGCTATTGGTAATGGACATCATACACTGTTCCTTGTTTTATTGGGTACCATGATTTCATTAGGATACGTTGACATGAATCTTGTGTTTTTGAAGAGATATATGCCTTCCTTAGAGTGAAAACCACATTAGACCAACATCCACTAGTTGGAATGGGTATTTTGACCTAATCTGGTTGTATGTATATCGTTGTATATTTTCATTGACCCTCCTAAACTAGATTAGGGATTTTATATCTTCTCTTGTGTGACAAACTCATTTTTGAGTGGGTCATTATTTTTGAGGAAACCAGGTCATGGGATCGATTTCTCACCTTCGCTGCTAATGCTATAATATATTGGCATGTCTGGAGGATATGGTCTTGAATTGACATCTGATCTTCCATCATTTCCATGATGTGATATGATATATATTTTGATATAATGGGTATTAATTCTGATTATGATATTGGAGTAGAAGTATGTTCATGGTTTGGTTCTCTATGATTTTACAATAGATACTATTAGTTCTCCTATGTTAGGGTAGAGGAACGAGTCTGCCACCAATTGTATTCTTTTTTTCCCTCCATATTTGACTGTTGGACTTGACATTCAGGAGTGATGATTTTAATAAGATCACATTCCATTTTATTTTTCTCACATTCAATGTATGTATCTGTGTGAATTTGAATCCGCTCATATTTGGTTTCCTCCCAATTTTATTTATGGATTTGTTGTGTATCCATAAATATCTGAATATTCATGTACTTTTCCACTCTGTCTACATATTAGGACCATTGAGCGCTAACAAGAATGTGTATGTTCTCATATTGTGCCACCATTTTTTTAGTGGTGGGCCTGGGTGGAGGGGGATGAATCAAATGTCTTCCCATTAAATGAAACTACCGTAGTTTGGTGGATTTTATCCTCAAGATCTAGTGTGACAAATGGTTCTTGATGATATATTTTCTTACCTTGGTAGGAGGCCTGGGGGCCTGGGTATCGTGTAATTGGGAGGGGCATTCGGCATAAGGTCCTCATTTTCAAGAGGAGGTTTAGTCGTCTGATGTTAGCAGTGACACTCTCGGGCGGGGGCCCATGAGTAGGAACCCTGTATAGATGATATTAAATATCCAGAATCAACATAATAATCCTTATTAATATAGGGGTGTTAATCTATATCATTTTTTGGGGACAGGATCCTGGAATGGTTAGAGATAACCATCAGGGCCACCTTGTGCTGGGATGCCATTCATGGCTAGGAGGCGACTAGTGGACCATTGTAGATTGCAGGGCTTGTCTCATAGCATCCAAAATGGGGAAACTTCCATTTTAGATGTACTCTTAGATCTGTGTGTTAGATACACAGTGTTGAAGATTCTGGGTAGGCAAGGGGTCTTCCTCTTCATTTTGGCCCTAGACGCCTATAGGTATCCTGATATGTGTGTTTACATTGGTCATTAGGATTCCATTTGGATCAAAGGTTTCTCTACAAGATCATGTGACATACATATATGACATACAGACAACAAATAGGGGTTATTATATAATTTTTTTTAAATATCTAGCTACTTTGGTAAAAAAATTGTAACCAATGTGAAAAAGGTAGTCGTAATGATATATGAGAAACTGGTAACAAAAATTCTAAACCCAATGTGAAAATAATTTTTTAAGGAATTACTGACCAATGATATCCCCATAATAAATTAATTTGAAATTTTGGATTCAGTTTACCTTGATTAGTTTATTGATATCGTTGAAAAGTAAAGGTCATTCACAAAATACCCATTTTCATCTCTTGTAAAATGTGATCAATTCCACCAATTAAATTTTACACATTACCTTAAAAACATTATTGAAACCACTCTAAATTATACACTCTTAGAAATATATTACATTTAATAAATCCCGTGATAATTATAAGTGATCCAATATATTTATATTCTATGGAGTTAATGAACAAGATGTTCATGGTATCGATATAAGTTTAACTTATTCAATTCCATTTAATATTAATTTATCTCTTCATGAACTACACAAAATGTAATATAATGAAAATAATATCAATAGTCTAATAAATTTTCATTATATCAATGTAATAAAAATTATTTATTCTTTTTCATCGACATTGAAATAATGATAATGTCATATGAAAGATGTATAAACTACCTCCTCCACGATGTGAAACATTACATTTTCAGCATCGCCCTAATTTATAGTTTATAAGTATTGAATTGAATAATAAATGTGTCATATATTATATATCAAATTTTATAATCTTAAAATTATAATCCACCTTCAATTAATCTGATTCATCACTAAAAAAATTATTAACCATGTTTTATATGGACTACCACATAAATCATGTAACATTTTTTATTTTTCCTTATTCTTTTCATTCATTTTAAAATACCCTTAAAATTTTATTCCACAATAAAAATATTAATAAACTTTTAATTTTACTATTTTTATTTTATGTCAAAATTAATAATTTATTAACCATACTCAACCATTATAATATGGTTTTTTGTGGTTGGGTAGGTCTATCTTTTTACTTGAACAATGCTATCAAAGCCTACTTCAGATATAAATACTAAAGTTTTATAACATAAACAATTATTATTTTTATTATGAATTAAATATTGTACTAATTATATAAATTATTTTTATAATATCATATTACATTTTTAAAATTTCAAAAATATTCTAACACAGATTCTATTTTCCTAAAACATAAATAAATAATTAATATAATTATATATTATATTTAAAATTAAAGAGATATTATCTATCTAATTACATATAATAATCTTGGAATTTTGGTCTTCTGTATTTGAATAATAACAACACAACTATTATAGAGCTATGTTAAAATGGTAAAGCTAACTGACACATGATATCAAAAATAGATCATAACTATCTAATATAAATTATTTGAACATTTATAAATAATGTTCTTAAAAGGTTATAATTATAACAATGTTTATAATTTGGTGAAAAAAATATTAATTTTTTCGATATGGAAAATTAATAGAAAAAACTAAATGTGAGGAATTAATGTATGGGATTCTTGTCCCAATTTTCAATCCCCTTAGAATAATATTTATTATACAACATTTATTCTTTAGAATTGGTTATTTAATTCCCCATTAATATATTATATAATTATCTTCTATTTATTCATGGTTGTTAGTGTTTCAATTTATATAACACCAATTAATGTGTCTTAATTCAAATTATCCTAATATCATTAGAATTTTTTATAACATCATTTTATATTATTAATATAGTAATATATTTTTTGATCTACATTGTTACATATTTAATTTATAATATATCATGAATATTTTATTTTTCAATTATTCATTTCATTATGTTGTTTTCAAAATACTCTTTCTAAAATCATCATCAAATGGTGCTAATAACAATTAATATGTTACATGAAATTGTTTCATCGTATTAATTCATATTTCTTATATCATATATATTGTTGTGTAGAAAAATAAATTTATATAGAGTATATAACACCACTTAATTTTATAATTTCTTGTAACAAAATTCATTCATGGTATATGATGTTCAGTACCAAACCCTAGTAATTTAAATTGGGTTTATTTTAATGTTACTACTGTTATAAGGTTTCTTATCCCATCCATATTTTTAATCAAGAATATCTCAAATGTGATACCATATATGTGGAATTTTTAATGTATTTATTTCTACTATGATAGTATTTTTATTACACTTTTCTAATCCTTAGTGATATTTTTTTTCAATTTATATTGTTTTATATGAGTTTTTATACATTATTTTAATGTTATGCTTATTTAAACAACTATATTTTCAGAACAATAATGTTTATATTATTTTTATCATATATTTTCTCATTGAGACCACATTTTTTGTTATTTATAATAATTGTTTTCAAAAATTTAAGTGGATAATTTTTAAATACCAACTGATTATTTGAATATCTATTAAATGGAAATCTATTTAACATATTCAGTATAGATAGTTTATGAAAAATGTAATATTTTTTAATATTATTGAGTTAAATTTTATTTTCCTCACCGTGGTAGTTTATATTAAACATTATATATTAATTTTCATGGTTTCTATAAGAAATTGTTGTTCTAATAGTTTCATAACATTTTTCTATTAAATTGTTTAAAAATGTGGTGGATATTTCTTATTTCCATTAGGATTTATCTAAAACTCATAAAATTTATTATAATATAAGGAAATTTTCTTTTAAGTATAAAATTTTTGATTATTTATTATCATTATATGAATCCATTGAATTTTATTCTTAGTACTGACTATATACTATTTTTTCTTTATCAATGAAATGATTTATCACAACCTTTATCTCTCCAAAACAACATCAATCAATAACTATCTTTTTTCTTCTAATTATAATCATTTTTTAATAGAATATATAGTATTAGATTGATAAATTGGTGTTTTCAGGATGTTATTCATTAATTTATTAGATAAATTGTTTAATCAATAGTATATTTATATATATCTGGTACAAATACCACATGTTATTGTATTTAAACTATATTTACCTAGAGATTTAGTAAACACCATTGGAAACCTGTTTATATTTAATGTGTTTATCATGATTCTAGACTGAGATATGAATATTCTATATATATTATTCCATATGAAAGGGATATGATTCCCACATTCCCTAAATGGGTTATTTATATTACACTATTTATTTTTTTAGAGACACTCATATGTATGGATGATGGAGGTGGGTTTCCTATATATCCTTCTAATGTATTTGTTAAAATTTTAAATCCTGTGATATGTCAACATGTGCGAAAAAAATTCAAAAGTAAAGGTGTAATTACAAATCCCATTGTTGTGATGTAAACATGGATACAATTATGTTGAAATTGGATTAATTTCCCATGTTTGTGAATCATGAGGTAGATTTTTACCTATTATATGGTCTATATAATTATCTTATTCTTATTCTAATGATAATGTTCTAAAATCATATATTATATTTATTCAATATTCTCTAAATTATCTGATGTTTCTTTTCTTATGTTATTCCATTTAATATATAATAAATTTTTAGGTTATTATATTGTTGTGTATGACATTATATTTTATCATTAATATACCAATATGTTCATCTTTTAGCAACCTCGGTTTATATATTGTTATCACTTATGTGTCCTGTTACTGAGCATATAATGTCATTCATTTATTATTTTTTCCATTCCCCATGATACATAGTTGGGTATTACATGTGAAACATTAGAATGTAATTTTAGAGATTATAGTCTATAAAGATATGTTGATGAGTAGTTTATATAGGATGTATTCCAAACACTATACCTTATATTCTCATATTTGTGTGTTTTTTGGGATATAGAATGTTTATTCATGTAAAATATGTATATAAATTTTTTTAAGCTTTTTTGATATGCATTAATTCTAAGAAAAATTTTCCATGAAATTAAAATAATGTGAAAATGGTACAATAAATAATGATCAAATATTAAAAAATCAATTTAGCAAGTCATATTTTAATGATAATGAAATGTAGAGTGTTTATGAAAAGAATAATTTGATTCCGTTGATATTAAATTTTAATTATAATATTACATTTAAGAGTGGTCAATGTAAAAATTAATGATAATATAATTAATTGAAGAAATATTTTTTAATAAAATAAATTATGTTTTGGATAATAATAAGTTGATTTGCTATTTCTGCAGTATATTTCAATAAATATCGTAAGAAACGTTAAGTGATAATAATAAATATTCCATATCATAATCATAGTTAATTTAAAATTTAGACAATCATAGATGAATTAAATGAATAAGAATCATATAAAATTTTATGAGTAGAGGCATGGGGATAATATAATCAATATATGATGTTTCATCATGTGAAAAGTGAGGAGTGATGAATATAATCAATATTGGACATTATGTATGAATGGATGTAAGAGTATGTGGTTATCATTTGGTGAAACAAAAGTATGTTAATAACTATATATATATTTTCCATACATATCTATAACTGTCATATATTGATTACATATTGAGAATATATCTCACTATAATATATTTATGTGAAATCAAAATATGGGAGGGCTTATAGTGTAAAAAATTTAATTTCTCTAAACTATAGTAAATAGTGTGATTAGAATTTCAGGAATTAAAAAATAGAATATAAATTATAACAGTTGGATTAATATTCACATTGCTGGTGAAACAAGTAATTTCTATATGTAATATGGTGTATTATTTATTTAATATAATATGAATGGAATGATAAATATAATGTTTCTATATACTATTATGTAAAATTATTTAATGTGGATAACTATGTTTCTGGTAATTAAATATTTATATCTTGACTCACCAAAATTGTCTTGGTACATTACTTATTTCAAATAATAGTATTTCATGTATTTAAATTGTTTTTTAGATATTTTATCACATGATTCATTATTATTTCTCAGTTTTTTAAACGAATAAATAGAGGTGGGTAATATTTTATCCTATAAAAATATTATTTGATAATGTTTAATATCATTTTAAATGATAGATTCATTCATATTATTTATTTAATCATTTATAAATATAATAATAATGGTGACCTCATGATTAAGGAACCATTAATTTAGTATTGAAATGATGTTGAGATAAAAAAATGAAATAACGTTTTACACAAAATCCTACTTAATGAATGAATTAATATAATTATTATCCAATACATTGTATATAATAATTTTAGGATAAAAATAATAAAATTATATAATGATCCATGATAATATTTATGTCTATAAATAAGTGAATTCATTTAGTGAACTATTTAAGTCAGAAAATATTTTATTCATTTAATTTTTTAAAAAGAATATAATGAAAAGTGATAGTTATAGAGTAGTATAAACAATTGGATTTAAATATTAAAATAAAAATAATTATTATTATATAAAATGATAAAATTATCTTCGGTTATATCCTTAATAAAAATAAGATTATTATAAACTTGGTAATTAATATGAAAAGTATATTCGACAAAATAGACATTTTTTAATGAAACCATTGTCCAATGGGAGTATGTTATTAGATAACTGTTTTATCGTGTTTTATTGACACTAACAATGATCTATAAAGGTTTCATGACCAATGTGAATTATGAACATTATGAATCATTTCAGTTATATAACATTCTCATCATGAATCCTAATCATTTTAAATATAAATGATTTAATGTAATATTTAAAATTTGATTTATGAAAATTCCTCTACTGAGGGGAGCCCATCAACAAAACGCCATATACCAAGGGACCTGGATTTAATCCCTAAATGGGGAAGTAAAATTTCTAGTAATATGTATGTAGTGATATAGATGATGGGGTTTTTAAGTAGTGATATAGGTGTGAAACATAGCTTAGGAAGGAGGTGATATAGGTATGATGTCGGCCTAGGGATGGAGTTATATTTATTTATGCGTGATATTGCATTGGTCCTTTAGTACAAATAAAGGTCAGTTGTAACTATTTCTGGGCTTCATTCCCACTAGTCATTAATGCCACTGAATATTTACAGTTTTTAGATTGGTTTCAAGCATATCCTTTAATGAATGATAAAGGGGAGCCTTTCCATCTTAGTGGGTGTGTCTATCTTTTTGTTTCCTTTACTTTTAAACCCCAATAACTTCACAAATATATAATATAATTGTTTTATTAATTATAAATAATTAAGGGGAATCACATCATTATATTTTTGAATAAGGGACTTGTAATTTCATTTTTTAGTTAATTATTTTAAAATTAACTAAATATATTTAATCATAAAAATGATTAGATATCAATAAGGTATTTAAGATATCCATCCTTTGACAGAATCCAATATATGAGTGCTGATTGGAATAACTCATGGAAGATGTTAATGAATATTGAATTCAGAAAAAGATAATTATTAACATAGCTATCACATAAATTTCAATCCTTTTCCAGCATTAATATCAAGGATTATGTTGGTGTAGTAATGGGTTAAATATTTAAGAGTTGGTGGAATTTATATTTATGTTCTGTTAATGAAAAAAGTAACTCTACCATGACACTATATTTTGGGAAATAATTACAATATATAGCAAAAATATAGTTTCTAAAATATTGAATTATAATTTTATAAAATAGTGTACATTTTTAATATAATTCTAAAGAATATAGAGTGTTTAAAATATATTAATTTTTAGAAGGAAATTAAAATAATTTAATAATTGTATAATATGATTATTATCACATAATAAATGAGTTTTCATGAAAAAAATCTAATATATGTAATATCAATGATATTTTCAAAATAATAATGTTAGTAGGGTGCTATGGATTATAATGAATAAATCACAGGTGAAATGAATTGAATAATTAAATGGGAAACATGATGCATCAATTATTTCTAGGTTTGGGTTGATGAAAAAATTTGAATGGTGATATGGTTAAATGAATACTAATAAGGAAATACGGTGTTTGATTCATCCCATAGAGTGATATGTGATTCGTCATTAGAAAATTGTTCTTTATTCTACTCCCATTATCATTTTAATTCCAATAGTGACAATGAAAATTTAAGCCATCATATGTTATAAATTCTTTTTTGAGTGCCTCTAATTCCTTATAAAGTGTGAAAAGGAAAAGTCACTATTTTTCTTGGATTTTTTTGTTTTTTGTAATATCCTCTATCAATAATTCAAAATTAATAGTAATCCAAATTCTAATCATTATATTCAATTCGGATCCCCTAAAAATCTAAACTATTCCTTAATCATTCCATTAAAACCCATTAAAATATTGTTATTATTATCCATATGAATATTATATATATATATATATGTTTTTTATGCAATATTTATCTGAGGGGAACACTATCTTGGATGGGTTAAAATATATTATGTTCAACTTTTTTATATATTAAAATGTTGACTCTACTTATATTGGTTCTTGAGAATCATTGATTCATATGTTATTTTATTTACTATTATTTATATAATTGTTTTGTAACATGAATTTGGATAAAAGTGGAGGGTTTCATAGGAGAAATTTCATCGGTAATTTATTATTATTAACTGTTATATTTTAATATACAGACCCTTTTATCCAGTTACTATTCCACAATTATGCACCAAATTTGTGCATTGAAGTTCCATTGATTTATCAAGTTGAAACAACATTGATATATATGTTTTACTTACATCAGGCATAATCAATGGAAATAAATAAAATTCAATTATTTTTACTAAAATCTATTTATATTGATAACAAAACCATTCTTTCAAATTTTGAATTAATTTTCCATTTTCATATTCCATGACTCAACAGAAATAAATTATGAAATTTATTAATGATTTTTATTAGAAATAATTATATGTTTACAACTATTAAAAGTTTTATGAAGTATTATTTACAAAAAGTTTCTTATATGATAGAATTTGATTTTATGATATCTATGATAATCAAAAAGTGAAATTATAGGTCCCCTCTATAATCTAATTTAATTTTCAGGATAATTATAATAGTCTAATTTATTTATCCTTTTCATTTAATATAGTCATTTTGGGAAATGAACATGAGTATATGTTTATGATGTTTGATATTTTATATTTCAATTTTTATTTTTCGAATAATTAATATTTTAAAATTTCATATTTTATGGATTAAATGTTTAATTTTATTGGAGTATCACTAAGTGTTCTGTATTATTATTTAATTATTATATCATTATTTAATCATTGTATATTAATACATTAACCCATACTATGAAATTCATAACACAAATTTATTATGTTTTCAAAATTCCAAAGAAAATAAAGTTGAAAAAATGTATTTTATAATAAGGATATTATAAAAAAAGAATAACTATCTATTTTATTATTGAGTGAATATCATGTACACCATATTTTGAAAAGTAAATGTAATATTCTATTCTGACATTTTGATACCTAAGGAATCAATTTCAAGATCCAATTTTTATGATATTATGAATCTAGATACAATATAAAATATCCATTTAATATTGATTAAATAATTTAGGTTAAATAGTTTTTTCTTTTGTATTATTTTTATTATTACCTCAAGGATCTTGATTTAAATTAAAATAGGTATAGATCAAATACATTACAATTTACATTTAATTAATTATTGAATATCTATAAAATGGTTTTAAATAAGATAATAATTTTGGTGAAATTAATAATTCATTTTAGGGATAAATTAAGTGCATAATTTGATTAATATTGTTATAAATGAAATATATATAATATAAGATTATTAACAAACTCTAACAAAAATAACGATGAAAACATTCTGAATGACGGATCACATTATAGTGATCTACTAAATAATAATGATAGAGATGCTTTTATTCAATACGAATAAATATTATATTTTAGAAAATGTATCCTTGGTTATGAGAAATATTATTTCTTGAATAGAAAAATCTATTATTCCAATAGAATGTATAACAAAATAGGGTCATTTCATTTAGATGTAACATCCATAATTAAATTGGATCATTTATACTTGTAATAAAATAAAAAAAAATTATAGATAATAACTGATGGATTATTCAAAAAATGGTTTTAATTTACTAAAAATTCCATTGGTTGAAATAAATGTGTTTACGAATTTTGGAGTTGAATTTGAAAGAGATATATTTTATATAGTAATAATGTAATAATATGAAAAATAAATTAATTAATAATTTAAAACTTAATAAGAGACAGTAATTGAACGTGAATATATTTTCAAAATGAAATTTTGGTATATTTATTCAATTTAATAGAGTATAAGAGTAATATGGACCAATTTACTAATTTTATAAATATAATATTAAAAATTCAGTAGTCTCTAGTTTTATTAAAATATGAGTGGATTATGAAAGTAATTATGAACACACATACTACGTTTATAAATTAAAAATTCAAAAATAAATATTCATAAAGTGATAGGGAAGATTAATATATTTTGAGTTTATTTTGTAATGATTGTTATATTTTTATAATCATTATAAGGGACAATGTTTTTTTGTTTTAATACAGAACTATTAAATGAAAATTATCAAGAAGCATTCTATACGATTCACATAAAAGTATTGATAAATATTAATAAAAAATAATTATATTTTATGATAATATTAAATGTATGTAACATTATGAAAATAGTAATTATTATATAGTAGATTTGTATAAGGGGGAGAATCTTCAAAAATTAAATATCTGTTATGTAATTTATTGGTCGGGTAGTTAAGACAATTTTGATGTTTGGATTTGTAAAATTATCAAAGATATAGAGTGATGGTGTTCCCATTATAAATTTTAATAAATTTTCTATCAATAAATGATTTACTAGACTATTAAATATTAAATAAAACATTAGGTACTCCAAATGATTACGATTTTTCTACTGCACTAGATACTAACGAATAATATAAACTAAACATAAACTAAAAATGATATTATAGAAATATTTTTTTAATTATAAATGTCAAATTTATGTTTTCATAATGTCTTTAGAGTCATTTAAACAAATTTTTTTAATCAAATGATGTGCATTATAGCGAGAGAGAGAGAGAGAGAGAGATAGAGATAAACATAGTTTCAGCATAAAAAAATCGAGAGATTATTAGGAAAACAAGAAGCATACATAGAAATTTTTGGTGAAATAGATAAATAATTATTAATGTGTATATGAAAAGAATAATGAAGTATAATGAAATGAATAAATAAAAATTAAAAAAATATAGAAATGAAACGTCACTAGAAAAACATTACCATACTGATCTTTATATAAACCTTAAGCAGTGCTGGATAACCATATAGAGTTATAGAAAAAAATAAAACTTATCAATCAGAATAACCTTATTTATAGTACATAGGATTGAGGAAGAATTTGAAGAGAATTATATGGAGGAATCATGGATTTAATAGAGTAAGTCGATTGGATGAATATGATCTGATATAATGGATTTGGAACAAGTATAACTAGACTGAATAGATCATATAATGTACCATAATTACAATTACTACAAGGATCACTAATGAGATTTTCATAAATATTACAATGTTATAAACTAAGAATATTACAAGATAATCATTTAATATAAATAAAATTTATTTAATATTTGAATTATTCTAAAGAAGTCCAGTGTAATGGATTTTTATGGAAATCTATTTTTGAATATTTAGGATTGTGTGAAGGTGTTATGATCCATATTAGATGTGTAGGAAAATTAAAAAATCAAAATATGGGGGTACACCGTTTTCCATAGTTTTTCAAAGGAAGAAAGATTATAAAAAGTTTTGAAGGATAGTTGTGAAATTTTATAGTTATCAGGAAATAAAATGTTGAATTAATAAATCAATTACACAAGATAGAGCAACCAAAAAGATATAGAATGTGCTAAAGAGATAGTATTTCCAACCATGGAATCACTATGATAAATAAAATGAGGCCCATAGATTATATGAGTAATATAGAGAAAGGTGTATCATATATAAATATTATAATTAGGTACATTGGACAATGATATCTGTTTGAGTTGTGGTGGAATGAGGAACATATGAACTATTAAGGAAGGACATAAATTTCATCGGGTAAGAATTTTTGTATAGGTTTTTGTGAGTTTTTATGAATGTTTCATAATTTAGTTGTATGTTATGTATAATAAAAATTTAATATTTGAGGGATAAAATATAATTTCATGTTATAAGAGAAAAATATCTTAAATGGATTTGTCTAAATTCTATTCAACTCATTCAATAGTAAATTTCTATATATTGAATCGAGATGAAATAATAAGAACATAGTCACCCACAGTAGGGAGAAACATTTAATAAATGTGTCTAATATTACATTTTCTTATAATTGAATATGATTTCGGATGTTAAAGACATTTTATCAGAACACATATCTAAAAATTTATAAGGTTTAATTTCAAGATAATAGAAATAAAATAATATTAACACTAATTTTTCTCCTCTTTATAGTTGTCCTAATTTCATTGAGAAATTCATGTGGTATCTGATATTCCATGGTCATTATGTATATCACTATTTTTTATATCTTGGTAAATATCATCATAGATAATAATATAGGTTTTCCTACCTTCCCCTACAAAAATATATCATGGATGAAAAATTATAATGATACCAAATCATATGTTTGTAGGTCTAAGTGTGATTTATATAGGTACTATGAAGTTTCCAGGAATTTATTGAGATTATCTTATGCTTTTTACTGATAAAAATAATATATATATTGAGAGGGATGCATAGAAATATTGGTATATGTCATTGTTTAAATATTATAATATGAAATTGATGGTTCTCATTGAAATAAAGGATATATGGGGAAAATAGGAATGAATAATCAAGTGAAATGGAAAAGAAAAGGCAGTAAAACATAAGATATTTATATTGATATTATAAGATCTATAAATGGATGAATATGATTCTATTGATCACTAATTAACAATAGTGACTCAAATTATTAGTAACATTATAGTATTTATGGACTTCTTCAATGATTTATCAATTTTTAAACAATTGATGAGGAACATTACATACTAGTTTGATCCTAAAATATATTCTATTTGAAGAAAAATATAAATTATACATCGATTAATCAAAAACATTTTTATTTAAAATGAATGATGAAAATCCTTACATTCTAAAATAATATTGAAGAAATGATACATTTTTATGGTATAAAATAAATATAATTTATTAAATCTAAAATTGAAATAATAAGATTTAATGAATTATGAGATATTTAATATTATGAAAAAATTAATGATATGATTATGTCCATTATCTATAAAATATACTAAAAATATAGGGGAATGTTAATAGGAAAAATAAACCACGGTTTTTTTATTCGATAGGAATTAGATATTTTTCCATGAAATTTAAAAAGAATAATGATAAATAATATGATTATGATTATGATGAATTGATTTAGTGTGGTATGTAGATAAAAACAATAAATGAATTTGATTACTATACTAAATGAATCAAATTATTAACATGTTAAAAAAAGAAGTATCTTAATAATTAAACAAGAGTAACACATTTCTAGAAACATACCATTAATATATTGAAAATTAAAAATATACATAACTTTTAGATCTCGTGTTTAAATAAAATAAGACACCATAAATTATAAATGAAAATAATTTAAAAAGACAAACATAGATTATAATCTATGATTTGGACAAATGTCATGTCAAAAGAGAAAACTAAAATGTGAATCCCAAAAATTAATTGTGGAATGCGAGTATTAGATTTATAGAAAATGGAATTTCCTAAAAAATAATATTAATACATAGAAGAAAATAAAAGCCTCATACTCAATGTTTTGTAATAGAAAAAAATAGGCGAAATATCTTTATAAATAATTTACTAATGATGATAAAGATATATTTAAAAATAAATCAAGGTTTATTATGGTTGAAAATGTTTTGATATTGTTTGGAAAAAATTTCAATAAATATTTTGGGGTAATGGTTAGAATTATTCAAGACACTAAAATTACTCACCCTTGAATTAGGTGACATATAAACCCCCTAAAAATTGAGGTTCGTCTAATTTTTTCTGACCATGCATGTGTTAGAATCGACAATGGGGAGTATTAAATTAAGAAATAGTGTTGGAATAACGTAACATGAAAGAAAATAACAAATAAAACCTTGAATAATGACTCACTATGATAAGGTAAATAACATATATATAACTAATTCTATGATAACAAATCCTATATTTTGTACAACCCTTACGTATATAGATGATCAAGGATTAAAGGGAGTAATTATGATTGGGTATATATGGATACATTATGTATAATTTTTTTCAATACATGTCTCTTCTTGTAAGTATTCATTCACTAAGGAGGAGATATAATCGATGAAAAATAAGTAACTATCCACAATTTTAAAAATAATCAAATGTAATGACATTAGATGATAATATTTTTGAAATGAAAAAACCAATTTTACTACTTTGAATATCTTAATGATTGTGTAAAAACAATGTTAATTATTCTTAAGATTGTATGACTACACACCAAATAAATGTTTCTTATATCATAACTAAAAAGAATGCTAATAAGAGTAAATTTTTAGACACATATTTGGTTGTTGAGACAGTTATAATAGGTATCAAAAAGAATACACCATATACTCTTAATAGTTATTTTTCTTCATATATGACAGTCTAAGTGAAAATCATAAAAAATATTGAACAACATTACGAATAATTAGTGACTTTTAGAAAATATTTTTCAATAAAACAATTTAGGATTTTGTATGATTAATATCAAATCGTTTAACTTGAATTCAATGATGTTCTATTTGTTAGTGGGATTAAAAAAACCATACAATGTATTACCACTGGTTTTTGGTATGTAACCATTTCTTTATGTTTTTATGTATATAATTTATAAGGGGTAATTATGGGATATTTTGGTGATTATTTAATACGTTATGGAGGATAAATGATACGTGCACAGGATGAACAAGGTTTATCCAAACCATATAGAAACCCAAGGGGAAATAATTTAATGTATTAGAATTGAGGTCGGGAGCTTCGACAGGGTGTGAGCACAATTCAAAATACTGTGTGAGGAGGATGTCTGAGTGACTTTCTAGATATGAACTAACAAATAGTTAGTCCGAGTTTGTCTAACCATGAAATATAACAATGCACGAGGTTAATGTAGGATCATAAAAAGTTGATATGTGTTGTAATTTCCTATAATCAAATGTTTTTCTCCAAACTGTATCTAATTATGGACTTTCAATCTCTTATGGACAAATAAGGTTATCCCATAGATCTAAAGGTTATTTGAAGCCATATTCTTGGGTTATGTGATAATTCTTCATCTTACTTGATCAGTTAATAAGACCTACTATGATATATGTCTTCTCTATTCTCAGTCTATTTTTTTATGGGAAGATATAAGATTTTGAATTCGAAATATTATAGCATTTGGCCTTTTTAGGTTGGAGAAGAGATCAATTGTTGTTTTAGGGAGCATCAACAAGGTTTACGTGATTATTCTTCATCCATTTTCTATTTTCATCAAATATTTTGAGGTAGTTGGATTAAATCGTGAATCCTCTTCATAAAAAATATTGGAATTCATTCAAATTTATATTCTTGTTTTATATTGATTATTAATTGTATTTTTGATAATGGTCAGATATACATTTAATTTAATGTATAAAAACATATAGGAATATGAAAAATTAGTGTTATTGAATGGTGCATCTATTATTTATATTAAACCGTGGTTTTTGAAATGGAATTTGGTATGGAATTAATGTATTTGGATTTGATTAATGTATTTTCAAATAAAAACGATGGTATAATTACATTGGAATGGGTGTTTGGAATTTTCATGTTTAAATGGGTTTCAATAAAACAATGGTTTTATTGAAATTGATTGAAAGGATTTTTTTAAATGGTTTTTTCATAGTTGTGTTGTGTGTGTAAATCCCATTTATGAGACCTGATTAGAATATGATCTTTTGCTTCGTGCCAAAGATGCAATGGGACATGGGTTATAATTTTCCTGTTAAAACATGGTTGATATGTAAGTGAACACTCATTTGTATGAAACTATCATAATGATACATACATAAATGATTTTTTGAATAAGTGAATTGGAATGGTTATTCCAAAATGTTATTAGGAAATGGTTTTGAAAGTGTTGTTTTTTTATGGATGCACGACTTGCAAAAAAAATATTGAAATATCACTTCTGCACTTCTGGTCCAAAATGGTATTGAAGATTATATATATATTTAGTTATATACTCTTTTGAGAAATTGTTTAATGGTAAATGTATTATATAATTTGTTTAATCCATTCTATCCTAGTGTTCTCTATAAGGATTTCATTTGGTAAACCTGCAAATTTTTATACACAACCCTATTTTGGTTGTTTGGTTCTTATAAATATTCATTCATTTAATAAATGGTAAAAGGTATTGTATCACCCATTTTTAGACCCACCTTGTTGCACATGGATTTTTTGCTATACTTGATCATGGAGCTTGAGAAGAATAGATCCTTTTGGTTGTCTTATAGTTATTGTGGTTATATTATAATTTTTACTTTGATAGTTTCTTTGTCTTCTGCTATGGTACACATTTTTTTGGTTATAATAGATGTTATTGATTTTCCATTCATAGTTTATGCATCAAATGGTGTTTGGTAGTTTATGTTGGTTAGTTAATGGTTTTATTTACTAAAGGGTAAATCGTCCACCAATTGTATTCGATAGAATTCAGAAATTATTATTAGCATTTGGAATCATGAGGATAAAACTTAAGGCATAGTAATGATTCATTGTATTCTGAAGACAACGAGAATACATGGGTTATTACAAATTGTATCATCTTGTTTAGTCCTTTCCTAACAAATGGTCTTCAGTATCCTGGTCTTAGAAATGAATTTATTAGTATCTATTCCATGGTTTTGAATATTAGAAAGAAGTATGATTATCATAACATGTAATTTAGAGCATAAAATTTATTATCTAACCATTATATGCTAGACATCAAGTTACCAGGGATTTTTCTACCTAAGTGTATTGGAGACACATATATGATCTTGGACTCTCATTATCATGGGTTTATATAATGAGATGAGCATGATATTCATTTAAATGGAATTTCATCCCACTAGTATTTTATATTTCATTTTGAGTAATTATTAATGATTTTGTGATAAGTGGTAATTTTTTTAAATATTTGAAAATTGTCTTAAAATGATATAATTTGAAAAAGAATGGATGATTAAGTTTTAAAATGGTATCATTTTTGAATGGATGAATATATTTTATTCATAAATTATTTTACGTTGAAATGATTGATTTTGGATTTCAGTGTTGTGATAGGTGATGTAATATAATATTAAATTCTAATTTATCTGTTTCTATGAGTGAGATTTTAAATGATTGTTGTTGGTTTTGAAAAAATCACTAGGTAGATATCGTATGAACCAACCAGAAAAAGCTATGGAGAATATGGTTGAACTGGAGCCACTGAAGAACCTAGATCTGGTTCAGAGTATCATTTACGAATTTCAAGCAATGGTTATGAGGAATTTTAGGAATGATCCAAGGCTCGTGGATCATTACATCCAGTTCATGAAGCAGAATCCAGCTAAATTCTTGTATGATTATGAACCAAAAATGGTTGATGTGTGGATGAACAATATGAATAATATCATCGATTACATTAGAACACCATCTGATGTAATGGACAAGATAGTGAATTTTATACTCAAGGATATTGAACAATAGTGGTGGGAACTATCAGTGCAAGATAAATAGGATCAAGTTATTACTTGGGAGGATATTCAAGAATTATTCAACAAAAAACTCAATCATCACACATTAAATATTTAGATAACATTGATGTTATATAGCCTAATGTATGAGAAAATATTTTCTATAGAATATGAGGCTAACATAATTCATTTAGTGCACTTTTCAACATAATTTGTGTCAATTCCGGCCTTCAAGACATGTTTTTTAAAATCTATGGCTATAATATTTGATTCGCTCAAAAATTGTAGTGCTCTATGTTAAAGATAATACAGATATAACGAAGATAGTGATTTTGGTTGAACATGATATCTATGAATCTTTGTGAGGAGGATTTATGATGACACCTTTATGAAATTGCGGGAACATGAATGGTGGGAGTATGCAGAATAGGGACACATACTTCCAAGGAGGGTGCGAGACATAGAATCAAATGTTTTGAATAATTAACCTTCCTCCATGACCGTAGAGACAAGTGTGATGTTTTCAATGTGATTCCTTTTACCAAATTAATAGAGTGTCTATAACAATTCCTAGAAAATTCCATAAATCATAAAATTTTAGATATTTAATTTGTTATTGTTATAGTGCATTGAGTCAGGTGCTCAAGACACTTTTTAGGTGTCGCGATTATAGCATCCCGTCTTTTTATAACATAACCTTCATTCCATTACACGGAACTGAGGATCTTTAAGGTTTAGTGTATTGGAAACAAGGAACATAATACATGAAAAGAACAAAAAACACTCTTCTTAAACACTTGAAAGGCTTCTTCTTAAGTTCATCCTAGGTTCATTACTGCATCTCATAACTTGGGGACATACATCAAAAGAAAGGGTGAGAAGAAGGCCCAGTAAGGGAAACAAGAGAAACATTTTACATGTGAACTCGAGATACTTCAATAAGGACATGAAAAGAACATTAAGGCATGAGAAAGAAATCATGAGATACATCATAATAAAAATAACATTTTTCATAACATGAAGATGTGGCTACAAAATTTAATATTGACAATCATTTCGTTTCACCAAGTTCCATCCCCAAGGTGTCGTTAAAATTACCAAGGTTATTCACCGAGGCGTCGTTAAAAAATGGTCATCTCTAGAGATTAAGTCTTTACCCAATGCATTGGAGCACTATCTGGGTGCACCCTTGACATGTCTTTATTATCATGTGAGCCAAATATATAATCATCAATCATTTCATAAACAAATCATGTAGTATAAAAGAAATGGGTTTCATTTCATAATCATAATGTTTTAAAAAACTGCTTTAAAGACATGATCTTTATGTCACTTTAAACCCATGGAAAAGGAAAGCGGGTTTCATGTATGTAAATCCCAGAATTTAAAATAGAAAATTTTTATATATATGTGAATACACCTATAGAAATAAGATCTTTTAGTATTAACTTAATAACATAAAATAATTTTGAGAAAAGAGAGAGGCATTTGAGACGAAAATCCTGCAGCATAACTGCTATGTTTTGGGGTTTTAGAAAACAATGAAAATAGAGGAGACATGGGTCAAACATTCATAAATGACCCATAAAACAGTATAGGGACAGAATATAAAGAATATATGAACATGGTAATAAAATTTTAACGATTTACCATATGAAATTAAGAACATTAAATGAAGACAAAATAAGATTTCTCTTATGAAAATTCGGCAGCCTAACGGCGACACTTAAACTTCAATAAAAATGAATTGACGAGATCAAATAGGGCATCTCATCATGTGAACATAAAAGAACAGTATGATAGATTTAGAGATCATTCCCCAAAATAATAAAAGGAACATGAAAGAATTTACATGAAAGTAGAACTTCAAAACGAGAAAGGTGAAGAACCACTTAAACATTCGGCAGCCTAACAGCGTCACGTAAAACTTCAAAATATTTCATTGAAGAGATCAAATGGGGTCTCTCATCATATGATCATAAAGAATCAGTATGATAAATTTTGACATCATACCCCAATATAATAAAAAGGAAATTGAAATACTTTACATGAAATAGATCTTGAAAATGAGAAGGGAGAAAGAATCCGTTACAAAAATTTCAGCAGCCTAACGGCGCCACTTAGAACTTAATAAAACGAAACAATGAGAGTAAGAGGGGATCTCTCATTATATGAACATGAAAAGGGAAGTAAGAGGAGTATAAAAGAATATCCTCCAACATAAGAACATGGAGCATAAAAGAAATGACATAAAAGAGATTATTTGAAAAGAAAGAGAGAGGTCGGATCCCTTACCTTAAAACGTAACTCTTAAAACTCAATGGTTTGGGCCTTAAGGGCTTGGGGGCACCTTGGGAGGACTCTTTGGGAGGTAATAAGACAGGAAATAAGTTGGGGGAGAGTGGGGAGTCGAAATGTAGGAGAGGATGGCTTAGTATTTATAGGGAAAGTGAGGGGACAAGGCATTAATGGCCAAGGGACACCTCAAAAGTGCTTTTCTCAAAACCATGTGCTCTCCCTTGGCATTTACCATGGAGTTAGGCCACATGGGGCCCCCAAAACAATAATTCATCACCCTAGGCCGGCCTGCCCTTAAAATATCTCATGAAATCTTCATGACACAGTTATGATGTCATTAAACATACCGAAACCCTAAAACTGTATTTTTACTATTCACTGAAAATTCAATTTTCTCAGAAAGTTCCCAAAATTCCACCTTAATCAAATATCAATGCTCTGATTTCAAAAATGAACTCCAATTTATAAAAATAATTTTCTAAATATTTTTAATCTATTTTTTAAATAATTACACTATTCACCGAAAATGCATTTTTTCAGAAAAAACCCCAAAATTTACCTTGACATAATATCGATGCTGTGAGTTCAAAAATGAAATCCATTTTATAAAAATAATTTTCTAAATATTTTTAATTTAATTTATAATTAAAAAACATTATTAACATGAAAAAAACTAATACTTGAATAATAATTTAGGAAACCGTTATTTAACCATTTTATTGAATCACACTACTTAATCAAGGTGCCTAGATTATATTAATACTTTCTTTAAGTTAGATTACTAATCCATTTGGTCACATTACTAATCCTAAGCATAAAATCACTATTCATAAATTACTATTCATCAAAAATTAAGTTGATCTTATTAGACTCTAAATTTCGTACTGAACATAATTGTAGAAGACCATTTTTCAAAAATCATTACACATTTTTAATTATTTAAGTTTTACTTAAATTTTTTTAAAATATCCCTTTTCTAAAATTCATTAAAAATATGCATACTATATTTATCCGAACATTAAAAAATTCATAAACTTCATCATAAGTAGAAATCCCAATTATTAATTAAAACAAAGGATTACACAAGGTAGTTATGGTCTCCTAACATAGCCCTTTATCACACTAGCATAGGACCTAAGTGTAAGTTGTGCTAAAGTGAGAGAATCTGAGGGAGGCTCGGCCAACATCGCACGAGTAGTAATTTCTATCAGTTTGAACTTCTCACAAAGACGATTCTGTTCTAGCTTCACACGATGAAGTTAAGCTTGGGTTTGGTCCAGAGCAAATCCCAGTGGTGCTACCTCCTTCCCATGTTCTGTTAGATGGTCTTCGATTGGTCCAAGACTATTGGGTGAGGCCATAGAATCTTCATTCTATATTAATTAACCAAGACTACTTGTATTGAGAGACAATAATCAAAACGTTCAGTTTCCAGCAGTCATATTGACCAATGGTCATATAACAGTCAAAAACTCAACGATCTCATTTTAATTATACTCATATTATCAAATGAAAAAAAAATTGTTGAGTATAAAAAAAATTAAATTACACACAAAATTAAGAAACAATAATTATTCAAAATTTTGGTTCGTTACAATCTTCCCCCCTTAAGAAATTGCGTCCTCTCAATTTTTAAAACTTGGTTTTGATATTTCATTGAATGTCCCACATCGAAAAAGGAGTTAGTAAAACTATTACTTTAAAAGAGAGAAAGGGAAGTACAAAGGTCACCCGAGTTAACCCACACTAGGATTCCATGTAGGAAAACATGGACATGGAGGAGAAAACAAAGGGTCGTTTTTATAGGGAGTGTGATAGAAAACATGATTAGGTGAAAGTTAACCATAAGAAAATCCCAAACTTATGATGTGTGTAAACGGTCTTTGATTACCTAGTAGGAAACGTAAACCAACAACGTTTTTGTTTTATGTTCCTTTTCATAATTTTGAGGAATTTATTTACTAAATAGAACAAAAACATAAGAAAATATACCTACCATCATGTAGAGTTTCATACTTTAATAAGTTTCTACCAAAACTAATCTTTTCTCCAAACGATGAGCATTCAAAAATACTTGGTCTCATCAAAACACAATAATCATCTTCTATAGAATCACATCATCCACCAAAGATTAACTATCTATTTCATCTATCTTTAAACATTATCCCAAAAACAGAAAGGGTAAGGTAAAAAAACTCTACAAAAAGAAAGAATCCCATAGGAATGGAAACTACTTTTAAATATTCAATGTTCCATGGTACTACCCAAATTTCATCATAGACCATTCCATAGATAACGGTCCTTAAAATTCCTCAAAATAAACCAAACTAACATTGAATCCCAAATACAAGAGGGATTTGATAACATAGTCTTCCAAAATAAACTTCATTGTTCATCTCCAAACAACATCAACCACTCCTAACATCTTATAACAAAAGTAGCTAACCTAAAAATATTTTACCCAAGATAGGTTAATCATTCCCATAAGTAACCTAAATTACTATAAGTCCACCTTAAATTCATCGATTCTTCAAAATATATGTCAACCTTACTTCTTAATGAAAATAACGTAGTAATCTATTTACCTCGATCATATAGGGTCCCCAAAATAGTGAACGTATTCCAAAATAATAATCATATTTTAATCCCCTAATCACCTCTTTCATATTAATATGGAATCATCACATTTCTTATCACATTGGTTGTTGGGACATGTTCTTCCATTTACCGCCATTAACTACGAAAACAAAGTACAATTAGGGGCTTTAATACTTATCCAATAATCATAAAAAGGAACATAACACATATAAGGATAACATGTCGAAGAAAATTATACCCTAACTTGTGGTCCCCTAGATTTCAAACTAGGTTATCCATGATCATATATCCTTATGTGAATCTTTATTTTATTTTATCTTTGTTCCTTTAATAATGTTTCATACAAAGCTTATAAATGTACCAAAGCATATCCCCCGGAAGTGTCGTAACCAAGAGTGAAGTAAGGCCCATTGTCGTGTACCAGTTCCCGTTCGAGTCTAGCTCTAAGCTGTGTTTTCGAGTTTTACCCCTATGTACATCTGTTCTAGAGCCACCTCTACCTGCTCGTATCTAGACATGGATGTATTTGCTTGGAAACCCATTACCCAATACTCACCAAAATATCAGGAAGATTTCCCATATATAAACTTTTCTATAGGCTTATTCCTAAAGTTTTCATATCCTAATTTCCACAAATAACTAAACCATCCTTTGATACCAACTATAGAATCCCTTCTTTTTATAACATAACTTTTATTCCATTACACGGAACTGAGGATATTTAAGGTTTAGTGTCCTGGAAACAAGGAACATAATACATGAAAAGAACAAAAAACATTCTTCTGAAACACTTGAAAGGCTTCTCCATAAGTTCATCCTAGGTTTATTACTACATCTCATAACCTGGGGACATACATCAAAAGAAAGGGTGAGCAGAAGGCCTAGTAAGGGAAACAAGAGAAACATTTTACATGTGAACTTGAGATACTTCAATAAGGACATGAAAAGAACATTAAGGCATGAGAATGAAATCATGAGATACATCATAATAAAAATATCATTTTTCCTAACATGAAGATGTGGCTAAAACATTTAATATTGACAATCGTTTCATTTCACCATGGTCCATCACCAAGGTGTCATTAAAATTACCAAAGTTATTCACCAAGGCGTCGTAAAAAAATGGTCATCTCTAGAGATTAAGGCTTTACACAATGCATTGGAGCGCTATATGGGAGCACCCTTGACATGTCTTTATTATCCTGTGATCCACATATATCATCATCAATCATTTCATAAACAACATATATAGCATAAATGAAATGGGTTTCATTTCATAATCATAACGTTTTAAAAACTGCTTTAAAGACATGATCTTTATGTCACTTTAAACCCACAGAAAAGGAAATCAGGTTTCATGTATGTAAATCCCATAATTTAAAATAGAACATTTTGATATATATGTGAATACCCATTTAGAAATAAGATCTTTTAGTATTCAATTAATAACTTAAAATAATTTTGAGAAAGGAGAGAGGCATTTTGAGACGAAAATCCTGC
Source organism: Viscum album (assembly GCA_963277665.1). Taxonomy (NCBI): domain Eukaryota; kingdom Viridiplantae; phylum Streptophyta; class Magnoliopsida; order Santalales; family Viscaceae; genus Viscum; species Viscum album. The sequence goes on along the minus strand of OY728129.1, from coordinate 164,858,376 downwards.
AGCATAACTGCTACGTTTCGGGGTTTTAGAAAACATTGAAAAGAGAGGTGAAATGGGTCAAACATTCATAGATGACCCATAAAACAGTATAGGGACAGAATATGAAGGATATATGAACATGGTAATGAAATTTCAAAGATTTACCATATGAAATTAAGAACATGAAATGAAGACAATATATGATTTCTCTTATGAAAATTCGGCAGCCTAACGGCGGCACTTAAACTTCAATAAAAATGAATTGATGAGATAAAATAGGGTATCTTATCATGTGAAAACAAAATATCAGTATGATAGATTTATAGATAATTCTCCAACATAATAAAAGGAACTTGAAATAATTGACATGAAAGTAGAACTTCAAAACGAGAAGGGTGAAGAACCACTTAAAAATTCGGCAGCCTAAACGGCGTCACATAAAACTTCAAAATATTTAATTGAAGAGATCAAATGGGGTCTCACATCATATGATCATAAAAGATCAGTATGATAAATTTAGAAATCATAACCCAACATAATAAAAAGGAAATTGAAATACTTTACATGAAATAGATCTTGAAAAATGAGAAGGGAGAACGAATCTGTTACAAAATTTTCAGAAGCCTAACGGCGCCACTTAAAACTTCATAAAACGAAATAATGAGAGTAAGAGGGGATCTATCATTATATGAACATGAAAAGGGATGTAATAGGAGTATAAAAAAACGTCCTCCAACATAAGAACATGGAGTATAAAAATAATGACATAAAATAGATTACTTGAAAAGAAAGAGAGAGGTCGGATCCCTTACCATAAAACGTAACTCTTAAACCTCAAAGGTTTGGGCCTTGAGGACTTGGGGGAACCTTGGGAGGACTCCTTGGTAGGTAATGAGACCAGAAATTCGTTGGGGGAGAGTGGGGAGTCGAAATGGAGGAGAGTATGGCTTGGTATTTATAGGGAAAGTGAGGGGATAAGGCATTAATGGCCAAGGGACACCTCAAAAATGCTTTTCTCAAAACCATGTGCTCTCCCTTGGCATTTACCATGGAGTTAGTCCACATGGGGCCCCCAAAACAACAATTCATCACCCTTGGTCGGCCAACCCTTAAAATATCACATGACATCATCATGACACTGTTATGATGTCAGTAATCATATAGAAACCCTAAAACTGTATTTTTATTATTCACTGAAAATTCAACTTTCTCAGAAAGATCCAAAAATTTCACCTTAATCAAATATCAATGCTCTGATTTCAAAAATGAACTCCAATTTATAAAAATAATTTTATAAATAATTTTAATCTATTTTTTAAATAATTACACTATTCACTGAAATTTAATTTTTTTCAGAAAAACCCCAAAATTTACCTTAACATAATATCGATGCTCTGAGTTCAAAAATGCAATCCATTTTATAAAAATAATTTTCTAAAAATTTTTAATTTAAATTTTAATTAAAAAACAATATTCACCCGAAAAAACTAATACTTCAATAATAATTTATGTAACCATTATTTAACCATTTTATTGTATCACACTACTTAATCAAGGTGGCTAGATTATATTAATACTTTCTTTAAGTGAGATTACTAATCCATTTTGTCACATTACTAATCCTAAGCATAAAATCACTATTCATAAATTACTATTCAACAAAAATTAAGTTGATCTTATTAGACTCTAAATTTCATACTGAACAAAATTGTAGAAGACCATTTTTCAAAAATCATTACACATTTTTCATTATTTAAGGTTTACTTAAACATTTTTAAAATATCATTTTTCTAAAATTCATTAAAAATATGCATACTGTATTTATCCAGACATTAAAAAATTCATAAACTTCATCATAAGAAGAAATCCCAATTTTTATTTAAAACAAAGGATTACACAAGGCAGTTACGGTCTCCTCACATAGCCCCTTATCACACCATCATAGGACCTAAGTGTAAGGTGTGCTAAGGTGATAGAATCTGAGGGAGGCTCGACCAACATCGCACGAGTAGTAATTTCTATCAGTTTGAACTTCTTGCAAAGGAGATTCCGTTATAGCTTCACATGATGAAGTTCAGCTTGGGTTTGGTCTAGAGAAAAGCCCAGTGGTGCTACCTCCTTCCCACGTTCTGTTAGATGGGCTTCGATTGGTCCAAGACTACTGGGTGAGGCCATCAAATCTTATTTCTATATTAATTAACAAAGATTACTTGTATTTAGAGATAATAATCAAAACGTTTAGTTTCCAGCGGTCATATTGACCAATGGTCATATAATAGTCAAAAACCCAATGGTCTCATTTTAATTATATTCATATCATAAAATGAATTTTTTTTTGTTGAGTATAAAAAAATAAAAAAAAATTAACACACAAATTTAGTAAACAAGATTTATTCAAAATTTTGGGTCGTTACAGCGATAATCTCATTCTTCTTATAAAAGAGGGAATAATAATCAGAACTTTTGGAAGAACATATCTAGGCATGGTGATCCTTTGAATTATATGACTTCTAGACATGTAAAATCTCATCAAAAAATCATGGATCAGAGTGCAGTGAGGAAGAAATTGTGTGGAGTTAAGAAGGTTTTTTTATATGACCAGGTTGGACTATTTATGGTGATTGGTACAATTCAATTTAATTTTATCCTTATGGATGTTTTGTTTGATACTAGTGAATATCATTCCATAATTTCTTCTCATTGTATTGATTTTATATATTTGATACATGAGTTGATACCCTCTATGATAAAACATCAAACCTCTATCAAGGAAGGGGAATGTCTAGTCATTTTATGTATATAATGTTCTTTTAATGTGCTTTGAGAAGAGAAAACATGGGATTTCCCAGTGTGATGTATTTGTTGTAATCATAGGAATGTATTGGTTCACAATATTCAAGGATCACATCGACTGTTATGGTAGAACAATTAGTTTTTCCACTAAAGATTGGGTTGAGAATCACTTTAGAAGAAAACTGTTTTAAAGATTGGTCCAAAAGCATTGTTGATACTAGTTGTGGTAATGATCTATTAACAGTTAGTGGATTTGTCTTTAGAATCGATGGATGGTGTCAAGAATAACCATTTTCAGCGATCGTGGAAACATTTCCTGATGTGCTTCCTTATAATATCTCAGGGTTACCATCTAAATGGAAGAAGATTTTATAATGGATATCCTCCATGGGAAAACCCTATTTATCTTCATTCTTATTGGATGGATGAAATAGAATTAATGGAAGTCATGGTGTAGTTGGAAGAGATGTAATGAAGTGGTTTCATTTGGATGAGTACAATCTCATTAGGAAGAACCGGTCTTGTTTTGAAGAAAGAATATAGAACTCTACGGCTCTGGGTGGAAAATCATAATCTTAACCAATTAAAGGTCAAGAATCATTAACCACAACTGCAAATTGATAAACTATTTGATAAATTATCCAGATCCCAATATTTCTCTAAAATTTACGTGTGATCAAAAAAGTCAATAATTGCGAGTACAAAGGAGGATATTTTGAAAAAACCTTTCAAGAGTATATATGGCCTCTAAAAAAATATATTAATTACTTTTATTCTTAAAATTTCACCAGTAGTCATTATTGAATTTATGAATTAGCTATTTCATAGATTTTTGGATTGATTTTTTATATTGTTTATGGATGACATATTAGTGTATTCAAGGACTATGGTTGGTCATGATAAATGAATGATGATAGTTTTGGTAATCATTGGATATCATTTTTTATATTCCAAATTATAAATGTGTTATTTTTTGGACAGAATAGGTACATTTAATCAGAAATTTAATTTCTTAAAAAAATGTTTTTGTGGATTAAGAGAAGATATAAGCTGTTATATCTAAGAAATTTCCCATGAATAAATTTGAAATATAATGTTTTCTATGTAAATCTAGTTATTACCTATGAATTATTCATGGATTATCTTGTCTATAATATAAGATTACATCTTTGAAAAATAAGAATGATCCATTATAATTTAGTGAAAAATTATATAAGTCTTTTGAGGGGTAGAAATTCACTCATACATCAGCACGTATATTGATTTTTCAAAAATCATGATAGGGGTACGTGTTGTGCAATGATTCATTGGGAAATAGGATGGGATGTATTCCCATGAAATAGGACATTTAGTTACATATTGGTCAAGGAAGTTTAGATTAAATGTGAATAATTTACCAACTCATGAATTGGAGTTATCTATTATTGTTGATGATTTGAAGACATTGTGTAATAATCTCATTGGTGATAAATTTAATGTGTTTATAGATCAGAAGTGCTTGAAACACATTTTATCTAAATGTTTTGTGAAAAATAGGAAAATGAAAAGATAGAATACCTCCATATGTTTAGAATTGTCATGATGTATTCAACAAGTAAAGGAAATACGGTGGAAGATGCATTAAGAAGAAATTAATAAGATCACAATGGAAAACAGGGGTCAGATGAATGGTATTTGATGTGGTTCCTTGCCGAAATGAATTTGGAATGTGAAGAACAATGATGTGTTGCAGTTTCAGTTTCAATCTCCATGGTCCTTGATTTGGTAAATATGGATAAAGAAGCACAAAGTTCTAATGCAGAAAGCCTAGTTATGAGTAAAAAACTCAATGGTGGGTTTACTATTGGCATATAGAAGCCTATTAAGAGTTCAAATTTGTGGTCTAATGATTGTATGGTTGTACCTATGTCAGTTTAGGAACAACTTCTTCATCTATACCACCACTCCATATGGGAGGTTAATCATGGAATATAGAATGTGTATAAGGTGTTGAAAGTACAGTTTTGGCAGAGAAATATAAAAAGGGTGTTGGAAAAGTTTGTCTAAAAGTTATTAAATATTTATTATGTTAAGGAAGATAATTAGTGACCCACAACTATTTTGGAGTCATTACCAATCCCTATGTTGAAGTGGGAGTATATATAAATGGATTTTTTTATTAGTCTTCATGGAATATGTCATTATCACAATTTGATATTTGTGATAGTGGATCTACTTAGCAATTCATCCAAATTTATTTGTATTCTTGGAACACATATAGTGGAGGATCTATCAAAAATATATATTTAACAAGTGGAAAATAGACTTGGGTTACTAGTTTTTATTGTTTCAGACAGATATTCTTGGACTACGTCTCAATTTTGGATCTCCATAAATATATCCCCAGGGACATAGTTCACTATGGGTATGGCATATCATCCATAGATGGATGGGAAATATAAAAGATCAATACATACATTGGAAGAAATGTTTTCGGGTTATTTACTTTATTTTAGTGTCTCTTGGAAATAGCATATTCCCTTATTAGATTTTTCATATAATAAATTATATCACGCATCAATACAATTGAATTATTTTGGGACATCGTATGGTATTTCTTATCATTATCATCATTTTTAAGGGAAATATGTGAGACTAATGTTCTTGGGCCATGCCTTGTCCATGGAATTATTATGAATATTATGATAATTAGAATGAGGTTAGAGAAATCTCATAGTCATCAAAAATCATATTTGAATATTTGATGAAGATAGTTTTCCTTTATTGTGAGTAATTATGTGTTCTTGAGGATCTGTCCAAGGATTGAAAATCAACATTTTTTGAAGAATGTATTGTTATCCCCTTAATATTTTGGATTTTTGCCATACTATAATAGTTTGGGGATTTCACAAATTAGTGTTCATTTCTTCCATGATTAACTTTGGTTCATAATGTATTCCTCCTATCATAATTGAAAAAGTATCATCCTGATCTTAACTATATAATTTGACTAGGTTATATTGACATAAAACTAGATGATTCATATGTACATATCCTTGTATAGATTGGTAATGGACAAGATAAATTATTGTGTGGAAAAATGATATGTCTAGTGTAGGTTTTTGGGAATGTGGATAAATTTAGGAAGGGGCATGGGAATGAGAGAAATAAATGTAAGAGTAATGGCTGTAACACATTTTGGGTAGTGGTGGATATCCACTTTCGAACGATAGAAAGAACAATGATGGGGATATTGTGGTTCACCTTGTTTCTAGTAATTAACCATTTGTTTATGTTTTTATGTACATAATTTATAAGGGTGATTGTTAGTAGATTTTGGTAATCATTCAATATGTTATGGTTACTAGAGTAGAGGCACAAGGGATACACACAATTTTTAAGGACCATATAAAATTACTAAGAGAGAAAATGTTTTAGTATTTTTAAGGTAGAGATAATTGAAATGATGTTCACAAGAATAAATATGATTGTGGGATAAGGTCATGAAATGATCTGTCTAGATAGTATCTAATGCATGGTTAACACACAAGTTGTTTAACATGTGAACTAACCATGTGTATAGATAATGTAGGATCCTAAATAAGTGGTTATAGGCCAGACATTCCTTTAATAAACTCGTGTTTTATCCGAACTATATATAAATATAGTTTTTTATCATAAGATGAAATAAAGATATCTCACTGATCTTGATGAAATATGAAGGATTCCCATGGTGATTAAAATATGAATTCATGAGGTGGGTGACCATTCTTCATCAGTCTTGATCAGTTTATTAGATCAACTTATATCTAAAACCCCACTATTGTTTTTTCTTATAAATACATCTGTAATGGGTAGATCAAAGACTATGGATACATAATATGATAATATTTGATCAATTTATTTGTAGTATAGAATATTTTAGTATGTTTATGGATAAACAACCCAGTATTCTTGATCATTATTCATCCATTTTTTGGTTTTTGTTAAAACATTTGAGGTCGGTGGCTTTACACTCGACTTCTCATATTATAATAGGGTGACATTATTTCTATTTGAAAATCATGTGTTCAATTTATTTATAATTTTTTATTTGAAAATTTCTAGAATCCATATTTTTTGGTTGCATGAGAAATTGTTAAAATAGACAAAATTAGTGTTCTTTAAATTTGTTTTGACTCTGGATTTTAAAATGTGGAATTGAAAATTGTTATTTTTTAAAATTATTGTATTTGGATATTATTAAATTGTTGCCAATAAAAGGGATTGTATTATTGAAATGTAATTGGTTTTTGGGAATGGTTTTCTTAAATGGGATATAATAAAAGAGTGGTTTTAATGAAAATTATTGAAATGGTATATGGAAAAATTTTGGAATTGTATTGGTTTGTGTGTAAATATCTTTTAAAACGCATGAGTGTAATATGATATTGTGCTCAATGCCAATGGTATAATGACACATGGTGTATAATTATCATGTGACATCATGGTAGACCGATGAGAGGAACTTGTGAGTATTGGACTATGATAATGAAGCATTAATTGTTTTATGTCTGAATAATTGGAATGGAATTGTTATGTGAAAATTTTATTGTGAAAATGTTTTGAAAACCTAGTTTGGTTATTTTTTAGAAATTACGACTGTCTAGAAAATTAATGATATTAAACATGTGTAATTTGGGATTCAAATGGTTTTGATGTTTTTTTATATTCTGTTATAAATTATTTTGGGAAATTATTTTTGGGAACTATTTTATATAAAAGTTATTAGCCATTCTATACTAGAGAGATGAGTATGGAAGGAATGGGGGTATCCTTCAGTGTTCTATAATGACCCCTTTTATGTACATTAGTTCATTCAGATATGTTATCTTCATGGCCATGAGAAAACAAAATGTAGCACTGGTTTTATAACTACCTCATTATACTTAGTCTATTTGGTGGTGTTGGAGTATGGATATTTTAATAAATGTAGACTTTTGGTTGTCTTGGAGTTTATGTATTTATCCTCCTCTGTTTACATTAATAGTTTCTTTTTCTTCAATTATGGTACACTTTTGTTGGTTATCATTATTAAAGAAGTTATTGATTTTACATTCTTAGTTCATGCAACAAATTGTGTTGGATTGGTTATTGATTTTGGTAAATGTTTTTTTTACTAAAGGATAAATCAACCCCCACTTCTATTTGAAACCCTTTGGAATTTATTGATATCATTTTGAATCTTGGGCATTTCATTTACAACCTAGTAATGATTCATTGTGTTCTCATAAAAATGATAATATGTTGGTCATTATTTACTATGTGTTATCCGACTCTATCATGATGGAAATGATGTTATCATAAGAAATACATCTTCTATCACATAATTTCATAAGTATTTAAAAAATTTACCATTGTATACAGAACTAATTTCAATCAATTCTATATTGGAGATCCATCTAATTCTTGTTATACGATATCTATGGAAGAAAAAAAACAATGGGACTCAAGGATAAGACATCGTAGATATAAGAGTATGTTCATAGTTTCAAAAGAAGTTATTTTATGAGTCTTACCAAAAATTGAAATGAAAATATGATGTTGGTTATACATATTTCATATATGGACGGTTGACTAGTCAATAAGAAAAATGTGTAGGAATCCAATCCCTGATAAATTTGGAGCTTAAACACAATGATCATTATGGGTCAATGAAACATCGATCAAAAAATGAAGAAATAAAATGTATTAATTTTGTTGTTGATTTTAAATCCATGACCAACAAAATGGTTGTGAAATATAAATTAGAGACCTTTTAAATTAATTTGAAGTTATATAAGGGATGATGATAAATATATGGTTGTAAAATTATTGATGCTGAAGAAAAAAAATTAATGTAGTATGAATATATCTCTTTAGTGTCACATCTTATGAAACATGGAAGAATAAACCAAAATATTGTCAAAAAAATAACTTTAAATATTTTATTTCATTATTTCTTATATAATAATACATTATTTACAAGACAAATAATGTGTCATCTAGAGTCTAATTAATAGTTTGTTTATAATACATCAATGATAGAATAAAATAATGAAACATTTTTTTATTCCCCATAATGAGATCTTAATTAATATTAATTACATAAAAATTACAATGACAACATGTGGAATACAAATAATAAATAGTGAGATAAAACCCCATATATGGGACGAAACATGATAAGGAAACAAAGCATATTTGTTAAAGGTGTTATATGATATAGTAAAATAGAAGGGTGAATGGTAATCAAAAAGGAGAATAACCAAATTAACATAGTATTATAATACCATGGAATCATTGAAAATATAGTAGTAACATATAACCAAACATCATAATGAGCCAAGGATAACTACCAAGAAAATATCACAATGGAGATAAGTACTGTAATGGATTAGGTTTTCTCCAGAATCTTATAAAAGATGTGTCATGGGGAAAAAAACATTACCCAATTCATCGAAGTACAATCTAGGAGGACACATATTATATGTTATATCAGACTCACCCGATATTATCTAGGTGAACCCATTTTAACATGATAACGATTTACATATCCCCCAAAATGTAATTCAACTGCATGTCATAACGTAGAACAAACCATAGAATGGAAATGAGATATATAATCATATATCATATAATAAAAATAAATTTCGAAATTATAGAATTTGAGAGATGAACTTAAGGAATGTAATTCCTTTTAAAATTAAATGTGATTAATCGAGGTATATAAATTATTGATACATATATAAATAATTTAGAATCAATTAATTTCATTAAAATATTTAGTCATTAATTAAAATGATATTAAAAATTTCTATTGAATTTTTATTGATAATAATACCCTTTTAACATTGAAATATCTTATTTGAAATATAAAAATTTCACCTATATTAGAAAAAATATTTTTAAAAAAATTAAAATGGTATATTATAATTGATGCTTCAAATATTAGAGTGTTCCTGAATATGGTTAATTTTGTAATTTCTATATATGTCAAAAAAGAAAAATTCTATTCACACTATTATATAAAGGATAAAATGTCATTTTTTTAAAAGGAATCATGAATATTCATTTGATACCATTTTTTAAAAAAAAATTATCACTAGTAAGAATAACATTATTAAATATTTTGGGAAATGTTAAGAATATTCTTGAAAATTATTCTACATAAAATGGATATAGAAAAAAGATTTTTGACTGAAGAGAGATATGAAATTTAATTTTTGTAAAATAATTCTCATAATAGTTTATTTACCAAATAGAGTAAAATGGTACTAAACGATGTAAATTTCATTAATAAGAAGGGGATATGAAATATAAATGTTTCAATTATACATTTACGAAATATTTTCCTACAATGAATATTAAAGAATAAATAATAACCATTGATATGAGATTCAATTGCAATCACTTAAAAATCTAATAATTAAATCATAACAGTCATTAATATTTTACATGGAATGAAACATAAAATTTAAATAATAAATAATAATTCCTGATGGTTTTTAATGTGTAAGTATATTCACCATTTCAATTAAATGAGTTTGATAAAATTATGTGTGTCCTAAAGAAATAATTTTTTAGTTGAAACCCTTACCTTGAGTCCAGGAATTATCCTGTTTGTTATTTATCTCTTGTGTAATAACATTATAGAAAATATTTCTTCTTATGAACATAATCTATTTTGAATACCTTTGATATAATCAATTTACATAATTTATTTTAACATTATTTTTATTTATAGAATCAGTTATGTCCATGTCGTGTGTTTTAAGGATGCTCGTGTAATTATTTCATAATGTTATCAGTGTCTTGAACATTGTAAAATTGGATATTGTTCCATCATATCCATAATAATAATAAATAAATATCATCGATTTTTATATTTAAAATATGCATTAATCTTTTGATAAAAATCTATGAGAAATTAATTATGTTACAATCATGTAGAATGTGGGGTGTATGTTTAAATTCGTAATGATTCTATTTTTGAAATATTATGATGTAATGAAAAAGATTGTTATTTAATATTTAAAAAATGAATTTAATATCATATATTTCAAATTATTTATTGAAATAGAATTTCTTATAAGATCCATGAGATGCGGTTAAAACTATCACACCGTTCTATGAGGCGATAGTCCACCATACACATATACGATGTTATATTTTTTTAAGGGATGATAATGTAGAAGTTATATGATATTTTAATTTTATAGAATGATTAATTTTTCATAAATAAATTATATTAAAATAAAATTCATCATAATTAAAAATGTGATAGGTGATGATGTAAAATGAATTACAATAGTTTGAAAGGCGATAGTCTTATGTACAAATGAATGATGGTTTCATTATCTAATTGTAGAAGGGGATATTAATGAATTTTATTTAGTAAAAATAATATAATCCTATGTTATAGGATATAATTATTTTATAATGTTATAATTTTTAATATATTATTTATGGATTAAAATGAAAATGAGTAATGTAAAGATCTCGTTGAAAGAGTTTACCATTGAATAGAAGATCCTCTAATAGATCAAATATTATGTACTATGAGGATTTTATTTGTAAGAGAAAATTTATGGTGTCCATGTGTGATTTGGATAGAGTTTTCTTTATCCAAATGGATTCTTATGGGTGATAAATTTTGTGTATGTGGTTCCCTTATTAATTGAAGAGGGTGACATCATTTAGAATACAAAAAAATAATAATGGGAAGTCACACTCAATCCACATTCCACCAAAATGGAAAAATAATAAGGTAGATGAAATATAATTCAACTAAACACCTTAGACAAATAATTCAACATTTTTTAAATCAAGTTACAATTTGAACCTCCATTGCCAAACACTTTTACAATTTTTTTTTACCCCAAAAAATATTTTTTACCGTTTTAACTATTCATTATGAAAAAAATAAAATATCAATATTAATTAATATAAATTATTATAATTAAAATAACATATTAAATTTTATGAAATAAAATTCACAATGGATTAGATATTAAATTATATTAAAACTCACAAGGGAGATGAAACATTATTTTCTAATAAATTGTTTTTTACCGATAATATGATGGCATATTAAATGAATGAATAAAATTAATCATTTTAATAATTTATATTAAAATAATATAAATAAAATATAAAAATTTCATTTCAATAAGTCCTAATTATGGGGGTTTAAATTAATTAAAATAGAGAAATACTATGAATTTTAAAATTGTTTTTAGAGAAAAAGAGCATATAATGCTAACAAGAAAAAAATACCAATATCTTTCATAAAATTGTTGTATAATTGTAATAAAAATTACTAAAATATATTTATTTTTAATTTAAAAATAAAATTAAAAATAATAATGTAACTTTTATCTTTTGTTATTTATTTTAATAAATGATTTTTTTACCAAAATATGTTATTTACTAATCATTGAAAAAATAATATTTTGAAAAGTGAGGCCATTTGGCAATATTTTTAAATTTATATGATATTTTTAAAAATAATTTCAACTTTTTCCAATATCTTTTATAACATATTGAAAATTTATTTATGACATATACTCAAAATTATGCAAAAATTAAATTTTTTGGAAGAAATGATTTTATTAAAAATTAATTTTTTATTTCTAAGAATATTTAAAAATAGATATATTATTTTAATCCTTTATATATATTTAATAACGTATATAATACTTTTCACACAAACTAATTTAATGGAATTATTATGATAATCATATTTTAATAACATTATTTAAATAACATATTTCTTTTCGATTAATTTCAATGTTTCATGTTGAATACACCATAAAACATAGTGTTCATTCCAAATATTAGGGTGTTATAGTCTAAATATGTATATAATTTATCCCTTCTCAATTAAGAGCTATGTACAAAAATGGAGGCTTCGGAATTTGAAAAATCTATTTCTACAGAACCCATATCATAATAAGGGTTAACAAAAAACCGTCCTCAAAGAGGGGAAGGGAAGTAAGATTTTCATCTACAATAACACCGAACATGTTCTCAAAGTATAAGAAAATTATTTATAAAAGAAAATAAAGACATGGAAGAATAGAATAAATAATCATGGAGAGTGATAGAGTCATAGATCAGAAGAAACTGAATGATCCACAGAATTTTAACACAAAAAACCACAATGATGTAATGAACTAAAACACTATACACATAATGTTATGAAGGTAATAGGTGAATTTTTTAGTTGTATGATGATTTTCCTAGAGATGAAGAATTATTTAAATATCCTGATAGTGAACAATACATAAAAAACAAACTTGATATATTTTTTCATAAACACAATTTTATCCTTTTTTGTGCTTCAATCAATTTATACATCAACTTATATTCTATAGAATGAATATATGATATACATTTCTACCTGGAGAACTAAAATTATCTTTCGACTGAACATACTACCAATAAAATACTAACAAGTTATTAGTTATTTCTTTATTAAAGTCACAATGGCTAAAAAATTAATATAATACAAAAAATGAATATGAAATTATTAATATCAATATTTCAATAATAAAACAAATGGTTTACCAAAGATCACTATTTAAATAAATAAACCTATATCCCAAATAACCTAATTTTCATTATCATTAACATAGGATTTTACTAGAACATCAATATCATATCCATCATCACATGTCTCCAAAACCATTATAAAATTCTTCATAAATAGATTTATATAATATAATTAATGGTTATATATAAAATTCTAATAAAAAATTTCTAAAAATATAAATAATCACCTAAAAATAAAAAATACTCAAGATTATTTGATCATCTAATATGCTTACCAAATTATAATAAATATTTATAAACTAAATCATTAAATGAAAACAAGGTCATAGTTACCTGTACTTTATACAGGCCAATGGTAGGAACTTCAAAATTATCATCCATTGCATAGGGATTCATCCATGAAATCTAGCCAGATAATATGAGTATTTTTTTTGGGAATTCAAATTTTCATTTTTAGAAAAATATTATCATAATTCATATATCAATCCCAAAAATTTGATAAACATAATCAAAATAACATTAGTCATCAAAAGAGTTATTAAACACTAATTTATTATATGAATCATATTTTTTTCTACCAAAATAAAATAATTAATTTTTTATAATTTTTTATTGATACTCTAACCTCAGTCCACTTTAAAAAAATCAGCAGTCCCTTTTCAATTATGTTTATTAGATCTAGAAAACCTGTAATGACAAATTTCCAAATCATTAATTATAAGAATAGAAAATGAAAACATCTTAGTGTGGGAATTGGAAACAAATATTAGAAAAACAAAAATGTTCATGGGGTGTAACACCAAGAAAACCAAAATTGGTAATGATTTTAATTTTAATTTATATGTTACAATTTTATTTGTCTTAAAATTATTTGATGAGGTGTGGGCCGGGCCGGACTAATTATTTTGTGCTTTTGCGGATAATTTATCTTTTTGGCATGGAAATGTCAAGAGCACGTGCATGGGAACAGTCGTAGCCATGTAGCTTTGGAGTACCACCATTTAGAATTCTCAGCGCACAATTTGTTGATTAATTTACTGAATGAGTAACAAAATCAATTAAAAAGAAGTATAAAATTGTTTTAGAACAATGTTAATAATAATAATACTATTATTATTAATATTATTATTATTATTATCATTAATTTTTTATTTGGAGTATAATAATAATGTTTTTCATAGTTATATAACTTTTATAATGTCATTATTAATGATATTATTAATTTTCATATCAATATATTTATTTTTTACTCCACCTTCATTATTAATTTTATTTTTCTATTAATGTTATTATTTATTTTCTTTTCTCCATCTCATTTTCCATTCCATAATTTCTTTTTTTTCATTCTCTAATCTCTTCCTCCAACCTCTCTCTCCCATCGCATGCATGTCTTCCCCTTGACACCCATGGTCGCACTCTCTTTCCTGCCCCCTACTAATTCTCACCAGAAAACCCACCACTCTATCTTGATATTCGGGTTACCAATTCCTATCTTTCAGACACCCTCCCTACGTTTTTCTATCTCTCAGACAATTATGTTCTTCCCTATCAACCTCACATCGGACCCACGTATCCCCTCTTCTCTGTCCAATTTTCTATCATGGCTCACCATAAGTATCCTCCCCCTAGCTCAGTTTTCCTCCCACACCATTATTGTAGCTGCAATCCTCAATTTTTTGATGTTTTCTTCTCCTGGTAGACTATCATGTTAATGATTAATGTGGTGTCTGGTCTTTTTTAGAACATTTCAGTCTGAATTATTATTTTTATGGTCTTTCTCTATCATTTGATGTGGAGTTGGCATTTGGTGGATTTTTTACGCCAATTTTATGAGGATTTCTACACACCAATAGGTGGTTCCACATATAATAATTAATTGATGAAATTATTTTCATATATAATAAATTCAACATGTATATTATTTAGTTTACGTTGTGAAAGTTTTGTTTTTTTTGGGATTTAGTGTAAAATATTTTTTGTTATTACTGTGGTTATCCTATATTGGTGTGTCTATGTCTTTGAAAAACAATCTAAAATTTATTGTTAGCCTTTGATAAACTGTTCATGTTGGTTTTGATGTAGTAGAAATACACGTTGAAACATTAGAGAAATTTTGAGTGAATATTTAGTGTTTGCGTCATGTGGTACATTATGAAAAAATGTTTGATAAAAATAATTTAATTGTGTGAGTGATGAAAATGGGGTCTTCTATGGTTTTTAGCAGGCATAATTTTTAAAAATGGAATTTCTGTGTGAAGGTGTTGTATTGGTTAAAGATGGTGTCTTGTTTATTTTTGATATCTTACTTAATGTGTGATATGAATTCTGAAACTCTTGAGCATGAATGGGAAGCCTCAGTACTAGGTGGGAGGACTACAACTAGTGCTCTAGTGACACAGAATTGGAATTGGCCCGATATCACATAGATTGATTGATGGCTTCAACAATAACTACAATTTTGGATATTGAATAGAGATAACTATGTTATTGGAGTTTTCTGTACTATTATCGCATGCATGATAATGCATGTTTTTCTGGTTCCCAAACCACTTATCCCAAAGATGTGATGTTATAGGGCACCACTTCTCGCAAGAATATTTCAGACCACTCCCATGATTTCGGCTCCTCCTTCTCATTTCTCTCAATTTCAGCACACGATGTAACATTGGGGTTACCATAAAAACATGGGTTTGTATTTTCATTTTATTTATTTTCATTATAGTCATTAGCCTCAAAACTGTTTCATTATAATTGTTTAAATATTTAAATAATTACATCTATTATACCTACAACTGTTTTTTACATTTAATTTTTATACATGGAATCTTTCCTTAGTGTAATCATATTATTGATTATCTCACACCCTACATACACCCATTGGTGTAAGTAGATTTGGTTATGTCTTTTAAAAGTAAAGGTATAGATTTTGGGAATAGTGTTTCATGTTTTTGGAAGTCTTATAGATGCAACATTATGGAGATGGATTGAGGGTGGTGTGCCCCTTCCAGTTTTTTTACCTGGTTTTTGGTCACCCAGTCTAGTGATTGTATCTTACTGTGTTATTAGTTTACAAATTTAACTCCCATTCTAGTTTGGATAATGTATTTTATGGTTGCGACTTATAGTTTCTGATGAGTTATTTTTTTTTAATTTAAATTTAATTATTTATTTTAGAAAATCATACCTAAGAAATTTTTCTAACACTCGGTCACTTGTGAAAGCCCATGGGGATTAGGAATGCCCTTCGAGAAATTCCATGGACCGGGCTAGGTGTGGGTTGGATGGCGACCCAATTTAGTTCATGACATGGTGGGATGTCTATGTGTATCCTAAAAATACATTTATAAAATGTATTTTCCTAGGATTTATTCTCTTGATTAAAGGCTCTAGGGAAGATTATAATGAATACTATACATATAATGAGTAATTAGTGTTTGAAAATATAAAATAGAAATAAGGTACACTATTTTGAATTTATGGATTGGTCGTACTCTTGCATTTAAAAGGATTTTGAATACATTGAAACTTCACTATTAATTTCAATCATTTAGTCTATTCGTCCGCACTATTTTGATGACCATTGATTAGAAAAATAGGATATTCCATGGGATTAAAGAGATTAACCTCCCTAATTAAAAGAAGAATCAATGTTAGAAATATCATAGAGGGGAGGTAGCATTGAATCCATCAATTAGAAATAATGTAAAGAAGGAGATGCTCACACCTCCACATAAATCCCAATTGAAAATAGTTCATCATCACATGACTTCTGTTAATGTGATCTTCAATGTAAAATAGGGTCACTGGAACTATTTGTTATTGAAGTGTTGATAGAACAATAATCTCCATCCATTGGATCATCAAGTATTCATTCATATAAAAATAAAATAAAATCTTCTTTCTTTAAAATATTTAACACTTGAAAAACAATTATATTACATTCTTATATTCTTTTATGTGTTTTTATATTTAATATATTGTATTTTCAAATCATAATTCAGATATATCATTTTTCATGATAATAATATTTCTAACTTATTTTCCCATAACGTTAGGAATATCATTAGATAAATCATTACAATTCCCATCACATTGGTTGTTGGAAGGATTTTTTTATTTCCAATTATTATGAAATAAATATTTAAGTAACAAGTGGAGAATGATATGACATAAAAACATAAAAAAATACACCTATAAGGAATAACTTTTGATATTATGTATATCATGACTTATGTGTATCTAGTTTTCATTCTAGATTATTCATATTTATGTTTCATATTCTGTTATATAACATAAAAATTTATTCATAACCTTGTGAATGGTTCGTAATGTATATTTAAATTTACCAAGAACATCCCTTGGGAGTTCAAAAGTATGTTTACCACAAGGTATTTTGTTATAAACCAATTGATTATTGATTCTATATCAATTATCTTTTTTCATGGTTTTTCCCCCTACGGACAACTATGTCAGAGCCATATTCACTTGTAATATCCTTGTATAGATGAAATTTCATGAAAACCACTTTCTTTATACTTCAAAAAAATTCTGGGATTTGTTTTTTCTGACATACCGTAATTATTATATGCATCTCTATGATATCCACTAAATTTTTATTGTCAATATAACTCAAAAGAATTATATCCTTATTTGATACTAACTATAGAAACCCAATCCATTTAGATGTATTATTATATTATTTTTAACATAATAATACATTAATTACATACTAATTATCATGATGAATATGGTCTTTGTATGAATATGTTCATAATAAAACAATGTGAGACTAAAATAAATTCTCCATAATAAACTATCTATAATTAGGTCCAAAATAATTTCAATATCCATAAACATCATTAGATAACCTATGAAATATAAACATGAATGAGGTGAACTAAAAATAACAGTAAGGAAACAAACATGATAATGAAACATAACATACGAGTTAAAGGTGAAACATTATATCATCTGATTATTGGGTCAAGTGTAATCTCTTAGGAGAATAACTTAATGAACATAGTATCATAAGACAATGACATCATATGAAATTTGTCAGAAACATGTAATATGTAGTAAAATATTGTTTATTTTAACTACATAAGCAATATCACATGTTCGAAAATGTTTGATAATAGAATAGGTTTACTCCATATACCCATACATGGTCAATAATGAGACTAAAAACATTACCCAATGCAATGGAGTTCTAATTGGACAATCCCCTCATATAAGCTATGTCGAGATCACTATTTGATACATGTGTGCACCAATCAAAAAATGTTCAAGAGTTTTATTTTACATAATAGGTAACTAAATATGAATGTATAACATAATAATTATTAATGGAAAGTATGTGACTTGAATAATCTAATCTTAGGACATAATCAATATAAATATCATAATGATGGAATTATGGTAATGAATAATAAATAATGTTACAATCAAGAACATAATAGAGCTCATATTACCATGTGTAATGTTTCCATTTCCAAACAATCATGATAATAATAAGGAAAATGTTATTTTATACTTATCTATTGACAATAATATCTGAAATATCTTATTACTTCCTTAAATACACATACAAATACAATACATTTTTTCAAAAAAAAAATACAAATTGTTTCTCTCCATGAGGATGTATTCTGTCACACATACAAACGATGTTATAATTTAATAATGGATTATAAGGTAATAATGACTTTATAATGTTACATTTATAAAACTAATTAATTTCATGGATACAATTTATCAAAAAAATTACATTAGAATTAATATTTGTGATGGTAGATGATGAAAAATAAATTACATCACCTCATGATGGTGTATTCTTCTCTAATACCAATGAATTCTTTCACATTCCATTTGATATTACATTATATAGATGAATATTATTCCTTATAAATAATGAAATATCTGTTTATTGGATTTTATTATGTTATTATATTGAAATTTTAATGAAATAATTAATTACAGGAAAAGATGAAGAAAAAATTAGGTGCTCATGGACTATGATTACATTTGTTTAAAATAACCACATTTTGATATCTTATTATGGAAACTTAGGATGGTATTTTTGAAAAAAATAACATATATAATGATTATATAGGTGTTGGAGAGAGATTCATGAATGTTTAGCTCATGGTAAAATTATTGACATGCGTGTCTCTGTGAGGGGAGGGGTTCCCTTTTATAAATGATGTGTAGTGGCCTTTTTTGTGAATACCTAAAATTATTTAACAATACGATTTATCTACCAAGAAAATTGAAACAAAAATTTAAAAATAAAGGAATTGATGGAATATAAGTTTTATAATAACCTATAATACGACAAATAAATATGTTTTAATCTTGTTATATTGTTTAACTATAATTTTAATCATTTTACCATTTAAATTTATTTACCATGGTAATTATTAATATTACAATTTTAAAGGTTCATTATGACCAAAATTATATTTAACATATAATATAATATAAATTATTATAATTACTAATATGGAATTCATTTTCCTAAAATAAAATTCACATATGTGGCATAGTTTAATTTAACGATAAACATGCATGCCTGATGAAAATATTTTTCTTGGAATAAAAAATTTTAATGGAAAAAAGTTCTTATAATAATAGTATTTATAGAAAAAATATTTATATTAATTTTTATAATAAAATATGAACATATAATAAAAATATTTAACATATAAAATTCCCCATTAAGGGATATATTAATTAATTAAATTACGAATCATTCAAAACTATAAAATACTTTTTAGAAAAAAAAAATGAATTTCTAAGCCTATGAACAATATTTCCCTAACATCTAGTATATATATGATTTTGATGTAATAAATTTGATTAAAAATATCTATATAATTCTAATTATTATTAATAATATAATAAAAATTTAAAATGTACTACCAAATTATTTAATTTATTAAATGAAATCGCATTTCTAGAGAAATCATTAGTTATCAGAATTAATTGAAAAATTATTATTTTCCAAAATCATACAAAATTTTCTCTTTATGTTAATATTAATATGCAGATTTTAAAAAATATTATAATTTTATTAAAAAATACATTAAAAATATTTAATTATTAATTACAATATATTCATAAAAAAATAATGAAAATCATTTTTAAAATTAAATATTTCCTTTATGAAATTCAGTTAATATTTAGTATGATTTTATAAAAAAAATTAACTAATTAAATTAATTATATATTTTATAAGGCATTTATACTATTTATACCATCTTATCTAATATCCTTGTCATAATGATAATTTATAAATAAAAATATTTTCATAATATAACATGGTTCTGTTAATATCATTGTTTAGTGTTGCATATACGATCAGAAATAGGATTCATTTAAAATCATGGGGTGAAAAAAAATCATTTCTCTCTAGATTACTAAAAAATAGAGTATTAGATAGAAAAAATATATTTTTTATTGATTTGGGAATTTTAATTATTTAAAATTATAATCATTCAAAATTGTTATAGTGACAAGATATAAGTATAAGTTAGATTGTTCAAAATAAATGCATGCATAAACCAAAATAACAAATCAATTCCTATGAGATGTATTTTAAAAAAAAAATTTGAAATCCTTAATGTTATTTAGGATCCCCTTCTTAAAAAATATGTATGATCCTTATTTAGGATAGTTTTATGAATAAGTATAAGATGACATTTCCAGGGTATATTCAACCGAAACAACATGATACAATTTTTAAAATAAATGACTACATAGTATAGTTTTTTACATTGATGTAAACATTAATGATAACTAGTACACCTTTAATAATGTTTTTGAAGATTATACGATGTTGATATTAATGATAGAATGATGAATTATAGAGAATATAATGATATGGGATAACATTGTTCACATAATACTGTACAAGTTGATATAAATATATCCAATCCCAAAGATCATTGTTTGTGTAAAATGCTTGGCTACATAGATGGAAGAGATCCTATATCAGGGGGAGTTTCACCATTATTAAGGTTATTACTGTATTTCTACTGCACTTCTCCTGCATCCATGTTTAGTGTTATTGGGTAGTGGTGTTATTGGTCTCCTATAACATGTGTACATAAGCATCATACTCATAGTTCCTATGTTATTTGATACAAGAATGGTGGTGGTGTTAATAGTGACTCAAATGGATTGGTGGTTTCTTCCATTAGTTCCTTCTTCATACCAAGAATCTCTCTCAAGGTGGGGGATAGGGACATGCATATCCAACTAACTTTATGCAGGTCTAAAAATATTGACCAATACCCGATGGAATCAGATTCCAAGATCATATCAAACTCTTTTATAGGCTAATTTTTCACTCCATGTCCCATATTGTTCCTTATTCAGGATTACATTTCACTTCCATCTAGTGATGTAGTGATCTTGCAGATATAGTAGGATGGAATTTTTTTGGATGAATTCTTTGCCTCACTGGCTACCCAGGAATTACCCCTCATAGAATTTTTCTATCTTTGATCCATTCCTACTATTGGGATTTCTCATGTGATATGTGATGATATTGGCCTCCATTTCAATTTACCCACATGACATTGTACCCTTCCATCATCAAATTAATAAAATGTATTTTTTGAGTTTTATATATATCCAATGATGAGTATATTAATTCTGTGATTTTATCCAAAAATAATAGTAGAGGTCTGGAATCTGTATTTCATACCCGATTAATAATGGGTTTTTAAAATATTTTTTTAATTTTATTAAATGAGGAAGAAAATTTTGATTTCTAAATTAACTGATAATTAAGAATGGTTAAATGGGATTAATGATATGTTGGTCAAATTGGGATAAAAAACACAAGAATATTATTCCTTTAATATTATAAATCAGTGTTATTATAAAAATGGATTTTTTAAATAATCTAAACTAATTTTTATAAATTTCAAGAAATAAATCCATAATTTTTATAGGAAACTCATTGCTAGAATGGGATGAATTTGAAGAAATTTTTACATAAGTTTATAGACTATAATTTATCAAAAATCACTATTGTTATTGTTTCTAATTAATGATACAAATCCATCCACATGTATGTTATGTCTACATTGATAAATATATAAAACACAAAGGCATTCAGAGACACAATAAACTATTTGAAATCATAGTTATATTATTTTTATAAAATAAAATAATGTACTAACATATAATCAAGGATGAAATCTCATTTTTAAGATAAATCCATTTTGACAAAAAGAGTTATATACATGTAAAAATCATGAACATAAAAACAAAAAATTAAAATAATATATGGTATTTAAAATTCAAGTAATTTGTTGATAAATTGTAGAAAATGTTAATATCTACTATTATGTATCACATTACTGGAAAGTAGAAAACATTTGTTATTTCAGAAATAATATAAATTTTTCTTTCAAAAATATTATTTCGAGAATATTATCATTTTTGAATAATTATTTTTCTATATAATTCTAAATTTAATAATTTTTTAAACATAGTAAATTTATATTAAAAATCATAATATGAAATAAGTGAATTATTAGAAACTAATTTAGTTATCTTTACCTAAAAATCATTCCCTCTTGTGACTCATTCTTTAACAATGAAGAGAATTTTGTATTATAAAAAACCCCATAAAACTAAATTAAGGATAAAAAACCTCCTCCTTCAATATTACTCACTGGAATACATTACTAGAATCCCTTTCAATTATTTCATCTCAAATAAGGTGTATCACAAATAAATGACAATTATCAGTTGAAAAAGATGAAAAGAGTTGGGTTTCCCTATAATGAAATTAAGGAAGAGAGGATATAAATATAAATATATATATATATATATATAAATTATTATGCATACAATTTAACATAAAAAAAATAAATGATTCCATTTCAAAATATCTATCTCAAATTTATTTTTTGAAAAAAAACATTGTGTTAGTATATGGATTCCCTTTGCAATGTCCATTATACTCATAACTATATTCAAAATATATTATTGATAAAACCTATCATGACCCGACCCTACCCGGGCTCGAGCCGAAACTACCCCAAGCCCGCCTCCATAGGCCAGGGGCTGGCGTCCTGCGCCGAAGGCACAACAACTCAGGGATGCCATTGCCTAAGTACCTATACACACACACACACGCAGCACACTCAATGCAGAAGTACAGAGTAAAAGTTGAGACAAGCAGTGTAAAGTGCAGCTACTATAAATAACCACAAGAGTGCATCGACCAATAAACAGTACAAGTAAAGTGCTGAAAAGGAAAAAGGGGAAAAATACCCGCCCAGCCAGAAAAGGTGCCACAACCCGGCAACAGGTAAACAACAGAAATAGAGAATGGGTCTCCTGCCTGGAACCCGACTTCGACTACTGCACGCGGTCCATCTCACAAGATCCTATACTCCACTAAAGTCACGCTCCACCGGTCCATCATCTTCAAGGGAACGCCATGTGTGGGAAAATACCAAGCCAGGGTGAGTATAAGAATACACATCCAGATACCCTGAAGGCTCGAGGGAGCAACAAAGGAGGTACCGAAGGGTGAGTAGAAGAGCGAACAGGGAAAAGTAAAGGAGTACAACTGAATGTGCATTAAAGAGTAAAATATAGAGTATAGCTCAACCCAATAAGAGGAGGGAAGGTAGTATCGTCCAGACACAAGGAGCTGGAAACTGTGAGAAGATGAACTTCCAGTCGAGTCTTCGCTACCTATAGCAGGAGAGTAGAC
Source organism: Viscum album (assembly GCA_963277665.1). Lineage (NCBI taxonomy): Eukaryota > Viridiplantae > Streptophyta > Magnoliopsida > Santalales > Viscaceae > Viscum > Viscum album. The sequence continues at coordinate 164,834,309 of OY728129.1, read as the reverse complement.
TCGTCCAACCACGAGAAGCTAGACACGGAAATCACGTGGTATAGCTCGTGAAACTTCGCCTCTCCGCGAAGGAGAGTAACCGAACCCAAGAATTAGGTACTGGCACAAGGTACATACATATCCTTATGCTCAATCGAGAATCCAGAACAAGATCGTAAGGGGATCACCATCCCATAGCTCATCCCAAGAATGTGTATCCAACAGTCCCAGAAGAAAACACCATCGATTCCCAAGATCCCGCACGTCTGTCCCAAATCGCAATCCAAGGGGCGCAATCACCAAATCTCAACACTATCCACTTTGGGACGCCCTGACTTGCCCGCACTGTTTTAGGTCAAGTCACAAGGAAGCGTCTCAGTGGGGGAAAGTGCTCCTCGTACTTGAGAGTTCTGGGGGAACGTCAAACCACAACTTGTTACTGCCCCACAGTCGAGAGGTCTGCTCAAAGTCGACAGGCGACCCCCTGCCCAGCCCCGCTGAAGGGTCCCTGGAAGTCGATGGGTTCCCACTACAGGGAGACCCAGAAAGTCGACGGCTGCCACACTGCCCAGTCCCATAACAGGGTAATCCACTAGAGGGCGACCCGGATAATGTTTGAAACGGGACCACTGCCCAGCCCAGCTGGAGGTAACCCGACATCGGGGACCACCGCCCAGCCCGGCTGGATTTAAGCCTGGCATCGGGGACCACTGCCCAGCCCAGCTAGAGGTAAGCTCGGCATCAGGGACCACTTCCCAGCCCAGTTGGAGGTATGCCCAGAACTTCTCAGGCCATCCCTGCTGGATGGTACTACTCGGTGAACACTGCTATACTGGATATCCCTGTTGGATGGTAATCCACTGGAGAGCCCTTCTCGAAACAACCTCAGCCCTGCTGGAAAAAACCTCAACCCTTCTTGAAACAACCTCAGCCATGCTGGAAACATCTTCAGACCTGCTGGAAACAACCTCAGCCCTACTGGAAACAACATCTTGGGTAGAGGATCGGTGCCTGCGTAAATTGTTCGTCACACTGAACCACATGAACTCTACAAGGGAACACAAAGCAACGGGAGATGCTCCCCAAGCCTCTCAAGGCCATCACACTTCAATCCGCTAAGTCATTATCAAATTGGGCCAAGACATATCATCCCAGGAAGTGGGGAAAACACCCACACTGTACAAACACCTGTATTCGCAAATGGTGCCGCAGTCTGATAAAATTGAATGGTACTAGAACCCCTCACCGCTGAGAAAAAGAGGAACCACACCATCTCTGCCGGCCAAACCATCAAGAACAAGACTAGGGGGAGACCACTCAACCCTGCTGATCAGAAAAAAGTGCACCAGCCCAGGGGAAACACCACCCTGCTAGTCAAACAAATGAGCGCAGAGGGACCCTCTATGTCACGAGAGGTTAATGTACGTAAACCAGAACACGACACGTACAAGGGGCCCACATGACGTGTGGCCCCAAGTCAACCCCAACTAAGCACAAAAATGTTCTCTGGTACAAACCACATGTACCTCCTAGCGCTCTTGTATACTCCCAGAGTATACCTCGTTCCATCCTAAAGGCTATCGTGCATACGGCACCCAGCGTCAACGCGAAGGCGTGACGTAACAACTCCACCACAAAGGCCCAGGCGCGACCAATCACATCTTTTGAATCATTTATATCACTCTCCCAAGAGTGCGCAATCACATGCCAAGGGTTCGCTACTAACAAGGAAGGACGAACCACCACCGAAGCACCTTTCATGCTACACATTAATAAGGTCAAGCAAGAGGCTCCGCTCAGTAAAACAGATCGTACCGTTGTAATCTTCGCTGAAAGGCATGCGAGATAGACTACTTATTCACCCTACCACGAGATACGCGCTGAGCGTGGGTCGATCCACCGACTGGCCAACATGGCCGGCTGTTTTCCATGCCAAGACCCACCTGTGGCGGGTCTCGTTCTCCCCGCAGGGGTGATGCGCCGTGACCCCGCCTCGCCCACACCGGTAGGGCACCGCCCGGCCAGCCGGATGGATGTCCTCCTCCGCTACCATGACTGAAGCCCACTTCCGACCACCCTAGGCCCCATCGACCTCCGCTTGGCTTCCACTCACCCACCCGCAGAACTCCGAAGACCGCGCTGCCGTCCGAATCCCCCAACCCGGCCGGAAAAACTCAAAAACCCACAAATTTCTGTGGTTGATTGCGAGCTCCTCCATACTCAGAATTAAATTCCGAAAATTATGATGGAATGAAAATAAAATCTAATACGCATTCATGGGGTTTCCTCTATAATTTGACTGAGGTTTGATACAATAATTTGGGCTCAAAATATGTGAGGGAAAAAAATGAAAACGACGAATCCTACCTCGATGGGCTTCGTTCAAAGCTTTGCCGTGATCCGTCGGAGTCACGCCTCGCCGGAGTTGTCTCGTCGGAGGTGCCTCTCCAGAGGAGAAGAGGGAAGAGGGAGAGGTATTTCCAGGGGGTGGAAATGATAGAGAGGGGAGGGTTTATTTTAAAAAGAAAAAATTAAATTAATTAAATTTTAATTAATTTAACCCTTACGTTTAACTCGCATCCGAAACACTCGAGGGGGTCGAGGTTATGCCTCCATCAGGGTAAACACCGCCTCCTGAGCACAACGGCGGTCTCGGAATTTGATTTCGAGCTTCTTTTTGAATGTTATTAAGCTGAATGCCCAATGTCTCTAAATTAAAAAAATGCCCCTAGGTCCATTTTTCACAGACGGCCCGCGCCCGTAAAACATAGACCCCTCCTAGGGTAAACAGAACATTACGGACTCAACGGTGCCCTAGGTTTTCCTATCCGAGCCACCGTTTAATGGATACATGTGTTCCAACATTAAAAGAATTAATAAATTAATTAATTTATCCATTTAACGTTCCAAAAGTGAGCGAGGGGTTCAAAAATCCTGCGCCGGCATTTTTTATGTCGTTCCTAGGGTAAAAACCCCATTCTGAACCCATCTATAGACTCATATCTCTGATCTAAAGCACCATATAGTAGTTATCCAATTTATTTGGCGTTTCTAGTGTGAACACACTAAAAATTTAATTTCGGCCACATAAGGGCTCAGAATCACATGCCGTCTGAAGGTGCTACTCTGGAATAACATAAATGATATTCCAAAGCCTTTCACTGCAAAAACTGGATTCTTACATCATTCACTCATTCATGATTTTCGTCCCCGAAATGAAAAACCAGGGAACAACTCAGGGTACTAATCCTAGACCTAGCTCTCCTGCACCGAGAAGAACTCTTGCACAGATCTGCTCCACTGCACACAGACCAAGGATTGATCTGTTCACGCGAGGTTAGCCCTTTCCGCTGTGTAAACCCACTCCAAACATTGGGGTTAGGTCATGGTAGTAGGGAACCTGGCCGTGCCCTTGCACGGTCTCAAACATCTCGAAGGCTCAAGGGGGTAGCTCACCTCCCCAACCGAACCACTACGTCGCACGTCGCGACTGGAATCACCACCCGCACCTGGAATAAGGCCTGATGATTCACTCCATTAGAATATCCATATGATGAAACACACAATGATATCTGGTCACACAAGATTCCACAGTCGATGTCTCACTACCAAGACTCTCTTACATGCTCAGAAGCGAAGTAGTCCACACCATCGACTAGGGAAAAAGGGCTCACGCCTTTTTACCTTACCAACACAGGGTTACACCGACGCCTCGTGTCACCCTGGTAACACCTCCATCCTGGAGGGGGGAGAAAATCATTTCACACGCAGAGTCTAATAATTATACAGCAAAAAGTAGAAGAGCTATAGAGATTACCTCTTATCACCTCATGATCTGCAGGATCGTAGACATCCAATGCTCGCGGCTTTCTGTGGTCCCAACTGTCAGCACCTATTGCCTGACGTTGACCACCTAGTGGTGATGGGAAGACCACGTAAAGTCATCCCCCACTACCATCTCCTCCCGATCCACTTCTAGAACCACCTCTCTGGTCGCTACTCTGATCACGGCACTGCCTCGGTCGTGGTGGTGCACCTGCTGCCTGCCCGAAGCTCTCAACAACTCGGGTCGGGCAGTCTCGTGCCAAGTGACCTTGCACATCACAAGCATAGCACCGTCTCTCTCTAGGCTGCATTGGTTCCCTCCGGCGTCACTGTCGTATACGACCATTCCCCTGAGTCTGGTTGTCAGAAAGACACATGCGTCGAGGTTCTTCATACCGACGCCCACTAGTTGCGGCAGATGTCTCAGCTCCAAAGTGTTGCTACCACCACCGACTCAAGAACGTGACAGAATGCTCTCTGTCACCAGCGCCTGCTCTAACACCCCGACATATGTAGAAATGCCCCAGGGTACTATGACAGTGTGAATCTCTCAGTGGAGACCCTGCTCAAACTTTCGTGTTCAGATTATATCATCATGGACCAAGTCTAGGTAAAGTGTGCACGGTCTGCAAAACTAGCCGCCTACTCGGACACTATCATCCCTCGCTACTGAAACTGCAGGATCTCATAATTCCGAATAGTGTGGAAGCTGGAGGGAAAAAATACACATGGAATAAAAACTAAAATTCACCCAACGAAAGCGATAACTCGTCAAGAAACTGAGTCACCAGACTCCACCAACGCCTAGCTGATCAACGAAAAAGACTGGCTGCCAAATCCACTTTCTGATCTATCGGCATCTGCACAAGCCTGAAAAGGTGAACCACTTCCTCTAGCCAAAACATTGCTACATAAGGGTCTGGCTCCCCACTGATCATCAGCGGTCTCTGCCGCTGGATCACACAGAGCACCCTCAACTTGTGCTCAAGCTCAGCCCGCTCTGCTGATACTACCTACTGCTCAACAGGTGGGGGTGCTGCTACCGGCCCACCCTGATAAAGGGGATCGCATGATGGGTCCTGGACTGTGGCCTCATAGCTCACATGTTCATCGTCACGAACCAAAGCTGGTATCCTGGCTGGCTATCCTTGCGTAGACATCCTTAAAATTATTAAGGAGTTCCCTGATCCGATGAACATATATGTATATACCAATAACAATGATGGGGAGCTAACTCAAGAAGTATAGTCAAAGACTCAATCCTATGTGATGCACAAACCAATTTTCCCTATAACAAGTGTCTCAGCTTGCCAAGTCATCAAGCGGGTTATCATGGTCTTGTTGAATGGATACGTCGGCCGCCGCACCATAACTGGACTCGCTGGCCTGAGAGCCGCTCTCGAGAAATGTTAACATCGTTGCCTAAAATCCCAACCAATTCCTTTTATTTTAGGGACGTCCAAACAGCGTCTCAAGGAAGAAACAACCTCTGATACCACTTTGTCACGACCCGACCCTACCCGAGCTCGATCCACAACTACCCCAAGCATGCCTCCATAGCCCAGGGTCTAGCAACCAGCACCGAAGGCACAACAACTCAGGGCGGCCTTTTCCAAAGTACCTATACAAACACACACATCACACTCAATAAAAAAGTGCAGAGTAAAATTAGAGGCAAGCAGAGTAAAGTGCAGCTGCTATAAATAACCACAAGAGTGTATCGACCTCTAAACAGTACAAGTAAAGTGCTGAAAAGGAAAAAGGGGAAAAACACGTTCCCAACCAGAAAAGGTGCCACAACCCGGAAACAGGTAAACAAAAGAAACAACTAACGGGTCTCTCACCTGGAACCCGGCTATGACCATCTCACGCGGTCCAAGCTCCCAAGCTGTTATGCTCCACTGAAGTCACGCTCCACGTGTCTGTTGTCTGCAAGGGCACACCAAGTACGGTAAAAGCCCAAGCAGGGGTGAGTATAAGAATACTCAACAGGATACCCTGAAGGCTCGAGAGAGCAACAAGGGAGGTAACGAATGGTGAGCAGTAGAGAGGACATGGAAAAGTAAAGGAGTACAACCGAAAGTGCAGTAAAGAGTACAATAGAGATTCTAGCTCAACCCAACAAGAGGAGGGAAGGTAGTATCGTCCAGACACAAGGATCTGGAAATGGTGAGAAGATGAACTTCCTGTTGAGTCTTCGCTACCAATAGTAGGAGATTAGACTCGTCCAACCACGAGAATCTAGACACGGAAAGCACGTGACATGCCTCGTGCAACTTCACCTCTCCGGGAAAGAGAGTATCCTAACCCAAGAAGTGGGTACTGGAACAAGGTATATATATATTCTTATGCTCAATAAAGAATCCCAAACAAGATCGTAAGAAGATCTCCATCCCGTAGCTCAGCCCAAGAATGTGTAGCCAACTGTCCCAGAAGAAAACACCATCGATGCCCAGCATCCCGCACGTCTGCCCCGAACCGCAAGCCAAGGGGCACAATCATCAATCCTTGACACTATCTGCTTTGGGAAGCACTGACTCACCAGCACTATTCGAGGTCGCGTCACAAGGAAGTGTCTCAGTGGGGGAAAGCACTCCTCTTACTTGATAGTTCTAGGGGAACATCAAACCACAACTCGTCACCGCCACGCAGTCGAGAGGTCTTCTGAAAGTTGACAGGCTACCCCCTGCCCAGCCCTGATGGAGGTCCTTGGATGTCGACGGGTTCCCACTACTTGGAGACCCAGAAAGTCGACAGGTGCCACATTGCCCAGTCCCGTAATAGGGTAATCCACTGGAGGGAGACCCTGCTAAATTCGGCGACAAGGCCACTCCCTAGTCCATCTGGAGGTAACCCGGCATCGGGGACCACTGCCCAGCCCAGCTGGAGGTAAACCTGGCATCAGAGACCACTTCCCAGCCCAGCTGGAGGTATGCCCGGCATCGAGGACCATTGCCCAGCCCAGCTGGAGGTATGCTTGGAATTGCTTAGGCCATCCCTACTGGATGGTACATCTCGGTGAACACCGCTGTACTGGTCATCCCTGCTAGATGGTAACCCACTAGCGAGCCCCGCTCAAAACAACCTCAGACCTACTGGAAACAACCTCAGACCTGCTCGAAACAACCTCAGTCCTGCTGGAAACCACCTCAGCCCTGCTGGAAACAACCTCAGCCCTGCTGGAAACAACCTCAGCCCTGTTGGAAACAACCTCCTGGGTAGAGGATCGTTGCCCGCGTAAAGTGTTGGTCACACTGAATCCCAAGGAACTCTACCAGGGAAGACAAAGCAATGGGAGAAACTCCCCAGGCCTCACAATAACATCACGCTCCAATCCATTGAATCACTGTCGAAGTGGACCGAGACATCTCATCTCAGGAAGTGGAGAAAACACCCACACTATACGAACACCGGTAGTCTCAAACGGTGCCACAGTCCGGTAAAAGATAACGGTACTGGAACCCCTCAACACTGAGCAACAGAGGAACCAAACCATCTCTCCTAGTCAAACAAACGATCGTAGAGGGACCCTCTACGTCGTGATAGGTCAATGTACGTAAAGCAGAACACGACACGCACATGGGGCCCACATGATGTGTGGCCCCAAGTAAACCCAAACCAAGTGCACAAACGTTCATAGGTACAAAACACATGTATCTCTAAGCGCTCCCGAATACTCCCAGAGTATACCTCGTTCCAGCCCTAAGGCTATCGTGCACACGGCACCTAGCGTCAACTTGAAGGCGTGACATAACAAATCCATCTAAAAGGCCTAGTCACGGCCAACCACATCTTTTGAATCATTTATATCACTCTCCCAATAGTGCGTGATCACACGCTAAGGGTCCACTACAAACAAGGTATGACAAACCACCACTAGAGCACCTTTCATGCTCCACATTTAATAAGATCATGCAAGAGGCTCCGCTCTATCAAATGGATTGTATTGTTGTAATTCTCGTGGGAAAACACGCGAGATAGACTACTTACTCTCCTCAAACGGATATCCGATGGGAATGTCTCCAACACCGACTCATGCCTGAACGGCGTCCCGTGATCCCGAGCCTCTTCCCTGAAAACTGTTGGGCACATCGCACCATTATGATCCCCTCGTGAAAACACGTCAAAAGCATTACTCACTTAAGCACAACAGATATCCAGAGAAAAAGATAAGTTCCGGCTCCCCACGCACGAGCAGTACCACGTGGGACCCGCACCCCGGTCATGAAGCACTGCCAACGGATTGCACCATTGCGATCCTCTCAAAAAAGCCCACGAGACAGACTAATCACTCGTCCAAAACAGACACCTGGTGATAAAGATGGAAAGTCACCGTCAATGCCCAAATGGCCATTGCAAGGCCTGTTCCATCATGCGGAATTACAGTAGGCAGACTGCGCCAACGCAATGCCCTCAGAAAAACACCCAACATCGACTGCTCGCACGCCCCGAATGGACGTCCGATGATAAAGTTACAAAACGATGCACACAGCTCAAAAGACGGGCCATGGGACCTGCACCTCAACTCTGGATTCAACACCAAAAAGAACCCTAGGAAGCTCTGCATCAGTGCCACGGTCCCAACGCCACTAACGGTGCTCAAAACAGACGTCAGACGCGTCCGCGCCGTCCAAAACAAGAACCCCCCTGGGATGACATCAACCCCCTCGACGTACGTGTCGTGCCACCGAGGCCCCTATCACAAGAATTATAAATTCCTGAAACCATCTCAAAAACTTTGTCTTGTCACGAGCTCCGTTCTTCCATAGACAGCGCTCAAAACGGACGCCCGTAGCCCGAAATACGGGCGTCCAAACATTTTAAGGGGGGGTGGAACCCCCTTGGGCCGGACCTGCCCGGTCCGGCCGGTCCGCCCCGCTCGGGCCGGCCTGCTGGGACCGCAACCCAGCCACCTGGGGCCCGGCCCGACCTGACCCACAGACCGCTGCACAGTGGTCCTCCCTCCCAAGAGACACGCGCTGCGCGCGGTTCGCTCCAGCAACTGGCTGACATGGCCGGTCGTTTTCCATGCCGACACCCATCTGTGGCGGGTCTCGGTCTTCCAGCAGGGGTCGCGCGCCGCGACCCCGCCTCGCCCGCACCGGCGAGGCGCCGCCTGGCCAGCCGGATGGCCGGCCTCCTCCACTACCACGCCTGAATCACACGGCTGCCCGCCCTGCACCCCGCCGACCTCCGCTTGGCCTCCGCTCGCCCAGCCGCAAGAAGCCGAAGCCCGCACCGCCGTCCGAAGCCCCAAACCTGGCCGAAAAAACTCAAAAATCCGCAACATTTGGTGGACGATTGCGAGCTCCTCCGAACTCAGGATTAAATTCTAAAAAGTGTGATGGAAAGAGAAAAAACTCTACTACGCATTAATTGGATTTTCTTGATAATTCGATGGAGGTTTGAAACAAGAAATTGGGTTCAAAATAGGTGCTGGAAAAGAAAATGAAAATGATGAATCCTACATCGATGGGCTTCGCCCAAAGCTTCGCCGCGATCCGTTGGAACCACACCTCTCAGGAGCTTTCTCGCCAAAGGTGCCTTGTCAGAGGAGGAGAGGCAACATGGAGAGGTCTCTCCAGAGGGTGTAAATGAGGGAGAGGGTAGGGTTTGGTTTAAAAAGAAAAAATTAAATTAATTAAATTTTAATTAATTTAACCCTTAATTTTATCCTTCATCTGAAACTCTCGACGGGGTCGAGGTTAAGCCTCCCTCAAGGTAAACACCACTTCCTGAGCACAATGGAGATCTCAAAATTTGATTCCGAGCTTCCGTTTGAAAGTTATAAAGCTGAACGCCCAAAGCCGCCAAATTACAAAAATGCCCCTGGGTCCATTTTTCACAAACGACCAGCACCCGTAAAACATACACCCCTACCAGGGTAAACGACACATTCCAGACTCAATGGTGCCCTCAGTTATCCAATCCGAGAGACTTTTTAATAGATACATGCAGTTCAACATTAAATGAATAAATTAATTAATTAATTTATCTGTTCAACGTTCCAAAAGTGAGTGAGGGGTCTAAACATCTAGCGCTGACACATTTTATGTTGTTCCTAGGGTGAACACCCCATTCTGGACCCATCCATACTCTCGGATCTCTAATATGATTCACCATTTAGTAGTTATACCATTTATTTGGCGTTTCCAGTGTGAACGCACTGAAAATTTAATTCCAGCCACACCGGGGCTCGGAATTGCACACCGTACGATGGTGCTGCTCTAGAATAACATCAAGAATATTCCAAAGTCTTTCCCAACAAAAACTGGGTTCTTAAAAAACCTATCAATTTTTTCACTATAAAAAAATCATTAAATAAGTAAATAGACCGAATGAGAATTTATACACATCAAGTAGATATTGATAGAAGAAAAAATTTATACTAAACACGAAATATAATTTTCCAAGGACTATGAAATTATTAATTCTTAACTGGAAAGATGATAAAATCATAGGTTTAGTTTTATCTAAAATTTAAAAAATGTGTTATATTCTTTTATTTTAGGTTACTCAATACTTCTTAATGGAGATTTATTAAAAGGTTGCACACACTGGACTCATTTCCAAATGATACATATTTTATTTTCTGATTTAATTCCAATATTTAAAATATCCATAGTGACCATTATAGGAATAGAAAATGATATTGGTTGTCTCGACCTGTCCCTTGGGGATCATGCAGTGAATACCCCAAGACCGCCATCCATAGTCTAGGGGTTCGTGACTAGCACTGAAAGGAGTATTCCCTAAAAAAAGGGATGACATTTCATTTCTAACCAGTTAACTCACACAACTATGCACAAATCATGATAAAAGCTCTAGGTAAATCTATATAGTAAACAGGGTGTGTACGGAAAGTGAAAGGGGCCAAAATAAAAGACCAACTGTAAAGTACAAGTAAGCAGAAAAGTACATGAAAAATAGAAAACAACTCTTGTGAACACCCACCAAAGATCCTACCAAAAGGGTAGGTGTAGCCCTCGAACGGTCATCTCTGCGGTATGCCTCATCTAAATTTCACCTCTGAGCTACCTCCACTCATGGTACCCCCAATCTCCGTCAGTTCAATATGTCGTCTGTACAAAACCCAACAACGTACAAGCATAGCTTGTGTAGCGATCACTATAAGGATACTCACTAGGGACCATGAGACAATGTAGGTATTCTAGAGTTCCACAATTAAAAAACCAAAATGAATGATCCCAACTATACTTAGGTATATCCCCTTACATATACATTTGTTATCAAGCTATACTCATCTCATACATGTGGGAATAATACCATGAATGTAACCCCATGAAGGTGAAGTATCACATAGAATAACCTCAACCATAAGCACAATTTTAAGACATCTCACACCTAGATTTATTCTAGTTATAGTAACAAGTAACATTCCAAACACCTCAGATGCTGGAGAACTCCTCCTCTATTGAGTACAGGGGGCATGTCCCGTCACACAGAGGTTCTCCCCCTCATGGCCAGCTGAGGTACTCCGGCTGTCAAGTACCATGGGTCTTCCATGTCAAACAAAGTCACTCCTCACTGAGGGTCTTCCGAGTCACACTAAAACACTCCCCAATAGGTTAGTGGAGTCACTCCATGTTGAAATGGTCTACATTCATCAATTATCATCCTATCATAGGTTTTCGTACATAGCGCTCTAGGGAGATTTGCTCCCCAAGATATCAGTAATACCTCAATTGTGCAGATGTATGATGAAAAAGAATACCATAGGTCCATCACGAAAAAATGTACCCCAAGAAATATACAGTGCGTCAATCAGACACCCGTGCTGTAAGTTATAAGTGCTTTAATTCCGACAGACTTTTTGGATTCGGGGTCCAATCCAACCCGGCCATACTCCAACCTTACCCAAAACTCACGTGAAGTATATCAAAAGGATCGTCTCAATACAAGTATTCTAACTCCATAAACGGTTCGTCAAATAGATACTCAGTTCTCATGTAATGGAAAAAAAGTTAATATTTGGACCTGATGGGACCGAGTCTAGTCCGACCCTATCGGACTGAACTCGTCTGAGTCTTTTATGGATGTATCGGGACTCAGCGGGCTCGTCCCATTGCTCCATGGTCTAGGTTAGGCCACGAACGGTGTGACCTGTTAGCGCAGCTAGCTGGGCGGCTCACTAAGGAGCTTGCGGTGCCACCCGTATTGTGGCCACACGGTGGGACCTGTCTAGCAAGCGAGACTACTCACCGGTCCTGCACGGTGCACCTTGGATAGCCGGAATGGCCAAATGTTCTTCCATCCAGTGGCCTGATTGTGCCACTATACACATGCAGCCAGCCGGGTGGAGGCCGACATCCGCCTCCGCCACGGCCATGCGACCACGTCCACCTGCTCCACTGGCCACGTAGACATGATCCACCGCCCCGCCACATGCATGGAAGGTTTCGGGCCTCCATCTTTCCCCTCCGTGGATGACGATCTATAGCCTCCTTACAAACCGGTGGCGTGGACGAATGCTGCCCTTCCTTCCTCGTACCAAGACAGGTTCTGGCTATTGTATTTGTCACGAACCCCTCCCCACAAAGTGTACCCCTCCTGGGCCGAAAATATGAAAAGGGAGATAATGACCCCCAAGTCCCGACTCCTGTAGGCCCCAGTTTGGCAACTAGTACCGAGGGTATAGTAACACACAAATTGGAGGCATTAACCTCTTAGAGAACTAATGCAGAAGAGAGAGAGATAAGATAGACACCAACTAGATCCAACTGAAATATAAAAGAAACCCATGTACATATATGAAATTCCATGAAAAGGTACTACAACTGAAAGGAGAAATCTACAAGTACCCCAATGAAAATAAAACAGCAGCAACCACAAGCCCGAACAGCACCTACAACCACAAGATAGTAGTAACCAGCCTGATCTCCCCCCTGCACCAAGTGAACTAAAAACAGTTTATATATACGTAGGGTGAGTATAATAGTATACTCAGTGTGTTCTTCCCCGAAGCCTCTCATTCGAATGTAAAGAAATCAAGCTAAATCCCAGTGAACAACAAGTGAAACTAACTCGTCACCAAAACAGGTATACTATGTTTCCAACCTCACAATGGCTACTATAACCAAGTAACGTGTACAAGAATATATCATATATTAAAGAATATCAAGGGTACCCCACTACAACTTCCCCACTGGTTTACCACTTTTCCCCAATGACATACGTCATGTGCATCTCTCTCCAAAGGCTTGCCCGTATACACCTGGGCTATGCTCTACAATTTGCACCACGTGCACCACAAAGGCTTTCCTGCAGACACCTAGGCTAAGCACCACACCATTCTCACAACCAAAAGTAAACAGGTAGTTTCTGGGAGACAACATCGCTAGCATAATGTGTATCATACATCGAGTATTATACCTCATGCAATCACAACCCATACGCCGAGTAGGGATCCTCAAGCTATCACAGCCTATACATGTTACACCTATAGTAGCCATATGTTACTATATCCAGAATATATGTGTGTGAAATAACCACAAAACATTACAACCCTTTACACACATATATGGGGAAAACAAACTACTATGTCGAAGGCACTAGTATCTACCAAGAGAAGTGAGAGGGGATAATGTGGGTAGTCATCCATTCAACCTCCCATCAGAATGTTGGTGAAAGCACCCCCCAGGGCTCAGAATCCCCGGGGTGCCAATTTCCCTTACCGAAATGTTGGAGTAGCATATAGAAACACAAAAGTTATAGAATATATGTAACTAACAACCACACTATGGGTATAACCTTGTCTTAGACACAACTGCATCTAACATCTCTCGGACTTCAGGCTTCCACTTCTAAGACTAGGTATCCTATAAGCACACACCCATTTAAGGGATTTATTAGATTACTTCTTTCCCATTTTTTCAATTACACTGTATGTTAATTGATTCTTCAAACATTAATAAACCATGACCCCAACCTCATTAAACAGAATTGGAATCATATTCAAAATCAACTGCTCCTTTGAATATTCCACATCACCTTTAAGTTCTAGCATCTCCATCCCTGTGTATTATCACCATTTAATCAATCCCCCATTATGGAAATTACTTTCCCATATTCCCAAGAATTCTAGAAAAGAAACATATGCTACTAAACACAAAGGGGGCTCAACACGGTGAGTATATATACAACTCGTCGATTCTTTTCCACCTATAGTAAGAGCGTAGTCCCATTCTCACTCGATAGGATAAACACGGAAAACCCAAGGCATACCCTGCATGTCTTCGCCTCCTTCGGAATAATGGTAAGTAGGACCAGATGCCATTAGCAGTGGGAAACAATAATGTAGATAAACAACCAAACAAAACCACCAACATCCAGCCATCACATCCATCCCATACCATCATCCTTGGTGTCCTCCCTAACACCCACATGCATAAACCGATTCATCTTGCCACTCTAGGCGTCATCCGCTACCACAACCACAAGGCCTTCTTACCTCCACATATCACAACCACCATCCATGATCACATCACAGCACACACGGTAGGAAAACAAACATCACCTCAAATGGGATCTTGGCCCTTTTAGAAGGCATCCAACCTTCATACAAAATGAGAACTCAATGCTCCAATTCAAAAGGCACTCAGCCTTACGAACAAGAGGGTTTCAAAGAACCGTGCCAGGAGTTATCTTTTATCAACCACCCAGTTATTTAATCCCTTTTGAATTAACAGATTCGATTTGTTGGTTCCAATTCTGGGAAATCTAATCAGTAAGCTATCAAAAAAGAGTTAACATGCTAACTATGCCAATTTGATTAACATAAAATTAGAACAACTACAACAACGACAACAACCGGATTCCTTTATATGCCCCTTTATCTTTATCCAATTAGATTTCAATTATTTCCGGTTTTACATTCATTATAATTCCAAATCAAGAACAAATAGCTAAGCAAAGAAAGAATAGATATCACACTATCTAGAAAAACATGAGGCAGTAACATACGAGCGATAAAAATGTCATTATCCAGTTCAAATATTTAATTAGGTAAATTTCATTGTGATCCAAAGGGATAAATCATGTTACTATATGATTGTACATAAACAATTAGTGAAGCCACGAATCCCCTACCTTTAAGAGTTCTTGACATTCTTTATCCACACAATAGGTCACAATCCACTTCTCGTAACAACTGCATCCACCCGAGGATTCCACGGTACGACAGTACCAAACAAACCCCAAGAAAAACCAATTAGAAGCCTGAAAATTAAATTCTATAATATGGAAAGGGTAACATGAGAAGATGAACCCTAAAATAATGACCATAAAACATACCTTATATCGAAGGTTGATCGATACAGCTTGGTTGCATCAAAACAGAGCAGAACCAATCCTAGGAGAAAATATTCATTGTGCAACTCCTATAGGAAGGATTGAAAGGTTGTAGAGTCTCATAGCCGATAATAAAGTGGTTGAAAAATGTATAATGATATCTTGTCCCTTTTTGAAAATTTAATTTGGAAGTGGCTTAAGATGAGTTTAATTCTCCATTAAAAGTGGATCACATTAACCCACACCGTTTGACCATGTAAAAGAATCCTGGCCATTGGAATAATTAATATAGTATTTATGGAATTTTAATAGTCCTTATGAGTCAATAAAATATGGTTTTAAATGTATTTTATGTCAAAGGAAATGTCAAAGGGGCAAAACCGTAGTAATCTGAAAACATTGTTCACCTACAGGAATGGTACACCAAACCGCTCTATGAAACCAATCTGTGAAACCAATCTTTGAAACCAATCTTTGAAACGGAATTGTGAAACTGATCTGTGAAACCGATTTGAGAAACTGATCTCTCAGCCCACTCTATCAGACCGATCTATGAGTCTGATCTGTGAGACCGATCTATGAGACTGATCTGTGAGACCGATCTGTGAGGCAGATCTGTGAGACTAATATGTGAGTCTGATCTGTGAGACCAATCTGTCAAACTGATCTGTGAGACTGATCTGTGAGACCGATCATTAAGATCGATTTGTGAGACCGATCTATGAGATGGATCTATGAGATCGTTCTGTGAGACCGATCAGTGAGACTGATCTATGAGACTGATCTCTGAGACCGATCTATTACTATTCATAAAACTGGAAACACTTTTCACATAAATGGAAAATTGGCAACGTGTTGGGGATAAGTCACCGTGACCTCCCGGAACACCTCCAACAACACATTTTAACAATGTAATGGACCAGAGAAGTCCGATACATTACATCAGATACCTCTCAAAACATTCTTGTCCTCGAGAGTTTAAAACCAAACTAATGAAAAGATAGTTCCGAACAACCACCTCGTAAGATACCTCTCAGGGGAAAACCACCCTGAGTTGTTCTAATGCTGGGAAAATACCACGACATACGAGAGCATGGAAAAAAAATCCATATCCAAAAAATTAAATCATAACATCAAATCAAAGGTACATAAAAGAAAGGATCAAATAAAACTCAGCACAACAACTTAAAATATCTCTGGGTACAAGACACGCATCTGTGACTCACATTCCCATGTACTCTCCTTCAGGAAAATGTGTCGCCACAAGAGATGAAATGAGGGGATAGAATTCCCATGAAACACCTTCTCATTTTGTTCTTGGATCTCCATAGGTTTCTCCTTAATGGTTCCATCATCATCAACATCGATCTCTCCCCAATTGATGATGTGATAGTCATCATGAGGATAACGACGAATCTGTGACACATGGAAAACATCATGTACCCAACACATCTAAGGGGGGAAGTGCTACTCAGTATGTCACATATCCATCATGAGATAACACCTCGAAATGCCCAACAAACCGGGGAGAAATCTTACTTACACGACCAATCCTTCTCTTCCCACGTGGGGACTCACCTTCAAGAACACATGATCCACAACATTAAACTCCAAGGGTCTCCTCTATTGATCACAATATGATTTCTGACGATCTTGTACTATCTTCATCCTCTCACGAATCACCTGAACCATCTCTATTGTATTCTTGACTAGTTCCAGTTTGAAAATTGCTCACTCTCCGACCCGAGTCCAGCACAACGGAGAATGGGAAGGCTGGCCATACAAGGCATCAAACAGCGCCATACCCATGGTGGATTGAAAACTATTATTGTAAGTGAACTCTTCCAAGGGTAAGAGCATCATCCATGAACCTCCAATGTAAATAACACAAGATCACAACATGTCTTCAAGAGTATGGATGGTTCGCTCTGTCTGACCATCCGTTTGAGGATGAAAAGAAGTGCTAAGGCATAGTTGAGAACCAGAAGCATGTTGGAGACCTCTCCACACCCTGGAGGAAAAATGTGGATCTCGATCAGAAATGATCATCCTAGGTACTCTATGAAGTCTCACCACCTCCTCAAGATACTGGCTCGACAAAACATCCCATAATCCCGACTACTTCATCACTATAATGTGGGCCCAATTTGGTAGACGATCCAATACCACCCATATAGCATCATGTCCTCCTAGAGCTCGAGGTAAACCTATAACGAATTCCATTGATATTTCCTCCCACTTCCACGGAGGAATCTATAATGGCTGGAGAATACCACAAGGAACAAAGTGTTCAACCTTCACCTTCTGGAAAACTAAACATCAAGAGACAAACTCCGCCAACGCACGCTTCAGCCCAGGCCACAAAAACTGACTCCTCACGGATCGGTACATCATTGTCACACCAGGATGTATTTATATGGGTGAACTATGGAACTCTATAAGAACTGTCTTTCACATCTCTAAGTTAACAAAAAGCCTTCCATGATACAACAGTTAGTGTTTTTCATCCTCCGACCAACCATCAGGGGCCTCACCAAAAGCAACTCTGTCTCTCCAAACTTCCACCTCTAGATCACCCAACTGGGATTCTTCCACCTTCTGCATCATGGATGACTGCACTGTCATCTGGAAAAGACAACCTCTACCTCTAACCTCTTTTCATATCAAGATGCAAAGCTGACAGTTCATCCATTACTCTCTAGGAATCACCTAATTCACGCAGATCATCACTATGTGACTTTCGGCTCAGCGCGTCATCGACAAAATTCCCTTTTCTAGGTGTATACAATATTTTGAGGTCTTATTCTTACAAGAACTCCATCCACCAACATTGTCGCAATATTTATGTAACACTGGGAGAAAACATACCTCAAACTCTTATGATCGGTGAAAAATACAAAGCGCTCACCAATGAGGTAATGTCTCCACAACGTCAAAACAAACACCACAGCTTCCAACTCAAGATCATGGGTGGCATAATTGCGTTAAAGAGGATGGAAATGTTGAGACCCATATGAAACAACTGACATCTTTTACATGAGAACACATCCTAGCCACTGATGTGAAGCATCGAAGAAAACATCAAACTAGAATCCCTCAGCTGGAAGACAAAGAACTGGAGAACATACTAGCTTATCCTTTAGATACTCGAAAGCAGCATGACACTGATCATTCCATATAAAACGATTTATCCTTCCTGGTCAAAGCTGTCAGAGGAGTCGCAACTCGGGAGAAATTTTCTACGAACCTCCTTTAGTAGCCTGTGAGACCAAGGAAACATCGCAACTCTAAAACTGTCTTGGGGGCTGCCCAAGACACAACTGATTCTATCTTTGATGGATCCATGGCTACTCCCTGTTGGGACACAACATTCCCAAGAAACGGATTTCTCAAGCCAAAAGAATCACACTTCAACAACTTCCCCAACAACTGATGTTGGCGAAGAACTCCCAAAATGGCTTGTAGATGCACTGAATTATTCTCTTCAGATGTGGAGTACACAAGGATGTCATCGATGAAAACCACCACAAACTTGTCCAGGAATTCACAGAACACAACATTCTATAATCCCATGAACACGTCTGGAGAATTCGTCACTCCGAATGGCATTACAAAGAACACATAATACCCATGACGACAACAGAAAGTAGTATTCAAGATATCCTCGTACTTCACACGCATTTGATGACATCCAGACCGCAGGTCGATCTTTGAGATCCAACTTGTACCATTCAGTTGATCAAACAAATCATTAATCCACGGAAGAGGATAGAATTTCTTTATTGTCACTTTGTTTAAACGAATATAATCGATACAGAAACGCAAACTGCCACCAGCCTTCTTCACGAACAAGACTAGTGCAACCCATGGTGACACACTTGGCCAAACGAAACCACACTGCAACAGACCATCAAGATGTATACGTAGCTCGCATAACTCAGAAGGGTCCATCCTACACAGAGACATAGAGATAAGAGATGCTCCAGGCTGTAGCTCGATATCTAACTCGATCTCTCGTCAAGGGGGTAATTCTACGACCTCTTCTGGAAAGACATCAGGGTACTCCTCCACAACCCTAGGAAACGCCAACTACTGAACCTCTGATGAACTCAGCATAAACTCAGCAATCAAGGATGATAAGGATGGAACTCATCTATGTCCAATCTAAGGATCTCGCTCACCAAAAAACACCACTTTCTCTCCATCTGCACCAAAGAAAATGACCTTCTTCCTGTAGCAATCCACAATAGCCTACACCGAATACAACCAATCCACGCTGAGGATGACATCATATGGTTGTATTCGTAAACAAAGGAAATATCCCCATGAACGGTGCATCCCCAATACCTGCTCCCATTCTCTACATACTAAAAACAAGTTTTCTCATCCACCAACTGGCATAGTCAATGCCAAGGGCACTAGAAGCCACTTTACCTCAATTCCCAAGGCATGGAAAAGGGTAAGAGATATGCAGGAGTGTGTCACTCGTGAATCAATCAATGCATACACCAATGTAGAAAACAAGCAAAGGTAAACTCAGACGATGTCTTGATTTCTTGGAGCAGGAAATTCTAGAGCATGAAGCTAACCATGACCTCCTCCACGGCCTCACATACACTGATGATGTCCACCAGCACGGCTGTGCTCTTCTCTATGAAGATGAGGAGCATCATGGGGTTGTCCTCTACCTGCCCCATCTACCCTCTAGTGATCTAAAGCTAGTGAATCCAGCTGTTGTTGCATCAGTTGGAACTGCCTCAATGGAGGAACCTGGAGCGGAGCTCTCGGTGCACGATGATTGCTCTGAAAATTAGGGCACCCCTGCTCTTGATGACAATGACCACCACAAGAAAAACAAGCGCATGATCCCTTTGCATAGGCCTGAGAGTTTCTGTCTCCAGAGAAACAAGATTGGAAGGGCTGGGACGTACCCTCAGGTGAATGGAAACTCTTCTTCCTTGAAAACCAGGAACCCCGGACCACAGCTCTGCTTCATGAGGAATCATGACGATTCCCCTCTCATGATGATCTGGTCCTGGCCAAAGTCCTCTCAACAAACTCTTCCCTCTCTAGTACCTCAAGATATGTCTTCAGCATAATGGGGTGACCTGGCACTGGATCTCTGGACGCAAAGCCTCCTAAAAATGCCATTCCCTAGCCTCCTCAACTGATAACAGGTCTGAAGCATATTGTAGAAGGTTCAAGAAATGGATTCCAAACTCTCGAACACTGGAGATCCCCTGTCAAAGGGTAAGAAGCTCTTGATGACTAGACACCTTTGTGGTTGAAGAAAGGAACTCAACTCTGAACTTGTCTCAAAACTCCTCCCATGAGACCACTGAATCCTCACAATCTTCGATGAACAAGATCCACCACTGCCTCACTGCACCACGCAGTAGAGTCAAAAACTAGGACAATCAGTGCTCCCTCTGAGCATGAATCGAACTGAAGACAATCTCGACCTCCTCTAACCAGTCTTCCATGAATGCATCTGAAACGGATCCCTCGAACTTCTGCAGACTCTGGCACTAAAACTCTCAAAGTTTCATCCACCGAGTTTCGTCGTTGTCAACCTCGACCCAATAGCGTTCTTCTGGAACGTCATGCTGGAAATTTATAGTGAAAACATGATGAGGACGTCGACCTGGAGCCATATCAGTAAATGAAAAAACCGTTAGAGCTCCTATGCCAAGATTATGGAAGACTCAACATTAATTAATTAATTTTATTCTTTTTTTCATTTTAGGTTAAACTATCCCAAGGTCTTCCCATTCAATCACAAGCGCAAAGAAGAATGATGCATGATCATTTCCTAGGTCTCTACCCTGCAACCAGTATCACCTTGTTTAGTAGACATCGTAAACATAATGGTCCATGCAACAAATCATAGGGGGCCCTAAATGCATATGTCTCTGCCGGTCTCCAGTTATTACCCATGTTTCTAAACACGAATGACATCATTTCCCTACCAACCCATGCAACCTCACCGGTGCCTAACTCCAATATCTATCCTATCCCTCAACCAGACATCTGATACCACTCTGTCACGACCCCCTCCCCACAATGTTTACCCCTATTGGGACAACAATGATAGAAGAGATATAATGACCCCCACGTACCACCTCCAGTAGGCCCTGGGATGGGGACTAGCATGGAGGGTATAGTAACACACAAATGGGAGGCATTACCCTCTAAGAGGACACATGCCGTAGAGAGAGATATGATAGACACCAACCAACTCCAACTAAAATAAAAAAGAAACCCAATTAAATATATGAAATGCAATAAAACATTACTATAACTGAAATGAGAAAACTACAAGTACCCAAAAAAAATAAACCAGCATCAACCACAAGCTCGAACGGATCCTGCAACCACAGGCTAGTAGTAACCCACCTGATCTTCATCCCACTCCAAGTGACCAAAAAAAATATTATATATACATAAGGTGAGTATAACAGGGTACTCGGTAGGATCCTCCACTAAGCCTTTCATGCAAAAGTAAATAAATAATGCTAAAGCCTAGTGAACACAAGTGAAACAAACTGATCACCTAAACTGGTATACTACATTCCCAACCTCACCATGGCTACTCTCACCACGAAACGCATACAAGAATATATTATATAGTAAATAATATCAAGGTTACCCCGCTAGTACTTCCCCACTGATCTTCCACTTTTACCTAAAGAAAAATGTCTAGTGCATCTCTCTCCAAAGGCTTGCCCGTATACACCTGGGCTAAACTCTACAATATGCACCACGTCCACCAAAAGGCTTTCCCATAGACACCTGGGCTATGAACCACACCATTCTCACAACCAAATGTAACCAGTTAGATTCTTGGATCCACCACATCTTAAAAAATGTGTATCATATGTTGGGTATTATACCTCAAGCCATCATAGCCCATACACTGGGGTGATATGTGTGGGGGTGGGATCCTCTATTGTTATAATTCCCTAGGTTTTGAATTTGAGTTTCTGTGGTTATTCTGCTTATATAATGAATTGGGGTGGAATCCTCTGTTGTTCAGAAACCGTTGGCTCCTAGATTTTAGGGACATGGGGTTGTGTCTAGGGGTTTTCTTTGGTTTCAGTATTTTGTGGGATCTCACTTATCCCTTTGTTGTTGTGACTTTACAAGAGAACTGGGTGTGAATATTTAAGTTTCTCTAACTATCTTCTTTCTCTATCATGTAGTTGTGCCAGTTAGTTGCCCTATAGTGTAGTTTTCATCTAAATAAGATCACTAGAACATGAAAACAAGAATGGGTTAAATGGGGAAATTGGTTCTGGGATGGATTGTGACCTTGTTGTGGTTGGTATACCTTTCATGAATGAATAGTGTTGTGGTGTTTGTGCTTAGGCTGGTTTCATAACCCTAGGTTGGGTTGAGTGCTTGTTTACATATGAATATACTTGTAGTTTTAATGATTCTTATTCGTGCCACACCCATGTTGAGAACATATGTTCCAAACACTCCCATTACATGGGGGAGGGTGTTTTTCCAACACTCCTATGTGTGGCTGGTTATTAGCTCCTTTTCAGCTCCCTTTCCCGAATAGCCCAAGACTCTTCGGGCATGCTTTGATGGCCTGAAGTGCATTATTATCCCAATAATATTTGGGCGTGGTAGTTTTGGTGGTTGGCCGAGGTGTTTTCCAGCAGGTTTTTTCCCAAGTTCCTTCAGGATGAGGCCCATGTGTCTTTGGGTGTGGCAGTGGTTGTTTTGACCTAGATGTTTGTAGGTATGGTTATGTGTGGTGGTTTTGGCCCTGGTATCTTCGGGTGGGATAGTGGTTATAGCCTAGGTGTCTGCGGGCGGGATATTGGTTATTTCCTAGGTGTTTGTGGGCAGTGCTTGGAAGTGGTACTGTGGTGACGTTGCCACGACCCCCTCACACCAAAGTGTACCCCTCATGGGCCGACAATGTGAGAAAGGAGATAATGACCCCTGAGTCCCGCCTCCAGTAGGACCCAGGTTGGTGACTAGCACTGAGGGTATAGTAACACACAAATGGAAGGCATTACCCTTTATGAGAACACATTCATAAGAGAGATATAAGATAGACACCTACCAACTCCAACTGAAATATAAATGAAACCCAAGTACATATTTGAAATGCTAGGAAAAAGAACTAAAACTAAAAGGAGAAAACTACAAGTACCCCAAAGAATATAAAACAGCAGAAACCACAAGCCCGAACAGCTCATGCAACCACATGCTAGTAGTAACACTCCTGATATCCAACCCTTTCCAAATGACATGAAATCAGTTTATATATACGTAGGGTGAGTATAACAGTATAATCAGTAGGATCCTCCTCGAAGCATCTCATGCGAAAGTAAAGAAATCATGATAAAGACTAGTGAAAAAAAGTGAAACAAACTCGTCACCTAAATAGGTATACTATGTTCCCAACCTCACCATGGCTACTCTCACCATGTAACGCATACAAGAATATATCATATAGTAAGGAATATAAAGGGTACCCCGCTACTACTTCCCCACTGGTTTTCCGCTTTTCCCCAACGACATACGTCCTGTGCATCTCTCTCTTCTGCATGTGTTCTCTTGGACTGTAATGCCTCCCATTTGTGTGTTATTATACCCTTGGTGCTAGTCATCAACCCGGGACCTACTGGAGGCGGGACTCGGGGTCATTATCTCCCTTCTCACATTTCCGGCTGAGGAGGAGTACACTTTGTAGGGCGGTAGTCGTGACAGGGCCGATCGGCATGACTGATCGGTGTGACCGATCGGTTCGACCGATTGGTGTGAACGATCGGTGGGACTGATCGGTGTCACCCAGCCTTGGTGAGCTTTTCTTCTCCAGCCTCCCCCATAACCCCACATTTAGGCCATTTTAACCGTTGGAAGTGGTTCAAGGACATTTTTAATCCCTCAATAAATGTTTTAAAAATCCTGAGGGTGTAGAGACCCCCCCCCCAACCGACCTAGCTGTGTTTTCTCATATGATGCCCCTCCGTTTTATTAAATCCTTTAATATCATAGATTTCCCCCCCTTTACTTTGAGATAGTTAAATAACAATTAATCCCATTGTAACAACCCAATGTTTTTCAATGCAAAATTCCCTTGTTATATAAATGTCATAAAATAACATGAAAACACAAAATAATGAACTACTAAGTGATAAGTGACCTTTAAACATATCTTTTTCACTCCTATGTTGGGAATTTTAAAAATCCGACATACACAGCTGTGTTCAAGATGATTTTAGGCGTCTAATGAAACAAAAATCATTTTTGGTGATTAGTATCCTACCCTTATGAATTGTAACCTACCCTTATGAATATTAATATGACCCTTATGAATAGTAAATAAGAGTAACATTACCTATGAATTATAAAATAAAATTTAGACATCTTAGAAAGTGATAATTTGAACTTAGTAAACATTTTTGGTATTTTATAAGTCATAAATAATTAATTATAATTAATTAATTATAATTAATTAATTAATTTAAAATTATATAAGTTTCCATGAAATGTATTCATAAATTATTGAATCAATTTCTAATAGTTTTTAGATAATTTTATAAGACCCTACGTAATTTTTGAAAGCGCCATAAAATCATTTTTAATCTTAAAAACTGTTTTTAAGTAAATTATGATTTTAATTTAATATTAAATTAATAATATTTAGAAAATTATTTTTGAAAAATGGACTTAATTTTAGATTCTACACATCGAAAATTGGTTGGGGTATATTTTTTGGATTTTTCTGAGAAACTTGAATTTTTGGTGAATAGTAGATTGCATTAATTTACCATATAAATACATTTTAATTAAAACCCACTATTCCTAACATCACAAGTGATGTAAGCACCCAAATACCGAACTCCCATGCCTTATTTACTATTATTGGTCATCCATGACTCACTATTCCTTTTCTTAGGTGAAATTAATAAACTAATCACTTTTATATTAAGGAAACCCCTCTCCCCTCCACTATAATAGCCACCCTTCACTCCCTCTTTTCCTCACATCTCTCAAGCACTAAGAATTCCCTAAAATCTGCCCAAACACCTTCCCTAGCCCCTCCCCCACGTCCAAGAGCTACTTATCTCATCAAAAGACCAAGCTTAGGCCCTTATGGAGGTTCTCAAGAGGAGGATTCTAAAGGTAATTTTCCTCCCTCTTCTGCTTTAATTTCCTTTCATGTTCAAGTTCCTTTCTTGATCACTCCCCACCAATATTCATCCAAATTGTTTTTTAACTCCAGTATTATACATTTATTTTAATTTTATTATTCTAATGGGATATTATATCACCCCACCCCCTTTCCTTTTTCCTTTTATTTTATTAAAGAAAACGTTGTTCATGAGGTGTTAAATTTATCACCTTCAAAAAGGACATGTTCTCTTCTTCCATTTCTCCCATAAAATCTTGTCATGAAACCATTTTTATGGTTGAACCAGAATATTTTTTATTTATTATGTTCTATTTTATTTTCTGGAAATAACCTATGGCCATATTACGAAGTAAAAAAGTTAAAAAAAGTTCGTTGTGATCTAACAACTGCTCAAGTTAACTCAAATAACCATCATTAAATTCTTATCTAATGATTTTTCCAAATGGATATAATATAATTAATTATATAAAAATTCAATCTACTATAATATCCATAATAACATGTAATTTCATTTCTGGATGTTTACCCATTATCTACCTGAATATCAATTTACGAATACAAGTGAACCACTCAAGAAAATGATAAAAACAAACATCCCCGAACAATGTTTTTAACCTCTATAAGTCATCCAAAAGAACATAATATGACATAATGAAACAATAATGAACCCTATTAATGTATAAAATGTTCTTAAATT
This sequence comes from Viscum album, assembly GCA_963277665.1. Lineage (NCBI taxonomy): Eukaryota > Viridiplantae > Streptophyta > Magnoliopsida > Santalales > Viscaceae > Viscum > Viscum album. Next base: position 164,808,339 of record OY728129.1, on the reverse strand, counting down.
TCTAATTAATGAATATAATGTCATTATACAGGACATTAAATAGAAGGAGGAATTTGAGTACAAGGTAAGGGAAAATCTTGAACCCAATTTTCTTCCTTCGGGTTCTACATCTTTCACTCCATTTTTGATATGGTTACTAATGAAAGATCATTTTTCATCATTTTTTTTCCTTTTATGGGATGGACATGTTTTCTAATGATTTTTATGACAATCCAAATGTTTTCTGAAAGAACTCTTCTCTTAAGAACTCAACTTTTACCTCTCATTCAATGTTGATGGTTCTTGTATCAAGTATGTTGTTCCCTCTTTATTTTGGGAACCCAATGTTTATGAATGAGTTATTATGAGATGAAACCCATTCCATTTAATGGGTTAGTTATGTTCATTTATGTTATATGTTCATTATTTCATGCATGATTAATGATAATGTTATGATGTGACGGGTGCACCCGAAATTATATTGCCCTCCAATGCATTGGGTAAAGTAATGACTCTCATGAGTAAATGTGAAATTATGTGTGAACAAGATGCTAGCATGGTTCACAATTATGTGAGGTAGTTAACCACTAAGACATGATGTTTCATTTTTATACATTTCCACATTTCAGGTGTTTTAGTTATGCTCCTCTCATGTTCATGATCTTTTGCCTATTTCATGATTATGCTCACCCCATGGTATATTGTTCTTATCTATCCTCTTACTAGACTTTTATCTCATCCCTTTAGATGTATATCTTCAGGTGTCTACAAGTAATAATGAGAGGAAAAGTTCTACTTAGAAGCTAGAGAAGAAGAAACTAAATAAATTTTTATGGTTGATGATGTATCTGTTATGTATGGTCCTAGTTTTCCCAAGACACTAAACCTTCGGATACTCTATGTGTAATACTATTATGTGGTTTATCTTAGAAACTATGAAATAGTAATGTAAGAAAAGTCCGGGTCGATATTGTTGGTATCAGAGGAAAGGTTTAGTTAATTTGAGAATTAGGATTAGGGAACCGTAGAGAAAACTTATAGAATAAGATTAAGTACAAAAATGCCGACAATAATATTTACCTAGGGATCCCATATGTTATGTTATTGCTATAATTGTTTAAATGAATAAGTTATTCATGACTTGTTTACTTATTTTTTTTCTAAACTTTTCTATTTTAAAAAATGGAGGGAACCAGGAGAGGTAATAAAGGAGAAGTATCGTCACCAAATTGTGTAAAGTGAAATTTCGAGGGTGAAATTTCTTAAGGGGGGAAGAATGTAACGACCCAACGTTTTTCAATGGAAAATTACCTTCTTGTATTTATGTCATAAAATAACATGAAAACAAAATATAATGAACTACTAAATGATAAGTGACCTTTAAACATAAGTTTTTCCCTCCTATGTTCTGAATTTTAAAAATCCAACATACATGATTGTGTTCAAGATGATTTTTGGAGTCTAATGAAACAAAAATAATTTTTGCGGAATAGTAAAATACCCTTATGAATAGTAACCAACCCTTATAAATAGTAATATAACCATTATGAATAGTAAATAAGAGTAAAATTACCTATGAATAATAAAATAAAATTTAGACATCTTAGAAAGTGACAATTTGACCTTAGTAAACGTTTTTGGTATTTTATAAGTCATAAATAATTAATTATAAGTAATTAATTAATTTAAAAGAATATATATTTCCATGAAATGTATTAATAAATTATTTAATTAATGTATAATAGTTTTTAGATAATTTTATAAGACACTACGTAATTTTTGAAAGAGTCATAAAATCAGTTTTAATCTTGAAAACTGTTTTTTAAGTAAATTATGATTTTAATTAAATATTAAATTAATAATATTTATAAAATTATTTTTGAAAAATGGAATTCATTTTTCATTCTATACGTTGAAAAATGGTTGGGGTAAATTCTTTGGATTTTTCTGAGAAACTTGAATTTTTGGTGAATAGTAGAATACATTAATTTACCATATAAATAAAGTTTAATTAAAACTCACTATTCCTAACATCACAAGTGATGTAAGAACCCAAATCCCGAACTCAAATGCCTTATTTACTATTATTGGTCATCCAAGTCTCACTATTCCTTGTCTTAGGTGAAATTAATAAACTAATCAATTTTATATTAAGGAAACCCCTCTCCCCTCCACTATAATAGCCACCCTTCACTCTTTTCCTCACACTTCTCAAGCTCCAAGAATTCTCTAAACTCTGCCCAAAAACCTTCCCTTCCCCCTCCCTCACATCCAAGAGCTTCTGGTCTCATTAAAAGACCATGCTTAGGCCCTTAAGGAGGTTCTTAAGAGGAAGATTCTAAAGGTAATTTCCCTCCCTCTTCTCCTTTAATTTCCTGTCAGGTTTAAGTTCCTTTCATGATCTCTCCCCACCTATATTCATCCAAATTGTTTTGTAACTCCAGTATTATACATATACTGTGATTTTATGATTCTAATGGGATATTATATCACCCCACACCCTTTCCATATTCCTTTTATTTTATTAAAGAGAACGTTGTTCTTGAGGTGTTAAATTTATCACCCTAAAAAATGTCATGTTCTCTTCTTCCATTTCTACCTTCAAATCATGTCATGAACCCATTTTTATGGTTGAACCAGAATATTTTATATGTTTTATGTTCTATTTTATGTTCTGGAAATAAACTATGGCCATATTACTAAGTGAAAAGTTAAAACAATTTTGTTGTCATCCAAAAACCGCTCAAATTAACCCAAATAACCATCATTAAATTATTATCTAATGATTCATCCACATGGATCTAATATAATTCATTATAAAATCATTCAAGATCTTGTATTATCCCTAATAACATGTAATAACATTTCTGGATGTTTACCTATGATCTACCCAAACATCAATTTAAGAATACATGTGAACAACTCAAGAAAACCATAAAAACTAACATCATCGAACAATGTTTTTAAGATCTATAACTCATCCAAAGAAACATAATATGACATAATGAAACCATAATGAACCCTATTAATCTATAAAAGGTTATGGAATTTATAATTAATGAATATAATATCATTATATAGGACGTTAAAGAGAAGGATGAATTCAAGTACAACGTAAGCGAAAATCTCGAACCCAATTTTCTTCCTTCAGGTTCTACCTCTTTCACTGCATTTTTGATATGGTTACTATTTAAAGATAATTTGTTCCTCATTTTCTTTACTTTTCTAGGATATACATGTTTTCTAATGAATTTTATGAAAATCCAAATGTTTTCAAAAAGAACTCTTCCCTTAAGAACTCAACGTTTACCTCTCATTCATGGTTGATGGTTCTTGTATCAAGTATGTTGTTACCTCTTTCTTTTTGGAACCCAAAGTTTATGAATGTTTTCTTATGAGATGAAACCCATTCCCTTTCATGGGTTAGTTATTTTCATTTATGTTATATTTTAATTGTGGTAATAATGATAATGACAATGTTATGATGTGACGGGTGCGCCCAGAATTACATAGTGCAATATGAATGATTAAATGCGACGGGTGCACCCGGAATTATATAGAGATACTATTCAATGGGAAAAGTGATGAATCTAATGAGTAAATGTAAAATTATGTGAGAACAAGATGCTATATTGTTTTACAATTATGTGTGGTAGTTAACCATTAAGACATGATGTTTCATTTTTATGCATTGCCACATTTCAAGTCTTTTAATTATGCTCCTCTCATGTTTATGATCTTTTTCCTATGTCATGATTATGCTCACCCCATTGTATATTGTTCTTATCAATCCTCTTACTGGGATTTTAGCTAACCCCTTTTGATGTATATCCTCATGTTTCTACATGTACTAAGGAGTGGAAAAGTGCCACATAGAAGCTAGAGAAGAAGAAACTAAATAAATGTTTATGGTTGATGATGTATTTGTTAGGTATGGTCCTAGTTTGCCCAAGAAACTAAACCTTCGGATCCTCTATGTGTAATACTATTATGTTGTTTATCTTAGAAACGATGTAATAGTAATGTAAGAAATTTCAGGGTCGCTATACCCATCGTGGGTAACCACCCAACCGCATGGGGAATCACAATATGAATTTAAAGCGTTCAAATTTCTCATATTCCGTAATAATGGGATTTTATATATATATCGCAGAAGAGGTTCTTCTTCCCCCTTATTCATTTTTGGTCAATTTATCTCTTCTTTGCAGTGCGCTTGAAGTCCCTCCTTCCCGAGACTTGTGGTGCGCCTAAGCTGAAGTCATCTGCTCTTCCTTGGAGTTCCTGACATCTCTCCCCTACAAATCGTGCATCCCCTATTCTTGGAACATGGAGAAAAAAGTTGGTCATTGATAAATCAAGTAGATATTTTCTCCTTCGTCTCTCCTTTCGGTGTATCATGCAATGTTGGCATGATTTCCCCTATGTGGAAATTGATGAAACTGAACTTAATGAAGATAATGAACAGACCTTTAAAGAATGAAATGGGGGTGTGGTCGATGTTCTTCTATACTCTCTTATTGTTGTTGTGTGTTGTGAATTGTACGGGGCTATGCCCACTAAAAATCATGCCCATCGGTGGTCTTTCTCTGTGAACTAATGAACCTCGGTGCTCCTGGATGTTTAAATAACTGTAACTTGGGATTGGTTAATTATGTATACTTGGCTAAATAAACTAAATGCACCAGGATGAACCCTCTTTTGTGATAACTTCGGTTAAAGTACAGTGGAATTGATACCATTGAGTTTGTTAAATCTTTTAAATCTGAAAATACCTGCATGTGCCTACCTTGTGTTGGTGGTAGTGGTTTGGTTGTTCCTTTCACGGGCTAATTGATGGGGTGATATAGGTGTGGGTGGGATCACCTGTTGTTATACTTTCGCTGGATGTGAATTTGAGGCTGTGTGGTTATTCTGCTTACATCACGAATTGTGGTGGAATCCTTTTTTGTTGAGAAAACATTGGATCTTAGATTTTTGGGACATGGGGCCATGTCTCAGGGTTTTCTTTAGTTCCATTACTTCGAGGGATATCACTTATCCCTTTGTTGTTGTGAAATTACAAGTGAACTAGGTGTGAATGTTTAAATTTCATTGACTCTCTTCTTTCTCTAGCTGGTAGTTGTGCCTGTTAGTTGACCAGTAGTGTAGTTTTCATCTAAATAGGATCACTTGAACATGAAAACATGAATGGGTTAAATGGGGAAATTGGTTCTGGGATGTATTGTGACCTGGTTGTGGGTGGTATACCATTCATGAATGAATAGTGATGTGTTGTTTGTGCTTAGGATAGTTTCTGAACCCTAGGTTGGGTTGAGTGATTATTTACTTATGTACATACTTATAGGTTTTATGTTTCTTTTTCGCGCCCCACCCTAGTTGATCACTTAAGTTCCGAACACTCCCATTACATGGGGGAGGGTGTTTTTCCTCACAATACTATCAGTGGATGTTTATTATCTCCTTTTCTGCACCCTTTTCTGAATATCCCATGAATCTTCGGGTAGGCTGTGATGGCTTGAAGTCAATTATTAGCCTATGAGTTTTTGGGTGGGGTAGTTGTGGTGGTTTCCATAGGTGTTTGCAGGAAGGTTGTTTCCCATGTGTCTTTGGGATGAGGCTCAGGTGTCTTCGGGCGTGGAAGTGGTTGTTTTGACCCAGGTGATTGCAGGTACAGTTTTGTGTGGTGGTTGTGGCCCAGGTGTCTGCGGGTGGGATAGTGGTTATGGCCAGCTGTCTGTGGGAGGGATAGTGGTTATGGCCCAGGTGTGTGCAGGCGGGGATTGGAAATGGGACTACAGTGAGAATGGAAGTATTGGTTTGATGCATAGGATATCTTCTATAACTAGTGGGAAAGTGGCGCTGGGTAGCCAAATATCGATGTGCTATTACTATACTATACTTTCCTTGCATTATTTGGGGAGTGTGCTTCGGTGAGACTTTGGGGGATAGTTTACCTTGTTAGGTGTTTCAGTTACTTCTCTTTACAAGGGACATTATAATGTCACCTCACTTGTGAATGAGAGTCTTTGGTTTCCCTACTGATTATACTTGAATTCTCACCCTACGTATGTAAAACTACTTCCAGGTTTCTAGAAGGACTTCAGGGATCTTGCGATAATGTACTAGCTTGGAACTTTGTGGCAGTTGCAGTTGTTGTTTTCCTTTTCTTTGTATCTTTTTATCTTTGGAGTTTTGTGACTTGTATCTTTTATCTTTGAGTATGCATATGGGAATGGTTTACTTTCTGCTGTACCTGTAATTTCAGTTTTGGTGTTGTGGGATTTACTATCTTATCTCCTGATCCTATTAAAAGAAAATGGGTAAATCCTTCCATTTAGAGGGTGATTCTATACCCTTGGTGCTGGTCGCCACTCTGGGACCTATTGAAGGCGGGTTTTGAGGGTCATTATCTATCCTTTAGCTTAGAGAAGGAAGGGCCTGGAAATCTGATCACCCTTCCCTCATTTTGGTGATGGCATACCATTCTGTCACGACCCGCCTTCATCAAAAGGAGGGAAGGGTTAGCAGATTGCCAGGCAGTTCCTTCATTAAGATGAAGGACAAATAATGACCCCTGAAACCCTCTTTAAATAGGTCCTGGAGTGGCGACCCGCACCAAGGGTATAGAATCACACTCTAAATGGATGTCATTACCCTTTTTATTTTAATGGGATCAGGAGATAAGATAGTAAATCCCACAACACCAAAATGTAATGTACAGGTACGGCTGAAAATAAACCATTCCCATATGCATGCTCAATGATAAAATATACAAGTCACAAAACTCCAAAGGTAAAAATATACCATGAAAAGGAAAACAACTACATCAACTGCCCCAAAGGTCCAAGCTAGTACGGTCCCACACAATCCCTCAAGCCCTCCTGGAAACCTGAAATCATTTTTTCATATGTAGGGTGAGAATACAAGTATAATTAGTAGAGAAATAAAAGACTCTCGTGCAAAAATGAGGTGACATTATAATGTCCCGTGGAAAGAGAAGTAACTGAAACACCTAACAAGGTAATCTATCCACCCAAGTCTCACCGAGGCACACTCCCCAAATAATTCAAGGTAGGTAAATTATAGTAATAGCACATCGATATTTATTTACCCCATGCCACTTTCCCACTGGTTATTGAAGGCATCCTATGCATCGAACCAATCCCGCCATTCTCATCACAGTCCCACTGCCAAACCCCACCCGCACACACCTAAGCCATAACCACTATCCCACCCGCAGACACTTGGGCCATAACCATTATCCTGCCTACAGAAACCTGGTCCAAAACCACCCCATATAACCATACCCGCAAACACCTGGGTCAAAACAACCACTACCACACCCGAAGACACATTGGCCTCAGTCCGAAGACACTTGGGAAACAAACTGCCCACAAACTCCTGGGCCAACAACCACAACTACCCCACTCATAGATTCATGGGCTAATAATGGACTTCATTCCATAACATCATGCCCTAAGAGTCTTGGGCTATACGGGAAAGGGAGCAGAAAAATATCTAATAACCAGCCACTCAAAGGAGTGTTTGGAAAACACCCACCCCCATGTAATGGGAGTGTTCAGAACTTAAGCGCTCAAAATGGGTGGGGCGCAAATAAGAAACATAAAATCTAAAAGTATATACATAAGTAAACAAGAACTCAACCCAAAATAGGGTTCTAAACCCAGCCTAAGCACAAACACCATATCACTATTCATTCATGAAAGGTATACCACCCACAAACAGGTCAAAATCCATCCTAGAACCAATTTCCCAATTTAACACATTCTTGTTTTCATGCTCAAGTCATCATATTTAGATGAAAACTACACTACTGGGCAACTAACAAGAACAACTACTAGCTTGAGAAAGAAAACAGTCAAAGAAACTTAAAAATTCACACCTGGTTCTCTTATAAAGTCACAACAACAATGGGATAAGTGAGATCCCTAAATTTACTGGAAACAAAGAAAACCCCAGTACACAGCCCCATGTCCCCAAAAATCCAAGAGCCAACGGTGTCTAAACAATAGAGGATTCCACCCCAATTCTTGATATAAGAATAATAATAAGACAACCTCAAATTCAACACCTATGAAAGTATAACAATAGTGGATCCCACCCCACCAATATCACCCCAGCAATCGGGCCATGAAATAATCAACCAAACCACTACCACAAACACAAGGCGGGCCCATGCAGGTATTTTCAGATTTAAAATATTTAACACACACCCTAGTTTCAATTATGCTGTACTTTAACCGGGGTTATCAAAGAAGAGGGTTGATCTTGGTGCTTTCAGTTTATTTAACTGATTATACGTAATTAACCAATCCCACGTTACGATTATTTATACATCCAAGAGCACCGAGGTTCATTAGTGCATAGAGAAAGACCACTAATAGCCATGATTTTTAGTGGGCATAGGCCCCTACAATTCACAACACACAACAACATAAGAGGGTATAGCAGAACATCGATCACACCCCCCTTTAATTCTTTTATGTTTTGTTCATTATATTCAGTATGTTGGGTTTCATCAATTCCCCCAGAGGCAAACGCATACCCACCTAGCATGATACACAGATTTGAGAGACGAAGGAGAAAATACCTACTTGAATGATCAATGACCGATGTTTTTCTCCATGCGCCAAGAACAGGGGATGTGAGATTTGTAGGGGAGGGACTTCGGGAACTCAATGAACTAGAAGTAAACTTTAGCCTAGGCACTCCACAAGTCTCCGGAAGGAGGGACTTGAAGCGCACCACAGAGAAGAGAGTAGTCAGCCAAAAAGGAAGAAGGGGGAAAAAGAACTTCTTCTGCGATATATAGATAAAATCCCGTTGTTACAGGATATGAGAAATTAGAATGATGTAAATTCTGATCGTGATTCACCACGCCGTTGTGTGGTTACACACAACGAGATTAATTATAATTTAACGATCTCATCCGAAAGGTGGCAACATCTGTGATTTTAATGGATTTAATAAAATCGAGGGGCATCATACGAGAAAACATAGCTAGGTCGGTTGGGGGGGGGGTTGCTCCACCCTTAGGATTTTTAAAACATTGACTGAGGGCTTAAAATGGCCTTTAACCACTTATAATGGTTAGAAAAAAATAAAAGTGGGGTTGTAGGGGAGGATGCAGAAGAAAATCCCGCCAAGGCTGGGTCCCACCAATCGGTCCACCCCATCGTTTGCGACCCATCAGCATGACTGATCAGCGTGACCGATTAGTGTGACATATTGGTCACAGAACTGGAAAATTAGCAAAGTATTGGGGATAAGTCACCTTGACCTCTCGGAACACCTGTAACACCACATTTTCACAATGTAATTGACCGGAGTGGTCCGGGCCATTACGTCTGATAACTCTCAAAACATTCTCATCCTCAATAATTTAAAACCAACCTAAAGAGAAGAGGGGTCCGAACAACCACCCCCTAAGATACCTCTTAGGGGAAAACCACCCAGAGTTTTTCTAAAGCTGGTACAAAACCACGACATCCGAGAGCAAGGGAAAAACAATCCATATCCAAACAATTCAAGCATAACATCACATCCAACGTACATAAAATAAAGGATCAAATAAAACTTAGGACAAAAACTTAAAGTAGCTATGGGTACTGGACACACATCTGTGACTGACATTCCAAATTACTCTCCCCCAGGACATCGTGTTACCACAAGAAACGATATAAGGGGATAGAACGCCCACGCAACACCTTCTCCTTTCAGACGTGGATATCTATAGGTTGCTCCATGAAGGTTGCATCATCATCAACATCGATATCTCCCCAATTGATGATATGAGAGTCATCAAGATGATAACGACGGAGCTGCGATACATGGAAAACATCATGTACCCAACTCATCTGAGGGGGACGTACTACTCGGTACGCCATAACTCCAACATGAGCTAACACCTCAAAAGGCCCAACAAACTAGGGTGAAAGCTTACTTCCACTTCCAAACCATCACTACCCACAATGGGGAGTCACCTTCAGAAACACGTGATCCCCAACATTAAACTCCAAGGGTCTCCTCCTTTGATCAGCATATGATTTCTATTGATCTTGTGCTGTCTTCATCCACTCACGAATTACCTGAACCATCTCTATTGTATTCTACACTAGTTCCGGTCCAGGAATTATTTACTCTCCGACCCCAGTCCAGCACAATGGAGAACAGAAATGCTGACCATACAAGGCTTCAAATGGTTCCATACTGATGGTGGAGGGAAAACAATTATTGTAAGTGAACTCCACCAAGGGTAAGTGCCTCACCCATGAACCTCCAAAGTCAAAATTACAATAGCGCAACATGTCTTCAAGAGTCTGGATGGTTCACTCTGTCTGATCATCCGTTTGAGAATGAAAAGCAGTGATAAAGAATACTTGAGAACCAATAGAATGTTGGAGACCTCTCCACACCCTGGAGTTAAAATGATGATCTTGATCAGAAATGATCATCCTAGGTACTCCATGAAGTCTCACCACCTCCCCTAGATATTGCCTCAACAAAACATCCACTGAGCTCAAATCCGTGATCGCTATGAAGTGGGCCGATTTTGTTAGACGATCCACTACCACCCATATAGCATCATTTCCAACCTGTGCTCGAGGTAAACCTGTAATGAAGTCCATATAGATGTCCTCTCACTTCCACTGAGGAATCTATAATGGCTGGAGAAGACCCCTACGAACATGATGTTCGGCCTTCACCTTCTGATAGACTAAACATTGAGACACAAACTCTGTAACCGCATGCTTCAACCCAGGCCACCAAAAATGACTCCTCAAGGATTGGTACATCTTTGTCACACCAGGATGTACTGCTATGGGTAAAATATGGAACTCTTAGAGAACTGTATCGCACATCGCCAATGTAACAAAAATCCTGTCATGATACAACACTCGGTGTTGTTCATCCACCAACTAACCATCCGGGGCCTCACCACAAACAACACTATCTCTCCAAACATCCACCACTGGATAACCCAACTAGGACTCTTACACATTCTGCATCAAGGATGACTGCACCGTCTTCTGGAAAAGACAACCTCTACCTCCAACCTCTTCCATATCAAGATTCAAAGCTGATAGTACCTCCATTACTCCACAGGATTCACCAGATTCACACACAGCATCACTACATGACTTCCGGATTAGCGCATCAGCTACAACATTCCCTTTTTAAGGTGTATTCAATATTTCAAAGTCGTATTCCTACATGAAATCCATCCACTGATGCTGTCGAAAGTTTAATCACACTAGGAGAAAACATACCTCAAACACTTATGATCGGTGAAAACCACAAAGCTCTCACCAATTAGATAATGTATCCACAACTACATCGCAAACACTACGGCTGCCAAATCCAGATCATGTGTGGCATAGTTGAGTTCATTGGGATGCAACTTCTGACACCCATAAGAAACAACTGACCTCTACTGCATGAAAAAACATCCTAGCCCAGATGTGAAGCATCACAGAAACATCAAATTGGACTCCCTCAGCTGGAAGACAAAGAATGGGAGTACATAATAACTTCTCTTTTAGATACTAGAAAGTTTCCTACCACTGATAAGTCCATATGAATGCTTGGTCCTTCTAGGTCAAAGTTGTCAGAGGAGTCTCAACTTGGGAGAAATTGGCTATTAACCTTCTTAGTAGCCCGCAAGACCAAGGAAACATCACACCTCTGAAACAGTCTTGGGGGCTTTCCAAGACACAAATGCTTCTATCTTTGATGGATCCATGACTACTACCTGTTGGGACATAAAATGCCTCAAAAAATGACTTTTGGAGCCCATAACTCACACTTTGACAACTTCCAAAACAACTGATGTTGGCGAAGAACTCCCAAAATGGATTCTAGATACCCTGCATGCACCTCTTCTGATATGAAGTACACAAGGATGTCATCGATGAAAACCACCACAAACATGTCATGGAATTGATGGAACACATCTTTCATCAATCCCATGAACACAACTGGAGCATTCATCATGCCAAACGACATTACAAAGAACTCATAATGCCCATGATGACAACGGAAAGCTGTCTTCAGGATATCCACATCCTTCACATGTATTTGATGATATTATGACCACAAGTCGATCTTTGAGAACCCACTTGCACCCTTCAGTTGATCGAACAAATCATCAATCCATGAGAGAGGATAGCGGTTCTTTATAGTCTCTTTGTTTAAGTGAAGATAATCGACACACAACCACAAAATGTTGTCGGCCTTCTTCACGAACAAGACTGGTGTAACGCCCCGACCCCAGCTACCCAGAGTCGGTGCATTAGTTCGTAACATTGGCATGATCACAAAAGATCAAGTCTCAAAAGAACGATTAGTTTAGTAGCCTTGGAAACACTAGATAAATTCATAAGTCTTTCATTACCTCAAAAAGTAAACAAACTAAAATAGCATGGTCTTCATAGTCCACAATCATATCCCTTTCTGACTACCCTTACAGGTCATTCATAAAATACTTCTTCACATCCTGGAAAAATATTAAAACATTGAAAGGGGTGAGCTCAGATGCTCAGTAAGGTTAACAATATAGAGGAAGCTTTCATAAATAAACATTAACATTTAAGGCAATGTATAACTAAAACAAAAGCCTTTTAAACTTGAACTTCAACATAATATGGCAAAAGTAAAATGAGATAATTTCATTTACTTCTTCACATGGATATTCTACTGGTCGAATAATCACATGCAATATCAATAACCACTTTCATAATGATGGAATGCATAATTCCAGACTATCATAACCACGTAGTCAAGGCCTCGTGCCAAGACCACAAATAAGATTTTGTCAAGGCCTCGTGCCAAGATACTAGTTTGTCTCATGAGACCTGCCGATGCATCGAGGAGCTATAGTGGGCTCCACCCGTCACTTATTAAGTCCAATGCATTCCTCATATGAATAGGTTTAAGCATATCATAAACCATAAAAACAGGCATAAAGTAAACATAAAATTTCCACATTTCAATCACAAGATATCAATACAACACATTGATATAATAAAAATTCTTTCAAAGCATTTTCAATTCCAAAATAAAAGGAAGTTAAAAATTTGTATTTATTTTTCATTAAAAAAAATGATGGCTTGTAGAGGAAGCCGAAACTAAAATAGTGGTCACGGCGGTGGAGAAGTCGTTGTCGCCGCATACGTACAACAAAAACATTCCCTTTTGTCGTTTAGTAAACGCTTCATATAAAAAAGATTCCTTTTGAATATACGTAAAATTCAAAGGGGTTTATACACCAAATAAAAGAAATTTTTGTATAAAACCAAATATGCCTCAATGAAAGGAGATTGAGATGAAGTCCTTAAAAAGATCATTTTTAAAATAAAATAGACATATTATGTGTATTCACTATAGTTACACATAAAGAACGTAAAATTAAAAAAGGAAATAATAATATCATGACATAATTTGAAAGTAGGAGATTAACCCAAAGAATAGAAATTGGGTTAAGAAGTTCCCTTACCTTGCGTCATGTCCTGACACGACCGTTCTTTAACCTCCTGAATAATAAACTAGAGTTAATTTATATTTACTTAAGAACCTTTTTCATGTTCATTATTCCTTTTATATCCCTTATTACCATGTTATGAACATTATTTAATTATTTAAGTTAATAACGGTCGTTTTGTCGATCTTTGGTACTTGAGTCAAAAATAAACTTCTTATAATTACAAGTTGTTCATGTGTTGAAATATCCATTATATCCAGAATTATATTCATGATGTAGATATCATATATATAATATATATACAGTATATACATTCATTCATAATGTCACGTAACATTTAGAGGTAAGAAATGAAATGCACCGTTCATGGAGTCGATAAACCGTACGTACGCATGAACGCTACTTTCATTTCTATTTCGTATTTAATGGAATGAAATCATAATGATATAAATTTATAATATAATTACAGTATAATATAGTGTATAAAACCATTTAATCCATCCTTTATACATCCCACACATGACATGAACGATCCAAATCACTTTGAGGGGGCGGTAGTCCGCACTTCCTAAAATGAAATTACCGCATTTTACCCATAATGGAAATCATAAAGTATGCCATAAATGAGAAATACATAAGAATAAGTACAACATAAACATATTATATATCATATATAAATATAGTGACATCTTAATGGCCACCTTTGAAGGTGTTATATTAGTGTTGAACAATCATCGTTTCGTGAGGCAGAAATTCGCCATCCACAGAAACCGTATGTTCTTTAACCATTAGATGTAGGTGTGTGTAAGTGTAGATCGAATCCTTCTTATAACAACATCCTAGTATATTTACGATAATGGTTTTGTTACAAAATAAATGAATAAAAAGATTTTAGGGGGTTGGAGAAGAAAAATAAAACAAAACAACATTAGAGAAGACATTACCTCAAAATCGGGTAACTCTTTTTGATTTGAGCCAAAGGCTTCCTTGGGAAGCGTTCTGCCCAAAGTGATGCTTCTAGGAGTAATAGGGGGATGTTGTGAGAGTATTTGGGCAGAGGTTGGCCGAGACAAATGGTTGAAGGTGTGAATAAGGTGGGATATGTTGGGGCCTTTTATAAGAGGAGAGGAGGGGCTCTTTTGTAATGATTGAAATGTTACATTATTATACAATGATTTTCCGATTCTAATGGTCCCACACTTATATAATTCGTGGATAAGGTGATAAGGGTTCTAAATCTCCTCATCCAATAGGCTTTGGACAAGTGTATGCCTTGGAGTTTTCACTATCTTCTCATTTTATTTAAATCGTTAAATAATGAGGTCATCGCTGCATCATAATGATGTCATAAATAATTTAATTTATTTAATGTCTAAAAATTATAGAAAAACTACCATGATGTAGGAAATCGTTTTAGCTTTCTAATGAATATTTATAGTCAAAATTTGGACTTGTGTAACCCCACATAAAATCTGTTTTAGTAAAACAACTCATGTTTGTGTCAATTTAATTTTAACATTAAATAAATATATATTAATGTCATTTTCCAACCAAAGTGGCTCCATGGGGTCCCCAATTTGACCCATGGGTTGTCTTGGTCGGCCATGACTCATCCAATAGGAGTAGGACAAGTGTCATGCTCATCTCATATTATTAAAATATTATTTGTACCTTAAACTACACTAATTACCTCTAATCGCGATTAAGAAATTAAAAGTACTATTCACCAAAAAAATATTTTAATCTCATTGAACCACATTTTACTTCTTAATGACAACCATGTATGTCGGATTTTTGAAAATGAAATCATAGAAGTGGAAATATTTCATTTAAACAAAAAATCAGATATTTAACTACCACTTAGTGGTTTCACTATTCATCAAAAATTGAAGTTTTTCAGAACAATGCCAAAATTTCACCCTAAGCTATAATTGATATTCCAAATTCAAAAATGATGTATATTTTACAAAATTCCAAACATATAAGTTGCATTATTTAATTTTATAATTAATCTCCGCTGTCACAACAAATAGCGTGTTTTTAAGAAACAATTTATATCAAAAGATTGGAAATTGTTTATGTCCAATTTCAATGTTAAATTAATTCCAATTACCACCATTGGATAAAATGGTAAAAATATATTCTAATTATAATTTAAAACCACTAAATAGTTTAATTTATCACAATAAATTATTTTTATTAAAAAAGTTGTTTTAAGTATTTTCCACTATTCATAAAAAATTCGGAAGTTCTCAGAAGGTTACAAATAATTCAACTTAGGATAATTTCGATATTACGAATACAAAAATGAAGTCCATTTTAAAATATAAAATTTCTATAATTTTAAAAAGTGGTTATTACTATTCATAACGACTACTTTGATTAGTCGTGGTGTTTTAGAACTCGAAGTTGCGTACAATGCAATCTATTGCATTATTGAATGAGAAGCGTATAGTGGAAGCTCTGAGTGTTACATTCTCCCCTCCTTCAATAAATTGTGTCCTCACAATTTGAAATTTTTCTTTGAAAGTAAAAGGTTGAAACAGAAAATACCTTTGAGGAAAACCCACATCGGAAATAAGATTAACAAAATTTAGCCTTAATAAGAGGGAAAGGGAAATGAAAAAGTCACCACCCAATTATGATCTCGATTAGGAGAACATTGGTGGCAATTAGAGACATATAATTGGAGGAAAAACGTAAATATTTTTAGGGAGTGATTGAGGTCATCAATCACAGTCAACTGTCAAATTGAGGGCCTCAAAGCCTTCAATCTATGTTGATTTAAAATATCATCAGTTCAACAAGACATAAGGTATTAGGATAACACATTTTTTTTGTTCTAATATCCCTTTACTAAAGTTTAAGAATTAATTTATTCTTTGAATAAGAGATAGGTATATATATATTTATGCTTGACAATTAGAGTTTCAACCTTCAACTCATCTTTCACTCAAAAAGATAATAGAACTCAAAAATATTATACATATCTTAATTGTATAAGGTTCCAAATATTAACACATACCATTTAGATTAGTAAAATTATTTTTTAATAACCAGGGACTTCTTGTAGGCTAGTGGTAGGAAATAAAGGCCTGCCGTACTATGATTGTGGGTTCGATTCCTGCAGCTTTGTCCGACGCGACGGGTTATGCCCCACCCTGCAGGTTTTCCTTTTCCTAAAACTATAGTATCTTAATATTCCAAAAATAATCTTCAGAAATGATTTAACCTTAAACAATACTATCCAAAGATCAACTTAATCCACTCCAACCTTTATAGTTATCCAAAATACCTCTGTCCAGACTTTCTCTAAAAGGTCTCTTAATTCCAAAATCAATTGTAACATCAGATTCCCCAAACAAAGAAAAGATTCTTTTATTGTCACATACTAAAAATATGATTACCTTAATCATATTAGAACCTTACTGAAATCAAAAAGTACTGCAGTACAATCCATATATATATATCACATTATTCTTATATCCAGAATATAATCCTTGAGTCCAAAAGCACCAACACATTAAATATTTTGCATCAACTGTAGTAACAGCATAAGATTGTCCTTGATCCCTTGGCTTTTTCTGAGGTAAGTTTCCCTGACTCTTAGGGAATTCATTTGCATAATGCCCTATTTCTTTACAATTGTAGCATTCAACATTGATAGCCTCTTTCTTTCCCTTGCAATCACGCGCCTGGTGACCTTTTTCTCCACATTTATAACAAACTCCCATTCCTTTTAGACAAGTACCAGGGTGATTCTTCCCACAATTATCACATAATGGTAAATCCTTCTTTCCCGTTTTCCCTTTATCTGTCTCTTGTTCCACCGTTCTCTTCTTCTCTTGCTTTACTTTGTTGTCATAATACTTAGAGAATTCCTTTTCTGTCTTGATAGCACACGAGACAATATCTTCGTATGATGAGAAGGATTGTGATACTAAAGCTCGACGGAGAAATTGTTTTAACCCATCAAAGAAACGATCAATCTTACTCCTTGGGTTACGTATATAATCGGAAGCATGCCTCGCTAACCATGTAAAGTTAGCCTCATACTTTGCGACATTCTCATCCTCCTTCTGCCTCAGACTCAGAAATTTCCTTTCCATATCTGCTCGATGGTCACGAGGAATGTATTTTTCTATGAAAAGCTCTTTTAACTCCCTCCATTCCATATTCGATACGTCATCATCTTCTTTTGTGTTTTGAATCAGGGACCACCACTGATCGGCATCTCCAGTGAGGCGGTAAACTGCCATGACAACCTTCTCCCTTTCACTACCCCCCAAGGCATGGAATATTTTCTCTAAGGAATTTATCCATTGCTCAGATACTATAGGATTTGTAATCCCATTGAAGGTTGGTGGTTGTTGCCTCATGAAACGGTGTAGCATTGATCCTCCACGTTGTGGATCATGGTGCTCCATACGAGTAAGGTTATTATTCATAACCTGCGTGAGTTGTCCCAGTACGGTGAGAAGCTGATCAGCACTAGTTGTATCACTAGCTCCACCATAATTATCTTGAGCAGGAGGGCAATCCCTACACGGAGTGTGTGCATTGATACAGTTTACATTCCATCCACTAGGCGCCATTTCTAAACAATGGCATAAACTAGATTAGTTTATGAAATAAAATACATAATTCCATATTTGTAAAATACTTTACTTAAATTGAACTATTTATGGATATAATCCATAATCATAAAAATAAATGTTTCCTTTTAGGAAGTATATACTCATAACCCTTCATAGTTGTTTGTAAATAAAATGAGAATTATTCTAAGCATATCCCCTGGGAGTGTCGTAACCAAGAGTGCAGCAAGGCCTGTTGTCGTGCACCAGTTCCCGTTCGAGTCTAGCTCAAAGCGGTGTTTTAGGGTTTTACCCCTAGGTACATCTGTGCCAGAGCCGCGTCTACCTGCTCGTATCCAGACAGGGATGTATTGCTCGGAAAACTCACAAAATCTCTACAATAACAAAATTCTAGGAAGTTCTTCTATACTAATCCTCAAAGTCTATCTTTGGGCTATGTGCTCTAATCAGAGTTTATCTACATCTAGCTTCCAAGGTTAGTACTAAACTGCCTCTGATACCAACTGTAACGCCCCGACCCCAACTACCCAGAGTCGGTGCATTAGTTCGTAACATTTTCATGATCACAAAAGATCAAGTCTCGAAAGACCGATTAGTTTAGTAGCCTTGGAAACACTAGATAAATTCATAAGTCTTTCATTACATCAAAAAGTAAACTAACTAATATAACATGGTATTCATAGTCCATAATCATATCCCTTTCTGACTACCCCTGCAGGTCATTCATAAAATACTTCTTCACATCCTGGAAAAATATTAAAACATTGAAAGGGGTGAGCTCAGATGCTCAGTAAGGTTAACAATATAGCGGAAGCTTTCATAAATAAACATTAACATTTAAGGCAATGTATAACTAAAACAAAAGCCTTTTAAACTTAAACTTCAACATAATATGGCAAAAGTAAAATGAGATAATTCCATTTACTTCTTCACATGGATATTCTACTGGTCGAATAATCACATGCAATATCAATAACCACTTTCATAATGATGGAATGCATAATGCCAGACTATCATAACCACATAGTCAAGGCCTCGTGCCAAGACCACAAATAAGATTTTTTCAAGGCCTCGTGCAAGCCACTAGTTTGTCTCATGAGACCTGCTGATGCATCGAGGAGCTATAGTGGGCTCCACCCATCACTTATTAAGTCCAATGCATTCCTCATATGAATAGGTTTAAGCATATCATAAACCATAGAAACATGCATAAAATAAACATAAAATTTCCACATTTCAATCACAAGATATCAATACAACACATTGATATAATAAAAATGCTTTGAAAAGCATTTTCAATTCCAAAACAAAAGAAAGTTAAAACTTTGTATTTATTTTTCATTAAAAAAAATGATGGCTTGTAGAGGAAGCCGAAACTCAAATAGTGGTCACGGCGGTGGAGAAGTCGTTGTCGCCGCAAACGTACGACAAAAAAATTCCCTTTTGTCGTTTAGTAAACGCTTCGTATAAAAAATATTCCTTTTGAATATACGTAAAAGTCAAAGGGGTTTATACACCGAATAAAAGAAATTTGTGTATAAAACCAAATATGCCTCAATGAAAGGAGATTGAGACGAAGTCCTTAAAAAGATCATTTTTAAAATAAAATAGACATATTATGTGTATTCACTATAGGTACACATAAAGAACGTAAAAATAAAAAAAAGGACATAATAATATCATGACATAATTTGAAAGTAGGATATTAACCCAAAGAATAGAAATTGGGTTAAGAAGTTCCCTTACCTTGCGTCCTGTCCTGACTCGACCGTTCTTTAACCTCCTGAATAATAAACTAGAGTTAATTTATATTTACTTAAGAACCTTTTTCATGTTCATTATTCCTTTTATATCCCTTATTTCCATGTTATGAACATTATTTAATTATTTAAGTTAATAACGGTCGTTTTGTCGATCTTTGGTACTTGAGTCAAAAATAAACTTCTTATAATTACAAGTTGTTCATGTGGTGAAATATCCATTTTATCCAGAATTATATTCATGATGTAGATATCATATATATCATATATATAAAGTATATACATTCATTCATAATGTCACGTAACATTTATAGGTAAGAAATGAAATGCACCGTTCATGGAGACGGTAAGCCGTACGTACGCATGAACGCTACTTTCATTTCTATTTCGTATTTAATGGAATGAAATCATAATGATATAAATTTATAATATAATTAAAGTATAATATAGTGTATAATACCATTTAATCCATCCTTTATACATCCCACACATGGCATTAACGATTCAAATCACTTTGAGGGGGCGGTAGTCCGCACTTCCTAAAATGAAATTATCGCATTTTACCCATAATGGAAATCATAAAGTATGCCATAAATGAGAAATAAAGAAGAATAAGTAAAACATAAACATATTTTATATCATATATAAATATAGTGACATCTTAATGGCCACCTTTGAAGGTGTTATATGAGTGTTGAACAATCATCGTTTCGTGAGGCAGAAATTCGCCATCCACAGAAACCGTATGTTCATTAACCATTAGTTGTATGTGTGTGTAAGTGTAGATCGAATCCTTCTTATAACGACATTCTAGTATATTGAGGATACTGGTGTTGTTACAAAAGAAATGAATAAAAAGAGTTTAGGGGGTTGGAGAAGAAAAATAAAACAAAACAACATTAGAGAAGACATTACCTCAAAATCGGGTAACTCTTTTTGATTTGAGCCAAAGGCTTCCTTGGGAAGAGTTCTTCCCAAAGTGAGGCTTCTAGGAGTAAGAGGGGGATGTTGGGAGAGTATTTGGGCAGAGTTTGGCCGATCCAAATGGCTTGAAGGTGTGAATAAGGTGGGATAGGTTGGGGCCTTTTATAAGAGGAGAGGAGGGGCTCTTTTGGAAAGATTGAAATGTTACATTATTATACAATGCTTTTAGGATTATAAAGGTCCCAAACTTATATAATTAGTGGCTAAGGTGATAAGGGTTCGAAGTCTCCTCATCCAATAGGCTTTGGACAAGTGTAAGCCTTGTAGTTTGCATTATCTTCTTATTTTATTTAAATCGTTAAATAATGAGGTCATCGCTTCATCATAATTATGTCATAAATAATTTAATTTATTTAATGTCTAAAAATTATAAGAAAATTACTATGATGTAGGAAATCGTTTTATCTTTCTAATGAATATTTATAGTCAAAATTTGGACTTCTGTAACCCCACATAAAAACTGTTTTAGTAAAACAACTCATGTTTGTGTCAATTTAATTTTAACATTAAATAAATATATATTAATGTCATTTTCCAACCAAAGTGGCTCCATGGGGTCCCCAAGTTGACCCATGGGTTTTCTTGGTCGGCCATGACTCATCCAATAGGAGTAGGACAAGTTTCATCCTCATATCATGTTATTAAAACATTATTTGTACCTTAAACTACACTAATTACCTCTAATCGCGATTAAGAACTTAAAAGTTACTATTCACCAAAAAATTATTTTAATCTCATTGAACCAGATTTTACTTCTTAATGACAACCATGTATGTCGGATTTTTGAAAATCAAATCACAGAAGTGGTAATATTTCATTTAAATAAAAAATCAGTTATTTAACTACCACTTAGTGGTTTCACTATTCATCAAAAATTGAAGTTTTTTAGAACAATGCCAAAATTTCACCCTAAGCTATAATTGATATTCCAAATTCAAAAATGATGTCTATTTTACAAAATTCCAAACATATAAGTTGCATTAGTTAATTTTATAATTAATTCCCTCTGTCACAACAAATAGCGTGTTTTTAAGAAACAATTTATATCAAAAGATTGGCAAATATTTATGTCCAATTTCAATGTTAAATTAATTCTAATGACCACCATTGGATAAAATGGTAAAAATATATTCTAATTATACTTTAAAACCACTAAATAGTATAATTTATCACAATAAATTATTTTTATTAAAAAAGTTGTTTTAAATATTTTTCACTATTCATAAAAAAATTGGAAGTTCTCAGAAAGATACAAAAAATTCAACATAGGATAATTTCGATATTACAAATACAAAAATGAAGTCCATTTTGAAATATAAAATTTCTATAATTTTAAAAAGTGGTTATTACTATTCATAACGGCTACTTTGATTAGTCATGGTGTTTTAGAACTCGATGTTGCGTACAATGCAAGCTATTGCATTATTGGATGAGAAGCGTATCGTGGAAGCTCTGGGTGTTACAACCGGTCCACCCCATGATGACACACTTGGATGAACAAAAAACACTGAAACAGACCATCAAGCTGTATACGTAGCTCTCATAACTCAAAATGGGCTATCCAATATGGAGACATAGAGATAGGAGACGCTCTTGGATATATTTCGATCCCAAAATCAATCTCTCATGGAGGGAGTAATGCTACGACCTCTTCTAGAATGACATCAGGGTACTCCTCCCCGACCCTAGGAAACGCCGACTGCTAAACCTCTTCTGAACTCAGTATCAACTCAGCCATTAAGGATGTTAAGGATGAAACTCATCTATGGCCTATCTAAGGATATCACTCACCAATAAAAACCACTTTCTCTCCATCTGCACCAAAGAAAACATCCTTCTTTATGTAGAAATCCACAATAGCCTGCACCAAAGACAACCAATCCATGCCAAAGATGAAATCATATTCTTGTATTTGTAAACATAGGAAATCTCCCCAAGAGTGGTGCTACACTAACACTAGTTCCAATCTCTACATACATCAAACAAGTTAGCTCAACCTCCAACTAGTGTTATCAACACCAAGGGCACTGGACACCTCTTATCCTAATGTCCCAAGGCATGGACAAGGGTAGGTGATACGAAGAAGTGTGTCACTCCTGAATCAAACAAGGCACACACCAAGGTAGAAAACAAGGGTACCTAAGATGATGCCTTGCTCGCATGGAGCTGGCAAAGCTAGAGCATGAAGCTGACCACGTACTCCTCCACGGCCTCTCTGACCCTGATGAAGACCACCACCATGACCGCACATTGCTCTCTGAGGATGAGGAGCATCATAGAGATGTCTTGTTCCAGCCCCAACTACCCTCTGGTGATCTAGAGCCTGTGCATCCTGCTGCTACTGCCTCAGTTGGAACTACCTCAACAGAGGAACTAGGAGCAGATCGCCCGATGCACGATGATAGCTCTGAAATGTCAGGCACTCTCACAACTGATGACCACGACAACCATAACTAAAACAAGCACTTGATCCCTTGACATAGGCCTGAGAGTTTCTGCCTCCAGAGAAACAAGATGTGAAGGGCTGGGACCTACCCCCAGGTGAATGGAAAATCTTTTTCCTTGAAAAATGGGAACCCCAGACCACAGCTCTGATTCATGAGGAATCATTATGATTCCCCTCTTGTGATGATACAGTCCTTGCAAAAGTCTTCTCAACAACCTCTTCCCTTGCCAGTACCTCAAGATATGTCATTGGCATAAATGGGGTGACCTGGGGCTGGATTTCTGGATGCATATCCTCCTCAGAATACCTCGCCCTAGCCTCCTCATCTGGTAACAGTTCTGAAGAATATCGTAGAAGGTTCCTGTAATGGATTCCGAACTCTCGAACACTGGATCTCCCCTGTTGAAGGGTAAGAAGCTCCTACCAACTAGATGCCTTCATGGTCGAAGAAAGTAACTCAACTCTGAACTTGTCTCGAAACTCCTCCCATGAGATCGCTGACTCCTCACAATCACCGAGGAACAAGAGCCACCACTGCCTCGCTGCTCCACGTATCATCGTGACAACCAAGGACACACAGTGCTCCTTCCAAGCAAGAATCGAACTAAAGGCGATCTAGACCTCCTCTAACCAGTCATCCGTGATTGCATCTGAAACGGATCCCTCATATTTTTGCAGACTCTGGAGCTAAAACTATCAAAGTGTCTTCCTCCAATTGTCATCGTCGTCAACCTCTACCCAGAAGTGATCTCCTAGAACAGGCTGCTGGACATTTTCAGTGCAAACCGGATGAGGATGTCGACCTGGAGCCATACCTGCAAAAGAACAAACCGTTAGAGCTCCTAAGCCTAGAATATGGAAGACTCAACATTAATAAATTTATTTTTTTCTTTTGTTAATTTTATGTTAACCTATCTCAAGGTCTACCCATTCAAACACAGGTGCACAGAGTAATGAGGCATGATTCTTTCCTAGGTCTCTACCATGCAACCAGTATCACCTGGTTTAGTAGCCATCGTAAACATAAAGGTCCATGCAACCGATTATAGGGGGCCCTAAATTCCTATGTATCTGCGAGTCTCGAGTATTTACCCAACTTTCTAAACACAAATGACATTGTTTCCCTACCAACCCATGAAACCTCACATGTTCCCAACTACAATCTCTATCCTATCCCTCAACCAGACCTCTGATACCACTCTGTCATGCCCCCCTCCCTACAAAGTGAACCCCTCCTAGGATGACAATGTGATGAGGGAGATGATGACTCCTGAGTCCCGCCACCAGTAGGCCCCGAGTTGGAGACTAGCACCGAGGGTATAGTAACACAAAAATCTGAGGCATTACCCTCTAAGAGAACACATTGTAAGAGAGGTATAAGATAGACACCAACCAGCTCCAACTGAAATATAAAATAAACCCAATTATATATATATATGAAATTCCATGAAAATGTACTACATCTGAAAGGAGAAAACTACAAGTACCCAAAAGAGAATTAAACAACAACAACCACAAGCCCGAACAACTCCACCAACCACAAGCTAGTAATAACCCACTTGATCTCCAACCCACTCTAAGTGACCTGAAAAACAGTTTATATATACGTGGGGTGAGTATAACAGGATACTCAGTAGGACCCTCCCAGAAGCCTCTCATGTGAAAGTAAATAAAGCATGCTAAAAGCTAGTGACCAACAAGTGAAACTAAATCGTCACCTAAATAGGTATACTAAGTTCCCAACCTCACCATGTATACTCTCACCAAGTATCGCATACAAGAATATATCATATAATAATGAATATCAAGGGTACCCCACTACTACTTCCTCGCTGTTTTGCCGCTATTCCCCAATGACATACGTCCTTTGCATCTCTCTCCAAAGGCTTCCCATATACACCTAGTCTAAGCTCCACAATCTACACCACATGCACCACAACGGCTTCCCTGCAGAAACCTGAGCTATGCACGACACCATTATCAAAACCGAAAGTTACCAGGTAGTTTCTGGGAGCCACCACAGCTCGCATAATGTTTATCATACATCGGGTATTATACCTCAATCCATCACAGCCCATACGTCGAGAAAGGATCCTCAGGCCATCACAACCTATACATGTTACACCTATAGTAGTCCATAGGATAATATATCCAGAAAATATGAGTGTGAAATAACCACAATCCATTACATCCCTCTACACACATATATGGGGAAAACTAAATGTTGTGACAAAGGCACTAGTATCTACCAAGAGAAGAGAGTGGGGATAAAGGGGGTTTTCTGCCATTCAACCTCCCATCATAATGTTGGGGAAAACACCCACCCCCCCACGGCTCAGAATCCCCAGGGTGTCAGTTGCCCTTACTGACAGGGTGGAGTAGCATATAGAAACACAAAAGGTACACAATATATATAACTCACAACCACACTATGGGCATAACTTAGTCTTAGACACAACTACAGCTAACATCTCTCGAACTCCAGGCTGCCTCTTCAATGATTAGGTATCCTATAAGCACACAACCATTTAAGGTCATTATTAGATAAAATCATTCCCATTTTATCAATTCCAATTGATGTTAATTAATTCTTCAAACATTAATTAACCATGAACACAACCTCATTAAACTGAATTGGAATCATATTCAAAATCAAAGGCTCCTTTTAAGATTCAATATCACCTTTATGTTCCAGCATCTCCATGATCTTGGATTATCACTATTTAATCAATCTTTCATTACGGAAATTACTTTCCCATATTCCCAGGCATTCTAGAATATCAACCTATGATACTAAACACAAAGGGGTCTTAACACGGTAAGTAGATATACTACCCTTGGAGTCTTTTCCGCCTATAGAAAGAGCATAGACCCATTCTCCCTCAAGAGGGTAAACATGGAAAGCATGTGGCATACCCCGTGTGTTATCACCTCCTTCGGAAGGTGGGTAAGCAAGACCTGTTGTCTTGAGATGTGGGGAAAAGTAAAGTACATAAAAAACCAAACAAAACCACCAACATTCTTCCATCACATCCTTTCCATACCATCATCCTTGGTGTCCTCCCCGACACCGACATGCATAAACCGATGCATCTCGCCACTCTAGACACCATCTGCTGCCACAACCACAAGGCCTCCCGGCCTCCACATATAACAAATGCCATCCAGGCTCACATCATAGCACAAGCATCAGAAAAACAAACATCACATCAAATGGGCTCTTGGACCTTTTATAAGTCATCCATCCTTTATACAAAATGAGCACTCATGGCTCTAAATCACAAGGCACACGGCCTTACGAGCAAGATGTATTCTAAGAACCCTACCAGGAGTTATCTTTAATCAACCAACCAGTTCTTTAATCCCTATTGAATTAACAGATTCAATTCATAGGTTCAAATTCTGGGAAACCAAATCAGTAAGATATCACAAATGATTTAACATTCTTACTATACCAATTTGATTAAAATAAAATTAGAACAACTACAACAACATCAACAACCAGATTCATTTACATGCCTATTTATCATCAGACAATTTGTTATCAATTATTTCCATCTTTACGTTCTTTATCAATTCCCATAAAGAACAAATAGATAAGAAAAACAAGAAAAGATATCACACTATCTAGCATAACATGATGCAGTAACATACGAGCGATAATAATTTCATTATCCGGTTCAAATAATTAATTAGGTCAATTTCATTATGATCCAAAGGGATATATCATGTTACTCTATGATTTAACAAAAACAATTAGAGAAGCCACATATCCCCAGCCATGAAGATTTCTTGACATTATTTATCCACACAATGGGTCACAATCCTCCTCTCGCAACAACTGTTTCCACCCGAGGATGCCATGGTACGATAGAACCAACCAAACCCCAAGAAAAACCCATTATAAACATGAAGATTACATGTTATAATATGGAAAGGGGAACATGAGAATATGAACCCTAAAATAATTAGGATAATACATACCTTATATCTAAGGTTGATCGATACAACTTGGTTTCATAAAAACTAAGAAGAACTAATCCTAGGTGTAAAGTATTATTATGAAACTCTTATGGGAAGGATTGAATGGTTTTAGCACCTCATAGCCAATAAAAAAGAGGAAGAACAATAGAGAATGATATCTTTTCCCTTTTTCTAGATTTAATGGGGCGACGTTTTAATATGCGCTTAATTATCCATTAAATGTGGATCGCATTAACCCACATGGTTTGACCAAGTAAAAACATCCCGACCATAGTAATTATTAATATAGGATTTATGGCATTTGAATCAGCCTTAAGTGTCCTTAAAATGAGGCTCTAAATGTATTTTATGTCAAAGGAAACGTCAAAAGGGACAAAACTATAAGAATCTGGAAATATTGTTCACCTACCGTTACTGTACACCAATACTATCTGTGAAACCGATCTGTGATACCAATTTGTGAAACCGATCTATAAAACCGATCTGTGAAACAAATATGTGAGACCAATATTTCAGATCGATCTGTGATACCGATCTGTGAGACCGCTCTATGAGACCGATCTGTGAGACCGATCTGTGAGACTGATCTGTGAGACCGATCTCTGAGACCGATCTGGGAGACCGATCTGTGAGAGTGATCTGTGAAATGGGTCTGTGACACCGATCTGTGACACCGATATGTGAGACTGATCTTTGAGACCGATATGTGAGATCGATCTCTGAGACCGATATGTTAGACCAATCTGTGAGACCGATCTGTGAGACCGATATGTGAGACTGATCTGTGAGACCGATCTCTGTGACCGATCTGTTTCTGTTCATAAAACTGGAAACACTATTCACCGAACCGGAAAATTGGAAACGTGTTTGTGATAAGTCACCATGACCTCCCGAAACACCTACAACACCACATTTTCACAAAGTAATGGACCAGAGTGGTCTGGTCCATTACAGTCTTTTTCCACGAGCCACTGTGGCTTCATTCCAAGCCCTAAAATTTATACAATGGCATATTCGCAATCCATTTGTCAAGGGGATCGAATCCATATATCCCGCTTAGTAATACACTGTATTTATATCTCCAATACAAAATTATGGTTTTGAAGAACGCACGAAGAACACGCGAAAAAAGAAAAAGAATGAGAAGCAAGGTTAATGTGTGATATGATGGCCATGTTCATTTCGTAATAGTTGTCATGAATTTATGGTATAAGAAATCAACATAGAAAATTCAATCATATTAAAACCCATACCTCATTATTGATTGATAGCCTCAACATTGGTTGTAGTGTCGATGTTTTTTGTCATTGCAACCAGCCTCCATCAATGCCGCTCGATCATTGTTCTCCGGTTCGTGGTTCAGGGTCACTCATCACCTCCCGTTGGAACTAGCTCTGTCCTCCATGTTATTGGAAACACGACACTTTACCATAGCTTTATATCATGGTGAATTTGTGCCAATTTCTCCACCCAAAATACTTATAAATATGAGATGGTGAGGTTATGCAAAGAACGTTGAATTTATGAAGATTCGTTTGATAGGAACCTTCCAAAATGCCAATGACATTTTCACTAAGTATATGTAGTGTCAAGCCATTTAATGGCTTGACTCACCATGGTTCCCATAGTACCGCTTGCCCGTTGGTGGAAAATAAATAAAATAGTGAGATTATTTTTTTTCATTTCCATTTAAATGTCATAGAAACTAACTTCTTCTTTGGACCTACTACAGTCAATGTGATGTCTCCCTTAAATAAATCCTAGTGCTGTAGATTAAACGGTGACCTCAAATTTCAATTCCAAACACCGGTTCAAATGATTAAAAAAGCTGCTCCTGTGTTTATTGTACGTACACTGAAAAAATTTGAAAAATTATTATCAGTCATCCTCGACCTTCGCCGGGTGAGGTTAGGCTCTTCGTAAGAGAAAAAGTCCCCATCAAACCCAATAGTATTCTCATATTTCCAATATGAGCCATCATATAAAATTTAGGGATTTAAAATTAAAATAATTTTCTCTTAATTATTTTATTTGCTGTAAAAATAATTTAATGGTGGCCCATGCTAGCCTATGTTAGTATCTACATAAAGAAAACATACCCACATTAGTTCAACGACTGTCTCATATTTTTAATCAGAGTTACATTTTGTGAGTTATAATCATTTTCAAATTAAAATAACTTTGTTTAATTATTTAATTTACGATTATTCTATTTTTGGGTTCTCTCACCGTAGGCTTGTGCCGATTAAACATAACTCGCTCCTAGGATAAACCAGCTATCTTGAGAACAACCGTGCCCTTGGATAGAGATGCACTATAGGGCCACCGCTTGTGGGCATTGTGGGTATGAGGTGGATGTGTGGTGGGGTGGGCGTAAATTTTTTTATCATTTAGAGTGTGAGACAATGTGGGTTGGGCATGCACGGGTGCTGGCCAATGTGGATTGAGCTCGCACGGGTGTGGGTATGCCCGCAGCCCTGATTTAAAAATATATATATTATTATTACTATATATGTTGATTTAACATTTTAGTTTTTTTAATAAAAAATCATCGTTAAACGGTGACATATTATTTCTCACTGTAATGCTAATATTAATTCACAATTTATTCAAATTTTAAATTTAGATTGGCCTATATTTATTGTTTTAAAATGATATTATATTATTAATAAAGTAATTACTATCCATATTCACATGGTGTGTTAACCCATCTCTTGAAAAAAGGAACTCATCGCACCAATGCATAGATTCAATTCTATAATTGTCATTATAAACATAATTTCGTTAAGACAATTTGAATTTGTTATTATTTATTTTTATTTTTTTATTAAGAGAATAACCATAATGCTCGTAAAAAACTATTAATAGATTCCTCAGAAACTGATCGTTACCATGAAAGACTTCATTCATTCAGAGGTTTAGTTGTTCACATCACCACACAACCAACATTATCATTCATCGCCCATAACCAATCTCTCACCAACATTCAATCACAACAATTCACCTCCACATCGGTGTCACCTTATTCCACCATTAACCCTCAAAAAAATATTACATCACAAGCTTTAAAACTCTAGTTATAGTTAGTTAATACATCTCCCAAAAAATAAATTTAAGAATGAATAAAAATATAGTATTTAAATGATTATAAATAGATTTTTTTTTTTGTAAATTTGGGTAAGCCCACATGCATCCCATGTGTTGATACAGGGTGGGGCGGGCATGAAAATTTTTGTTTGCATTATATCCGGGATTTTTCAAACTAACCCGCATGGGCTCAAACCCATGCGAGCTTGGCCCGTCCCACCCCGACCCGCCCGTTTCACATTACTACCCTCAGATTTCTAATCTATGTAACCATTTAAGAGTGATTCCATTATTTTTCAGAAAAACTACATATGAACACTAAATATATCATAAAAATACTTCAAAATATCATTCCGGACAATTTTGACCTCAGAATTGTGTGTTATAATATTTTGTGGTCTCCAACAAAATAGATAGAATACCTTTCAAAAACACCTGAAATCATTGTTTTTGTACACTGAGTTAGAAATCAGAATTCAGGGTCCTAGTGTATGGATACATTGGCCGACACACTAACATTGGACTCCATGAACTGAAAAACACATTCATAATACTTAACATTATTGCTTCACAGATAATATCAGAGTCCTAGTTTTTTGGTAGAACCGAACTCTTCTGATACCACTTTTTCATGACCTGTCACTCCAGACCTATTCTGTGACTACCCCATGCCCTCTTGTAGTAGGTAAGGGGCTAGTGACTAACATTGAAATGCATTTTACCTAAAAATGGGAATAAATTGCCTTAATATCCTATAAACTCATACAACTAATCACAAAGCATGATACATGCTCAATGTTAAACTATATAGTAAACAGTGTGTGCACAAAATTTAAAAGGGGCCAGAATACAAGACCAACTATAAATTCAAAGTAAAATGAAACGTACATGTAAAACTAAAAACAACTCTTATTAACAGCCATCAAAGAACCTACCTGATGGGTAGGTGTAGATCTTGAACGGTCGTCTCTATGATACACCGCGTCTAAAGTCCACCACTGAGCTACCTTTATTCCTGGTACCATCATCCTCAGTCAGTGATTTCCATCATCGGTAAATAATACAATGAGGCATGGGCGTAGCTCATGTAGGGGTGAGTATAATGATATTTAGTAGGGACCCTTAGACACAGTAGGTCACCTAGAGTCCCACAATGAAAAAACCTGAAAGCAAGATCCAACTCTACTTAGGTATATCCCCATACATATACCTAAGATATAAAGCTGTACTCATCCCATGAAAATGGGAATAATACAATGAAGGTAACCCCACAAAGGTTAAGAGTCACATATCATAACCTCAATCCCAAGCACAAAGTTATGAAATCCCTCACTATGATTTATTCTATGGGTAGTAACAAATAACATTCTGTACACCTCAACTACTAGAGAACTCCTCATCTATCGTGTACAGTAGTCATGTCACATCACACAGAGGTGATCCACCTTGTGGATTGATGATGTACTCCTCCTATCGAGTACCATTGGTCTGCTGCGTCACAAAAAGGCGCTCCCCAACGTGAGTCTACTGCCTCACACTAACACGCTCCCCAATAGGCCAGTTGAGTCACTCCGAGTCAAAATGGTCACTAGTCGTCAAGTCTCAGCTAGTCGTAGGGTTCTGTACGTAGTAGACATGGGAGAACTACTACCCTATCCATTATTCATACCTCAACTATCCCGATGTATTACGAAGAAGAATATAAATGGTCTATCACGTAAAAAGAGACCCAACGCAACAAATGGTGTGTCAATCAGATGCCCGATTTGTATGTTATAAGTGTTTCCGCTCTGAGGGCCCGGTTGGATTTGAGGTCCAATCAAACCCAGACGTACTCCAACCATATCCAAAACTCATGTGGATTATATCAAAATGACCTTCTTGAACCATGGATTCCATCATCGAAGACGGTTCATCAAACAGATTCTCGGTTCTCATGTTATGGACAAAAAAGTAATACTTTCCCCAAATGGGCCAAGGTGCAGTCTAACCCTATCGGACCAACCCGGTCCGGGTCAGGTTTGGATGGCCTGCGAAATGGAAGGCCCTAATAGTTATGCCATGGTCTGGCCCGGCGCGTGAAGGGCATGACATATTAGAGTGGCTAGCTGGGCAGCTCAAGGTGCAGCTCACAGTGTTGCCCACGTTGCAGCCTCGCAGTGCAACCTGGCTGACAAGAAGGACTGCTCAGAAGTCCCGCATGGTTCACGAAAGCCAGCTAGAATGGCCAGTTTCTCATCCATCCCGCGGTGTGATGGTGTCGTTGTCCACCTGTGGCTAGACGGGTGTGAGCAGTCACCCTCCTCTGCCACAGCCATGCATCCAAGACCACATGCTCCACCTGCGAAACGGACATGCACTACCGCTCTTCCACGCAGTCAGAAGGTTTCTGACTTCCATCCTTCCCCACTGTAGCCAGCGGTCCATAGCCACCTCAAAAACTAGCGGCATGGACGCACACCGCACTTCCTTCCTCGCAGCTAGACGAGGGCCGATAATTTTCTTCTTCCACGAGCCACTACGGCTTTGTTCCAAGCCCAAAAATTTATACGATCAAATATTCATTATCCTTGTGTCGAGGGCATTGTGTCCATATATCGCTCTCTTCAAAACTCCATATTTCCAGCACCAATATAAAATTAGGGGGTTGAATAACACACGAATATCAAGTAAAAAAATAAAAATAAAGAGGATCATGGTTAATGTGTTGGACGATGGTCATGTTCATTTGGCCTTCGTCATCATGAATTTAGGAAATGAAGAATCAATAAAGTAAATTCAAACATAAATAAAACCCATACCTCAAGGTCAATGGAGAGACTCTGTGTTTGAAGAATTGTCAGAATTTGGTTCCCTGAAGCAAGCCTCTGACGATTCCCCTTGATCATCATTCTACAGTTCGTTGTTCTGACTCACTTGTCACCACCCGCTGGAATCGAATCCGTCCTCCAAGTGTTTGAAATCACAACACTTTACCATAGCTTCGTCGCATGGTGAATCTGTGACAAATTCTCCCCAAAGATCCTTATAAATAGTAGAGAGGGAGGGTAGGTAATGATTGTGGTATTTATGAAGGTTCATATAAAAAGAACCTTCCTAAATTCCAAATACGATGTTACTTAGTATATGAAGTGTCATGCCATTTAATGGCTTGAGTCACCGCGGTTCCCACACTGCCACTTGTCCATTGGTGGAAAATCGATAAAATAGTGAGATTATTTTCATTAATTTTCTTTTAAAAGTCCCAATAAATTACTTCTTATTCGGACCTACTTCAGTCAAAGTGATGCCTCCCTTAAGAGAATCCTAGGGGTGAAGATTCAACAATGACATCATATTTCAATTTCGAACAATTCTTCAAAAGTTACAAATCGCCAGACTCCTATTTACTGAACGTACCTGAAAAAAATTCATAAAATTATTAATAGTCACCCTTGAACTGCTCCCGTCAAGGTTATGCTCTGTCTAAGTTAAAAAGTCCTCAACAAACCCAATGGTATTCTCGGATTTCCAATCATAGTTACCATAAAAAAGTTATGGATTTTATAATAAAATAATTATAACTAAATTATTTTAATTACGACGAAAAACTTCCACTGGTTGCCAACGCTGGCCATTGTTAGTACTTTTCTAAAGAAATCATACCCTCATGAGTTCAGCGATGATCTTATTTTTTTAATTCGAGTTACAGTTTGTACGTTACAAGAATTTTAAAAATAAAATAACTTTTTTTTTATTTATGGTAATGCTATTTTTGGCTATTATCACCATAGGCTTATGCCGACTAATCATAAGTTGTGGCTAGGGTAAACTCGCCATCTTGAGTGCAATAGTGACCTCAGATTGCGATGCAAAGTGAGCCCACAACCCATTTGATTTGCGGGTATGGGTTGAATGTGGGGCGGGGCATCCCTAAAAATTTGACCGTTTAGAGTGTGGGCCTATACGGGTTGCGTCTGTGCCGGTGCGGGCCAATGCAGGTTGAGCCCGCGCAGATGTGGGCTTGTCTGGAGACCTGATTTAAAAAATATAATATTACTTTTACAATATATTTTTCTTTAACATGTTATTTTTTAATAAAAAATCATTGTTAAATGGTGACATATGATTTCTCACCCAAATGTTCATATAAATTCACCACTTATTCACATGTGTATTTCAAATTGGAAAATATTTATTATTTTGATAAGATATTATATAATTAATATACAAATTATTAACCATATTCACATGGTGTGTCAACACATCTCTTGAGAAATGGACCTCATCACCTCTGTGCATGGTTTCAATTCAATAAGAGTTATTATAATCATAAATATTTTATGTCGATTTAATATTTGTATTATTTTATTTTATTTTTTTATTAAGAGAATATTATAAAACCTTGTGAAAAATTTATTAATATCTTTATTTTAACCTCATCGTTACCTGGAGGGACTTCATTCATTCAATGGTTTAGTTATTCACCTCAGCGCACAACCAACATTATCATTCATCACCCATCACTAATCACTCACCAACATTATTTCATAAAAATTCTCTACCACATCGGTGTCACATCATTCCACCATTAACCGACAAAAATATATTACATCACATACTTGAAAAATATAGTTATTTTTAATTTATACTTCTTCCCAGAATTATTATTAAGAATTATTAAAAATATAGTATTTAAATGATTTTAAATATTATATTTCTTTGTAAATATGGGTAAGCTCGTAGGAAACCCACTGGTTGATGTGGGGTGGGGCAGGCTTGAAATTTTTTGTTTGCATTATATACGGATTTTGCGAATAAACCCACGTGGGCACAAACCTGTAAAGTCTTGGCCCGCCCTGCCCCGGCCCACCCACTTCATATTACTACCCTCAAATATTCTAATCTGTGTAATATTTTATGATTTATTTAACTTTTTCAAGAAACATTTCTTACACGCACTAATTTAAGCTTAACAAAACTTCTACGGATCATTCCGGGAACTCCGGGCCTCAAGATCACGCGCTGTCATAAATTTCAGTCTTCAAAAAAATCGAAAGATAACATTTAAAAAATAAAGAAAATATTCTTTTTCATGCACTATGTAAAAAATCAGAATTAAGGGTCCTAGTATAAGGATTCGTCAGCAGCCACACTAACACAGGACTCCCCAAACTAAAAACCACACTCATAACAATTAACTGCATTACTTCATAGAAAATAATAGGGTTGTATTTCTTCGGTTGTACCAAACTCCTCTGATTCCACATGGTTATGACTCATCCATTAGGTTCCATGCCGTGACTACCCCAATCCATCCTTCAATAAGCTAGGGGCTTATGACTAGCATCGAAAGGCATATTCCCTAAAAATAGAAATTAGTTTCCTTTATATCCTATAAACTCACACAACTAAGCACAAATCATGATAAAAGCTCAATGGAAAACTATATAGTAATTAGGGTCTGTACAGAAAGTAAACGGGGCCAGAATACAAGTCATACTGTAATGTACCAGTAAACTGAAATGTACAAGTAAAACTAATAAAAAATCATGTGAACACCTACAATGGTTCCTCCATAAAGAGTAGGTATAGATCTCGAATAGTCGTCTCTGTGGTACACCTCATCAAAAGTCCACCTCTGAGCTACCTACATTCTGAGTACCCTTATCCTCAGTCAGTGTTGTATGTCGTCTTCACCAAACACAACAAGGTACCGACGTATCCAGTGTAGGCATGACTATAACAATACTTAGCTGGGACCCCAAGACCATGTATATATCCTAGAGTTATACAAAGTAATATCACAAAGAAAGAAACCAGCTCTATTAGGTATATTCCCATACATATACCTATGCTATCAAGCTATACTCATCTCAATCATTGTGGCGACTTCAATGGATATCAGGATGCAATGAGTGGCTTGAGGAGTGGACCCTCATGGAATCAAGAGAGAAAAGTGCGGGAACCCTATGGCTGGTTATAAAATGAGAAAGGGATCCTATGTGGTTAGGTTCTTGGGATACTTTTTGGGTCTGTGTTTGAGAGGCTCACTTGGATATTCTCTATGAATCCACGTGGAACTACTCTAGGTTCCTACGTGGGTCGGTTGAACTGGGATACTATGTATGTCTGATGATGAACTAGGATCCTATGAGGGTCTGCTAAATTAGGATCCTAGGTGGGTCTAATTATTTAAGATCCTACATGGGTCTGCCTCTTAACAATGTACAATGATTTAGTAGTTACATCTAATCATCACGACTACTATACCTAAGTTACTCCTAGTGTGAGACGAGGCTTTACCTTTGTAGTAATCTACTGTGTGGAATTACTTTGTTCTACTTGCCGTCATGGTGATAAATTTGTGGTAATATTCTCTATAGCGTACCTTTGGGGTACATACCTTCGTGGTGACACAATTGTTGTATTATTATTTTTTTTGATACCTTTTTGTTACTTACCTTTTTGGTGTTACCATCGTGGTATTCATTCCTTTTGGGAACAGTTAACCTTTTAGATTTTGAGTTGGACCTTGTGTTACCTTAGGAATGAGATGGGTATACATGATAACATAGATATATATATATATATGCATATACCTATGTAGGATTGGAAGATGTTTTCAAGATTTTTGGTTTTTCATTTTTGTGTTTGTAAGACCTTTGAGGGTATCGGGATCTCTACTGAGTATTGTTATACTCACCTCTACACAGGTTATGTCCGCACCTTGTTGTGTTTGGTGCAGATGATAGACATCGTAGACTAAGGACAAGAGTACCAGGAATGGAGGTAGCTCGATGATGGAAAATAAATGAGGCATAAAACAAATAAGGTCATTCAAGAGCATTACCAACCATTCATGTAGGATCCAGGAAGGGAGTTCATTGGAGTTGTTTTAGTTTACTTGTACTTTTCAGTTTTCCTGTACTTTCTAGTTGGGCATGTATTCTGGACCCTTTTTCTTTCTATACACACTCTTTTTACTACAGTAAATTTTGTTTTTATCTTTCAATGTTCTTTGTTATGTGTGTTTACTTGTTATAAAGGCAATGACTTCCTTGATTTAGTGAATATGACTTTCGGTGATTCTCGTCAGCCCCTGGCCTATTGAAGGCGGGCTAGGGGTATTCACAGAAGGAGTCCCGGGGTATGGGTCGTGACATTGGTGATGAACATGTAATTTAATAATCTTAAATTTATTAGTAAATCATAAACAACTGAAACATCACCCTATAAAATATTTTATTAAAGGATGGTGATATGATCATTATATAGTCCCATGTTCAATACCACATCTACCTCGACAGTGGATCCCAACTAAATCTCTCTTCTATTCTTGACCCATGAGATAACATTAAATCCCAAATCCATCCCTAGTAGGAGATCCAAAGGCACCACATTAAAATCTAAACTCCCTTCGGTTTTCAAAACACGAATTAATCTCGAGATGGAATTAGATTATTCTCAAACATCAAATTCCTCTCCAGAGTTGAAACAAACTGCACTTGAACTTCTAATGTGAATTCCTTGGATAATCCCACTAATCCGATTATCATTTCATTTCATTTTTATTTTTTAAATAATATTATTATATTTCATAATTCCAAATATAAAATATATTTTTAATTGTTTTCTATTAGTATTTTAATAATTTTATAATATATTACCATAATTTATAATAATTTTATAAAAAAATTAATAATGTTTATAATATATATATATATCTTTAAACTGTTTTAAATTGTTCATAATATTATTTCTTTATTAAATTACACATGTCAACTAAATTAAATGTTTTTTATAATTATTTTCATTTTAAAATATCATCATAAATTATTTTATAGAAAAATAATCATTTATATAGTTAAATATATATATATATATATATATATGAATGGAGCTACAACATTTTTATCTATGAGATTAAATGATAAAAATGTCTAATAAAAACCATTAATAAATTATGTTTTATTTATTAAGAATAATTCATTATTTATTTTTTATAACATAATAATTAAAAAAAATTCAAATTAATATTCATTTACTTTTATATTTATTAATATTTTTTTATAATAACTAATTAATTTTAAATTAATTATAAAAATAATAATATTAATATTAATAACTTTTTTTTAAATCTTCTATTGTCACATTCTCCCACTCCCCCAAAAGAATTACGCTCTAACAATTATTTTATCATACATATGTTCATAATAAATTTCTATAGGTTGAATTAAGAAAATATAGAATGGATGGACTTCTATATTTAAAAAATAACTTATTTACCTATATGTTCAAAAGAAAACTATATCTATTAGATTTTTAATCTTCAGAAAACTCTTAATAATAATTTTTTTCCTCACCATTCTTCTCATAACTCTGTAACATCCCGATCCCACAAATTCTGATATGGTAAAAAATATGCCATTTATTTTCTTATAAACATTAATTGAAAAATATATATAGTACATTATGAAACGAAAGAAATTTTATGGATTATATTTTAGGAATTTGGCCATATTATTATAATTTACATTTGGTGTAAAAAATTTATTTTATTATCTAATTTTTATCATGTGTGCAACATCCTTATATGAAAAATGTTCCTTTTTAATTTCTAATAAACCTTTTGAAAATATTAGAAAACATGGTGTGTGCATAAAATTTTATAATTATGGATTTTAAAAACAAGGAAAATTTCCATGAAAATATTTTATATAAAATAAAAAATATTTGATAATATATATATATATATATATTAAAAAGAATAAGATATGGTTTTATGAAAAAAAACATTTCATAACCATTTATAAATACATAAATATTTTAAATTCATATTAAAATACACATTGAAAATTGTCTATTTCTATTTAAAAACCATTTAAAAATAAAAAAATGATTAATTAATATAATACATGGTTAAACTTCATCAAACAATATAAACACTAAATATATCAATTATCGGAAAATTTTCCATCTAGGTCATGGGTTCACTCCACATTTTACACAATCTCATTCTATAATAATTTTTTTATAATTAATAAAATATTTTTTGAATATCTAAATTTATCATTAATGACCCATTCAAAACAATTAAAAATATTATATATTTTATTTTCATAGAAAAATATCATTTATTTCCTTCTATTCATGAAAAAATAAGATTTTTCGAAAAATCCCATTTTCCAAAAAATAATTTCATACATTTTAAAGTCATGATCTATACTGCATTAAAATTTAATCATTTTATTTTACATTAAATAAATGAATTATCCTTATAAATATTATAATATGTGAACATAATATATTATTTATGTCATTCATGGAAATAAAATTTCATTTTCAGTTTTCTGAATAATAATTACATTTCTCTGAATAATATTATTTTGAAAAAATAAACATTTTAGAAAAAGTATTTTCCATATGAATTAGAAAGTAAATTTTTTTAAAACATATTACATGTATATATTAAAAATCCTAGTTTGATATATGTGATTTTTTTGAAAATATATATTTCTTCCATTTCCTTATAAACCTTCTCATATTGGGGTAATTCATACACCAAAGATGATATCTTCTTAATAAAAAAATACATATAAAATGGAAAACAAGCCTACGAACCATTACTATTTTAGTCTAACTCCCCATACTAACATACCATAATATCTCACCCATATATCCTCATTAAAATGGTTCCACACATAGAATATAAAATTATCACACGTTAGAGAATAATGTACTTGGGTATATCTTGAAATATGTAATGGAATATTTATTTATAATACCAGTTCCTATGCGTACTATTATCACTAAAAAATGTGGTCCTTACAGCACATCTATCTCCTAACCATTATTTGAAAAACAGTGCTTAAGAATATGGGTTTGGTTTCTATGTTTTATTTTATTCACATACTGATACAAAAAAGTTATATATATATATATATATCATCTAATTATTGTATCTATTAAAAAATGTATCAAAGATTGAAAAAGACAACATGTGAATTTATACCACTCTAAACAGATTATTAACAGAGAGAAAAAGGTAAAATGAATCAAGGTAGAAAAATTAACTAGGTGTATACAATTATTTACTATAGGCTAAAAAAATTATAAATATTGTGGTTCAGTTGAATTCATAAAAAAATATCTTGTTTTAATTATCTACCATCATAGCATCTTTATTTTTGTTCAACAAATATATCTCCCTAGAGAAATGATTGAAAAACAATTCAAAAATAATTTTATGATTTTTTATTAGAATTTAACATAACCATAGAGATATTGTGTGGAATAAAATCCAAAATCGTTAATTAACATGTAATTTAATAAACTAAAAATTATAAGAACACCAAATTACACAAACACAAACTATAAAATTGACTTACAAAAGGATGATTATGAGATATTTGAATAGAATCATGCTTATAAAACCATATTCATTGATAGTTTATCCTGACTCTATCTATCTTCCAAGATCTATCCATCAGTTTCCAACTGTACAAGAAGAAATCTCTATCATGATATTAAGACCTACCCTATAATACCTCTAGTTTTGACAAAGTAAGACTTTATTAATGTTTTTATGTATGTAATGAATTTGGGTGATGTTTGGGAGGGTTCTCAAATGATTTGGGATATTTTTTTTGCTTTTATAAATGTGAAAATTATGAGCATAATTAGTACAAACTATGAAACTCATACATGAAACAATGGAATGTAAAGCAATGGGGTTTTGGGTCAGCATTATGTTTGGAAATCCATTTATCAAAACTGTGAAACTAGATAAGATTAATAGAATGATGTTTAAGAGAGGTATTATGAATAGTTATATCTTAGTAAATCTAATATTTCATGTCAACCATATGAGGTACTCCTTGAGGTAAAGGCTGTCACATGGTTGGTGTATTTTTAGACAAACCATGAGAACCATCAGTGTAAAATTTAAAATTTGTGCCTAAAAATGGATCTAACCCTGTTTAGACACAAATCCTCTAATTTTCACTATTTTCAAACTGAATTCATTTTTTCTACCTCACAAATACTTTGGAGACTTTCCCCTTCGATGAAAAAGTGATTTGTTGGAAAATCATAGTGAATTGAAAGTCGATTCCCATGGTAAGTGTTTATTTTTTTATTTTTCTTTGTAATTTCTTATATTCCCAATATTGGTTTCAATTATCTAGTTTTTTGGGGATATATATATGATACTAAATCTGAATAATTATTTTTAATGGATGCTTTTTGTTTTGGAATGATATCTAAAGATGTTTTTTGAATATTATACTATGTTTTATTAAAGAGTTAGTGTCATTATTTTTTCCCTCCATAATTTCTACGGTTTTTGGATTCACTCAAGAGACATGTTATTATAACAAGAAGAATTAATTTAAAAATTTTTATTTTTAATGAAAATTATTGTGAATATTTTGATCAATTATTGATGTAAACCTTATTCCGTGATAATTGATGAAATTGTGAGTGTATAGAGTTTTGTACAATGTGAACGTGGTAAAATCATTTTAAATTATTGATTTTAAGATGGTTATGTGGTTTTTATGAAAATAAATAGTTTGTAAATATGTTTTCAACAATGCTGTGTTTTATAGAAAGGATTTTGAAAAAAATATCGGTTTCAATTGTGATCTTATGTTATGTATAAAAATGGATTTAATTGGATGGATAATTTATTTCATGTACCA
The DNA here is from genome assembly GCA_963277665.1 of Viscum album. Lineage (NCBI taxonomy): Eukaryota > Viridiplantae > Streptophyta > Magnoliopsida > Santalales > Viscaceae > Viscum > Viscum album. The sequence goes on along the minus strand of OY728129.1, from coordinate 164,766,319 downwards.
CCATCATACTGATTAGTTATGGATCTATAGTTCCAGTAGAAATGGTCAGAACACTATTTCCTAGATTTTTTGTAATTTTATTGTGTGTCGACATGTGAAATTGATAGGGTTATGCTAATATATAAATTGAGAAATTTTTAAAGAACTTATTAGGTTTCCTTCGATGCAAATTGCTGCAGGATGGAAAACTGATTTGGTGAGAATGTTCGTGGAATTAATAAACTATTTTTAATTGTTATATATATACATAAATTTTCTAATAGTTTCTGAACTAGTGTACTGAGTAGGGAATTCATTTTTGGGTAAAAGATACTATGTTTTGTTACTCATACGTACTTCGGATCATTAGTACATTTCCATATATTATTTATTGAGTTATAGATAATATAAATGTATCAGATTTCTTTATTGGAGTATCGTGATACATTGGGATATGTTTTTTAGTAAGAGAAGGATTCTTTTTTTTGATCCATGGAGTTATTTCGTGGGATTACAACAATTATTTTTGTTCTAATTCGTTTTTGTACATTAATATTTGTATTCTTCTTCTAAAGAACACTTTTGCAGTATAATTTTTATAATAATTGGTGTTACATGACATTATCATGTTGTTATCATGAATCTTATACTAGTTTTGAATGTGATATTTTTATATATGTGATCTTTTCAATGGGAAAATCATCCCCAATTGTTATGTAACCCTTATAATTTATTTCTATACTATGACATGTTATGAATGTGCCATATGGGAATGTAGCATTTCTTTAACAATTCATGCTAATAAGGAGTGGTGGGATGTTATATGTGGTATCAACATCCCAATTATTGACATGAAAATTGTGTGAGTTTGATAAATATGTGGGTATCAGTCATGATGGTCTTGGTGTTGAAATAAACTATAGTATACTACTAGAGTTTGGATGTTATGAATGAGTAGGACTATCACAACATGAAAAGTAGATCATGTAAAGGAGTAGTTATCATTTTTTTTGATGAACATCAAGATTCTAGGGATTTGGGTGCAAATGTGTTTTGGAGACACTTGTAGGTGTTGTAATGTCATTATCAATGATTTATCCAGTGATAATACCATGACATAAATTTTTAAAATCAATATTACACAATGACTGTAATGTTTTTTTGTGTAAAAAATTTAGATTTCATGAATATGAATTAATTTTTGAAAAAAATTTATGATTATTTCAATTTTGTGATTTTTAAATGGCCATGGTTGGGGTATTTTTAAAATATAGTGATTTTTAAAAACATCAAAGAATTTTAAAAATATTTGAATGATGAAAAGATGTTTAATTATGGAATTAAATGTGGAATATATGTTGTGGAATAATTTTTAATTGTTAATACTTCAATTTAAAGAGATTGAGAGTTATAAAAAGTTATTTTGATATACGAAATGGAACTCAATTTGTGTCCCAGAGTTAAAACTAAATAATATGTCAAGAATGTGGTTACACCAACACTATGTTCGAACAAAAAATTTGTTAATAGTGTATTCCATGATTTTTTGGGTAGCGAATAGAGGGAACATGAAGCATTAACATAGAATTTTTATCATTTCATTCAAGTATAGTTGTGGAATCCACCTTTATATTATGGGGAATTTGAAAAGAGAATAAATTGTTTTGGATAAATAAGACAAATCATATATTAAATTTCCATTTCACACCTATGGAGTTGAGTGTAATGTTTTTTAAGTACATGATGAACGATCATTCATGGCAACGGTGAGATTTATCATGACATGATATTTTAGCTAAAGGCATTACATGAGGGTATTTTGAAGAATTTAATAACATTGAATACTATCAACATATGACTTGGATAACATGAAAAATAAATCCATTTAATATGGAAGAAGTTGAACCTATTAGGGATAGAGTACGTAGATAAATTCATTAACATGGTCTGTTTTGCACATAATATTTATTCTAGATCATCATTGAAAGAACACATTGTTATAATTGGTGATGATATTAGAAATTATTTCTAAGAATTTTATACTATGTGAAAAAGATTATATATATGGTTAATAGATGGAAAAAAGGCATAAAGTGACATATCCGGAACTACTAGTTGATGTATACTGTTGATACATGTGAGAAATGGGTGGAACTCTAATACGAGGAACAAACAAAAGATGTACACCTATTTTGATGGTATTAAAATTGATAATAATTTTATGGTTGGATGGATGAATCGTACTCAAAACCCTAAGGGTATGACTTTGTTTTTATAGTGTTGTTTAATGGATCACATGAACTTGTACTAAATCATATCACCTAGAGCCTTCCAAAACTAAAATCAGATGTGGAATATTCTGCACAATTTTGGAATTTCTCCACAGTAATGTATTTGAGACACTTCTCAAGATTTGTATACAAGGTATACCTGAACTATTTAATGGAAGCATAATCCCTGCCATCAAAATAACAGATCTATACATAGTGATTCTATGAATACAATGACTCATTAGTCAGAGAATCCTCAATAAAGAAATAATGTACAATGTGTAATAAGTAAGAAATTTAATAAATATGAGAAAGTTATTGTAGATAATGAATCTATAAAATCTATGGTGAGAGGTATGGTTTTCTTTATTATGTCCTTACACATGATATTTGATTTAAAATTAGTGAAAATCATTCATTTATATCTTCTCTTATTGTTTATTTGATGGGTTTAAATTTTCAGATTATTCCCTCTATTTTTAATACCTAGACTTCACATGGTGAAAGGGAATGTTGTGACATTATATATAAGTATTGTAATATAAGTATTGATGGATTTGGGATTATATTAAAATTTTATATTATTGATATAGATTTATATGATATAATTATGGTTACATATTGGTTGACAATGTTCAATGATCACATCAACTTTTATACTTTAATAGTTAATTATACGATAATGGATAGGTTAAGAATGTGTTTTAAGGATAAAAGATTTTAATTGTTGGTGTAACGTGATTTTTCCAACCATAAGATACACTGATCACATATTATTTAGAAACATTCAAACTAGAATCGATAGAAGATCTCATGAATAACAGTTTTGTAGTAGTTGTTAATAAGTTTCCAGTTGTTTTCCAAAACAATTCTCAAGTTTTCCCCCCACAATACACTTGTAGTTTAAAATTGATCTCATTCTGGAGAAAATTATTATTTCAAAATAATATTAATTTATGTAACCAATAGATTCAAGGGAACTAAATGAGAATTTAAAATAGCTAGAAGAAAATATATTCATCCGATCTTGCACATCTCTATATGAAACATGTATATTTTTCTTCAATAATCTTGATATAACTCAAAGTATTTATGTTAATTATTATCATAATCACAAATTTATGATAAACAATCAGAATACACTTTCGTTGATTTATTGAATGTTTGGTCAATTAAGGGGTCCCAAATGGTTCTCTAAAATTGACTTGAAGTCAGGATATCAACAATTGATTCTGTATACCAAGGATATTAAAAAAACAGTTGACTATAGATAAGATCCATGGCCTCCAAAAATTATTATAAAAAAGTGATAAAAATAAAGAAGGGATAGTTATGTTTAAAAGAGAAATAAACCCACTAACAGAAAATACAGATACCAAAGTTACTATTTTGGTCCATGATCACATCCACGAAATCCACCTCTACCTCTTGGATTTATTCCCCTTTGTGGTGGTGATTTTGAATGAGATATTGGTGTATTAATGGACCTGGGTAGAGCATGAGAAACACATATTAATAGTCTTGGTGTCCTTATATATAATCTATTGTCTTCCAATTATCATTGTGTGATATTTTGATATAAGTGGTAAATTTTCATGGACATGTATTCACTAATATTGGTGTTTCTAAGGATTAAAAAAATTCTAGAGGATCCAATCTCATGGAAAATAACCATAAATATATTTAAGATACATAGTCTTCTTGATCTATCTTGTTATTATTGATCTTCATTTCATGACTTCTCTAAATTGTCTTCCACAATTACAATATATATATTTAATATTGACCCATTACAATTGAATGAGGAATTTTAATTTTTTTCAAGAGTTTTATGATATCGTAAAAATAGAACCAGACATGATTTGTGCAAAATAAGGAGAACAAATTTTTTTTGTAGTAATCCATAGTGATCTGGGTGGAATGTGTTCTCATGAGTAGAAATAGTGTTGTTTCTTATAGCTCATGGAATTTCTAGTTTCGTGAGAAAAATTATCAAATACATGATTTGGAGATAGATGTCATCATTCGTTATTTTAAGATTCATATTTATTACCTTTGGTTAAAAATTTATTGTTTTTATGTATCATTAGATATCTAATAGTATTTTGTCATATAGGGATTTGAACCTTAGACAATGAATATTGGTAGAGTATATCCAAATGTTTCAATTTGACATGATGAATAAATATGTAAATGAAATATGATGGATGATACATTAATAGGAACCTTATATGCATAGTTGTAAATAGAGGATTCTGGTCAGAGATACTTGATGTTGGTGATAGCCTTTATACACATCGATTTTGAAGGAAGATGTAGTGTGGTGGTTTTATTTCTAATTTTATTTGTTTCTGAATTTGCATAGATTTTTAAAGAGTCACATACATCTAATTCAAAATTTATTATGATGAGAAAAAAAATTAAATGGCTGGGATACCCTTGAGGGATGGAAGATGGATGAGTGTTCAATTGTTTTGTTTTGAAATTAGATCGTTGTACCTAAGGATTACGAGGAATAACATCATAATTATTACCACCTTTCAAAATGGTATTCTCCTCCTAGAATATATAAGATGTTTAGGGTTAAAAAATTAATGTTTTTCTAGGTTATCATGAAAAGAAATATGGATACTTTTTTTCATGATGTATAAAATGATTGTAGGATATTGTAGAGCATCAATGGACATATGGAATGATGCATGGTTTACCTATTCTTGTTTAGGAATCCATATGGGTGATAGTGGGTCATCTCACAATGTTGACCCATTTAATCCCCATTCAATAATATCATATGTTGGAGTACGTGTCAAAATTATATATTTGTGAAGTGATAAAGGGGCATGGTGTACCTGTTTCTATAATATAATATTGAAATCCATGGTTTATGAATAGTTTCAAGAATTCTTTTTAGGTATTCCTCGGGACACAGTTGACCAAGTGTATAGTGTATAATTCTATAGTGGATGGAAAATTAATAATGACTATTGAAACATTGGAAGACATATTCGGCACATTGTAAGGAATTTTCGTTTCTCACGGGAGGATCACATGTTTAATATTGGAGTTCTAATATAATTATAGTCATCCGAACATGATATATCTGGATAATTTTTAACCATTGTATGAGAATACTCATCGTTATCTACTTTGTTGTGTGGAATCAATTGACACATAAATGGACAGTCCAAGAATTTTCCAAGAGAGAGAAGATAATATTTAGTTCATTAGAAAGGGGATGGAAGTGGATAACTAATTGGATAAATAATATGAATATTATTGCCGATGGTCTTTTTCATTTTTGGTTATTTATCATGTGTTCTTGAATATATATCCTTGGATTGGGTATCATAAGTTTGGAATTTTGGAAATTTTATCTCCTCGAAACATAATACATTTTGATATACATCAATGGGTGGGAGATTTGGCATATAGGTTTCAATTTCCAACATTGATTAGTGTAGTGTTTAATTTGTTTCATGTTTTTCCATTGGAAATTATAAGCCTGATCCCCCCAGTTGATATGATGGGTTCTTGTTGACCTAGGGAAAGATGCATCATTGGTGCACATGCCGGTATATATTATGTACTTGTAATTGGATTTATGGAATTAGAAATAATTTCTCAACTGTGGGTTTAATGCCATCATGGTCAGATATTGGATGAGACATGGAAACTATATAAAGAAATGGATGAGAAATCGATATTACTCTTTGAGTAAATTTCTGGTTTTCTAATTTCTATGGACATAAATGTCAATAGTTAGGATAATGAAGAAACCTAGTTTTCATGTAAATTACCATTTCTTTATTAATTTTATGTATGTTATGTATTAGGGTAATGATTTATTGGGTATAGAGAACATTTTAAATGTTTATTATGATTTTAAAAATATTCATAATTAGAAAATGATTATTAGAAACCCTTAGACTCCTATTGGAAATATTGAAAAGTGAAATAGTGGGATTAGGGGTTGCAACATGGTTAGGCGTACTCATTATCTAAACTGTGTTGTATCCTTGGAGTTACCATGAATTGTGAGGGATAGTACTTCTACATATTTGGTGCATAGTTTTTCTATCCATTGAAGTATACTGTTTGTGGAGCTCATTGAGCCATAGGTTGTGGCGTGGTTGGTTTATGGTTAGATAAACTATGGGATCCGACCAAGCACATTTTAACATTAGATTCTAAATATGGATCTAATGAGTTTATCCTCAAAAACAATTAATTTTAACTATTTTCATCCATAACATGGTTTTTATTAATCCCAATGCTGTGAAGACATTCCCCCTATGATTATGACAGAACCATTGGATAAACATTCTGCATTGGGGGAATTTCATAATCAAATGGAGCATTTTTCTCTAATTTTCTTTGATAAACTATTTTAAATAATATAATATAAATTTGAATACATGTTAATTAATATTAGTGTTTGTAGGGAATTCTTTTTTGGAAAACATACTGAGTTTCATTACACAACCATTATTAATAATACTAGTTCTTTTGTATCACTAATGGAAATCATGTTTTTCCCAACGTTAGTATTCCAATAGTTCAAAGAACCGTCGGTATAGGTAAGCATTACCAATGGGTTTTGGAAACCGTTGGTAAAGATATGTAAAAATTGTGTTTTCCCAACGGTTTGATAAAACCGTTCAAAAAAATGGGTAAAAAAGAGTTTTCCCAACGGTTTAGTGGAACCGTTGGGAAAGATAAAGACCCCTATACCAACGGTTTTATCATAACCATTGGTATAGATGGAATTAAGAGGTTATTACCAATGGTTTTTTGAAACTGTTGCGATAACATAACTTTCCCAATGGTTTTTTAAACCCATTGGGAAAGAAAATCCACAAATACCATCGATCTGCAACTCCAGACATCTCGACAATTTTTCCCTAACTGAGACCTGGACGCACCCTCTCAGAATTGTTTCTGAAAACCTCAATCGTCTGCAAGTTTTTCCTCTAAATCTTGACACAAACACTAATTCCCAACACAAAAGGTCTGGTTTTCAATGATTTTTTCTTCGTGTTTAAATCGGTATGTGCGAGTTCATTAATTTTAGATTTGTTCTTCCCGTTTAAATCAGTTCATGTGTGTTAATTTATTTTATATTTTTTCATTCTATTTTAGTGAAATTTATTGTGTATTATGACCCCTTATGAAAATAAGGCATATATAATTTTTGGTTATAGTTGGAACCCTACTTCACAACCTACTCTTGAGGGTGCTAACTCTAATTTCCAACGGGAAATCTATCTTTGATTCAAGAAATTTTTGTTCTTCCATTCTAAATCGTGAGACGTGCCTTCATTTATTTTAGATTTTTCCGTTTGTATTGTGATTCCCTTATGAACACAATCAATATATCATTTTAGGTTGTGGTTTTGATGTGATTTATCTGTATTGATTAATTTTGGTTGATATTGAAGAGGTCAATATGATCTTGAGTTATTTTATCCTTGATTTATTTTAAATTTAAGGTCTATTGACTTTATTTCGTTGGTTAGCCATAAATACAGTTAGGGTTTTCCAGGTGGGGTGGGGGGGGGGGGGGCGCTGGGTTGTCCAAGTGGGTGGGGGGTAGAGCTGTCCAAGTGGGGTGGGGGTAGAGCTGTCCAAGTGGGGAGGACGTCGAGGGCTCTCCAAGTGGGGGGGGGGGGCTGTCTAGGTAGGGTGGGGAGGGGGATGTGGTGTCCAAATGGGGTGGGGTAAGGGCTGTTTGGGGTGGGGGAGGGGCTGTCTAGGTAGGGTGGGGGAGGGGGCTGTCAAGGTAGGGTGGGTGAGGGGGCTGGTTTGTCCAAATGGGGTGGGGGTAGGACTGTTTGGGGTGGGGGAGGGGCTGTCTAGGAAGGGTGGTGGAGGGGGATGTCTAGGTAGGGTGGGGGAGGGGGCTGGGTGGTCCAAATTGAGTGGGGGTAGGGCTGTTTGGGATGGGGGAAGGGCTGTCTAGGTAGGGTGGGGGAGGGGGTTGGGTTGTCCAAATGGGGTGGGGGTAGGGCTCTTTGGGGTGGGGGAGGAGCTGTCTAGGTAGGGTGCGGGAGGGGGCTGTCTAGGTAGGGTGGGGGAGGGGGCTGGTTTGTCCAAATGGTGTAGGGGTCGGGCTATTTGGGGTGGGGGAGGGTGTGGAGGTTGGGTGGGGGAGGGTGTCCAGGTAGGGTTGTCCAAGTGGGGTGGGGAGGGTGTGCATTTGGGGTGGGGGAGGGGTGTCTAGGTAGGGTGGGGGGGGGGGGTTGTCCAAGTGGTGTGATGGTAGGGCTGTCCAGGTGGGGTGCGCGGGGGGGGGGGGTGGCTAGGTTATCTAAGTGGGATGTGGGGGGTAGGGGTGTCGAGGTATGGTGGGGGGGGGGGCTGGGTTTTCCACATGGGGTGGGGGTAGGGCTATCCACGTGGTGTGGGGGGTGATGGGTTGTCTAAGTGGGGTTGGGTTAGGGCTGTCCAAGTGGGGTGGAAACCCTAAATTCAAGGTTTTAATTGGAGATTTGGTTTGTTTTATTTTGTATTAGGTGTATGAGGAATTCTCATTCCTATTATGGGTGGTTTTAATCAAAAGTTATGATGTTGGAACTATTTATGATGATGTTGTCTCTATTTAATCTCATTTCCCCTAACTCAACATTATATTCTATATCACATTTGGTTTCTATTTTTTAATTTCTAGTTATGTTATTTGTGGTCGAATATTGTCTGATCTTAATTGTTTTCAATTGTTTGGCGTGGAAATTGGGCATTTAATGTGACTTTTCCAAATGGGGGTGCCTTGAGAATACTCAAAATATTTGTTAAAAATGATCAAAGGGATTTTATTATTTAAAATGGATTTCGAAATATATTTTCTATTAAAGTTCAATCCAATTGAATTGTTAATGACAAAATGACTTATATTAATTCTTTTTACAGAATGGACAGAAGTTGGATGTATGAAACTGATCAGATCTCAAGCGATTTTCAAAACAATTTAGAGAGCTTTATAGATTTTGCAATTCACAATGCTTCAGATAGTCGTCGCATACACTGCCCATGTTCCAATTGTGTTGGTAGACCTTGGTTGAGCCGTGAAGAAGTCATCTACCACATAACCAAACATGGTTTTCAAGCAAACTACTTTGTGTGGTATCACAATGGGGAGAAAATGAAATCTCAAATTGGTGATGACCAAAATGAAAGGACTGGAATGGATAATATTTTAGATGATCGGTTTCCGTTTATTCGTCATCATGAAAAAGAAAGGATTTCGACTCAAGAAGACATCGATATGAGGACAACTAATGCAACTAGTGAAAATGATGATATTGATAGGGTTAAAAAATTGAATGATGCTGCCACGACTCCTGTATATCGACAGTGTGATAAAATGAAAAAGCTGGAATTTTTAATCCGATTGTTTAATGGGAAAACTATGTATGGAATTTCTAATACAACAATCGATTAAATTATTACCCTCTTGAAGGATTTACTTCCAGATGATGGAGATATTCCCTCAAACTACTATATGGCATGGAATTTAGTTGAGGAACTTGGATTTTCAAGAAACAAAAATCATGCTTGCCCGAAAGATTGCAGTTTATTCTGGGAGGAAACCGTTGAACAAAATGATTGTATAAAATGTGGCACATCCCGCTAGAAGGAAAAATCTGATGGAACACCATCCCGTGTTCCCCAAAAAGTAATGTGGCACTTTCCATTGATCCCCAGACTTTAGAATCTTTTTATATCTGATGACATATCAATAAAAATGAGATGGAATGATACCGAGAGAAAGAAGACTAATGATGAGTTAGTTCATCCTGCAGATGGATTTGCATGGAAAAGATTTGATGCTCGACATCCTGATTTTGCAGCTGACGTGCGTAATGTGAGGCCGGGTCTTTCATGCAACAATTTTAATCCGTTTGGGCAGATGCTTACATCGCACAACACATGGCCAGTTTTTATACACATTTATAATCTTCCCCTATGTTTGTGTATGAAAAAACCTTTCACTTTCATGAGTATACTCATATCTGATCCTTCTGATCCCGACATTGATATTTATGTATACATGCAACCTTTAATAAAAGAGTAGAAACTTATTTGGGATGTGGGTGTGCGCACATACGATGCATGTTCGAAAGACATATTACAGATGCGTGCTGCGCTTATGTGGACGATCAATGATTTTCCAGCTTATGCAATGATGTCTGGATGGATCACGAAGGGAAAACTGTCATGTCCAGTTTGTATGTAGAATACACGATCTATAAGACTGAAACATCACTGTAGTTTTAGTTTTATGGGACATCGACGATTCTTTCCAAAGGATCATCCATATAGAATGAATCGTCGAAGATTTGATAATACCATAGAGACCGATGATCCACCTCAGCGTATGTCTGTAAGTAACATGCTTAATGAATTGAACGATTTCAGTTTTTTCATTTGGGAAGGGTCAAATGAAATCTGGAAAGAGAAAAAATGTTTCCACTGAAACCTGTTACAATTGGAGGAAGAAGAGTATCTTTTTTGATTTCCCTTATTGGTCAACCAATTTGTTACGTCATTACTTAGACGTAATGCATATTGAAATGAATATATGCGAAATGTTGCTTTCGGTTCGTCTAAATGTCAAGGGGAATACAAAATATGATTTACAATCTCGGCATGACTTGGTGGATTGGGGCATCAGACCATAATTGCATCCTGTACGTATCAGTGAAAATAAATGGCAACTTCCATTTGCTTCTTATGTTATGACACATGTGAAAAAAAATTTCTGGAAGTATTAGAGACTATTAGAGTTCCTGATGGCTATTCAAGAAACATATCTAAACAGGTCAACAGAAGAGAGTTGAAGCTAAAATCTTTGAAGACTCATGATTATCACGTTCTACTGCATGAGTTGCTTCCAATAGCAATCCGTCATCTTTTGTCTAATAATGTAAGGGTGGTTTTTAATCAGTTGTGCCATTTTTTTAGCGATCTTTGTGCTAAAAATTTGTCCATGTATTTCTTGCAACAAATGTCGACAGATGCCCCATTAATTTTGTGTGAGTTGGAGAAAATATTTCCTCCATCATTTTTCACATGCATGCTGCATCTGACTATCCATATTCCCACTGAAATACTTCTCGGAGGACCTATTTCTTTTCAATGGATGTATCCAACTTAAATAAATATGTCCACATTAAAGTCTTATGTCTGAAACAGAAATCATCCCGAAGGTTCTATCGTGAACGGTTACTTGGCTCAAGAATGTATGGATTTCTGCTCGATATATTTGTCTGATCTTAGTACAAGATTGAACAGACCAATGATAAATGAAGAAGAATAGTATGAGCAAATTGAACCCAGTTTTCCATCACTTCCTCAAACAGGAGGAATTCCTAGATCATATACATTGAAGACATTAAGCCATGAAGAGCGGGAGATGGCACATCGCACAGTTTTGTTCAACTGTGATTTATTCGATGACTATATTAGGTAACTAAATTGATTATGTATATCTTAAATATATATCTGTTAGACTATTAATATTTTTTATCTATAGGGAACATAAAACAATGATAAATAGGAATCATCGTTCTTTATCTTGGAGAAGGAGAGAGACTTCGCATAGCAAAGAGTTTTCTGCTTGGTTAAAATTGAAGTTATAAAAAAATTAATGTTTACAATAATTATATCAATATTTAATTAACTTTAATTGTCATTTATAAGGCAGGTATTGAGTTTGTCTACTGACTCTGTCTCTGAGGAAATAAGAGCTTTGGCTTTTGGTCCTAATACCATGGTTCGTGACTGTAAATCAATTGTTATCAATGGGTACAAATTTATTGTCACTAAACGAGCAAAAAACATGAGAACACAACATGATGGTGTTATGGTTAGTGCCACAACAAATTGTTATGCCAGTGCATCAGATAGTAGACCGTGATTTGAAAATGTGGGCTATTATGGAGTTGTTGAGAAAATAATAATATTGGATTTTTACTCACATGGATGAGTCACAATGATGAAATGCCATTGCTTTGATTCGATGACGAGACATGACACATTTATTGATGATTGTGGATTTCGAGTAATTAATATGACTCACACTATTGCTACCAAAGAACTATATATATTGGCATCAATGGCTAAACAAGTTTTTTATGTCAAAGACCAACTTTGACCTGAATTTGTTGTCATATTTGAAGTAAATCCAAGACATATTTTTGATGATGGTGATGATGGTATTGACACTGTCCCCAGTGCCATTGGAACCAATCCATTTATTTCCTTTGATGACTCAAATAGCTCAATTGTCAGAGTTTATTGTGAACCTGAAGTTGTGGTTGAAAATATATAGAATCATTCCTCCATGTTCTCAATTATTTTGGTTTACCTCGAGTTGGGTTGTTAAGGTTGTTAATATTCAAATTGATTTAGTATTGATCACAAATATGTTTTAGCTGACTTGACTGTTATGTGAATTTTCAATGTTTATTGGTTGCAGTTTTATTTGAATTGCATTTTCTAATTTGGAATTGAACTATATTCAATCATAGTCAAACATATTTCTAACTTGGTGAACATTAAAACTTGTATGATTTATTAAATCCATTCATGCTCTTCTAAAACAATTAATAGCTGACTTGACCGTTATGTGAATTTTCAATGTTTATTGGTTGCGGTTTTATTTGAATTGCATTTTCTAATTTGTAATTGAACTGTATTCAAACATAGTCAAACAATATTTCTAACTTGGTGAACATTACTACTTGTATGATTTATTAAATCCATTCAAGCTCTTCTAAAACAATTGATAGCTTAATTGACCATTATGTGAATTTTCAATGTTTATTGGTTGTAATTTTATTTGAATTGCATTTTTTGGCACACACATTAGTTTTATTTTTCTAATAAATTACATATTTGTTTTCAAAAGCAGGAAATGAAGCCAATTGAAGAGAGATGAAGGAATAAAATGATGGAGAACAATCGTCGAATGACAGAGATGAGTGTTCCACCATTAGTGTCTACAGTGAGTACTTTATTTCAAATTGATATATTTAAAGAATATATAATGTCATGTGATTAATTTTTTTGCAAACATTTTTGTAGGATCCACCTATACGTCGACAGTTATTCGACGAGGAGCCTAGTACTGGTCCTAGTTCTCAGGCCGGTGGTATGAGGAGGGTTCATACCAGAGGTGGACGAGCAGCTGCGTGTACCCGACTAGACCCTACCCCTCCCACTGACATGTCATCCTTCCCACATTCTGATCCCGATGTGTCGTTAGAGACACACGGGATATTTAGGCCTTCCATGTTTTCTCTACCTTCTTCATATTCTGGCACATCATTTTCACATCCCATGATGATTCCCACTCCTCAGTCAGCAACCGGTCAGACAGCTGTCCCATCTTCTTTTCCTTCTACTTCTGTCTCTCCAAGCTTCTATATTCCATCGTCTTCGACTCCTGTTCCACCACAGGGTGTTCCATCAGTTTCTGTGGATCCAGGGGCACTCAGTGATCAGACCGATATAGTAATATTTATAGAACCCTAACAATTTTTTATAGAAATATTTATTTTCATTATAACATGTTCTGATAAAATATATTTTTTTCTTTCATGACAGATACATCTACTGACAGGAGGCGGGGGCGGGGGCGTACACCCATGCGTTTGGTGTGGAACCGCCCCACACAGGTTATGGTGGATTATAATGAAGACAACCAAATGGTTGAGAAAATAGGGCAGCAATGTAGAAGTTTTTTGGTGACGCTTACCAAATACTTCGACATCATTCCCGTCATCCCGCTATCGTGGAGACATTTGTTGCATGAGGTCAAGGATAGAGATTGGCCATAGATATGGGTAAAAAAATCTGTTCTATTTAATGTCATGAATTATTTTTGTATTTATATGAATTAATATTTTCATTTCAGCTTCAATTTAATTTTCCTGATGGTGAGGGTGCATGATCGGAACGTCTAAAGGATTAAGCGAGCTTTGAAGAGCCTACAAGCTTGAGTTGTATATGGGCTGGCGTGCTAGAGTTGGCACTGTGTTAGAGGTGGTACCAGTTGTGGATGATTGTCCTATAGAGCAGTATCATCAGATGATTACTCATTGGACGAGTACCCAGTTTAAGGTATCAATAACATTTGAGGTATATAAATAATAACTTTCATGTTTTTCATTAATACTATCTGTTGCATTTTCGAATTTTATTTAGGAATCATCTGGAAAAAATAAAAAGAACATTGATGCAAAAAATACCTCCACACACTGGGACGCACTACGATGCCTGATCATGAGAGAAGCAGGTATAACAATTGTTTATAATTTTTCTTTACGACTTAAACTTTCTATTGTTTATTAAATTATTTAATATTTTGCTAATGTTTTCATATAAATTTAGTTTTCATTGTCATTGTAGATGCAAATAAAAAATATTGAAGGACGCGTGCCTCAAGCAAAACTGTTTTGGTCGAGTAGAAGAAAAAAGGAAGGAAGTGTCGTCAACGAAGTGACTTAGTAGCAGATTGTATGTTTTAATCTGTTGAATTTATTTTTTAATATCTATTTTGTAACATAATGAAATATTTATATTTATAACAGGTTACTTTAGAGGCCCTCGATGCCCAAGAACCAGACAATTTTGGGCCAACTGATCACTTACATCAGGTGTTGGGAGAGGAGCATTCTGGCAGAGTACGCTGCCAACCTAGGATAGCCCTGAAGAGGAATTGTCCATCCTCAGGTATGAGATGTAGTGCCACCGAGCTGCAAAAAGTTAGGGAACAGACAGAACAGGCTGAGAAAAGGGCCACAGAGATAGCAGAACAGTCTGCTAAGGCAAACATTGCGTTTATGATATTTATTGAAGTTCTACATCCTACACTTCCAGCAGAGGCCAGCCCAGCTTTTTATGAGTTTATGTCGTCGATACGTTCTATATACGGTGCACCAGGTGGCAGTTCTAGTGGTGGTCAGAACGATGTACAGCTTGACGATGATGATGGCGAGGAGTCTCACACGGAAGAGGAGGGAGAGGAGGAGGGCGAGGCGGGTGGCGAGGGCGAGGAGGAGGGTGAGGGCAAGGATGATGATGGGGACAAGGAAGAGGGTGATGATGATGATGATGATGATGATGATAGTGATGGTGATGTGGGACAAGTTGATCCATTACATTTTTGAATGATATTACTGAGATTTGATATTTAATCAATTCTAGTTGTTGGTTTTATCTAGACTCATAGTATAGTATTGGAGTTGAGTTATTTTTATATATTATCTGTTTTTATGGATGTTGTTGTATTTTATTGGTTGTGTTTTTGGGAACCCCCCTCTTTCGTGGACCCTGGTCCACCCCCCACCCTCCTCCCTGGACCCCGGACAGCCCCGCCGGATAGACCCCAAGATAGCCCCCCGGACAGCCCCCCCACCCTCCACCCTGGACCCCGGGCAGCACCCCGGATATCCCCCTAGACATCCCCCCCTGGACAGCCCCCCACCCTCTTCCTTGGACCCCGGACTACCCCCTGAACATCCCCGGACAGCCCCCAGACAGCCCCCCGAACAGCCCCCCAGATAGCCCCCCCCACCCTCCTCACTGGACCCCAGACAGCACCCCGAATAGCCCCCTAGACAGCCCCCGGACAGCCACCCAGACAGCCCCACCCTCCTCCTTGGACCCCGGACAACCCCACGAACACCCCCTGGACAGCCCCCCAGACAACCCCCCCAGACAGCCCCTAGAAATCACCCCACCCTCTTCTTTGGACCCCAATGTGTTTGTCTTTGGCTTAAAATGGACAACAATTTAAGTACATATGGAAAACCAACCAAACGCATTCGGATTCCATTGAAAATTTAGTAGAACGATCCATGGGTCATATATGACGTGTACGAGTCAACCCCGCCACAATCCGAGGCGCGGTGTGGCCACCACCACTCAATGTTTCTGTCTTCTGTTTCAAAAGGACGTCATTTGAAGTGAAATACATCAACTGGAATACAGAAAACTGACCAAACACATTTGGATTGTGTCGATAATTTATCAAAACAATCCATGGGTCATATGTGATGTGTATGAGTCAACCCTGCCTCAATCCGAGGTGCGGTGTGGCCGCCACCACTCAAAGTGTTTGTCTTTTGCTTAAAATGGACAACAATTTAAGTACATACGGAAATCAGACCAAACACATTCGGATTCCATTGAAACTTTAGGAGAACAATCCATGGGTCATATGTGACGTGTATAAGTCAACCCCTCCTCAATCCAAGGCGCGGTGTGGCTGCCACCACTCAATGTGTCTGTCTTCTGTTTCAAAAGGCCGTCATTTGAAGTGAAATACATCAACTGGCATACGGAAAAATGACCAAACACATTCGGATTGTGTCGGTACCTTAGCACAATGATCCATGGGTCATATGTGATGTGTACGAGTCAACCCCACCTCAATCCGAGGCGCGGTGTGGCTGCCACCACTCAAAGTGGCTGTCTCTTGCTTAAAATGAACAACAATTTATGTACATATGGAAAACCCACCAAACACATTCAGTTTCCATTGCAACTTTAGGAGAACGATCCATGGGTCATATGTGATGTGTACGAGTCAACCCCGCCTCAATCCGAGGCGCGGTGTGGCTGCCACCACTCAAAGTGTCTATCTTCTATTTCAAAAGGACGTCATTTGAAGTGAAATACATCAAATGGCATACGGAAAACCTACCAAACGAATTCGGATTGTGTTGATACCTTAGCAAAACTATGCATGGGTCATATGCGACGTGTACGAGTCAACCCTGCATCAATCCGAGGCATGGTGTGGCCGCCACCACTCAACGTGTCTGTCTCTTTCTTGAAATGGACAACAATTTAAGTACATACAGAAAACCGACCAAACACATTCGGATTTCATTGAATCTTTAGGAGAACGATCCTTGGGTCATATGTGACTTGTACGAGTCAACCCCACCTCAATCCGAGGTGCAGTGTGGCCGCCACCACTCAAAGTGTATGTCTTCTGTTTCAAAAGGACGTCATTTGAAGTGAAATACATCAACTGGCATATGGAAAACCGACCACACACATTCGGATTGTGTCGATACTTTACCACAACGATCCATGGGTCATATGTTACATGTATGAGCCAACCCCGCCTGAATCTGAGGTGCGTCAAAGTGTCTGTCTTTTGCTTAAAATGGAAAACAATTTATGTACCTACGGAAAACCAACCAAACACATTATTATTATTCCATTGAAACTTTAGGAGAACGATCCATGGGTCATATGTGATGTGTACGAGTCAACCCCGCCTCAATCCGAGGCATGGTGTGGCTGCCACCACTCAAAGTGTCTATCTTCTGTTTCAAAAGGACGACATTTAAAGTGAAATACATCAACTGGCATAAGGAAAACTGATCAAATGCATTTGGATTTTGTAAATACTTTAGCACAACGATCCATGGGTCATATGTGACGTGTGCGAGTCAACCCCCCCTCAATCTGAGGGGCGGTATGGCTGCCAGCACTCAAAGTGTCTGTCTTTGGCTTATAATGGACAACAATTTAAGTACATATGGAAAACTGACCAAACTCATTAGGTTTCCATTGAAACTTTAGGAGAACGATCCATGGGTCATATGTGACGTGAATGAGTCAACCCCGTCTCAATCCAAGGCGCGGTGTGGCCGCCACCACTCAAAGTGTCTGTCTTCTGTTTCAAAAGGACGTCATTTGAAGTGAAATACATCAACTGGCATATGGAAAACCTAAAAAACGCATTTGCATTGTGTAGATACTTTATCACAACGATCCATGTTTCATATGCGACGTGTACGAGTCAACCCCGCCTCAATCCGAGGCGCGGTGTGGCTGCCACCACTCAAAGTGTCTGTCTTTTTCTTAAAATGGACAACAATTTAAGAACATACAGAAAACTGACCAAACGCATTCGGATTCCACTGAAACTTTAAGATTACGATCCATGGGTCATATGTGACGTGTACGAGTCAACCCCGCTTTAATCCGAGGCATGGTGTGGCCGCCACCACTAAAAGTGTCTGTCTTCTGTTTCAAAAGGACGTCATTTGAAGTAAAATACCTCAACTGGCATACGGAAAACCGACCAAACGAATTCGGATTGTGTCGATACTTTAGCACAACGATCCATGGGTCATATGTGACTTGTACGAGTCAACCCCGCATCAATCCGAGGCGCGGTGTGGCTGCCACCACTCAATGTGTCTGTCTTTTGCTTAAAATGGACAACAATTTCAGTACATACGGTAAACCAACCAAATGCATTCAGTTTCCATTGAAACTTTAGAAGAACGGACCATGGGTCATATGTGACGTGTATGAGTCAACCCCGCCTCAATCCGAGGTGCGGTGTGGCCGCCACCACACTAAGTGTCTGTCTTCTGTTTCAATAGGACGTCATTTGAAGTGAAATACATCAAGTGGCATACGGAAAACTGACCAAACGCATTCGGATTGTGTCGATATTTTAGCACAACGATACATGGGTCATGTGTGATGTGTACGAGTCAACCCCGCCTCAAGACGAGGCACGGTGTGGCCGCCACCACTCAAAGTGTCTATCTTTTGATTAAAATGGACAACAATTTATGTACATATGGAAAATGGACCAACCGCATTCAGTTTCCATTGAAACATTAGGAGAAAGATCCATTGGTCATATGTGATGTGTACGAGTCAACCCTGCCTTAATCCGAGGTGCGGTGTGGCCGCCACCACTCAAAGTGTCTAGCTTCTATTTCAAAAGGATGTTATTTGAAGTGAAATACATCAACTGGCATACAGAAAACTTACCAAATGCATTCGTATTGTGCTGATACTTTAGCACAACTAGCCATGGGTCATATGTGACGTGTACGAGTCAACCCCTCTTTAATCCAAGGCACGGTGTGGCTGCCACCACTCAAAGTGCTTGTCTTTTGCTTAAAATAGACAAAAATTTAAGTACATATGGAAAACTGACCAAATGCATTCGGTTTCAATTGAAACATTAGGACAACGGTCCATGGGTCATATGTGACATGTACGAGTCAACCCCTCCACAATCCGAGGTGTGGTGTGGCCGCCACCATGCAACATGTCTGTCTTCTGTTTCAAAAGGACGTCATTTGAAGTGAAATACATCAACTGGCATACGGAAAACCAACTGAACGCATTCGGATTGTGTCGATACTTTAACAAAACGATCCATGGGTCATATGTGACGTGCACGAGTCAACCCCTCGTCAATCCGAGGTGCGGTTTGGCCGCCACCACTCAAGGTGTCTGTCTTTTGCTTAAAATGGACAAAAATTTAAGTACATATGGAAAACCGACCAAACGCATTCGGATTGCGTCGATACTTTATCACAATGATAAATGGGTCACATGTGATGTGTAATAGTCAACCCCGCCTCAATCCGAGGCGCAGTGTGGCCGGCACCACTCAACGTGTATGTCTTTTGTTTCAAAAGTACGTCATTTTAATTGGAAAACATCAACTGTCATAAGGAAAACTGACCAAACGCATTCAGATTGTGTCGATACATTAGCACAACGATCCATGGGTCATATGTGACATGTACGAGTAAACCCCACATCAATATGAGGCGTTGTGTGGCCGCCACCACTCAAAGTGTATGTCTTCTGTTTCGAAAGGACATCATTTGAAGTGAAAAACATCAACTGGCATATGGAAAACAGACCAAACGCATTCGGATTGTGTCGATACTTTAGCACAACGATCCATGGGTCATATGTGATGTGTACGAGTCAACCACGCCTCAATCCTAGGTGCGGTGTGTCCGCCACCACTCAAGGTGTCTGTCTTTTGCTTAAAATGGACAACAATTTAAGTACAAACGGAAAACTGACCAAACGCATTTGGTTTCCATTGAAACATTAGGAGAACGATCCATGAGTCATATGTGATGTGTACGAGTCAACGCCGTCTCAATCCGAGGTGAGGTGTGGCTGGAACCACTCAAAGTGTCTGCCTTTTGTTTCAATAGTACGTCATTTTACTTGAAATACATCAACTGACATACGGAAAACCAACCAAACGCATTCAGATTGTGTCGATACATTATCACAATGATCCATGGGTCATATGTGACATGTACAAGTCAACCCCACCTCAATATGAGGCGTGGTGTGGCTGGTATCTCTCCAGGTGTATGTATTATGTTTAAAATGGAAATTATTTCATGTAAAAATACATGGTATACAAAAAACCAATCAAATTATGAATTGACTTCTAGATTCCACATATAATTGTCATCTAAATTATAATTACATTATAAATTCTAATTTAATTATGGATGTGTATAGTTCCACCATTATATGTTAATTTTGTATGAATTTGTTCTCTATATGTAATTGTTAGTTGGTTATTGCAGGTAAAATAATTGTATATGTATGTGTTAGTTTATTGCAGGTATAATAATTGGATTGAAATTGAGAGGGAACCACAAAATGAGACCTGGTGGGGAAATTGGATATCTGCTAGGAAATTGCAGAGCTGCTATGCTGGGAAATTGCAGAGCTGCTGGGCAATTTTCCCAGTAGAGGCTATGCCAATGGTTTTGAACCGTTGGCATAGAATGTGTAGGCCTTGTTTTACCAACGGTTCTATGAACCGCTGGTAAAACACTTTTCCCAACGGTTATAAACCATTGGGAAAAACTTGATAATTTTTTGCACAATTTCCCAACAGTTGTAAACTGTTGGGAAAATGATTTCCCAACGGTTCTTGAAAACTGTTGGGATAGGGTAATTTTTCAGCACCCTATCCCAATGGTTCACTATATAACATTGCGAAAAACTTTTCCAAACGGCTTAGTTCCCTACGGGTTGCAGAACTGTTGGTATAACATATACCAACGGTTCTGTAGCCTTTCCCAACGGTTCTAAACCGTTGGGAAATCCTGCATTTCTAGTAGTGTATATAACATTCATTAAGAAATAGGCAATAAACTATTATTTAATTTATATATTGTTTTGTCGTGATACTTTTGGAAATTTTATGGATTTGTGCATGTGTATTCTTTGAAGAAATAAAATTATGTATTGGGAGTCTTTGAGTTTTCATAGGCTTCTCTTCGGCTTTGTACTTTGATATTGGATGTCTTCTAATGTGGAACTATGGTGAATTTTCTTTTGGATATAAATTGATTATTTCCAAGTTGTTCATATTGTTATGGTGAATCATTTACTTGTTTTGTTTCATGTAATCTTGTTTTACTGATTTATTTCAAAGGTATGTTCATCAACAAATAGTTATGAATCCCTTAACATTTATTACCAACCTTATTCATCTTGAATATGTTACCTATTTTTATTTTTAAATTCAACCTCAACAAAATACTATTAGTTGGGGGGATGTTTCAAACCCCTTGTGAATCTGAATCCCCCTTTCCGTTGGGTCAAATGTATTTCATATAACTTTTATAATCATTGAGTTTTGGAAATAAAAAACTCCTTCTTTATTAATTGATTATTGAATTTTTTTTTCCAAATTATATTTCAATTTTTTTTAATGATATGATATACATTTAAATTCCTTAGAAATTGTTTTATTGTATTCATGAATATAAAGTGACAAAATTCAATTCGATTTTCGTAATGATAATGGATCTGATAAACAATAGATTCACCATTATCTGATCATATTTAAGACATTCTATCAGATATTTTCTACTGAAAAATTATTTATAATAGGACAGATTTTGTAACCGATAAACATCAAAATTATAAAGATAAATTATATTGTAATTAAATTTTAAAAGGAAATTCATCAGATTGACCATGTTAAATTTTGGAACATGGAAAGATAATTCATGTCATAATGGAACACATTTTACACTGTGATTGTTCAATTAAATATGATGTTTGATAATATGTTAAAAATGATCCATTAATGTTCTATGTGTCAAATTCATTCTAGAAAATGAAAAATAAAAATTTTGGGAATGAAATATGACCACTAATGATTTTATTATAAATACATAGTCATTCGAATAGTTTGAAGATAGTTAATTGATTTCATATTGAAAATTCTCACTATGTGAGTGATCTAGAAATTATAATATTCATCACATTGTTCTATGTTTTTATAATTCAATACAGTTTTATAGTTTGGAGTACAACATGTTAGGCTTTTCTCCATAATTTGTTTCTGAAATTATCCATCTGATAGGTGATTATAATCATGGTGTTTTAGGGATATCAAGAGGGAGAATCTAAACATTTTATTGATGAATGGTTTGCAAGGATATCAAGATAGAGTCAGTCCATTGGATCAGGGGTTACAGAGTTTAGAAAAATAGACAATATTATAATCATATTGATGGATTTCCATATGGATGAGAGACATAATTTCACATATCTATAAAATAATGGAGACATTTATTCTAGGTTATAGTCTATATTACTCATACTGTTAATATAGATCCATTTATTTAAAAAAGATATATATAATTATTTTGTCTTTATTTTTTTTACCAATTTTTATATGCCATTTTTGATATTGTTGTTTTTTATTTAATTTATCATAACATTCTAGAATATAGTAAACAAAAACAATTTTATTAATCAAAATATCTATGAATCTGAGTAAATATGATTTAATTCATACCATTCTTATTACGGTCAATTTAATATATTTTTATCGTTTTTATTTTATTTTAATTTTTACTCGAATATCACCTTAATCATCCTGATTATTTTACATTTATAATTAATTTAATTTCTATTTTTGAATAAAATATTTTTATTTTAATAGGATTGTTAATTGTTTTAGTTTAAACTCTTTTAAAATAATTTTTTTTAAACTACAGTTAAACCATACTCTTTTAACAGATCAATGTAGAATATATTATTTAGATACTTATTATTATAATAGGAATATACTAATCAAACATTTGGTTTCAGAGATTATTTTCACTGTTCAAATAGATGTTTGTATTTTAATATTCATTACTATTTCATTTTATTTTCTCTTATGACTTTTCTGTTAAATTGTTTTTGGAAACAAAAAACACTTTATTAAGTACATTTTTACTAAATTTTCACGTCGACTTTTTTTTAATGTTTTTTTAGAAAAAAAATACTTATACCTCAGGTATAATTAGTTATATATTATTTGGGAATATAAACTAACATTATTCAATATGATTATCATATTGACTATTATTTCAATAAACATCAGATTCACCATTATAAAAGTAGGATATATTCATTATATCATGTTTTCATCCAGAAAATGTACTTATAATTGGACTGATGTAAAAAACAATAATCATCATATTCACAGTAATTCCTAATTTCATAATGAGGTTCTATATGAAAATACATCAGATTGATCTTGTCTAAGTTTTTTATATGGAAACTAGTTTATGTAGTAATTGAACACATTTTACACTTTAATGCTGTAATTCAATATGATATCAGAAAATCTGGTAAAAATTTATTGATGTTCCATGTGATTATGTCATTAAAAAAATATTTGAGAAATATGAATATTGGGACAGAAATATATCCATTAGAAGTTTTCTTATAAATACCAAATAATATGATGTATTTAGAGAGAGTAAATTAATTTTTTTTCAATATTATAACATTGTGAGTGTTATAGAAAAAACACACATAAACATTTTGTTTGTTGTTTTAATAATTATATTAGTGTTTTATGGATATATGGAATCCATTTCATGGTTATATCCTTATGAAATTTGGTGTTGTAAATGTGTGTCAGATCTTCCATTTTTGTTATGGGCATACTAGGATTTCATGATGGATAATCCAATAATTGTACTGATCAAGTTGTTGTATGGATATCAAAATAGATCCAATCCATTAGATAGAGGGCTGATAGGTATTTACAGGTATAAAATCCAATCATTTTATCTATTAATTATTATGCCAAGGAATGAAAAACTTGCCCTCGTATTTAAGACAAGGGAATCATTTAGTCTGGGAAATAGAATGGAATATTCTTACAATCAAAGTAGATCTATTTATTTTAAAAATCTATAAGTTATTCTTATATCTTTTCTATAATTTTTTGTGTTTTTATATGTATTTTTTTCTTCATTTCTTGTTTGTGTTAGTTTGTCGTAGCATTTTTTAATATGATAAACACAGACTATTTATTTATTCATATCATCTGTGAATCTGACTATTTATGATTTAATCACAACCATTTTGTTCATGATAGAATAAATATATTTCAATTATTTCTTATTAGGATATGATTTCTAATCTAATATTTTTATAATAATTTAGATTCTGGTACTTTAGTTTTTACACCATTGGATAATTCTGAATATGATCTTCTTACTTAAAGTGATTTGTGAATTGGTTTAGTTTAAAATATTTTAATGTAATGATTTTTAGACAACAATTTACCCATCACATGTAATAGTTCCATTTAGAATAAATTTTTTAGATCCTAAAATATTATAATCAAAATATAATGATATAATATTTTATTTCTAGTGTATTAATGAATAGAAACTAACATTTTTTATTTTTATTATCTTAATGAGTATGAATATGATAATCAAACATTTCAAAGTTAATAGATCATATACAATAATTATTAACAGTGTTACTAAATAATTCTTTATAATTAGTTTATTTTCATAACTAATACAAAATTTATTCACACTCATAAATTATATAGTAATGAAATTCTTGACTGAAATCCATAAAATTTACCATGTTTTTATACTGAATATGGAAAAATTATTTCAATCGTAGTTGTACAATTTTTATACTATAAAGGGGTAAATGAATAAGAGAACACAAAATTAGTTATAAAAGAGAAATTTATGTTCCATTTTTTCAGGTAATTTCAAAAAACATTGAGAGATGTGATAGTTTGAAAATAATTATAACCATTATAGTTTTTTCCAATAAATTCCTAGTCATTCGATGATTTTTAAACTAGTTAATTGATTTCATTTAAAAATTAATGACTATGGGAGATCACTAAAAATCACATGTGTGAGTTCATTATTCATAGTTTATGATATTTTATTAGAGTTTTATATTTTTATGGATATCGGGACATGGTTGTCTCTATAAAATATTTTTCCTTGTAATTTTCTATTTCGTTTGTGATTCTGACCAAGGGCTTATAGGGATAACCAGAGGGATAATAAGATCATTATATTTTTAACGGTATTTCATGGATAGTAATACGAAGATGACTCATTAGATTGAGAGATGTCAATTATTGTAGGACATAGAATTTATTATCATATTGATGGATTCTATACAATGGAAGGACATACACTCTCATAAGTAAAAAACAAGGGAAATCATTAGTCTATGTTATACAATTCGGTACACTTAAGGATAAATGATATTTATTTATTTTATACCGAAATATGTCATTCTTATATTATTTAAATTATATTACTTGTTTCTTAAATTCTTATATGTAATTCTTCTTGATGGATTTAGTTTATTGAATCAATTATCTTTATGATAAATACAATTAATTTTATTAATCAGATCATTTATTAATCCGAGTGAATATAATTTAATCATAACTATTATCATTACGATCCATTTACTCTATTTTAATAAAGTTTTTATTAAATTAAATTAATCTATTTTTATCATAATTATCATTATTATGATGCATTTGTATTTATAATATGGACCAAGTCTAAATATGATCCTTTTACTTAACGATTCTTGTGAAATGGATTAGTTTATTCTCATTTATACTAATTTTTTAAAAAACTAAAATTCCCCCCCACCATAATATATCTAACAATAATACATTATAGAGATCCAAATCATAATTATTCTTATATGTTGATTAAACACTTTAGTATTAAAAACAAGATTTTATCCCATGTCCTACATTTGGTTATTCTCTTGCACCAAGTCTTCATATATGGTAAAACCCCACAATTCTCATCCTTCCAAAGTATGCCTCAAAATAAACCACATATTAAAATATAATTTCATTTATTAATTATTATATTTTATATAAAACTTTATATTTCGTAATTTAATAATTATTATATATTCAAAAATTTTATCATTATTATATTTATCAATTTATAAAATGTTACCTTTAATAAAAATAATTAAATAGAATTAATTTACTTATTTTCATTATTATGTTAATAAATTTTTAAAATATTGATTTAAATTTTTATTTAATTTTAAATTTCAAAATATTAATATTCATATTTCATTTTATTGTTAGTATTAACATTCTTATAATCTTTCACCTTGGAGTTATGACTATTTACGACATTAAACACATTAATTTTAAATCTGATAATTGTTTTTGTTTTGAAAATAATATTTTTAATAGATTCAATATACTTTTAATTATTTTACATTTCAAATGTCATAATAAATTTTTTTGTGCAAAAGTAATAATATATCGGTTTAAATTAATATATTTTGGAATCAATCTGTATCATTTTTTATTGATGAAATTAATTGATAATATTAACTAACAAAAATAAAATATAAGTTAATGGATATTTATTTATATATATTAATTTTATGTGGTTCATTATAATTTCATTATTTCTAAATTACATTATTGATAATTTATTGTTCACTGCCATTTTTTTATAAATATTGTTTTTGATTTTATTGATTTAATTATTAAATTAATATAGAAATATAAATAATTGATTAAATAACTCATTAAGAAAAACATAAGATATTACATTCTCCCCCCACAAGAATTTATCTATCTCATCCCATTGATCTTACTTTTGAATATTAGAATTTTCCATCTTCAGAATTATGAAAAACTACAATGTATGTAATTATATATTTTTAAAGGAATTATTTACATATAAGTTAAAAATAAAATAATGTCTCTTATAATTCCGTCAAAATCCTTCTCATAATGTCAAATTTTATCTTGAACCTTCTTCTGATACCAGTATAACCACCTAATCATGAACTTCTATTTTCAGTATAAAAAACATGTTCTGTTTTTTTATTAAAATGTAACTGAAAAAAGAATATATTATAAAACAAATCATTTTTTCCTGTCTAGGTTTTGTACAATTAGGCATATCCATAAAATTTATCATAGTTGTAAAATATGTAAACAATTAACAAATTATATTTTTGTCTGAAAACACTTATAAAAATTAATAACCATTGGAATTTATAATAAATCAATGGAACATGTTATAAACAATTATTAAGAATAAAATTTCCCAATTTAATTTTCTTAAACTATTTAAAAACACATTGAAATTTCTTTTTGAAATCATTTTATATCAAGTAGAAATTATTTTACAATGATTACAACTATTCTGAATAATTTTCTAGTGTTTTTTGAAAAACACTTTTCAAATCCTTCAAGAATTACAAATCATTTTGATGTCTATATGAAGATACCCATACTAATTTATTGGATTCCTCCATATAATCCTTTTAAAAAACAATATTTTTATTGTTTAATATGATACAAGGTAAATAATAATAAAACCAGGAGCACACATTATGTATCACTTGTAGAGAAATGTCCCAGGGTGGTATTGGGATCATTTCTTATTCAACATCAATTCATTCGATACAATGTTCCAAATTTTATTAATTTTCTATAAAATATATGTATTTCCCATTTATAACCCCCTGTTTTTTAAATCATAAATATATAATTTTGATTCAATAAAATTATTTAATATCTTCCAATCTCAGACTAAATCTAAATTTTTTGGTAAATCTATACACTACCAACTAATTACATAGATTTAGAATACATACACATAAACAAATAAAAATTAAAATATTTACATGAATTTAAAATGGGAGAATTGTTATGATAAATTATAGAATATGGAAATGTCTTTTAATATTTATAATATCAATGGGAATATAAATAAATTTTATTTTTAAAAAATACTTATAAAATTTCAATATAAAAAATAAATTTTAATATATATAAATGTTAGAAAAAATATTTTCATTTGTAATTTAAAAATTAATGTACTTTTAAAATCACATGTATGTGGATAAATCATAATTTGAAAAAATTGTAACAACCCCACCACCTTGCTGTTTTCCAATATTGACGAACTCATCAATATTCCACAATAGTATTTCTTTACATATATGGTGGAACACATTAAATAAATTATTAGCTGATGGAACATAGTAATGGAGTTAGGTCTATTGAAAAATTAAATAAAAAATATTTATATTTTAGTATTCTGATGTATAGTTTCTATGTATAAAATAAATATAGTCGTTACAACATATATTTATATATATTAAATAATTTTTTAGAAAAAATTATGCTTGAGGATAAGGAATAGAATTAAATGGTTCATTGCAGTCATATCAGAATATAAAATATTATATATATATATCATATCATTTTTTTCTACAAATTAATATAATTTTCAAACATGTTTTCATGTATTTATGACACTTGAAATAAAAGATATATAGAGAAATTATATTTGATAATGATAATAAAAATATTGTTAATATTTTTTTAATTCATTTAATTGAATTCTTTTTTGAGAAGATTCAATGAATGAAGACACATAAAATAAACATTCACAAATGATTCATAAATCATTTTCTACTTTAATAAAAGCATTTAAAATATCCCTAGAGATGTGAAGTGAAATTGAAACCCAATTTTACAGTGATAATGTTATTCTACAAACTATTAATGATATAAATTAATAAAAAAATAATGAAACAAACTGAAAAATGTATTTATAGGTGGAAAACTATATAATCATTGAACAATCTTGCTTTTATGACCTCATATGCTCCCAATGTCATCCCCAACTAGATCCCCCTTCTATACTCGATCCATTGGATCATATTCAAATCCATAATTATCATCGCCATGAGATCATGATTCGAAACATCCAAATATGAACCCCCTATATTGTTTAAATAATTATTTTACCGTAGATCTGGAATACAGTTACCCTCCTATATCGAGGACTTATCTGAGGTGGAACTCAACTATTCTTGGAATCCTGAGGTGAAGTCCTCATATTACCCCTCTTATCTGATTATCATTTCATTTTTATTGAATACTTTAAATGATATTTCTATATTTCATAAGGCAAAATTTTAAAAAATTCCATAATTTCATTTTTTATTATTTTGAAAATTATATAATATATTTACATTGATAATAAAAATTTTCTCAAAGTAATTTATTGAATTTCATAATTATTATAGTTCTTATTTAAATATATTCATATAAATATTATTTAAAGTTAATATTTCAATGTAAAAATAATCATATTTAATTAATTTCGTAATTCTAAACATTGTATACACATTATATATTAATTATACTTGTGCCCTATATATATTTACTATATTTCAAAATATTTATATTTACTATTTTTTATTTAATGTCATATGCTAACTAAATTCAATATATTGCATAGTTATTATACTTTTCAAACATCATCATAAATTTTTTTATACAAAAATAACCATTCGTATGGTTAAATGTATATATTTTTGAATCAAACTAATACATTTGTTTTAATGTATGAACGTATTTTATAAAAATATCTAATAAAACTAAATATTAAATTAAATTAATTTTATTAGAAAAAAATCATTTATGTTTTTATTTATTATTTCATTATTTATTTCTCTATTTTATTGATATATTACTATTTGGTAACATTTTACTATTATTATGGTTATTTATAATATCTATTTAATGATTTAATGAAGATAGGACTAGAAATAATAAATTAAAAAATTATTTTATTAAATCATGGTATGTCATGTATAAATCATACAATAAATACATAAATAAATATCTACTAAAAAGATTATTCTAATGCATACAGGTCACAGTGATTTGTTGATAATATTGTAGATTGATTCCATCAAATGAATCTGGTAAAATTTAGTATATTATACAAAGAGAGAGATGGTGATCAAGACAGTTCTAATGGAATGATACTTGAGTGATTATTATAAAAACTATAATATGAAAAAGACATGTTATATTTAATTTATTGATAAACATAGAGGTAACACAATTCAATTTTTTAATTATTCATTAGAATGATAAGAAGTATGTAGTTCGATGGTGAGATATAAAACTACCAGATAGAGTATAGAGAAATGAACATTTTCTTATGTTTGGATGGACACTGGATGTCTTGACATACTTATACCAACCCATCTGATAGATCAATCCGAATGAAAATATGTATTTCAATATAATATAAGAATCATTTAAAGAGGAGGAGATATAGAATTCTTATGTTTACTAAACTATTTGGAGAAGGTGATGTATATAGAAAAGTGTGGTGTTAGGATGAATATTACTAGAAAGATCCTTTTTTATGATGAAATAATAATTACATACATTTGGTTGAGTTATGATGATGTTTCCCTAAACATTGTAATGTCATAAACTAAGATGATGTATAGATCAGGTTAAAACTAATAAAATCTGACATCTATTTGACAAATTTTTCAAAATACTATTAAAGCTTTGTTTTATGGAAAATTTTTTAAGATTCAACTAGAATGTTTGAAATAATTCCAGAGATGATGAGATGAGTAGAAAAAAAATTCTTTTTCTTGGTTATCATAATTTCTCCATGTGTAAAATTTTTATTTCTTACATTAGGGGAAGAATGTTCAATAAGAAATGTTTCTACCTTTTTCATTTAAAAATCTTATGTTTGTAGGTAAGCATACTAAAAAGATATTCATAATTTTAATTGAATGATATATTGATCTTGAATTTCCAACAATGGAATCAGTTAGTTTAATAAGATGAACATTGTATAATGGTGTGTCAAATATAGGTTTACAATGAAGAGAAACCAATAAGTTGTATACCATAGGGATCTCAATGATAGAGGAGTAAAAGACTGATGTGCATCAAATTGATTTACACAGGATGGATTTATACATAATGTAGAGTGTACAATAATGAATATATATTGACATGTTTTGTGATCTATTAACAATGTTTCCTATGATTTATTATCTAATAAGTTTATAAAAACATTGTAACTGATTAGTTCTAATATAACAAAATTTTGGGAAATTAAGGGATCTAAATTGGATTTTTCTCAATTATATGAACTTTACATGATATAAAATGTTCATTTAATGATGATAATATAATTTTAAGGATGTATTAACCCACAATAATGGTGGGCTTGTAAATATAGATTCCCATTTACACCATCATTATCTTTTAATATAGTTTAGGATGAGATAGATTTTATCAAGGATTGAATCACATATAAGTTACATGTGATAATTTCAATAGAAATGAAATTAAAAAGTTTATCCATTGATTAAATCTCCTTTTTAAGGGTAAAAATATTCCTAAGATATTTATTACGAAAATATATAAAAAGAATACTAAGAAGAGAGTATTGGGAGAGTGAATAATTAACCACAATCAATAATAGTGGGAATATATGAAAAGTGACATGTTTTGATGAATTGGTAGTGTGATAAAAATTATGGAATTGTTGGGAGTAAGATCAATAATGCAAGGTAAATTTACATGTAATGAAATATGTGTTTAAATAAGTATATGGTGTGGAATAATTCTAATTATTATGTCATTTGTCAATAAAAACTACAAAAAGGATTATATGGGGCCAAGTTTGTCATTTTATTGATATTACAACAAAATAATTAGACAAATTGATATAAGGAAATATTTTTAACCATAAACATACTATTTGATTATATATTACTTTATTGTAATATAAATCATTATTTTCTATCCCTAATGTTTTGAAATAATATTGATGTCATTTTTGATACAGTAAGAAAATAATAATTTATTATAACACTTTATAGAAAAATAATTTCATGAAATATGTGTTCTACTATTCAAATTTATTTTTATATTTGATCCTTATATTCAAATAATGTTTTCTTCTGATTATGTTATTTTATTATAATATTTTTGTTAGACTTTCTCTAGAATTATCAATATCAAATTAAAAGGGCAGAAAGATATATTAATCATTATTACGGTACTATTACAACTCTTATTTCTAAATTGTATACATATTAATGTAAATAATATAAAGAACAACCCCATACATATCTTCTTAGGGAAATATATATTGAACATGACGATTGTAAAAAAATAGAACCCAATGAGGGGGACATGTAAGAATGAACACAACTACCATACATGATTTTTTTGATACGTTTAATAATGAAATTCATATTTTTCACACTTATTGAGTAAAATAGATATATATTGATCTAATTATAACTAAAAATATCCTATACAAAAAAAATATTTGTTAAATGAAATATTTCTATTATTAAATGTTAATTTTTTCAAATATTTTTATAAGATATTTATTCAAATATTCATTTATTGTTGAGGAGAACAGATTATATTTTTATTGAATAATGGGTATGTGCGGGTATAAATTACATATAGATTGGTCAACTATATCACAATAAAGGTGATATACCCCTTTAACAGAATTAATGACTTGTTTATTAATATCCTAGTGAAACACATTTTATACAATATTGATCATTATTATCTTACCATTATCTTAACAAATATAAAAATGATATACGTGAGACCTCTAATGGCATAGGGAATAATGATGATGAGTTAAAAATTATGAACTTCTTGTTATGAAAATCACATACTAGATTTATAATATTTAATTATATAGTTTTCAAGTAAGATAAGGATATATTTATGGTGTTATGTCTAAGTTATATGTTATTATGCACCAAAATTTTTGAGGTTCCAGAAAAATTAATTGTAATATAATTAAAATCATAATTTAAAATGGTTTATGATTGAAATATATCTAGTGGGAATTTTGGGTTCAAAATATGCTTTAACAATCCAAATTATAACCAAGTATAGTTTATTTTTGGACCATTAAAAGATGATCATGTTATGAAAATTATCGCAAAATATCAATATTAAAATCATATATTAATTCCAATGAAATGAATGTTATTAAATAATTCAATTTTGTTTGTTATTATATAATATATAGTCCTAGAAAACAAATAAGGGGGTAAAATTCACACGATATAAGAAAAATGTAAAATGATTCAAATAATTAATAAAGATATTAATTAAAACATTAATATTGAATTTAATATTTGAAATTCATGTATTTTTTATTTGTAATATTGCCTCAAATAATAAAACCATGTGTAACACTAAGAAAAATAAAAGGGTCATGGATAATCCATTACTACCCTTATAAATATTTCTAAGGAATTATTTAGCTCATTAATTTTCTTGGCAGTGGTAATATTTTCATTGAATATATGGAATGAAATTGAAAGATAAAAGTGTGACATATATATAGAAAATAAAATGTTAATGTATATATTACTATAGATTGAAATAAATATTATGTAATTGTGATAACAATAAATTATCATGAAATGCGGATTCATAGACAACTACAAGTATTAAAACTAGGCAGTCGATACATTGTTACTGAAGTATCATCGATTTATTCACATAATGATGATATAAAATGATAAAATTCATAAATATAGATGAATTATAATGTTTTATATTTTGTGATATTGTTATATAACACATATTTTCAATGTATTTTCGTGAAAAAATAATTAGGGTGGAAAATAATTAGACAACCCGATGAAAATGTTTTTCATATGATGATTAAAGACACAATTTATGGTAATGTACTAAATTTTTATATTTTATATAGAGTCTTTAGTTTTTTTAAAAGGCTAAAAATACTAAAAATATTATAGTAGCTGAAATCAATGTTAGAAGATGAACAAATCTAATGTTTCCCAATATCATATATTTATAATAGGATTTATAAATATCATTGGGAATTAATCACATGGGACAACCTAAAATAAGAATATTGAAACCATGGAATGAGTTTCTTTAAATTCTTACCTGTAAAGGATGAGTGAATCTTCCTAATGTATGTTTATATTATTATTTCAAAAAAATATTGAAGTGGGATAATATCTGAAAATACATTATTACAATTCTTCCAAATACATATAATAACATAAATGTAATATTTAATATCATTCATTTATATAATAATTCATCTAATTAATTGGTTACATTATTAGATCTACCCGTTGATCATCTTTCATAAATTTATGTTAATGAGTTAGAAGGAATAAATGGTTAACCACTCTAAATTGTATCTTAATATGATCTATGTTCAACCGAAATTCTCTATAGGATTCTTCCAAATGAATTAAATACTACGGTGAACCAGTAAAAAAATATCTTACTTAAATAGTTTAAAATTCATAAATTACACTATATAAATTAAAAGTACATTTTATATCGATGTTCAAAATAATTCAATTGAATATTTGGGTAATATATATATTCAGTGGAATTAATATAAAATAATATTATTCACTCTATCTTATAAATGAGAAACATATATATAATTTTTATTGGATATGTTATTTAAATTCAACATTCTCATATTAATTTCATGAAATAATGTTATTGGGTCCAAAAAAACGTGAATAGAAAAACATAAAAAATTTCATTTATGGAAAACAATATGGATAAACATTACAATATGAAAATATTTTGACATATAAAATGTAATAATATATAGATCATGATTGGGAATAAAGTATTAGAACATCCATAAATATGGAATGGAGTGATATGATTTGTAAATAATAGAAATGCAAGCCTAATGTATATTTATTTTAATATATATATCATTAATGATAAATGTTAAATCATTTTAGTATACATAAATTTATAAAATCTATTTATTTTATAATTTCATTCATGTTTAACTGATGAGGATATTGTGTTTAGACACATCATATGTATTTAGAAATAATGAAATATTACATGAACCAAAATTTTCAGATGATGATGATATGTTATAGATTAAATTTAGTTTATATAATTTGTTTCATAATTGAAAAAATAATATATGGGAGTTAAATTATAGAAAGAACAACATATATGATGTAACATGTGATCTTCATAAAATAATGATAGTTATATATCATTATTAATTCAAATATTGATATATTATTTCAAGGGTTGAATTATTTTATGACTGGAATAAAATATCAGAAATGAATCATTATTGATGAAATTAAATAAATAATAATTAATGTGACAAACAATTGAATGATAAATTTATAATGAAAACACAAATATAAAGATTAATAACAATTAATAGGACTAATAGTGGTCAATATTTAATTTTATACCATGTAAATGGGATCATGTTATCCTAGATCATGTTTTCGAACAATCATTTGGACATCCAAAAACATATTACAATTGATAAATAGTTCAGTCCATATTATAGACATATATTATATGATATATATGTATAAATAGAATATTATCTTAGAGAATTAAGTAAGGTAGTTTTATTCAAATTAATATGGTTAAATAATAATTTCATGATCAATGAAAATAACAAACTTTTAACCCAACTACACTACTAGTAATCATGAATTATTAGAATAATGGCTATTGGGTAGTACATAAACAAGGATTCCATGAATTGAAAATGTAGCCAATAAAATGTTACCATTAGAAATTTTTTTTGAGGAATATTTTATCCACATATTTTTCAATATTGGAGTAATAATAAAACTTATTATCTCAGATATTCCAAAATATGTTAATTTATCTTTTTTTGGTCTTCTATAAACCTAATTATGGTTTTCCTTAGTCCTAACAAAAGATAATCAATACCAATTTCCACTATAATGAATTTTATCATAGGAAATGATTGATATTGAATATATTAATGCAATATCCTTTATGAATAGTGAACCAATTTTTTGTGCATCCAATTTTTTTATATATTTTATTATCTCATTTCATTGGTTGGTAATTAATCTATGACTTAGGGGTTTTTTATGTATATTACATTGATAAATAATTTGACATAAAAAAATACAATATTATCCAACTACATATGATTCCTTTTTTCAAATGAAATGTAAACATAATGATAAATTAAATTTGATAAAATGGTTTACACATTTGTAATTAGGAGGTTTAATTTATGTAAAACTAAATATGGTAAATTAACATAAATATAAATTTACCAATAAATTGTGATATATATTATAATACTATATATATTCCAATATAGACATTTTTCCATATATTTTAATAAGTTTAAATAATGTTATTCACCAATATTCAGTACTAAAAATTCTAGGTATCAATATGTGTATGATTAAATTATTATGTGATATAGTGTTGGAACATAGGGTAATGTTGAAATAATATATTAAATTCATTATATTAGAATTTAAATTAACCATACCAATAAATACCCACCATTAATTTTATTTCCACTGACCCAAAAATATATTTTCTATGTTATATTAATGTAAAAGTAAATATTTATTAAGAATATCTAATTTTTAATGGATCAATAATTATGTTGGATTTTTTTCTAAGTCTAGGATTGAATACAAAATAAGGGTTTGCTTCATCCCTTTCACATTTCACTTTATTTGAAATTATTTCATTATAATCATTTTAATAGTAAGTTTACAATTAATATTTTTCCAATATATTTTTTAGATATATCAAATGATGGTATTTTTGAGATGATTATACTATATAATTATAATCTATTCATCAATCCATAAAGGGAAAATTATACTTTCATCGAATAAAATCCATTAACATATTATTTTGAAAATTCAATTTTTTATAATTTATTTGCGATTTTATAAATATATAATTTTTAATACATTGAATCTATATATTTATATGTTACATATATTGAGTTCACTATCTTTACAAGTATCAAAAGAAATACTTTTATATTTCAGTTGTGAACAAT
Source organism: Viscum album (assembly GCA_963277665.1). Classification (NCBI taxonomy): domain Eukaryota; kingdom Viridiplantae; phylum Streptophyta; class Magnoliopsida; order Santalales; family Viscaceae; genus Viscum; species Viscum album. The sequence continues at coordinate 164,729,241 of OY728129.1, read as the reverse complement.
AATTTTGTTACGAACCATAAATTGAGTTCATTAATGTGGAATCTCATAGACTAAATGAAATTGAAATATATAAACACCTAATCATAATTTTTATAGAATATTTTTCAATCACTATTATTTTTATTACCATAGGAACCCATGTATTCAGTCATCCATAAATATTTTTATATTTCAATGCTACATTTATAATCCATTACTATGAATATTTTTAACTCCATTGATTCAAAGAGATAATTTTCATCAAGATCCTACACTATGAATACTGTGAAATTATTTATATTGAATAAAGGGTGTACATATAAATTCTCATAACATTAATATATTATGGAAATTATTTTTCTTCCCTATATTCATTGATTTTTTACAAAAAAAGTAAATTATTTATTTTTTGTAAATTATTCTATAAGTTAAACAATATTAATCATTATTATGAGTTTTATTAATGAAATATCTCCCAAATTATGTAATTTAATTTGAATAGAGATGTTATGGGTAGATCCATAATCACAATCCTTCCTACTACACTAGTATGTATTATGAGATTACTATAATATGATAATTCAAGAATCATTAAAATTTAAATAAAATTCATTTGAAAGTGTTTGTAATGAAATGTTTTATATGCCCATCAGTTTTCTTTTATTTTTTCACAATTCCCACAATTATTATTTATTATTTTTATATAATTATAAAACATGTTTTTATTATTTTTTTATTTCATACAATATATTCCATGATTATTACCTATGAATACAGTCTTAATACATTCATGGGATGTTAATTCATTAAAATTTAAGAAAAGATTAATCTCGGTAGATTTTTTTTATGTTTTAATAGGAAATGAAGTGATATGATATCAATGATATACTATGCATATTGGGAATACGTGTTATTGAATTATTTTATAATTTTTTTATATCGTTGCAAATTTTTTATTATAATTTAATTATCATGTACATACATATTCACCCTAGTCTAATAGGAATTTAATCATGTGTATGTTATGTTATATATTATTTTCATATTAAAAAAACTATCAATGTACAATATTTTTTAATTTACATTATAATATAGGAAGTAAAACAAAATAAATATTTATAATGAAAATTTTAATTAGTGAGTGGAAAATTATTTTTATAATAATGTTATTATCATTAAATATACATCCCTTTAAGATTATTAATAATTTTATCAATTGTGAATTTAATATTTTTGATTTTATTTTTGTCTAGGTAGAGTTTATTTGATATATTATTGATTCAATTAACCATGTTTTAATAGATATGAAGTTATTTTTAATTGGGTTTCTAATGTTTTAATATTAATTAAAAGAAATTAAACTAATATTATTATTCCCCAATAACCATTACATAACTAAATCAAAACATGTTATAGAGTAACAGATTCTACTAAGATGTAAAATTATTTAATCCCACCATAAATTTTGTACCATGAGTATCAATTATCCTTAGCAGTCCGCATATGTTGTGTATGCCTATCACCATACAAGGTATTAAATATTTTAAATTCATATAATAAACACATTATGTTAAACCAAATAAAAATTATAGAATCCATATGTCTATGTTCAATCTAAAATATCTGAATGTTATATTTTATCTATTAATTTTATTGAAATTTAACAAATTTTCATTAATTATAAAATACAAAAAAAATTAGATGTATTAATATTTTAATAAAAAAATTATTTTTTGAAATATGTTTTTATTTTATACTAACTAGTACATCACCCGTGTATACGCACGACGTTATAATTGAAATATGAACTACAAAATGCTATAGAAATATGACAAGTGATCAATAGAAATGAATAAATAATGAATTGAAATTAAAAATATATTCAGATAAATGAAGTATGAAAATCTAATTTCTAGATACTTGTAATAGGTAAACAGTGAAACTAATTCATTATAAGGACCCTGTCTTAAAACATTACATAATTTTGAATTAAATGAATAATTCACATTTAAGATCTTTTCAGGTTTAGAGCTTTAGGTAATTAGATCATAAATAATGCATTACATTCCACATTTAATGAATGTGGTTACATAAAAGACAATATTCATTATTCCCTTCAATGGAATCAAATTGAATATAAAACACAGATTATTTCTTGACACTTCCTCGACACTATCATAACATCATGTACAATTTTCTTGACCTTTTAAAATCATTTCAAAAACATGGTATGAGCATAAAAAGCTCATAACGGGATATAAAAATACGAAATGAAAACATTAGTCCATGTATACATAAGAAAAATTGAAATCATACATTACTCATAAAACATAATCACTTTAACATACATCATAAAATCATAAGATTGATGAATAACTCATAGATATCATAATACATAAAGGTAACTTGAGGCATTCATAACATTCTTACGTAGGGAGTAACCCTTATGGTTACGTTTGGAATACCCATCACAATATATTCCCTAAATCTCTACGGAGAAAAATTACCATTTAACTCCTTCGAGATACCCAATGAATTGGACAGACATCATGGGCTCACCCACCCTTAGATTATCACAGAACCACCTGTCTTCACAAACAATGCCCAAGAACCATAACATAATTGTATCACATAAAACATGCATAAAAGAGAACATAACATTTCCACATTTAAATCATAAGATATCAGTAAAACACATTGATATAATCAAAACATTATCAAAACCATTTTCAAATCAAAAATAAATAAAAGAGTATATGATATTTATTTTCCTTTTAAAAACATTATGTCTAGTAATGTAATCCAAATATCAAATAATACTCGTGGGGGCGGAATGGTCGTTGTCACTGAGTACGTAAAAAAACATACTTTTTGTCATTTAGTAAATCGGTTCATAGAGAAAAGATTACTTTTAAATAAATGTAATAGTCAAAGGGGTTTATACACTATATAAAATAAAGATGTGTATAAAACAAAATATACCTCAATAAAATGAGATTGAGACGAAGTCCCTTACAAAACGGTATCCTTAGATTAAGGATAAATCAATTACATAATTTTTTGTGACAAATATAAATTCATCAATATAAGTGGATATTAAATGTAAAAAAATAATAGGTCATCCAAACATATTCGTATCATGACATAATCAAGATGTATAAGTTTAACCCAAAGAATTTAAATTGGGTTAAGAAGTTCCCTTTAAAAAATTCGATAGCCTAACGGCTTCACATAAAATTTTAGAAAATGATTTGATGATATTGATAAAGGGTATCTCATACCTTGGACATAAAATTTACAGAAATAAGGATATATAAGAACATATCCCAACATAAGAATATTTAAATTAAAATACATATCAAGAATAATTCTTTTAAAAATAGGAGGGTGAAAGGTTCCCTTACCGACATGGGTAACTTTCGAAACATACACCCCATGAAAGAAGTACTATACAACATTGATGTAAATACTCATAAATGAAAGTATATTAAACGAAGAGTAGAATAATGGGCAGTACATACACCACTAAATGGAGATAGTGACATATATAGCATGAATCTCACGGGAATAAATAGTGATATAAAAACTTCTTACCTCGTGGTAATCAATCGAGTCATATGACCAAAAGATAACAATAACCAAATGAATAACAGAATACCATGAATATAATGATAATATTTATATCAAATAGAATTAAACAATACACCACATTCAATAAATAAGTGTTGAACAGTAGAAATCTCACAGAATTAAATGTGAAATAAGTAATGCCTTACGAATATTTAGTAGTCTAATGACACCAATTAAAAATTGTTAAAATGAATTGATGAGGGAAATAGGGGGTATCTTACCATATGAACATAAAAAGGAATGTAGGATGAATATAAAATAAAATCCCCAACATAAGAACATGGAGCTTAAAATAAATAACATAAAGGAGAATACATGAAAGGAAAGAGAGATGTATGACCCCTTACCTCAAGTCCGACTTGTCTTGTTTGTTTTTTATATTACTTAATAATAAACATTGGTCAATTTATTATTTACTAAGGACCTCCTTTTAATTTTATTATTAAATTAATATCACATATTATAATTTTATAATAATTAGTTATTTATGTGTGTTCATATCAGAAGTTTTTGTCGATGTTCGGTACATGAGTAAAAAATTAACGTGTTTGAAAAAAAATTGTACATGTAGTTATAATTACACCATCTACAGAATAGTATTAGTTATTTAAATATCATATAAATATGGTATATATTCATTTTATACTATTCCATAACATTTTATGATAAAAAGATGAAATGCACCATTCAAGGAGACGGTAGGTCGTACGTACGCATGAACACTACTTTCATTTCATTGTCACATTAGTGGAATTAAAACTAAATTAGAGATATAGATATATATTATAATTACAGTATAATATATATGTTATATAAGTCACATATGTTCATTAATTGCATTCTATATACATTCCATGTATTGAATGAACGAGTCACATCACTTGAGGGGGCGATAGTCCACACCTCTTCAATTGAAATTATCATTTTTGGACAACATGAAAAGCATAAAGGTATGATTGAAATATAAAATAAAGAAGCATAGAGAAGAAATAAATATATTATATATCATAAAAAAATATAGTTCCATCATAATGGCCACCATGAGAGGTGGTAGGAGAAGGTAGAACAATCATCATTTCGTGAGGCAGTAATTCACCATCCACGGAAACAATATGTTCTTTAACCATTAGAGGGAGGTGTGTGTAAGTGTATCTCTAATAAATTTCATAAAAAAGTACTAGTATATTGAAGATACTGGTTTTGTTCAAAACAAAAGGAATAAAAATATTTTAAGGGGTTGGAGAAGAAAAATAATACAAAAGAACATAAGAGGATACATTGCCATTAAATTGGGTAACTCCCTCTGCTTTAAACCAAATCGATCTCTTGAAGAGATTTCTGCCTATGGAAAGTCTTATAGGATGAATATAGGGATTTGGAGAGAGAAAATGAGCATAGTTTGGTCGATCCAAAGGCTTTATAGGTGTGTGTAAGGGTGTATAGGTGGGGGCCTCTTATAAGAGTGAGGAGGGGTACTCTTGCAATGTTATAAAATGTTACAATATTATAATGTGAGTTTTGGATTTTAAAGGTCCCACAATGATATATTTCTAGGCTAAGGTGATAAGGGTTCGAAATCCACCCATCCAATAGGTTTTAGACAAGTTCATCACTTTTATTTCACCTTATACTTTCATTTTATTTAAATCATTCATTAGTGAGGTAATCACTGCATCATCATGATTTCATAAATAAATATATTTATTTAATGTATAGAAATTATAAAAAAATATCATGATATAGGAAATATTTTTACCTTTCCAATTACTATTTATAGTCTTGGATATCATTTATCTAGTCATTATTAAAATTGTTTTACTTAAGTGTTACATTCTTTGGTTATATTTTCGTTTCTTTAAAGAAAATATGATAAAAGGTCACTATCACACTAAACTGATTACATGGGGTCCATATGTTGGAACAAAGAATCCCCTGGTCGGACCTGACATAGAAAATAGCATTATGACACATTTTGGGGTCATTTTATATTATTATGATATTATTTTATTACCCTTATATACCTGATTACTAATTAATCACGATAAGTAAAGATAATTATTGTCATTACTAGTCATAATGTCCGAAAACAGAAGAGTCGTAATTACATAATTTGGACCTTCTGATTCAAAATATGGAATCTATTATACCAAATTCCTAACACAGAAGTTACAGTAATTAATTTTAAAAAAATAACATTGTCAGAACCAAACACTGGTTTTTAAGAAGTAAAATATATCAAAAGATTGATTTGTTTTTAATTCTAATTTAAAATTTAAATTACATACAATAACCAAAATTGTATCAAATGATAAAACAATAATTAAATTACACCTTAAATTGAATTAAAATTACAATCTATCTATATTAATAAATTGGATGAAAATGCAGTTTTGAATTAAAATGCAGTATTTTTCACTATTCATTAAAATTGAACATTTTTCAGAAAAATACCAATAATTCACCCTAAGATAAATTTGATATTAAAAATTAAAAATTAATATAAATTTTACCTAATTCAAACCATAAATGTTACATTAATTAATTTTATAATCAATTCCCACTGTCAAAAGAAATAGCATGTTATTAAGAAACAATATCTATTAAAATATTGACACTTGTTTATGTCTAATTTAAAATTGAGATTAATTAAAATGACCACCATTTGATTAAAAGATAAAAATATAATTTAATAAAACTTTAAAACCAATTAAAATTATAATATATAAATATAACTAAATTATATTAAAAGAAAGTTATGAATTAAAATACAACATTTTTCACTAAAATGATCTCTATCAGAAAATAACAAAAATTTACACAAAGTAAATTTTGATGTCTTGATTATAAAGAATTATTTTATTTTGTAAAATATAACATCTAAATGTTACAAAGAGTATATTTAAAAAGGGTTCTCCAACAAAAAGCAGTTTTTTGGCCTTTTAAATAATATTAGAATATTTATTCTTAAAATTGGATTCATTTTAATTTTAATCCTCTAACATTTATTGAATAATGTAAAAACATTTAACAAAGATATATAATCATATTTTAGTTAGTTCTGTTCATTCCATTTATTCCAATGGAAAGACATTATCTACCATTTAAAATAATTTTATTATATTATTAGTGCACAAAATAAGATTTCAAGGAAACTTGTTGTTAAGTATTGAGTACGCCATCAAACATAGCTTCCCATTTAAAGTAATATTAATATTTTATTCACAAATATTAATAAATTCAAATGTTTCATATTCTTTATTTACCTGGGATGTAACATCCTTCCCCCCTTTTGGGAATTGAGTCTCCAAAATTCTAAAATTACGCTTGGAAACTTCATTGAAAGCTCCACATAGGAAAAAGGGTCAGTAAAACTATTACTTTAAAAGAAATAAAGAGATGTAAAAACGTCACCTGAGTTAACCCATACTAGGATTCCATGTAGGAAAACATGGATATGGAAGAAAAAAGAAAGGTCCATGTTCTGATAGAGAGTGATAGAAAACATGTATACGTGAAAGTTAACCACTAGAAAATCACAAACATGTGATGGGTTAATGTAAAACCATGAGATTTTATGAGAAATGTTTTTTTATGACTTACGTTATACGAAACACCAAAGGAATCTTTCACAGCACACAGTACGGACTTGGCTTGCATTACACGCAATCACAACCTTCCTCGATAGCGTGTGTAGTCCGCAATACCGGGTTTCACTAAACAATCATATATTATTTTGGACTAGCAGTTATGAATATTACTAAGTAAATTTTTAATTATATAACATTATTATTAATCTTACACATTTTCTAGGACATGGTAAGAGAACAAAATAAATTTTTCGGGTAAAATAAGTATTTTCAAAAAATGTAGTTTTGCCGCCTTTTGATGGCGCACTCACATTAAATCTAGTTTTTGACATGTTTATAAGTTCAATTTGACAAAATAAAATTCATCTTTTGAATTAGGATATAAAAATTTACTTTGGAAAGATTTTTTATATTTTTTTGATAACATTCATATTTTGATGAATAGTAAAAATATGATAATTTTTTAATTAAAACAACTTTTTTTGATTGAGATAATTTATATAGTTAAATTATAACATTTAATGGTTTTAAATTATAAATAGAATTTATTTTTACCATTTAATATAATGTATGTCATTAGATTTAATTTCACATTTAATTCATAGGTAAAAACATTTTAATCTTTGGCAATGTTTTAACTTCTAAAACCGGTTTTCATAACAAAGGGATTAATTTTAAAATAATTACTGCAACTTATGTGTTTTGAAATTTGAAAAATGGATTCCATATTTGGAATAAGTGGCTCCAAATTATGTTAATATTCTACTTTTTATTTTTGGGCATTATAAATAGTAACTACGGTAAATTTTATTTACCGTAGTTAAAGGTAAATCAGGTAATTAAGGGTAAAAATAAGATTATAAAATTACCCTAACACCTGCAAATATCTGATCGGATGACTAACAATTGACCCATATCACCTAAGGGCCGGATTAGATTCATTTAATGGACTTTTTTCCATGAATATAATTTAATTATTATTATAACAAAAGAATGCGACAACATGTCACTTTCTTAAATCTTATAAGTATAATAATTTTAATTTAGTGATAAACTTTATGAAACATCAGAAATGAATAGTCTCCATAAACTAATACAATTATCGACATAATAGTAATTTATTTATAATTTTTAGGGATCAAATAATTATCATTAATTATGACACAATAGTGATGTTGAAATTATTTTATTAATTTAAATATCAAATAAATGGTTTTAAAAATATTAAAATAAATATTATATGAACTATTTAATGTGATCCACTAACTTTCTAGATACATATGACATTTTATGAATCTATTAAAGCTTTTATTTCGAACATATCTTCTGTATATATTTTATTTAAATTCAAATTAATGAATAGTGTCAAAATTGACACTATTGTTATTTTACAAAAATAACATATTATAAAATTGTTTAAAAATAAAAAAAATATTTAAAAATTATAAATTAAAATTTATATGGTCTAAAATTTTATAAAGTGTCAAATTATAGAAAATTCACAACACATATGTAATTGTTTGTAATAATTTAATATTTAGAATATTATTACCAAAAATAAAATTAAATTGATAAATAAGGAAAAATAAAGTTGATAATGTTTAAAATAAATTCCTAAAATGTATAAATTTGATTGGTTGATGGGATTACAACCATATCTCATCTAATATTCTGATATGAGTCATTTTAGAATTTTCTATGTCAGGTTGGGATTTAATATAATCTAATATTTCATATATTTCTAAAGGTGCCCCTCTCCCCCCTTTTAAAAGGGAACCTCCTCCCTCTGCTCCTCACACCAATTTGAGCCTTCAATCTTGGCCAAAACCTGCCCATTTCACTTCCCCACTTCCCTAGAAACAACCTAGAGGTCCTGGTCTTCTTCAAAGACAAACTATAGTGCCCTAAGAGGAGGTCTGAAAGAGGTGCTTCAAAGAAGATGTAATGTCTGTTACTGATTCATTCAACTTTATTTCTTCTTCCACTTATTCTTATTTCGTTGTTTCATTGTGAATAAATAACATCAGTATCACTCATATACTGATATGTTATTATAAGTATGAAACATCCCTATTTCACCATCTATCCATCCTACGGAAAACGAAATCACCGCGTGTGCGTACGTACGGAATACCGTCTCCACGCCATGGTGTCATCTATTTTCCATCACCACCTTACATTGATAGGTATAATGGTGAAAATAAATAACTATATCTGATAATTGTAATGTTTTATTGATTCTGAAATAGTATACATACACTCCAATACAATTCCATGATCATGGGAATGATATCATCGCTCGTGCGTACGTACAGAATATTGTCTCCATGATGTGATGTGATTCATTCTACATGATCTTCATTGAATAATGATTATATAAATGAATTTAATGAATAAATATGATATATAGTACAATAATATAATTCTGGAAATGAGGTATCTCTATCCTAAAGATAAGAAAAAGAATTTATTCGACAAAACACGCATAAGAACAAAAAAGTAATAAACACCCGAATAACAAGTAGTAATGAAATATTACTAATTAGAAGCTATGAATATGACCATATATGATATCATATCAATATTTATGATTCTGTAATAAGTAAATAACATTATTTAAATCATTATATAGGCAGTTCAGACACTTACAATGCAAATTGGACCTAAGGTAGGGGACAATCTCGCAATCCCAATTTTTATCCGAGATTGTTTATACTTCAGAATTTACTGTGGAAAATTTATCATCCACATCCATGTTTCGTCAATATGTAATATTCTTTACATCCTCCTACAATTTTTATATCCAATTTTACACTTTGGTGTGTTTTTAGTAAATGATATGAAAGGAATATTTTGTCATTTTTTGTACGTAGTACTTTTTGACTTTTCCGTCCAAATTACGGGAAGAATGTTTTTTTAACTTATAAGGCATGAATGGATTTTTAAAACATTATTTACAATAATCTTCCTTTACATGTTTTCATGTATATTTTTAATCAACTTTTTTTAGATTAAAATTGTATGAGATGTTAAGAAAGGAAAAATGTTTTTGAAGTAGAAAGGATATTTTCCTAAAAAATAGAGTTCAAGAGTTTTATCAAATTTATTCTCCATCTAAGATAATATAGGGTTCTATTTCTATTCCTATTATCAAATTGATTTGATTATGTTGTAATGGAAATATTTTTATGAATTCCTTTATCTTATATGAATTTTTTTATGATGTCACGATGTTTAAGATTCAGATTTTTATTACATGGGTTATGCTATGATGTATGGTTTATTATCTTGTGGCACACATAATAATGGTATAATTATGATATGGGTGGGACCTATATCTCTCTCCAATTAATTGGGTAATGATTTTATATCTCATGAGATAGACATGACTAGAACGGCAGGTTAAACCTGTTTAGTGAAACAGGACTGAAACAAGGAGTGAACTCGGTTCAGAAATGGACTTTGTCAACTAAGATAGTCTTGGAAATGAGTCTTGAAAAATAAGAATTGATTATCTATGATTATATGTGTATGCCACAATGTTTCATGTTTTATGTTATGATTATTGGGATTCCATTTCAATACCATGATTTATCCCATGTTATGAAATTATGATCTCATTTGCTGGGTAAGATTTCCAAAATGTTATGTTCTTATAAATATGATAGTATTGATATTTATTTTGTTTACCCTTAATGAGTATTTGAGCTCACCCTTTTGTATATTCTCTTTCCCAGGTCAGGAAGAAGGTTATTAAGTATGATATGCCAAAAGGTACTATAGATATGATGAAATAAATGGGAGATAGTGTAAATGCTTTATGAACCAGTTATTTATGTTTCCTAGTTTCAAAAGACACTATACCTATATGGTCCTTTCATGGTTTTATTATATGTTGTAATAAGTATGCTTCAATTTTGAAGTATTAACCATGTATGTAAATTATGGGTCTCTATAGTTGGTATCAGAGGAAAGGTATAGTCAACCTTTGGAAACTAGGATGTGAAATCCTTGGAAAGAAACATATGGATATGTCTAACCATAGAACACAATCTTAGTGTTTTAGAAATGGCCATGAAAAACCTATGATAAGACCTTAAGTGTGAAATTTTATTCTGGATTATGTGTTTTTCCTATTTTAATTAGTGTTTCTCACACTATTCTTCTTGGTTTTAGTTAATGGCTGGAACTCGAAGGAACCGTGTTAATGCGGAATGCGATGGGAAATGAAATGATTGTCCCCCTGAGAAACCAAACATTATGGGAGCTGGAATGAAAAATCTTGTAGCCATGCTCACAGAACATTCTCAAACTATGAATCATGCAGGACTTCCAAATGAGAAAAAGGAAGGAGCAACATTCTGTTGAATCCTTCATGAGGCAGGGTCAACCTTCATTCAATGGGTCTTGTGATCCATTAGTGGCTGAACAATGGATCAGTACCACTAAAAAGATATTTTCAGTTCTTCAATGTTTTGATCATGATAATGGCATCTTAGTAGTGTATTGTTTGGAAGGTGATGCTGATCAATGGTGGAATCATATTAATAATTTGAGGCAAAGTGATGAAATTGAATCCATGGAATGGGATGAGTTCAAGAAATAATTTTTCAACAAGTATTTCCCTCGTATTCTTCGAAGAAATATGGAGAAGGAGTTTCTTGAACTAAATAAAAAGGATGATGAATCAGTTGGTACCTACGAAGCAAATTTTACAAGACTTTCAAGGTACGCTTCCAGAATTATTATCCAACCTGAGAGTAAGATCGATCGATTCTTTAGTGTCTTAAAACCAAGTCTTTGAATGGCATTAGCCATAAGGGACTTCAATAGTTACGAGGAAATTTTTAGATGTGATATCAAGTTTGAGATGGAGATTGGTGTAACCCATCAGTCACATGGGTTTGATAAGAAGAGGAAAATGGAATTCAAAGGGAAATCTAAAGACCAAAATAAAAAGAAGATGAGTTTTCCCTTATGCTCAAAGTATGAAAAGAAACATGGTGGAAATTATCTTAAGGGGACAAGAAAATGTTATTAGTGTGGAAAAGAAGGTCCTCAGGAAATTTAATGTCGAAATAATGGGAATAAGATGTCTAATGATGCAAAAAAAGGAAGGGATACACAGAATGAACCTACTACACTTCAATTTTTCAAGTGCAACGAGATGGGGAATTATTCCAATAAATGCCCAAATCCAAGGGTAGATGATGATGATCGACGTAAACAAAATTTTAAGGCTAAATACAATGGAAAGTCACATGCAATTACTATCAGTGATGTGGAGTACGACAATGAAGTGGTGAGAGGTACACATACCATCCTCTCTAAAGTAACAAATGATTTATTTGATTCTGGATCCACCCAATCTTTTATTTATGAAGAATTTTCTAAGGGTATCACCATATTACCTCAAAAATTAGATGTTGAATTGGATGTGAGAACTCTTAATGGCACAACAGTTTCATCAATAGTTTACAATTCTTCTCTGATTGAAGTTTGTGGGAATGTGCTTCCTACAAATCTTGTGATTCTTCCTATATTGGAATTTGATGTGATTCTTGGCATGGATCGACTTTCTTTATAAGGAGCTCATTTCAATTACCAAATAAGGGAAGTCACATTTCATATTCAAGATCAATCTATGATCGTCTATCGATGCAAGGATGAACATAATCTTCCAGTGGAAATTTATTCAATCTTATGGGTCTTGATTCCACTAAATGAGGGTTATTTATCTCAAATGGTTGGAGAGAAACTCACGATTAGGAATATTCCCATTGTACGGGTGTTTGATGATGTCTTTCCAGAGGAATTGTCGGGTCTTCCAAACAATCGTGAAGTAGAGTTTTCAATAGAACTCGTACCGGGTGCTTTCCCTATTTCAAATAAACCTTATAGAATAGACCCAATTGAGTTGTAGGAATTGAAGAAGAAACTACAAGAGATCTTGATAAAGGATTCATACACCCTAGTGTGTCCCCTTGGGGAGCACATGTTCTATTTTTTAAGAAGAAAGATGGATCAATGAGACTATACATTGATTATCGAGAACTTAACAAGATTACTATCAAGAATAAATATCCTCTCCCACGCTTTGATGACCTATTTGACCAACTACGCAGAGCACATTACTTTTCCAAGATTTATCTTCGTTCAGGGTATCATCAATTAAGGGTCAAAAGGAAAGATATTCCAAAGATGACTTTCTGTACAAGGTATGGACACTATGAATTTATAGTGATGCCATTTGGTCTTACTAATTCCCCTGCTATCTTCATGGATCTGATGAAAAGAGTCTTTAGAGACTATCTTGATTAGTTTGTGGCAGTCTTTATAGATGATATTCATGTCTATTCAAAGAGAAAAGAAGAACATAAAGATCACTTGAAAATTATATTGAAGACCCTGAGAAAGGATAAGCTTTATGCCAAATTTACCAAGTTTGAATTTTGGATTCAAAAAGATGCATATTTGGGTCACATAATCTCAAAATAGGGGATATACGTGGATCCAGCAAAATCTGAGTTTATTGAATGATGGTCAAGACCAACAACAGTAACTGAGATCCGATGTTTTCTTGGTTTGGATGGATATTATTGAATTTTTGTGAATGATTTTTCACAATTATCTAATCCACTCACCATGTTGACATGGAAAGGAATTAAGTTTGTTTGGACGGAGGAATGGGAAGAAAATTTCAAGGAGTTGAAATGAAGGTTATCCAGTACACCTGTGCTTACACTGCCTTGTAGTGGGGAAAGGCTTGTGATCTACAGTGATGCATCCAAGAAGGGATTGGGGTGTGTTCATATGAAAAATGATATGGTGATAGATTATGCCTCACGACTGTTGAAAATCCCTTAGAAAAATTACCCAACTCATGATTTGGAGTTAGTTGCGGTAATCTTTGCATTAAAGATTTTGAGGCATTATCTTTATGTAAAATGGTGTGAAATTTATACTGATCATAAACTTTTAAAGTATATTTTCACACAAAAGGAGCTAAATATGTGCCAATGAAGATAGTTGGAACTGATTATGGATTACAACTGCTCAATTCATTACCACCCTGGGAAAGCAAACAAGGTGGCAGATGCATTAAGTCCACAAGACCATGTTATCTTATACATGATGAGGATAAAAAAACATCCAATATTTATTGATTTACAATGGGTGTATCATGGAATTATAATGAAAGGGGAAATTCGCATCTTTCCCAAATCAATGTACAACCATTTATACATGTGAATATTAAAGAGGCACAGAAAGAGGATGTCGAGTTACAAAAGAAGGTGAGAAATGTTCCGGAATTGAACCTTAATTGTGATAGGATAATAAAGTTCAGGAATCGGGTTTGTGTTCCTCCCATCCCCGAATTAAAGAAGGAGCTCCTGGATGAGGCTCATAGTTCTTGATTCTCTATTCATCCTGTAAGCACGAAGATTTATAGGGACCTGAAAGAGTAATTCTGGTGGGATGGTGTGAAAAGAGATGTTGCTGAATATGTCTCTCGAAGCATGGTTTGTCAGCTAGTTAAAGCTGAGGGACAGATTTCTAAGGGGATGTTACAACCATTACCCATACCATAATGGAAATGGGAAAACATCACTATGGACTTTGTCACTAGACTTTCTATAACATCCAAAGGCAATAATGCTATCTGGGTCATAGTTTATCGTCTTACAAAGTATGCACACTTCATTTCTATTAGAGAGGATTTCTCTCAAGATCAGCTTTCTAGGATATATGTAAAGGATGTGGTATGATTGCATGGAGTACCACTTTCCATTATATCTGATCGGGATCCAAGGTTTACCTTGATGTTCTGGCGAAGTCTTCAGTATACTCTGGATACAGAGTTGAGTTTCAGCACTACTTATCATCCTCAGACAGACGTTCAGTCTGAGAGGACAATTAAAACTCTATAATATATGTTGAGATCATTCTCTATGGATTTAAAAGGTGGTTGGGATCAGCACCTACCTTTGGTGGTATTTTCTTATAATAATAGATTTCACTACAGTATTCAGATGCCTCCTTATGAAGCTCTCTATGGAAAGAAATGCAGGACTCCAACTTGCTTGGATGAAGTTGGGGATCGAAATCTATTAGGACCTGATCTTGTTGATGAGATGGTAGAAAAGGTCAGATCTATTCAACAACACATTAGAGCAGCTCAGAGTCAACAAAAAATTTATGCCAACAAACGAAGAAAAGACTTAGATTTTGAAGTGGGTGATAAAGTGTTCTTACGAATATCTCCCTGGAAGAGGGTCATGAGATTTGGAAAGAAGGGAAAGTTGAGCCCTAGATATATCGGTCCTTTTGAAATTCTGGATCATGTTGGGAAGGTAGCTTACCGATTGGCGATTCCACTGAATCTCTCTCAAGTTCACGATGTGTTCCATGTGTCTCTATTGAGAAATTACATACTTGATCCTTCACATGTACTCAGCTCAGAAGTTGTACCACTGGAGAAAGATCCTTCTCATGAAGAACAGCCGATAGAAATTCTGGATCTTAGTGAAAAAGTCCTACAGAACAACACCACTTGCTTGGTGAAAGTTTTAGGGAGGAACCACCAATTAGAAGAAGCTACATGTGAACTTGAGGTTATGATGAGGGAGAGGTATCCTCATCTGTTTGTAATGAAGTGACGAATTTCGAGGGTGAAATTCATTTTAAGTGGGTAGAATGTAACACCCTGAGATTTTATGAGAAATATTTTTTTATGTCTTATTCTATACGCAACACCAAAGGAATATTTCACAGCACATAATACGGACATGGCTTGCATTACATGTAATCGTGACCTTCCTCGATAGCATGTGTAGTACGCAATACCGGGTTTCACTAAACAACAATATATTACTATGAACTAGACTTTATGAATATTACTAACTAAATTTTGAATTTTATAACATTATTATTCATCTTACACTTTTTTTAGAACATGGTAAGAGAACAAAATACGTTTTTCTGGTAAAATAATTATTTTTCAAAAAATGCAGTTTTTCCGCCATATGATGGCGCACCCACATTAAATATAGTTTTTGACATGTTTATAAGTTCAATTTGAAAAAATTAAATTCTTCTTTCGAATTAGGATATAAAAATTTACGTTGGATAAATTTTTGATATTTTTCTGATAACTTTCATATTTTGATTAATAGTAAAAATACGCTACTTTTTTTTATTAAAAACAACTTTTTTCATTGAGATAATTTATAAGGTTAAATTATAATATATAATGGTTTTAAAGTATAAATAGAATAAATTTTTACCATTTAATATAATGTATGTCATTAGCATTAATTTCACATTGAATTCATAGGTAAAACATTTATATCATTGGAAATGTTTTAACTTCTAAAACCTGTTTTCTTAACAACGGGATAAATTTTAAATAATTAACTAAAACTTATGTGTTTTTAATTTTGAAAAATGTATTACATATTTGGAATCAGTGGGTCAAAATTATGTTAATATGATACTTTTTTTGGGCGTTATGAATAGTAACTAGGGTATATTTTATTTACCATAGTTAAAGGTAAGTCGGGTAATTAAGGGTAAATATAAGATTATAAAATTACTCTAACACCTGAAAAAATCTTATTAGATGACTAGAAGTCTACCCATATCACCTAAAGGTCTTATTAGATTCATTTAATGGACTTTTGTCCACGAAAATAATTTAATTATTATTATAACCAAAGAATGTGACAACGTTTTACTTTCTTAAATCTTATAAGTATAATAATTTTAATATAGGGATAAACTTAATGAAACTTCAAACATGAATATTTTACAGAATAATAATACAATTATATACATCTTATTAATTTATTTAGAATTTTTAGAGATTAAATAATTTTCATAAATAATGACACAATAGAGATGTAGAAATTATTTTATTAATTAAAATATCAAATAATTTTTTTTTAAAATATTAAAATAGATATTATATGAACTATTTAATGTTCTAAACTAATTTTATAGATACATATGACATTTTATGAATCTATTAATTCTTTTAGTTCGAACATATCTTCTGTATATATTTTATTTAAATTCAAATAAATGAATAGTGTCAAAATTGACACTATTGTTATTTTACAAAAATAACATATTATAAAATTTTTTAAAAATCACAAAAATATTTAAAAATTATATAATAAAATTTATATGGTCTAAAATGTCATAAAGTGTCAAATTATAGAAAATTAACAACACATTTGTAATAATTTATAATAATTTAAAATTTAGAATATCATTACCGCAAATAAAATAAAATTGATAAATAAGGAAAAATCAAGATTATAATGTTTAAAATAAATTCATAACATGTCTAAATTTTATTTTTTATGGGATTAAAACGCCATCTCATCTAATATTTTCATATGAGTCATTTGGGAAGTTTTATGTGGGGTTGGGATTTAATATAAACTAATATTTCTTATATTTCCAAAGGTTCCCCTCTCCTCCCGTATAAAATGGAATCTCATCCCTCCCCTCCTCACAACAATTGGAGCCTTCATGCTCGGCCAACCCCTTCCCATTTAACTTACCCACTTCCCTAGAAACATCCTAGAGGTCCTGGTATTCTTCAAAGACCAATTATAGACCCTAAGAGGAGGTCTAAAAGAGGCGCTTCAAAGAAGAGGTAATGTCAGTTACAGATTCTTTCAACATTATTTCTTCTTCCACTTCGTCTTCATTAGTTGTTTCATTATGAATTAATAACATCAGTATCACTAATATACTTATATGTTATTATAATTATGAAACAACTCTATTTCACCATCTATCCATCCTACGGAAAACGAAATCACCGCGCGTGCGTACGTACGGAATACCGTCTCCACGCTGTGGTGTACTCTATTTTCCATCACCTCCTTACATTAATGGGTATAATGGTGCAAATAAATAACTATATATGATTATTTTAAAGTTTTTGTGATTCTTAAATAGTATAAATACACCCCAATACAATTCCACGATCATGGGAACGATATCATCGCTCATGCGTACGTACGGAATACCGTCTCCACGATGTGATGGATTCGTTTTACATGATATTCATTGCATAATGATTATATAAATGAATTTAATGAATTAATATGATATATATTACACTAATAACATTCTGGAAATGATGTATCTATAACCTATAGATAAGAATAAGAATTTATTCGACAAAACACACATAAGAACAAAAAAGTAATAAACACCTGAATAAGAAGTTGTAATGAAATATTACTAATAAGTAGCAAAGAATATGACCATATATGGTATCATAAAAATAATTATGATTCTGGAAAAAGTCTATAACATTATTTAAATAATTATATAGGAGGTTCGGACACATATGAAGAAAATCGGACCTTAGGTAAGGGACAATCTCGCAATCTCAATTTTTATCCGATATTGTTTATACTTTAGAATTTACTGGGGAATATTTATCATCCACATCCATGTTTCCTCAATATTTAATATTATTTACAACCTCCTACAAATTTTTATATCCAATTTTACCCTTCGGTGAGTTTTTAGTAAAATATATGAAAGGAATATTTTGTCATTTTTCGTACGAGGTACGTTTTGACTTTTCTGTCCAAATTACAGGAAGAATGTTTTTTTAACCTATACGACATGAATGGATTTTTAAAACATTATTTCCAAGAATCTTCCTTTACAAGTTTTCAATATTATTTTTAATAAACTTCTTTTAGAATAAAATTGTATGACATGTTATGAAAGGAAAAATGTTTTTGAAGTAGAAATGATATTTTCATCAAGAATAGTGTTCAAGTGTTTTATCAAAATTATTTTCCATCTATGATAATATAGGGTTCTGTTTCTTTCCCTAGTATTACATTGATTTTATTATGTTGTAATGGAAATATTTTTTTGAATTCCTTTATCTTATATGAATTGTTTAATGATTTCACGATGTTTAAGATTCCCATTTTTATTACATGGGTTATGTTATGATGTATGTTTTATGATCTTGTGGAACACATAAGAATGGTACCATTATGATATGGGTGGGACCTATATCTCCATCCAATGCATTGGGTAAATATTTTATATCTCATGAGATAGACATGGATGGAATGGTAGTTTAAACCGGTTCAGTTAAACAGGACTGAAACGAGGAGTGAACTCGGTTAAGAAATAGACTTTGTCCACTAAGATAGTCTTGGAAATGAGTCTTGACTAATAAGAAATTATTCTCTATTATTATGTGTGTATGCCAAAAATTATTATGTTTTATGTTATTATTATTGGGATTACATTTCATTTCCATGATTTATCCCAAGTTATGCAATTATGATCTCTTTTGCAGGGTAAGATTTCCAAAATGTTATGTTCTTATGAATATGATGTAATTGATATTTATTTTGTTTGCCCTTTCTGAGCATTTGAGCTCAAACTTTTGTATGTTTTCTTTCCCCAGGTCAGGAAGATGGTTATTAAGTAAGATATTCAAAAAGGTACTATAGATATGATGAAATAAATGGGAAACAATACAGATGCTTTATGAACCAGTTGTTTATGTTTCAAGTTTCTAAAGACACTATACCTATATGGTCCATTCATGGTTTTGTTATATGTTGTAATAAGTATACTTCAATTTTGACATTTTAAACATGTGTGTAAAGTATGGGTCACTATACTTAAACTATATTTGATTCCCCAGTAGGAAAAGATAACATACAACATTTTTGTTTTATGTTACTTTTCATTAATGAATTTATTTATGAGATTAACTAAATCACATGGAAACATACTTACTTGTTGTGTAGACCATCATCTCTTACTATATTTCTTACACAAACACATATTTTCTCCAAAATGTGATTATTTAGGATGATTTTTTCACATTAAGAGCGCTAAAATCTACTTATAGAGAATCACCTAATCCACAAAATAGTACTATATATTTCCCATGTCTTTAGACTAAAACCAACACCAAAATTGTTAGTACAAGATCAGATAATACCCAAAAAAGGATAATCCTTTATAAAAATAATTACTACTCTTAATCTCCAAAATTTGTCAAACATTATCTGAAGTTCGATAGAGAGAATTCAATAAAAAGTTGTCCATAAAATTCTTTAAAATAATCCAAAAAAAGAATTAAACACTAATCTATGATTGAATCAATCACATAGTCTTCCAAGATAAATCTCAACATTTATCTCCAAATAACATCAGTTACTCTTAATGTCTCAAACTGAAAAGTAATTAACCTAATAACATATCCTCCATGATATGCTAATCATTTCCATATATAACCTAATAAAAACTTTTTTCTGATTCAAAATATCATCTAACTAAAAAGAATTTGTCATACTAACCAGGGACTTCACGTAATCCAGTGGTAGGTGATAAATCCCAGTCGTACTTTGTTTGTGGGTTCAATTCCCACAGCCTCGTCCGAAACAACGGGTTGTCACACAGTCTACATGTTGTACTTTTTCCCAAACTACATAATTCTTTTAATATTCCCCAAAAAGAGATAAAATCTTCAAAAAAAACCATATCATAATTTGACTATAAGGGCAATCTAATAACTTTCGTTTAGTATCCAAAAAAATATTAACTGGTAATTGCCTCAAATTCAAGGATCTTATAAACCAAAATGGTTCTTTATAACTATATCTACAAAATAACATGTAATTATTCCTTGTATAAAATTATCATATATCAAACATCAGGGTTACACATACTATAAAATTTCTTATAATGAAACCACATCGTCAAAAGTCCCTTATTACTTTTAAGAATTTCACCATCCTAAAATCTACCATAACTCTTGAATCACATAAATGCTGAATTCTTAATCATTAAACATTATTCATGACCTATTAACCATTCCTTCCCAAATTATTATGAAATATTTCTTCCCTACAAACAAAATCATGAATCCTATACAATGATTCAATAATAGGAAAACATATGTTAAGAAATAATCCATACCCTTCATTGGTCATTGTCAGTTTCTTCATTCTCAATCGAAATGGAATTAGGTATTTGTAAATGAATATTTGTACGATCCTGGTGATCCCAGTCCCAAAACTTCTTCGTAGCACATGTGTTTTCATAATGACCATGCACACCACATTTAAAACATTCAGTTGATCCTTCAGAAAGAAATTCTTTCCCTTTCCTAGAATCAACTAGATGCTTCCTTTTTCTATGGAAGGTTCTTGCTTTGTGACCTTAATTTCCACTTATATAGCATCTTTATGTCCATTTGAATCAATTTTCTTTGTGTTTCTTTCGACATCATTTACACATAGGTTTTTGAATATACTTACATTTATGATTATTACCTGAACTCCCATATTGATTTGTTTCTCACATATATTATGCCTTATAAAAATCACTAAGGTTCAGGTGGTCAATCATGTATCAAGATAGTTGGTTGAGAATAAACATAAGATTTATCATTACAGCTCCCATATCATTCAGTTTCTCATCCAGAAAACTATCACAGTTTCCTTCACATCCACAGTAACTTTTGTGCCTGCTAGATCCATCCATTTAATAAAACCAAAAATGTCAGTGTGAGTATATCAGTAAAATCATCATGTACTAATGTGGAAGATAAAAAGCAAGATATAGTTATCTACATTATCTCAATATCATTCTAACTTTCAAAAATAACGATGCCATCATCAAATATACTTACTATTGTGGTTATTTACAACTTGTCACTTGTACTTAAAAAATAGTCTAACCTCTAAAGTTATCTAAACCGACCATTGATACCAACTATAAGGACCTAGCCTTAAAACATTACTTAATCTTGAATTACATGACTAATTCACGTTGAGGATCTTTTTAGGTTTAGAGTTTTAGAGAATTAGATCGTAAATCATTCATCGCATTCCACATTTAAATAAGGTGGTTACATAAAAGAAAGTATTCTTTTTTTCCATCAAAGGAAACATATTTAAAATAAAACATGGATTGTTTATTGACACTTCCATGACACTATCATCAAATCATGTAATTTTCCGCTGACATGTTAAAAACATTTCAAAAACATGGGATGAGAAAAAAAATCTCAGTAAGGGATATAAAAATATGGAATGAAAACATTAGTCCATCTACACATAAGAATCAATGAAATCATACATTACACATAAAACATATACACATTAAAATACCTCATGAAATCATAAGATTCATGAATAACTCATTGAAATCACAAGGCATAAAGGTAACTTGAGGAACTCATAACATTCTTACGTAGGGAGTAACACTCATAGTTACATTTGGAATACCCATCATAGTATATTCGCTAAATCTCTTTGGAGAACCCTTAGCGTTTAACTCTTTCACGTTAACCGATGCATTAGAGAGCTATCACTGGCTCACCCTCCCTTATTTTATCACGAAACCACCCATCTTCATAAATAATGCCCATGAACCATAACATAATCATATCACATTAAATATTCATAATAGAAACAGAACATTTCCACATTTTAATAACAGGATATCAATAAAACACATTGATATAATTAAAAAATTATCAAAACATTTTTCAATACCATAATACATAAAAGAGTATATGGAATTTAGTTTCCTTTTAAAAACAGAACGGATTTTTAAGGAAGCCAATGATCAAATAATACTCGTGGTAGTGGAAAGGTCATTGTAACCGTATATGTTAAGAAGAAACATACTTTTTATCATTTAGTAAAATGCTTCTTAGAGAAAATATTCTTTTTGAATAAAAGTAAAAGTCAAATGGGTTTATACACTATATAAAAGAATGTTGAGTATAAAACTAATTATACCTCAATAAAAAGGGATTGAGATGAAATCACTTACAAAGACGGTAACCTTAGATTAAGGATTAATCAATTACATAATAATGTGTGACAAATATAAATACACCCAATATAAGTAGATATTAATTGTAAAACAATAAGAGGTCATCCACACATATTCATAGCATGACATAATCAAGAAGTATAAGTTTAACCTAGAGAATCGAAATTTGGTTAAGAATTTCCCTTGAAAAAAATTTATAGCCTAACTACATACCATCAAATTTTAGAAGAGGTAACAAAAAGAAGTCTTTTAAATATAAGAAGGCTAAAGTTTCCCATATCGACTTGGGTAACTTTCGAAACGTAGACCCCATGAAAGAAGGACAATAAAACGTTGATGTAAATAATCATAAATGGAATTATATTATAGAAACAGTATAATAATAGGCAGTACATACACCACTCAAATGAGATGTTGGCATATATAGCATGAATCTCATAGAAATAAATAGTGAGATAAAAACTTCTTACCTCATGGTAATCAATATAGTCGTATGACCAAAAGATAATAAGAACCAAATGAATCACAAAATACCATGAATAGAATAATAATATTTATATCAAAAGGTAGTACATAACACACCACATGAAACAAATTAGTGGCAAAAAATAGAAATCTCACGGAATTAAATGTGAATTAAGAAATCCCTTATGAAAATTCGGCAGCCTAACGGTGCCACTTAAAATATCTTAAAATGAATTGATGAGGGAAAGAGGTGGTATCTCACCATATGAAAATAAAAAAGGAATATAGGATGAATATAAAATAACAGCCCCAACATTAGAACATGGAGCATAAAATAAATGACATAAAGGAGAATACATGTATAAAAAGAGAGAGGTATGATCCCTTACCTCAACTCCGACCTGTCTTGTTCATTTCATTATATTCCAGAATAATAAACATTGGTCAATTTATAATTTATTAATGACATCCATTATAGTTTATTATTAAATTAATATCTCATATTATAATGTTATAATAATTAGTTAATTATGGGAGTTCATATCAGATGTTTTTGTCGATGTTCAGTACAAGAGTCAAAAATGAACTTGATTGAAAAGAATTGTCCATGTAGTTATAAGTACACCAAATTCAGAATTGTATTAATTATTTACATATCATATATATCCATTATATATTAATTTTATACTATTACATAACATATGGAGATAAAAAAATGAATTACACTGTTCATGGAGATGATAGGTCGTATGTACGCAAGAACGCTACTTTCATTTCTTTTTCACATTAATGGAATTAATACTAAATGAGATATATTAATATATTATAATTATAGTATAATATATATGTTTTATAGGTCACATAATTTCATTATTTTCATTTTTTACATTCCATGTATTGCATGAACGAGTCACATCACTTGAGGGGCAGCAGTCCACACTTCCTCAATTGAAATTATAGTATATGCAAACAAGAAAAGCATAATGGTATGTTTTGAATATAAAATACAGAAGAACAAAGAGGAAATAAATTTAATATATATCATAAATACATATAGTTCCTTCATAATGGCCACCATTAGAGGTTGTAGGAGAAGATAGAACAATTATCGTTTTGTGAGGCAGTAATTCGCCATCCACGGAAACCATATGTTCTTTAAAAATTAGACGTAGGTGTGCATAAGTGTAGCTAGAATATTTCTCATAAAAACATACTAGTATATTTAAGATACTTTTCTTGTTAAAACATAATGAAATAATTATAGTTTATTGCGTTGGATAATAAAAATAAAATAAAATAACATAAGAGAAGACATTACATTTAAATCGGGTAACTCCCTTTGGTTTGAACCAAAAGGATCTCTTGAAGATCTTTCTACATAAGGTAAGGCTTCTAAGATGAAGAAAGGGATGTGGATTGATAAAATTAGTATTGTTTGGTCGATCCAAATACTTTAGAGGTTTGTGTAAGAGGGTTGAGGTGGGGGCCCTTTATAAGTGGGAGGACGGGAACTCTTGGAATGTTATAAAATGTTACCTTATTAAAAAGTGTGTTTCAGATTTTAAAGGTCCCACAGAGAAATAATTCAAGGATAAGGTGATAAAGGGTTATAAATACACCCATCCAATAGGTTTTAGACAAGTTTAAGCCTTTGATTTCACCTTATCTTTTCATTTTATATAAATAGTTCATTAATAAGGTAATCACTGCATCATTATGGTGTCATAAATAAATTTATTTATTTAATGTCTAAAAATACTAAAAAAAATACCATGATGTAGGAAATATTTTTATATTTCCAAATAATATTTATAGTATAATATATCATATATGTAGACAAAATTAATTTTTTTTTTCTTAGGTGGTACATACTTTGGTTACATTTTCTTTTCATTAAAAAAATATGATAAAAGGTCACTATCACACTAAAGTGATTCCATGGAGTCCCTATGTTCGCACAAGGCATCCCATGGTCATCCATGACACAACCAATAACATTAAGAAACATTAAGGGGTCATTTTTTATTATTATGATATTATTTATTACCCTTAACTACCCGATTACTAATTAATCACGATAATTAAAGATAATTAGTATCATTTCTATTCAAAATGTCCAGAAACAAATGAATCATAATTAAATAATTTGGACCTTCTGATTCCAAATATTATATCCATTCATCCTAATTTCAAACATATAAATTGCAGTAATTAATGTAAAAATAATTCGTGTTTTCAGAACCAATTACAGGTTTTTAAGAAGTTAAATATATCAAAAGATTGATTTGTTTTTTACTTCCAATTTAAATGTGAAATTACATACAATGACCAAAAATATATTAAATGAAAAATAATAATTAAATTACACCTTAAAACCAATTAAAATTACAATCTAACTATATAAATAAATTGGATGAAAATGCAGTTTTGAATTAAAATGCAGTATTTTTAAATATTCATTAAAAATGATCATTTGTCAGAAAAAATAGTAAAAATTCACCCTATTCTATATTTAATATTCTAAATTAAAAAATGATATCAATTTTACCAAATTAAAATAATTTAATATTCATTATTTAATTTTATAATCAATTCCTGCTGTCAAAAAAATTGCGTGTTTTTAAGAGATAATATCTATTAAATGATTTGCACTTGTTTATTTCTAATTTCAAAGTGAAATTATTTAAAATGACCACCATTGGATTAAATTGTAAAAATATATTTTAACTAAACATTAAAACCAATTAAAAATTTGATCTATCAATATAAATAAATTAGATTAAAATGAGGTTTTGAATTAAAATAAAGTAATTTTAACTAAAAATGATCTTTATCAGAAAATAAAAAAAATTACACAAAGTAAATTTTAATGCATTTATTCTAAATAAGGATTTTATATTGTCAAATATAACATATAAAACTGAAAAATGTATATTTAAAAAGGGTTCTCCATCAAAAGGCAGTTTATCAGCCTTTTAAGGAATAGGAGAATATTTATTCATAAAACTAGATTCATTTGCATTTTAAGCCTCTAACATTTATTGAATAATGTAAAATAATTTAACAAATAAATATAATCTTATTTTTGTTAGTTATGTTCATTCCCTCTATTCTAATGGCTAGACGTTATCTACAAATTAAAATAATTATATTATATTATTAGTGTGCAACGTA
The DNA here is from genome assembly GCA_963277665.1 of Viscum album. Taxonomy (NCBI): domain Eukaryota; kingdom Viridiplantae; phylum Streptophyta; class Magnoliopsida; order Santalales; family Viscaceae; genus Viscum; species Viscum album. The sequence continues at coordinate 164,702,548 of OY728129.1, read as the reverse complement.
AGATTTCAAAAAAAAACTCATTGTTTTGTATTGGTTTCGCCATCGAACATAGCATCCCATTTAAAGTAATATTAATTTTTTATTCACAAGTATTAATAAATATGAAAATTTGTTATTTTTTATTAACCTGGGATGTTACATTCATGGTAAAAGAACATGAAATTAGAAACAGATATTAGTTTTCATTTTCATGTCACCTTATAAATAGAACTATGGAATGTTATTTAACCAAGATAAGAGAACATAAATACACTTAGAAAATACATGTTTGAGAACAATTATAGGAACCATGAATTTCAACAACATCGGGTGTATAGATATGATTACAATTCATGTCATCGGAATGTGCGGTCATCCGTATCCCAGTACTACCATGTATCATTGATGTAGAGAAGCTATTTGTCATGTTTTTTTTACAGTTATATTGTTCCTTGTTATATATAATTAGACATTAATATAAGTAAATGAGACATATTACTAAGAAAAAATACCTGGTTAATGTAGTGAAGTGAAAAAAACCATGTCATAAAAAATTTTCTTATTTTTTTACAGTAGTCATCTATGAAAAATAGCTTGATAAAAGATCAATGAAAGCATTTATTAATTTGAAAATTAAAAAACACTACTAATTGAGATAATATAAAAACAAGTAAAAATTTAAATAGAAAAAATGGTTATTCTGGCCAGCTTGTCCCCCCCCCAACATTCCATTACCACCTCCAACCCCTACCCAACTCCACCCCTCCCCTTCCCCCTCTTATAATTCTCTCCCACCTAATCCCAGCAGCTCCCTCTCCAACCTCAGCCTCCCCCCTGTCCAGCCCATTCTCCCACCTATGCTTATCTCCCACCCAATCCCAGCAGCTCCCCATCCCAACTCATCCTCTCCCTTCCCAGCTCTACCCCTCCCCATCCCCCTCCAATACATGTCTCCCACCCATTCCCAGTAGCTCCCCCTCCACCTCAGCCTCCCCTACCCAGTCCCTTCCCCCACTACTCCCTCCCACCCACGGTCTTCCCCCAGTAGCCCCCTTACCCCTGCCCACATCCTCCCCTCCAACCTACTGAGCCCCCGCCCACATGCCATCATCCTCCCCTTCCCTCCCCTTCCCTCACCTCCCCTCCCATCTCCTCCCCTTCCCCAACCTCTTCCCCAGTAGCCCCCTCCTCCATGCCATCATCCTCCCCTTCCCTCCCTTTGACTCCCCTCCATCCTCCCCAGCCCCTCCCCTCCCCTACCCTGCCCACTAACCCTACTTTTTTCAAACCCCTTCCTCCCCCTTCCTCGTCCCCCCTCCTCCTCCCTCCCTACCCAGTTCTCTGTGCTAAATTGTCACCTATAAAAAAACATTTGGTGTAGAATAAATTGATCGATTTAAGGATAGTCTCAGGAATTGAAGTGAAACATAACAAAAAATTCACCAAACATATGAACTAAACTGAAACAAAACACAACATGGACTCAACACATGAACTGAATTAAAACTGACCAGAAAATAGACCCAAATCAAATTCTTAAACTCTAGCTAAGTGGTAGAAGTCCTGCAGGTTCATAAATAAATGTGCATTAATTAAATGTAGCACAAAGTACTGAACAATATATAAGTTGTTATCATTTAATACAAATAACACATTGAAATAACTTCATTTAAATATGAAATATGCATAAGATAATATCACCAATAACCTCACAGGATTGGGTTTTGTAGTCAAAAAAACAAGTCTAAGATACCCAATCTTCATGTGTTGTGTAATGTAATTCATATAAACCACCCAATGAGCCAATAAAAACGTAATGCAGTAGATTACAAAAGCACGTACCTTGAATATCTGTATGGAGTTCCTTGCAATACACCCCTACCACAAGTTGTTATTGAACCTTCACACAATATTTAAAAAAATAAAATCCTAAAATTAATGGATAAGTGAACATATTTTACTTTCAATGATCAAGCAACCTATATATAAAAAAAACCACATGGATATGCATGTTGACCATCCATATATTTATATCACCAAGGTAATAAGTATAAACATGATTAAAATACATTACAGAAGCACGTCCCCCCTACGCAGCTCCACGACCCACCAGGCTCGTCCCCCCTTCCAACTCCTCCTCCCTTCTGTACTCACCCATGCTATTGCCCGACGTATGTGATTTTTGGTTTTTCTTTTAATAAGAGAATAATATTTATAAAATTTGAGATTAAACAGTAATATTTAATAAATTTTAAATAGAAAGTAATGTTGTATGATAATGAAATATGAGTGTATAGAATATGAAGACACCATGAGGGCACTATCGAATTGAATCTATTTTCATATATAAATTCTTAAATTTGGATGACGAATTGAATCTATTTTCAATTTAGACCACATTAACATTAATGAGTGTTCTAAAATTAATACTACTAGATAAATAAAAGATAAGACATGGTTTGTAATACTATAAATGAGAACTTTGAAAGAAAAGAAATAATAAAAAATTGAATGAATGAGCAGTTTCAGGACACTTCTATACCTCATTTTGGGGGTCAGCACTTATGACCGCCCACTAACAACCATGCAAACACCATGACCCATATCCAATATTAATGGAAAACTTATCCTGAAGAAAACCATTTAACAAAATTATAAAAACAGAGTACTTCAATTCAAAATTAATCCAAAATTGTATGGAAGTAGTTATTTTTAATGTCATGTGCAAGAAGATTTTTTTTGTTAGTTTTCAAAAATGTTACAAAAACAGTAGTGGAGTGCATTGAAGAAGTAGATATTTACATAAATAGTCTCTAAAAAATCCATTATGGTGATCATAAAATCACATATTGGATAACAATGACCATATACGGGCAAATTAAATGTCTTTTATAGAAACCTACACAATTAATGGGAAATGAATCACATATACATTAAAAAGTAATGTGTAAACCATAAAATATATTGAATGAAAAAAAGGAACCTAGATGATTGTTTTAGCTTCTGACAATATTAATCAATCATCAATAGTTGTGTGAGGTGCTGCCCAGTTTCTATCCAGCCCATGAAAGAGAAAAATTAGTTTTTATGTAGAAAAATCACTAAAGGAAATAATATTCAATGACCAGGCGAAGAATTTTTGGGTTTATAACCCCAAAATTGTGATGTACGTAACCTGTCAACCACTGGACAGTTTCTACAAGTCAAGCATAGTCCATTAGTTGGTGTGGTCTTCAGAGTAGGAACAACCACAACCGGGTATGCACCCCAATAACCTGCACTGCAATAATGAGAAACTGAAAAATAATAGTTCAAAATACAAATATATCCTATAATAGAATTTCACATGATGAAATCAGATCTAAAGAAAATAAAAACATCAGTGCGTTTTCCTAAATTTAGTTCCTATTTTACAAATAAGAAATGAATTTTTCTTGACATTGATTAAATTTGGCATAATAAAATCATGTTATATAAGAGGATGTCAATGTATTAATAGTAAGAAAATGACATTCATGTGGGTGTGTGTGTTGGGGGGGGGGGTATAGAACACATGTTTTGATGTCATTAAATATTTTCTTCAATAATACATAATCAGTAATGCAGTGCACCAAAAATAGATATATTTACCTATATAGTCTCTCAATGTCCACTACAAAGATTAGTGAATCAAATCTTTGAAAACAGTTACATAAAACCTTCACATTTAATGACTTTTAGAGATACATGTACAATCAATCGAAAAATAAAAGAATACAATATAAAGAGGTAGGTGGAAACCCTCAAATGCATTGAAATCAAACTAAAAAACAAACATGGATGTCTGTTTCTACTTCCGACAACTAAATGATTCGATCTTTTAGAGGTACGTGAGGTACTTTCCAGCTGTTTTCCGGACCTGAAAATAGAAAAAAAATGTTATTAAATAGTGAAATAACACCATATGGATGTCAATAATACTCTAGCTGGTAACATTTGTCAAGGCATTGTCATCACTCAGAAATGAAGTGTTAAACAAATATTCAATTTGAAAGGCTAATGCATTAGATATGATCCCTTCAACAGTACATATCACAGTTTTTGTATACTACCGATTCGTACTAATAAAAATTTTACGAAGTTAAGGTATGAAAAAAGATATTGAAATTACAGATAATGTTGACTAAAATGTTTAAGGTCTACTGGGAATTGTATCTAAAACTAATTGAACTGAAATTCATAATATTCAGGTGATGTTGCAATCCAATAGAATCTTGAAATCATTGTAACAGTTTAATGTGACTTTTCATTTAATATAATGATATATGTTTGAATATTTATATGAAATCATTAATATATTTTCCATAGTAGTGACATCCATGGGAAATTAGTGAACATAACATACACCCGGTAAACACATCTACTATGGGATTACTGGGTCATGGAAAATATTACAAACTACCTAGAAACCTATTTTTAAGACAACTGAAGTAGAACATGGATGCATATTCTGAAAAAAACATGTCCCTAGAAGAGAAGATATAGCCAAGAAATAAAGTACAAATGTTGTTTCATTAAAAGATAGATATCTAACATTGGATAGAGAATCTTGAAAAAAAATTCCTTGGAGGGTCCCTGAGGTTTGATCCCTAAGAAGTCTAGCTAGAGGTGTTATTTTAGTTTCACCTTCTACAAACATAAAACCACAATCTAAAAGTCAGTAATAAAGTTAATAATTTGTAATAAACAAATTACAAATAAAAAAATTACATGATTATCATCTACTAGGCAGGAAAATAATCAAAATGAAAAGAATGTGTCTAGAATTTACTATATTGAATTCAAGAAAATTAATGCACAAATTACCTACAAGCATCTGGCGGTCGAAAAAGAGGTTAAAATCCCTATTTTACGACACAATACATGGATTCACTACCAATTCTTGTTGATGTATTCACAATAATTAATAAAACAATTAGATAAAAGTGAAACAACACAGTAAAAATTTTATGATGAGTTAAAGGGAATGAAATGTCAATAAATAGGCAACATCCACCTAGAAAACCATCCATAAACATGAAAAACTGATTGTATAACATATCACCTTGTTTTAAACGACGTTTACAATGAGTAACAGAATCTAAAAAATCAGCATTAAAACATCTAGTATCAAAAATCTACACTATTTTCTTATTCCATAATGAGTAACGTCCAACTTAGTGATAAATCCTTGATTAAAAAAAACTGATAAAAAATCAACTTTCATGAAAACCGTCTATCATGTCATGAGAGTTTTCCAACATGAAAAGCATTCTCCATGAAAATCATCCAGCATGTAAAATTTATAATCAACCTGCAGGTAATGAATACTGAAATGTCCTATATGAGAAATTCTAAATAAAAAAATATACAGAAAAATATTTATTGCACCTATGTTTTGAAATATGATGAATGAGAACCAATGAAATCATAAATAAGTATTATTTCTAAGATAATAGAGCAGAACATCTCAGTCTGCCTTTTCATTTTTCTTGGGAAAATCTTCCTTCATTTTGCTTTATTGTTTTGTATAATGAGTAATTCATTTTCAATTTCGATCATAATAAATGTAATGTGGGAAATGAAATAAAAACTGAAAGATAAATCCATGATAATAAAGTTGTTGTAATAATAAAAACTAGAAATATGAAATTAAATGAAAATCCATAATATTCATTTCTCTAATAATTCCTTATATGGACATCAATGTGGGAAATAGTATAATAATCATTAATAGAATCTATGCACCTATATGAAATAAATGTTGGACCTAGTTGAAAACATATGAATAGATTAGAATTAAAATGAACATGTAAACCCTCCTATAATAAAAATAAAAAAACAAATCATAAAAATTGAAATAACTTAATCCATGGGAGTTCCATAATCTCATTGAAACCCGTTTCCAGCCAACCATGTTAATGTTCTACATTCAGGTCATGTAAAGGATGCTTCAAAGAGGGAAAATGATGCGAAACATGTATGCACAGAAAAGTATAAATCTTAAGTGAATCATATAACTTCTTACATACTCATCAAAAAGGTAAATATGAGGGTAATAATGAAAATAATCTATGGACCTGCACAGAATAAAAGTTGGATTAGTTTGACCAAAAATGAACATATTGAGATGCAACAAGTGTGAGGAGAAGGGAACGTGACATTATTTAAAATTTCAAACAGACCACAGCAGGCCTAATAGGATAAAACAGTGAAGAGAAGACTTTTTATTCTTTCAGTAAATTTAATATCATACAACCAAATAAGAATTTGAATATTCACATGCATAACCAAATTAAATTCAAAAAAGGCTTCAAGGCAATTCAAACAGCAGACCATTATAGAGGTTTATTTTTTGGAAACAGTTAATGTAATTTTAGGCATGTAAATATACATAAGGACATCGAAATGCTAAAACGAAATAGAAATGAATTAATTTGCAAAGAAACTGGTATAAGAAACCACAGTAGATGTTTATTTTATTAAATGTGTAAAATAATAAGCATACAATAGTAAATGATGCTGACCTGTTATAGAACTAAAAATATATCTGAAATGCAGTTGCAAGAATTCAGGTTTTCTAGTACACAGTTATATTAATACTTGAAGTGTGAAGATGATGTGGGAGAAAATAGTCAACACAGTAGCTATGCAGATAAGGGAAAGTGACTTCGGTTGAAATTGAAAACCAAAAAGAACCCTGCAATACCATCTAAAAATTTCAATCTGTAAGGGGGTTGAAGGTATGAAAAAAATATTAATAAGTAGCTACAATTAGATTCACTATGGTTGGAAGGATGGGAAGGAATAATATGGATGAATAGCCTGATGTTGTGCGGTCTGGTGTAAAGGGATTCAAGTGCTGTAAGAAATGTCAACCAATATCTAAGTGCACGATGGAACAGGATGGTATGGTGTGATGAAACTGGGAGTAGAAGAAAGATGATCTGAGGGATACCCTGGAGAAGGATATCTCCATCCAGGGAAGAATGTGGTAACCCTATATCACAATTAAAAAAATCTCAATCGTGACACTGAAAGGGTAAACCAGGGATAGTGTTGTTGAAACCTGTAGAAGAAATATTGTAAAGACCCGAAATTTTGAATAAATATTGTTTCCTAATTTTATGTGTTATGTTATTTTATTTTCATACTCAACAAAAATGATTCATTTGATAACATGAGTATAATTAAAATGATACAGTTGGGTTTTGACTGTTATATGACCATTGGTCAATATGACCACTGGAAACTAAACATTTTGATTATTGTCTCTAAACACAAGTAATCTTTGTTAATTAATATAGAAAGAAGATTCGATGGCCTCACCCAGTAGTCTTGGACCAATTGAAACCCATCTAACAGAACTTGGGAAGGAGGTAGCACCATTGGGCTTTGCTCTGGGCCGAACCCAAGCTGAACTTTATCGTGTGAAGCTAGAACGGAATCGCCTTTGCGAGAAGTTAAAACTGATAGAAATTACTACTCGTGCGATGTTGGTCGAGTCTCCCTTGAATTCTCTCACCTTAGTGCACCTTACACTTATGTCATATGCTGGTGTGATAAGGGTCTAGGTAAGGAAACCGTAACTGCCTTGTGTAATCCCTTGTTTTAAATAAAAATTTGGATTTCTTATTATGATGAAGTTTATGAATTTTCAAATGATTGGATAAATATAGTATGCATATTTTTGATGAATTTTAGAAAAAGGATATTTTAAAATTGTTTATGTAAACCTTAAATAATTAAAAATGTTTAATGATTTTCAGAAAATGGTCTTCTACAATTATGTTCAGTACAAAATTTAGAGTCTAATAAGATCAACTTGATTTTTGATGAATAGTAAATTATGAATAGTGATTTTTTAATTAGGATTAGTAATGTGTCGAAATGGATTAGTAATCTCACTTAAAGAAAGTCTTCATATAATATAGGCACCTTGATTAAGTAATGTGATTCAATAAAATGGTTAAATAATGGTTTCATAAATTATTATTCAAGTATTAGTTTTTTCGGGTTAAAAGTGTTTTTTAATTAAAAATTAAATTAAAAATATTATGAAAATTAATTTTATAAAATGGATACCATTTTTTAACTCAGAGCATCGATATTATGTTATGGTAATTTTTGGGGATTTTTCTGAAAAAACGAATTTTCGGTGAATAGTGTATTTATTTTAAAAAATAAATTAAAAATATTTAGAAAATTATTTTTATAAAATGAATTTCATTTTTGAAATCAGAGCATTGATATTTGGTTAAGGTGAAATTTTGGGATTTTTCTGAGAAAGTTGAATTTTCAGTGAATAGTAGAAATACAGTTTTAGGGTTTCGGTATGTTTAATGACATCATAATTGTGTCATGATGATGTCATGAGATATTTTATGGGTTGGCCGACCAAATGTGATTAATTATTTTATGGGGGCCCCATGTGGCTTAAAATCATGGGAAATATCATGGGAGAGCACATGGTTTTGAGGAAACCACTTTTGAGGTGTCCCTTGACCATTAATGCCTTTTCCCCTCACATTCCCTATAAATACCAAGCCATACTCTCATCCATTTCGACTCCCCACTCTCCCCCAACGAAGTTCCAATCTCATTACCTCCCAATGAGTCCTCCCAAAGTGCCCCGCATCCCTCAAGGTCCCAACCTTTGAGTTTTAAGAGTTATGTTTTAAGGTAAGGGATCCGACCTCTCTCTTTCTTTTCAAGAAATCTCTTTTATGTCGTTTATTTTTTGCTCCATGTTCATATGTTAAAGGTTGTTCATTTATACCCATGTTACTGACCTTTTCATGTTCATTTAATTATAGATCCCCTCTACTCTCATTATTTCATTTTATGAAGTTTTAAGTGGCGCCGTTAGGCTGCCGAAATTTTTGTAATGAATTCGTTCTCCCTTCTCATTTTTCAAGATCTATTTTCATGTAAAGTATATCAATTTACCTTTTATTATTTTTGGGGTATGATCTATAAATTTATCATATTGATATTTTATGATCATATGATGAGATACCCCATTTGATCTCTTCAATTCATTATTTTGATGTTTTAAGTGGCGCCATTAGGCTGTCGAAATTTTAAGTGGTTCTTTCACCTTTCTCCTTTTTCAATGTTCTAACACCATGTCAAGTCTTGAATGTTCCTTTTTATTATGTTGGGGTATGATCTCTAAATATATCATGCTGATACTTTATGTTACTATTATTAGAGACCCTATTTTATCTCATCAATTTATTTTTGTTGAAGTAAAAGTGACGCCGTTAGGCTGCCGAATTTCTAAGGTGTTCTTTCACCCTTCTTCTTTTCAAAGTTCTACTTTCATGTCTAGTCCTTCAAGTTCCTTTCTATTATGTTGAGGTATGATCTCAATATCTATCATACTTGACTCTTATGTTCATGTGATGAGAGACCCTATTTGATCTTGTCAATTCATTTTTGATTAAGTTTATGTGACGCCATTAGGCTGCCAAATTTTTAAGGGATTCTATCACCCTTCTCTTTTTCAGAGTTCTACTTTCATGTCAAGTCTATAAAGATCATTTTTATTATTTTGGGTTATGATCTCTATATCAATCATACTTATCTTTTATTATCATATGATGAGAGACCCTATTTCATATTGTCAATTCATTTTTATTGATGTTTAAGTGATGCTGTTAGGCTGCCGAATTATTATAAGAGAAATCTTATTTTTGTCTTACTTCCATGTTTTTCATTTAAAATGGTATGTCCTTAAAATTTCATTTCCATTATTCATATACCTTATATTCTGTCCCTATACTATTTTTATAGATCATTTATGAGTGGGTGACCCAAGTCCCCTCTCTTTTCAACGTTTTCTAAATCCCTGTAACGTAGCTGTTATGCTGCAGAATTTTCGTCTCAAATTGTCTCTCTATTTTTCTCAAAATTATTTTATATTTTTAATTGAATACTCAACGCTCTTATTTCTATAGGGTTATTACCATATATATCAAAATTTTCTATTTTAAATTCTGGGATTTACATAAATGAAACCCGTTTTCCTTTTTCGTGGGTTTAAATTGACATAAAGAGCATGTCTTTAAAGCAGTTTTTTTAACGATTTGATTATGAAATGAAACCCATTTAATTTCTTCTATAAGGGTTGTTTATGAAATTATTGATGATAATATATGTGGCTCACATGCTAATAAATACATGTAAATGGTGCGCCCAGATAGCGCTCCAATGCATTGGGTAAAGACTTAATCTCTAGAGATGACCTTTTAGACTGATACCTTGGTGAATAACGTTGGTAATTTTTAATGACACCTTGGGGATGGACCTTGGTGAAACGAAATGATTTTCAATAGTTAATTTTTTAGCCACATCTTCAAGTTATGAAAAATGTTATTTTTATTATGATATATCTCATGATTTCTTTCTCATGTCGTAAAGTTCTTTTCATGACCTTATTGAAGTATCTCAAGTTCACATGTAAAATGTTTCTCTTATTTCCCTTACTAGGTCTTCTGCTCACCCTTTCTTTTGATGAATGTCCCCAGGTTATGAGATGCAGTAATGAACCTAGGACGACCATGAGGGGAAGCCTTTCATGTGTTTAAGAAGAATGTTTTATGTTTTCATGTTTTATGTTCCCAGTTTCCAAGACACTAAACCTTGAAGATCCTCAGTTTTGTAAAATGTAATGAATGATTATGTGATAAAAAGGCGAGATGCTATAGTTGGTATTAAAGGATGGTTTAGTTATTTGTGGAAATTAGGATATGAAAACTTTAGGAATAAGCCCATAGAAATGTTTATATATAGGAAATCTTCTTGGTATTTTGGTGAGTATTGAGTAATGGGTTGCCAAGCAAATACATCCCTGTATGGATATGACCAGGTATATGTGGCTCTGGAACAGATGTACATAGGGGTAAAACCCAAAAACACTGCTTTGAGATAGGCTCAAATGGGAACTGGTACACGACAACAGGCCTTGCTTTACTCTTGGTTACGACACTCCCGGGGGTTATTCTTTGTTAAATTCATAAGCTTAGTATGAACCATTGTTAAATAAACAAATATAAAATAAAATAATGATTCACATAAGAATATATGATCATGGATAACCTAGATGAGAACCTAGGGGACACATGTTATGGTATACTTTTCTTCTACAAGTTATTATTATATGCTTTAAGTTCCTTTTCATGATTATTAGGTAAGTATTTAAGCCCCTAATTATACTTTCTCTTCTTAGTTATTGGTGGGAAATGGAAGAACATGTCCCAAAAACCAATATGATAGGAAATGCGATGATTTCCGTATTAATATGACAGAGATGATTAGGGGATTAAAAGATGATTATTATTTTGGAAGACGTTCACTATTTTGGGGACCCTATATGATCGAGGAAAATAGATTACTACAGTATTTTCATTGAGGAGTATGGTTGACTTATATTTTGAAGAATCGATGAATTTAAGGCGGACTTATAGTAATTTAGGTAACTTATGGGAATGATTAACCTATCTTGGGTAAAATATGTTTAAGTTAGCTACTTTTGTTATAAGATGTTAGGAGTGGTTTATGTTGTTTGGAGATGAACAGTGATGTTTATTTGGGATGATTATGTTATCAAATCCTTCTTGTATTTGGGTTTCAATCTTAGTTTGGTTTATTTTGAGGAATTTTAAGGACCGTTATTTATGGAATGGTCTATGATGAACTTTGGGTATTACCATGGAACTTTGAAGATTTAAAAGTAGTTTACATTCCTATGGGATTCTTTCTTTTTGAAGAGTTGTTTTACCTTACCCTTTCTATTTTTGGGATAATTTTTAATGATAGAAGAAATTGATAATTAATCTTTTGTGGATTATGTGATTCTCTAGAAGATGATTCTTGTGTTTTGATTAGACCAAGTAGTTTTGAATGCTCATAGTATAGAGAAAAGATTAGTTTTGGTAGAAACTTATTAAAGGATGAAAATCTACATGAAGACAGATATATTTTCTTGTGTTTCATTTCTATGTAGTAAATGAATTACTCAAAATTAAGAAAAGGAACGTAAAACAAAAACGTTATTGGTTTACATTTCCTACTAGGTAATCAAAGACCATTTAAACACATCATAAGTTAGGGATTTTATTATTGTTATCTTTCTCCTAATCATGTTTTCTATCACTCTCCCTCAGAACGTGACCCTTTGTTTTCTCCTCCATGTCCATGTATTCTTACATGGAATCCTAGTGTGGGTTAACTCGAGTGACCTTTGTACTTTCGGTTCTTTCTTTTAAAGTAATAGTTTTACTGACTTATTTTCTGATGTGGGACATTCAATGAAATTTCAAAACCCAATTTTAAAAAATTGAGAGGACACAATTTCATAAGGGGGGAAGATTGTAACGACCCAAAATTTTGAATAAATCTTGTTTCCTAATTTTATGTGTTATGTTATTTTATTTTTATACTCACCAAAAATGTTTCATTAGAAAACATGAGTATAATTAAAATGAGACCTTTGGGTTTTCACTGTTATATGACCATTAGTCAATATGACCATTGGAAACTAAACATTTTGATTATTGTCTCTAAATACGAGTAATCTTGGTTAATTAATATAGAAAGAAGATTCGATGGCCTCACCCAGTAGTCTTGGACCAATCGAATCACATATAACAGAACATGGGAAGGATTTAGCACCACTGGGCTTTACTCTGGACTAAACCCAAGCTGAACATCATCGTGTGAAGCTAGTACAAAATCGCCTTTGCAAGAAGTTCAAACTGATAGAAATTACAACTCGTGCGATGTTGGTCGAGCCTCCCTCAGATTCTCTCACCTTAGCGCACCTTACACTTAGGTCCTCTGTGGGTGTGATAAGGGGCTATGTATAGAGATTGAAACTGCCTCATGTAATCCCTTTTTTTAAATAGAAATTGGGATTTCTTATTATGATGAAGTTTATGAATTTTCAAATGACCGGATAAATATTTTATGCATATTTTTGATGAATTTTAGAAAAATAATATTTTAAATATGTTTATGTAAACCTTAAAAAAATAAAGATGTGTAATGATTTTCAAAATATGGTCTTCTTCATTTATGTTCAGTATGAAATTTATAGTCTAATAAGATCAACTTTATTTTTGATGAATTGTAAATTATGAATAGTGATATTATGATTAAGATTAGAAATGTGTCCAAATGGATTAGTAATTTCACTTAAAGAAAGTATTTATATAATCTAGTCACATTGATTTAAGTAATGTGATTCAATAAAATGGTTAAATAACGGTTTCATAAATTATTATCTAAGTATTAGTTTTTTTTCAGGTGAATAGTGTTTTTTAATTAAAAATTAAATTATAAATATTTAGAAAATTATTTTTATATAATGGATTTCATTTTTGAACATAGAGCATCGATATTATGTTATGGTAATTTTTGGGGATTTTTTCTGAAAAAAATGAATTTTCTATCAATAGTATATTTATTTTAAAAAATAAATTAAAAATATTTAGAAAATTATTTTTATAAAATGGAATTCATTTTTGAAATCAGAGCATTGATATTTGGTTAAGCTGAAATTTTGGGATTTTTCCGAGAAAGTTGAATTTTCAGTGAATAGTAAAAATACAGTTTTAGGGTTTCGGTATGTTTAATGACATCATAACTATTTCATGATGCTGTAATGAGATAAATTATGGTTTGGAAGACCAAGGGTGATGCAATATTGTATGGGGGTCCCCATGTGGACTAACTTCATGGGAAATATCATGGGAGAGCACATGGTTTTGAGAAAACCACTTCTGAGGTGTCCCTTGGCCATTAATGCCTTGTCCTCTCACTTTCTGTATAAATACCAAGCCATCCTCTCATCCATTTCGACTCCTAACTCTCCCCCAACTATGTTCTGGTCTCATTACCTCCCAAGGAGTCCTCACAAGGTGCCCCCAATCCCTCATGGTTCCATCCTTTGAGTTTTAAGAGTTACGTTTTAAGGTAACGGATCCGACCTCTCTCTTTCTTTTCAAGAAATCTCTTTTATGTCATTTCTTTTATGCTCCATGTTATTATGTTAAAGGATGTTCTTTTATACTCCTCTTAATTCCCTTTTCATGTTAATATAATGAGATATCTCCTATTATTCTCATTATTTCGTTTTATGAAGTTTTAAGTGGCGCCGTTAGGCTTCCAAAATATTTGTAACGAATTCTTTCTCCCTTCTCATTTGTCATGATCTATTTTCATGTAAAGTATTTCAAGTTCCCTTTCATTATGTTGGGGTATGATCTCTAAATTTATCATACTGATCTTTTATGATCATATGATGAGTGACCCTATTTGATCTCTTCAATTTCGTATTTTGATGTTTTAAGTGGCACCCTTAGGCTGCCAAAATTTTAAGTGGTTCTTTCATCTTTATCCTTTTTCAAAGTTATAATTCCATGTCAAGTCTTGAAAGTTCCATTTTATTAATTTGGGCTATGATATTTAAATATATCATACTGTTATTTTATTTTCCTTTGATGAGAGACCCTATTTGATCTCATCAATTCATTTTTGTTGAAGTTTAAGTGACGCCGTTAGGCTGTCGAATTTCTAAGGGGTTCTTTCACCCTTCTCTTTTTCAAAGTACTAATTTCATGTCTAGTCCTTCAAGTTCCTTTCTATTATGTTGGGGTATGATCTCTATATCTATCATACTGGACTCTTATTTTCATATGATGAGAGACCCTATTTGATCTTGTCAATTTCTTTTTTTTAAGTTTATGTGACGCCGTTAGGCTGCCAAATTTTTAAGGGATTCTTTCACCCTTCTATTTTTCAAAGTTCTACATTCATGTCAAGTCTTTAAAGATCCTTTTTATTATTTTAGGGTATGATATCTATATCTATCATACTTATCTTTTAAGATCATATGATGAGAGACCCTATTTGATCTTGGCAATTCGTTTTTATTGAAGTTTAAGTGACGTCGTTAGGCTGCCGAATTTTTATAAGTCAAATCTTATTTTTGTCTTACTTCCATGTTTTTTTTTCAAATGGTATGTCCTTAAAATTTCATTACCATGATTCATATCCCATATATTCTGTCCCTATACTATTTTTATAGATCATTTATGAGTGGGTGTCAAATGTGCCCTCTCTTTTCAACGTTTTCTGAAACCCTGTAACGAAGCTGTTATGCTGCAGAATTTTTGTCTCAAATTGTCACTAAATTTTTATCAAAATTATTTTATGTTATTAAGTGAATACTCAAAGCTATTATTTATACAGGGGTATTCATATATATATATCAAAATGTTCTATCTTAAATTCTGGGATTTCCATACATAAAACCCACTTTCCCTTTCCGTGGGTTTAAAGTGACATAGTGATCATGTCTTTAAAGCAGTTTTTAAAAAGTTATGAATATGAAATGAAACCCATTTATTTTATGCTATATAGGTTGTTTATGAAATTATTGATGATAATATATGTGGATCACATTCTAATAAATACATGTCAAGGGTGCACCCAGATAGCACTCTAATGCATTGGGTAAAGACTTAATCTCTAGAGATGACCTTTTAGACTGATGCCTTGGTGAATATCAATGGTAATTGTTAATGACACCTTAGAGATGGTCCTTAGTGAAATTAAATGATTGTAAATATTAAATTTTGTATCCACATATTCAAGTTATGAAAAATGTTATTTTTATTTTTATATATCTCCTGATTTCATTCTCATTCGTTACAGTTCTTTCCATGACCTTATTGAAGTATCTCAAGTTCACATGTAACATGTTTCTCTTGTTTCCCTTACTGGGCCTTCTGCTCATCCTTTCTATTGACGTATGTCCCTAGGTTCTGAGATGTAGTAATGAACCTAGGATGAACATGAGGAGAAGCCTTTCATGTGTTTAAGAAGAATGTTTAATGTTTTCATGTTTTAAGTTCCTGGTTTTCAAGACACTAAACCTTAAAGATCCTCGGTTTTGTAAAATGTAATGAATGTTTATGTGATAAAAAGGCGGGATGCTATAAATATGGCTGAGACAAACAACATGAATATAAGATGCTAAAATGAAGGTGATTTCTTGAAGTAATTTAGAAGCTGGGAACCCTAATTCAGAGCGATGTTGGGAGAGCGTGCGGGGGGGGGGGGGGGGGAGCTCGATAGGCTTGCGGGAGGGGGAATGGAAACTCAGAGGGAAAATATGAAAGGATAATTGGAGGTTGGTGCTGGTGACACATAGGGTAAGAGGAAGCCTAGTTTAGTATAGATAATAGATATCATTGAATAATATTAATGTTAACAATTATATTTTAATTTTATAATAATTGACATTGTTATATACCAATCAAAAAAATATTTTGTAACATAATATATGTTACTTTTTAAAATATATTAACTATTTAACATGAAAATGGTTGGAATGTATCAACTTATATGATATGGTGATTTTTTTTGAATGTAATAATTTTGTGGAAAACATATCAAATATATATATATATATTAAATAATATGATTATAATTAAAAATATGTGTGATATATTTGATATTAAGAATGACAAAAAGTAAGAGAACTTATGATTGGAAAAGACTCATTAATATAAAATTATAATGGAAGGAAAAAGAGAATATATATATATATAATCAAATATGAAGTGTTTCAATACCCAAAAATAAGAAAATATTGTATTATATAATAATTCATTTTTTGAAAAATATCCACTCTTATATAAATTGATGTTATGTGTGATATAAATTATAGTACCTATAATAGAGGTATAATAGAATTGGAATTTTGATTAATTAAGGGATTAATGTAAAATATAAAAGTTTTATCACAAGTGAATTCAAATAATGTTAAATGAATATTGTTTACAAATGATGTGCCTGGAAATTAAGACTAAGAAACCATACATTTTATAAATTACAAATTTTATCAAAAAAAACTTTGAATTCCCATTGTTATTTTGAATTCATGATTGAATTGAAAGTAATTATAAAATTGAATTATGAAATATATTAAATGAAAAGGATTTTTTGGTTAAAAATTAAATATAATTTTTATTCATATGTGAATCCATCTAAAAGGAAATAATGTTATAGATTTCCCACCACATAACATATTACAATTTTTAATCTATGACTACTTTTTAAAAAATATAAGATCATTATTTAAGTGTTGTGAGACCCTGAAAAGTATATTTCTATAATGAAACATTCCCACCATTGTGATAGAGGGAAATAATTCAATATATGCATAATTTTTCTAACATAAAATCTATAAAAAATATTTTTGTTATATTTGATAAATTTCCTCTATTGAATCATTTTTTAAATTTAGAAAATATCTTCTCAGAAATTGAAAATTTATTACACAAATTTGTGGTGAAATAGTATAAAATCAATGAATATATTTTTATTTATAATAAATAAATAATTTATGGCGACGATCTCAAAATAACTTTTTATGGGAATAATAATTCATATTTACCCAATAGTCTTACATTAATAATGGAATAACAATATTTTTTTTAATGGATGGGGTCGAAGCCTCATTTTATAATTAAATAAATTCAAAGAATGACGTTTTTTTGGGTAGTTGGAGACCCATTAGATATTCTGATGGCCTAGTGGCCAAAAATCTATATTTTAGGGCCCAAAAGGCCCTCCAATGAATAGTACTAAAACAGTAAATGGGATTATACCATATCCTCTCTAGTACCACCACTACCACAGTTCCCTACTTAGTATCTCCACCACTATAGTGTCACTGATGCTACAGTACATCTACTACTATAGTGAACTACTATAGTATGGTTGTAGTAACTCAAGATTTTTTCCATTCCCAGAATTGCTCCTAGGCCTTTTGGAAGCCATGAATGATCCCGTAACACTTGGTTATAGGGTCATTTGAAAATTTTGTTAGATATTATTCATATAGGAAAACCTTTATATTATTATACCTGATCATCCTTTGTGCATTCAACAGTAATATTATAAATATTTGTTTTATTTAATAAATGTGATCTCAATATATTAATGGATTTTATGACTCAATAAAATAAATAAACAACCTAGTTAGGAATAACATTGATGTATTGTATAAATCAGAATAGTTTTCTAAATTTATTTTTATATATTACTGTAAAATAATTTTATGTAATTTTATATGTAACACAACATAGATATAATAAGATATAGGGAAATAATAATGATTTATGTAATGGACCCGACCTCTCTGGTCCATTACATTGTGAAAATGTGGTGTTGGAGGTGTTCCGGGAGGTCAATGTGACTTATCTCCAACACTTTTCCAAATTTCCAGTTCTGTGAACAGTGTTTCCAGTTTTATGAACAGTGACATATCGGTCTCACAGATCGGTCTCACAGATCTATCTCATAAATCGGTCTGATAGATCGGTTTCACAGATCGGTCTGATAGATCGGTTTCATATATTGGTCTGACAGATCGGTTTCACAGATCGGTTTCACATATTGGTCTGATAGATCAGTTTCACAGATCGGTCTGATAGATCGGTTTCACAGATTGGTTTCAGTGATCGGGTTCACAGATCGGTCTGACCGATCGGTCTGACAGATCGGTTTCAGAGATCGGTCTGACAGATCTGTTTCACAGATCGGTCTTACAGATCGGTTTCACAGATCAGTCTGACATATCAGTTTTACAGATCGGTCTAACAGATCGGTCTCACAGATCGGTCTGACAGATCAGTTTCACAGATCGGTCTGACAGATCGGTATCATAGAACGGTTTCACAGATCGGTCTAACGGATCAGGTTCATAGATCGGTTTCATGTACAGTAACAGTGGGTGAACAGTGTTTCCAGATTCCTACAGTTTTGCCCCTTTTGATGTTTTCTTTGATGTAAAATACATTTAAAGCCTTATTTTAAGGGATATTAAGGCCGTTTCAAGTGACATAAATCCTATACTAATTATTCCTAAGGTCAAGATGTATTTACTTGGTCAAACCGCGTGGGTTAATGCGATCCATTTTTAATGGAGAATTAACTTAATCTTAAACTATCGCCCCATTAAATCTTAAAAAAAGGGATGAGATATCATTCTCTCTTGTTCTCTCCCTTTGTTCTCATCTAAGAGACGCTAGAACCATTTAATCATTCCCGAAAGAGTTGCACAATCAATCATTACTCCTAGGATTTGTTCTGCTCTGTTTTAGATGCAACCGAACTGTGTCTATCAATCTTTCCAATAAGGTATGTTTTATCATCGTTCCTTTGGAGATCATCTTCTCTTGATTCTCCCTTCTATATTATACCAAGTAATTTCCAAGATTCGAATGGGTTTTTCTTGGGGTTTATTGGTACTGTCGTACCGTGTCATCCTCTGGTGGATGCAGTTGTCGTGAGAGGAGGATTGTGACCCATTGTGTGGATAAAGGACGTCAAGAACTCTTCGAGTTAGGAGATTCATGGATTCTCTAATTGTATATGTACAATCGTAGAATTAGCATGTTTTAGTTCTTTAGATCATAATGAAATTGGCCTAATTAAATACTTGAACCAGATTAAAATAATTTGTTGATCGCATGTTGTTGCTTTATAGCATGATAACAGTTTGCTTCGTGTTTTCTAGATAGAGTGATATCTATGATTTCCTTTGATTTGTTGTTTGTTCATGATAGAAATTGATAGTGAACGTAAAGCTGGAATTAATTGTTAATTAATTGGCTAATGATAAAGAGGCATGTAAATTAATGTGGTTATTGTCGTTGTTGTTGTTGTTCTAATTTGAGGATAATCAAATTAGGGAAGTAAGCATGGATATTTAATTGTGATAGCTTACTGATTAGGTATCCCGTAATTGGAACCTACGCATAACAAATCTGCTAATTCAATATGGATTAAAGAACAAATTGTGTGGGAATTTATAAAAGGGTTCTGAGTTACCCTATTGTTTGTTAAAGGGTCAAGAGCCCATGGTTGTGACTGTTGTTTTCCTGCTGCATGTGATGTATTGTGAGCCTAGATTGTTGTTGTGATGTGAGGAGGCATGGAGGCCTTGTGGTTGTGGCATAAGATGACGCCTAGAGTGGCGAGATGCATCAGATTATGCATGTGGGTGTCGGGTAGGACACCAGCGTTGATAGAAATGGATGGATGTCGTTGCTGGATGGCTGTGGATTCTTTAAATGTTTATCTTCTTTGTTTTTCCCCACTGGTCAAGTTAGCTGGTCTTGCTTACCCTTCTTACAAAGGAGGCGAAGACGTGCGGGGTATGCCACGTGCTTTCCGTGTTTATCCTCTCGAGGGAGAATGGGTCTATGCTCTTTCTATAGGCGGCAGAGACTCGACGGGTAGTATATCAACTCACCATGTTGAGCCTCCTTTGTGTTTAAAAGCATATGATTATTTTCTAGAATTCCTAGGAATATGGAAAAGTAATTCTGTAATGATTGTTTGATTAAATGGTGAAAATCCACGGGGATAGAGATACTTGAATTTAAAAGCTGACGTGAATCTTAAAAGGACCAGTTGATTTTGAATGTGATGCCAATTCAGTTTAATGTGGAATTTTTCATGCTTAATTAATGTTTAAAGAATTAATTAATGTACAATGGAACTGATAAAATGGGAACAGAGTAATCTAATAAAGCTCTTCAAATGTTTGTGTGCTTATAGGATACCTAGTCTTAGAAGTAGCAGCCTAGAGTCTGAGAGACAATAGTTGAAATTGTATCTAAGACTATGTAATGCCCATAGTGTGGATGTGAGTTACATATATATTCTGTACTTTTTGTGTTTCTATACACTACTCCACCCTGTCGGTAAGGGCAACTGACACCCCGGGGATTCTGAGCCTTGGGGGGTGTTTTCCCCAACATTCTGATTGGAGGTCGAATGGCTGACTACCCCCTTTGGCCCCTCTTTCTTCTCTTGGTAGATACATGTGCTAATATTCAAAATAGTTAGTTTCCCGATATATGTGTGTAGAGGGCTTTAATGGCTTGTGGTCATTTCACACACATATATTCTGGATATAGTATCCTATGGACTACTATAGTTGTAATGTGTATAGGCTGTGATGGATTGAGGATCCCTACTCGGTGTATGGGCTATAATGGCTTCAGGTATAATACCTGATGTATGATACACGTTATGTGGGCCATGGTGGCTCCCGAAACTTACCTGGTAACTTTCGATTGGGAGGATGGTGTGGTGCTTCGCCCAGGTGTATGCGGGCAAGCCTTTGGAGAGAGATGCGCAGGACGTATGTCGTTTGGGAAAAAACGG
Source organism: Viscum album (assembly GCA_963277665.1). Taxonomy (NCBI): domain Eukaryota; kingdom Viridiplantae; phylum Streptophyta; class Magnoliopsida; order Santalales; family Viscaceae; genus Viscum; species Viscum album. Next base: position 164,681,296 of record OY728129.1, on the reverse strand, counting down.
CAAACCAGTGGGGAAGTAGTAGCGGGGTAACCTTGATATTCTTTACTATATTCTATATTCTTGTATGCGTTACTTGGTGAGAGTAGCCATGGTGAGGTTGGGAACTTAGTATACCTGTTTAGGCGATGAGTTAGTTTCACTTGTTGTTCACTAGGCTTTAGCATGCTTTCCTTACTTTTGCATGAGAGGCTTGGGGAGGATCCTACTAAGTATACTGTTATACTCACCCTATGTATATATAAACTATTTTTCAGGTCACTTGGAGCAGGTTGGAGATCAAGATGGTTACTACTAGCTTGTGGTTAGAGGAGGACTTGTTCGGGTTTTTGGTCACTGCCGTTTTACTTTCCTTTGGGTACTTTTAGTTTCCCCTTTCAGTTGTAGTACTTTTTCATGACATTTCATTTATGTACTTGGATTTCTTTTATATTTCAGTTCTGAGTTGGAGCTGACTAGAGTCTATTCTATCTCTCTCTTCTACATGTGTTCTCTTAGAGGTTAATGCCTCCCATTTGTATATTTACTATACCGTCAGTGCTAGTCGCCATCCTGGGGCATACTGGAGTCGGGAATTGGGGGTCATTACTTGTCTTCTCACATTACCGGCCCAAGAGGGGTACACATTGTGGGGAGGGGTTGTGAGAGAGTGGTATCAGAGGTCTGTTTGATGGATAGGATGGAGTTTTGAGTTAGGCACAAGTGAGGATCCATGGGACGGTAGGGAAAAGGTGTCATTTATGTATTGCAAGGGGGGTAAAAACTGTAGACCGGAAGAGACATAGGCATTTAGGGCCCCCTATGACATTTTTCATGGACCTTTATGTTTACGATGGATACTAAACAAAGTGATACTGGTTGCAGGGTAGATACCTAGGAAAGGATCATCCATCATTATTCTTTGCACCTGTGTTTGAATGGGTAGAGCTTGGGATAGGTAATCTAAAATTAATAAAAAACAATTAATTAATAATTGTTGAGTATTCCATATTCTATGCTTAGGAGCTCTAACAGTTGTTATTTTACAGGTATGGCTCCAGGTTGATGTCCTCATCAGGTATGCACAGAAGATGCCCAGCAGGCTGTTCCAGCAGATCGTCGCTGGGTAGAGGTTGACGATGATGACACTTGGAGGAAGACACTCCGAGAGTTTCAGTGCCAGAGCCTACAGAAGTATGAGGGCTCCATTTCAGATAAAGTAACAGAAGACTGGTTAGAGGAGGTCGAGATAGGCTTCAGTTCGATTCGTGCTCGGCAGGAACACTAGGTGTCCTTGGTTGTGATGATGATGTGTGGAGAAGCGAGGTAGTGGTGGTTCTTGTTTCTCGGGGATCGTGAGGAGGCACCGATATCATCGGAGGAGTTTCGAGACAGGATTAGAGTTGAGTTTCATTCTTCGACTGCGAAGGCGTCCAGTCGCCCGGAGCTTCTTACCCATCGACAGGGGAGCTCCAGTGTTTGAGAGTTTAGAATCCGTTTCTAGAACCTTCTACGATATGCTTCAGAACTGTTACCAGATGAGGAGGCCAGGGTGAGGCATTTCGAGTAGGCTTTGCGTCTTGAGATCCAATGCCATGTCTCCCCATTTATGCTAAAGACGTATCTTGAGATGCTGGTGAGGGAAAAGGTTATTGAAATGAATTTTTCTAGGACTGGATCATCATGATAGTGGAATCTTCCTGATTCTTCATGAAGCAAAGATGTGGTCTAGGGATCCCGGTTTTCTGGGAAAAAGTGTTTCCGTTCACCTGGGGGTAGGTCCTAGCCCTTCCCATCTCATTTCTCCAAAGGCAGCAACTCTTAGGCCTATTCCAAGGGATCAGAAGATTTTTTTTCTTGTGGTGGTCGTGGTCATCAGTAGCGAGAGTGCCCGACTTTTCAGAGAAGTCATCGTGCACCGGGAACTCCTCTCTAGGTTCCTCTGTTGAGGCAGTTCAAGCCGAGGCAGCAGTAGCAGGTTTCACCATCTTTAGATCACCAGAGTGTATATGGATCAAGCAGAAGACATCCCCTTGATGCTCCCCAACCTCAGAGAGAAGAGCGCGGCCGTGGTGGTGGTCCTCATCATGGTCAGAGAGGTCGTGGAGGAGGTTGTGGTCAGCTTCATGCTCTAGCGTTGCCAGCCCCCACCGAGCCAGATGTCATTCGAGGTACCCTTTGCTTGTTTTCTACATTAGTGTATGCCTTGTTTGATTCAGGAGCAACACACTCCTTCATATCACCTACCCTTCTCCATGCTTTGGGACTTGAGGTAGAGAGGCTTCCAGTGCCCTTGGCATTGACTACACCTGTTGGAGGTCGAGCCGACTTGTTTGAAGTATATAGAGACTGTGACCTAGTGTTGGGGAAACAACGCACTTGGGGAGATTTCCTATGATTACGAATACAACCATATGATGTCATACTCGGCATGGAATGGTTGTAATCGATGCAGGCTATTGTGGATTGCTATAGGAAGAAGATCGTTTTATATGATGCATATGGAGAGAAAGTGGTGTTTGTTGGTGAGAGAGATCCTTGGATGAGTCATAGACAAGTTCCATCCTTATCATCCACGATGGCTGGGATGATGCTGAGTTCATCAGAGGTTCAACAATTGGCATTTCCTAGGGTCGTAGAGGAGTACCCTGACATCTTTCTAGAAAAGGTTGTATCCTTACCCCCTCGATGAGAGATCGAGTTTGGGATCGAGATACACCTAGGAGCGTCTCCTCTCTCTATGTCTCCGTATAGGATGTCCCCTTCTGAGTTACGAGAGCTACGTATTCAGCTTGATGGTCTGTTGCAGTGCGGTTTTGTTCGGCCAAGTGTGTCACTGTGGGGAGCGCCAGTTTTGTTTGTGAAAAATGCTGACAGCAGTTTGCGGTTGTGTGTCAATTATTGTCGATTAAACAAAGTGACAATAATGAACCGCTATCCTCTTCCACGAATTGATGACCTATTCGATCAACTGAAGGGTGCATGTTGGTTCTCAAAGATTGACTTGTGGTCAGGATATCATCAGATGCGTTTAAAGGATGAGGATATCCCAAAGACTACTTTCTGTTGTCGTCATGGGCATTATGAGTTTGTCGTAATGCCATTATTCATGATGAATGCTCCAGCTGTTTTCATGGGGTTGATGAATGTTGTGTTCCGTGAATTACTGGACAAGTTTGTTGTGGTTTTCATCAAAAAATTCCTTGTGTACTCCACATCTGAAGAAAAGCATGCAGAGCATCTACAAGCCGTTTTGGGACTTCATCGCCAACATTTGTTGTTTGGGATGTTGTCCAAGTGTGAGTTTTGGGCTCGAGAAGTTCGTTTCATGGGCCATGTTGTGTCCCAATAGGGAGTAGCTGTGGATCCGTCAAAGATAGAAGAAGTGGTGTCTTGGGAAGCTCCCAAGATAGTGTCAGAGGTGCGAAGTTTCCTTGGCCTCACATGATATTATAAGAGGTTTGTAGCCAATTTCTCTCGAGTTGTGACTCCTCTGAAATCTTTGACCAGGATGGATCAAGCGTTCATATGGGATGATCAGTGTCAGACAGCTTTCTAGTATCTAAAAGAAAAAGTTGGTAAGTGCTCCAGTCCTTTGTTTTCCAGCGGAGGGAGTCCAGTTTGATGTTTTCTGTGATGCTTCACATCTGGGACTAGGCTGCATTCTAATGCAGTAGAGTTCAGTTGTTTCTTATGGGTCTCGGTAGTTGCGTCCCAGTGAATGCAACTATGCCACCCATGATCGTGAGTTGGCAACCGTGGTGTTTGCTCTGAATTTGTGGAGACATTACTTCATTGGTGAGAACTTTGTGGTTTTCACTGATAATAAGAGTTTGAGGTATGTTTTCTCCCAACGTGACTTGAACATGAGGCAGCATCAATCGATAGAGTTCTTGCAGGAATACAACTTTGAAATATCGTATACAACTGGAAAAGGGAATTTTGAAGATGACGCACTAAACCGAAAGTCACGTAATGATGTTGTGCGTGAATCTGGTCATTCCTGGAGAGTGATGGAAGAGCTAACAGCTTTGCATCTTGATATGGGAGATGTTGGGGGTAGAGGTTGTCCTTCCCAGATGACGGTGCAGTCATCCCAGATGCAGAAGGTGGAAGAGTCTCAGTTGGGTGATCTAGATGTGGAAGTTTGGAGAGACAGAGTTGTTTGTGGTGAGGCCCCTGATGGTTGGTCGGAGGATGAACAACACCGAGTGTTGTATCATGGAAGGCTTTTTGTTCCCATGGAAATGCGTGAGACGGTTCTCTGAGAGTTCCATAGTTCACCCTTGGCAGTACATCCTGCTGTGAAGAAGATTTACCGATCCTTGAGGAGTCAGTTTTGGTGGCCTGGGCTGAAGCGTACGGTTGTAGAGTGTGTGTATTGATGTTTAGTCTACCAGAAGGTGAAGGCCAAACACCGTGTTCCTGGTGGTCTTCTCCAGAAATTAGAGATTCCTTAGTGGAAGTGGGAGGAAATCTCAATGGACTTTGTTATAGGTTTACCTAGAGCTCTGAGAGGACATGATTCTATATGGGTGGTAGTGGATCGTTTAATGAAGTCATCCTACTTCATTGCGATCAAGGAGTCGAGCTCAGTGGAAGTTTTGTTGAGGCAGTATCTAGAGGTGGTGGTGAGACTTCGTGGAGTACCTAGGATGATCATTTCTGTTCGAGATCCTTGTTTTACCTCCAGGGTTTGGAGAGGTCTCCAGCATGCTTTTGGCTCTCAACTGTGCCTTATCACTGCTTTTCATTCTCAAACGGATGGCCAGAGAGAGCGAACCATCCAGACTCTTGAAGACATGTTGCGCTCTTGTGTTCTTGATTTTGGAGGTTCATGGATGAAGCACTTACCCTTGGTAGAGTTCGCTTACAATAATATTTTTCACTCTACCATTGGTATGGTGAGGTTTTAAGCCTTGTATGGCCGGCAATGTTGTTCTCCGTTGTGCTGGACTAGGGTCGGAGGGTCAGCAATTCTCGGAGCAGAACTAGTGCAGAATACAACAGAAATGGTTCAGGTGATTCGTGAGAGGATGAAGACAGCACAAGATCATCAGAAATCATATGTTGATCAAAGAAGGTGACCCATAGAGTTTAATGTTGGGGATCATGTGTTTCTGAAGGTGATTCCCCGTCATGGGCAATGATGGTTTGGTAGTGGAAGTAAGCCTTCTCCCCGGTTTGTTGGGCCTTTCGAGGTGTTAGCTTGTGTTGGAGTTGTGGAATATCGAGTAGCACTTCCCCTCAGATGAGTCGGATACATGATGTTTTCCATGTATCACAGCTCCGTTATTATCATCATGACGAATCTCATGTTATCGATTGGGGAGAGATCGATATTGATGATGATGCAACCATCAAGGAGTGACCTGTGGAGATCCAAGACCGCATGGAAAAGGTGTTCCGTGGTCGTTATTCCCCTTAGTTCGTGTCTTGTGGTGACATAGTGGCATGTATGAGAGTATATGGGAGAGGGAGTCACAGATATGTGCTCAGTACCTAGAGTTGTATAATGTTTAACTCCTTTTATGTAATGATGTTTCCTTTATGGTTAGACCGTTCATGTTTTATTTATGTACCTTGATGTGATGTTATGATTGAATTGTTTGGATATGGATTGTTTGTATCCATACTCTCGGATGTCGTAGTTTTTCTCCAGCTTTCTAACAACTCATGGTGGTTTTCCCCTGAGAGGTATCTTTTGGGGTGGTTGTTCGGACCCCTCTTTTCTTCTAGGTTTGTTTTTAATTCTCGAGGAAGAGAATGTTTTGATAGGTATCTAATGTAATGGACCTGACCTCTCTGGTCCATTACTTTGTTAAAATGTGGTGTTGGAGGTGTTTCGGGAGGTCAAGGTGACTTATCCCCAACACTTTGCCAAATTTCCAGTTCTATGAACAGTGTTTCTAGTTTTATGAACAGTGACAGATCAGTCTCATAGATAGGTCTGATAGATCGATCTTGCAGATCAGTCTCACAAATTGGTCTGACAGATCGGTCTGAGAGATCTGTTTCACAGATCGGTCTGACAGATCGGTTTCACAGATCGGTCTCACAGATCGGTTTCATAGAGCGGTTTCAGAGATCGGTTTCACAGATCGGTGTGACAGATCGGTTTCACAGATCGGTCCGTCAGATCGGTTTCACAGATTGGTCTGACAGATCAGTTTCACAGATCGGTTTCACAGATCGGTTTCACAGATCGGTTTCACAGATCGGTCTGATAGATCGGTCTGACAGATCGGTTTCACAGATTGGTTTCATAGATCGGTCTAACAGAATGGTCTGAGAGATCGGTTTCACAAATCGGTCTGAAAGATCGGTTTCACAGATCGGTCTGAAAGATCGGTTTCATAGATCGGTCTGACAGATCGGTTTCACTGAGCGGTCTGACAGATAGGTTTCACAGATCGGTCTGACAGATCAGTTTCACAGATCGGTCTGACAGATCGGTTTCACAGATCGGTTTCACATATCAGTCTGACAGATCTGTTTCACATATCAGTTTCATGTATAGTAACAATGGGTGATCATTGTTTCCAGATTCCTACAGTTTTTCCCCTTTTAACGTTTCCTTGGACATAAAATACATTTAAAACCATATTTTAAGGGCTCTTAAGGCCATTTCAAATTCCATAAATCCTATATTAATTATTCCTAAGTCTAGGATTTATTTACTTTGTCAAACCGCATGGGTTAATGCGATCCGTTTTTAATGGAGAATTAACCGGATCTTAAACCGTCGCCACTTTATATCTTAAAAAAAGAGACGAGATATTATCAACTAAGAGACGCTAGAACCTTTCAATCATTCCCGTTGGAGTTGCACAATCAATATTTACTCCTAGGATTGGTTCTGCAATGTTTTGGATTCAACCGAACTGTGTCGGTCAATCTTCCCAATAAGTTATGTTTTATTTTCGTTCCTTTGGGGATCATCTTCTCTTGATTCTCCCTTCCATATTATACCATGTAATTTCCAAGATTCTAATGGGTTTTCTTGGGGTTGGTTGGTACTTTTATACCCTGGCATCCTCCGGTGGATGCAGTTGTCATGAGAGGAGGATTGTGACCCATTGTGTGGATAAAGGACATCAAGAACTCTTCGAGGTAGGGGATTCATAGTTTCTCTAATTGTATATGTGAAATCGTAGAATTAGCATGTTTTAGTCCTTTGGATCACAATGAAATCGACCAAATTAAATACTTGAACCAGATTAGAAGTATTGGTTGATCCCATGTTGTTGCATTATACCGTGATAACGGTTTGCCTCATGTTTTCTAGATAGAGTGATATATATGATTTTCTTTGATTTGTTGTTTGTTCATGATAGAAATTGATAATGAACGTAAAGCCAGAATTAATTGTTAATTAATTGGCTAAAGATAAAGAGTCATATAAATTAATCTGGTTATTGTTGTTGTTGTAGTTGTGCTAATTTGAGGATAATCAAATTAGGGAAGTAAGTATGGATATTTAATTGTGATAACTTACTGATTAGGTATCCCGTAATTGGAACCTACGCATAAAAAATCTGCTAATTCAATAGGGACTAAAGAACAGATTGAGTGGGAATTTCTAAAAGGGTACTATGTTACCCTCTTGTTTGTTAAAGGGTCAAGAGCCCATGGTTGTGACTGTTGTTTTCATGCTGCTTGTGATGTAATGTGAGCCTGGATGGCTGTTGTGATGTGTGGAGGCATGGAGGCCTTGTGGTTGTGGTAGCATATGACACCTAGAGTGGCAAGATGCATCAGCTTATGCATGTGGGTGTCGTGGAGGACACCAGGGGTGATGGAATGGGATGGATGTGTTTTCCGGATGCTTGTGGATTATTTGAATGTTTATCTGATTTTATTTTCCCCACTGCTCAAGGCAGCTGGCCTTGCTTACCATTCTTCCAACGGAGGCGAAGACGCATGGGGTATGCCACATGCTTTCCGTGTTTAGCCTCTCGGGGGAGAATGGGTCTATTCTCTTTTTATGGGTGGCAAAGACTCGACAGTTAGTATATCTACTCATCGTGTTGAGCCTCCTTTGTGTATAGAAGCATATGATACTTTTCTAGAATGCCTGGGAATATGGAAAAGTAATTCTGTAATGAATTTTTGATTAAATGGTGAAAATCCACGGGGACAGAGATACTAGAATTTAAAAGTTGATGTGAATCTTAAAAGGAGCAGTTGATTTAGAATGTGATGCCAATTCAGTTTAATATAAAAATGTTCATTCTTATTTAATGTTTAATGAATTAATTAATTTACAGTGGAACTGATAAAATGAGAACAGGGTAATCTAATAAAGCTCTTCAAACTTTTGTGTGCTTATAGGATACCTAGTCTGAGAAGTAGCATCTTGGGGTCTGAGAGGTGTTAGCTGCAGTTGTATCTAAGACAAGGTAATTCCCATAGTGTGGATGTGAGTTACACATATATTCTGTACTTTTTGTGTTTCTATACACTACTCCACCCTGTCGGTAAGGGTAACTGACACCCTAGAGATTCAGAGCCCTGGGGGGGGGGGGTGTTGTCCCCAACATTCTGATGGGAGGTCGAATGGCTGACTGCCCCCTTTGGCCCCACTCTCTTCTCTTGGTAGATACATGTGCCAATAGGCACAACAGTTAGTTTCCCCATATATATGAGTAGAGGGCTGTAATGGCTTGTGGTTATTTTACACACATATATTCAATATATAGTATCCTATGGACTACTATAGGTGTACTATGTATAGGCTGTGATGGCTTGAGGATCCCTACTCGGTGTATGGGCTATAATTGCTTGAGGTATACTACCTGATGTATGATACACATTATGTGTGTTGTGGTGGCTCCCGGAACATACCTGGTTACTTTTGGTTGGGAGGATGGTGTGGTGATTTGCCCAGGTGTCTGCGGCCAATCCTTTGTGGTGCACGAGGTGCAGATTGTGGAGTATAGACTAGGTGTCTATGGGAAAGCCTTTGGAGAGAGATGCACAAGATGTATGTCGTTGGGGAAAAGAGGAAAAATAGTGGGGAAGTAGTAGTGGGGTACCCTTGTTATTATTTACTATATTCTATATTCTTGTATGCATTACATGGTGAGAGTATCCATGGTGAGGTTGGGAACTTAGTATACCTATTTAGGTGAGGAGTTAGTTTCACTTGTTGTTCACTAGGATTTAGCGTGCTTTCTTTACTTTTGCATGAGAGGCTTGGGGAGGATCCTACTGAGTATACTATTATAGTCACCCTATGTATATATAAACTATTTTTCAGGTCACTTAGAGAAGGTTGTAGATCAAGCTGGTTACTACTAGCTTGTGGTTGGAGGAGGAGCTGTCCGGGCTTGTGGTCGCTGCTGTTTTACTTTCTTTTTGGTACTTTTAGTTTCCCCTTTCAGTTGTAGTACTTTTTCATGACATTTCATATATGTACATGTATTTCTTTTATATTTCAGTTCTGAGTTGGAGTTGATTGGAGTCTATTCTATCTGTCTCTTCTGTATGTGTTCTCTTAGAGGGTAATGCCTCCCATTTGTATGTTTACTATACCCTCGGTGCTAGTCTCCAACCTGGGGCCTACTAGAGGCGGGACTCAGGGGCCATTATCTCTCTTCTCACAATGCCAACCCAGGAGGGGTACACATTGTGGGGAGGGGGTCATTATAATATATTTCATGTATAACATCACAATATTAGAATATTCTATTAGAATATTAATAATGAGATGTACTATACGTTCATGATGATTGTGAAAAACTTGTTGTTTCTTTTAAAAATGGGAAATATATATAATCATAAAAATACTAAGTCATTTAAAAAATAAATAACAGAAAAAAAAAATTTCAATTGATTAATATAATAGTTTAAATTAAGGACCACTGTACATGTTGACTATATCTATACTACTATATGATTTGGATATAAAAATCATGATTTATGTTTTGAACTCAAAAAATGGATTTACCCTTAAAACATAATAATATTAAAATACCAAACCCCCATTGATATATATAAATAAATATACGAATGATGGTATTTTTATTCCAATATTATGGTCAATGAATTGAATATTGAAGAACAAAAATTTATTTTCAATGAAATTATTCATAGATTATAATTAAAATAATAATGAAGATATGTTCACTTTTTTTCCTATGGAAGATGTTACTTGTTAAGGATATAAAATTTAATGATTTATAATTATAAATTTAAATACATAATTTTTTTTATTATATTTTAATATTTCAAAAATAAATTATAGAATGAAATGAATTCATATAAGAGTTTTAGTGGTAAAAATGTATTTTTTTAATATTATAGGAATGAATAATATTTTTAACACCATTGGATATACATTTTTTTGTTATTGTTTCATGTTTTATGAGTCTGAATTTGATCATATAACATAATTTTAAAAAAATTTGATCTATTTAATAATTAACTCTTTTATACAGATGAAAATATCACTTAACAGTATAAGAAACTTTTGGAGAACCAAAAAACAATAGTGAAAAAATACAATTATTTATAAACATAAATTAAAAATACCATTTATTATGCCTCAAATTTTAATGATATTGAATTAATAAAAAATAATAAATATGGATTCGAAAATAATAAGTCAAAGGAATCATCCTTAATATTTAAATTTGGGTGATTTAGTATTTATAATATCCATACATTATAGAGAGAAAATAAATGATAAATATGCTATTGGATATAACTGTTCAGATCTTAAAAATAATTACATATATTTTTTAACATAAAATATAGTAAAATTTCTTTAATTAAATTTGTTCCAATATAAAATAGTGTAATTTTTCAATGTGAATGATTCTATGTCCAAAATAATAATTTTTATAAAATCAATTTTTTTGATTCTCTTTACCATACAATTATTTTTATTAGTTTACATTTCCATAAGAGTCCATAAATTCATAACCACTAATCTAATACTATGAAATATTTCCTCGGATAAAAAATATAATTTTTTTAATGAATGAAATAAATCTTTTTGGGGCATCATGTATTATGTATGTTATAAGAAAATTGTTACAAAAGGGACATGTTATGGTTTTTATTAATATTTAGATATGAAAATATATATAATGGAGTTCTTGTAGAATATATTATCACTAAGATATCATTTCTATTTCATAATGAAATTAAATATAAATTCAAAAAAAGAAAAATAATATCGTTATATTTATATAAATTTTTTATTCCTAACATTGGTAATGTATATGGTCCATAACACTATATTTTATTGTATAACTTTGAAAAATGTGAAAATTTAAGACGATGTTAAAACTAGCACATCAGTTTTGTTTAAAATTATAAGGAATTATAATACAATGTTTTTATTTCAATTATTCACAAAACAAATTTTACAGAAATAATGCGATATAATATATTATATTAAAATAATGAAAAATATAAAAATAAGTAATATATTATTGAAAAATATATAAATGAAATTAATAATTTCTAATCATTAGTTTCTATCCTTCTAGACTAATTTGGGCCCATAAAATTAAAAAATTAGTAGAAAATGTTATAAACATGTTGATGGGGGTAGATTATACAAATTTACCATAAGTATATTTTCATTATAATGAAAATATTTCCCTTTTAATGACTAATTAATGTAGTGGTACAAATAAAAAAAATTATATTCAACATTATCAATTTTATGGGAAAATAGATTCAAATTTTAAAACAGATTATGAAATTTTGTGTTTAAAAGGGATAATTTCAAATTATTATACTCCTATAAAACTAATATGAAATTGAGTTATTAAGAAGAGGAAAATAAATATAAGTTTTATTATATAATCCATATAAAATTAATACACTATCCCCATATATTCATTTGCAAAATTAATAAATATTATGTTTTTATGATAAAATTATTTTTAAACATGTTGATTCCTAAAAAGAAAACAAAATAAATCAAGACATTCCAAAAAACATTGGTTAAAATTTTCATATATTCATAGGAAATGTATTAAGTTTACCAAATGAGGAAAATAAAATAGACATTATTTTAGAGAAACTAAGGTAGTATTCCATTGACAATCAAATTATAATAAGAATCATTAGAAATAAATAAAATTGAATTTATTTTTTGAGACCTCGAGGATTTTTATATATAACAAGACTGATCCACTTTGTTAAATATTTATTTTATTTATATATATAACAATTATATTTATTTTCTATTAAAAATATAACATTTAATTATTATGAATAATGTGAGTGGAAATCAATCATCTGACACAGGAATGAATCTCCATAGAATAAGAGTTGTATTATTCAATATGATCAATATATTGAAAGAACTAATTTATATTATTCATAAATAATTTAAATCATAATATTTATAATTATTTATGTATAAGAAAACACATTCAATTCATGAAATTTTCATTTGATTAAAAATGGATTTTTATGATTTATTGTTATTTAATATTGATATATAAGTTATGTAATTCATTTATATGGAATAACGTATTAGAGATTATAGAACCACTTTAAATTGAGTGGTAGTGGGTATCTATTTTGTTTTTATTAATAATCTATATAAATTAATATTGATTTTAATATATCATTCTATAATTTCTAATAATGAGTTTAGTAATAAAATTACATAAACTATTTTGTGTTGTTTGACCAAGAATAATGATTAAAAAAATGATCCATAGACATAAATAGACATGTCACAATTGGTTTAAATGGCTATTTATGTTCATGTAGAAAAATAATTATACAATGTCATGTCAGACCCAAATATATATTTAAAATTATTTTCAAAAAAAATTAACATATGTGTGAAAACCATGATTAATCCACCTTTTAGGAAAATAATTTTTTCCCAAAATAAATAATTTTATTTTATATGATTCTTATTTTATATATAATCAATATATATCCATTTTATTTATGTGGAAACATTATAATTTTCATAATTTATTTATTTTTTATTAAACACTACAATTTAATGATTTGGTTAAAACTAATATATATATCATAGGTTTTTTATGCTCGATGTCGTGTGTTTAATTCTACATCGAAAATAATAATCACACAGTTGTGTGTAATGAAAGATATTAAAGAGATTAACATCATATAAAAAGAAATAAATCATAATTTCATGAGGAGTTACCTTCTCATCTACCCTCAGTACCGTGTTTCATTTTTTTATTAAATATACTTTTTTTCTTTTAAAATTTTGGGGTGATACATCCTCCCTCCCTTTAATAAATCATGTAATCATAATGTTAAATTTATCTCAATAACAATGGATTTCAATTTGAAATTGATTTTATTGAATTCCTAAATTGAGAAATGGTTATTAAAACACACTTTTAATAATGTAGAAACTAAAGACATAGGTAATATAGAACATTACATTACTATTTTTCCAAATAGGATGACTTATGTGATAATTTTTGATTTTGATAGGGATGAAAAATATAATTTATCATAGATATTGATTGAGGTCATTGATGAAAATCCACTGATTTATCAATGGAATTTATAGGGCCTCAGAATCATAAATCATTGATGATGAAAAACATCATCATATCATCAAAATTGAAGGAACATTGATTTTTTTTATTTCAAGATCCTTTTTATCAAGTTTGGGAATTTTATCACTATCTAGATAGAGATAATTTTGAAATATACTTACTTTATGATAATAAATTAGTATTTCAGTCAGTTTCCACCACATCCTCTTCATTTATTCTAAATAAAAAGTATTCTGGATTAATTTTCCTTTTTAAAAATACATACATCAATATATTAAGAACATGTAACTGTAAAATTAATAATAATATATTACTCCTATAATTAAACATTAACAAAAAAATTATAACATCGTTATATAATTCCAAAAATGAATAATCCATCATATTATACAATAATTTTCAAAATTCAACCATAATACACAAATTTAAAGCTAAATAATTACAACTCCCTATATCCTAAATAACCAAAATAACATCAAAATTAAATTGTTTTATATACTCAAATATTATATCATAGGATTAAAATTTCAATTCAAAAAATATGAAAATCAGATTTTGAGGATACATTAATCACTTAGTGAAAAAATCACTTTTCAATCAGGTGGTAATCTATATGATAAAAAATTTCCATGTATATGGTCATATAAATTTTAAAAGTTACAAAATATTTTAAATTTTATTTAAAAAAATTTAAATGAATAACTCATGATAAACCATATCATTAAATAATATTAACTTATTAAAACAAATACTACAACATTATTAGTTTCTTTTAGATACCATCTCCAAAAACAAAAATGTAGTTTCTAAGAGTTTGAAATTATTCCTATCCCTATGCTTATAAACATATGATAGAATCTATAACATATAAGATAACCTCACATTTGAAAAATACTCATATCTGATGTTATCCAAACATTTCTATTATATCTACTCTATGTACCAAACCTCAAACATTACATGATCCTGTCTTATATTTCTGAAATTAAATTCTATCGCATTAAGAATCATTTATAGTATATAGTTTTGTATAATTAGTCCACAAATAATATATAAAAAACCACAAAATATAATTTGGACAGTTCCTATTAGTATGAAAATTTTCATTAATATATAAACTCAAAAATAAAGAGTGATTTATATTCTTATAGAAAAATTAAAACATTCATCATGAATTCTTCTTCTCCCTTTCCATTTATAAACTGGTTGAAAAACATTTTATAAATTTAGAATGAGCTCAAAATATAAAAAAGATATATAAAAAAAATAAAAACCATTACATAAAAAAACATGAATACCATCGAAATATTTACCATTACATATATTTTTATTTATAAATGAATTAAAAAGTTTTCACAAGAAAACAAAGGAATGATTTTTTCAATGAAATCATTTAAAACAAATAACATGAAATTAAATCTTATTTTCAGTTTCCTATAGAATAATATTCAGAAAAACAATTCAAAACATCAAACTTTTATTATTATATTGCTAAATTCCTATAATTTAATTACCCAGTTATATTATAGATCTATATTTTGTGTCACCATTAATATAATTTATTAGGATCAACAACGTATTATTAGCTATAATAGGTCTCAACCTTTAATATAAGATATATTTTTCTCCCCCATATGAAACAAACATTTGAATAGAAACACTATTTTCATTCAAAATCCCATTCTTAATAGCATGATATACATTACATTTGAAAACCCATTTTTAATTAAAAAATACCTTAAAATATGAAAAGTGTTTTTTCATGACTAAATATTGTATGATTTAAAATTTATATTAAAACCATTTAAATTTCATAGTCACAATAATGATTATTGTCACCATAAATAAAAAATATAACATTTAATTTTTTTTGTCAAAAATTTGTGTTTGAAAAATGAAAAAATTATTCCATTTTAAATTAAATTTAAATCGAGTAAAATATAAAAAAATTATAATTATGTATCATCTATGAAAATTTAAAAAAATAAAAAAATTATTTTAATACATAGAAACCAAATATAAATAGAGTTTTAAAGAAAACATTAAAAATCAATTTATTTATAATAAATGTTCATTATTAATTTGGAGGGATTTAAATCATAATACCCATGAAATAATAACACTAAAAAAAGTATGTACCACGATAATAGGTAAATTCATGATCTAACATTTAAATATTTATATATATATATATATATATCTTTTAAAATAAAAACATTACATATATTCTTTATATGCCTTAACCCATTGAAATTGTTATAAACTCCATTTTATTGATTCTGATTCAACACGAGTGTAATTATATTCATAAATAAAAAAAAATTATATATTTAAATTATTGGTTAGAAATTATTATTATTATTATTAATTTTATTTCACTTATTACAGTGTATTATAACATTATATAATCAACTCTGTTTGCATCTTATGTTTTTACAATATTCATCTTATTTGTTACGAAAACATTGGTATGTTGAAAATGGTAAAAGTGGCCATTTTTTATGCATCTAAAGAATAGTAAAAAAACAATTTTCATATTAATAGATCAAATATACGCTCAAATACTATCAAGATACATGATTAGGAAAAATGAAGTATGTTACAAGTGTGGAGATATTAGGCCATAAGTACACTTGAGTAACATTTTTATTTTACAATGCTCATTATGAAAATAATGTATTCTGTATTTTAACATTAAATAATGATAATTATATAATAATGAAAATATTATATAATTAGAAATACTTGCATAATTAATAATGGATTTTGGGGATGAATATGGAATCACATAACTTAATGGAGGTGGTAATTCACACGTCTACAAAATACATTATAATTTTTTCAGTTAGATAAAATGTAAGGAAGTATATACAAAATTATATTTAAAGAATTATTAATAATGAATTAATATTATATATATTCATTTCCATTGTCCATAATACATTCCAAATTACTTGTTAGTGAAAAAAAATCACAATGCTTCCCATGTTGGTAGTCCACCATTCACACGAGTGACGTTACCGTATCCCTTAATCAATTGAATATAAAATGGATATATTATAAAATGAATCTGGTGGTATATTTATGTTATATATGTATATATCATATATTATCATTTTATCAATCATCATATCCAACAATGATAGTTGATAATTGAAAAATGACCAGCATTGTTTTGTGACCCGGTAATCCACTATACCAATGGATGATGATTTCGAAATAAATTTAATTAAAGTGGGAGATTATTTATGTTATTAAATTAACATAATCACATCCAAATATATTATTTATTCTATGGTTAATATATAATACTTATTTAAATATTTTTTATGGGTGTGGACAAAGAATAAAAAAATGATCATTTTGGAAAATGACCTATTCATTTTGTATATTATTTCCAGATGCACATAATGAATAAATTTTTTATATTTAGGACCAAATAATGATTATAATATGATATTTGGGAATTGGGAAAGTGATTTTTATTGTATTAGCTGGTCAAAATTTCTTGAGAAGTTTGAATAGGTGAGGGGAGTGAGTTTCATTATATTATCGAGGAGCTATGACATTTTAGGCAAATAACCAAATATATTAAGTATTGGGAATTAAATCATACGACATGTACCATAAAAATTGTCAAAAAATAGATTGTATTGAATTTATTGTCAGTAAAAAGATATAATATACAAAAAAAACATGTTATATACATTTGTTTCTTTATAGTATATGTTTCCATACAATATCCAATTTAGTTTTGTCATGAACTGACCATGATAACCATGTAATCTCCTACAAGAACCTAAAATGACATAGCCTAATGGGTGTTCTTGAAACCAATGTTTTTAATAATAGCACCTAGCATCATACATGATAATGAGTGGATTGTTATTACATGAAAATTGTAGGTTAAAATAAATAATTGAGTATGATCAAAATAATACTACATTGGGTGGAGAATATTATAATTAAAATAGTTACCTAAACCCATAGAACGAACCCAAAGTTCATGAAATAACAAGATAAATTTCCAAATTATCAATATACACAAAAATCTCATGTCAAAAGGTTATCCCCCACACCCTCGAAGTGGATTATTCCATATGTTCAAACCTATGTGAATGGAATCTAAAACGCCCAAAGGAAATAGTAGTGTGCGAGGAAAATTCTTAGTACAGTCTCATAAATTGTTCCATAATAAGAGTCCATTAATATAAAATTACTCATTATTCTGATATTAAATAAAAAAGGAATGGAAATACTATATCATATTTAAAATAATACATGTTATTTATTTCCGATAATGAAAATTTTTCCAAATAATGGATTAATAAAAATTATAGATATCATATTTTATATAAATTCACAATGCATGGGTAAAATTGTTTTTTAAATAATGGGATATATAAAAAAATTTTAAATGATAAACATGTTTATAATCCTTTATTTATGAATAGTTTCTATATTTTGTATCTTTACACAATCAATGAGGTGACCATAAAATTATATAAACATATATCCCTCAGACACTTGTTGTAGAGGGATAATAAAAATCACATTGAGTATAAGTCCTACTAAACATTTCTTTTTAGTGTTGTAAAGCATTAAACACATAATTTTCATCCAAAATAACTATCTAACTACCAAGGATTACATGTTCTCAAACAACTATCAATAATGAGAATATTATATATAACAAATTCAATTGACCCATTTTCCATTTCAATATACCAATTTCCATTTTAAAGCCAAAATGGATTTTCAATGAATTCATTCATTTTTATGAAAAAACCATGTTATTTATAAAAAAACTATTATTTCATTTATCTATGATTCAAATAATAAATAAATATAACAAATAAATGTCATAGTTTAATTTTATAATTTCCATCAAATTCCACAATCACAGCCCAAATCATTGGAACTAGGGGTTTCCCCAAAACTTCATTCCCATCAAAATTAAAATCCTATCTTTCAAAAATTATTGTTTTTTCGTAATTTAATTTAATTAAGATAAAATAATTAATCAATTATCTTTTATCTAAACTAGACAAACTTACAGGAATCCTCCTACCTTTGGATCATTAGATCAAAAATCAAAAACCACGAAATAGGTTACTCCAAAAATGAATGTCGATAATGAGAATCCAATTATAAAACCTATATTAAAGATCTAAAACAACTAACAAAAGATTCAAAAATAAATCCACGATCTATGAAATTCTATGGAGGACCTAGGAAGTGATCTACATATAAGTAATTATAGAAGAACTCTTAACATGGAGAGATCAAACATATTTCACATAGATACGGTTCATTATAAAAAGTTGTTTAAAGAGAAAAAATCACCCCTAGGGAGACTCCAAAAAAAACTAACTAATGGTAAAATGGTCTTATTAGGAATGTAATGAGTTGTTTTGTGTATTTTCAAAATATTTTTTGGAAAAACAATTTCTTGTATGCAAGGTTAGCTTTACAATGCCTCATAGTTTATCAAACTATATATCGTAACCATGTTCCACTCTAAAGAGGTGTATAGATTATTCTATGACTTTTGTATGATATTTTGAATAGTTTTCCAACATTGAAAACAATCACAATGTATATTTGTGAGTTTTTCACTAAAATAACACATGTTTGGGTATGTTATGTGTTATTTGTGCACATCCC
Source organism: Viscum album (assembly GCA_963277665.1). NCBI lineage: Eukaryota > Viridiplantae > Streptophyta > Magnoliopsida > Santalales > Viscaceae > Viscum > Viscum album. The sequence goes on along the minus strand of OY728129.1, from coordinate 164,662,133 downwards.
CAATGCCTTCTGATTTAATTAAATTCTTTACTAAAACATTGCTAAATGAGACCCAACTATAGAAATATTCCAAATTTGGTTGAGGAGTACCAAATAATAATAATATGTTGTTATAAACTATCCATCATCGAAACTTTATATCCCCATAAATCCTATCAAAAATATTCCACATAAAAAATTTGAGGCCACTACTCTCTCATCTGTGCCTTCACTCTCATGGATCATGATCATCAGAACCATATTTCTATATAAGTAGGACCAAATTTATCATTTCATTTTTCATTTTAGTATATATTTTTTGTATTTCATTAATAAGGTAAAATATGAATGGACATCTAAAGAAGAATATGTTGGTATAAGTTCAACATTCAATGGTCGGGATTTCAATTAGGGTTTGAAACTAGAAGAGAATTTAGTTTTTTGTTTATGAGGTCATATGGTTCTACATATAGATCCCTAGGATCAAATTATTCAATATTAACACCATTCATTATGGTTATTTCATATGGGAATATAGATAATTTACACGACATTGAATTCCTAGTTTTGGTTGGTTAATATGAAAAGTAATGTTGATGAAATTATTTCAAGATGATTTACATTTGTGAAATATATAGAAGAACATCTATGAAAAGTAGTTATGTTAATGACTTTACATATTTCACATTGAAAATTGTAGAAAATAGTTGTGGATTTTGTTACAGGTCTCCCAAGAACTGTTTTGAAGCATGATGATATATGGTATATAGTGGACCGACCTACCATGTCGGCCCATTTGATCCCTATTTTTGTAAGTCATACAAGAAAGGATCTATAAAAAATCTATATCTGAGAAGGTGTAAAGATACAATAAATACTAGTTCCAATTTTTTTATATTGAGATACAAGGTTTACATATTGTTTCTATAAATCCTCATATAAATATTGTGGAAATCAGGTGAATATGAGTACGATGTATAAATACTAAAAAAATAGGGAAACTAAAAGAATGATTTAAATTTTTGCATAGATTTTTCAGGTTTATGTATTGTAATTTTGTGGATCATGGGAATAGAAAATTCAATTAGTGAATTTGTCATATAAAAAGAGCTACCATGCCTTGATACATATTGATACTTTTATAGAATTTTATGGGTGTCCTTTTCATTCTTCACAATGATACGTGGAAAAAATTGAGAATTCACGTGTTGGGTCTAGCCTCATCTTGGAAATATTGGAGGAGATTAAATTATTCAAGAAATAGATATATATGGCTCAATGTCAATAGAAATCGTATTAGTATAATCCGAAATGAATGTTGACGTTCATGGTGAGTGATCATTTGTTATTGAGAATCTATCCAAGGCATGTTCACTGTCATTTTGTGAAATTGGAATGTTATATCAATGATATATCATCCCATTTGAGATATTGGAATGGGTTTGTGAAATAACATGCCTTTTAGTATTTCCACAATGGTTCAGTGCAGTGTATAATGTGTTTTATGTTTTTCATTTGCAAAGGTATCAAGTAAACACTTACCATGTGATCAAATGGGAACACATTGACCGTGATTTGGATTCTTCATTGGTAGATATCCCAGTTCATATTTATGATAGGAAGAGACTGTCTTTAGGAAAAAGAGAATGGGATTAGTGAGTGTTTTGAGGAAGCATTGTCAGATTCAGGATGAGACCTGTGAATGTTAAAAGGGAATCATATAGATATTGAAAGAACTCATTCAGGAAAATTGTCATTTTATACATTATGTTGATGTAATTTCCACAAGATGGGATAATATATCACCCCTATTTCTATTATGTAACCCATTTCTGGATGTTGTTTACGTATATTATTTATTTGGATGAACATTGGGAGATTTTATTGGAATTTTGGAGTTTTTGGGGATTTTATATAGCTTCACAGTTAATGCAATGTCTCAAAAAACAATAAAACACTTAAATGAAATTGTGCACAGTGAGAAATGGGGAAAATAGAAGGTGTACGATCAGCACATGGTTTTTCCAAATAGTATGGTTTCCATCTAGAAATAGTGCTATTATTAAAATGGAATTAAATTTTTTTGAGAATGTGGAATAATCATGGTTACCACATGGTTTAGAGAACGTATAACGAAACTGTGTGGGGGAGTATTCTTAAGGTAATGACTAACACATAGATTGTGAACGGTTTCCCTAATAGTTCGACTAAACCTTGTGAAGATAAAAATATTGATCCTATAAATGTATATAAAGATATGCCTTTTGTTTTAATGCCTTATTTTTTCCAAAAGGGAAATAAATCTATATTTCTATCGCTTAAGGTAAATAGAAGGTATCTAATCAATAATTCTGAAATACTATTGTTTCCCTTGGTGATTAGAAGAAGATTCCTCTAAGAATGTGACCGTTCTGGGTTATTAATGGTCTTTTTGTTAAATCTACATCACCATCACAATCATTTTCATAGACACTAGCCTATCGTGGGTATATATGAGGTTATGTATTCCAAATATGAATATATTTGGATTTATTTACTATAATCGATGTAATCTAAGGTGGGTTTGCGGGTTTTTCAAACCAGTTTTGTGACCTTTGTCATGTCTTCTATCATTTTCTCCAAAATTCTCGATGTAGGTCACTTCACTCTTGAATCATCTTGATATAAATGATTGGATTAGTTAAAATTTTGATTTATTTATTGATGTTTATTATTTATTGAAATTTTGTTCCAATTTTTTTACCCTATATGGCGGTGTATATTCATATTTCATAGTGAGGCTTGGTTGGAAAATTTCATTTTTATTGGTTCCCAATGTGTAATAGAGCATTTAATATTATGAAATTGTGATGACTTGGTAGAATGAAGAGAAAATAATACTGAGTTTGGAACATTCATAAAAATTCATGAATGAGTTTTTCTATTGATATGTAGATTGGATTGGTTATTCCAATAATGTAGTGTCAATTATTTTTATAAGCTTTTTATTTATTTCCATATAAGTTTTATTTGTTTGGTAAAGATTTTTTACATTGAAATTTTTTTAAATTTAGTTATAATATTTTAGATATTTTTTATATAATCTAATTTATTTAATGGTATAAAAATTTCAATCCTAGTAGTGTGAGAATGTATTTCATTAGGGAAAAACCTACAGTCTTTTAGTATATGCCACTGCTTTGGGACATTGGCTCTTTTTTAGATTTTATCTAACAAGACATGGTAAAATGTAAATTATCACACATTGTTTAAACTACATTAGTATACATGTGATTTTTGGTGGATTTGAATCTTGTAACATGTGGAGAATTTTATTATTATCATTGATTGTGAGCTTCAATAGATTTTTTTATGCTATTAACATAGATGTTGGTTTTGTCTTCTATAATGGTACTTGGTTTTAGATTTATTCTGATATATGAAATGTTGAGCTATCATTCATTTATTTCGCGAATCATATTGTGGTTTATTTTTCTGTGTCATGGAGGGATAGTTGCTTTATTTTCAATGTGAAAAATGTACTGTACTTTTATCGATAATTTTTGAAATTTATTTCCATCCATTGGAAAGATGGGAACATCTCTTAAGGACATGTAATGTGTCACTGCCCACTCTTATCAATGAGTAGGGTAGGGATGTTACAATAGTAGTCATTATAGATTAAAAATTTGAGAAATTTTTTTCAAACTTGTGGTAATATCTATTTAATCCCAAGATACTCTAAATCTTAATAAATAGTCAAAATAAATTCATTGTCATAGTAAATATCACTTCTCAATATTAACTGAGGCAATATGTTTTGACACCATGTTTCCAAATAAAATCACTAGATGAAAAAATAATAAAATTAAACCTATAGAATAATATCAATTATTTCTCAACAATTCTAGGACATCTCACAGATGATGTTCATAATCCTCCTAATAAATATTTAAATAAAGGATTTCATCTATGGTGAGAAAATTGAGGATATCAATATAGTAATGGGAAATACTATTTATCTAGGAAATAAACAATAAATGATCATTGGTTAGATAAAATGGTATTACATGGTACTCATAATAGTCATAACCTCTACATAAATATTTATTTCTAATTCTACAATTATTCTATTCTCTACTAGTGAAAACCTGGTTGAAGAAAAATATTTGAAAACCGCATAGTCAATTACCACTTTCAAAATAGATCATAAATCTATGGGAATGTATATATTTTATTTTCCTTTACTCAATTATGATTTTTTTAATCAATAAAAAGTATAAGTGTTTCATTAACTTTCATGTTGAGGAGTACATGTTCCCTCTACGGCACCACATGTGAGAATATATTGAATTTCTCTATGAAAACATTCATCTGGGTCTTAATCTCATTAATTTTAGGTTATTCAATGTCATAGTGAAGTAATAGATACCTTCTATGTACTATGTGATAATGTAATAGAAATATATACTACACATACAATTTTAAAATCAAATATTTAAGAAGTAAAAAATGATCGAAAAAGCATTGAATGTGTGGGGGATAACATCACCAATGGATAATCACTCTAGAACAAATGAAAAATATATATTGCTTTACTGAACACCGGGAATGAAGGTTAGGATTTACTCTATCTCGAGTCTAACTATTCTGAAACGATGGTGAACACCTCATTAGATATAGTATCAGAGACTTGTAGAAGTTAAGAAAACAATTTCATGGCATAATTGAAATGATCCAATCCATTCAAAAAATAAATTCAATAGGTTTTTTATATAGAACTAGAAAAACCATATTCATATTAATATATTATTAAGAGAAAACACAAGAAGGATATCAAATAATCTTCACTCTATTTGTTCTAAAGGATGTACTAATGTCGATCAAATAAGATAACAGCTCGATAAGAAGAATTGAAAAATTTATAATATGAGTCCCAATGAAAAAAATGAGAATTACCCATATAAAAAAATAATTCACTGAAGATGTGGAAATAGTAATGGTGAATCACACAATTGTTAGACACTTATCTACATCATATGGGGAATCGTCCAATATATGATGATGCTTCTTTATCGATGTATTGGTTGGAACCCCAATGTCCTTAAATAATGTGATTAGCACAAAGGAATTATTGTGGTAGATAATCACATGTAACAATGGGGATTAGAATATATATGACAGAACATATGCAATTGACCTATGTGTCCACAAGAACAACATACATTGGGTTACATAGTGAAAACAAGTTCTGTGTGTCAAAGATTTCAATAATTATAGAGAATAATATAAAATAATTTATGCTCCACCTGAGATCTAGATGAACATGGATTTCAAGATCTACCAATATAATAAAAACAATTTCTTATTACATTAAAGTAACAGAAAAAAACTTTCTACTAGGATAAAAATGAATTTATCTTCATTCATAACATACCATCTAAGTATATCTCCATAAAAAAACACTATCCAATACATCAAACTTATAAGGGATATTCAGGACTAAAAAATGAGAATGAATATTATATATTTGTCCAATATAAATTTTTTAACTCTTCATCTTCTCATTCGAGACAATCTCAAGTGAGAACTACTCATGATCAGCAAAACAATTTTCTAAATCAAGCACACTCTTACGAGTCTACTCATATTTGGAAAACTATATAGAATTGGACAACATCGTCGACTATGGATAATATTTTTTTTACTGAAAAGTGATTTAATTATGTTCTACTCTAGGCCATCATGTAACTTATTCATTACCATTGTCTCCCACTATCTCATTCAAGGTGTTTCTATCATAAAGGATGTACATTTCTCATTGATTGAATCAATAATTTTTTAGAACTCAAATAAATTTCCAACTCTCCTTAGCCAATCCTCAATATCTTAAAGAATGTTTGAGTCTTGGAACTCGAGAGGATTATATCGATGGAACACCTGAAAATGAATCATGAATTAATCAAAATAAATTTCCCAAACTAACGAATTAAAGACAACTAGTATTGGTTCATATCATATATAGTTTATAACACACACTTGAACCTAAACAATAGTATAGTTCATTAGTTGATTTTATCACTATTCTTCATTAGTTGTTTACTCTGGGATCTTTCTCACTCTTCTTCATAGATATATGATGATGTAGATCCTTAGCATACAACATTGAAGTTGTCAGAAAAGTTATTGAGATCAATAATAAAGCAAAGTAACAGAGAAATTTAATCCAATTATATAGATAAAAATGATTTGGAATTAAACTATAAAAAACGAATGATTATAATATAGAAGAATTGATAATCAAGATTACATTTGAAAAATACCCATTTTGACTTAAGGATCATTCTGATTAGTGTATTCATACAACTCTATCGCCACAACCTCCTAATCTAGTAAAATATTTAATACTACATATTCACTTAAAGGAAAGATGCTTAACCCTCAAATTTTACACCTATATTTTGAAAAAAAATTATATACCTTATTAATATAATACTCAAGGTGAAACAGATATATAATGAATGGTATTAATAATCCGCATGATTTGGAGACTAGAAATAGGAATCACGCAAGATGTAGAGGGAACATGTTTTCCATAAAAAATAGTGGTTGAAGAGAATAATTAAGTATAGTCAATAAGAATCTCTTCGATGAGAACAATAATATAAGTGAAACATGTATACAAACACAATTAATACCACAAAATACCATAAATAATAAGTTAAATAGACTAATTTCAAATAGACACAACACTCTATGATCAAATGATTAACAACGACTACATCAATTTGGGTTTTTCTTTTACTCAAACCTGGTAGAGGATAATCTGCAAACCTCGATGGAAATGGTTGGGTGTTTATTGAAATCATAATAGGTTATCACAAATTATTCTTTAATAATATTCCAATAAATTAAATAAGAACATTATTTCAATTAAAAATAAAATATACATGGAAATACAGTTATATATTTAATAAAAAATAAGATCATCTTTTCAATTGATGAATAAAGTTTTAAATAATGGATTATCATAAATTTTATACCAAAAAAATTATACAAATTCACAATGAATGTGTAAATATGATTTATAAATAATGGAATATATATTAAAATAATCCCAATGGAGAAACATGATGATCTGCTAAAAGGTATGATATTTCTTGTCCAAGGGATATTTACACACTTCAAAAATATTACCATGACAATATGTATACATACTTCACTAAGACATTATCCTGAGACGGAGAATCAACATCCCAACTAGGATATGACAATCTGAAATTTTTTTATATTAGTGTTGTAAAATGAAAAATGTAGATTTTTTATCATATGTAATTCACTAACTACAATACATTGCATATTCTCAAACAACATTAAATAATGATAATTTTATTTAAAAAATATTCAAATTAAAATAAAACCATTTCCCATCTCAATATGATATTATCCATTTAAAAACAAAATTTTCTAATCGATTCATGACTTTTTTGGATGGAACCAGGAAAGGGAATTATCAAAATATTTTAAGAGATTTTTTTAAAATAATAATTTGAAATCAATTTCATAAAACCAATTTTACCATTTAATTCCTCAATTTAGTATCATAATTTCCATCAAATTTGATAATCATACCCCATTTTATAAGAATTGGGGGGTTTCCCCAAATATTGTGCTAATCAAATGAAAAATATCAATTCACATAGAATTGAGATTTCATAATTTCAATGAAGGATATTAAAACAGTAATTCAATTATACATTAAATTAATTAGACAGACATATACAATATATCCTTCCTTGGGATTAATAAATAAAGACTCATGTTTCTCAAAATGGCAGTCTCCAATAATGAACATGATAAAATATGATCCTGGATTGAAAAACATATTCAAGACCAAAAACAATTGAGATTATATCCTATAACAATATGATGATATATAAAACTGTAAGGAAGATTAATGAAGAATTTAAGAGGTACGTAACGAAACAAGATCTCTTATTGGGGAAAGATCAAATGAATTTTAGCTATATTTGATTAAATTTTGGAAAGGGTTTTGATGGACCAAAATTGTCTCTATGGGGCTTATATGGAATAAGAAATTAAGTTATGATTGAATTGCCTCATTATTCAATTAAACATGGAGTTTAAAAGTTAAAAAAAATTGGAGTAAAAGTCTCATATAATAATGGTTAGATGGGTAGAGATGCATGGTATGTCACACCGTGAACCCTATTTGGACACCCATCTAATGGGTTTCATTGTTTCAATATGGTGGGCATAAGGTTTCTCTAACCATACACAAACCATTCAAACCATTATTGTCTCTGTTTTCATGATTTTCACCAGTAATGAACACTATTTGGGAAAAATATTTTCCAAACATTCATATCCCAAGAGCCTTCAAAAAATTTCTTATTACATCATGACAAAACCTTGGATTAAACCCAACCAAATCAAAACCAAAATTATTCTCTAGGACTACCATAAAATATTAACTTGAGGTTAAACGTTCCTATTATGGTAACTAGTTTTTATCTAATTAAATAACACTGTCATACTAAAAATAAATTGATTTATATTATATAATATGAACCATATAGTGAAATATGTCAAATAAAAAATTTTTAATAAAAATCCATTGAGTTGATAGTTAAGTTGAACACCAATGTATAGAAAATGCACAAACACCACATTAATCATAATGTTTTTAACATTGTTTTTAATAATTAGGTGTCAATAGATTAATTATAAAAGAAAAATTATAATGTAAATTTAGTATACATTATATTTATGGAAATTTACAAATATATTGGAAGATGGTATGATTTTTAGTTATATTATAAAATTTAATAACAAAATATTGAGAATAAGAAAATATTAATGTATTTTTAGACATTATTCAATTAATATTAGTATAGTAATATGAATTGAATGATGTAGTTAAAATATTTTTTTTTCTAAACCACATTTTCATTATTTCATAATCCAAAAAAATTAATCTAACACAATCATTCATTCAATTTACTTGACTTTTAACATTTTTAGGGTCATTTATTTTATTTAATTATTTACCAAATAAATCATACATTAGAGTTTATTATGTATTTATAGAAACTAATTCACATATAAATATATGATAAAAATTAAAATAATAAAAGTTCATATAAATCTATAACTGATCAAATGATTTTTTATCCCTTTCAAATATCATTATAGATATTAGAGGAAATGAGGGTTTCTCTTTTTCTTTTTGTTTACATATCTTTTTTGATATGTCAAATTCAGGGAATCATACCCCAATAACCCATAAAAATATATAATAAGGTGATATGAGTATAACTATTGACATAAAAGTGGATTTTACAAGATTCTAGTCCACTTTATGCCTTATCTATTATATTTAACCACCCGAAGAACTCGTTTTTACAATAATAATAGTAAATGGTTTTAACTATTATCACTAATATTTATTACAAAGGAGTATGTTGACCTTAGTGAATAATATAAATTACTACGATAATATATATTTAATCCACTTTTTAAAATTATACTCATTTTACAGGTAGCGTAGAAATTAAAATTAATCTCACAGACGGGACGATAATGAAGATGTTTTCATAGAAACAATGCAAAAACTTTTACAAAGTTTTAATATATAAATTTTCTCCGAATTTTATCCCACTATCCTAAATTGGAATAAATGGTATAAATTGAAAATAATTATTCTTTAATACTTATTAAAAATAAAATTCTACATAATAAATTAATTAATCAAAATTGATGTTTTCAATTAAAATAAAGTATTTATTAGTGTTCAAAAAAATTATAATCCTTTCATTAAGACCCATATAATTCACTATATGATAATTATGGAATTAAAATTGAAAAAATAGATTAGTTTTTTGAAATATTATTTCTAATATTGGAATAATTAAATTTATCTTCTGTCTATAATCTGAGATTAAATAGTCATTTAGTGAAATTATAATTTTTATAAAAAAATTCATTTTCATTTAAATGATTCTTATTTTATATATAATCAATATATAACTATTTTATTCATGTATAAACCATATAATTTTTAAATTTAATCAATGTTATTAAATCCATGAAATTTGTTTGTTAGTTTATAATAGTTATATATCTCTATGGTCATTTCAGCTCGGTGTGACATATTGAATACTCATAAATTATAAAAATATAAGGGTTGGATGTTCTGCAATCTATTGGAGAGAAAAAATTTATATAAAAATAAATATATCTTGTATTATAGGGGTTTTATATTTTTTTATATGATAATTGTTTTATGACCTTTATTCTATAAATATTATATTTATTTATTTAAAACTTTGGGGTGTTAGACCGTTGGATTTTTCTACACAGTGACGGCAATACTGTCACAAATTTTGAGGCCACACATGAAAACTATACTGCATTCCTAGAATTAAAAATTCCAAAATTAAAACCTTGAAATTATTAAATATTAACCAATTACCCCAAAAAATTTTTTCACAACCTATACATCACTCAATGTGTGTTTTACATTTTACAATGGTGCTATAGTAATTCAGATGTGATTTTACTGAGATTCTTCAGAGTAACTCGAAATCACATTTAGATATTTTTTCAATTTTCATCTTTCATGATGTACATTTATTAAATTCAAATGATATTTTTAATTTGTATATGGTTTTCATTTTTAGGGATATGGATTGTGGATAAAATAATATATTTATTATTTGGGCTTGATATTATCTGTTTGTTTCTATGAAATTGATATTTAGAGAAGAAAATATTGTTATAAATAATATTTGGTATGTGTATATAAATAATGGATAATTACCTTTTGAAACACATTATACTAATGTGTTATATAGATTACCATATTTTATGAGGTTTATCCTGATTTGATTAAGTCTAATTAATGTTGGATATTTTTTTATTTTTAAATTTACATTTTGAAAAAGTCATACATTTACATTAGTTTCAATCATAAATTTGTTATATTCTAATAATGATTTTTTTGAAAAAATATTTATTTTTATTTTAATAATAAATATAACTTATAATTATTTTAGGAAAGGTAATTATGATTCCTTGATCAATAATATTGGTTTTTATGATATGGATTGTTTTTCAGATATAATGTTTGGTAGTTTGGAATAATACTTTTATTTTTAAGGATCGTATTACAAATTTATTTTTCTAATTTTGTGGTACATGATTACTTATTTAATTTAGACATATATTAATAGATGATACATTATTTCATCAAACATAACATGAGTATGTTATAGATATATACATCACCATTATTGGTGGATTGTACAGAAAACATGTATATTTTTAATGGTATTTTGAGGACTAAAATGTTAGAAAAAATTGGATCAATAGTTGTGATATTATTTCCCCCGTGTTTTGATTTTATGGATATATTTAATTGTTTTATTTATGGTTCATTATTTTCATTATATAGTTTATACATGAGATTATAATTTTTATTATAACTATAGGGATTTCATAAATAATTTAAACTTATTTTGTATGAATCAGGATCTATTTTCATGGAATAAATGTTTTAAATTAATTGATTTAAAACTAGTTCTATCTATTTTTATAATGAAATATCATATATTAATTGTTGTTGTTATTATATTCGTATTTACCGAACACCAAACATACATAATTTTTGCGTTAGTAGATATGGTTATGTGTAACCAATATAATGGAATAAAAGACATGTACTTTGATGTAATTTCATATAAATATTTTTACTTATAGTATGATTATTGGTTTAAATTAATATTCAAAAGTAGTTAGCTTATGCAATTAATTTTAGGGTTCTATATGTAGTGATTTTGGGAAATTTAGTTAACTTAAATTTTTACATAATTTAGTATTAGATTATATATAAATATATTATATTTTACCGGTTTTAAAATGTGTTAATAATGTATTGTATACTTTTTATTAGTATTAATTTTGTTTCACACAATTTTAATTCATTTATATATACAAAATTTATATTTATATGATTATTTTTCTATATTATGGATACATAATAATATTTGTTTTTGGATATTTGTTTTTAGTTTTGGTGTTTTTATGTTTGGAATAATACATAATGGATTCATTTAATTCCCTATGACTTCACACAAGTCCATTACAATTAGTAAGTCACATAGACCATTGTCGAATATTATCCAATGTGACATGGTTATTGAAATTGGACATGTTCAATAAAATTACATAAGATTTTAAAATACATATTTTGAAATATTGGTATTATGGTGGATGTATCATTTTAACTAAATAGGTGAGTGTCTGGGATTGTCATTAAAATTAAACTTCGTATAGAGTCTTAAGCTACCATGGGTGTTCATGATTTATGTATTCATTTTCGATTTATTTATTAAATTTATAGTATTATTAATTTCATTTTTATTCTATTATGAATTTCGAGGGAACCAAAAGATCAATATTTTTCAACTTTAGTATCATTTTTAATATATGAAATTAAAAACAATGTTCAAATTTTTATCAATCCATCTGTACATCATTATTGTTTATGGGAAGAAGCTTGAGTAGAGTATTATGTTAGTCATGTTATTATGAATAATTCACATATGGGAAATGGTTATTGGGGATCTCATAAAATTTGATGGTCATTATGTCTAGAGTGATATTGGAACTATTGTATGGTAATCCCATAATGATGATGTAACCAATTATTTTTCCTATTATAGTTCATTTTTCCTGTAAGGATCACATGAAAACAACTCTCAAGTACAGACATGTTGAGGTCGGCTCAAGATCTTTTGTTAGGTTAGAGATATTTTTTCTACATATATAACTAATATGAGGTTGTTGATATGATATTTATGGATATGATAGATATAATACGGTGTAACTGTATGCATAGTAATATAATTACTAAGAGAGGAAGTAATAGTTCATTATATATTCATTAAAATGTATTGTACTGCATCATAACAAGGATTTAGTGGTAGTGTTACCTAATCCTCTAATTCCACTTACATGAAGAATTAATAGACTAGGTTTTCAATTATCTTTTAATATGGTAGTTTGGTCGTAGTAAAACAAATTTCCAATAATCTCCAAAAAACATTCAGTTAGTGTTACTAGTTTTGTTATCTACAAAACGTTTGTTAAAATCCACCATAATATTGATTTTTTTGGTATTATTATTCTACATGGTATTACGTGTTTTCACAAATCATAAGGATAATAATATCATCCACATATGATGAGATATTACTATGGTACCATGATTTCAAAATGTATTCTTAAATCGATGTGTCAATAAGTGTTAGATCATGTATGTGATGATTACAATTTAGTTCTCGTGATTGATTGATGTATATAGTATATTTTTAATTTTATTCCCTTGTATGTGTTTTATAAAAGTGAATACATATACATTTTTTCATCTATATTTCTTTACTAATTTGATTATTTTCCTAATAATTTGTTTTATGTGATAGATATTTACAATTCATTCAAGAAGAGGGAGAAGCAATATTACACATGCTCTGAGTGATGATTAATAAATACAAAATATATAGGTCATGTGGGATCATCTAGGTCACGATATATATATATATATATCATTTATATTATCATTGATATTAATTATATACTCAAATACAAATCATAGAATTAATGTAACATCAAGAGAGTTATACTCATTTATCCTAACAGGAGAAATCTGCCCTTCTAGTGTCAGTGGTATAAATAATTAAGTAGGTAGGGACCATATATTACATATATCAATTTAATTTCATTTTAGATATCCATTATTAAATTTTATAATATTGATCATATTTCATATCATTAGTGTCTAATAGAAGTGGGGTTTAAACCCTTAATTTTCTATAATGATTCCATTTGGTTACTTATTCAATGGGAGTCTAATGTTTTAAGCAATATCTTCTTTGGGATGAGAATCATTTCCATCTCATATTATAGAATGACTCATGATAGAATAAATGAAACAATAGTATAATTGGATTATCTTAATGAAATTGATTTATTCATCCATGTGTGTCACCAGGGGAGTCAATTGTTCTCTTAAAATATATTTATTATGAAATTAAATAACATTGAACTAATTATATAAAAATCAACATGGTGAAAATTATGAATACGAGACTATTACATTGATAAATGACCACTTTACCAAACCAATAGTTCAAGGGGGTTCTCTATTATTGATCTCAAAAAAAGGATAACACGAAGTGATATTCAACAAAGAATATATTCTTATTACCAAAATTTGGAGTGGTTATGTGAATTATGTGTATCATATAATCCTAATTATCATTAGAAATTCCACATCAATTTTATGGGATTTAATAATTGTGATATTTCATTATTTTCTTGAAAACATTTCCATGGTTACCATAAATGATATCCTAGTTTACATGTTGATAATTGAGGATGATGAGGACAAATTGAATATTTCCTATGAAATAAAAAAGGTGAATGCATTATTTATAAGTTTGGTAGTTTTATTTTTCTGTCATTGAAGCGAAATTTATAGTTCATATCATATTTTAGAAAATAATTTATGCAGTACATGAGATTATCCACGACACAATATCATTAAAAACCAAGGGAATGTATTTTATATTGTGATATTCTTCAGTCATGATAGCTATTTCATATGGTTTGTTTTTATTTCTATTGGTTTTTTTATCCCAATATGAAAATTGTATAAAAGGTATTGATGTTTTATAATGATTTGAAATTCCCGATAACTTTTTAAATGTTATATTTGGAATAATAATATCACCCATTTTCATTCACCTCAATCAAGGTTAGGTCAATGGAGTGTATTTTGATGAATTCAACATGTTGTTGGTTTTTATGTGGATACAATGAGATCATATTATGGAATATATATCACAATAGAAACTATATCAAGGGGGGAACTACCAAAACATTGACCAATTGTTGTTTTCAATAATTCATGAATAATTGAATTGTAAAACTTACCTCCACACATAGAAGTTGATTTTTAAAATTGTTAAGTATATTCAATTTTACATAATCATCCATAAGTAAATTAATATTTTGAATATATACTACGATGATTATATATAGTCTATTTTTTAGATTAAAACACTAATAATGGGAATGTATAGGTCAATTGATTTTTTATAATTTTTATGTCTAAGGTAGTTAAAGAATTTGGGGTGTTGAAAACATGATAAATGTACTTACTAAAATAATATGGATGTGGAAGCGTAATATGATTTTATTATTATTGTCTTTTGTGTACTAAAAAATAAACATGTATTATTGGTTATTTATATATAAGGTAGTACATCTATATTTTTATCAGATTAGTCGAATCATAAATGGTTGGTATACCTCGTGTGATTGGTCTTGGTCTTCAGATGGTTCTATTTGATTCTAAAATAACTATGTAGTTCTGTAGACATCGAAGCATTTTGTAATTGATGGTGAGAACCAATTTATATTGGAGATCTATAATAGGGATACCAAGCTGGTTTATGATCACATATTTTAATATGGTTGTCTAGGATGAGTTGGGTTGTTTCTAATGTTCAATCTCAATGACTTGCCGATTTTTTTATTATAGATGATCCTCAAAGTACTACAAGATGATACAATATATTCAAATTTATATATAGAAATAGGATAAGATATATATGGAATTTTTTCTAATTAATGTAATCTATTAGTGATGTTATTTTTATATTATTTATTATTGCACTATTGAGAAAATTGACAATTCTAATCCAATTAAATAATTAATTAATTCTTGAAAAAACTAGAATCTAATCTATTTATGAGATTTTGGATCTTCATTGAGTGTCATCAAAAATTGATTCAGATTAAAATCCATTGAATTAAAAATATATATAGAGGGGACTAATATAATTGATCAGTTCACTATTGATGTAGAGAATAGTTTTTTCTTCCAAAATTGTATGTATTTTCTATGTTGGATATTCAAATTTATTAAGATATTCTATGAGATTTTCATTTTTAATTTGATTCTTCATTGGTGAAACAACAATCATTGATTGATATATCGTCCAATAACAGTTTTCATTAAATGAAAATGAAGAATCTATTTTAATTTCTATATGTATAATTATTTAAATCCCCTCATTGATCGTCATAATTGGATAAACATAATTTTTTTACATGACTGTCATTCACTAAATAATCATTAATAATTAGTTTATTCAAAAAAAATTAAAAATGGGGAATTTCAACAAAAATATTATGTCAATGATCATTTTCATAATTTTAATTTCTCTTTTAGTGATAATGTCTTTATAATTGTCCATCATCAACTATAATATAAAATATTGGTTATGATTTTAAAGATAAAGAGAAGTTGTTTAAGACTATATGAGATAGTGTAACAACTTAGGATTGTGGAATATACGTTGAACATACCATGCCTTATAAAATCTACTATTAATATTTTTATCCTATATTATTGGATTAATTAATATCTAGACTTATCAATTGTGATTCATTTATGGGATTTAACATAAAAAATCAAATATCCAATATGTAGTGTGAATAATAGAAAATTTATAAAATATTTTTGATAAAATCTTAATATAACTGTCCCATAATTAAATGAAATGAATAAAATAATAAATTTCATACATTACCATGAGATTTTAGGTTTAGATAATTATTTAATTTGGGGAAAATATTAATTACAATACATTATTGGAATAAAATAAAATCAAACAACTGTATAAGAGACTTCATAATCCAAAATTAGTGTTCAACATCTCAATAAAATCACCATAGAAAAGTAGATAACTAAGTATAATTTCATGATAGAATGTGATTGAAAATATATAAATTTTTAATACAATTGATATAAAAAGATAATGTGAATAAAAATAACTACTTCTTTAGTGGTGGAATATATTATGACATTTATATTGTTACATGCCCTAATCGAAGAAATATAGACATTGACGTCATAATAACACCATTAATGAACTAATCCTGGGAAAAATTTATTTGAAGGAATACACAAAAATATTCATTTCTATTTTCATTACTAGACCTATTAGTCAATCATGGGATTGTATTTTAATTGGACCCACACGATGCAACATAAAAATATTGAATTAAATATACGATAGAATAAATAACCTATAAAACACATAAACAATATTTTATAGTTCTGTATAAATATAAGAATTTTTATATTGTGTCTATAGATTTATAAAACTTCAACAACCAATATATAGAATAAAATTTCATTTATGAATCCCCAAATATAATATTATATTGAGAAGTTGATATTAGGTTATACTAAAAGTTTTCTGAATCGATTAAATTATGAATATATGTGAACAAAAACCAATTAAATAAAAGAAATATATACCTTTGTCAATGTAAATGTATTTGAAGAAAGATAATTAATATACAAGTGTATGATTTGGGATGAAAATGTTGTGATAGTTCATTTCATTTTTATATAAAACACTAAATAATCCATAAAATTAAATAGCTTAGATGTTATAATTTCAATAATGTCCTCAATAATATAAAAAATATGTTAAATTGAATTTACATGGATGAAAAATAGTTTTTTGAATTTTTATATAAATCATATTACATGTAAAAAATATCGCTGATCATTTTAAATAATTTTTGAAATAATAATATGAGAGTTATTTTTTCATAGATAACCCTTTAATTCATACAGAGGAATATTTATGGATAGTGTGAAAAATAAAATACAACTCATGGATATAATAAATTAGAAAATAAAAAAATCATGAAATTCAATATATTCATTATAATTTAATGTTTTAGGGACGTTAATAAACAATATTTGAGAGATAATAGTGTGCAATATATTAAATTTTTCATGGATTTGAAAATGAGTCATTGAAACCCTTAGATTATTTCACATTTTTAGTGAATAAACACGATCACCTGTCTAAAAAATAAATTATACTTATCATATATTTTAATATAATATTAAAATTTAACACCTATTATAAATAACATTTATAAATATATTCTATATTTTTATGAATTAGTTATTATATATTTTCTATATCAGTAGTGGAAAATCTTTATTATATTTAAATATTTTCATAATGTAAGAATTATTCAACATTCTTATCCCAATTTCATTCATTTTTATAACTCAAAAATTAATATATTTTATTTTTTAAAATGAATTGTAAATTAATAATTTATTTATAATGCAGTTTTTATATCCATCCATAATTATATAATAAACAAATGAGTTTGTTTTAGTGATTTTAAGAAAATATATTTTTGTATCATAATTAATGAGTTCAATAGTATTATTTAAATTAAAAATAAACATAAAATATATATTTTATTATTCAAAAAATATTTTATAATTAACTATGTTTTCACATTCATCAAATATTGTGATTTAATAGCAATATTTATGTAGGTGGGGAGACTTAACCAAACACATACGTTAATTAATAGATGATTTTTATAAATTAAGTGGATTATTTGGGTTATAATATTATTATTATGGAATTAAAATTTGCTTTTAAATATATTTTCATGGATATGAATCATATATTATGTTTTTAATAAATATGTATGAAATTAAAGGATAAAAAGAAGTGTATCATTTTGGCGGTAGTACTCCATAGAATGCTTGGGTTTCATTTTCATTTATCTATAGATGATAGGGAATTAAAATGGATTACAAATTAAACCTTAATTTTCTAATTTATATTATATAGGACACATTTATAATTCAATTCCATGATTCTAATATATTATTATAGGAAGTAGTGAAAAAATAATATGTCGCCTCTTGTAGGTGGTCTTCTGCGCAACACACGAATAATAGTTTAATATTTCATAATATTATAGGGGAAATTTAGTGAATATTTATTCATAGAGAGTAATAAATTATTAAATAAAAATAGTAAAAATTTCAATATATAGAAATTTGAAAATTATGTTTGGGAAATTAAGAATAAATTGGAACATTGATTGGAAATTTAGTGCCCACATTGATGAAATATTAATTACCTATGAAGAATCCATTGAAATAATGTTATTTAGAAATCAATTTGGTAAAAATGCTCAAGAAAAATTTGTTGGATTTTTGGGGAATTAAAATGTGTATTCATGGGGAATCATAGATTTTAGTGTGGTATTGAAGGTGTTGTAGGATTACCCATTTATAAGGTGTGAGAATTATATTTCATTTAATGTTTGAATATAATTGAAATAGAGAATAAAATTTATATGTCAACATGATTCATAAATGGGAAATAATTTTAAGGAATTTGACATATGGTAGGTAAAATATAATCAAATTAATATAAAACAAGTTTTTTAAAATGTATATGTGTCCTTTTATGTATTGTATTTATTTTTCCTCAATTTTTTACTATAGTAACTTGTTTGTACCATTGTAAATTATATATTTTGCCTAAAAATAAAATTTCACAAGGTAATTAATTCAATTAGAATTATTCCATATATAAAATTGATATTTTAATTAATAATTATGATTGTAAAGAAATATATATGTTAAAAAATAGAACTTGTATTTTCTTGAACCCTGTTTTTTAAAGAAGTGTATTTTTAATCTTAACATTTGTGAGTTGAAGAAATTTTCAATGATTATTTAATTAACTATGTAACTTTTTAATAATATAAAATAATGAAAAGTTAAATGGACTTAATGAATGAAAAAATTATATAATTACAAAATAATATATATTTAAAAGAAGTAGAAAATTTATACAATGTATTGAAAACTATTTGACATGTTTGTGAACAATATATTTCAAAATTAATACAATATATTTGAAAAGAATAGTTTTACACGATAAAAACCTATTTTCAGAATAGAAAATCTTGTATATGATCTTATTTAATTCACAGTTAAATATATATTATTAAATTATTTTATTATAGTTAAAATAATATGTTTAACTATTCTACTGAAAATATATTATTTGAGAAAAAAATATAAATCAAAATAAAATTTAAAAAAATTTCAACGTAACATTATTTTTTCAAAATATTATAATATAAAATTTTGATCTTTCAGAATTTATCTTCAACTCAATGATATAAATTCATTGAAAATTTTTATCAAAGGGATTTAGATTTTACAATTTATTAATAATTCTTATTATTGTTTGGTTCAAAATTATTGATATAATATGTTGTTTGCATATTATTCATATCAATAATATCAATTTTCTATAATATATTTACTATCAGAAAATAATGTGCTAAAATTATATTTTATAATGGTTATATTCAATGAATAAAACAGTGTAATTTATTATTTAACAATAATATTGGATGTTATTTTTTCTATTATTTTTTTATTAATTATGTCTTTTATATTTAATTGTTATCATATTTAAACATTTGGTAAGATATATTATTATATGAAAATTCAATGGTACATTATAAGATTAATATAGTTTTCTATGATTATTCATGGTTTGGATTGTATTATTATGAAATATATTGATCACATTCAATTTTATAAGAAAATATATAAATTAAATTCATGATTTTTAATATTTATCCACTCTCTAAAATAAATTGTATCATAGAAATTTTAATTGAAATTAACTGCTAAAATTAGTTATGGATTTATAAATCATAGAAGTATCATGAGATACAATTTGAAATGACATGTAAAATTTAATATCTTATGTTTGAAAATGATACAAAACCATTACCTCCATCAGGTTGGCTTGTTATTTCATCATTAATCTGAACTATTTTTCTTTATTACATTATTATACAGACATATATAATCATTAATTTCCATTAATTAATTCTCTTTGGGGATTGAAATATAAATTTAGACCTAAAAAAATATGAATATTAATTCCATTATCACATTATTAATCTTTAAATCCATTTGACTATATCCTTATCTTAGTTGGGTGTTTGAGAACTCAACAGATCTCCCATTTTCAATAATAATTATCTACTGCTTACTTTCTAAAATCACAATTTTTAGGAAATATTTTATTAACCTATTAGTATTCTAATTGGAAGTACATTTCCATTATTCAAGTAATAAAATGTTAACTTTTAAATTTTTTATTCATTAATTTTAAAAACAAAAACATGTTAACATTGAGTTTAGTATAATATTACATAAATATTTAATGATAATTACATGAAAAAACCAAAAGATATTTTAATACACATCAAAATAATTATATTAGATTTTTTTGAGACAAATCAGTTTATGTTCAATCCTTGTTTCAATATGTTAGGTTCTATCACATTTAAAACATATTTAAATAAGATAATAAAGCATTTTATGAAATTTTAAATATAATTTTATTAAAAGAATAATATCTTATGCGATTGTTTATATAGTTATTTATCCTAAGGCCAACCCAACATTCTATTGTGTAATGATCATGTTTCTACTCTTTGTGAGCCATTCATGGTGATTACCCTTAGGTTATTCTATTTGACTTATGAATCCTCTATCTGTATAGGGTTTAAATTTTACGGTGAATGATGAAAACTATACTTTACCAAAAATTTGTTATGATTACATATATTGAGAGTTATCCATTAAAAATATATTGATGTTTTTCTGTAAAATTATCATATCATTATATAGAAAATATTCCCCATTGAATCAACTATACCAAAGGGTTTTATTTACATTTTTATTTATTATACGACTTGTCTTATTACCAATAAATTATTATAAATTAATATAATATCCTCCAGTGATACCTAAATATTTTTATAATAATAAATATAGTGAACTAGAACCACACTACCATATCTAATCTGGATATAAAATTCAATATATAATTTAAATGATACCAACTATATATAATCATCCCACAATTAAATATCATAAAAAATTTAATTATTAATATTACTAATACCTTTTGGGTTATGTAATTGGGGAATTTTGGAATGAAATTTTAACATATAAGTTTCATTTATTTATTGACTAGTGAAAATGTTTTTAACAATATTAGAAACTTCATAATCAATAATAAGACTATAGCATCACCCACAATATCAAAAAACATGCCTTTTTATTTTACATATATTAGGAAGTATAAAATTATTCATAACTTAGGGAATATGAAACATTAGAAGGGTCGCTAGAAAAGGGTTAACATATGAGATAATAGCCAAACATCATAAATTAGAGTAATATGAGAACTACTATTTTGGTAGGAAAAGTTAATAGAATAAATTCAATGAATAACACATTCATTGATAAAAATATCTGGTTCCTTAGCTCTGTATTACATAATTTCATGGGGTTAATTATATTCTCTGAGACAAAACATAATTATAATTGATTCCATTGAGTTTCCTTGACATCAATACCGATCAATAACAAATTAGAATAATTTAATTTCATAAATAAATTGAAAAAATATTTAAAAAAATTATATTAGTAATAATAAATTAAATTTATATCAAAATACCATACATATGATTCTTAATTGAAGAAATTATTTTCAAATATTGAATTTCACTTCAAAAATAAAAATTTATATTTGATTTCTTTTAGAAATTAAATTCATTCTTATATCATGATAATGTTAGAAAAGTTGTCATATTTTTTATGTCATTATTATTCACTATTTACAAAAAAACATCCGATTATAAAAAATATCAATAAAATTAATTAAAATCCATTTCTAAATTTTTTAATCCGCAATAATATTTATTTTAAAATTTTAAAAATAAAATTATTAAATGTTATAATTACTCATGATTTCATATTATTACCCTGTAAAAAATTGAGTCCTCATAATTTTATTCATTATGGCACAATTCATTCCATTTTCAGTTTTATATATTTCCTATTAACAATTTTCACCATTAATAGTATGGTTAATCTTCACATAATTATCCATGTTAGTTAAATTATTATGAATAGTCTGTTCATTATGATATTTAATTCAAATTTTCTTTTCAAAATAAGAAGAATATATTCAAACTAAACTACATAAGGATAGAAAATATATGATATGTCTAAAATATATATTTACTTAACAATTAAATGTGAGACACATAATTTATATGAGAAAAACAGTATGGAATGAATTTAGGATAACCAATTGATAACACATTGTTCAAAATTTCACATAGACCAGAAAAATTATGGGGCATAGTTACCCTTTTTTCATAAATGCATGAAAACATTCGATGTATATATTTTAATGATAATATGATCTCATATCAAAGAATTATTGTGGTTATCAACATAAATTTTATTCTTTCCCTTTTTTGTACTAATAAAATATAAATCAACAATACCTTTTTACAATAGATTATACTAATTCAAGCTGAATAAACATTAATTCTATGATGTATTCCTAACATCCTAGAAATAAAAAAAATTAATATAATTCCTCATCTTATTCTATCTTTATAAAAGTATTCATATTATTATTAAAATAACATTACACCAACAAATGATGTTTATCTAGTATTACCTGATTTATTAATGATTATTCTTGTATATTGTCTTATAAATTATGATTTTTTAGATCTATATTAGATTTTTAGTGAAACATTATACTATAATGTAACCCTCTAACAAAACATATCAAAATTACATTCACAAAACTTTATGTTAATCAGGTTGAATGATGAAATAAAATTTGATCAGGACTCCATGTAACAAGAATATCTCATTAAATATGTTATTATAGGCAAATACAAACACATAGTATATTGAAATTGGAAAAACATTTCTAGATTTAGTAAACATATCAATGATAAAAAATTTAAATAATTAAAAACAAATGTATTTTGAAATACAATAAAGAAATCCATGGATAAATTCTCCCATTTTCATTCACAGATATTATAAGACAGATGTATTCTCTTTAGTATTTTTCTTTCATCATTAACATGTATTCAAATCATACATTTCAAGTTAAAATAAAAAATATTCTTCATTCCATCTACCAATAAAATTCATAATGTTTTACATGAATATAATTTAAATAAGAAGGGGAAAAAATATAATTCTAATATATTTATTCATCAATTAATTATTTTACTAAAAATAACATAGTTTACAAATCCAATCTCTAAACCTCATGAATCATTCATTATTAACAGTATAATATGAAAACATTCCATTCATTGAAAAATATACTTTTAAGTTGAAACCAAGAATTTATTTATATTCATTATTCCAAAATTCTACAATGAATGATTTTATTGATACATTTTACCAAATATAATGGATTTCTAGTTAAAAACATCCAAACCCATATTATTTAATTAATAAAATATTAGATCTTCATCTAAATGAAATATAATTAATGATGCATTATCCATTCAAATAAATTTTTTTTCTATATTTCTATATTAACTTATTTTATAGTGAATAAAATAATAATAATAATTTATTTTTTCTAGTCATTATTATTTTTTTGTTGGACTTTTTTTGAGTGAAAAAATATTTTGAACATTTATTATATATATATATGTAGACAAAAAAAAATTTCCCTATGAAGAATATTATTTTTAATGTTTAATAAAATAAAATCACTAAAACTCATGTCTATACATTGGGTAATTATTCATATGGGTTTCATGTATAATTATTCATATGCAATTACCTAATTGTGATAAAAATACAACCATAAACCTTCAATGAAGAAACATTTTGAATAAAAAATTCACCATTACATGAATGTTTATGAAAAAATAGTGCATTAGCTAGTCATCCTTAAAAATTATAAAAAATTTAATCACACACATTTCTCTAGAGTATTTTAACATCATTTAGAGTTAACATATAAAATGAGATAGAAAAACCTGAAATTTTATCAATAAATTGTCTGGTAAAATAACAGTAAAAAAAAACTACATCTATCAGTGAGAGTAGTATATCGTTCCCATAGTTTCATGACATAATATTTTAAGGATCAACTACTAGGCAATATATATATATATATTATGCACACTTGATTAAAATTAATAAAAAAATAAATATATATTTATTAATTTTTTATTTGAATATATTTTTTTATAAGGAAAAATCATTATATGTATCTCATGATCCACATTACTTTGAGAATATACCATAATATTATCAACAAAAAATGAAAAATATTTATTTGAATACCCATGGATATTGAAAATTCATGATATCTATATGTATCGTTGGTTAATTATTAAACCAATGATCCCAATAAGATACCCATAATGGTCATACCTAGTCTGAAACATTATCACCATAATGTATTATTCCATTGAACTCATTTATAAATACACATGTCGAGGGTCTATCTTGGAAAAATATTGATAACCATAGATTGGTTCAAATTATACATAAATATATGGAAACAGATATATTTTCATTATATTGATGTTTGTGATTATTCCTCAATAAATGAATAGCCACCTAAGAACAATATTTGGAACAATAGAATATGAATACATCGATCAGAATATATTTAAGTACATTAAACCTTAACACGAACTATTAGAGACACTTCTTAAAAAATAATATATCACACGATCTATTTTATATAGTCAATTTGAATAAGGTATAACCACTATCACTATGTCAATAGTAAATTCAACAACTAGATCAGAAATAACACCTGGATATTCATCATTGATTACCTAAATATATTCATTAACTACATAATAATCACTAATATAATTGAATTCCATCTTTCCAGTGATATGATATTAATAACATCCACTTCCATATTTAATCATTTTCCATCTTCCTGATATATTGTGATAGTTATGAAATAATTCTTATATATACATTGAATACAATCATTAATATTTAATATAAGAAATATATATATATATATATATATATAATATACCCATGTTTGATAAACTAAAATCTAATCCATTAAAAGAGAAATCAAACTCCATTATGGTTAATAGTAAAATATTTTCATGAAATACCACTTCATATATAATAATAAAAATATTAAAATAAATTATTATTTTTTTAATTTATTTAAAAAGAGTATTTATAATGTTTTTTCCTAAATTAATTGTGAATATATTTATTAATTACATTCAAAATTTCCTAAAATAAAATAACATATAGATGTGGAATTGATCCATAAATTTACATAAATACTAAAATAATGTAAAGTAACAATAATCACAATACATGATTGTCTCGTATCCTCAATAGTTTTTGAAAATGAAGTATCCAAAACTATATTATTTTGATCTAGTTTTTTACCTCCATGAGTAACTAATAATAGGAATTTTTATTCATAATGAAAAAATGATTATAATTTAACCATTTTTAAGAAAAATTAAAATTTTATATATCAGTACTTATTTGATTAGAACTATTTTCATTACAGTAACATGTAATATTTATTAGGATTCCATACTCATTAGATTTTATTAATCATCTTAATAATGTTTTATAATTTTTTATAATATTTTGGACATGCAGGGGGTTTAAATCATGTTTTCCTTATAAGTATTTCTCCAATTCCATCAACATTAACTGCTTTTTATTTTTGATTTCATGAGAGGAATATTTTTCAAATTTATCATTCTCAATAATCTTATCATATTATAGAACTATATATTAATATTTAAATTCCCAATATTGAAATTTATTTCATATTAAATACTTCTGACCTTTTTAAAAACTAATAATTTTACTCCCATGGTACCGAAAAGATTTGGTGCATAACAAAAAAAACTAAATATATTTTGTTCTTAGGAGGTAACTATGTATTCTTCCATTTTGTAAAATTATAAAAAAATGCTATTCGTATTAATTGAAATTCAAATAATACTCCTCACATAATATAAATTCATCATTTCCCCACACTATGTTATCAATTTTCTTCTTGTACATTGAATTATTAACATAACAAAACCACTAATCCAAATCACATTCAAAAGGAAATACTTTAAGAGTTAACTTATGTGATCTGAAAAACCCAAAATTTCAAATATTTGTTTATGGTATTTATATATCCATCAGCTAATATTTCATCAAAGGATCCACCAAATTTCATATTGTTTTATATAATGAAATTATCCACTATTGACATGTTCCTCTATAGAGAATGTGATGTTTATCCATTGTATGGATTTCATCGATTCAATCATATATTAATTAAAATAATATAATCACAAATTAATCAGTTCAAAATAAATAGATTTTTGTTAGCTTATATTAAATGAAATCATTCTCTTTAACCCATCTAAATTTATCAACCACTTTAACTCAACAGGAAAAAAATATACAATGGAAATAGATTGTATGAAGAAACGTGGTATCCCAAAAATTATCCCACGAAAATATAACAACATGTTATCAATAATAATATGTAATTCTATAAAATAATATTAACGTGTTATTTTATCAAAATAACTTTCAAATAGAAACTATAATTGCGCTAATATAAAAAATTTTATATAGTTTGAGACACATTGTTTATTCAAATTATTTTAGATGGAAACTATAAAAGCTAGTACATAAATATCACATAATGATGATTTTAAGTTAAAGTATTTCAATATTGATTATATTCCAATGATATTTTACCTTAAAATTTATAAATAATTAGGTAAAAAATTAAATTGACAAGAAGACAATTCCACTCATTATATATTATTATATATATAATTTATTTCTTATATTTAATCTATTGTTACATTCATTACCCATTTTTCTTAATTAATGAGGTGTCATCGTAATCAAAATATTGACATTGTTTATATTAGTAATTATTAATAATAAAATTGAAAGGTGTTTTAAAATTATAAATAATATGAAGGAAAAAATATTTAATGTATATTAAATTAAATTAATCCCCTTAGTCCTTTAAAAACCCAACAATTTTTTTTTCTTTTTCTAAAAACTAATCATTTTTATCATTTTAATATAAAATCAATTATGAAATGTTACATTGGTTTAGAAAATATTTATAACTAAAAGAATACATAAATAAACTATGAAATAATAATTAGAAATCATATTTAGAAACTATGTTAAATTGTATTTCACCAATAATGGAAAAACATATAACTAGGTTATCCAAATAATCATTTCACAATTGAATAAAACACTACCAAAATTCATGGAGAGATATATCTAGGTCCCACATAAGATACTTGATATTGTACTTAGTGAATTAAATATATATATATATTTATATTACAAATTTATCATAAGATTCATTTGAACTCATAATCAATAGCACTTTAGAACATATTATAAAAATGATATGAAATATTTTTTTTGATAATTTTTTTAATATGAAAAATACTCTATTAAAATGAGTGTTTTATATAAATTAAAAATCCTCAAATAATGAAAAAATATGAATAGTTATGAATTCCCAAAATGGAAGGAAGAGGTGTTCATGTTGTAAATATAAAAAACCTACATTTAGAAACCCTATAAGAAAGTAAAATATTTACCTATGACGAAAATATTAAAAAAATTAAAAATTTTAAAAAAATGAATATCATATTTAAAAATTATTAATAATTAAATTTTAATATAAATACCAAAATCCTTGAAAAATTTATTTGACAATAAATTTTGAAGAATTTTTTTTTATAAAATATGAAACATGGTTTAAATAAAAATCCCCTTACCTAGAGTCTCAAATTGATAATTAAGATTGCCATATTAATTAATAATATATATATTAAATATATACATGATTAAAATTAGTTTAAATTTTTAATATTTTTTTATTGTTTTATTATATTATAGTATTTTATTATTTTTCTAATGATGATATTTTTCAACTAGATGACTTGGAGTTGTTCGGTTAAAAAAAATTTGTTGGCTTGATCATTGAAAATGGGTTATTAAATGGCCCAATATTTTCTCTAAAATATTTATATTTTAAGTAAAATCATACATCTAAATCAAAAATTTAGTTCCACAAATGTAATTAGTTCATTAAAAATTCAATATTTATTATCACAGATGTGGTAGTCCACACTTACAAATGTGTAACATTTTCATTTTCCAATGGATGTGAAGAAATGATATTAGATGATATGTTATCTTTATAGAATTAATATTATGGTATTAATATCTAAATTATTCTTGTAATACTTATATTTAACCATCCATTAAACGAAATAATGAAAAACTAAATACATTTCCCATTAATCCGGTAGTCCACCCATACAAAAAAACTAATTTTAAATTTTTTAAATGATTAAAAAAACTATTTAATTATTGTTTCATAATAATAATAATATTTTTTAATTTCAAATGATATTAATTCATTTAGATTAATATGTTATGATAATATATTATGGTGGTTTATGGATAAATAAACATGAAAGATCATGGTTAGAACATATTACTCTACCATAGTTATACTTCAATGAAAAACAACATAGGCATTCTTGGATTGGTCATTTAAGAATATAGTTGGACATTTCATGTGTAATAGAGAGATGTAGTTTTATTCAGGTATTTATTAGTTTATCTTTGGTGTTATATGTTTGTGGATATGTTCTAGGGTGGGGGTCCATTTATAAGTAGGATTAGTGGAATAATTGTAAATAATAATTACATAAAAATTTTATAATTGTTGTTCTCATTGTCATATAGAACAATGAAGATATGTTTTTTAACATTGGAAAAGGTAGTGTAATAATAAATTCAACTAATAACATTTATATATATTTGAGACATATTTTTTTTCCTATCACTTAGTTTAACCTATCTTTTATAAACCACAGTACCATAATCATTATCATTTAATTTTTATCTTATTAACATATTTTTTTTCAATAAAATGAAATAATTAATATTAAAAAATATTAATATTATAATCCCTTATATGGAATCCATTTTAAATATTATATTTTGACAGGTGGTAACAAAAATTTAATGTAATTACATGTGATGAAATAAAAATTGTATTTAGGAAAATGTAATTAAAAAAAATTACCTTAAAATAATATGTTATATTTTTATTCTGGAAACCTTATTTTTTTATAATTGAAATAGTTTAGTATTGTGAATTTTAATGAAATATATAATATAATTCACTCTTATTATTATTAAACAAAAATAAATGAATAAAAAAGCTAATTAAATTTCATTACAAATATATCAAAATGTATAATACAGATTCATAAATTCAGCATAATAAGATTAAATGATTTAATTCGCTTTATAAATATATAATAGGACTAAAAAACATGTTTTCTAATATTTTTTTTAATTCTTATTTAATTACACAGTTATAAAAATGAATGCTTTTCCAAAATTGGTATTTTTGACAACTCAATAAAAAATATTATATCTAAAAAATTTAAAAAAAATACTCGTATAGAATTTCAAAATATTTATTCAAAACAAATATAACAATGTCAAATTATAAAACAAAAATTAAATATATATTATAATTTTTTATGTTTTCCCAGAGAAATCGAGTAATGAAAAATACATTTCATACATATATGTTTCATCATATATGATGGATATTAAAAACATAACATTTCAATCAACTCAATATTCTTTTAGGATTAGTGTATATGGAAATATCGATACATAAATAACTCTTTTATTATAACTATACATAAACTCCCACTATGTAATTCGTATGTATAACCCTTATAGGATATATCATACATAATACCATTCATCATAACATGATGAAATGAGACAAAACAAACAGTGACCTCAAATTATCATTAAGGGTAAACAATGGAGATATATATTATTACCTAATAATAATGTGTGAAAATGGTTATGATACCATGATATTCACTTTTGAGAACCATAACCACCACATCATATATCAAAATCATGAGTCATGACATATATCATGGAAATTCATTAGTCATGAATCATAAAACAATTAAAGAACACAAGACTTGAGAGAATAACATTGGGATAAGACATAAGATTATGGAATACAATTAATCATATTAAATCATTTACTTATTCATGGTTAACTTGTAATACTATTATATTTGGGT
This sequence comes from Viscum album, assembly GCA_963277665.1. Lineage (NCBI taxonomy): Eukaryota > Viridiplantae > Streptophyta > Magnoliopsida > Santalales > Viscaceae > Viscum > Viscum album. The sequence goes on along the minus strand of OY728129.1, from coordinate 164,631,176 downwards.
GGGTTAACTCATTGTTCCCTCATATCCATAGTGAAGGTTGACTCCCATGCTTGTCGTAGTATATAGAGTCCCTTAATAATCTAGGTTCACTCCTGATTCCAGTCATTATTTTCTAATGAGATATGCATATTTACAAAATGATATATATATGTATTGGACTACCCATCACATGAGGAATATAACACAAATGTCTGACCTAAAACACATAAACTATTAATTATATATCATAACCTATAGAAATGAATAATTTTTCATAATAATTATTATATTTCACAAAAACATAACACCTGTAAAATAAATCGGATTAATAATTAACTCATCATCATTATCATAAAGAACCAAAATATTTTATAACTATGTTACCATTGGATTATATCCCCAAAAATTCAAACTTATCTTTAAAAATTGTTATCATAAAGGAATTATTATTTTATAAGATTTATAGAATAATTAATGAACAAATATGTTTTTCATTTATGAATAAATCATTTTGAATGCATAAATATAAAAATTTTTAAATATGCTTTTTTGATATAAAATTTGAAAATTCTAAACAAATAATCAACACATTGAGTGGTCATGATAGTGTAAACTTTTACTCAGGTAGTGTATATTAAAAAAATGATTTTTTATACATTTTTAGTAAAAACTTATAAGTAATTTATTAAGGAAATGAAGAAAATAATCAATTTAAATCATTCATTCATAAAAAAATATCATGTTTTATACTGAGTTTTAAAATGATACTATTATTTTAAAAAACTCTGGAATTTATTTTATATAATATTAAAATGTATGAAAATTGTATTTTGACTGAAAAGTGAAATTATACATGTTTTCATCCTATAAAAATTTTCATTATATTAATTCCATAAATAGAGGTAATTAGAATAAAATATATAATATATATAAATACCCTATGGAGGATAAAATTGATTTTATTCTAGAAATTTTTTTCAAAAAACATATCATTATAAAAAACATTATGTTAGACCATCTCAACGAACAATATCATTGAAATTTTATTCTCTAATGTAAAGATACATTTCATCTAAAATGATACAAAATCCATTATAATAAATTTAAATTTATTTTAAATCAATAACAGAATAATTTAAAGGATTATAATAAAAAATTTATCCACTAATAACAATTCAACACAATGTTAACAATAATTACTTATTAAAATCATCATTTCTTACTTTTCAATATTTCATTTTCCATGATAATTTTCGTTCAATAGTTGCAGCCAATTTACATTGATCAATGTTCAATAATATCATTAATTTTAATAATGAAATCAGTAACATATATATTTATTATATATATTTTTATTTTCATCCTTAATTGTTGGACATAGAAAATTATTTACACTCTTTATGGATATGGTATGACATATAAATGTATCAACTCAATGATAATATTTAAAAATTATCAATTAAATAAAGGAAAATAATAATTATAGTGACCCATAAAAATAAAAAAATAATATTAATTAATGAAATATGAATAATTATTATATAAAAATGATACAATTTGTATTCATATAGGGATAGTTCGTTTGTAAACATTGATATATAAATAACTTTTTCATATGTCATCTACATCATCTCCCACTAAGTTAATCATCACTAAATCCCATAATATACTGACCCTAAAAAACTTCTTTCATCAGATATTGTTTAATGTATAGATACGAATTGTTGGGATTGGATGACTAGTAAAGGAAAACAAGAGAGATATCAGCCTAACATGTGGATAAGATTCTAGAGCCTGTGAATAACTTCAGAAAACCATGAACTATAGAGGATATATCATAATCATTAATGAAGGAATAAATATTCATATTTCATAAGACATGAATCATTATGTAATTAATTAGCGTGATCCATGAGAACATAACATTTGTATAATACATGTATTTTTGGAATAAACATAATCATATTAAATCATATATCAAGGCTATTGAATGAGATGTTAATAAAATTTTAGGAAAGGGATAACCAAACATGATCGAACAATGAGAATTGTATAACCAGCATTGTACCCACTTTCTATCTTCGGTTAACATATTTTGTACTCACTTTCAGGATGGGGATGACCTATCATGTTACCTAATTGGGTCTTGGGATAACCTCTTATGTACAATTTTTATTCTAATAACATTACACATTACCCAATGTTTTTTTGGGTAGATATTTGAAACAAACATAATATAATTAAAATCATATAATTGTGTGAAAAAAATACATAAAACATTCATATTATAATAACATTGGGAAAGCATCCTCTTTCATAATAATTTCATCAATTCATTATACCATAAAACATAGAAAATAAATAACTTCCATAAATAAAATATTAACAATATAATATACCATAAATAAAAAAATGATGATATCATAGAGTATTGTCCTTATTATTTCATATGTACCATCCAATGTGGTCAGTATAGATGAAGAGGCATTTTAAAAGACAGTTTTGATCATTTATAGATGAAAATAATGGTTTTTACTTTGAAAAAATTATATAAAATAAAAAATTATATACTAATGAATTTTTTCAATTGAAACTCAGCAATAAAATAATTTATATATGATTCAGTCCTTGTGTGGTTATAATGGAAGGAAATTTTGTTCATGAATTGCATAGGAAAATGATTATTCATTTTAATTTTCAGTAAATAATAAAAAACCTGTATTCAAAAATAAAATGATATTATTTTAAAAAGAACATAAAAATTCAATCAAGGGTTATAATATAATTAATAGACTATTTAAATTTTATAAAAAAATCTATTGGATTATATGAAACAAGATAATAAAGAGAAATGATTTTTTATGGAATAGAGAATTGAACTCTATTTCCCTTAAAATAATTTTATTGGAACATTGAAAACATAAAGAAGGGGTAAAAGTTAAAGAAATTATTAAAATGTAATAAAAGGTAATATGAAATTTTTTGAGTTTATTTATAGCTTTATCATAATATTTCAGCCTCGGAACTTAATCATAAACAACCATAATAAACAATGAGTTTATAACATAACAAACATACTACTTTCAAAACATTTTAATCAAAATAATAATGAAATAAATATCCCCTTTTTGATATTTAGAATAAATTATTATTATTATATTATCATTAAATACATTCACATTACAATATAAAACTCACAAAATAAACAAGAGGAGATTATGGAATGTGTCCCATGAATATAAAAGTCAAATAAAAATCCAATACCTCATGTCTAGAACATCATTGAAAATTTTTATAAAAATTTTAAAATAAAAATATATTAATTATTTATATATTCTTGAACCTTGTTCTTTTAAATATTACAATATATTATTTATTCATAACCTTTCATTTCTTTTTTATTACAAACTTTTTGATTAAATCAAGTTTCAGATAATAACTAACGCATTTTTGATATATTTCTAGAAATGGTATTGTTAATAATATTACATTCATAATATTGAAATAAATCCAAAATATTATACATGATATAAATTCCATATATATTAATTAAAAATATCATTATTTGCATCCATTTGAATATAAAATGAAAAACTTTTCATATCACTATTTGGAGACAATAGTTCACACATACACAGGACAAAATTTTTTTTAATGATTTTAATAAATGAATTTATATGTGATATTATAATTATAGATATATAATTACTTTTTAAATAAAATTATTATATGGAAAATCCATCAATGTATGCATTCCTAAATGTTTGTGAAGAAAAAAAAATTACTTCGATTTGCGAGGTTGTAGTCCGTCATACAAACAATCGATAGTATCATTTTCCATATAATAGCAGGGGAGATGATTTAGGTTTTTAAACTAATATAATAAAATATTATTATATGTAATATAATTTTATTATTTTACCATAATTGATTATAAATAATTTTAGGATCATTATGATTCTATAAAATATATGTCCTTAGTTACGAATAAAAAATCATTATTGTAAAACCTCTATAGGATTGAAAAAAGCCTTATAATGAGTGTTTATTAATAAAAATAAGTACCATAATACACTATATTTAATGTAATGAGAGTAATTTATTACGCCACTCAAAACCAAAAGACCTTTTGATTGTTAATATGTGAGTAGAGGGTGTTCCATTTTTCAGTTTGAGAGAGAACATATATCAAATATTTATTATGAAAAATGATTAACCACATTTTACATAAAACATACGACAAAATAATATCTCATTTTAAAACTATAGATGATATATACACTAAATATTTCCATAATAGTGAAATTGTACAAATATTTTGGCCATTTTTACACTAATCATTATAGTTTTTGATACAGTAATACTATTATATCCATAACCATAGTAATTGAAGATCACTATTATAATATTTATTATGATTATAAATTATGTTTAACTTATTAAATAATATTAATTATTAAGAATAAAGATATTAAATAAATTTTACCAAATTAATAAATATAATTTGTTGAATTTATTAAAAAATTATTCCAACAGATGCAATGAAAAAACAGATTTTCAATGAAATGATTTTAACAAGTATAATATGGTTCTATATCAACATTAAACATGAAATGAATTTAAATTATGAGGATTTAGTAATTACTGTTTTTTGAAATATTATTACTTTAAATAACATATTTTATCAAAATGTATCTTTTAAATGCATTAAAATAAAATTCCATATTTAATAAAGATCTAGATTTTCTCTATTCCTCTAGAAATTAATATTTTAATAAAATAGTCTGTGAATGAATTTAATATAATTCATATATTTTCATTATAAAAAAATTTTATTATCTTGTAAAATAATTCCTCAAATTTCAAAGAAAAACTGATTTTATACTATGTTCACAAAAATCAATAAAATTCCATTTTTAATAAGAAAGTATTATTGATTCATATAATAATATTACAAAAAATTATGTACTTTATCAACATGTTTTATTAATTTAAAACAATTATACATAATTATCAAATTGTGGATATTCTTTATCATACAACTATTTCTAATGTGTAAGTTATAAATATCAAGATTTAAAAATATTAACATAAATAATAATTATAATAATATATTGTCTTTTATTAAAACACAGTTCTCGGTCCAACATTAGATCTAAAAAACATTAAATCTATATGAAAAAATATATTTCATAAAATCATTGGTAGATATATTTTACCAACATTAAAATTTAATTTTTCCAAAAAATATTGCAAGTATGGTACAAATAGGTTAAGATACTTCTACCTCATAATTTTTTAGGTACCCACAATGATTCATGAAGAAGATGGATTCACCCATATTAATTACCAACTAAGTGGTATTGTTTTTTAGATCACCCACTCTATAATATAAAATCTACAAAGGTTGTTTATTATAGGAAATATCATTATCTATTGTAGAAATAGTGGCTGACTTAGACCCAACAATTTGTGATTTTGATTACCATATTGTGTATAGATTTTACTATGAATGACGTCATCTTACCATTATAGTGTAGAATTTTCTACGTCCACTATTTAAATGGTAATGTCCAACGATTAATTGTCGTATCGAAAGTTTATAACAGTTCCCAGGCTATAATGAGAACCTCTAGATACTATGACATTAATCTTAAATATATGTTCTATGTTCTATATACATCTTAATAATTAGACATAGTAGATGTCTGACCATCAAGTGTTGGGGGATCATAAGCATTGAGACTTCTTCTCATGAAGTTCTCACTTGGTGATATCTAGTAGTGAGATCACGAGGAATGATCCGCCAAGAGGAACTCCACATGTTTTGGGTGTCATTAAGAATTCATATCTATGATCATGTGTAATGGTCTCCTGACTTGAGATCATTACCAATGTATTTCATTTGATTGTGTACTTTGATACAAGTCAAAAACCATGGCGATGAAGTCGTGGAGAGGTAGTTTGTGTCGGGTGCGTCATTGGTGGCATGACATTGGTTGAATGGTCAAGAAAAGGATTTTTCACTTTAGGGTTATAGAATAATACATATCAAGCCATGTTGATAAGGATGGAAGTAGCTTTATAAGACCATGTCTATGGCGGTCAAGGGTAAATCCATCCAGTTAAATCAACAAACAATAAAGTAGGAAAAGGTTGATGACACGTTTGTGCGTCCTGCTTTATGAGATATTACGGAAAAAGAGATTATATTACACAGTGCATGTTCGTAGGTTGGTTGTCGTAGCTGTGACAAATCTTATTTCATAGGGGCCATGATGGGTTGCTAGATCCCACTCTTGGTCTATGAATACTATTCATGGCTGTTGAAATAAGGGCATAGAGGGTCACACACATTAGGGTATTCAAGAATCTACCCTATTCAGTCGAATATGATAATTGGACAGAGTGGGCCCCACAACAAGGGTCTGGGAATTGTCCAAAGTTAAATTATCACCAATGAAATAAATAAATTCAAATTATTTGAGTTTAGAAAAATGAGTATTGAATTTATTTATTAAATGTAATTATGATTTTTTAAGTAAATACATGAAAACATATTAATTGACGAATATTAAATTATTCAATGTTCAATTAATATTTGTGGGAGCGATGAGTCGACTTAATGACTCAATTATTATCATGTAATATATTTTAATATATTACAAGTAAATGATAATAATATTTATGACTTAGTGTAGTAGTCATTAATGTCGTTGATAGTGCGTTAAGTATTCGGGGACAATTTAGGCGGTACCGGGTATTTTAATTATGCATTATAAATAGAAGAATATGGGCATTTTCCAAAGACTATTCTTGGAGATTATGTCTCCTCTTCTCTATCCCACAATCTAGAGAGTGATGCTCTGGATCCAAGGAATTCAGATGGTGCTCTCTCTCGGGCATCACTAGTGAAGCAATGCGGTGATCGTTGGAACGTTGAAGGCATCGTTGGTATTCCGTACTAGCACCCGGACTACGAGGAACGGATCTCTGGCGGATTCATTGAAGCGCGTGTGGACAATCTAGAGGAATTCAGATTTGAATTCTTTGAGCTGAGTTCACCAAAGATGATAAGATGTCGTCCATGGTTTTGGATCTAAACCAATTATTTTACAGTTTAGGTTTGTGCTGAAAATCCTCAACGCAACTCCTCAGCTTTGACCGGGATGCTCTTCATAGATGGAGGCAAGTTTACATCGAACATCTGTGGAAAATTATTAAAAAACCGACCTGTTTGGAGCTTCCGCTGCATGCCCGGTTCTTACAAGTGTTATTTAAGTGACGCGTGACAATTTTATATCAAATGAAATAAATAAATTTTCATTAAAATATTAAGAGGGTGTCGAAATGGTCCCAACTCCACAGATGGAATCAGAATAGGATATCGAATGGCCAGTTTTTGGCCATCCAAAGTTTTGAATTTAGATTCGAGATTTATTTCCAGTACAAAATACTCACTGGAAAATCAATTTGTTTTTTATATTAATTTAGGAAAAATTAATTATATTATTATTATAATAATAAAATTATTTGGTTTTATTATAATAAAAATATTGATATTGTTATAATAATAATATTATTATAATATTATTATAATATTATTATTATTATTTTACCCAACTTAATATAGGCGTTGGAAAAAAAATTATTGGGAGAGAAGACTTCAATGTTAATCTTAATGTTAAAAAAATGGGGAGGGGGGAAGAAGACATTCTTTTAGGCCTTGTTAAAATAAAAAAGGGAAGAAGACCTTATTTTAGTTCTTGTAAAAAAATCAATGGGGCACACAACAGCAGCCTTGTTCATCGTGCCCTGGCCCCAACCGCCATCTATTGCCCCCTGTTCATGCACAGCGGCAGCTCCAGCCGCCGCCTCTCCCTCCTCACCGCAGTGTTGGAACACCTGGTGCACAACCGCTAGGCCACGCTATCTAGCATAGGCTCCACCCCGAGGGCCACCATCTACCTACTCAGCTACAGCAGCAGTGCGTCAGCACCCCTCCGGGCCTTCTCGTATGCTCCATGCTGTAGAGGGTTTCCACGGAGAGGGAAGAACCACATGGGTGAAGCGAACCCGCAGACCCGTGGACCTGAATCTCCCTTTCTAGTGGAAGTCTGGATCCTTCTGCCATGCACCTCCATCATGGTCATGTTCACGACTCCTCCCAAGGCTAGTGAACTAGTAGGACCTCCTGCTTGAACCCGCTGCAGCCTACTACTGGAACCTGCTCGAACCAGCAGGTGCTCCATCAGCCTCCTTCTTGAACCCACTGCAGCAAGCCTAGGCGCCACACCCCGTAGAGTAGGCACATGACCTCCTTCCTTGGATCGTGCGGCTCCCCAGACGTGTTGTATGCAGCCAGCAGTAGGTGCCCTTCCAGGAGCTGCACCAAGACCAGGCTGAAGCCCCCTCCCTTCACCTTCACGTCCCGGTGCACTATGTTGCCGTCTAGGTTCATCTCCGACGCGCAGCAGGCACCACCATTCGGACGCCTCCCTGTTCAAGCCCATACGCCACCAAAACACTAAACGCCGCACACACACCTCTATGAGGTACCCTTTTGGGTTCTTTTTGGTCTACACGAAAAAAAAATTTCCTTTCCAGGTGACTGGGCAGGACTGCACATCTAGAAACGAGCATGGGCGGGCCTACCCGGGTCTAGAACAACCCCACACGGGGTCGGCGCTGCCCAGGATGGGCCTGCGTAGGTTCGCCACGACCCACATAGGCCCTGCTCAGGTAAAATGGGTCTTGAGTAATTTAATTTGAATAAAAGATTAATTAAATTAATTAATTTAATTATGGTTCAAAATTAAATTAATTTACTTTTAACATTGGTTTAAATTTAAAGCGGTGTAATTAATTTATTTTCCTATGAATTAAATTAGTTAATTAATTTAATTATATCTTTAAAATTAAATTAATTAAATTGGGACTGAACGACGTAAATATTGAATTAAAATTAGAGTGAAATTTTAATTTAATAAAATTAATGCCCTCGTATTTATTTTAATCAATGATTATTTTTTATTTTGCATTTATTTAATATACTAGAGTTTAATGCACATATGCTGGTCATGAGCCATCGTACTACCAATGCATGTCTGGTGATTATTTATTTATTTATTAATTTCATGTGGTTATGTAATAATTATTTTTTAAATAAAAGGCGATATGTGTGTCATATCAGAGTTGTTATATGTATAAGGGCCTACGCGCCCATTCTCAGAGTTGAATATTTATACCCCGAGACCCCCTCGCCCGCGTTCATGTACAATTGTATAATGGCGAGACGACTGGTGACGCATTTCGCACCATGTGATGGAGACACACCAGACAGGAGTTGGATGCATTGGATGAGTAGATATTGCTATTCATGTTGCATGCCTCGCGACTAAAGGTATTTACCCATAGGTTTTCGAATGGTCCGTTATTCACTCAACGGATCAACCAATAGTACCATCTCATGATCAAGTGTTCATTTTATTTCTGCATGTTTTATTATTTTTGTGCATGTGTAATTTATTGGACGATCACATAGTATAATAATAAACAAGCATGCAAGATAAAATGAACATGTGACGCGATAACATTTCTATTTCTTGCATAGTCAGTTGTGAGTGAGATCACATAGTACGTGCATATAAAATTAGAAAATGATTTATTTCGTCACACTAATAACAATAAAACCCTCAAAGATATATTAAGTCTAAAGAGCCTTCCGTCATTAATATTTGGTCAAAACAAGCTGTTTGAGGTTCCGGTTCATGTCTTAGCTGGGGGTGCCTCTTACTACTGGGGAGTCATTATAAGAATGATGTGTCGACTTAACTAAAGTTCTAGTAAGGATTAGACCTAGCTAACTTGATATCATTTTAGATACAAGAATTGAGTAAATCAAATTTTGAATTTAAGAAGTTGGGACTTCACTCAATAGATCAAGGCACCTCAAACTATAAAGCGGTCGGCCATCCAAAAGCCTACCTAGAACCCTCCAAGTAGTGGTGAAGCCTTAGCTATTTGACTATAAGGGGTGGTTCAAGGATCCTTGCCACTAGAATATTCAAGCGACAGAGTATTCCAATTCTATCACATAGGGTTCCAAGAATCCGATAAAATAGTGGGAGACATTAAATGATTTATTTAATTAATCAAAATTTCTAAACCGGTAATCTAGAAAAAAGGCACTCATCTGCTAAAAATTTATTTCTGTAGAATAATGGCATGTTATACAACAAGATTACAACTAAAATATTAGAATGGACAAAGTAAATGTCTACAGTGACACAAGTATCCATGAATAGTACAGGCACGTGCACATAGTACTATGATATAGTAAACTCAATGTGTCAGTATCCCCAACACTGTTAAACTACCTCAAGAAGCGAGGGTGAAAATTTCTTATAGGAGACTAATGTACAAAGCATATGATGGTTGTATCATTTTGCTTTCATCAATGTCTGGTATCAGTTGTGGTCGCTACACCTGGACAAAGATGATATAACATAAAGTCTTATATTTGATATTTTTGTAAGGAGTAAGTGAAGTAATGATATAAAAAGGCTATGTTTACACCGGAATGTGTAAATTTAACGATTGATAATGATCTTTAAATATCATTTTCACCACATTACTCTAGTCTTGTTTTAAGTTACAAAATGAACAAGTATTGAGTAAACGCTTCATTACCTATCTTGGTAAATGTTCTCCAAGTGAATAAAAATAAAAGAAAATTAAACTATAATTCTAATGTAATATAAATTGAAAGACAACTGAAAAACACAAAGGCATTTAATTCCAATGACAATTTCACGATTTCTTTCAATTAATGAGGTATTAACAGAGTTTATATGCATTGTATATTATCAAATAATATTATAGATGTTTAAAACCAATAAACTTATTTAAAGAAGCATGTTATCACTTATACATCAGACATATTCCTCAATGTAATATTTCCTTTTACTAATTGGGTATTTAATAATATATTATTTTTACATATGTGTATTTAAATATAATAACCAAGTATATATAGATACATTACTAGTAGTCTGGTGTATTCTCCAAGTCGGTGTGAAAGGGTGATACCTAGGAAAGTCGTGAGAAGTAAATGACTTCTTTAATTTCTAAGTGAATGATTCATGTTGAACTATTGTTGGGAATAACCAAAAACATTAATCTCATGTGTCCTTGGATGTAAGGAGACATTCTTTCAGTTTCTGAAATGAATGTTGTTTCTGGTAAACTCAATCACTAGTTCAGTGAAACATGAATCATAAGAAATTAGTGATGGATATAAATGTGAGACTTATACCCAGTTGTTACAGGATAATTCATTTTCACGTAATACTAAAAATGGACATCATGAATACACCAAGTATGGTATTTAGGTGTTGCACAACTAAATACTTTTGGTGTTATCGATGTCCTTAGTTTGGACAATGGGGCCTATATAAATAAAGGTACGTCACAAAGCTTTGGAAATAGTCCAACATGAATGTATGAACTATTCCAAGTATAAGCTTGAGATATATATACTTAATAAGATTCTTTTAAGTAATTAAGGAATATCAAGGTGATTTATTTGCATGGTCAGGAGATACAAGTTTCTTCGGGTTGGGATACCGAAGAATATCTCGACCAAGCATTCATCAATCCTGATAATGTAGCATGGAACAATTCCTAAATGAAAATTACCTTATCGAAATCATGATATTGATGTTAATGGGGAGGATTGATTATGAAGTCTTATATATCAACAATGATCAACAAAATGTAGCGTGGAGTAATTCCTAAATGCACATTTTATACATCAATGTATTGATGTAAGTAATATCAATGTTGGAGCTGGTAGAAACATCCATTATATTTCATGAAATGATTTTAAAATAACAGCGATATCCCACAACCATATTCCAACTATAACGACAAATAGATATCATACAAGTAATAGTTTTATGTAAACCCATTATGTCATAAAAACATGTTTCTGGGTGCAAAGAGTTTGTTAGTACATAAACAAACTTGCTTCAAGACAAACACATTGTGAATTTAGTGTAATAATCCTAACGGCTGTTTAGGATGTTACATAAATCCCTATGATAGAAGTGTAGGTAGTAATGAAATAGACTACACTTCTATATAAGGGTGCACATCCTTATTATAGATAGTGGGAGCTATATTGAATTGTGATTATGCAATGCTCAAAATGCACAATTAATTGGCATATGAACTATTTCCACAAGCCCATGTGGAACAAAGAATGTTCCGAAGACACATATTGCGTAGGAAGGATAAAACCATGTTCATTGTTTTTATATTCACTGTGGTCTGTGATCTATTGTTAAAAGTGAATAATATTTCCTACAAGTAAGCAGTATATAGAAATTAGCGAAAATTGATAAGACTAACTAAAATTCAATTAATGGATTCCATGTATCAAAGAAAAAAGGGGCTATTATTTTGAATACTGCAGTGGGTATTCAAGTGAGTTGATACATGGATGGTACGAACTTAGTACAAATATGTCTCGATTTGTTTCACCACGTTTTTTTGCCTAAATCAACGAGAAATTTAATTATCATAGATAAAATTTATGATCAATTTATTTAGCATTGGATGTCATGACCACCAATTGTGGATGGTGTCTATACAACACAACCATAAAGGGATGGTCACATCACAAAATACAATTAAAGGTTGTAAGTTATTGAAATCCGGTTTAGGATTAAAGTAAGAAACATGATCATAGTATAGACATTTAAAACAAATGTTTTCCAAGTTTCTACTAGAGGTTGGTGGGAGGGCTACGGTTTTCCAATAATAATTCTGTTCGATATAATATGGAAAATAGACATTGGTCTGACAGTTAGTTAAGACCATAATAAAATTTACTCTCTAATGATTGCCTTAATGTAGCAGCCTATGTTCTAGGGAACATGATCTACTAAGGTAGATCTATAGGGTGCTTATTCCTAATCAATCGTACATATAGTGACATTGTATTGAAAAGTACATGTTAGAACAATTCAAGAGATAAATTGATGCCAATGTCACAGGGAATAATCACTCAATGATGACCTGTCTGTGACATGGGGTGAGATAAATGTGGTTTGTTTAAATCCATACATCGGAGAAATGGATCAATCAAATATTCCATGATATGTTAAAGAACCAATATTGCCAATGTATATTTTACAATAGGCAAATATCATTCATATCCAGGAGCACTCCAAGGGATGTATTCAGAATAATCTAATTTTACTTCGACAAGTAAACATGATATGTACCTGGTAAGTGGAGAAGAAAGGATACTAGTTTTGGGGATAAAAACTAGTCTTCTATAGGTCAATGTGATCAAGTATTGCAGTTAGGCTAAAGGTGATGAGTGAGTCAAGCTCATATAATCCTGTGGTGGCCATATCTACAAGACCGAGTACATTGTATCTTCTATTATATCTAAGAAAGAGTTAAATGCAATGATTATTTCTAGTTCTTTGAATCGCACATGGTGAGAAAAGTATTATCATAATGTTGATTATTATATTCTTACTAGCCATGATGTCAGGTTATGACAATGGAAAAAAGGTATATAATCAGGATACCATCTCTAGAGAAGTTCTAATCAAGGAGATGAGGTTGCTATAGAAGAATATCCACATGGAGGTACCATGGTAAACTCAGTATGTAAGGCCTTTACTCTGCAGAAACATGATTCTTATCATGTGAGTAGCTAAAAAGTTTAGTTAGAAAGATGGATGTAGTGAAAGTGGGTGTGTTGAAATAGTGGGTTCCCTAGACCCACCTATTATGTTCTTTTGATTACCATATTGTGTATAGAGTTAACATTTCATGATGTCATCTTACCATTATAGTGTAGACTTTTCTGTGTAATCTATTTAAATGGTAATTTCCAAAGATTAATTGTCGTATCGAAAGGTTATAGCAGTTCCCATGCTATTATGAGATCCTCTAGATACTATGATATTAATCATAAATATATGTTCTATGTTCTAGATACATCTTACTAATTGGATATAGTATATGTCTGATCATCAGGTGTTGGGGGATCATAATAATTAAGACTTATTCTCATGAGGTTGGAACTTGGTGATCTCTATTAGTGAGATCATGAGGAATGACCCACCAATAGGAACTCCACATTTTTTGGGTGTCATTGGACGTTCCTATCTACGATCATGTGTAATGGTCTCCTGACTTGAGATAATTACCAATGTATGTCATTTTATTGAGTATTCAAAACAAACACCATGGCGATGAAGTCATGTAGAGGTAGTTTGTGTCGGGCGAATCAATGGTGGCATGACACTAGTTGAATGGTGAAGAAAGGATTAGTCGTTTCCAGGTTATGGAAGTAATATATCTCAGGCCATGTTGATATAGATGGCAGTAACTTTATGAGACCATGGCCATGTAATTCAAGGGTAAATACATCCAGTTAAATCAATAAACTATAAAGAAAGAAGAGTACGATGACACGTGAATGCTTCCTTCTTTATGAGATATTAAGGACAAAGAGATTATATTACACAGTTCATGTTCATAGGTTGGTTGTTGCTGCTGTGACAATCCTTATTTCTTTAAGGGCCATGATGGGTTTTTAGATCCCTCTCTTGGTCTGTGAATACTATTCACGGCTGTCGAAATAAGGGCCTAGAGGGTCACACAAAATAGTGTATTAAAGAATATACCCTATTTAGTTGAATAGGTGAATTAGACATATTGGGCCCCGCCACAATAGTTAGAGAATTGTCCAAAGTTAAATGATCCCCAATGAAATAAATAAATTCATATTATTCAAGTTTATAATAATGAGTATTGACTTTAATTATTAAATATATTCATGAGTTTTTATGTTAATACATGAAAAAATATTAATTAATGAATATTAAATTATTCAAGGATCAATTAATATTTATGGGAGCAATGAGTAAACATAATGACTCAAAAATTATCATGTTATATATTTTAATATATTTCAAGTAAATGATAATAATATTTATGACCCAGTGTAGTAGTCATAAATGTCATTGATAGTAAGTTAAGTATTCGGGGGCCGACGAGGCGATACTAGCTATTTTATTTGTGCACTATAAATAAAAGAGGAGGGGAATTTTCTAAGCACTATTCAGGGAGCTTATCTCTCCTCTTCTCTCCCCCATACTCTAGAGAGATATGCTCTAGATCCATGGAGATCTGATAGATCTCTCTCTCGGGAATCGCTAGTGAAGCGATGCAGTGATCGTTGGAACATCGATGGCATCGTCGGTATTCTGCGATTGCACCTAGACTATGATGAATGGCACTCCCGCGGATTCTTTGAAGCACGTGTGGAAAATCTAGAGGAATTCGGCTTCAGATTATTTGAGCAGCGATCTTCAATGATGAGCATACATCATTCCTGACTTTGGATCTAAACCTGGTATTTTACGGGTTATGTTTGTGCTCAAAATCCTCCACATGAGATCGTCGTCATTGACCAGGATTCTCTTCACTGATGTCGGCCGGTTTACTGTGAACGTTAGTGGAAAATTATTAAAAAACCCACCTGCTTGGAGCTTCTGCTGCACGCCCGGTTCCAACATCTGTTACATAAGTTATGTGGAAGCACTGAGTGATAAGTTACCATTCCAACATGAAAAATAATATCTAATTAGACAACACACCATGGGATAAACATTAAGTTATTCCAAAATGTCAAAAGATTATTCCATTGAGAAATTCATTGAAACTCCATCTCACCCACATCAAACATCAGATCATATTGATGACTGTTATCATAACATTTTGATCATCTCTAAGATGATTTTATTTTTTGTCGAATAGTGGAAACATTATCATCCATTTTCATATTTTTCATAAGTCCCAAAAACATTCTTTCAATCTAATTACCCCATCACATTTATTTTCGTAGACTTATATTCGTTCAGTTATTTTTATGCATCCATAAATAATATTGATAGAATGATATTGTTATATGATAATTTGGCAAGAGGAAGGTATTCATCACAACTGTCATTGAAACCAAAAGAATAAGATCTCAAACTATCATTTTGGTTTTGAACATTCCCTTATGATGGACCATCTGTCTAAGAATAAAATTCCATAATAGAACACAACTATGTGTCCAGAGCCTTCATATTTCTTCTACATAACTTCACGAAAATCTTTGGATCCCTATCAGATAAAATAGAATGTCATACACCATAAAACCATACCAAATACATGTTATATTTATAAGAAAGATGATATTGATAGAAATATTCTTTAATAGTAAATTTTTTTAATGAATTTTTAAGGAGATCGACTATAACCCTTTAAAAATAGTTCCGTATATATTTTTTGGAGATTCTGATGATCTAATTAATTATGATATCTTCCTATTTCTATTTTTATATGGGTAATGGTTGAAACAATCTATTATAATTTTTCCTCTCAATGATAATTTTTTTAAATATGATGCATAATGATATGAAATCTATAAAATTTATATTCATTCCATAAATCAATAAATAGACATTTATATATATATAAATCAATGTACTTTTAGGATGTTTAGATAGTTAATAACTTTTTTATTCCCCTAATATAACCTACTACAATGTGGGTATATAATGAACATATAAATTATTCCTAAACAATATCATTTCACAAAATAATTATTAAACATAATAAATATTTTAAAATTCTTCTAAGGATATAAAAATTCATGTAACTCCTATTTAATATATACATGGATAGATGGTTAAATACACATTTCATAAATATAATATTATCCTATTAATTCAATATTTATAGATTTATCCTTGTAATATCCATAAATATTTAATTTTTTTTATTCAAATCATAGATAATATAGCACAATTTATTCAATATAATGCAATACCTACCTAGTCCACATTCCCATAGAGGTAGTGTATTGAATTGCCTTAATCATTAATCATATTTAAAAATATTCTCTAGACCATATTCAAATCCAAATAAGAGAATGCATACCTTACAATTTTATAATCATTACATATATATATATATATTTCCTTTCCCAATAATTAAATTCCTCCTGATCATTAATGAAAAAATTTATGTAGCAAAATTAAAATCATGACATGGGAAATTTTTTCAAGAACCACCTATTTTCATACAAAAAAATCTATCACTATATAATTATATAATAGAATTCATCCAAATCCCATAATTTATGCATCACTATAGATTAAAAACCCTTATTCACAATAGGGTAATATAACAAAAACTTCATTTCTTATCCTTCCCTTCAATCATGTTAATTTATCCCTATATACATCCATCAAATAGAACATGGTTCCTTTCAATTTTTTATTTTTTAGTGAATTATACTATTTTGGGGAATTTTATTCCAACCATCTATAATATATATATAAACAATGACATATTTGGATCTTAGTACTTCTAGAATAACCTTACATTGCTTCAATCACTAATGGATTCCCTAATATACCTTCTCGTGAGATTATAAGACCCAAAAATGTAAAATTATATAGAAAGAAATCACACATTGTATGAATATGAAAAAAAAATATTTCCTTGGGTCATAAATAAAATGTTTAAATTATCTCCAACATCTTCCATACTAATTTAATATATAAAAATATTATCTATAATGAATAGAAAAAACTGATAGAGATAATCACTTAATACTATATCCATTAATTCGATGAAGATATTTGAATTATTAGTAAGAAAAAATTTAATCACAATACATTAATTGAGTAAATAAAATTTGAGGAATGAAAACTTAAGGATAAACTCCTTATTAAATGATATTTTATGATATGAAGACCTATGGGAAATCATGGAATGTATTGAGATCTATATATTTGACTAAAAAAACCCATTAATATGTGGTATGTGGTGCATTCTCTTTATTGTTATATTTTTCAACTACCAATACTAAATGAAGGTCCCATAGATCCACATATAATTCTAAAAAAGACACAAGTGAACCCCAATTAGAAACACATAGAAAAATAAATACCTTTACAATATTTTGATGGAGTTGATTCATGAATTACTACAACTCAATATGGTAAATTCTATATGGAGCCTTTGAAATTTACATCACTGTAGTTAAAATAATATTGAAAAATCAACTTCATGATTGGGTGGAAGGCTAGGAATGTATTTTGAAAAGACAACAACTAAATACTGAAAATAGATATATCATCATTGTAGAGTTTTTCCCAAAAAATTTTTGATAAGAAAAATATTAGAATGGGGATAAAGACCCATAAATAGGGTGACATTTCCATTGGATGTGAAAATTCATATTCAAATGCGTACATGGTCATAGGATGGTTTGAATGATCAATCTTGAATCCTTTTCCATTGATATTAAAGTAGTATTTTTATAGATAATCACATTCCATGTATAATAAATCATCAAATTCAACCATTGTGATAAGAATAAGATTTCCGAGAAGCTATTTCACCAAACATGAAATGGATAATAATCATAGTCCTGATATGTGATCATTGTAGCATTATCAGTTTTCATTATTAATTCAAAATCTTATTATTTGAGTAGAATTTTTATACCCTTAAAAAATTTATTCATATGTGAAAGAGTGGGTAGAAAATAAATAAAATAAAACATTACTAATAATTGATTGGATGTTATGTGTAGCTTTAAGAATTTCATTATCATACCCCAAATCAGTGATTGCGTTCGCATGACATTTACAATTATTTCACAACATGAGAGGTAGTTGATATCAACTTTCATCATTAATCATTTAATTTGGTAACATGTAAGATGAATCCCAATATTCATTAATTTTATTCAATAAAGTGTGGGTCGTACATTCTGTAGAGTTTTTCCTTTATTCATATCATTGGATAAATTCAACCCGTCACTTCGTAATCTATCCAGTCAATGAACATCCTTTACAAGATTAAAAAAATTACCAATCCTGTTAATATAATTTCCTCAATGATTGCTTCCACACATCTAGAATGGTGTAATGATTGTCATCTTCACCCCATGGCTTTAATAGTAATAAATTAATTATTTATTTCCCTTTTTATCAAAATCATGGGATTGATGAAAAAATCTAATCCCCATGAACACACTTATTTCATAAAATATTATTTATTCATAGCTACCGAAGTAGCATATGGATGACAAACATTAAAAGCATGGATTTATGATAATTAATAATAATCCAATATTATTTTTATGTTATATAATAATGAAATATTTATATCTAAAAATTCATGTATTATTTTCATCATAGGTGCCAATAAATTCATCATCATTTTCATTTATCTCATGGAAATCATTCTCCAATTTCGTATGAAGATTATGAGGAATTCCCTTATTTAATAATATTATCTTGGACTAACAACACTCTATAGAGACTATTTCATCCTATTTTAAAATAATTTTTATGAGTGTCCCAAAATGTTAATCTTCAACATCCAAACATTAGACAGACTAATTGAAATTTTCATTATTCAAAATATAAATAATATAAAATATCATTTTAGTGGTACCTATTTATTTCATAGATAAAACTGGATCACTAAAACCACTAAAATAATGGGGATGTTTTCTCACGATGGACTCAAAAAAAAATTAATTCATCCAAGCTAATTTATGTTTATAATGATTCTAAATTTCATAAATTTGAGAGATAATATATTTAATTCCATATATAATAACATTTGGATTCATATGAGGACAATAATTACTTATTCCCTCTTATTCAGCTTTAAAATGATTTCTTCTAGTTCCAACACTCCATTAAAATATAATAATATAGTTTAATAACAAATAATATTACTAGGAAACCTCATAATAAAGAAAAATATCATAAAGGATGACAAAATTACGACACCTTATTTAAAATATATGACACCTTATTCTTATCATAGGTAACTCATGGTTTTTATTAAGATCATTTATGATGGTTCATAAGTATTTTTTTTCATTTTCAAAACAATTACAATAACATATTCAAATTTGGAGGGCATTAAGGACCATTTTCTTGCACTATGTGATGATAAAGTATAATCCCAATATGAAATTTTCATTGTTTTTACTAATATGTACAATTATGGCATAGGAAAATCCAAATTTAGTTTCAGGAAATTGTTGTCTAATGCTATTAAAATTTTAATAACTTATTATATATTGCCATTACAAATTTCATATGAAATGTGCTTAATTTGTGTGAAATATTAATGTTTAAATATTAAATATAATTATATAGCATTATTTGAATTTTTCCAGATTCAAGCCTATTTGATGTTTTAAAAATAAATATCACCCTATTTATCCAAATTGTATAATTATATTTTTTAGGGTTCTTTATTCAAATTACAACATTCCATTAGAAGGTACCTTTGTCCTAATCATCCATTTGGAGGGTCATATGGACCAAAAAAAAGACCCAAAGAATATGTGAATAAATTGGACCATCCATTATGATTGAGATACATGAATAAATCGAAAAGATCAAATTTTATCATGTTAAACCATATATTTTTTAGTATACTAATAAATCAAGGATAAATATATAAAGGTTTAACAATAAAAACAAGTAGCCCAATGGAGGCTTTAATGTACATCCAACCATTCTGGTAGGGAATTAAAATCCATACATTATTCATGACATTTCTCATTATATATTATCCAAATAAAGGGGTATTTTTTAGTGTGAAGGCATCAATATGTGATGAAAACATATAATAAGAAATGATTTTCATTTTAGGGAATCTTTCTATTCAACCAATTCACATTTCGTCTTTCAAAAAAGCATGGATTGAAATGGATAGATAAAAATTGTTTACAAAAACCTCCCTAACATTGTCTTTGTAAGTCCTAATTTTACTAAATTTTTAGAATAGTTAGAAAACATTAGTATATATAACCTTTTAGAAGAGGCTATCTAGATATTCGACTCTCTGAATTATGAAAATGGAAATGCAATTGGAGTGATCATTTAGGAATTATAATATTCCACCTCCTTTGGAAATAAATACATCTCTCCCCTCTCCTTACAATGGGTTGGAATTTCAAATGATTGTAGGATACATTACTATGACCAATGATTTTCCAATTTCATGAATTAACATTAAATACTCATGTTTTCACTTGAGATACCTTTCCTCTTCCCTTTGTTTTCATTTAACCTTAATGAACATTTCATTCTTAATTGTCTATGTAGTTTTCAATATAATTTGAATTTTAATGAATGTTTCCGGTTAATAGTTTTTTAATCCTAAACCATATATTATTAAATATTAATTATCAAAAATGTCATTGAAATGAAGTTGAATCCTCTTCCCATATTTCTATTTTTCATTCAATCTATGGTTTTGTTTAAAATATCATCAACATTTGTGTGTGTGTGTTCGACACACAACTTTTTTCTTACGGTATTATTTTTATTCAATTATTAATTCATCTTCAAAGAATTATAACCACATTATTAACCACCTAAATAGATCGGTAAATCACTTATTTGGTTTATTCATATTTTGGGGATATTAAGTGATTGAGGTCCTTCGTTAAATGAATATTTCTTAAATTAATATTTTCTATAGTGAACATAATATGTCATTGATTAATGAATTTTTTTGTTATAATATGAATTGGATGTATTATTGGAACCACAAATGCAATCCCATATACATGTTATGTTAATGATTAGAACCCCAAGTTTTGATAGGATATGGATTAAAGCATTTACCCTTAGGAATTCCAATCAAAGTCATTTTGTTAAGTGGGAATAAATTTAATTCAATATAAAGAAAAACTGAAGGATATCATAATCATAAATACTGAATAATTAGCTCACCCAAATCATTATCAATTTTCAAAATAAAAAATCAACCCTAAATTATTTCATAATCTCTATAAACAAACCCACCAATTAAAATATAGTCAACTAAAAACAATCAACTATTAAAAAGAATCATCATCGTGGATTCGAACTGAGTGTTTTTATACACATTATCAGAGAAGCAAAACATTGAATGGTTTATAGGAAAAAATCAAGCGCACAATTAAATTATGTTTTTTGGGGATAATTAAATGAAGTAGTTTTTAGTATCTGGTTATTGTAAAAAAACAAAAAAAAATAATTTTTTTGTAAAACAATAGAATAAAAAACAATCCGTCCCATAAAAATCAGAAACTAAAAAATACAAAATGAAAAACTCAACCTTATATTACTTCCAAAATATATTTCAATTCCACATAGCCTCCCAAACACTACCTCAGATTCTTTTGAACATGAAATTGAGTGAACAACTCACTAACATAGAATGACAATTAGGGATAATGAAATAATTCAAGAACCACTCCTCATCCATCCAGTTGAATTATAAATGGAATATCCTAGAGAACAAAAACTAAAATAACATCATTCCACTGTTAAAAATTTAAAACACCATATAATTCAATACCCTATCATAGAGGCTGACTTTTAACTCTAATCTGGTTTGATTCATCTTCTCCCTTATTTCGGCAGGCTATCCTTTGAGGATCAACATCTTCACCCTATAGAGTTCCAAGTGGTGTGCTCAACCATGAATCCTCAAGGGGTTTCCTTGGAACAAATAAAACTTATAACATTCCCTTTGTATCTATATGCCACTAAAATTTCATGGCTCTACTACCTTCCTCCATGTTCCACAAAATAATTTATTTACATAAATCAAATTTTCTTATGGAAATTATTTCATTTTCTTGTACAACTACTATCCAGAAATAAACATGTGGTATTCATCAATTCCCAAATGCATCAATCCATGATTATTGGGAGAGGTACAAAAATCCTGTTGAAACTTATCAACAACACCAAATACCTAACCAATTCATGATACAATAATTCTATGAGGGTTTATTGGATATAAATAGAATACTCACTGATTCCACAAGGGGTGGTGCTCTTGTTGAATAATTTCCTGCAGCTACAAGAGATCTCATTAGAATAATGGTTAAAACACAAAATATTTCCATACTCAAGTAGATGTTAAAGTCAAATAAGCCCAATATAGTGAATATATAGAGCCAAAATATATGACAAATTGTGTGAGTTAACTTACAGGACTTGTTCGACAAATGACTGTTGCTACCAAATCCCCAACCTCATCTTCACTACAATCTCTATTCCCTGTACCTATCAAGAACTGTGGATTCAATATCTCCCCATCTCCTCCAACTGACACATGTCCAAACTTCATAAGAAACCATCTGATTCATTTGAAAAAATGATTCTCAATGCATCATATTTTTTGAGTAACACTAACTCTCAACATTTTGGTTAGTTCATATACTTCCACCAAGCCCACCCTAAGCTGTACTTTTTTTTACTTCTACCATGGCTTTAGGTATGGTAATCCCACATCTCATCCCATTCAATTACCTCCTCAAAACCAAAAACAGATCCAATATGATCAGTGTGTTGTAATCATAAAACAACCTTATCCATATGTTCCTCAACCTCATAAAGAATAATCCTCCTCCCTGATTCCACTATCCAAGTGAGGATTCCCAATTCCAAAACCAATACAATAGTTTTCCCAACACTACAAAAAAATGGGTTTAATGGCGGTTTTATGGCGGCTGTTCACAAAACCGCCACTAAACGTTTTCAGTGAAAGGTTTCGCGGCAGTTTTTAATAAACCACCACGAAACCCTATTTTATTTCAAAAACCACGACCATTTCCCATACCCCTGCTGCGGATCCCCCACAAAACCTCACCCCTCTTCCCCGATCCCCCCTCTTCCCTGATCCCCCCATGGCCCCGGCAACACCCACACCCCCCGCGCCCTCCGGCGACCCCTGCACCCCCGCGCCCCCCACGCCGTCCGGCGAACCCCGCACCCCCCCCCTCGGCGCCCCCTCGACCCCCAGCGACCCCTGCGCCCTACGCGCCCCCCACTCCCCCACACCCCCCGTGCCCTCCTGCGACCCCCGCACCCCCCGCGGCCTCCGGCGACCCCCACACCCCCTGCTCCCCCCACGCCCCCTGCAAACCCCGCACCCCCCGGCGCCCCCCTCGACCCCAGCGACCCCCGCGCCCTGCGCGCCCCCATACCCCCCGCGCCCCTCATTCCCTCCAGCGACCCCCGCACCCCCCGCGCCCTCCGGCACCCCCCGCACCCCTGGCACCCCCCGCGACCACCTTCTATTTGGGAAATTTGTTGTTATTTCTTGGTTCTTTGATTCGAATCATGAATTTTTACACAATGTGAATCTACTGCAGGGTAGATACTATGAGTTTGGTTTAGAGCTTGAATAATTATAATTCATTAAACATTTTCATGTTTTTAATGGGTTTATTAGGATTAATTCAAACTAAGGATAATTTTTTAGGTATTTTTATAAATCGTGGAATTCACACCATGAAAGGGGTTCATGAAATTAATTATTTAGAACCAATGGTTTTTATCATGATTTATATATTACCCTTCTTCCATTCAATGTGAAGACCTCCCTCATAAATCCTAGAAAGATTTTAGATAATATTGGGTATCTTCCTCTACCAGATTTCTTTTCTTGGAGCATTTTTTCACTAGTGTGGTGGGTTTTCTTCCTTTGGGTACGTGTAATATCATTCACTCTCTTTATCATTTATGTTCTTGGATTGGTAGTATTGTGTGATATGGTTTCGATGGTTTCATAAATAATATGCGTTATCAATCAATCCATTGTGGTTTTACCTCATTCCTTTTCTATTTGAGGAATATTTGCTTGTTTCCAATTTATGTTGTCGAAGGATCTTAAGTTCCTTATGTTTATAAGGTAGGTGTATCTATACAAGTGGTTGTAATTTAAAATTTCCTTATATTCTTATTAATTTCTTTGGCTTGTTTCATGAAATTTATGGATTTAAATGGATTTTATGGAAAATATACATGTTTTTAAAGAGGTCTTTCTTCAAAAATGTTTTTTTCTCACAAAAAGTGGTTGACTAAATTCTTTATGATATGTCCTATTTAGATTGAATTTTTTATACTAATGGATGTTTATCTTTATTTTTTATTTTAATTTGGTTTAATAACATTATTCTCTAAAACAAGATACTACTTTCATGTCTCTTTATTACACATCTCCATGTATAAGACCCTCTTGGGAGACTTGACTAGTTTTCCCTAGTCAGTTCCTTATAAATTAATATCAAAAGGAATATTGAGCCTGGAATGTTATGACACTTCCTAGTTTTGGTTTAGTTTCATTGGTAGACTAGATTTAGTAGCACTAGAATTTAGTTAATATGTGTGGGATGGTGCCTAGACATCTCACCTCCATGTATGAATTCATGTTACTATGGGTGGTTATTTATTTTTGAAAATATTGTCACATGGTCTTTGTTGTTGATTGAATAAACTAGATTTGGTGTCTATTTAAAAAATACTATTCCTTTCGTATGTTTTATATTTCATTAATAAAATTCATAAATTCATAAAATTATTATTATTTTAAATCATTAATATGGATTATGGATGTTGTTCTATGATTGAGGAATTTTCTCATGAGTAAAGGGGTTTTCAACTTGTATTTGTTAGACGATTCCTACTAGAAGAGGTCTTATGAATATAAGTGATAGATTTGTGAGACGAGTTTAATAGGAGAATCCCTTAGTAGTATCTTCTTTAGTGGAAGTTATAATATGCACTATTCATACTTTGGTTATGAAGGTATTAAAAACCGAGGAGGAGTACTGGATCATGACTCATAATTTACTAACAAGAATCCACCTATCTTTCATGGTGATAATGGAATCTAGAAATATGAGGAGAGGATTGAGTAGATTGGTAGGAGATTTAAAATTATAAAGATTCCCAAGGAATCTAAGGGGTGGGGGTCAACATATATTCTTGATGGATTGGGAAGGAAATGTTGAGGCTCAGTTGTGCATGCTATATTTTATGAGGATCTTACATGGGAATCCTTCAAGAAAATATATAAACTATTGTTTTATCCTAAAATATTACATGTGGAAAAGACCTGATACATTCTAACATTATAAAAATGGGAATGTGTTGTTATAGTGTATTCCACTAACTTTTCTAGTTTGGTGCATTTCAAAGTGGATATTATTACCAATGTTTACATGAAATCTCTAAGGTTTGAGATTGTGCCAAGTGTCTCCTAAGAAACCTGAGTGTGACATGGATTTATATTTATCGTGACACATAATTTTGATATACCTACACACTATTGTTTGTTTTATATTCGTGGACTAGATTATGCATTAGAAACCATTCATGGTGTCCTACTTAATTTACCTAACACCATATTCAGTACATGGATTGGTACCCAGATAGTCTTCTTTGTCATAGGAAATATGACTTTGATAAGGTTTGTTGTGTGTAAAACCATTGAGAAACTTCATTCCTCTTGTAGGACATCTATGTTCAAGCCTAAACAATCACATAATGTATCAGGTTTAAAATGCATTATGATCAGTTTCTATCACACATCAATGGGGTGTTGTTTGAGGCAACATAAATGTGTGATCGATAGTGTTATGATAAGTGTGTAACCCGATATTCTTATTGCTCCTCAATGAGGTGTTGACGTTGTCTCCTATGGACCAGACTTGTTCGGTTGGTCTGAAGTGGTAAATGTGATCAATGAATCATCTATATTATATTATGAATACTTTATGATCAATGGTTCATCTTTATTATATTATGTTTCTGTAATCTTACACTATCATATATTTTGTGTAGGCACATTGTGATATACATGGATAAAAGCAGGATCACATTACCGATGAATACACCTCAATATGTTAAGGGTTTGTATGTGTTTTTAGATTTTGCAATTTCTAATCGATCCGTCGAAGGGAGAATAATATTTCCATGTCCTAAATGTAAATTTAGAACATGGTTGATGAGAGATAAAGTTTATGAACATTTAATACTGAAACAATTCCCTGATCAATATTTGTGTTGGATTTGGCATGGAGAATCAAACAATACAGAAAGATTGAGGACTGATGTTAATCCACAGAATGAGGTCCCAAGTTTTTCGCCAATGGAATATGAAATGCAAAACCTCATAAATGATTCATTCGGCACTGCAAGACACCACTATGAGCATCAAAACATATCAGAACAACCAGAAGAGGGTGCTACAAGTTGCAACGTGGCAAGTGATGTTTTTGAGACTGTAACACAAGCGGATCAAGATTGTAACATATCATTAGATCCTCCTCTTGATTCTGTGGAGCCAAATATAAGGGAAAACTTCAGTGGTATACATCATTTTCTTGATTTCTCATGTTTCCTTCTATGCATTTTATTTATTTATGATGTTTCATTTTATGTATTTATTTCTCGAGTGTGGTATAC
This sequence comes from Viscum album, assembly GCA_963277665.1. Taxonomy (NCBI): domain Eukaryota; kingdom Viridiplantae; phylum Streptophyta; class Magnoliopsida; order Santalales; family Viscaceae; genus Viscum; species Viscum album. The sequence goes on along the minus strand of OY728129.1, from coordinate 164,603,820 downwards.
ATCATTCCATTTAGGCCTGTGTTTGAATTGGTACCACATCCAATGAGAATACCATATATGTAACCCATATTCATACCATTTCTACTATATAGCAGCATTCAGGTAGCCCCATTGTGTAAGCTCGATTCATACCATAACTGATTCATAGAATTACCTGGGCAGTCCAACTGTGTAAGTCCCATTCATATCATTGTTGCTCCATAGCAGCACCTGGGTATCCTAGCTGTGTAAGCCCAATTCATTCCATCACTATCAAGGACCAATGAGCCACAACCCATTACACAGGCATGAAGAAATTCTATCACATACCAAAGCCCCAAACATTCAATGGTATAAAGACAACCAAAACAACAGAAGATAAAAATCTCACTAAAGGGCTTCCAAAAATTCTAACACATCCTTAGGTCTACGCTAAGTTGGTCTACACATGCCCAACCTATATCCATAATCACAACCAAAGTATATCCCCTTAGAAAAAAAATCTCAGGAGGGAGGAACAGTCACCCCATGTAACACTCAACAAGGTAGAAGTTATTAGGTAACATATTGGTTTTATATATGCCAACTTTTACTAGATACTCCCTTTTTTAATCAATTTACTTACTAAGTGGAAGATAAAGCACCTATCTGATGGCCCAATATGTTTTAGTTTAGCATAGACATAACCCTATTGGATCCATATCCAATAAGTATCACACTAAAAGGCCAATCCCATGACCATAAATGTCTAAGGCATTAAAGGTTAATGATAAAAGGCACTGTCATGGCCTTAAAATATTTACACCACTCAAATGGGTCAAGGAATACCAATTTGTTTTTAGTTTAATGTTGATATAAAACAAGCGATGAGACCACATATCACATGTATCATAGAATAATGTATAATCCATAGGAAGAATGTTCAAGGACCATCTAATTGTAATAAAAAATGCATCAAAATATGTGTCATTTGGTGTCCCAATGCACTAACCATCTTGAGAAACCTGGAGTCTCCGCAATTGAACAAACCCATACATTAGGAAAGCATCACATGAAACAACCATGGATTGATAATGTCCCCAAGACCAAATTCCCAATAGTCACATTACCTTTATCACTAAATCTCTCTATCTATGAGATCTATGAAGATCCAAAAACTATTATAAACCACATGTTATCCAAGTAAAACTACACCTAATAACTACCCAAATCCTCACCTGAAAGGCTAATCTTAGACTATACAACCAACATACCAATTATGCTGATAAAGAACTCATGCTCTTACTGACATTGAAAGAGTGTATCTTGGAAGCCTCCCACAATACCTAAATTTAACCGTTATCAGTATAACATTAATCTAAGCATGTATACACTCTATTAAAAATCCTAATATGCATCATTACAATAACACTCAAATAATCATTGTTTAACTTAACTTATCCCCCAAATAACCATGTCAATTATTCATGTTAGACTTAACAAAACACAAGCACTACACATGCTTTTACATTCACAATACCAAATATAATGATATTACTAACTGAATTCCAAACCACAATCCACCTATATACCATCACTATAGAAAAAAGTGTCTAAACTTACTTTCATTTATTTAATGAACTCATAGACCTAGGACAAGTCCTCTCTTGGATTACATACATAAAAGAAAACCCTCATCAGGTGGAAATGAGAATCGCTATTTCACTTGACTAGAACACTCCAATCACCAATATCCCAAGATACATCTCAATATTACTAGTCTCTCTCAACCCTAGTTCACATGTCACATCCTATATAGGATACAACCCATGGAGAAGCATCTATAAACCCATCTCAAATATCACGAGGAAAATCATAGGCCATTATACCCACTCGAGGGTTCTCATGCATATCACAAATCCCATACCCAATCCAACTATGAAATTTAGGTTACTAATCCTAACTAGAAATCGACTCACCATACTTTCCCTGAAGAATAAAGATCACATACATGCACATATATATTAATGACAATATCTTATGATAATAACTATTGTGAAAAATCAATATCATTTGGTTTGGTTAAGTATAATTCCACCAATAAGGTATTTCAGAAAACATTAGATAAGTTGTTGAAATTTTAAAAAACTCAAACATATTTTCCTTAATGAAGTAAATAACAACTATATCATGATGCATCCCATCCAACCTACAACATGATGACCATCTTGGGTTGTATACATGAAACTCTTATCTCATATCCAATGACATAACTCAAATCCTCAATAGGAATCATGTATAACCTACAAGATCATAAACCATACTCTCTCAAGCACCATGCACGGTTAGCGTGTTGTCCAACATAAAACACATGCCAATTCACAAGTTACCCATTTTCTATAGTAGGCATTAACAACCAACCCAAAACACACAACAAACCATACCATAACATACATTCTATAACTACTCAAACATACATCTTTGGAACAAATTCTATACCCATATAAACATAATTTGTTCTATCCCATAAGACAAATCCATTGTTAAAAAAACCCAACCCATATCACAATCCACCCATGGATGTTATATCAGCCAACTTAGAGCATAACCAATTACATATCATTACACATCACCATTGTTAGCATGATCACATAAATTTTATCAAAATTCATAACCATTTATTATATAGAGTATTAGTATCCATATAATATAAATCAACCCTTCTCAAAACACATAATAAATTAAAGAAGCTAAAAACACATATACACCTTGGGGGGCACGTGGATCGGTTACTCACAAAATTGTGATACATAACTTTCCTTAGGTTGGACTCCATAACATACAACATTTGATCATATCCTATTTTTCAATGAATACTACCATGTTATTTGTTTGTATGGTGTCTCCGGTTCAATATTCTGGTTTGATTTTTTTTCAGGGCAGTGGTGTGGTAGGAGCAGAATTATTTTTTTTTTCAGGTCAACATGTCGCGGCGGTTTTCACTGCCCCTAATGCCTTACTGGTCAGTATTTAGTGGCGGTTATAACTGCCACTAAATGTATTATTTTTAAATTTAGCGGTGGTTTTCACCACTGCGACATAGGCGCATCAAACGCCAGAATATTGCGGCGGTTAAAACCGCCGCGAAAAAAAGTATCATCTACGCATAAAACCGCCGCAAAATGGACAAAAACCATCGCGAATAGAGGCATTTATGACGCTTTTCTTAAGCCTCCGCGAAATAGTAAAAACCGCCGCTAATAGATTGATGCCACCCAGTTTCACGGCGGTTTTTGTAAACCGCCACCAAACCCTATAGCGGCAGTTTAAACCGCCTCCAAATGAAAAAAAACCGCCGCTAGGGGTCGGTTTTGTTGTAGTGCAAGAAACAAAATCAATGTTATCCCAATCTGGGACAATCCACTTCTTCAAAGAAACCAAGGGAATGTGATGTGGAATATCATTCCTACTTCACCCATTACAGCATTAAGAATATTCAAACCCAAATTGGTCTACTTGTATCCCACCTAATCGAGCAAAAAAAAACAAATTCTTCTCAACACCAAGCTCCACCATTACCCAACCCCAAGGGTAATGTAAGTGTAATTTATCATTGATCTAGAAAGAATATTACTATTACTATTGATGAGTACTCCAACTATCCTTAAAATTTAGACCTATAAAATGAAAAAAATGTAACTTGAAATGGAATCAAAATCCATTACTTCACCTTATTCTATTCCACTTAGGAACCAAATTTCTTTTCCTCAAGCCATTTCTAAGCTAAATAAGTCCATTGAACTCAATACTATAATTCTCGACATGTTTAGACATCCGATTGTCAACATTCCTCTCTTTGATTCCATGAAACAAATCCATATGTAGGCCATGTTTCGTAAGGAATTGTGCACACAAAATAGGAAACATAGGACCTTCAAAAAGGTTTCCACCCAATAGTCTATTCTGATAAAGTGCAATGATACATGGATCATTATAGTTCCATTCCAAATTGGATGTCCCAACATTGATGCTACCCTCATAGACCTAGGAACCTCAATTAATGTATTCCTTGAATCCATCCTCTCCAAGCTTGGTCCAGGTTACTTAAATCCAATAGGTGTTATTATTCAATTGGCCAATCGAAGCACCGGTTGTCCTGAGGGTATAATCGAGGATGTCCTTATTACTTTGAATGATCTTATCATCCCTGGTAATTCTTATGTCCTAGAAAAGGATGGTGATATAATATTTTATCGATCTCCCTTTATTCTTGTAAGACCATTCGTAATGACAATGAAAACCAAAATTTATATCCATCCATGGATTTTATTCATTGATGTTTGTGACCAACTAGTCATGGTCATCATTTTCCAAGCCATGGGATACCAATCTGGGGATCACTTAGCATTCTCAATCCTTGCTTCTGAGGACACTTTTGATATTAATGTGAACACAAATCCATCGTGTTTTTCCTGTTCTAAAGGGAATGGATTCAATGAAATATACACCATGATTACCAAATTCATAAATGGTGATGTTGATGTATAGATCTCGTTCATATAATCTATCAATCTAAAGGATCTTTAAAACTCTCTTGAATCCGACATCAGCTCTGATTTCTACTGCTCCACCTTAGATAGTGCTATGAAAAATTAATATAATGTATCTAAAAAACCTTACTCTATTGCAGAGTGACCTAACCCCCAAATAAAAGATGATACTAATCTAAAACCTCTTCTAGAACACCTGAAATATGTATTCCATTTCATGATCACTCATTTCCAGTCATTATATCTGCCTCACATACTTTTATTGAAGAGTCCAAACATGTTTAGGTGTTAGATGAAAACAAAAAGACCTTAGGATAGAACCTAGATGACATAACAGGAATCATAATTTCTCTATACAAGCATCACATACATCATGAGAAATCATCCAAACCAATTAGACAACCACAAAAAAGTTTCAATCCACTCATTCATGAGTTTTTTATGGAAGTGATCAAAAAGAGTTTTCAAGATGGTATTATCATCCCAATTTATAATAGGGAATGGGTTAGTCTAATTTAGGTAGTACCTAAGAAGGATGGGATAACTGTTGTCACAAATGAACATGTTGAGTTAGTCACAACTCATGTAATGATCAAATGTTGTGTGTGCATTGATGATAGAAAGTTTAATTTTTATACACAAAAAGATCACTACCCTCTTAAAATCCTTGATCAAATGCTAGAATGAATAGCTGGAAAGTCACATTATTGATTTCATGATTGATTCAACTGCTTATTCCAAATCCCAATCGCACATCAGGACAAAGAAAAGACTGTATTAACATGCCCATTTAGAACATATTAATATATTATAATTATTTTTTTCCTTTTCAATACTACATAAACAATCCAAATGTGTTTAAAGAGTACCTTTTTTAATTCATTGAACACTACATGGATGTATTCATGGATGAAATTACACATTATGGTGTGTCTTTTGAATCATTCCTGAATTCAATCTCTATATTCCTTAAAATGAGTTTCAAGTGTAAACATGTGTAAAATTTGAAATGTGACACTTGGTGGTTGGAAACAGGATTGTTCGAGTGATCATAATTTCATATTAGGTTATTGAAGTCGATCCTTTCAAAATAAAAGTGACCCAACCACTTCATGGACCCTCTTCTGTTTGAGACATCTATTCATTCCTCAGTCATGCCGGTATCTATTGGAAATTCATCCATAAGCTCAGTAATATTTCCCTCCCACTCACTTGGTTTCTCCAAAATGATTTCACATTCCATTTTGATGATGTTTGTAAGAGATCCTTCACTGTACTCAAAACCGATCATAAATCTTCTCCGATAATCCAACCCCATATTGGTACCTACCATTGGAGTTAATTTGTGATTCTTCTGATAGGTTCATGGTGGATTCTCATTGTCAATGAAGAGATAACATTCCGCATGTCATCCATTATGCCTCAAAAACATTTGATGAAACTCAATATCACTACATAGTCAAAGAAAAGTAACTTTTAGTAGTGGATTTTACAATAGATAAATTCCTAACAAATCTGTTATGTGTCGGAATCATCTTCTTCATAAGGCATTCCGCTATAATGTTGTTACTAAGGAAAAATGATTCCAAACCATGGCTAATAAAATGGATCCTAATTCATCAAGAGTTTTACCTTGATATCAATGAAAGAAAAGGAAAATAAAACCTTGTGTCTACTCACATGATGAGTTTTTCTAATTCATTAAATTCTGAAATAATTGATCAAGAATATCCAAATAAACATCTTTCACCTCTCGCACTAAAAATTCCATGGTATGCCCCAATTTTAATTTACATGTTTTTTATGTTTTTCATGATAATTTTTTCAAAATAAAAAAAATTAAGTCGAAATGTGATTCAAAATTCTATTTTTGGGAAGATACTAAAATGGGAAAACTACAGAAGGCATGGTAATTAAGAGATGTGTTGACGAAAATGAACATTATTCCATCATATAATTTTGTCACTCAATGCATAGTGGTGTAGAATTTGGACAACAATGGACCTTTTGAAAGGTCATAGACTATGTATTCTTTTAGATTTAACTCTTCATGTACTCACATGAGTTCTGTCAATCATGTTCTACTTGAAATTTTTTTGGCATAATTTCAAAGAGAAATGAAATTTCCCAAAGCCTTTAATTTTCATTGATATCATCAATATTTTTGGAATCAATTTGATTGGTCCATTCCCCCATAAAATGTTTTATTATAAATTTCTCTTATTCTTGATTAAGTTTTCATGTTGGTAGAGGACAATCCCACTATAATGATAATTCACATACTGTTAGTGAGTTCCTAAAGACCAACATATTCAACTGATTCGGAACACCACGTGCCTTGATAAGTGTATTAGGAACCCATTTTTATAATAGGACCATAGAATATCTTTTGATAAAGAATGGGGTTGAACATACAACTTACAATTCATATCATCCCCAAATAAATGGAATGGATGAAATTTCAAATAGATAAGTGAAATGATTGATTAAGAGAACTATAAAACCCACTAGAAAAAACTAAACTGGAAGAATTGGTAAAATGACATTGGGATTATCAAAATTCCTATAAAAAACAATAGAAATGTCTATTTTTAGTATTTTTTGTGTTTAAAGCATGTTATTTTCTAGTAGGAAACCAACATAAGTTATTTTGGGTTGTATGAACCAATAATTTTTTTTTAAATCCATTGAAGAATGATTTCTGCAATTGGATGAACTGTAGTAGCTTCAACTTGATTGTTATGATAATTTTAATCACTATAAAAACCATCCAAGGCACTCCATGATAAAAACAACCTAAAAATGTGATTTTATGAATGTTAAAAGCTAATTCGCTTCAATTTTCGACATTGGCTACACCCATAAAGCCTAATTCTCATTGGGAAGGTCCATTACTTATTTCGTATGTTTAACAATTTGTTGTAGTGAATTTCCAAGAACTCTCTTCCAAATGTACAATAACGGTTAACTAACATCGGTTATAACATCACAATGAGAGAACACACATCCCAATAACAACATTAAAATCCATCGTATCCATAACATTTATAGTTGACCCAACCCTGGATGGGGACGACGACCCACCAAATCCAAATCAAGGGATCCTCTTTCACTTTAACTCTTTGTATCCCTTCCACTCTCTACCACTTTCTTCATATTCCTATATCATTCTTTTTTACAGTATTCATCATCAAACCTTTATTATTATCTTTATATTTTTTGTGGGTGTGTATTTTATAAACACTAAAAACAAAAAACAAAAATAAAAAAATCAAAACTGTAATACTTAGTCACCATCCACTTTTGAATTTTTTTCCATAAATTTTGGGGATTCAAAATGGAATGTCTTAATCTAATAATTTTTTGATTTTCATCATTAATTTTGATAATGAATTTTGTTTCAATAATAATAAATTTTGACAACTCAGTATTACAATTGGAAAATTATTATTCCCCAACTCTGAGGATTAACAATAGCTTTCATGCCAAGGTCAACAAAGTCCATATTTTCAAAATATGTGTATTCACCCGTATATGAGAGTCTTGATTTTATGGACAATATAGTTTTATTTCCTACTTTGGTGTGCATTATTATGATATAGGCACTTTCTGATCCCCATGAGAATCACAATTGAAAAATATCCTCCCATTAACCTTACATTAAACTTACCTTTTAAAGCACATATGATACTATGAAAACGTTTTATTTTATATCCACATTAAAACCCCAATACCTTATGCCACCCAAAATTTACATGAAATTACATTCCATTATTTATTGAAATTTATGTGTGGGGGAATGGATTTTATTTTGGGTTCCATTTCATTGCTTTTTAATATGTTGTCCTATGGTTGAGGGAAGGAATAATTTTTTGTGTGGGGAAAGGTTTTCATTCATTAATATTAGGGAATTTATTTATCTTTATTAAATCTTTTTCAAATGATATTTTAATTTTATTAAAAAACTTGAACAAATTATCAGAAAAAAAAACATGGGTTCTATCTACATAGGGTCAAAAATGACTCATTATAATCGTTTGAAATTGTTATATCAATCATAATTACTGTCACAAGGAGACCAATCATGGGTTTGGAGATTTGTACGAGATATTTTCCATGTGAAACATTCAAAAAATTATAAAAATTATAAAAAAATTTAAAGAAAAAAATAACACATTCCATATATATTATTATGTCATTAGGAGAAGTTTTGTGTTTTTTAAATATTCCATATTCTCATTCCATTCAAATTTTCTTCCACAATAGTGTATTTATTGAAAAAATTGTTCCCTTTTATATATGTGTTTCCATTTTATTCCTTGTTTTATTTAAAAAATATTGTGCATTTTTTTCCATGTTGGTGTTTTACACCACTTTCTAGTCTTTTGAATACAAAATTTCAACTGTCCCAGAGCCACAGAAAAACCCCTTCAAAAGATATCTTAATTCTTGTGAACATTAAAATAATATATGGAAGTTGAGAGCTCTTTCAAACTCTCAGATTTACACTTTTGGTTAGTGAATGGGTGAACAATGAGAAATAAATTTTTATCATCTTGGGAGGAATGTGGTTCGAGTGTCTACATTTTCAATTTCTAAATTTTAGCATGAAAAAAGTAATTTTTTTGGAACATTTATTCTATAGCCATTTTATGTGGAATTCAATATGGAGGAGTGAAATAGTCTAAACCTCCCCAATGTGGGGATAACAAAATTTTAATATTTTTTTACTAAGTGAAAATGATTTTGTATTGTTTTTTTACTTGTGAAAAAAGAGTACATTCACATGACTAAGTGTGGGGGTTGATTTTATTTATTTTTTGATAACTTAATATATAATACCTTGCTAATTTTATATGAAATGTCAAAAATTTCTATGAAATATTAATGATTAAATATTAAATATAATTGCAGAAAAATATTTAAATTCATCCAAATTGCATTATTCTTAAATTAGATGGTTATTTATTCAAATTAAAAAATTCCATTAGAAGGGACCATTTAAAAAATTGTCCATTTGGTGGGTCATATTGTCCACATAAGACGACCCAATGAATCTATAAAAAAGTTGACCGACCATGATGAGTGAGTTAATGGGACAAATCCAGAAGCAAAACATTTATGAAACTCCACAATACATTAATAATTATCCATGGGAATCATACATAAAAAATTTAGGGTCCAAATACAACCACATGGGGATCAACTGATGCTTTGAAATCTGGCACACCATTCTAGATGGCAATTAAAATATGTACACTATTCATGACATTACTAAAGATCTATTTTCCCATTAAAGTTGGTATTTTTTAATATTAAATTAATGACATGTTCGGCCAAATTTTTAGAAGAAAATATTTTTATTTGATGGAATCATCCAATTCATAAACCCATTCACAATCTGGACTTCTATAAAGTATGGATTGAAATGGATAGATTAATCCTTTTTACACATACCTCCATAACCATGTCTCCATAAGTCAAAAGGCATCCAAATTTTTAGAGTTTTCACCCACGATTATTATCTACAACATGGAAGAGGAGGCTCTCTCGATATTAGGTTGTCTAAATTATCTCAATGGAGATGCAAGTGGTGGGGTAGTTTTGGAATGAAAATAGTCCACTTCCGTGGGCTATAAATACTTTTGATCCTCTCCGTGGAAGGTGTTGGCACTCTAGAAGGGAGGATCATACATTGGCATGACTAATGTATTTCCATTGAATTAGTAGCACCTTCTATACTCACGTTTAACTTGAGAGACCATTACTACCATCTTTATTATTCATTAAATTTTCACTCCCATTCATTTATAATAGGGTAAGTAGTTTTCAATTTCATTTGAATTTTAATGTGCGTATATTATTCATATTTTGTTTTAATCATCCATAATAAATTAATAAATATTAATTATCTTAAAATATTTTACATCATGTTGAAAACCCTAAACATATTTCTCATTATAAATGAATCTAATGATAGTTTTTAAATTTTTTCATTATTCATGTTTGTGTGTGTTTGACACAATACAATTTTCTTATCCTTGTACTTTTATTTAATTGTTTAGTCAGCATCATAAAATTAAATCCAAATTATTAGCCATCCAAATTAAGGACCCCAGAACACCTTTAGAGGGGAGGGTGAATTAGGGTGTCAACTTTAACTTTATTAAGTTGTGTATTTTATTCCCACTTTGGTAGGAACTTGTTAAATTTTTCCAACAAAAGAAAGAAAGTAGATTAATCAAGAATTTTACAAGGTTTACCGAAAAGGGATACGTCCATGGAGCATATGCTGATAGAGTTTCGTTGATACCTAAATCCAAAAATCTATTCCAGTTGTGGAGTACAACAGTTTAATCAAAGGAAATATATGCCATGTACACTTCCCTTACAATGGTTCAAGGATGACTCACCACATCTCTCAGAGCACTTCCGTATACTCCCCAAAGATCACTACTACGAGGGAACCCTTTGTTAGTTTATCGTCATGAAGGACACTTTAATAGGTTGTTTTTGGAGTCTTTTTATTTATATATCACAAAAAAATGCTACCTTCAAGGGCTTGAGTAGATGGTCACTGAAATTCGTGATTACTCTGCACTGATAATCAAAAATAACCTTTTGTAATTCACCTTTTCAATTCTCAAAACATCGTGATGGACACTGCATCTTGGTATACAACCCTTCATGAAGCTCACTACCTCGTAGAGTAACCATCCTTTCGATGCTCACTGCCTCCCATTGTAAAACCCATCACGAAGCACACTACCTCTAGAGAAACCAACTTTGGAAAGACCACTGAGCCAACACGGAACACATATCTTCGCAAACCTCATATGCCTTATGAGAAAAAGCCATATTTTGGACATTGGATTCCTCTTCACGAAGCACAAGCTCCCATATGGAAACCATCACTGCAGAGCACCCCTTGCATCACCATGTATCAACAAACCCATATTTTTTCTCACAAATGTCGTGCTGATTGAAGAGGGGTGGCCTCATATTTATAGGCACAATCAATAGAGGAGCTCCGCTTCATCAGACATTAAATCTAGATGAGTTAAAATGACTTTTCTGCACTTCCTCCACCTTGTGGAGCTCCACAGAAATTATTTGTTCACATAGGACAACATCATAGCAGAGATCGCCGTCGAAATCCTTCGCATTGCTGCAAAGAACCACTGAAATGCTCATTTCCTTCACTATTCCTAATTCACTTTATAATCACAAAGAAAAACTTTCTCCAATAGAAATGATTAATTTATTCGTCATTACATTCCAGTATTCTTTAAATTCAATCCATTACGATAAAAATGAAATGTTGATTCAAAAAGAGTACCCTTCATGAAGCTCAAACATGAAACATTCATACTCAGAGAGCTCACCACCTCAAATCATTTCGTCTCTATGAAATCCAATCCATAAAGACTATCTTCAAGAAACATTTTTCTTTTCAAAATTTTCATAAGGCTTTCATAACTATTTACAACATAACCAGTATGATCTCGTTTCTTGAGAAATCCCTTATCATCCATTAGAGGATTGAAAAAAACACAAACCATACTCTTTTTCCATTAAATAATTACCTTGGTTCAAAAAATCTCCCCTTTGGGTTTGTTGGAAATCTCTAGATAAATTCTATGATGATAAAATCATGATCAAAACCAGAATGTTTAATAAACAACACAGCCATCACTCTTAGTCTACGTGAGTAGTTCACATTATAAAAAAAAAGGTGTAACACCCCGAGCTTCCACGATACGCTTCTCATTCAATAATACAATAGCTTGCATTGTACGCAACTTCGAGTTCTAAAACATCGCGACAAATCAAAGTAGCCGTTATGAATAGTAATAACCACTTTTTAAAATTATAGAAATTTTATATTTCAAAATGGACTTCATTTTTGTATTCCTAATATTGAAATTAGCCTATGTTGAATTTTTTGTAATTTTCTGAGAACTTCAAAATTTTTATCAATAGTGAAAAATACTTAAAACAACTTTTTTAATCAAAATAATTCATAGTGATAAATTATACTATTGAGTGGTTTTAGAGTATAATTAGAATATATTTTTACCATTTTATCCAATGGTGGTCATTAGAAATAATTTGACATTGAAATTGGACATAAACAATTGTCAATCTTTTGATATAAATTGTTTCTTAAAAACACGCTATTTTTTTTGTGACAGCGGGAATTAATTATAAAATTAATTAATGCAACTAATATGTTTGGAATTTTGTAAAATAGACATCATTTTTCAATTCGGAATATCAATTATAGCTTAGGGTGAAATTTTGGCCTTATTCTGAAAAACTTCAATTTTTGATGAATAGTGAAACCACTAAGTGGTTGTTAAATAACTGATTTTTCGTTTAAATGAAATATTACCACTTCTGTGTTTTGATTTTCAAAAATCCGACATACATGGTTGTCATAGAGAAGTAAAATGTGGTTCAATGGGATAAAAATAATTTTTTGGTGAATAGTAACTTATTAAGTTCTTAATCGCGATTAGTGGTAATTAGGGTAGTTTAAGGTATAAATTATACTTTAATAATATTAAATGACCTAGACACATGTCCCAACCTCATTGGTTGTGTCATGGCCGACCAAGACAATCCATGGCCTAACTTGGGGACCCCATGGATCCACTTTTGTTGGGAAATAACATAAATTACTTTTTATTTAATGTTAAAGTGAAAATGACACTAACATAAAGTGTTTTACTAAAACAATTTTTAAGTAGGGTTACACAAGTCCAAAATTTGATTATAAATAGTCATTGGAAAGATAAAAAGATTTCCTATATCATAGTATTTTTTTTATAATTTTTAGACATTAAATAAATTTAATTATTTATGACATAATAATGATGCAGCGATGACATCATTATTTGACGATTTAAATAAAATGGAAAGGTAATATAAAATCTATGATCTACACATGGCCAAAACCAATTGGATGAGTGGATTTCGATGCCTTATCACCTTATCCACGAATTCTATCAATGTGGGACCTTTTAAAACCGAAACACATTTTCAAATAATGTAATGTTCCTTTACTTTCCAAAAGTGCCCTTCCTCTCCTCTTATAAAAGGCCCCCACCTCTACCTCATTTCACACACTCTTCAAGCCATTGGCTCGGCCAACCCCTGCCCATTTGCTCTCTCCACATCCCTCTCCTCATCCTAGAGGATTCCCTTTGGGCAGAATCCTTTCAAAGGAAGCCTTTAGGCTCAACTCAAAAGGAGTTACACTTTTTAAGGTAATTCATTCTCTCATGTTCTTTTGTTTTATTTTGCTTCTCCAACCCCCTAAACTCTTTTTATTTACTTCTTTTGTAACAACACCAGTATCTTAAATATACTAGGATGTTGTTATAAGATTTATTTGAGCTACACTTCCACACAACTACATCAAATGGTTAAAGAACATAAGGTTTCCGTGGATGGCGAAATTCTGCCTCCCGAAACGATGATTGTTCAACACTCATTTAACACCTTCAAAGGTGGCCATTATGATGTCACTATTTTTATATATGATATATAATATGTTTATGTTTTCCTTAAGCTTCTGTTTTTTTCATTTTGGGCATACCTTTATGGTTTCCATTATGGGTAAAACACGATATCTTCATTTTAGGAAGCGCGGACTACCGCCCCCTGAAAGTGATTTGATTCGTTAATACCATATGTGGGATGTGTGAAGGATAAAGTTAATGATATTATATATGTTATTATACTGGAATTATAATATACTCTCATATCATTTTGATTCCATTCCAGAAAATATGAAATAGAAATGGAAGTAGCGTTCATGCGTACGTACGGCTTACCGTCTCCATGAACGGTGCATTTCATTTCTTACCTCTAAATGTTACGTAATATTATAAATGAATGTATATACTGGATATATAAGATATATATGACATCTAAATTATGAATATAATGGATATTTCACCACATTAACAACCTGTAATCATAAGAAGTTTATTTTTGACTCAAGTACCAAAGGTCGACAAAACGACCGTTATTAACTTAAATAATTACATAATGATCATATCATTGTAATAAGTGATATAATAAGGATAATGAAATTGAGAATGGTTCTTAATAAGGTATATATTAACTCTAGTTTATTATTCAGGAGGTTAAAGAACGGTTGAGTCAAGTCGGACACAAGGTAAGGGAATTTCTTAACCCAACTTCCATTCTTTGGGTTAATCTCCTACTTTCAAATTATGTCATGATATTATTATGTCCTATTTTGTATTTTTACTTTATTTATGTGTACCTATAGTGAATACACATAATAGATCTATTTTATTTTAAAAATGATCTTTTTAAGGACTTTGTCTCAATCTCCTTTCATTGAGGCATATTTGGCTTTATACACAACTTTCTTTTATACGGTGTATAAACCCCTTTGACATTTTCAAAATGAATCTTTTTTATATGAAGCGTTTTGCTAAACGACAAAAGAGAATGTTTTTATTTCCGTACTTATGCGGCGACAACGACTTCTCCGCCACCGTGACCATTATTTGAGTTTCGGCTTCCTCTACAAGCCATCATTTTCTTTTTTAATGAAAAATAAATACAAAGTTTTAACATTCTTTTATTTTGGTATTGAAAATGGTTTTGAAAGAGTTTTTATTATATCAATGTGTTGTATTGATATCTTGTGATTGAAATGTGGAAATGTTATGTTTCCTTTATGCATGTTTTATGTGATACGATTATGTTATGGTTTATGATATGTTTAAACCTATTCATATGAGGAATGCATTGGACTTAATAAGTGACGGGTGGAGCCCGCTATAGCTCCTCGATGCATCGGCAGGTCTCATGAGACAAACTAGTGTCTTGGCACGAGGCCTTGACAAAATCTTATTTGTGGTCTTGGCACGAGGCCTTGACTACGTGGTTATGATAGTCTGGCATTATGCATTCCATCATTATGAAAGTGGTTATTGATATTGCATGTGATTATTCGACCAGTAGAATATCCATGTGAAGAAGTGAATGGAATTATCTCATTTTACTTTTGCCATATTATGTTGATGTTCAAGTTTAAAAGGCTTTTGTTTTAGTTATACATTGCCTTAAATGTTTATGTTTATTTATGAAAGCTTCCGCATCATTGTTATCCTTACTGAGCATCTGAGCTCACCCCTTTCAATGTTTTAATATTTTCCAGGATGTGAAGAAGTATTTTATGAATGACCTGCAGGGATTGTCAGAAGGAGATATGAGTGTGGACTATGGAGACTTTGTTATTGTAGTTTTTCACTTTATGATGTAATGTAACGTTTATGAATGTATCTAGTGTTTCCAAGGCTACTAAACTAATCGGTCTTTCGAGACTTGATCTTTTGGGATCATGCCAATGTTACGAAGTAATGCACCGGCTCTGGGTAGCTGGGGTCGGGGCGTTACAGTTGGTATCAGAGGCAGTTTAGTACTAACCTTGGAAGCTAGATTTAGATAAACTCTGATTAGAGCACATAGCCCGAAGATAGACTTTGAGGATTAGTATAAAAGAACATCTTAGAATATTGGTATTGTAGAGATTTTGTGAGTTTTCCAAGCAATACATTCCTGTCTGGATACGAGCAGGTAGAGGCGGCTCTGGCACAGATGTACCTAGGGGTAAAACCCGAAAACACCGCTTTGAGCTAGACTCGAACGGGAACTGGTGCACGACAACGGGCCTTGCTGCACTCTTGGTTACGACACTCCCGGGGGATATGCTTTGGATAATTCCCATTTTCTTTACAAACCACTATGAAGGGTTACGAGTATATACTTCCTCAAAGAATACATTTTTATAATTATGGATTATATCCATAATTAGTTCAATTTATGTTAAGTGTTTTACAAGTATGGAATTATGTATTTTGATTCATAAACTAATCTAGTTTATGCCATTGTTTAGAAATGGCGCCTAGTAGAAGGAATGGAAACTGTATCAATGCACGAACTCCGTGTAGGGATTGCCCTCCTGCTCAGGATAATTATGGTGGAGCTAGTGATACAACTGGTGCTGATCAGCTTCTCACCATACTGGGACAACTCACGCAGGTTATGAATAACAACCTTACTCGTATGGAGCACCCTGATCCGCAACGTGGAGGATCAATGTTAGACCGCTTCATGAGGCAACAACCACCAACCTTCAATGGGAGTACAAATCCTATAGTAGCTGAGCAATGGATAAATTCCTTAGAGAAAATATTCCATGCCTTGGGGAGTAGTGAAAGGGAGAAGGTTGTCATGGCAGTTTACCGCCTCACTGGAGATGCCGATCAGTGGTGGTCGCTGATTCAAAACACAAAGGAAGATGACGACGTATCAAGTATGGAATGGAGGGAGTTCAAAGAGCTTTTCTTAGAAAAATACTTTCCTCGTGACCATCGAGCAGATATGGAAAGGCAATTTCTGAGTCTGAGGCAGAAGGAGGATGAGAATGTCGCAAAGTATGAGGCTAACTTTACAAGGTTAGCGAGGCATGCTGCCGATTATATACGTAACCCAAGGAGTAAGATTGATCGTTTCTTTGATGGGTTAAAACCATTTCTCCGTCGAGCTTTAGTATCACAATCCTTCTCATCATACGAAGATATAGTCTCATGTGCTATAAAGACAGAAAAGGAATTCTCTAAGTCTTATGACAACAAAGTAAAGCAAGAGAAGAAGAGAACGGTGGAACAAGAGACAGATAAAGGGAAAAAGGGAAAGAAGGATTTTCCATTATGTGATAATTGTGGGAAGAATCACCCTGGTACTTGCCTAAAAGGAATGGGAGTCTGTTATAAATGTGGAGAAAAAGGTCACCAGGCACGTGATTGCAAGGGAAAGAAAGAGGCTGTCAAAGTTGAATGCTACAATTGTAGAGAAATGGGTCATTACGCAAATGAATGTCCTAAGCGTCAAGGAATCTTACCTCAGAAAAGGCCAAGGGATCAAGGACAATCTTATGCTATTACTACAGTTGAAGCAGAATAACTAATGTATTGATGCTTTCGGACTCATGGATTATATTCTGGTTATTAGAATAATGTGATCTATATAAGGATTGTACTGCAGTACTTGTTGGTTTCAGTAAGGTTTTAATATGATGAAGGTAATTATATTTTTAGTATGTGACAATAAAAGAAACTTTACTTTGTTTGGGGAATCTGTTACAATTGATTTTGGAATTTAGAGGCCTTTTAGAGAAAGTCTGGACGGAGGTATTTTGGATAACTATTAAGGTTGGAATGGATTAAGTTGAACCATGGATATTATTATTTAAGGATAAAGCATTTCTGAAGATTATTTTTGGAATATTATAATACTATAGTTTTAGGAAAAGGACAACCTGTAGGGTGGGGAATAACCCGTCGCGTCGGACAAAGCTGCAGGAATCGAACCCACAACCATAGTGCGACAGGCCTTTATTTCCTACCACTAGCCTACAGGAAGTCCCTGGTTATTAGAAAATAATTTTACTAATCTAAATGGTATGTGTTAACATTTTGAACCTTATACAATTAGGATAAATAGAATATTTTTGAGTTCCGTTACCATTTGGAGTAAAAGTTGGGGTTGTGGTAAAAAAAAAAAATTTAACGAATGAAAGTATACATAACAAGTATGTATATTCCCTTACGTTCTTAGTAAATCTCCTAAATAAATTCCTTAACATTATAAAAGGTAACTTAAAACAAAAATGTTGTCGGTTAACTTTTCCAACTGGGGATTCAATGACCGTTTAACCAATCACAAGTTTGTGATTTTCTTGTGGTTAAACTTTCTCCTAATCCTGTTTTCTATAACTCTCCATCAGACCTTGATGGTTTGTTTCTCCTCCATATCCATATTTTCATATAATCCTAGAATGGGCTATATCGGGTGACCTTTGTACTTATCCTGCTTTCTTTTAATGTTATATATTTATTAACCTTATTTCCGATGTGGGTTTTCCTCAAAGGTATTTTCTCTTTTCAACCTTTTATTATCAAAGAAAAATTTCAAATTGCGAGGACGCAATTTATTGAAGGAGGGGAGAATGTAACACCCCGAGCTTCCACGATACGCTTCTCATTCAATAATACAATAGCTTGCATTGTACGCAACTTCGAGTTCTAAAACATCGCGACAAATCAAAGTAGCCGTTATGAATAGTAATAACCACTTTTTAAAATTATAGAAATTTTATATTTCAAAATGGACTTCATTTTTGTATTCCTAATATTGAAATTAGCCTATGTTGAATTTTTTGTAATTTTCTGAGAACTTCAAAATTTTTATGAATAGTGAAAAATACTTAAAACAACTTTTTTAATCAAAATAATTCATAGTGATAAATTATACTATTGAGTGGTTTTAGAGTATAATTAGAATATATTTTTACCATTTTATCCAATGGTGGTCATTAGAATTAATTTGACATTGAAATTGGACATAAACAATTGTCAATCTTTTGATATAAATTGTTTCTTAAAAACACGCTATTTTTTTTGTGACAGCGGGAATTAATTATAAAATTAATTAATGCAACTAATATGTTTGGAATTTTGTAAAATAGACATCATTTTTCAATTCGGAATATCAATTATAGCTTAGGGTGAAATTTTGGCCTTATTCTGAAAAACTTCAATTTTTGATGAATAGTGAAACCACTAAGTGGTTGTTAAATAACTGATTTTTCGTTTAAATGAAATATTACCACTTCTGTGTTTTGATTTTCAAAAATCCGACATACATGGTTGTCATAAAGAAGTAAAATGTGGTTCAATGGGATAAAAATAATTTTTTGGTGAATAGTAACTTATTAAGTTCTTAATCGCGATTAGTGGTAATTAGGGTAGTTTAAGGTATAAATAATACTTTAATAATATTAAATGACCTAGACACATGTCCCAACCTCATTGGTTGTGTCATGGCCGACCAAGACAATCCATGGCCTAACTTGGGGACCCCATGGATCCACTTTTGTTGGGAAATAACATAAATTACTTTTTATTTAATGTTAAAGTGAAAATGACACTAACATAAAGTGTTTTACTAAAACAATTTTTAAGTAGGGTTACACAAGTCCAAATTTTGATTATAAATAGTCATTGGAAAGATAAAAAGATTTCCTATATCATAGTATTTTTTTTATAATTTTTAGACATTAAATAAATTTAATTATTTATGACATAATAATGATGCAGCGATGACATCATTATTTGACGATTTAAATAAAATGGAAAGGTAATATAAAATCTATGATCTACACATGGCCAAAACCAATTGGATGAGTGTATTTCGATGCCTTATCACCTTATCCACGAATTCTATCAATGTGGGACCTTTTAAAACCGAAACACATTTTCAAATAATGTAATGTTCCTTTACTTTCCAAAAGTGCCCTTCCTCTCCTCTTATAAAAGGCCCCCACCTCTACCTCATTTCACACACTCTTCAAGCCATTGGCTCGGCCAACCCCTGCCCATTTGCTCTCTCCACATCCCTCTCCTCATCCTAGAGGATTCCCTTTGGGCAGAATCCTTTCAAAGGAAGCCTTTAGGCTCAACTCAAAAGGAGTTACACTTTTTAAGGTAATTCATTCTCTCATGTTCTTTTGTTTTATTTTGCTTCTCCAACCCCCTAAACTCTTTTTATTTACTTCTTTTGTAACAACACCAGTATCTTAAATATACTAGGATGTTGTTATAAGATTTATTTGAGCTACACTTCCACACAACTACATCAAATGGTTAAAGAACATAAGGTTTCCGTGGATGGCGAAATTCTGCCTCCCGAAACGATGATTGTTCAACACTCATTTAACACCTTCAAAGGTGGCCATTATGATGTCACTATTTTTATATATGATATATAATATGTTTATGTTTTCCTTAAGCTTCTGTTTTTTTCATTTTGGGCATACCTTTATGGTTTCCATTATGGGTAAAACACGATATCTTCATTTTAGGAAGCGCGGACTACCGCCCCCTGAAAGTGATTTGATTCGTTAATACCATATGTGGGATGTGTGAAGGATAAAGTTAATGATATTATATATGTTATTATACTGGAATTATAATATACTCTCATATCATTTTGATTCCATTCCAGAAAATATGAAATAGAAATGGAAGTAGCGTTCATGCGTACGTACGGCTTACCGTCTCCATGAACGGTGCATTTCATTTCTTACCTCTAAATGTTACGTAATATTATAAATGAATGTATATACTGGATATATAAGATATATATGACATCTAAATTATGAATATAATGGATATTTTACCACATTAACAACCTGTAATCATAAGAAGTTTATTTTTGACTCAAGTACCAAAGGTCGACAAAACGACCGTTATTAACTTAAATAATTACATAATGATCATATCATTGTAATAAGTGATATAATAAGGATAATGAAATTGAGAATGGTTCTTAATAAGGTATATATTAACTCTAGTTTATTATTCAGGAGGTTAAAGAATGGTTGAGTCAAGTCGGACACAAGGTAAGGGAATTTCTTAACCCAACTTCCATTCTTTGGGTTAATCTCCTACTTTCAAATTATGTCATGATATTATTATGTCCTATTTTGTATTTTTACTTTATTTATGTGTACCTATAGTGAATACACATAATAGATCTATTTTATTTTAAAAATGATCTTTTTAAGGACTTTGTCTCAATCTCCTTTCATTGAGGCATATTTGGCTTTATACACAACTTTCTTTTATACGGTGTATAAACCCCTTTGACTTTTTCAAAATGAATCTTTTTTATATGAAGCGTTTTGCTAAACGACAAAAGAGAATGTTTTTATTTCCGTACTTATGCGGCGACAACGACTTCTCCGCCACCGTGACCATTATTTGAGTTTCGGCTTCCTCTACAAGCCATCATTTTCTTTTTTAATGAAAAATAAATACAAAGTTTTAACATTCTTTTATTTTGGTATTGAAAATGGTTTTGAAAGAGTTTTTATTATATCAATGTGTTGTATTGATATCTTGTGATTGAAATGTGGAAATGTTATGTTTCCTTTATGCATGTTTTATGTGATACGATTATGTTATGGTTTATGATATGTTTAAACCTATTCATATGAGGAATGCATTGGACTTAATAAGTGACGGGTGGAGCCCGCTATAGCTCCTCGATGCATCGGCAGGTCTCATGAGACAAACTAGTGTCTTGGCACGAGGCCTTGACAAAATCTTATTTGTGGTCTTGGCACGAGGCCTTGACTACGTGGTTATGATAGTCTGGCATTATGCATTCCATCATTATGAAAGTGGTTATTGATATTGCATGTGATTATTCGACCAGTAGAATATCCATGTGAAGAAGTGAATGGAATTATCTCATTTTACTTTTGCCATATTATGTTGATGTTCAAGTTTAAAAGGCTTTTGTTTTAGTTATACATTGCCTTAAATGTTTATGTTTATTTATGAAAGCTTCCGCATCATTGTTATCCTTACTGAGCATCTGAGCTCACCCCTTTCAATGTTTTAATATTTTCCAGGATGTGAAGAAGTATTTTATGAATGACCTGCAGGGATTGTCAGAAGGAGATATGAGTGTGGACTATGGAGACTTTGTTATTGTAGTTTTTCACTTTATGATGTAATGTAACGTTTATGAATGTATCTAGTGTTTCCAAGGCTACTAAACTAATCGGTCTTTCGAGACTTGATCTTTTGGGATCATGCCAATGTTACGAAGTAATGCACCGGCTCTGGGTAGCTGGGGTCGGGGCGTTACAAAAGGGAAGATATTTACTATGTTCTTTTGTATTCGAATGAAATCTCTATTGACAAGGGATTATCCATATTTCTACAGTGAACATAGCCATTTATTCCCTATTATAAATAAACGAAAAGACTAGTATTTAAACCTGTTAGAGCTCATAACATACTCTCCCTGGATCACATCTCACCCATAAAACTGCAACTCTTCCACAAACAGATTAATATAATTAAAACAATTTTGGGTTTGGGGAATTCTGAAACCTCTTTATGAACTGGTATATGGGTGAACACGGAGGTTCAACCGATGTTTCTCAAACACAGCTACTAATAGTGACTTGGTCAGGATATCAAACAATTTTATTTCATTTCCCACATGATTCATCTTAATCATGCCTTGTTCAACATTTTCCTTGATTAAGTGATAACTGATTTTAAATTTTTTTTGTATGAGAATGCAGGACAAGATTATTCATAGGATTAATTGGGCTATTTTTATCACAGTATATCAGCATTTTTTATTTTCCCTCATCGCTAATGATATTAATTTTCTAATTCA
The DNA here is from genome assembly GCA_963277665.1 of Viscum album. NCBI lineage: Eukaryota > Viridiplantae > Streptophyta > Magnoliopsida > Santalales > Viscaceae > Viscum > Viscum album. The sequence goes on along the minus strand of OY728129.1, from coordinate 164,581,000 downwards.
TCCAAAGTAACTAAGGGCATTCATTATTTATAGAGATATACCTAGCTTCATCAGTACTCAAATATTTACTCTCTCATTTTGTGATCAATGAGCAAACACATTTATTCACAATATAGAATGCTCTACCACTGGTGGAATATCTGTCAACTACATCTCTGACCCAATAAACATTAGGGAATGATGATAAATCACTATATATTCATGCAGAAAAGTACGAACCAGAATTGTGAGTACCTTGAATATAAATCATAATTCATAACACTGCTTCCATATGTTCTTCTTTCGGATTACTATGAATATGGGAAGCTACGCATGTAGAAAAGATAATGAACGACCATGTCGTTGTGAGGTACATAATTTCCCAATGATCCTTCAGTACATTATGGGATCTACATCTACCTCATTCTCATTTTTTCTATGTATTATTACAAATGCAATTTGAGTCAACATTTTTTTGGATTCAATCATATTAAACGTCATCAGCAGATCCCATGCATACTTTTCCTAAGAAATAAATGTATAATTCAACTTTTGAATAACTTTTATACCTAGGAAATATGTGAGTTCACCTATCATTGAAATTTAAAATACTGATTTCATGTTATTGGTGAATAAATCCACTGATCCCTTCCAACTTCCACAAAAATTTATATCATCCACATATACGAGTACCATGAAGTGATCTTGATGAGAATTCATCACATAGAGGTTTTGAACCACTCCTCCTCTGTTGAAATCATGATTTCAAAGATAATAATCAAATTAAGTGTACCACACCTATTTTATCCATTTCAATCCATTGAGTTCTTTATTTAGTTGGAAACCATATGTTTCATCAGTACCAAGAAGAAAACCAACAAGTTTTTAAATGAGGACATCTTCTTTGAGAACACCATTCACGAATGCTATCTGAGCGTTGATTTGATATACATTATATCTTATTTGGATTACCATGGAAATAAAAAACCTTATTGACTCCAGTCTAGCCACAGGAGCAATGGTTATTTCAACATAAACACCTTCAATATCTGAATATCCTTTACATACAAGTCATTCCTTGTTAATAATAACACTTACAGGCTTATAAAACATGTTATTGAGGATCCACTTTATACCATACACATTGTGAACATTGGGTCTAATGAATAGATCCAATGAATGATTCTGGTCAATCTAATCTAACTATTCATTCATAGCTTTTAACAATGATTCATAATGGGATTCTTCTTAAAATGAGGATGGTTCTACCATATATAATAATGAAGATTGTGAATTATTTTTCAATATCCTTATTTTTGTGGGCACAATAATAAACCCCAATTATTTTAGATGGATCAATATTATCTCTTCATTTTCTCCTCTGAGGTTTAGTCATAATATTTCCCTCCATGGTTTCCTATTATCATACTTCCTCTGAGTCAATTTCATGATGTGACTCATGAGTGTTTTTACACATTCCTCTATTTCTGAATTTTCATTTACTCCATGTTCACATTCATCCTCATCTTCAATCATATAATCATATGAAATCTTTGATGAATTTGTGAGTTTATCTTAAATGATCTTAACAATGCTGATTTTGTAAATCCTACATATACACTTGTTGAAAAAATTGTAGGCTTTGTTTTTCATTTAGTATCCACGGAAAACTCATTCATCTACATTGTCACCATACATCCCTTGGTTTCCTTCATTATTTCTGATGAAGAATTTACTTCCAAAAACATTAAATTATTTCAAATAGGGATTACTTACATGACAAAATTTATATGGCATCATCGTTTGAACAATATATGCCATGTTCAATTGGGAATATACACTACAAGTTGAAAGACATCTTTTGAGTAATTTCATGGAATACGAATCTCGATCAGCATAGATCTTTCCATGTTGTTCACCTTTCGCATCCTGTGCTCAACAACTACATTTTTCTGTTGAGTTGTCATAGAAGCTACCTCATGTAGTATCCCATGATTCCCCAGGTAATTTTCAAATTAAATAGATGTGTATTCCCCTATATTGTTAGATCTCAGCACTTTGATTGTTCATCCAGTACTAGTCTCAACGATTCAACGATATGTTTACATGCATACAAGACCTTTTCATTTACTATGTATAACCATCAAACCGGCCATTTTAATGTAATCATCTATAAGAAATACGTCTTAACTTGATCTATGATTTCCGGATACCCATATCGGGCCACATACATCAGTATGGATAAGATCAAGAAGACGAGATGTGCTTTTCTTCTTTGGATGACATGAACTACAGAGTAGGTTACCCTGTAAGAAAAGATCACATGTTTTTCCATCTTCACACTTTAGGATGGGAATATCTATGATAATGATTAGTTTATATATCTTCTCTAAGTATTGTTGATTGATGTGCCATTTTCTTCGATGAAACTAGTTATTTTCTTCTTCAACAATCATGTTGAAAATGTATTCTTTACTATCAACTAATAATGGTTTTCTTATGTTCTGCATCCTATCATAAGTGAATTTTATGTCATTCCATTAATAGTGCATCATTTTGGATTAAAAGTAACTATATGTCCCGATTCATAGATTTGAATCACAATGAAGAGAGTATGACGTATGCCATCCACATTAAAGACTTTAGATTTCTTTAACTCTCCATTGGCATGTTTAGTACTTCCACTTCCTTTGATTTTCAAAGATCCATCATTAAAAAACCGTACTATTACATCAAACTCCTCCTTGACATGCGTCAACAAGTCTGCATTATATTTCATATGGGATTAACAACCACTATCTAGAATCTAGGTGCTGCTGCTTTTAGTATCTTTGACGAATACCTTTGCAAGGTTGGATTTCTTAATCTTATTCAACAAATTCAATGATACATTCAACCGAGTGTTGGACACTTGTGTAAATTCAATATTATCTTCCATGTTCATGGGATATTCGTAAACCACGTCTTATTCCAATGAATATAACCTATATGAAAGAGAAACATTATCTTGATAATGAGTTTTGACTTTTCTCAGGATCTAGTATGATGTGTTCATGTTCCTCCTCTTCCTACAATCAATTTCCTTATTACCAATTATAGAACAATAAAAACACTATCCATAAACATTACTTATTCTGTAATAGGAATGATATAAACTTTTTCTTCACTTTTTAACACCTAGATCACCCCCATTCAGATAGCTACTTCCCACGTAGTAGTATGAAATAGTATGAACTAGATATCTACATAAATAACATTTCATAAGAGGAAATTTCATCTCACTTATATTTTTTATCATGACTACTTCCTTGGTAAATATGTGTGAATGCATGTCATTCATGGAATATTAAGGAAATAATTATATTCTCCTTTATCATTGATTTAAGGATTTCTTTTCAACACTTCTGTTGATTTTTCAACATGATCAAATTTCATATTTCCTTTAGTGTTTCCCAATTTATTTTTTTGTATTTGATGTTTTGGTATCACAACTAATTCAACTTTTGTTCATGTGTGTGGTTCATTAATCATTCAAAATCATTTAAAATCCATTATACCCATGTTTTTATCTATCACGAATTTCAACGTCTTAGAACCAATCAAATTATATTTTCTTATTTGCCTCCGTCTTACTTGATTCGCTTTTGTGCCTACTCCAATGAGTAACAAATTCTCTTACAAGTCCCATAACATTTATGGACTTCTCCTCTAGTCTCAAGGTAAGGCCATTGATGACCTTTGCCTGTTCATTGAATCTGAGTTTTAGATCAACTACATCATATGTCCTATTAAGAATGGATGGTTGAACATTCACCAATTCTACTAGTTGTTCAATTTCATCTTCATGATAATAAACATATTTTGATGATTCTTCCATGATTTTTTCTCACTTATTGCATATCTTACACTTATTATCATGATTTAACAAAGCTTCATTGTGTTTTATCTTGAGAAATATTGTTGTTTTCAACTGGTTATCCCTATATTTATCTGAGGATGGTTCTAGATTTTAAATGGTAGCCATCATGGATGCATGGATTCTAGTTTTAAAATCGTGTTATTTTACTTCATAGAATTCATTATCATCATCTTTTTCTTCACAAAAAAACACATCTTCAATTATTTTTTTCTAGGTTAGAAATATCCCCTTCAGAATTTTTTTTATTATTCTTCTTTATGTGTTCGTATTCTTTTTCTTCATCATTTACCTTTCTTGAACACTAGGAGGAAATCTTCCCAACATTTCCACAACAAAATCAATCCAGAGGTAATTTCACTTTAAACATCATTTTTCTCATTAGCAACTTCATGGAAATTAGAGAAATAACTTCTTTTCCCACTTCATATCCACATCTACTATCTTTTGATGTTTTAAGTTTTTCCATAGATTTTTATTCCATTTACTTTCTCACATTAGTTGTAACCTCTTCTGGATTGACTCTAATTTCATATGCCACTAGGATGCACAATAGACCATCCAGTTAGTGTTTTGAAAGATATCATTCCCCAAGAGCTAACACCTTTACATTGTATATGGGTGGATGTATTAACAGTATTATATTCACAATGTCAATGAATTTGATTTATTCGCCTAAACCTCAAATTTCTCCAACTACATTAGTAATTCAATTTAAAAATGAGTCTATATTCTCATCTAGATGCATCATCATATTGTCAAACCTCTCATGAAATACATGTATTCTATCCTTCTTCATATTAATATATCCTCCAAAATATTTTCATGGTCATCCCACAAGGATTTTTCTAAGGTGTATCTCATCACCATTAGATGGATCTGATCAGAAAGGGCTAAAGTGGGAGCATTTTACGTTTTAGCATCTACATCATGAATTTTATTGTCTGCATCAGTCATAACAAACCATATTCGATTAGTAACTTGTATTCCATGAACAGTAGAAAAAAGAACATTCATTCAAATATATCATATATGAGATCTCATTCTGTTCTTGACGAAATGAAAATTACTTCCATCTAATAGGTGGGCTCCCTTGACATTGGATGAATACACCATAACGGTCAGATAGATATAACACATCTAACCACCTTCTAATACCACGTGAAGGTCTTGGAACACCCTGAGTGGGGGGCGGGAATTAGGGTGTCAAATTTTCTCATCAAGTCATTGATATTCTCACCACATTGGTTGGAACCTGTAAAATCTATCAGACAAAATAAAGAAGGGATATGACACAACACTTTTACATGGTTAACCGCAAAGGTTTACAACCAAGGAGAATATACTAATAGTGTGTTGGTCATACCTAAATCCACCAATTATTACTAGTTTTAGAGTACAAGTGTTTTTCCATAGGATATATGTGCCGAGAACACTGACCTGACAAAGGTTCAGTGATGACTCAAAAAATACCTCAGAACACATCTATAAACTCCCTTAGCTTAGAACTTTGAGAGAAGTATAACTCTATTTATCGACATGAAGGTCAATTCAATATATTTGCATTGACGTAATTTTATATATCCATCACGAGACACTGCTTAAATCATGGACCAGAGTAGATGCTCCAGGAAATCCCTAATCACTTTTAACTAATAATAAAAAACAACCCTTCCCTATGACCCTTCTCAATGCTCAAACACATCGTGATGCTCAATACCTTGTGGTAAACAACCCTTCATGAAGGTCAATGCCTCACAGAGGAAGTAACCTCATGAATCTCATTATCTCACAGTGCACAACCGTTCACGAAGATCACTGACTCTCAGAGAAACCAACCTCCCAAAGATCGCTAAGGAAACACAAAACCCCTAATCTTTAAAACATCATATTATATAAGATAAATAGCCATATTCAACACTATGTAAGTCTTTTCACGATGCACAATATCCCTTATGAAAACATTATTCGTAGAGAAATCCTTCCTTCACGAAGTCACAACGAACACAGATTTTATCTCTAGAAAGTCGTACAGAATGAAGAGGGGTGGCCACTTATTTATATCACGGTCAACCGTTGAGCTCCTTATCTTCATGTTTGAAATTTTTATCAGTCAAAATTAAATCACTGTGCTTCCTCCATCTCTCAAAGCTCTGCAAAAATTCCCGGTTTGTAGAGAAAATTCTAACCGTAGCGCTCACCATCAAAACCCTTTGCATCACCGCAAAGCACTAACAAAATACATTCTTCCTTCTCTTTTCTCAATGCTCTTAGTAATCACAAAAAAAACAACATCTCAAACTGTGAAGCTTTATTTCGTCATCATTCTCATGCCAACCTTTGCTAAATCCATTCTTTTACCATTAAAATTATTTTTTTTCATAATGAGTACCCTTGCGAAGCTCAAAAATTAAAATTTCATAATTACAAAGCACACCAACTCAAATCATATAGTCTCAGTGAAATCAACATCAAGAAGTATATCATCGTGGAAAGATTTCACCTTCAAAACTACTTACTACTTGGCATGTATGAACCCTATCCATTCAATATCCCTGATCATCTATTAGAGGATTGTCAAAAAAACATAAATCATTCTCTTCTTCCAGGAAGGAAAAATATTGATTCCAACACCATATGTCTTATTAAATCTCTCATTGGGTTGATTCAATATTTGTGGATATTAAGTGATTAGAGGACATTTCTAACTAAATGTTCTTTAAATTTATATTGAGCATGGTGAAAATAATATGTCATAGATTAATGAAATGTTTTTTTATAATGTGTATTGCATGGATATTTTTAACCAAAAATAAACTACAATAAACAATTAATGGTAATGATTAGAACCATAAGCTATGTTACATCATGGATTAATGCTTTAACACTTAGGATTTCTGCACAAAATAATATTATTAAGTTTGTATCAATTAAATCTAATATTAAGAAAATCTCCAAGATATCATAAGATTAAATCCCCAATAATGAACTCACCCCAATCATTATAAATTTTTTAAATCAAAAATCGTCCATAAATAGTTTCATAATCTCTAAAAAAAACCAAAAAATTAGATTACAATCCACTAAAAACCATAAACTATTAAAAAGAATCATCATCAAAGATTCGTTACGAGTCCTGCTGTACACATCAGAAGAGCACTATAACCATGAACGGTCTTCAGGTCACAATAGACTTCTTATTCAATGTCTTTTCCTTGTAACCACTCTCTTTGGCTTCAAAAAAATCACATTCATTTTCATTTACATTTGATTAACCTTAGGTTTCCAAAAATGATTCTTAATCCTTTTTTGAAAAGGGTATCATATACTTTCTCATATAAAAACTTTATTGACTTACATGTATCATACATATATATTTTATATAAATAGATGAATATTGAACTCATAATATATCAATATGCGATGAAACATTAATGTCATAGTGCATTGTAAATATATGATACATAATCAACATGTTAATAAGTAACTTAAATCATATCCCAATATGTTAATCAAAAATAGAACCCTTATTAGATATATCATACATGATTTTGTATGTCATAACCTGGGTAATGGAATTATACGATATGGCTTTCCCAGATGCTGAGTAAAGGTAGATAGAGGAGATATCAGCTTAATGTAAACTCATGGGTATGTGAACCTAAAAATATCATCTGAAAACTATATCATACATATCATCGATCATAAAATTAAATCATATTGTAAATATTGGTCGTGAATTAAACATTAATGGTAATTTAAACAAAATGCTCCCTTAGAAAATAACATTAGATTATTCTTAGATTTTTGAATATATAAAATAATAGAAAATATTATTTTAAGGAAATGAACAAATATATTTATATCATTTTATGTTTGGGTTAATAACCATTGTAACTGATTTCGGAATGTTTTAGAATCATATATACAATTTATTATGATGGGGATAACCACAAATCTATTATCATTTTGGTTTAGGATATCCTACCATCTATCATATTTTTGGCATGGGATAACTTCCCATATCCCATATGAGATCTTTTATCATTTATCATTACCCAATGAATTGATGTTAGATATATGTCCCAATGATTGCCTAAATAATATCATAAATAGTTTTCAAATAATATCATTAAACATTAATCATATCATTCCATGTGGAAAGAAACAAGTTTCATCATCTTTTAAACAACTGATTATATCTTAACCCAAAGAAATGAAATCGGTTTCAAATAGGTCATATGAACATAATGAAAAACAACCCCAAGAAATTATATGAATGAAATCATTGGATCATATCCATAGTTGGGAATAATTAATATCGAATGATTTAATCATAATTTAAAAATTATTTAAAAAATTTACATTATACATATCATGGTGAAAAATAACATTTCATCTTTAAAAAAACTTATTTAAATTAAGAAAAAATTAAAAAATATAAATAAATTTTCCTTCATTGAATGAAAAATTTAAAAAAAATGGTGGAAATATTTATTTCATAGACCATTTCATGAAATTTGTAAATTCCTATCATAAAATACATATTAAAATAAAAATTCACCAATAATGTTTTGTTGTGGAATGAAAAAGGAGACTTTTAAAAAAACAATAATATGATTCAATTAAACACATAATTTAATAATTAAAAATGGGTATTAATTTATTTATTCAATCATTTTATATTATTTAATATATTCCTTAAAACATTTTTAGAAAACCTGATCATGTATGAGTCATAAGTTTTTACAGAATAGAGAAATAATGCAATTTTTAATTAATATTTTATTTTCAATCCAGTAGAACAAATTGAAGGAAAAACTAATGTAATATTATTATCCAGATATTATAACAATAATAGAGTAAAATGTATTTGTTTATTTAGAGCTATTATATATTGTTTCATCATCTAGATGTAATCCTAAACCACTTCGATAAACAATGAGGTTGTAACATAATACCCTTTCAACATCGGTAACCTTTGAATATTAAGACAAATTAATGGAGTAAAATTTAATAGTTATTTATATACAACATTTTTAATGACAATAATAGTGAAATATATTAATTATTAGTATATACAACATGTAAAATAAATATGTTGTCAAATTATTCAAGTTTCAGACATATATAATACAATATATTACTTATTTGTGACCATTTATTACCCATTTAATATTAATATAATGTTAAAATCATCATTCAGGTAATAACATATAAGGCCCCAGCCTTAAACCTTACTTAAACTTGAGTTATTACAAGATTACACATTGATGATCTTTTCAGGTTTAGAGTTTTAGAGAATTAGATCATGAAACTTGCATTACATTCCAAATTTAAACAAGGTGGTTACATAAAAGACAATATTCATTCTTCCCATCAATGGAAACCTATTTAAAATAAAACATGGATTCTTTCTTGACACATACTTGACACTATCGTCACATCATGTACCTTTCACTTGACCTGTGAAAAGCATTTCAAAAACTTGGGATGAGCATAAAAAGCTCAGTAAGGGTTATAAAAATATGGAAAGGAAACATGAGTTCATATATACATAAGAATGAAATCATACTTTACCCATAAAACATAGTCATATCAAATCATGAATAAATCATAGAAAACATAAGACATAAAGGTAACTTGAGGCATTCATAACATTCTTACGTAGGGAGTAACCCTCTTGGTTACGTTTGGAATACCCATCACAGTATATTCCCTAAATCTCTTCGGAGAAACCTTAACGTTTCACTCCTTCGCGTTACCCAATGCATTGGAGAGCTATATCGGGCTCACCCACCCTTAGTTTATCACGGAACCACCCGTTCTTCATAACAATGCCCAAGAACCATAACATAATCGTATCACATAAAACATGAATAAAGGAAACATAACATTTCCACATTTCAATCACAATATAACATTTTAGGATATTGAAATAATTAATCCATTAAAAAAGAAACCATTTCCAAAACCATTTAAACCATTTAATAAAGAGATTTTTGAATCAAAGTGTCCCATACCACCTTGCAGCTTAAATTTTTAAACCATTAATATCCATATAAATAAATCCTTAAAACCATTTTGAAAACATGGATATTAATAAGAACAAATGATTAAAACATTTAAAACGATATTTTGGTTAAAGGGGTTTTACCAAAATTAGAGACACTTGAATACAATAATTGAGGAATAACATTTAGTCAGAACTTTATAATATCATGAGAATAAAAGTATTCATGATATAATACTCCAAAGGACAGTATATACACCATATAAGAGTGAATTGGTGCATAACAACAATGAACCCTCAATAGAAATGTCAAATTTGATGAAATCCCTTATAAAGAAGGTATCCTTAAATTAAGGACAAATCAATCTCAAAATATGTGTGAAAAATATAAATACACCCAATATAAGTGGATATTAAGTGTAAAAAAATAAAATTTCATTCACACATATTAAATGGATGACATATTCAATGACTACATGTTGAACCCAAAGAAATCGAAATTGGGTTAAAAAATTCCCTTGACAGCCTAACGGCATCACATCAAAATGAGTTGATGAGAGATAAAAAGTGTATCTCGTCACTTGGACATAAAATTTACATCAATAAGGATATATTAGAACATATCCCAACATAACAATATGTAAATTAAAAGACCCAACAAAAGAAGTCTTTTAAAAAAAGAGGAGGGTGAAAGGTTCCCTTACCGACTTGGGTATCTTTCAAAACATACACCCCATGAAAGAAGGACAATAGATCATTGATGTAAATACTCATAAATGAATGTATATTACACAAAGAGTATAATAATGGGCATTACATACACCACTCAATGGAATTTGTGGCAAATGTAGCATAAATCTCACGAGAATAAAAGTGAGATGAAAAAATCCCTTACGAAAACTCGGAAGCCTAACGGCGCCACATAAAACTTCTGAATATGTATTGATGAGATCAAATAGGGTATCTCATCACATTACAAAAAAATTTACAGAAATAGGAATATAAAAGAACATCCCCCAACATTACAAAGTGGAGCTTAAAAGAAGTGACATAAAGGAGAGTACTTAAAAAGAAAGAGAGAGGTTAGATCTTTTACGAAAGTTCGGCAGCCTAACGACGCCACTCAAAACTTTCAAAATAGATTGATGTGAGAGAATAGGGTCTCTCATCACATGAACATAAAAATTACAGTAAGTGTAATATAAAAGAACATCCCAATCACAATAAAGATGAGCTTAGAAGGAATGACATAAAAGAGTGTACTTAAAAAGAGAGGAGTAGGATCCCTTACCTCGGGTCCGACTTGACTCGATCGTTCTTTAATCTCCTGAATAATAAACATGAGTTAATTTCTAATTCCTTAAGAACCTTTTTCAAGTTCATTATTACTTTTATACCACTTATTACCATGTCATAAACATTATGTAATCATTTAAGTTAATAATATTTGTTTTGCCAATATTTGGTTCTAAAGTCGAAAGTGGACTTCTTATAATTACATGTTGTTCGTGTGGCCAAATGTTTATTATATCCAGAATTTTATTCATTATTTATATATCATATATGTCATATATAACCAGTACATTCATGCATTTATAACATTACATAATCATTTAGAGGTAAGAAATGAAATGCACCGTTCATGGAGACGGTAAGCCGTACGTACGCATGAACGCTACTTTCATTTCTATTTCGTATTTTATAGAATGGAATAATAATGATATAAAGGTATATTATAATTCCAGTATAATATCATATATAATATCATATTTCCATCCTTTATACATCCCACATATGGTATTTAACGAATCAAATCACTTTGGGGGGGCGGTAGTCCGCACTTCCTTAAATGAAGATATCGCGTATACCCATAATGGAAGCCATAAAGGTAAGACAAAAATGAAAAATACAGAAGCATAAATAAAACATAAACATATTATATATCATATATAAAAATAGTGACATCATAATGGCCACCTTTAAAGGTGTTAAATGAGTATTGAACAATCATCGTTTCGGGAGGCAGAATTTCACCATCCACGGAAACCGTATGTTCTTTAACCATTTGATGTAGTTGTGTGAGAGTGTAGCTCGAATAAATATTATAACAACATCCTAGTATATTTAAGATACTGGTTTTGTTACAAAATATGTAAATAAAAAGAGTTTAGCGGGTTGGAGAAGCAAAATAAAACAAATGAACATGAGAGAATGAATTACCTTTAAAAGTGTAACTCCTTTTGATTTGAGCCTAAAGGCTTCCTTTGAAAGGATTCTGACCAAAGGGAATCCTCTAGGATGAGGAGAGGGATGTGGAGAGATTAAATGGTCAGGGGTTGGACGAGCCAAAGGCTTGAGGAGTGTGTTAAATGAGGTAGAGGTGGGGGCCTTTTATAAGAGGAGAGGAGGGGTACTTTTGGAAAGTAAAGAAATATTACTTTATTTGAAAATGTTTTTCGATTTCAAAAGGTCCCACATTGATATAATTCGTGGATAAGGTGATAAGGCTTCGAAATCCACTCATCAAATATGTTTTGGACATGTGTAGTTCATAGATTTTACATTATCTTTCCATTTTATTTAAATCGTCAAATAATGATGTCATCGCTGCATCATTATTATGTAATAAATAATATAATTTATTTAATGTCAAAAAATTATACAAAAACTACTATGATGTAGGAAATCTTTTTATCTTTCCAAAGAATATTTATAATCAAAAATATGACTTGTATAACCCCACTTAAAAATTGTTTTAGTAAAACATATCAGGTTTGTGTCAATTTTACTTTTACATTAAATAAAATGTTATTTATGTCATTTCCCAACCAAAGTGGATCCATGGGGTCCCCAAGTTGACCCATGGCTTTTCTTGGTCGGCCGTGATACAACCAATGAGGGTAAGACATGTGTCAAGCTCATCTCATTTTATTAAAGCATTATTTTTACCTTAAACTACACTAATTACCACTAATCGCGATTAAAAACTTAATAAGTTACTATTCACCAAAAAAATTATTTTAATCTCCATGAACCACATTTTACTTCTTAATGACAACCATTTATGTCAGATTTTTGAAAATCAAAACACAATGATGGAAAAATTTCATTTAAACGGAAAATCAGTTTTTATAAGTACCACTTAGTGGTTTCACTATTCATCAAAAATTGAAGTTTTTCAGAAAAATCCCAAAAATTCACCCTAAGCTATATTTGATATTCTGAATTCAAAAATGAAGTCCGTTTTAAAAAATTCAAAACATATAAGTCACATTAATGAATTTAATAATTAATTCCCGTTGTCAGGACAAATAGCGTGTTTTATTAAACAATAAGTATCAAAAGATTGACACTAGTTTAAGTCTGATTTCAAAGTGAAATTGATTCCAACGACCACTATTGGATTTAATGGTAAAAATATTTTCTAATTTCACTTTAAAACCAATTCAAAATATAATATAATCATATAAATAAATTAGATTAAAAAGTGGGTTTGAATTAAAATACAACATTTTACACTATTCATTAAAAAAATGAACTTTATCGGAAAGATACCAAAAATTTACACAAAGTAAATTTTGATGTCCCGATTCTTAATAAGAGTTTTATTTAGTCCAAAAGAATGTTTAAGAGTGAAAAAAACTATATTTAATGATGGTTCTCCATCAAAAGGTGATAAGTGAACCTTTAGTGAAAACTAGGGCATATACGCCTAAAATTGAATTCTTTCCGTATTTTAAGCCTTTATCTTTTATTGTATAAATGTAAAAATATTTAAGAATATATATAATCATATTTTAGTTATTTCTATCCATTCCCGCCATTACAACGGCTACATGTTAACTACCATTTAGAATAATATTATTTTATTATTAGAGTGTAATGTAAGATTCCCAAGAAACTCGTTGTTGCGTGTTGGGTACGCCATCGAGCATAGCGCCCCCGTTAAAGTCATATTAATATTTTATTCAAAAATATGGATAAATATGAAAATGTCATATTCCTTATTTACCTGTGGTGTTACATCCTTCCCCCCTTTTGGGAATTGCGTCCTCGCAATTTTAAAATTGCGCTTAGAAACATCCTTGAACGTCCCACATCGGAACAAGAGTCGGTAAAACAATCACTTTAAAATAAAGAAAGATAAGCACAGAGGTCACCCGAGTTAACCCATACTAGGATTCTAAGTATGAAAATATGGACATGGAGGAGAAAACATAGGGTCATGTTCCGATGGAGAGTGATATAAAACATGTTTAGGAGAAAGTTAACAATAAGAAAATCACAAACTTGTGATGGGTTAAACGGTGTTGGGTTCCCCAGTAGGAAAAGTTAATAGAAAACATTTTTGTTTTAAGTTAATTTTTATTGAGGAATTTATTCATAAGGAAGCATAATCACTTATCATGTTGACTTTCAACTTTTACTAGATTCCTTAGTCAAACTCATATTTTTTCCAAAAGACAAGTATTTAGGGAGACTTGTTCGCATTAAGAGTACTATAATCAACTTCTAGAGAATCACCTAATCCCCAAAAGAGAACTATATACATCCCATGTATTTAGGCTTTAACCAAAACCAAAACCAAAAAGGTTAGTACAAGATCAGATAATCCAGAAAAGGATAACCCCTTATAAAAAGAAAATCTATTCTTAATCTCCAAAATTTGTCCAACAAAACCCAAAGTTCAACGAGGACCATCCGATAAACAATTTGTTCATAAATTTTTTCAAAGTAAACCAATATAATATTGAAACCCAAATATTTGAAGGATTTTGTCACATAGTCTTCCAAGTTAAATCGTAACATTTATCTCCAAACAACACCAGTTGCTCCTAAAGTCTCACATTGAAAAGTAATTATCCTAATCACATATCCTCCAAAATCAACTTAATCTTAATTCATAAAATCATATAACTAAAAAGAATCAGTCAAACTAACCAGGGACTTCACGTAGTCCAGTGGTAGGCGATAAATACCAGTCGCACTTTGGTTGTGGGTTCGATTCCCGCAGCATTGTCCGACGCGACGAGTTGTCACACGGTCTGCGTGTTGTCCTTTTTCCAAAACTATATAATTCTCAAATCATTACCCAAAAAGGGATAAAATCATCAAAAATAACCATAACATAATTTAACCTCAATTTTATCTCATGCCTTTCACTTCAATCATAAAATATGGTAACCCATAATTACCTCAAAAGTAAGGATCATATAAACCCAAATGGTTCTTTATAACTATGTCCACAAAAGAAAAGATAACTATTAGTTGAATAAAATTTGCCTATATTAAACATCAGGGTTACACATAATATAAAAAGTCTTCTAATGTAACCCCATCATCAAAAGAGACTTAATACTCTTAAGAATTTCACCCTAACTCTTGAAGCCCTTATATGTTGACATCTTACTCGTTCAACATTCTTCATGATCCATTATCCATTCCTTTCCAACTTATTCCGAAATACCTCTTTCCTACTAACAAAATCATGAATCATATACTAAGATTCCAAAATAAGAAAACAATAGTCATGAAATAGTACATACCTTTGATTGGTCATTGTCAGTTTCTTCATCCTCAATCGGAATGGCATTAGGTATTGGTAAACGAATATTGGTACGCTCTTGGTGACCCCATTCACGAAAATTCTTCGTAGGACATGTGTTTGCATAATGACCATGCACACCACATTTAAAACATTCAATTGATCCCTCAGAAAGAACTTCTTTCCCTTTCCTCGAGTCAACTGGATGCTTCCTTTTTCCATGGCAGGTTCTTGCTTTATGACCTTCATTTCCACATCTATATCATATTTCTGTCCCTTTGAAACATTTTCCTAGGTGTTTCTTTCCACATCATTGACACATAGGTTTTTGAACACACTTACCTTTATGATTATTACCTGTACTTCCGTAGGGATTTGTTTCTTGCATATATGATGCCTTAGAGAAATCTCCAAGGTTTAGGTGGTCAATCATGACTCCAGATAGTTGGTTGAGGATAATAAAAAGAGTTCTCATTGCAGCTCCCATATCATTCAGTTGCTTGCTCAAAAAACTGTCACAGTTTCCTTCACATCCACTGTTACGTTGGTGCCTGCTAGATCCATCCATTTACTAAAACCAAAAAGGTCAGTGTGAGTATATCAACAAAACCATCATGTACTAATGTGTAAGATAGACAATAAGATATACTTACTCATTCACTTTATCTAAAACTAAGACTCTTTCTGAAATCCTAACCATTATGGTAATTGTCAATTATGCTTAAAGAATACCCTAACCTCTAAAGTTATCTAAACCGACCTTTGATACCAACTATAAGGCCCCAGCCTTAAACCATACTTAAACTTGAGTTATTAAAACATTACACATTGAGGATCTTTTCAGGTTTAGAGTTTTAGAGAATTACATCATGAAACTTGCATTTCATTCCACATTTAAACAAGGTGGTTACATAAAAGACAATATTCATTCTTCCCATCAATGGAAACCTTTTTAAAATAAAACATGGATTCTTTCTTGACACATCCTTGACACTATCGTCACATCATGTACCTTTCCCTTGACCTGTGAAAAGTATTTCAAAAACTTGGGATGAGCATAAAAAGCTCAGTAAGGGTTATAAAAATATGGAAAGGAAACATGAGTTCATATATACATAAGAATGAAATCATACATTACCCATAAAACATAGGCATATCAAATCATGAATAAATCATAGAAAACATAAGACATAAATGTAACTTGAGGCATTCATCACATTCTTACGTAGGGAGTAACCCTCTTGGTTACGTTTGGAATACCCATCACAGTATATTCCCTAAATCTCTTCGGAGAAACCTTAACGTTTCACTCCTTCGCGTTGCCCAATGCATTGGAGAGCTATATCGGGCTCACCCGCCCTTAGTTTATCACGGAACCACCCGTTCTTCATAACAATGCCCAAGAACCATAACATAATCGTATCACATAAAACATGAATAAAGTAAACATAACATTTCCACATTTCAATCACAATATAACATTTTAGGATATTGAAATAATTAATCCATTCAAAAAGAAACCATTTCCAAAACCATTTAAAACATTTAATAAAGAGATTTTTGAATCAAAGTGTCCCATACCACCTTGCAGCTTAAATTTTTAAATCATTAATATCCATATAAATAAATCCTTAAAACCATTTTGAAAACATGGATATTAATAAGAACAAATGATTAAAACATTTAAAACGATATTTTGGTTAAAGGGGTTTTACCAAAATTAGAGACACATGAATACAATAATTGAGGAATAACATTTAGTCAGAACTTTATAATATCATGAGAATAAAATGATTCATGATATAATACTCCAAAGGACAGTATATACACCATATAAGAGTGAATTGTTTCATAACAACAATGAACCCTCAATAGAAATGTCAAATGTGATGAAATCCCTTATAAAGAAGGTATCCTTAAATTAAGGACAAATCAATCACAAAATATGTGTGAAAAATATAAATACACCCAATATAAGTGGATATAAAGTGTAAAACAATAAAAGTTCATTCACACATATTAAATTGATGACATATTCAATGACTACATGTTGAACCCAAAGAAATCGAAATTGGGTTAAAAAATTCCCTTGACAGCCTAACGGCATCACATCAAAATGAGTTGATGAGAGATAAAAAGTGTATCTCATCACATGGACATAAAATTTACATCAATAAGGATATATGAGAACATATCCCAACATAACAATATGTAAATTAAAAGACCCAACAAAAGAAGTCTTTTAAAAAAAGAGGAGGGTGAAAGGTTCCCTTACCGACTTGGGTATCTTTCAAAAGATACACTATAACGACCCATACTTTACATACATTGTTAATACTTCAAAATTGAAGCACACTTATTACAACAAATGACAAAACCACAAAGGACCGTATAGGTATAGTGTCTTTAGAAACTGGGAAACATAAACAACTGGTTCATAAATCTTCTACAGTGTCTCCCATTTATTTCATCATATCTAGGGTCCCTTTTAGCATATTCTACTTAATATCCATCTTCCTGACCTGGGGAAAAGAAAACATAAAAGGGTGAGCTCAAATTCTCAGCAAGGGCAATAAAGGAAATAAAAAAAATCATATCATATCTTTTTGAAAATCATAACCTGCAAAAGAGATCATAAAATCTTAATAAATCATAGAAGTGAAAATGAGATCCACATAATCATAACATGAAACTTGAAACTTTGTGGCATGCACACATAATCATGTAAAATCATTTCTTGTTAGTCATGACTCATTGCCAAGACTATCTTAGTGGACAAAGTCCCTTTCTGAACCGAGTTCACTCCTCGTTTCAGTCCTGTATCACTGAACCGAAATAACCTTCCGTTCCAGCCATGTCTATCTCATTAGATATAAAATCTTTACCCAATTCATTGGAGGGAGATATAGGTCCCACCCATCTTATAATGAATCCTTTCTTATGTGTGCCACATAATCATAAATCATACATCATCGCATAACACATGTAACAAAAATGGGATTCTTGAAACATCATGACATCATAAAATAAATCTTATAAAGAAAATGACTTCATAAAAATAATTCCCTCACAACATAATCAAATCAATGTAATTAAAGGGATAAAAACAGAACCCTTTATTATCTTAGATGGAAAATAATTTTGATAAAACACTTGAACTCCATTCTTGAGGAAAATATCCTTTCTTCTTCAAAAACACTTTTCTTTTCTTAACATGTCATACAATTATAAACTAAAAGAAGTTGATTAAAAATAAACTTGAAAACTTGTAAAGGAATCTTCTTGGGAATAATGTTTTAAAAATCCATTCATGCCGTATAAGTTAAAAAAAACATTCTTCGTACTTTTGTCGGAAAAGTCAAAAAGTACCTCGTACGAAAAACGACAAAAGATTCCTTTCATACATATTACTAAAAACTCACCGAAGGGTAAAAATGGATTTAAACAATTGTAGGTGGATGGAAATAATATTACATATTGATGAAACATGGATGTGGATGATAAAATACACACCAGTAAATACTTACTAATAAACAATCTCGGATAAAAATGAGATTGTGATATTTCCCTTACCTTAGGTCCGATTTGCTTTGTTCGTGTCCGAAGCTCCTATATAATGGTTTAAATAATGTTATTGACTTATTCCAGAATCATACATATTGATATGATATCATATATGGTCATATTCTTAGCTTCTTGTTAGTAATATTTCATTGTTACTTGTTACTCGGGTCTTTATTGGCTTTTGTTCTTATGCGTGTTTTGCCGAATAAATTCTTATTCTTCTTTTAAGGTTATAGATACCTTATATCCAGAATGGTATTAGTGTAGTATATACCATATTCATTCATTCAATTCATTTATATAATCATTATGAAATGAAGATCATGTAGAACGAGTCGCATCACATCGTGGAGACGGTATTCCGTACGTATGCACGAGTGATGATATCATTCCTATGATCGTGGAATTGTATTGGAGTATATATATATTATTTCAGTATCAATATTACTTCATAATAATCATATATAGTTACTCATTACACCATCATACCCATCCTTGTAAGGTGATGGTGGAAAATAGATTACACCACGGCGTGGAGACGGTATTCCGTACGTACGCACGCGCGGTGATTACATTTTTCCGTAGGATGGATAGAAGGTGAATTAGGGTTGTTTCATATTTATAATAACATATCAGTATGTAAGTAATAATGATGTTATTACTTTATCATGAAACAACTAAAGAAGAAGAAGTTGAAGAAGAAAGAAATTGAAAAGATCGGTAATGGATATTACCTCTTCTTTGGAACGCCTCTTTGAATCCTCCACTTAAGGAACTAAGAGTGGTCTTTGGAGAAGAACAGGACCTCTAGGACTATTATAGGGAAGTGGAGAGGAGAAAATGTCAGGGGTTGTCCGAGCTTGAGTGCTCAAATTGTTGTGAGGAGGAGGGAGAGGAGGTGCCCTTTTATAAGGGAGGAGAGGGGCACCTTTGGAATATCTCAAAACATTATTTTATATTAAAGTCAAAATCGGTTTATAATGGTTCCAAAGGGTCTTATTTTGAAGCTAAAGTGGGGATGGGTCGAAATCCTATCAACCAATATAATTTAGACAAGTTTAGGATATTATTTTAACCTTATCAATTAGATTTAACTCTAAGTTAAATAATTTAACTTTTACCATGTCTTTTTGTTTTCTTTCACTATATGGTTAATACACTTACTATAACATGCCAAACGAACCCCAAATTGTTTATTATTAATATATATATCCTTATCTAAGTCATTTGGCAGAACCTTAGATTTTTAGGAATACAATAACAATTAATAATATAATATTTGACTTAAAAACTATTTTGTGTCAATTTTGACACTATTTGATATATGATTTTTGTGAAAGTCATAAAAGAATTATATGTTCGAACTAAGTTGATTAAATTAACACTAATATATCATAGTAACCTAGAAAATTAGTGGAATTCATAAAAAGTCTCAAATTACATTTAGTTTGGTGTTTATAACATCAATTATATCAATATTTCATTAATAAGATAATTACTGCATCATCACTTTGTCATAAATAAATTAAATTATTTAATGTCTAAAAATTACAAATAAAATACCATTATGTAGGAAATCTTTTTATCTTTATAATGAATATTTATAGTCGAATTTATCTTATGTATAACCCCATATTAAAAATTATTTACTTATTAAACTTTGATTTTAACTATTTTAACCCTTCTTTAAATAAATTAATAATAAATGTCCTAATCTAATCCAAGTGGGCCTAAATGGTCATATTTTATTCCTAAGTTTGTTTTTGGTCGAATTACACTTGTCCAATAGAATTAGGACATGTGTTAGGGTAATATTAATATCATATTTACCCTTAGTTACCCTATTTACTATTAACCGCGGTAAAAAAAGTAAAAAGTTACTATTCACCAAAAAAATTATTTTCATCTCATTGAACCACATTTTAGTCCTTGATATTAACCGTGTCTCTCGGATTTTCGAAATTCCATTCACATAAGCGGTAAAATTATGTTTTATGCAAAATTCAGTTTTTAACCTACCACTTAGTGGTTTCACTATTCATCAAAAATTGAAAGTTTTCAGAAAAATACCAAAATTTCACCCTAAGCTAATTTCGATATTCTGAGTCCAAAAATGAGGTCCATTTTGAAAAATAAAATTTATAAAATTTCAAAAAGTGGTTATTACTATTCATAACGGCTAGTTTTAATAGTATATTATTGTTTAGTGAAACTCGGTATTGCGTACGACCCAAGCTATCGAGGAAGGTCGCGATTGCGTGTAAAGAAAGCCAAGCAAGTGTTGTGTAGAAAAAGATTCCTTTGATGATTTATATAACATAAAAGACTCGGGTGTTACATTCTACCCCCCTTAAAAAGAATTTCGCCCTCGAAATTCGTCACTTTGTAACAAACAGATGAGGATACTTCTCCTTCATCATATCCTCAAGCTCCCATGTAGCTTCTTCAAGTTGGTGGTTCCTCCATAAAACTTTCACCAATCGAGTGGTCTTGTTTCGTAGAACTTTTTCGCTACGATCCAGAATCTCTATCGGCTGTTCTTCATAAGAAAGATCTTGCTCCAGCGGTACAACTTCTGAGCTAAGTACATGTGAATGATCAGGTATGTACTTTCTCAGGAGAGATACATGGAACACATCGTGAACTTGAGAGAGATTCGGTGGAAGCGCCAATCGGTAAGCTACCTTCCCAACACGATCCAGTATTTCGAAAGGACCGATATATCTAGGGCTCAACTTCCCCTTCTTTCCAAATCTCATAACCCTCTTCCAGGGAGATATTCGTAAGAACACTTTATCACCCACTTCAAACTCTAGGTCTTTTCTTCGGTTGTCGGTATAACTTTTCTCTCGACTCTGAGCTGCTCTTATGTGTTGTTGAATAGATCTGACCTTTTCTGCCATTTAATCAACGAGATCAGGTCCTAATAGCTTTCTTTCCCCAACTTCATCCCAGAAAGTTGGAGTCCTGCATTTCTTTCCATAGAGAGCTTCATAAGGAGCCATCTGAATACTGGAGTGAAAGCTATTGTTATAAGAAAATTCCACCAAAGGTAGGTGTTGATCCCAACCTCCTTTGAAATCCATAGAGCAAGCTCTCAACATATCTTCTAGGGTTTGAATTGTTCTCTCAGACTGACCGTCTGTCTGGGGATGATAAGCAGTGCTGAAACTCAACTCTGTATCCAGAGTATGCTGAAGACTTCGCTAGAACTTCGAGGTAAATCTCGGATCCCGATCAGATATAATAGAAAGTGGTACTCCATGCAATCTTACTACTTCCTTTACATATATCCTGGCAATCTGATCTAGAGAGAAATCCTCTCTAATAGCAATGAAGTGTGCAGACTTTGTAAGACGATCCACTATAACCCAGATAGCATTATTGCCTTTGGATGTTTTAGGAAGTCCTGTGACAGAGTCCATAGTGATGTTTTCCCATTTCCATTCGGGTATGGGTAATGGTTGTAACATCCCCTTAGACTTTTGTCTCTCAGCTTTAACTTGTTGACAAACCAAGCATCGAGAGACATATTCAGCAACATCTCTTTTCATGCCATCCCACCAGAAGTACTCTTTCAGGTCCCTATACATCTTCGTACTTCCAGGATGAATAGAGAATGATGAAATATGAGCCTCATCCAGCAGCTCCTTCTTTAATTCGGGGATGGGAGGAACACAAACCCGATTCCTGAACTTTATTATCCCATCACAATCAAGGTTGAATTCAGGAACATTTCTCACCTTCTTTTGTAACTCGACATATTCTTTCTGTGCCTCCTTAATCTTCACATGTATAGATGGTTGAACATTCATTTGAGAAAGATAAGATTTTTCCCCTTCCATTATAATTCCAAGATCCATCCTTTGTAAATCCATAAATATTGAATCATTTGTGATCCTCATCATGGATAAACTAGCATTGTCATGTCGACTTAATGCATCTGCCACCTTGTTTGCTTTCCCTGGGTGGTAATGGATTGAGCAGTCGTAATCCTTAATCAGCTCCAACCATCTTCTTTGACGCATATTCAGCTCCTTTTGTGTGAAAATATACTTTAAACTTTTATGATCAGTATAAATATCACACCTTTCACCATAAAGGTAATGCCTCCAAATCTTTAATGCAAAGATTACCGCAGCCAACTCCAAATCATGTGTTGGGTAATTTTGCTCATGGATTTTCAACTGTCGTGAGGCATAAGCTATCACCATATCATTTTGCATAAGAACACACCCCAATCCCTTCTTGGATGCATCACTATAGATCACAAACCTTTCTCCACTACAAGGCAGTGTGAGCACAGGTGCACTGGATAACCTTCTTTTCAACTCCTTGAAATTCTCTTCACATTCCTCTGTCCAGACAAACTTAACTCCTTTCCGAGTCAACTTGGTGATTGGATTAGATAATCGTGAAAAATCTTTTACAAAACGTCGATAATATCCATCCAAACCAAGAAAACTTCGGATCTCAGTTACTGTTGTTGGTCTTGACCATCTTTCGATAACCTCTGTTTTTGCTGGATCCACAGATATCCCCTCTTTTGAGATTATATGACCCAAAAATGCAACTTTTTGAAGCCAAAATTCACACTTGGTAAATTTGGCATAAAGCTTCTCCTTTCTCAGGGTCTTCAATATAATTCTCAAGTGATCTTCATGCTCTTCCTTGCTCTTTGAATAGACAAGAATATCATCTATAAAGACTACCACAAATTGATCAAGATAGTCTCTAAAGACTCTATTCATTAGATCCATGAAGATAGCAGGGGCATTAGTAAGACCAAATGGCATCACTATAAATTCATAGTGTCCATACCTTGTACGGAAATCCGTCTTTGGTATATCCTCCCTTTTGACCCTTAATTGATGATACCCTGAACGAAGATCAATCTTGGAAAAGTATTGAGCTCCGCGTAGTTGGTCAAATAAGTCATCAATGCGTGGGAGAGGATATTTGTTCTTGATAGTGATCTTGTTAAGTTCTCGATAATCAATGTAGAGTCTCATTGATCCATCTTTCTTCTTAACAAATAGAACAGGTGCTCCGCAAGGTGACGCACTAGGGCGTATGAATCCCTTATCAAGATTCTCTTGGAGTTTCTTCTTCAATTCCTGCAACTCAATTGGGGCCATTCTATATGGTGTCTTTGAAATAGGCAAAGCACCCGGTATGAGTTCTATTGAAAACTCAACTTCACGATTTGGTGGAAGACCCGGTAATTCCTCCAGAAAGACATCATCAAACTCCCGTACAATGGGCATATTCTTAATCGTAAGTTTCTCTCCAACCATTTGAGATAAATAACCTTCATTTAGTGGAATCATGACCCATAAGATGGAAGGAATTTCCACTGGAAGGTTATGTTCATCCTTGCATTGATAGACGATCGTAGATTGATCTGGAATATGAAATGTGACTTCCCTTCTTTGGCAATTGATATGATCTCCATGTAGAGAAAGCCAATCCATGCCAATAATCACATAAAATTCCACTAAAGGAAGGATCACAAGATTTGTAGGAAGCACTTTCCCACAAACATCGATCGGAGAAGAATTATAAACTTTTGATGCGACTGTTGTGCCATTAGGTGTCGTCACAGCTAACTCAACATCTAATTGTTGAGGTAATACAGTGATACCCTTAGAAAATTCTTTAGAAATAAAAGAGTGGGTGGATCCAGAATCAAATAAAACATTTGCTACTTTAGAGTGGATGGTAAGTGTACCTTTCACCACTTCGTTATCGTACTCCACATCGCTGATAGAAATTGCATGTGACTTTCCTTTGTCTTTAGCCTTAATATTTTGTTGACGTCGACCATCATCATCAACCCTTGGATTTGGGCATTGATTGGCATAATGCCCCATCTCCTTGCACTTGAAACATTGAAGTGTAGTAGGATCATTCTGTGTATCCCTTCCTTTGTTTGCATCATTAGACATCTTCTTCCCATTATCGCGGCATTCAAATGCCCGATGACCTTCCTTTCCACATTTGAAACATTTACTTGTCCCTTTAAGACAAATCCCTCCATGTTTCTTTCCACACTTTGAGCATAAGGGAAAGTTCATCTTCTTTTCAGTGTGCTCTTTAGAGTTTCCTTTGAATTCCATCTTCCTCTTCTTATCAAACCCATGTGACTGATGGGTTACTCCAATTTCCATCTCGACTTTGAGAGCACATCGAACGATTTCCTCGTAGCTATTGAAGTCCCTTATGGCTAACGCCCTTCGAAGACTTGGTTTTAAGCCACTAAAGAATCGATCGATCTTACTCTCAGGTTGGATAATAATACCAGAAGCGTACCTTGCAAGTCTTGTAAAATTTTCTTCATAGGTACTAACAGATTCATCATCCCTTTGCTTCAGTTCAAGGAACTCTTTCTCCATCTTTGTTCGGAGAATACGAGAGAAGTACTTATTGAAAAATAAGTTCTTGAACTCGTCCCATTCCATAGACTCAATTTCATCCCTTTGCCTCGTATTCTTAATAATATTCCACCATTGATCAGCATCTCCTTCCAAACGATACACTGCTAGGATGACTTTATCATGTTCAGAACATTGAAGAACTGAAAATATCTTTTCAGTACTACTAATCCATTGTTCAGCAACTAATGGATCAGTAGACCCACTGAAAGAAGGTGGACGCTTCCTCATGAAGGATTCAACAGAATGTTGCTCCTTCCTTTGCTCGTTTGGAAGTCCTGCATGATTCATAGCTTGAGAAAGTTGTGTGAGCATGGCTACAAGATATTTCATTCCAGCTCCCATATCGTTTGGTTGCTCAGGGGGACAATCATTGCATTGCCCATCGCATTCCGTATTAACACGGTTCCTTCGGGTTCCAGCCATTGACTAAAACCAAGAAGAATAGTGTGAGCAACACTAATTATAATAGGAAAACCACATAATTCAAGAATAAAATTTTCATGCTTAAGGTCTTACCCTAGGTTATTCAAGGACATTTCTAAAACACTAAGATTGTGTTCTATGCTTAGACTTATCCTTAGGGTTCTTACTAAGGCTTTCACATCCTAGTTTCCAAAGGTTGACTATACCTTTCCTCTGATACCAACTATAACGACCCATACTTTACATACATTGTTAATACTTCAAAATTGAAGCACACTTATTACAACATATGACAAAACCACAAAGGACCGTATAGGTATAGTGTCTTTAGAAACTAGGAAACATAAACAACTGGTTCATAAATCTTCTACAGTGTCTCCCATTTATTTCATCATATCTAGGGTCCCTTTTAGCATATTCTACTTAATATCCATCTTCCTGACCTGGGGAAAAGAAAACATAAAAGGGTGAGCTCAAATGCTCAGCAAGGGCAATAAAGGAAATAAAAAAAATCATATCATATCTTTTTGAAAATCATAACCTGCAAAAGAGATCATAAAATCTTAATAAATCATAGAAGTGAAAATGAGATCCCCATAATCATAACATGAAACTTGAAACTTTGTGGCATGAACACATAATCACGAAAAATCATTTCTTGTTAGTCATGACTCATTTCCAAGACTATCTTAGTGGACAAAGTCCCTTTCTAAACCGAGTTCACTCCTCGTTTCAGTCCTGTATCACTGAACCGAAATAACCTTCCGTTCCAGCCATGTCTATCTCATGAGATATAAAATCTTTACCCAATGAATTGGAGGGAGATATAGGTCCCACCAATCTTATAATGAATCCTTTCTTATGTGTGCCACATAATCATAAATCATACATCATCGCATAACACATGTAACAAAAATGGGATTCTTGAAACATCATGACATCATAAAATAAATCTTATAAGGCAAATGTCTTCATAAAAATAATTCCCTCACAACATAATCAAATCAATGTAATTAAAGGGATAAAAACAGAACCATTTATTATCTTAGATGGAAAATAATTTTGATAAAACACTTGAAGTCCATTCTTGAGGAAAATATCCTTTCTTCTTCAAAAACACTTTTCTTTTCTTAACATGTCATACAATTATAAACTAAAAGAAGTTGATTAAAAATAAACTTGAAAACTTGTAAAGGAAGCTTCTTGGGAATAATTTTTTAAAAATCCATTCATGCCGTATAAGTTAAAAAAAACATTCTTCGTACTTTTTGTCGGAAAAGTCAAAAAGTACCTCGTACGAAAAACGACAAAAGATTCCTTTCATACATATTACTAAAAACTCACCGAAGGGTAAAAATGGATTTAAACAATTGTAGGTGGATGGAAATAATATTACATATTGATGAAACATGGATGTGGATGAAAAATACACCCCAGTAAATACTTACTAATAAACAATCTCGGATAAAAATGAGATTGTGATATTTCCCTTACCTTAGGTCCGATTTGCTTTGTTCGTGTCCGAATCTCCTGTATAATGGTTTAAATAATGTTATTGACTTATTCCAGAATCATACATATTGATATGATATCATATATGGTCATATTCTTAGCTTCTTGTTAGTAATATTTCATTGTTACTTGTTACTCAGGTCTTTATTGCCTTTTGTTCTTATGCGTGTTTTGCCGAATAAATTCTTATTCTTATTTTATGGTTATAGATACCTTATATCCAGAACGGTATTAGTGTAGTATATGCCATATTCATTCATTCAATTCATTTATATAATCATTATGAAATGAAGATCATGTAGAACGAGTCGCATCACTTCGTGGAGACGGTATTCCGTACGTACGCACGAGTGATGATATCGTTCCTATGATCGTGGAATTGTATTGGAGTATATATATATTATTTCAATATCAATATTACTTCATAATAATCATATATAGTTACTCATTACACCATCATACCCATCCTTGTAAGGTGATGGTGGAAAATAGATTACACCACGGCGTGGAGACGGTATTCCGTACGTACGCACGCGCGGTGATTTCATTTTTCCGTAGGATGAATAGAAGGTGAATTAGGGTTGTTTCATATTTATAATAACATATCAGTATGTAAGTAATACCGATGTTATTACTTTATCATGAAACAACTAAAGAAGAAGAAGTTGAAGAAGAAAGAAATTGAAAAGATCGGTAATGGATATCACCTCTTCTTTGGAACGCCTCTTTGAATCCTCCACTTAAGGAACTAAGAGTGGTCTTTGGAGAAGAACAGGACCTCTAGGACTATTCTAGGGAAGTGTAGAGGAGAAAATGGCAGGGGTTGGCCGAGCTTGAGTGCTCAAATTGGTGTGAGGAGGAGGGAGAGGAGGTGCCCTTTTATAAGGGAGGAGAGGGGCACCTTAGGAATATCTCAAAACATTATTTTATATTAAAGTCAAAATCGGTTTATAATGGTTCCAAAGGGTCTTATTTCGAAGCTAAAGTGGGGATGGGTCGAAATCCTATCAACCAATAGAATTTAGACAAGTTTAGGATATTATTTTAACCTTATCAATTAGATTTAACTCTAAGTTAAATAATTTAACTTTTACCATGTCTTTTTGTTTTCTTTCACTATATGGTTAATACACTTACTATAACATGCCAAACGAACCCCAAATTGTTTATTATTAATATATATATCCTTATCTATGTCATTTGGCCGAACCTTAGATTTTTAGGAATACAATAAAAATTAATAATATAATATTTCATTTAAAAACTATTTTGTGTCAATTTTGACACTATTTGATATATGATTTTTGTGAAAGTCGTAACAGAATTATATGTTCTAACTAAGTTGATTAAATTAACACTAATATATCATAGTAACCTAGAAAATTAGTGTAATTCATAAAAAGTCTCAAATTACATTTATTTTGGTGTTTATAACATCAATTATATCAATATTTCATTAATAAGAAAATTACTGCATCATCATTGTGTCATAAATAAATTAAATTATTTAATGTCTAAAAATTACAAATAAAATACCATTATGTAAGAAATCATTTTATCTTTCTAATGAATATTTATAGTCGAATTTATCTTATGTATAACCCCATATTAAAAATGATTTACTTATTAAACTTTGATTTTAACTATTTTAACCCTTCTTTAAATAAATTAATAATAAATGTCCTAATCTAATCCAAGTGGGCCTAAATGGTCATATTTTATTCCTAAGTTTGTTTTTGGTCGAATTACACTTGTCCAATAGAATTAGGACACGTGTTAGGGTAATATTAATATCATATTTACCCTTAGTTACCCTATTTACTATTTACCGCGGTAAAAAAAGTAAAAAGTTACTATTCACCAAAAAATTATTTTCATCTCATTGAACCACATTTTAGTCCTTGATATTAACCGTGTCTCTCGGATTTTCGAAATTCCATTCACAGAAGCGGTAAAATTAAGTTTTATGCAAAATTCAGTTTTTAACCTACCACTTAGTGGTTTCACTATTCATAAAAAATTGAAAGTTTTCAGAAAAATACCAAAATTTCACCCTAAGCTAATTTCGATATTCTGAGTCCAAAAATGAGGTCCATTTTGAAAAATAAAATTTATAAAATTTCAAAAAGTGGTTATTACAATTCATAACGGCTAGTTTTAATAGTATATTGTTGTTTAGTGAAACTCGGTATTGCGTACGACGCAAGCTATCGAGGAAGGTCGCGATTGCGTGTAAAGAAAGACAAGCAAGTGTTGTGTAGAAAAAGATTCCTTTGATGATTTATATAACATAAAAGACTCGGGTGTTACATACACCCCATGAAAGAAGGACAATAGATCCTTGATGTAAATACGCATAAATGAATGTATATTACACAAAGAGTAGAATAATGGGCAGTACATACACCACTCAATGGAATTTGTGGCAAATGTAGCATAAATCTCACGAGAATAAAAGTGAGATGAAAAAATCCCTTACGAAAACTCGGCAGCCTAATGGCACCACATAAAACTTCTGAATATGGATTGATGAGATCAAATAGGGTATCTCATCACATTACAAAAAAATTTACAGCAATAGGAATATAAAAGAACATCCCCCAACATTACAAAGAGGAGCTTAAAAGAAGTGACATACAGGAGAGTACTTAAAAAGAAAGAGAGAGGTTAGATCTTTTACGAAAGTTCGGCAGCCTAACGGCGCCACTCAAAACATTCAAAATGGATGGATGAGAGAGAATAGGGTCTCTAATCACATGAACATAAAAATTACAGTAAGTGTAATATAAAAGAACATCCCAATCACAAGAAATATGAGCTTAGAAGGAATGACATAAAAGAGTGTACTTAAAAAGAGAGGAGTAGGATCCCTTACCTCGGGTCCGACTTGACTCGATCGTTCTTTAATCTCCTGAATAATAAACTTGAGTAAATTTCTAATTCCTTAAGAACCTTTTTCAAGTTCATTATTACTTTTATACCACTTATTACCATGTCATAAACATTATGTAATCATTTAAGTTAATAATATTTGTTTTGCCAATATTTGGTTCTTAAGTCGAAAGTGGACTTCTTACAATTACATGTTGTTCGTGTGGCCAAATGTTTATTATATCCAGAATTGTATTCATTATTTAGATATCATATATGTCATATATATCCAGTACATTCATGCATTTATAACATTACATAATCATTTAGAGGTAAGAAATGAAATGCACCGTTCATGGAGACGGTAAGCCGTACGTACGCATGAACGCTACTTTCATTTCTATTTCGTATTTTATAAAATGGAATAATAATGATATAAATATATATTATAATTCCAGTATAATATCATATATAATATCATATTATCATCCTTTATACATCCCACATATGGTATTTAACGAATCAAATCACTTTGAGGGGGCGGTAGTCCGCACTTCCTTAAATGAAGATATCGCGTATACCCATAATGGAAGCCATAAAGGTAAGACAAAAATGAAAAATACAGAAGCATAAATAAAAAATAAACATATTATATATCATATATAAAAATAGTGACATCATAATGGCCACATTTAAAGGTGTTAAATGAGTATTGAACAATCATCGTTTCGGGAGGCAGAATTTCACCATCCACGGAAACCGTATGTTCTTTAACCATTTGATGTAGTTTTGTGAGAGTGTAGCTCGAATAAATATTATAACAGCATCCTAGTATATTGAAGATACTGGTGTTGTTACAAAAGAAGTAAATAAAAAGAGTTTAGGGGGTTGGAGAAGAAAAATAAAACAAATGAACATGAGAGAATGAATTACCTTTAAAAGTGTAACTCCTTTTGATTTGAGCCTAAAGGCTTCCTTTGAAAGGATTCTGCCCAAAGGGAATCCTCTAGGATGAGGAGAGGGATGTGGAGAGATTAAATGGTCAGGGTTTTGCCGAGCCAAAGGCTTGAGGAGTGTGTTAAATGAGGTAGAGGTGGGGGCCTTTTATAAGAGGAGAGGAGTGGTACTTTTGGAAAGTAAAGAAATATTACTTTATTTGAAAATGTGTTTCAGCTTCAAAAGGTCCCACA
The DNA here is from genome assembly GCA_963277665.1 of Viscum album. Lineage (NCBI taxonomy): Eukaryota > Viridiplantae > Streptophyta > Magnoliopsida > Santalales > Viscaceae > Viscum > Viscum album. Next base: position 164,549,550 of record OY728129.1, on the reverse strand, counting down.
TTGATATAATTCGTGGATAAGGTGATAAGGCTTCGAAATACACTCATCCAATAAGTTTTGGACATGTGTAGTTCATAGATTTTACATTATATTTCCATTTTATTTAAATCGTCAAATAATGATGTCATCGCTGCATCATTATTATGTCATAAATAATTTAATTTATTTAATGTCTAAAAATTATACAAAAACTAATACGATGTAGGAAATCTTTTTTATCTTTCCAATGAATATTTATAATAAAAAAGATGACTTGTATAACCCCACTTAAAAATTGTTTTAGTAAAACATATCATGTTTGTGTCAATTTTACTTTTACATTAAATAAAATGTTATTTATGTCATTTCCCAACCAAAGTGGATCCATGGGGTCCCCAAGTTGACCCATGGCTTGTCTTGGTCGGCCGTGATACAACCAATGAGGGTAAGACATGTGTCAAGCTCATCTCATTTTATTAAAGCATTATTTTTACCTTAAACTACACTAATTACCACTAATCGCGATTAAAAACTTAATAAGTTACTATTCACCAAAAAATTATTTTAATCTCATTGAACCACATTTTACTTCTTAATGACAACCATGTATGTCGGATTTTTGAAAATCAAAACACAATGATGGAAAAATTTCATTTAAACGGAAAATCAGTTTTCATAAGTACCACTTAGTGGTTTCACTATACATCAAAAATTGAAGTTTTTCAGAAAAATCCCAAAAATTCACCCTAGGCTATATTTGATATTCTGAATTCAAAAATGAAGTCCGTTTTACAAAATTCAAAACATATAAGTTACATTAATTAATTTAATAATTAATTCCCACTGTCATGACAAATAGCGTGTTTTATGAAACAATAAGTATCAAAAGATTGACAGTAGTTTAAGTCTGATTTCAAAGTGAAATTGATTCCAACGACCACTATTGGATTTAATGGTAAAAATATTTTCTAATTTAACTTTAAAACCAATTCAAAATATAATCTAATCATATAAATAAATTATATTAAAAAGTGGTTTTGAATTAAAATACAACATTTTACACTATTCATTAAAAAAATGAACTTTATCGGAAAGATACCAAAAATTTACACAAAGTAAATTTTGATGTCCCGATTCTTAATAAGAGTTTTATTTGGTCCAAAAGAATGTTTAAGAGTAAACAAAACTATATTTAATGATGGTTCTCCATCAAAAGGTGATAAGTGAACCTTTAGTGAAAACTAGGGCATATACGCCTAAAATTGAATTCTTTCCGTATATTAAGCCTTTGTCTTTTATTGTATAAATGTAAAAATAATTAAGAATATATATAATCATATTTTAGTTATTTCTATCCATTCCCTCCATTACAACGACTACATGTTAACTACCATTTAGAATAATATTATTTTATTATTAGAGTGCAATGTAAGATTCCCAAGAAACTCGTTGTTGCGTGTTGGGTACGCCATCGAGCATAGCGCCCCCTTTAAAGTCATATTAATATTTTATTCACAAATATGGATAAATATGAAAATGTCATATTCCTTATTTACCTGGGGTGTTACATAACTACTTTGTTTTACATGTATGTCTTGATTTGGTTTTTTTGGTATTTTTAAAATAAAATTGATTCCATCATATCAATCATGTTTTAAAATATATATATATATATAATATATTAATTAATATTATTATAATAACATCCATGTAAATCAAAAAATTCAAAATTTATTACTTCAATTTGTGGAGTTAGTACTCCACATGTACACACGAGTGACATTATCATTTTCCGTAAGATTGGATGGTATGAATCTATATGTTGAAAAATAATTAAATATGTATTAATATATAATCAGTATAATATTAATATATTAAATCCATCATTATATCCACCCATGAAATGAGTTTATGGAACATATATTACATCGGTTCCTGTATCAGTATTATGTTATACACAAAATGGACGAGATTTATTTCAATTTGATTAATACTTATATGAATATAGTTCATGAATTTAACCAAATAACATGTATATATAATTGGGAAACAGTTTTAATTTTATCATCATATTTTAATAATATTTGATATAGTTGGAAGGATAAATTAATAAAAAACACTCAGTTTGGTACATTACTTCTTCTTTAATCAAAAACCCTATGTAAGTATAAAAAGATTACATGGGAGAGTTTCATAAAAAATTAAGACCCCTTGGATATGGGGATGATTTTAGAAAATATATTTCATCAATTATTGTTTAAAAAAGAAGCTGAGTTTTGAGTAAGAGATGTGAGTGGGTTTCTTTTTATTATTCAGGGAGAGGACACACAAGGAATTCATGAAAATAAATAATATACGAAAATATTACATATAAAAAATGGGAAAAATAAATATTGACATATAGATGAGATATTATTTTAATATATATGTAAAATAAAATTCGTTAATTTTTCTTTGTCAATTTAACTCTTATAATTTACATTAACACCTAGTCATCCTTGTTTAACCTTAACTATGATAATTAATTTTTACACCTTTTACTATTAATTAGGTGGAAAAATTATGTTGGCCATATTATAAGAATTAAATTATTATAATTATATATATGGAATACATTTTTACAAAATTCAATTAATATATTTGGATTAATTTTATTTAAATGTAATCCCCCAGACCCGATGAATGTTTTTTCTGCAAATTTTTTTCATATATATCAACTATTTTAATATTAATATTGTATAAACCCATGTTTTAATGATAAAAAATTCTTTTTCTTATGATATTAATTAGTTCTGTGTGTAATCATATAATTTTTATAATATAAGTTAAATTTTCTTGAAATTATGATATGTTTTGAAAACACTCACTACTAGACATGTCTCACCATTGAACATGAGCCATCGCTAGGGATTCCATTCCCACAAGAATAAAAATGTGGTTACTTTTCGGAAACACCCACCATCCACAATGAGTCTCTATAAGAACTGATTTTTTCATAAATATGGGAATGACCAACCATGAGAGGATGAGACACAACTGTAAAAATAAATTGTTCTTAGTGTCAAATACACCTACCACCAATGAGAAAGAAATATTGAGTATGACCTACTATTATTAATGAATTATGAAAATTTGTTGGAGTGACCTAATACTATTCTGAATCAACATTTTCTTAACTAACCACAGGCTCATGTCATAGTATCTGTTTTTCCACCATTCAAAATATTCACATCCATTATTTATGTATATATTTTATTAAATAATAATAATAAAATAAGAAATAATATAACTTCAAGAGTAATATAAATGTTATTTTTTAAAATATTACATTGCGGAATTAATTTTTGTTCCTATCTTCCAATATCATGAGAAAAGGATCCATATGATTTTTCCTATAAGTTAATGTTAAATTAATTTAGAAACCCTCTAATTCGTAGTGACATGGAGAAGTTATACAGAAATACTGTGATATATTCACAGACTTGTGATGTATGGTGATACAATTTTGAAAGAACCTGAAGAGTGACACGTACTGAGAATATCACATGAAAAATTCTTAAAATCAAAAGATAATGAAATATTTGTTCCTACATAATATCTAGTTCATTTAAAATAGTTATTAGATAGAATTTCACATCACCCTATTCTACTGTGAATTTCAAAAACTTGATTCGATCAGTTGTTCAAGCTACATCCCATAACTCACATGATAAATAACACATCACTCAAAGCAAAAATATAAGTTTTATATCATTTAATTTTTATTACTATTTATTTTTTCTACACTTTTATTTGTGTGTTTTTACTCTATATTTTATACAGACACAATCTAATGTAATTTAATAGGAACAAAATTGACATATTATCTACTCTTATTTTTTTCATATGGTGTTGTTATTACCATGGTTTTTGTGGAATATGTTTGTGGTTTCCCCAAAAATATTTTTCTATATTTTATTCCCAATATATGTTATGGATCACAAATAATTTTTTATAATCCTCTTCAAAATATGTGATTTCTATGGGAGGAAGATTCTGTATTGGCTTGATAATGAATCTCTGGTATTTATTCCTCGGTTTTATTTGTTTTTTACTTCGTTTCAGTGCTTTAAAATTAATTTTTTTTAAAAAAGTAAGAAAAACAAAAAAACTAATATCTATTTTTAATTTGTTTTTTTTCTGTGATTTTTATAAATTTAATTTATTTCAATAGTTAAAGTTAAAAAATTTATTCTTTTTAACTAATACTTAAACAATATTTGTGAAATATTTTAAATGGTCAGAACTTATATCGATCGTCAATATATATCTCTTGGATGTTTCAATTATTTGGTTTAATTTATTTAAATAATTTTTTAACATTATTTTTCAAGTAACTCTATTTACCCACCTCTTGAGACACTCACATTGTGAATGAAATTTTGTATCAATGAATTTTTAAAAACTTTTCAACAATAATTATAGTTTTGTTTTAATGATAATAAATTTTTATCATTTTGAAATTTTTATTTTTAAATGGATAATAAGAAATAAATAAATTATCCTATGTTAAATAAATTATTTAATAAATTTAACAATAATCAGTGAAAAAATAAAAATGAATATGCATGTAGAAAGTAATGGTTTTTTGATTTTTTGTACTATAGAGAATAACTATGAATCCCCTACAACTAAAAAACTACATGGGATAATGGTAATAATATTTCTTACAAAACTTTTTTCAATTCTATACATTCTATTTAATTTTATTTTGGATTTGAAGAATTAAATATTATATATTATAGTAATAACACTTATATAATTTGGGATACATTAACTATTTTTAATGAAGGAACTACTAATGTTAAAAAAAATAAAACTAAATACATATACAATTAAACCCGATAAGTATAAAATGAAACATAATGAGATGATTTCTTATATGAATATCACGTACAATGAGATAGTGAATATAATGAGCTCTTTGGGGAATTCATCATTAAATAAATATCAAATTACTGAACTATTTTTTTCCTTCCATATATTTGTAGAGGAACATTTGATTCAATAAGAGAATCATGTGACATCAGTAAAAAACTAGTTAAGAGATTGATAATTATGTTCATGATGTATGAGTATTGCTCAAAGTTAACTGAGAAGGATTTAATACACCAAATATCATATTTTTTGTATTCACTTATACTATATCATAATTCAAATAGAAAGAAAAGTTTATGATGAATGATTCAGTGGGGAGGAATGTCCAGTCAATGGTAGTGAGGAAATGGTACATGTAGCCAAAATGTTTAATAAGTTCTTTATCAAGAATAAATTCATAAACTAACTGAACATCAATGTAAAGTATTCTAATTGATTTAATTTTAAAAGGACTAGAAAAGTGATGAAAATAAAAATTTTATTAACTATTATGAGTACAAATGAGATGTACATGTTTACACAGGCTGTTCTAAATTGAAATACAAAATAAGAATGTAGATAATGAAAAAAAAATCCATGAATGCCCCATGGAGTGCCTAAGATGATTTTTATATTGAGACATAATATTCTAAAAATAAAATCCAAATTGATAAAATATGTCATTCATGATAAATAAAAATGAACAATAAACAATATTTTTTGTTTGTAACTATGATCACTCTAAAAATGGACGAAATTTGGCGGATATGACAAAATATAGAATTTTTTAGTAATAATGTTTTTTTAAATATTTCTTTATTGAACTCATTGAAAAATACAATGTCATGAAGAAACATCATGTTTATATGTTAATATTGAATTGATCATACTATATAAAAATATAATAATTCATAATTATTAGATTAAAATTACGAATGAAAATTTTTTAATATAAAACTCAGGAATGAAATACATAGTTTTATAAATTTAAGTGAAAATATCAATAACATCATATGAAAATAACATATTGAAAAATATATTACCAGTCTAGGTTACCTACCTGGGAGAAAAGAGTTATTATGAGAACTTTTTTTCTTTTTTCTAATTATGAAAATTCTACTACGATTTATAATTAAAATTTACCTAATAATATATTTTCAATGGTATTATAATATTCTTCAAGGAAACCTATTAAATAAATAAAGGTTACAAAATAGTTAGATTCTAAATTATCTAGACCCATGAAAATCTATGTAGCAAAATCATTCATGGAATAAACATTGTTTTGTATGAAGGATTTTTGAAGAGATCTTATAGGAATATATGGTACATGTTTAATAGATGTTCTAATAATTTTATAGCATATTACATGAGCTAGAAGGGACACATATCGGTATAGGGTGGGCATTTCACCTTTATAGATATTTATAAAGGAATGATTATTGGCCTTGGAAAAAGCAGTTAAACAAACTCATTTTTGATTTAAGAAGTACCTTTTATGGAATAAAATGTATTCTTAATAGAATATCCCACATATTTTATGATGGTTATCATGTATATTTTGAAAAAATATACATATTCATGTTTTTAATTCCAAGACATGTTTAGTGTTTTCTTCAATGAGTATGGAAAATATGAATTCCATTAATCTTGATTGTTTTATTTCCAAATTTTATTCTTGATTAAGATGCTTTTATATAGAATATTTTTTTTGGAATTGGAGAAAATGAAATGGTAACATTCAGTTACATATAAATCTCACTAGCTAATTGTTAGTCTCAGATATACCCAAACATTAATTCCCATGTGTCAGACTCAATTAAACCTTACCAAAAAAGGATAAAACATAAGAATAATGATAAATTAATGAACTATGATTAAACTTCCCAACCTATTTATTTGGATAACATGAACTTGTTTGGATTATCAGAAATATCAATTTTAATTTGAATCCATTATTTCTATATACATGTAAATGACTATTTTAGGTATACATTGGTATTATTTTCAGCTAAAAAGTGTAAATCATGTTCTCATTTTACCAAGTATGAAAAATCTATAGAAAATCTTAGTGTACATAGAATAAGTCGCTTAATAATTGACAATGGATATGAGTTTATAAATAATGAAATTTAACACTTCTCTAAAAATTCCAGTAGTCACAATTTTTATGTTCTTAATACCCATCAACAGAATATAGTTCTATAAATATTAAATAGAACACTTCAATGGATATCCAAGAATATGATTAATTTATATGACTTTATTATCTACAATTGGGCATATGCTGTGAATATAGACTTATATATAATTAATACGGTTTAAATTAGATGTATATTAAAGAAGGCCACTTATAAAAATTAGAATAATAAAAATCCAAAGCATAATTACAATATTGATTTTGGTTACAATGTATTTACTCTTAATATAAACCCTGTCATGAAATTATTTTCTCTAAATGTGATGAAGTTATTTTACTAGGTTATTAAACTAATAATAAATATTATAGTGTTTTTAAGAAAAGAATCATCACTATCGAAATATCATTCCATGTCATGTTAAAGGTGATAGATCCACATTAATCTAATTATCCTATAGAAAATATTTAATTCATTATATCTATATTAAAACTAAATTCCAAGATTTATGATTTTTTCTATAAAATATGCATAATAATCATCGTGTTTTGAGGAAATTATTAAACCTAATACTAAAACTATAGATCCCATGAGGGGACTATATCTTCATTTTCTATAGCTATTATTACTCTTAAATAACATCATTTAGATGATATTTTTAGAGACTTTTATAGAGATAAACTAACTCGCATTCCGTTACGAAAACATGTTTGACATAAATCATTCTTGTAACTTGTTGAACAAAATAACCTAAATAATGCAACAAATGTTCAATTTTGAGAAATGGATATGAAATAATAACATAATCGTGATGGATTAATTAATTATAGGACAATTGTTAATATATCTAATGTCACATTGAATATATAAACAAATTGGGTGTTTAGAACAATGTTATTGAATTAATAAAAATAGTATTGAATAATGATAGACATGTTACACAATGGTATAGTCAAAAAGAGGTTATATACTATTAATAAACCATTTAACATCAACACAGACATTGATAAATTAGAATATTTCTATCCCATGAAATAATCTAGATTAAAAACCAAATCAATTCGATGTGATAATTGATATCATGAATGTGTATATAGATTAGGTTTGTTTTTGAAAAACCACATGCAGATCAAAATCCCCATTTTCAAAATCATGTTTTGAAGTAAAAAAATGAATTACATGATTAAAAAATAACTTATTTCAAGGTATAATAGACCAATCTCATTACTTCCTTCAAAAATAATACAAGAACATAACATATTTTTAAAAATTATTTCAAAAAGATGTTTTTGTCCATCATATTATTGTAAAACATATTATTGATGATAATATAAATAGATTTTTTAAAATATTAATAATAAATAATGAAAAATGTATTTGAAATGGATTTAATGGCCGAAAACAAATTTTTCCTTTATTTGAAATTTATTTATTATAATGAATGAATTGTTTTAATATAGTTTAAATATACTATAAATATTCTATAATATTTTTTTGATAACATTATGAGTATATAAATTTATATGAGTACATATTTTATGTTGGTTCTTGATGAAGCATGAATGTTAATGGATCAAACCTGTTATAGTTGTATTATTGGAAGCTTTCAATACATATGTATTATCTAAATTGTAATTTTTTTACTATATATTTGTATTATTTATTCAATGAAAACCCAAAATGGTCACACATAGTTTCATTAAAAATTGTTTTTAAATACCTTAGGTATACAACCAAGTTAGTGGTGTTTTTCCCTATGTGAAAAACAAGTGACCAAGATAGTTATTCAGATGCTGATTTTTGTTGGATTCAAATTAGTTAGAAAAATAACCTTCATAACATGTCATCTTTTGGGAATGCCTCTTGTTTCATAGTGTAGTTTGAAATAAAATTTTGTTATGTTTTAATTTTTTTAATATGAATACATATCTATAGGTTTGTGATGTGATTTCATAGATGAAAAAACTTAATTATACTATGGATAAACATTCTAAATTTTTTCAATAAATATTGATAATTAATGTCCTATAAACATTAATGAGAACCATTTAACTCAATATAGATAAATAAAATATTAATTTATGATGAAAATTTTTGATAAATAATTTTCCAAAGAGTGATATAACACTTGAAAACATTTTAATTTAACATAATCATTTTGATATATGAACTAATCCTTTGAATTATGAGAGAATTAACAACATCAAACATTACTAAGGAATGTTAAAATTTGGGATAATATTAATTTTCATGGAAACACAATTGGTTTTACCCACGATTTATTTTACCCACTATTTGTTTTACACACTATTGGTTTTACAAACTATTAGTTTTAAAAACTATTATGTTTACCCAAAATTGATTTTACCCAATGTTGTTTTACCCACTATTTATTTTCACAAACCATTGTAGTTAATTTTTATTGGAAACTTATTTTTTTTATTAATTTTTATCTATTAGGTTTTAATCCATTGTATTAATTTAATTTTTCGAGTTATGTTTTAAATCATAAAAATCAAAATTTAAACTCTATTTATTGATTTTCAATATACATAAATACCTAAATTGTATAAAAGTAGACACACATCTAATTATCAATAATCTCACTCCCATGTGACTTGTACTCTAACATCTATACTACCCATTTATCTCCCAACCATTTGCCTTCAATAATTATTGTCTAAACCATCCTAGTCGATTTCCTTAATTAGTGTTAAAATAGAATAAGTATCATCTCCATATGATTTGTGTCTGTCAATGATGAAAAAAAAATTATATTCATTCAACAGGTATTAAGAAAGTTAATCATAAGCATTCAAATAGAGTTGTGGGGTCAGAGAGAAGGTTATATAGAACGGTTGTTGTCATATAAGTCGATGATGTTCTATGTTCAGCAGTTCCACATATGGGTTGAATGGTTATTTATAAATGAGAGAACCTTTTATAATATGTTAGTGAACCCATTCATTCAATATCAACTATTTATATTTATGTATGATAAGGACTGGTTGTGAAATTAAATAAATAGATGAATAAATGTATTCTTTTTAAGAGAATGTGATATATAATTGATTGTTTTTCATGAAGGTATCTCAAATGAATATCAAGGAACAATTATTGATGATAATGAAAAAAATATTTTTCATGTTTCATTTTCAGGGTTGATTGGATATACAATAGTGATAAAAAGAGTTTCTTTTGATCGTGATGGATAATGTCTCATACATTTTGGTTTATTCAGTAAATTATGTTCCTAAGGAAGTGTATTTTCTGGAAAATAATGTATCAAGATTATTATCTTATATGTCTTATGAAACATTTAATGAGGATAAATCTATGTCGATATCTGATAAATTTTTGATTGAGATGTGTAGGTAATCTTCGATATCCAAAAATCGTGTTTTTACAAAGTTTATCATAAACATGTTGGAAGACAATGGACTATTTGAGGAATGAGAAGAAATAATTTTAATGTGTTTAAGATTGTGTATTGTTATTTTCATATGAAAATGGATTAAAAAACTAGAATACCAGAAATAATTAATGGATTAATGATTTCAAATGATATTATGATTACATAATTATAGTTTATCTTTCATCTAGACCATAAAAACTTTTAGATCATAGGTTGGAACAATATGAAGTGGTTCAGTATTCATATGAGGAAGACGATGATTATACCAATATTAGTATGGATAAGGTATTTTATGTTGATAAAGGAAGTGATCTTGATTTTTCATAGAGTTCTCTTGCCCTAAAATATGGTGCTACTATCCCACATATTTATCTCCTTCTCTAAGATAATATCGTTAAATAAATTAACAAGAAAGAATAATCTTATTTTTCTGGTGATGATTAATTCAAATTATCTACTATATTTTATAATTGGAATGGCTATTTTGAATATGATGATAAATAAGGAGGACGAGAGGATGTGGAATTTGGGAATGAAAAAAAGGTCATAGAGATCTAGATGATAATGATGGAGGTTCATAACATAATGTACATTCTAGATGAATTAGAGAAGAGGATGTAGTGATTCCTTAAGAACATTTGCCTTATTTAGTTTTATTAGTTCACTTTGGATCTAAATAGAGTCCAATCCTAGTTGATTTTTTTTGAAAGACCAGATATTAGATAGAATAATTTGTTTAGTGGTAGGGATAATCATGTATGCAATGTGATCTAGTCGATCCGGCTGATAGTGTAAAATTTGATCCTATGAATGATTTTTCTATGGTTTCTAATTAAAGTATTTTTTGAATATTCAATTGATTAGAATATTTATTTTGATCCAAAAATTTATTAGAAGACTATTCTTGTATAGTTATCTGTTTAGTTGTTGGATGTTGTACATGTTTTTGAGTCCACTATTTTTTTACCACGAGTTGTTAGGACATTTGATATTTCTTTTTTCAGTTTAGTTGACCCACATTTTCTGGAGTGGGATAAGTTTCTAGGGTATGTTAGACTTGTTCTCGGATAATCATATTCAGTTATAGAGTTTCCTTCTATATGTGATGATTTGGATCCTAAATGATATTTGGTAGATGAGTTTGATGATGGTGGAGGGTTAGAAATGATTTCTTTGGATGATCCAGCCATATATGAGCAAAAAGAGGAAACTAAAATTGATAGAGTTAATGAACATTACATGTCACTTATTATTGTAGTTGTTTTTACAAGAAGTTACATTTGACCCTTTAGAGACAGTCGTCCCTTTTATGTTACTTTTATATTAAGGAATCAAGAACCTCATGTCACAAAATTGACAACTAAATGAAAGGTATATTTTTGACTTTGTGATACATAATATGTTGAGTAAAATTTTCTACATCATACATTTAAATTACATTATATTTATTAATCAAAAATAACTTTTTTAAAAAATATTTAATAACATTTTATGTCCTATTATTTTAGTATGTTTTTTTATGAAAAATTTCCTTTTACTATTCATAGAAAAAGTTCTAATGTATTTAATAATATAAACATACATTCATTTTAATGATTTCTTCAATGAGTATGTGTTTGATTAATAATTATCACTACTATCAGACTAGAATTTAGATTTTATTCAGGAATTTCATATTGAAAAATTCAATAAATTGGACTTGTATGAGTTCTAATAGAACCACACTAACAGTCGTAAATATTTTCATATTTGGATTGACAAGGAACAACATCGTATTGATTTATTTTTGTCATATGAATTTGAATGAATTTTTCTAACATAAGTAATATTTTTAATATGTTATTTGTGTTAATTAGTAAGACGATGGAAATTTAGATACGCCAAATTTTTATGAGTTGTCAACTGGAACGAATACGAGGAACATACTACTAACTCGAAATTATATATTTTATTTGACCTTTGGGAAGATTTTTTACATATTAGTTCATTAAAAGAACATGCATTTATTTGATTAAATTCTATATCAATGATTTTTCTACATGAATATATCATTCCTACTCATGGTAATACTTTTTAGATTCTTTTTAATTGAAACTGTTATAGTTTGTCTCTATAAAAACTTTTTTAATTGTAACACACAATTGATCGACTTAATGATCGAGGGATTTCTAGGATAAGAGGATAGGGAATATGATCATTAGAACATGGGCTTATAGAAATAATAATAGATAGATGGTCATCTTATTGAGGTATTTTGGGGATAAAAAGACAGATCCATTTTGATCATGTTAACAAGGTCTTTCCTTCTAATGAAATACAATCCTTAATATAACTATAAAACAAACGATACCATTAGGTTGGATTATTGCTTGTCTTAATCATATGTTTAATATATTATTCTCTTATAAAAATATTATATTCCATGCTTGTAGTTTTTAGATATTGTATTACTTGTTGTTTACATGTTTTCTTTTCTACTATATGCAATAGAATATTGAGAATCATATTCAACATTTGAAATTGTTTGATTTATCAATATAACATTGATTAGGATAAAACAAATATTGTTAATGTTTAATTGTTACTATAATTATTATGATAATAAACTAACACTGATTAACTGGATACGTCATGAAAATTTTGTTTACTCTATATCAGTTGCATCAAACCCAGGTTCATATTCTTTATCTTTGTTAATCATTCTATGAGTTGAGTTAGATAATCCTAACAAAAGAGGTCTTGTGTTGGTCTAGTTAAATTATTTTAATATATTTATTTAAAACTAATATTCATCGCTCTCGTATATGTATATATATATATAATCACATTCTTATGATAAAACAATTTGTATCAGAGAATGATTCCACTACTTAAATACCATATATGGTTTAAATTTCATTACATTTTCAATATTGATATAATTTTGACATAATTTTTTTTGTAATCATTATTTACAATATTGTGTATCATTTTAAATGAATATATATTAATTTTTTACGGATGTCATTAATTTTTTTTCAATATAAAATCTGCATCCCAACAAACCACCTATATTTTATAGTGCTTATTATGTGTACTAGAGAGATTGTATGAATTTTTTTGAAATCAACATAAAGGTTAATAATTACATTACGATAATTGGTGATTATATGATTATTGAAATAGATGTTATAGATTATAATAGGCATGAAAAATAATAATATCAACTGAGTTAACAAGTAATGAGTAACTTTCTATAATCCATGACAACAATAACATATACCCTAATATCATCTTGTGATGTACAAATAGTATATGGAAAAAGATAGAAATCACCTATTTTAGAACATCTAATGTAGTTGATAAAAATATAGCTAGGTTAATATAAAATTAACATGAATTTTATTTTCTTCTTGTATAATCTGTTTACATGATAGATGAGAGGTTTATGGTAATCATATGTATTTTACAGTCTATTGGTGAATAAGGCCTTGATGATAAAATAATTGTTTAGAAAATAATTAATATTATTTAGAATGAATGGGAAGCAATAATTATTTTTATAGATTAGAAAATATATTTAAATTATCCTATGCTTGATGATCTAAGTGGAACCCTTATATAGTACATGGGTAGAATCACAATATATGTCAAAAAATGAAAAGGAAAATAGAAAAATTGAGTTGTTGTTTTTTCGACAACATCAAATATTAATTATAAATTGAAATCAGGTAAAACATTAGTTAAAATGTGTTAGATGCATAATGATGGTAGAAATATTAATTTAGTAGTTATGAATGTCATAAATCAATATATATGATGAATCATTATATAATGCTATTGTAAAAATGGAAAAAATAAACAATTTGAGAAAATTATTCCATGAAATATTCCAAATCAAATAAAATTATTGTCTGAAAGGTAGATAACACTTGGAGTTCCATATATAGTGATTTTTATGAGAATTATTCTAATAATTAATGTTTCAAATATATTAACATAGGTATTTCCAAATATATTTCTAAGGAAAATTATTAAAAAATATATATTTAAATGATTTAGAAAGAGAAATTTTTTATAATGAATGTTTTTAAAAATGTTTTTGATAAACATCGTTACAAGATTATTACTGAAGAGAATAAAAATTTAATTATAATAATAAATTAAAAAGTTATTCTTTGAGTAAACATTTATAAAAAAATACCATGGGTAATAATATAATTGATAATAACAATAGAAAACAATGTCATTATAACAGAAGTTTTGAAAAGGTTTTTACTTATAAAAAATCTATATTAAGTAGAAATTATATTATTCCAAAAACATACCCCTTTTCCAATATTGAAAATGAGGGGGACATTGGATGAAACATTATTCGTTAAACAAATTTCAATATCTAAGATTACATGAAGGCAACTTTTCTAAGAAAATGTTGATTCCTAATGTGTTGTTTTTTTTAATAAACATGGCCCAATAAGGTTTTGGTACGGGAAATATAATATGATTATTTTTTAAAAAAAGGAAGCACATGGACAAGATTATATGGTACATGGATAGCAGGTATTCGAGGAAGATGAATATGAATAGATAATTCAATGTTATCAATATGAATGGTGGTAATTTGACTTCAATGAAATTGCTCAATAAGTGATTATTAGAATGGGTTGAATTGTTCTTCTTGAAAAAAAATCTAATATCAAATGTTTTATTTGTTAACAACTATATAATTATAGGTCAATTATTTGATGCAGGTAACCATGTAAACATTATGAAAAATAAATGTTGTGTACATAGTTTCAAGGTAGAATTTATTTAATATGAAAATCATCATGATAATGTTTATAAAAATAATGAATAATTAATTAGGAGTTATTAATAACCTTTCATGTGTTCAATGGAAGAAAAATCATGGTTTTAGAATAGATGCATAGGACACATAAAACATAAAATATTTTATTATTTTACTAATGTTGGATTTGTTAAGGATCTACTAGAAATGAGGATTTATACTTAAAAGGTATATGACAAATTTCAATATGATAGGAAACATAAATAATGTTTTAAATCAATTAGTTAAGTGTAAACATATAATTATTTATAATTAGTAAACATGGAGTTATTTGTTCAAACAGAATCATGGATTATTGCTAGAAGATACTATTTATATGTTGTTGTTGATTATAAACTAGATACACATGTGATTATTTTCGTAGAAAGAAAACTAAAGCCTTTAGTAATTTCAAAACCATTGATGTTTGGGTTTAAAATATGAATATACAGTCAATGATATCTATTTAAACATACTATAAGGCCCCAGCCTTAAACATTACTTAATCTTGAGTTATTACAAGATTACACCTTGAGGATATTTTAGGTTTAGAGTTTTAGAGAGTTGGATCATAAAGCATGCATTACATTCCACATTTAAACAAAGTGGTTACATAAAATATAGTATTCATTTTTCCCATGAATGGAAACATATTGAAAATAAAACATGGATTCCTTCTTGACACTTCCATGACAATATCATCTTATCATGTACCTTTTCCTTGACCAGTGAGAAACATTTCAAAAAAAACTTGGGACGAGCACAGAATGCTCAGTATGGGTTATAAAAAACATGGAAAGGAAACATGAGTTCATATATACATAAGAATGAAATAATATGTTACCCATAAAACATAGGCACTTTAACATTCCTCATAAAATCATGAATAAATCATAGAAATCATAAGACATAAAGGTAACTTGAGGCATTAATAACATTCTTACGTATGGTGTAACCCTCTTGGTTACATTTGGAATACGCATCATAGTATATTTCCTAAATCTCTTTGGAGAAACCTTAACGTTTCACTCCTTCACATTATCTAATGCATTGGAGAGATATATCAGGCTCACCCGCCCTTAGTTTATCACGGAACCACCCGTCTTCATAACAATACCCATGAACCATAACATTATCGTAGCACATAAAACATACATAAAAGAAACATAACATTTCCACATTTAAATCACAAGATATCAAAAATAGTGATACAATAAAAACATTATCAAAACCACTTTAAATACCAAAATAAAAGAAAATTAAAACATGGTATTTATTATTCATTTAAAAAAGGTATGGCTTGTAGAGGAAGCCGAAACTCAAATATTGGTCACGGCGGCGGAGAAGTCATTGTCACCGCATACGTACGACAAAAAAAACATTCCCTTTTGTCGTTTAGTAAATGATTCGTATAAAAAATATTCCTTTTGAATAATCATAAAAGTCAAAGGGGTTTATACACCGTATAAAAGAAAGTTGTGTATACTACAAAATATGCCTCAATGAAAGGAGATTGAGACGAAGTCCCATACCTCGGGTCCGAATTTACTGGATCATTCTTTAATGTCCAGAATAATAAACTTGAGTTAATTTATACTTTCTTAGGAACCTTTTTCAAGTTCATTATTCCTTTTATATCACATATTACCATGTCATGAACACTATGTAATTATTTTAGTTAATAATGGTGGTTTTAACAATCATTGGTACTTGAGTCAAAATATGCTCTTTATAATTACAAGTTGTTCATGTATCCATTATATCTAGAGTTATAATCTTGATTTATATATCATATATATCATATATATCCAGTATATACATGACTTTATAATATTACATAATCATTTAGATATAAGAAATGAAATTCACCGTTCATGGAGACGGTAAGCCGTATGTACGCATGAACACTACATTCATTTCTATTTCGTATTTTATAGAGTGTAATAATAATTATATAAAGGTATATTATAATTCCAGTACAATATCATATATAATATCATTAATTAAATCATTTATACATCACACATATGGCATTAACGAAATCAAATCACTTTGAGGGGGCGGTAGTCTGAACTTCCTTAAATGAATATATCGCGTTTACCCATAATGGAAACCATAAAGTTATGCCAAAAATGAAAAATACATAAGCTTAAGAAAAACATAAACATATTATATATCATATATAAATATACTGACATATTAATGGACACCTTTGAATGTAAAATATGAGTGTTGAACAATCCTCATTTCGTGAGGCATAAATTCACCATCCACGGAAACAGTATGTTATTTAACCATTATATGTAGGTGTGTGCAAGTGTAGCTAGAATACTTATTATAAAAACATCCTAGTATATTCTAGATACTGGATTTGTTACCAAATAAATTAATAAAATGAGTTTAAGGGGTTAGAGAAGAAAAATAAAACAAAAGGACTCAAGTGAAGACATTAGCTTAAAATCGGGTAACTCCCTTTGGTTTGAGCTCAAAGGCTTCCTTGGGAAGACTTATGCCCAAAGTGAGGTATCAAGAAGTAAGATAAAGAATTATAGAGACAAAATTGGTAGGGTTTGGACGAGTCAAAGGATTTTGAAGTGTGGGTAAGGAGGTAGAGGTGGGGGCCTTTTATAAGAGGAGAGGAGGTGTACTCTTGGAATGTAAAGAAATGTTACTTTATTTTAAAATGAGTTTCGGATTAAAAAGGTCCCACATTGATATAATTCAAGGGTATGGAGATAAGGGTTCTAAATATTCCCATAAAATAGGTTTTGGACATGTTTAGGTCATATATTTTACATTATCTTTTCATTTTATTTAAATCCTTTATTAATGAGGTAATCGCTGAATCATAATGATATCATAAATAATTTAATATATTTAATGTCTAAAAATTATAAAACAAATATCATGATGTAGGAAATCTTGTTAGACTTCTAATGAATATTTATAGTAAAAAATATGTCTTGTATAAACTCATGTAAAAATTGTTTTGGTAAAACATCTCATGTTTGTGTCATTTTTACTTTAACATTAAATAAAAAGTTATTTATGTCATTTCCCAACCAAAGTGGCTCCATGGGGTCTCCAAGATGACACATGGATTTTCTTGGTCGTCCATGACACATCCAATAAGGGTAGGACATGTTTCAAGATCATCTCATATTATTAAAACATTATTTTTACCTTAAACTACACTAATTACCTCTAATCGCGAATAAGAACTTAAAAGTTACTATTCACCAAAAAATTATTTTAATCTCATTGAACCACATTTTAATTCTTAATTACAGCCATGTATGTCGGATTTTTGAAAATCAAATCACAGAAGTGGCAAAGTTCCATTTAAACGATAAATCAGTTTCTTTAACTACCACTTAGTGGTTTCACTATTCATCGAAAATTGATGTTTTTCAGAAAAATACCAAAACTTCACCCTAAGCTATATTTGATATTCTGAATTCAAAAATGATTTATATTTTACAAAATTCAAATCATATAAGTTACATTAATTAATTTAATAATTATTTCCCGCTGTCATGACAAATAGCATGTTTTTATGAAACAATAAGTATCAAAAGATTGACACCAGTTTAAGTCCAATTTCAAAGTGAAATTGATTCCAATGGACACAATTGGAATAAATGGTAAAAATATATTCTAATTTCACTTAAAAACCAATTAAAAAGTTAATATAATCATATATATAAAGTAGATTAAAAATAAGTTTTGAATTAAAATACAACATTTTTCACTATTCATTTAAAAAATGAACTTTATCGGAAAAATACCAAAAATTCACACATAGTAAATTTTGATGACCCATTCATAATGAAAAAGTTTATTTTGACAAAAATAGCTTATAAAATTGTCAAAATATTGATTTAAAAATGGTTTTCCATCTAAAGGGAGTAAAACAATCTTTTAAAAATATTAGTGTATTCCATGCTTAAGATTGGATTTATTCTCATTTTAAGCCTCTATAACACTATCTAAATCATTAATAGACATTGATAAAAATATCTATTATTCATTAATTACATGGAATGTTACATCCTTCCTCCCTTTAGAAAATTGTTTCTCCACAATTTATTTACTTATCAAATAAGTGGGGGTACTTATCCCTCATTGCATTTTCATATTCCCATGTTGCCTCTTCAATCATGTGGTTTTTCCACAAAACCATTACCTAATGAATCACCTTATTCCATAACACTTGCTCCTTTTGGTCAATAATCTGGACGAGTTGTTCCTCATAAGATATGTTCTCTTACAGTTGAACTACCACTAGACTCAAAACATGAGATGGATTTGGCATATACTTTCTCAACATCGAAACATGAAAAACATTGTATACATGAGATAAGCTCAGAGGTAAAGCCACTCGGTAAGAAACTGATCAAACTCTCTCGAGAATTTCATATGGTCCAATGAACCTTGGACTCAGATTTTCTTTCTGACCAAATCGCATCACACTTTTCCATGGTGATACTTTGAGAAAAACATGATCACCTACCTCAAAAGAGAGATCCTTCCTCCTATTTTTTGCATAAATATTTTTCCTGCTCTGAGCTGTTCTCATGTGTTTCTGTATCAGATGAACTTTTTCTGCCAACTCTTCTACCAATTCTGGTCCCATCAACTTCCTTTCACACACTTCATCCCAGAAAGCTAGAGTTCGACACCGCTTCCCATATATTGCCTGAAATGGTGCCATCTGTATACTGGAATGAAAACTGTTATTATAAGAAAATTCATCCAAAAAAAGATGTTGGCCCCAACTTCCCTGATAATCCATCGAACAAGCACATTTCATATCCTCTAATGTCTGGATCGTTCATTCTGACTACCTATCTGATTGAGGATGAAAAGCTTTACTAAAATTTAATTCAGTACCCAACGGCTTCTGAAGGCCTTTCCAAAAGTTAGAAGTGAACCTGGGATCACGGTCAGATACAATGGAGAGAGGAACTCCATGTAACCTGACTATCTCTTTAAGATACAAATGGGAAAGTTGATCTAGGGAAAAAGTATCTTGTATAGCAAGGAAATGAGCAGATTTGGTCAAGCGATCAATAATAACCCAGATTGCATTATTACCTCGAGATATCTTCGGTAATCCCACAACAAAGTCCATGGATATATTCTCCCATTTCCACTCTGGCACTGGAAAAGGCTGAAGCATCCCATTCTGTAACTGCCTATAAGGCCCCAGCCTTAAACCTTACTTAATATTGAATTAAACGAATAATTCACGTTGAGGATCTTTTCAGGTTTAGAGTTTTAGAGAATTAGAACATAACTATTACATCTCAAAAGATTAAAAAGTAGTCAATTCTACTAAGTTTCCATAATAAAAAAAACTCTTAAAAAGGAACGTGTCTAGTTACATGTTTTATATAGGATGACATTCCCTTGATCCCATCCTTGACCTTATTCCACATTATGTCCTGTGAAAACATTTCAAAAAAAACTTGGGGTGATCATAAAAAGCTCAGTAAGGGATACAGAAAGACTGAAAAATGTTAGTTTTTCAAACATCAAGTGAACCATATATACTCTATCAATGTAATACCTTCACCTTCATGAAGTAGTAAAAACTCTTCACTGAATAAAGTATCATTACTTACCTTTTTTGTAACCAATGGATTACCATAAAACCCATAAAAAGAACACATAACATATATAAAGGTAACTTGGGACATAAACATACTTAAGTGGAATAACCATACGGTCGACTTCCACACATATCAATTGATGGAATAGTCATACGGCCAATTTCCATACATACTTAATGGAATAGCCATACGGCCGAATTCCATACCCAATGCATTGGAGGTTATAACGTAACCACCCGTTCTGGTATTCACGGCACCACCCGTCATATGGTTTATAAGGTAACCACCCGTTAAAATGTCCAAGTACCAATATAAAATCATAAAACATAATACCAATATAAAGGAATGATAACTTTTCCACATTTCAATCACAATATATCATAAATATATTTACATAATAGAATCCTTTTTCAAAACCATTTTCAATACCAAAATACATAAAAGAGTATATGGTATTTATTTTATTCTAAAAACATTACGGCTTGTTGAGGAAGCCAAAGACCAAATAATACTCTCGGCGGTGGAAAAAAACATTCCATTTTGTCGTTTAGTAAAGCTCTTCGTAGAAAAATATTCCTTTTGTATAAAAGTAATAGTCAAAGGGGATTATACAACTTATAAAAGAAAGTTGTGTATAAAACGAAATATGCCTCAATGAAAGGAGATTGAGACGAAGTCCCTTACCTCGGGTCCGACTTGACTCGATCGTTCTTTAACATCCTGAATAATAAACTTGAGTTAATTTATACCTGATTAAGAACCTTTTTAAAGTTCATTATTCCTTTTATATCACTTATTGCCCTGTTATAAACATTATGTAACCATTTAAGTTAATAATGTTTTTTTGTCAATATTTGGTTCTTAAGTCGAAAATAGACTTCTTACCCTTACATGTTGTTCGTGTGGTCAAAAGTTCTTTATATCCAGAATGAAATTTATGATTTGGATATCATATATATCATATATATCCAGAATATACATGTATTTATAATATTACATCACAATTAGAGGTAAGAAATGAAATGCACCGTTCAAGGAGACGGTAAGCCGTAATTACGCATGAACGCAACTTTCATTTCTTTGTCATATTAATGGAATTAAAACTAAATGATAGGTATGTATATTTTAATTCCAGAATTATATTCATTATTTATATATATCATTAATTATATATATCCATTATATACATGTACTTTTAATAGTACATTACATTTGGGGATAAGAAATGAAATGCACCGTTCATGGAGACGGTAAGCCGTACGTACGCATGAATGCTACTTTCATTTCTATCTCATACTTTAATGGAAAGAAATAATAATGATATAGAGGTATATTATAATTCCAGTATAACATCATATATAATAACTTTAAATCCATCCTTTACACGTCCCACATATGGCATTAACGAATCACGTCACTTTGAGGGGGCGGTAGTCCGCACTTCCTTAAATGAAGATATCGTGTTTACCCATAACGGAAACCATAAAGCTATGCCCAAAATGAAAAATACAGAATCTTAAAGAAAAAAATAAACATATTATATATCATATATAAAAATAGTGACATCATAATGGCCACCCTTGAAGGTGTTAAACGAGTATTGAACAATCATCGTTTCGGGTGGCAGAATTTCCCCATCCACGGAAATCGTATGTTCTTTAACCATTTCATGTAGTTGTGTGAGAGTGTAGCTCGAATAAATCTTATAACAACATACTAGTATATTGAATATACTGGTGTTGTTACAAAATAAGTAAATAAAAAGAGTTTAGAGGGTTGGAGAAGCAAAATAAAACAAATGAACAAGAGAGAATGAATTACCTTTAAAAGTGTAACTACTTTTGATTTGAGCCTAAAGGCTTCCTTTGAAAGGATTCTTCCCAAAGGGAATCCTCTAGGATGAGTCTAGGGATGTGGAGAGAGTAAATGGGCAGGGGTTGGCCGAGCTAAAGGCTTTAGGAGTGTGTGAAATTAGATAGAGGTGGGGGCCTTTTATAAGAGGAGAGGAGGGGCACTTTTGGAAAGTAAAGAAATATTACTTTATTTGAAAATGTGTTTTGGTTTTAAAAGGTCCCATATTGATATAATTCGTGGATAAGGTGATAAGGGTTCGAAATCCACTCATCCAATTGGTTTTGGACATGTTTAGTTCATAGATTTTACATTATCTTTTCATTTTATTTAAATCGTCAAATAATGATGTCATCACTGCATCATTATTATGTCATAAATAATTTAATTTATTTAAAGTCTAAAAATTATAAAAAAAATACTATGATGTAGGAAATCGTTTTAGCTTTCCAATGACTATTTATAATAAAAAATATGATCTTTATAACCCCATGTAAAAATTGTTTTCGTAAAACATATTTTGTTTGTGTCATTTTTACTTTTACATTAAATAAAAAGTTCTTTATGTCATTTCCCAACCAAAGTGTCTCCATGGGGTCCCCAAGTTGGCCCATGGCTTTTCTTGGTCGGCCATGACACAACCAATAATGTTGGGACATGTGTCTAGGTCATTTCATATTATTAAAGCATTATTTATACCTTAAACTACACTAATTACCACTAATCGCGATTAAAAACATATTAAGTTACTACTCACCAAAAAAATATTTTAATCTCATTGAACCACATTTTAATTCTTAATGAAAACCATGTATGTTGGATTTTTTAAAATAAAAACACAATGATGGAAAATTTTCATTTAAACGGAAAATCAGTTTTTATAAGTACCACTTAGTGGTTTCACTATTCATAAAAAAATTGAAGTTTTTCAGAAAATTACCAAAAATTCACCCTAAGCTATATTTGATATTACGAATTCAAAAATGATGTATATTTTACAAAATTAAAAATATATAATTCACATTAATTAATTTAATAATTAATTCCCGCTGTCAGAGCAAATAGCGTGTTATTATGAAACAATAATTATCAAAAGATTGACACTAGTTTAAGTCCGATTTAAAAGTGAAATTAATTCCAACGACCACTATTGGATTTGATGGTAAGAATATTTTCTAATTTCACTTTAAAACAAATTAAAAAGATAATCTAATCATATTAATAAATTAGAATAAAAAGAGGTTTTGAATTAAAATACAATATTTTACACTATTCATTAAAAAAAGAACATTATCGGAAAGGTACCAAAAATTTACACAAAGTAAATTTTGATGTCCCGATTCTAAAGAAGAGTTATATTTGGACCAATAGAATTTATAAGATTGATCAAAACTATATTTAATGATAGTTCTCTGTCAAAAGGTGATAAGTGGACCTTTCGTGAAAATTAGGGTATAAATGCCTAAAATTGAACTCTTTCCGTATTTTAAGCCTTTATCTTTTATTGGGTTAATGTAAAAACATTTAAAAACATATATAATCATATTTTAGTTATTTCTATCCATTCCCGCCAGTACAACGACTACTCGTTAACTAACATTTAAAATAATATTATTTTATTACTTGTGTGCAACGTAAGTTTTCAAAGGAACTCATCGTTGCGTATCGAGTACGCTATCGAACGTAGAAACCCCTTTTAATTAAAATTAATATTTAATTAGTAAATATTAATAAATATGAAAATTATTTATTCTTTATTTACCTGGGATGTTACATCCTTCCCCCCTTTTGGGGAATTTCGTCCTCGCAATTTTATTCACTTATCAAAATAATTGGGGGTATTTATCCCTCATAGAATTTTCAAATTCCCACGTTGCCTCTTAAATCACATGGTTTTTCCACAAAACCTTTACCTGATGAATCACCTTATTTTGTAACACTTGCTCCCTGTGGTCAAGAATCTGGACTGGTTGTTCCTCATAAGATAGGTTCCCGTCCAGGTGAACTACCTCTGGACTCAAAACATGAGATGTATCTGGCATATACTTTCTCAACATAGAAACATGAAAAACATTGTGTACCTGAGATAAACTAGGAGATAAAGCCACTCGATATGCAACTGATCCAACTCTCTCTAGAATTTCGTATGGTCCAATAAACCTTGGACTTGGCATTCCTTTCTTACCAAATCTCATCACTCTTTTCCAAGGAGAATCTTTGAGAAAAACATGATCACCTACCTCAAAAGATAGATCCTTCCTCCGGTTATCCGCATAACTCTTCTGCTTGCTCTGAGCTGTTCTCATGTGTTTCTGAATCAACTGAACTTTTTCTGCCATCTCTTCTGCCAATTCTGGTCCCATCATCTTCCTTTCACCCACTTCAACCCAAAATGCAGGAGTTCGACACCGCTCCCCATATAATGCCTGAAATGGTGCCATCTGTATAATGAAATGAAAACTGTTATTATTAGAAAACTCAACCAAAGAAAGATGTTGGTCCCAACATCCATGATAATCCATAGAACAAGCTCGTAGCATATCCTCCAATGTCTGAATTGTTCGTTCTGACTCCCCATCTGATTGAGGATAAAAAGCTGTACTAAAATTTAATTCTGTACCCAATGACTTCTGAAGGCCTTTCCAAAAGTTAGATGTGAACCTGGGATCATGATCAGATACAATGGAGAGAGGAACTCCATGTAACCTGACTATCTCTTTAAGATACAAACGGGAAAGTTGATCAAGAGAGAAAGTATCTCGTATAGAAAGGAAATGAGAAGATTTGGTCAAGCGATCAACAATAACCCAGATCGCATTATTACCTCGAGATGTCCTCGGTAATCCCACAACAAAGTCCATAGATATATTCTCCCATTTCCACTCTGGCACTGGTAAAGGCTGAAGCATCCCTTTCGGTAACTGCCGCTCTTCTTTAACCTGTTGACATGTCAAACACTTCACAGTAAAATCAGAAATATCTCTTTTCATTCTATCCCACCAGTAATACTCCCGCAGATCTCTATATATCTTAGTATTGCCAGGATGAACTAAAAACGGGGAACTATGAGCCTCACATAACAACTCATTCTTCAACTGTGAATCACAAGGCACACATAACCTCTTCCCAAACCTCAAAACACAAACACAAACTTATCCAATAACTCATAGAAAATTTTATTCATAAGGTCCATGAATACAGAAGGTGTGTTGGTTAACCCAAAAGGAATAACTAAAAATTCATAATGACCATATCTAGTACGGAACACAGTCTTCAGAACGTCTTCTTCTTTTACTTTCAACTAATGGTACCCCGACCTCAAGTCAATCTTCGAAAAATACTGAGCTCCCTGGAGCTGATTCCACTTCATTCGATGGCCCAACATCTGCTGAAGTAGTTGCAAAGGATTTTACCACCCCTTTCTTCTTGTAGTCTGGATGCATTCCCCCAGTTCAGTTCTTCGTTGGACACTCGTTTGCATAATGACCCATTTCATTACACTTAAAACATATTACCGTTGGCTTTTCATTTCCTGCTTGATCATCTTCCTTACAGTTACGAGCAATATAAACAGACTTACCACACCGAAAGCACTTACCAGACATGGATAAACATTCTCCAGGATGCATTTTACCACACTTCACACAGGATGGATATTTGGTTTTTTTACCTCCTTGCTTCTTTGAGTAATTCCTCCCCTTTGCCTGCCAACTAGACCTCTTATTCTGTTGTTTTTCATAGAACACCTGATCATCGGCAAACTCCATTTCCACCTTCTCCGCACATCGAACAAGTTTTTCATAACTTTTGAACTCACGAGAAGCTAAAGCCCTTCGATAATTTGTCTTTAACCCTAATTAAAAACGGTTTATTTTACTATCAAGATCTCGTATGAAGTTTGGAGCATACCTTGCCAATCGAGTGAACGTTTCTTCATATGCAGCCACTGAATCATCCTCCTGCCTCAATTCTAGGAACTATTTTTCCATCCTATGATGAACCACCTTAGGAAAATATTTCTCAAGAAACATACCTTTGAATTCGTCCCAGTGGAGATCCTCAATCTCATCACTATCCCTTATATTTTTCACCATCGACCACCACTGATCAGCTTCACCTTCAAAACGGTAAACAGCAAGACTAACCTTTTGATGTTCTGAACACCCCATGACATCAAAAATCTTCTCCAGTGCTTTAATCCACCCTTCATCTTGCACAGGGTCAGATGATCCTCTAAATGATGGGGGATGTTGCCTCATGAAATCTTCCACCACTGACATGTTCCTCTGCGGTTGATCTGGCTGATCTCGTGCATGGATACCACCACCATTTATAGCCTGAGTCAACTATTCCATCACTACAACAAACTGTTCAGTTCTGATTCCGACCATCTCAGGTTTCTGTTTGGAAGGTTTTCTTCCTCCTGATGTCGTCCCAACATAGCTGGTTTGTTTCCTCTACGGAAAACCATTCCGAACACAGAAATATCTTAGGCGAAGAAACATGTTAATCTATAAATGCTATATCATTTCAATCATATCATAAATTAACATATAATTTAACAATTTTCTAACTCCTAAAGTTGTCTAAACCGACCTCTGATACCAACTATAAGGCCCCAGCCTTAAACCTTACTTAATATTGAATTAAACGAATAATTCACGTTGAAGATCTTTTCAGGTTTAGAGTTTTAAAGAATTAGAACATAACTATTACATCTCAAAATATTACAAAGTAGTCAATTCTACTAAGTTTCCATAATAAAAAAAACTCTTAAAAAGGAACGTGTCTAGTTCCATGTTTTATATAGGATGACATTCCCTTGATCCCATCCTTGACCTTATTCCACATTAAGTCCTGTGAAAACATTTCAAAAAAAAAACTTGGGGTGAGCATAAAAAGCTCAGTAAGGGATACAGAAAGAATGAAAACTGTTAGTTTTTCAAACATCAAGTAAACCATATATACTCTATCAAAGTATTACCTTCACCTTCATGAAGTAGTAAAAACTCTTCACTGAATAATGTATCATTACTTACCTTTTTGTAACTAATGCATTACCATAAAACCCATAAAAAGAACACATAACATATATAAAGGTAACTTGGGACATAAACATACTTATGTGGAATAACCATACGGTCGACTTCCACACATATCACTTAATGGAATAGCCATACGACCAATTTCCATACATACTTAATGGAATATCCATACGGCCGACTTCCATACCCAATGCATTGGAGGTTATAACGTAACCACCCGTCCTGGTATTCACGGCACCACCCATCATATGGTTTATAAGGTAACCACCCGTTAAAATGTCCAAGTACCAATATAAAATCATAAAACATAAAACCAATATAAAGGAATGATAACTTTTCCACATTTCAATCACAATATATCATAAATATATTGACATAATAGAATCCTTTTTCAAAACCATTTTCAATACCAAAATACATAAAAGAGTATATGGTATTTATTTTATTCTAAAAACATTACGGCTTGTTGAGGAAGCCAAAGACCAAATAATACTCGCGGCGGCGGAAAAAAACATTCCTTTTTGTCGTTTAGTAAAGCGCTTCGTAGAAAAAGATTCCTTTTGTATAAAAGTAAAAGTCAAAGTGGATTATACACCTTATAAAAGAAAGTTGTTTATAAAACGAAATATGCCTCAATGAAAGGAGATTGAGACGAAGTCCCTTACCTCGGGTCCTACTTGACTCGATCGTTCTTTAACATCCTGAATAATAAACTTGAGTTAATTTATTCTTGATTAAGAACCTTTTTGAAGTTCATTATTCCTTTTATATCACTTATTACCATGTTATAAACATTATGCAACCATTTAAGTTAATAATGTTTGTTTTGTCAATATTTGGTTCTTAAGTCGAAAATGGACTTCTTACAATTACATGTTGTTCGTGTGGTAAAAAGTTCTTTATATCCAGAATGAAATTCCTGATTTGGATATCATATATATCATATATATCCAGCATATACATGTATTTATAATATTACATCACATTTAGAGGTAAGAAATGAAATGCACCGTTCATGGAGACGGTAAGCCGTACGTACGCATGAACGCTACTTTCATTTCTTTGTCATATTAATGGAATTAAAACTAAATGAGAGGTATGTATATTTTAATTCCATAATTATATTCATTATTTATATATATCATTAATTATATATATCCATTATATACATGTACTTTTAATAGTACATTACATTTGGGGATAAGAAATGAAATGCACCGTTCATGGAGACGGTAAGCCGTACGTACGCATGAACGCTACTTTCATTTCTATCTCATACTTTAATGGAAAGAAATAATAATGATATAGAGGTATATTATAATTCCAGTATAACATCATATATAATAACTTTAAATCCATCCTTTACACGTCCCACATATGGCATTAACGAATCACATCACTTTGAGGGGGAGGTAGTCCGCACTTCCTTAAATGATGATATCGTGTTTACCCATAACGGAAACCATAAAGGTATGCCCAATATGAAAAATACAGAAGCTTAAAGAAAAAAATAAACATATTATATATCATATATAAAAATAGTGACATCATAATGGCCACCCTTAAAGGTGTTAAATGAGTATAGAACAATCATCGTTTCGGGAGGCAGAATTTCGCCATCCACGGAAACCGTATGTTCTATAACCATTTGATGTAGTTGTGTGAGAGTTTAGCTCAAATAAATCTTATAAGAACATCCTAGTATATTGAAGATACTGGTGTTGTTACAAAAGAATTAAATAAAAAGATTTTAGAGGGTTGGAGAAGCAAAATAAAACAAATGAACAAGAGAGAATGAATTACTTTTAAAAGTGTAACTACATTTGATTTGATCCTAAAGGATTCCATTGAAAGGATTCTTTCCAAAGGGAATCCTCTAGGATGAGTATAGGGATGTTGAGAGAGTAAATGGGCAGGGTTTGGCCGAGCCAATGGCTTGAGGAGTGTGTGAAATGAGGTAGCGGTGGGGGCCTTTTATAAGAGGAGAGGAGGGGCACTTTTGGAAAGTAAAGAAATATTACTTTATTTGAAAATGTGTTTCGGTTTTAAAAGGTCCCACATTGCTATAATTCGTGGCTAAGGTGATAAGGGTTCGAAATCCACTCATCAAATTGGTTTTGGACATGTGTAGTTCATAGATTTTACATTATCTTTTCATTTTATTTAAATCGTCAAATAATGATGTCATCACTGCATCATTATTATGTCATAAATAATTTAATTTATTTAATGTCTAAAAATTATAAAAAAAAATACTATGATGTAGGAAATCGTTTTATCTTTCCAATGACTATTTATAATAAAAAATTTGATCTTTATAACCCCATGTAAAAATTGTTTTCGTAAAACATATTATGTTTGTGTCATTTTTACTTTTACATTAAATAAAAAGTTCTTTATGACATTTCCCAACCAAAGTGTCTCCATGGGGTCCCCAAGTTGGCCCATGGATTGTCGTGGTCGGCCATGACACAACCAATAATGTTGGGACATGTGTCTAGGTCATTTCATATTATTAAAGCATTATTGATACCTTAAACTACACTAATTACCACTAATCGCGATTAAAAACTTATTAAGTTACTATTCACCAAAAAAATATTTTAATCTCATTGAACCACATTTTACTTCTTAATGACAACCATGTATGTCGGATTTTTTAAAATCAAAACACAATGATGGAAAATTTTCATTTAAACGGAAAATCAGTATTTATAAGTACCACTTAGTGGTTTCACTATTCATAAAAAAATTGAAGTTTTTCAGAAAATTACCAAAAATTCACCCTAAGGTATATTTGATATTACGAATTCAAAAATGAAGTCTATTTTACAAAATTCAAAATATATAAGTCACATTAATTAATTTAATAATTAATTCCCGTTTTCAGAGCAAATAGCGTGTTTTTATGAAACAATAAGTATCAAAAGATTGACACTAGTTTAAGTCCGATTTAAAAGTGAAATTAATTCCAATGACCACTATTGGATTTGATGGTAAAAATATTTTCAAATTTCACATTAAAACCAATTAAAAAGATAATCTAATCATATTAATAAATTAGAATAAAAAGAGGTTTTGAATTAAAATACAACATTTTACACTATTCATTAAAAAAAGAACTTTATCGGAAAGGTACCAAAAATTTACACAAAGTAAATTTTGATGTCCCGATTCTAAAGAAGAGTTATATTTGGTCCAATTGAATTTATAAGATCGATCAAAAAAATATTTAATGACAGTTCTCCATCAAAAGGTGATAAGTGGACCTTTCATGAAAATTAGGGTATAAATGCCTAAAATTGAACTCTTTCCGTATTTTAAGCCTTTATCTTTTATTGGGTAAATGTAAAAACATTTAAAAACATATATAATCATATTTTAGTTATTTCTATCCATTCCCGCCAGTACAACGTCTACTCGTTAACTAACATTTAAAATAATATTATTTTATTACTTGTGTGCAACGTAAGTTTTCAAATGAACTCATCGTTGCGTATCGAGTATGCTATCGAACGTAGAAACCCCTTTTAATTAAAATTAATATTTAATTCGTAAATATTAATAAATATGAAAATTCTTTATTCTTTATTTACCTGGTATGTTACACTGCCGCTCTGCTTTAACCTGCTGACAAGTCAAACACTTCACAGTAAAATCAACAATATCTCTTTTAATTCCATCCCACCAGTAATACTCCCGCAGATCTCTATACATCATTGTACTGCCATGACGAACTGAAAACAGAGAACTATGAGCTTCACATAACAACTCACTTTTCAACTTTGAATCACAAGGCACACATAATATCATCCAATACCACAAAACACAATCACTATCAATGTTGAATTCAGGCAACTTACCCTTCTGAACCAGCTCTACCTTTTTCTGCAACTAACTGTCTTGCTTCTGTGCTTGCTTGATTCTGTCTGATAGAGATGATCTCACTGATACCTGAAATAGAACAGAAGAACTTCCTGCACCAACAACTTCTACGCCAATGTTCATCAAATCAAAAGCCAAAGGATCTCGTTCCAAATGTAACATGGTTAATGAGGCATTACGTTTTCCACTCAAAGCATCAGCTACTTTATTTTCTTTTCCCGGATGGTAATGAACTGTACAATCATAATCCTGAATTAATTCTAGCCATCTCCTCTTTCTCATGTTCAATTATTTCTGAGTGAATATATACTTTAAACTTTTATGATCGGTATATATTTCACACTTTACTCCATACAAATGATGCCTCCAAATTTTTAAACCAAAAACAATAGCAGCTAATTCCAAATCATGTGTAGGGTAATTTACCTCATGAGTTTTCAACTGTCGTGAAGCATAAGCAATTACCTGATCATTCTACATTAGGACGCAACCAAGTCCTTTCAATGAAGCATCACGTTATATAACAAACTCACCATTCCTAGAAGGAAGTGCCAAAACTGGAGCATTCACCAATCTTCTTTTCATATCCTGAAAACAATCATCATATTCTTTTGTCCAGATAAACATAACACCTTTCCATGTTAGCTTCGTCATTGGACTAGATAACCGTGAAAAAATTATAACAAACCTTCGGTAATAGCCTGCCAAACCAAGGAAGCTACGAATCTCAATTACATTTGTGGGTCTTGTCCATTCTTCAACAACCTTTGTTTTTGCAGGATCAACAGTTATCCCATCTTTAGAAACAATATGACCAAGGAAAGAATTTTTTTTCAACCAAAACTCATACTTTCTAAATTTCCCATACAATTTCTTTTCTTTAAAGGTTTGAAAAATAACCCTTAAATGTATTTCATGCACCTCTTTACTTTTAGAAAACACCAAAATATCATCATTGAAAACTACCAAAAACTTATCCAAGAACTCATGGAAAATTCTATTTATTAAGTCCATGAATACAGCAGGTGCATTGGTTAGCCCAAAAGGCATTACTACAAATTCATAATGGCCATATCTTGTACGAAATGCGGTCTTCGGAATATCTCCTTCCTTAACCTTCAACTGATGGTACCCCGATCTCAAGTCAATCTTTGAAAAATACTGAGCTCCATGGAGCTGATCAAACAATTCATCGATATGAGGAAAAAGATATTTGTTCTTAACCATGATGTTTTCAAGGCTCTATAATCAATGCAATGTCTCATAGAACCATCTTTCTTTTTAACAAATAAAACAGGAGAACCCCATGGTGATGTGCTAGTTGGAATGAAACCTTTTTCTAATAAATCTTGAAATTGCTCCTTCAACTCTAAAAGTTCAATTTGAGCCATTCGATAAGGGGGTATTGAAATTGGATTAGCATCAGGAACTAAGTCAATAGTAAATTCAACTTCTCGATCTGGTATTATTCCAGGAAACTCATCAGGAAAAACATCAGGATACTCATTTACCACTGGCACATCATTAATCTGAACAGTTCCCTTGTTTTCAACAATGTGTGCAAGGTAACATTCATTCCCATCTTTTACAAGTTTCTTGGAATCTTGATATGTTATCAATTAAAAGGGTTCATTCTTGTACACAAACTGAAATTCATTCTGAGAAGTAAATTCTTTAGCTCTACAGTAAATCTTAGCATGGTAAATAGAGAGCCAATCCTTACCCAGGATAACTTCAAACTCTACTAAAGGTAAAACAATAAGGTTTGCAAGTAGGTTCTTTCCACGGATAAGGATAGGAAGGTTCTTATATATTCTTTTTTCCTCAACATTTCCCCCCAGGTGTTTTTACCACAAGTTCAGGAGTCATTTCTCGAGTTGGTATTCAAATTTTACTAGAAAGGTTTTCAGAGATGAAGGAACGTGTAGACCCCGAATCAAACAATACACTGGCATAATCTGAAAAAACAGACAAAGTACCTGATAAAACATCATCTGATAACCCAACATCTACTGAAGTAGTTGAAAAGGATTTCACCACCCCTTTCTTCTTGTAGTCTAACTACTTCCCATCACTCAAGCTCTTTGTCTGACACTCGTTTTCATAGTGACCCATCTCATTTTAGTTAAATCATTTCACTAACTGTAAATCAAATTTGGTCTTACCTTCACCTTGATCTTTTTCAGTGCAATCACGAGCCTTATGTCCCATATTACCGCATCGGTAGCACTTTCCAGAATTCATAAGACATTCCCCAGCATGCCTTTTCCCACATTTATCACAAACTGGAGACATAGTTTTCATACCATCAGACCTTTTTGAAGAATTATTCCCTTTCTACTGCCACCTCGGTCACTTATTCTGCTGGTTGTTATAGAACACTTGATCATCAGAAAACTCCATTTCCACCTTTTCAGCACATCATACAAGCATTTCATAACATTTAAACTCACGATAAGCCAATGCCCTGTGATATTTTGGCTTTAATCCTGAGTAAAAACGATTGATTTTACTATCAAGGTCTCGGATAAAATTTGGAGCATACCTTGCCAATCGAGTGAACCTCTCTTCATAGGCAGCCATTGAGTCTTCCTCTTTCCTCAATTCCAAGAATTGTTTTTACATCCTAAGTCGAACAGCCTTCGGAAAATACTTCTCAAGAAACATACCTTTGAATTCATCCCAATCGAGAGCATCAATCTCATCAGAGTCCCTGATATTTTTAACCATCGACCACCACTGATCTGCTTCACCCTCCAAATGATAAATAGCAAGACTAACCATTTGATTGTCTGAACACCCCATGACATCAAAAATCTTTTCCAGTGCTTTAATCCACCCTTCAGCTAGCATAGGGTCAGATGATCCCTTGAATGATGGGGGATGTTGCCTTATGAAATGTTCCACCACTGACATGTTCCTCTGTGGTTGATATGGCTGATCTCGTGCATGGATACCACCACCATTTATCGTTTGAGTCAACTGCGTCACTATTGCAACAAACTGTTCAGTTCCAATTCCAACCATCTCAGGATGTTGATTCAGAAGGTTATTTCCTTCTGTATGCCTTCCTAGCACTACTTCCTTGTTTCCTCTGTGGAAAACTATTCTCAACAAACATGTCTTAGATGAAGTAACATGGTAATCATCAAATGATATATCATTTCAATTTGACCATAAAAAAATATTTTTGGATAATCATTTAATATAATTCTAACTCCTAAAGTTCTCTAAACCGACCTATGATACCAACTATAAGGCCCCATCCTTAAACATTACATAATCTTGAGTTATAACAAGATTACACCTTGAGGATCTTTTCAGGTTTAGAGTTTTAGAGAGTTAGATCATAAAACATGCATTACATTCCACATTTAAACAAAGTGGTTACATAAAAGATAGTATTCATTTTTCCCATGAACGGAAACATATTGAAAATAAAACATGGATTCTTTATTGACACTTCCTTGACACTGTCATCTTATCATGTACCTTTCCATTGACCTGTGAAAAACATTTCAAAAAAAAAAATTTGGATGAGCACAGAAAGATCAGTATGGTTTATAAAAAACATGGAAAGGAAACATGAATTCATATATACATAATAATGAAATCATACTTTACCCATAAAACATAGGCACATTAACATACCTCATAAAATCATGAATAAATCATAGAAATCATAAGACATAAAGTTATCTTGAGGAATTCATAACATTCATACGTATGGAGTGACCCTCATGGTTATGTTTGGAATACCCATCATAAAATATTTCCTAAATATCATCAGAGAAACCTTAAATTTTCACTCCTTCGTGTTACCCAATGCATTGGAGAGCTATATCGGGCTAACCCGCCCTTAGTTTATCACAGAACCACCTGTCTTCATAACAATGCCCAAGAACCATAACATAATTGTATCACATAAAACATACATAAAGGAAACATAACATTTCCACATTTCAATCACCAGATATCATACAAAGTGATATAATAAAACCATTATCAAAACCATTTTAAATACCAAAAAAAAGAAAAGTAAAACATGGAATTTATTTTTCAATTTAAAAAATGGTATGTCTTGTAGAGGAAGCCGGAACTCAAATAATGGTCACCGCGGCGGAGAAGTCGTTGTCGCCGCATACATAAGATAAAAAAACATCCCTTTTGTCATTTAGTAAACACTTCATATAAAAAATATTCCTTTTGAATAATCGTAAAATTCAAAGAGGGTTATACATCGTATAAAAGAAAGTTGTGTATAAATCAAAATATGCCTCAATGAAAGGAGATTGAGATGAAGTCCCATACATCGGGCCCGACTTGACTCGATCGTTCTTTAATGTCCAGAATAATAAACTTGAGTTAATTTATACTTTCTTAAGAACCCTTTTCAAGTTCATTATTCATTTTATATCACTTATTACCATGTCATGAACACTATGTAATTATTTTAGTTAATAACGGTGGTTTTAACGATCATTGGTACTCGAGTCAAAATATGCTCTTTATAATTACAAGTTGTTCATGTATCCATTATATCCAGAGTTATAATCATGATGTATATATCATATATATCATATATATCCAGTATATACATGAATTTATAATATTACATAATCATTTAGAGGTAAGAAAGGAAATGCACCGTTCATGGAGACGGTAAGCCGTACGTACGCATGAACGCTACTTTCATTTCTATTTCATATTTTATAGAATGGAATAATAATTATATAAAGGTATATTATAATTCCAGTATAATATCATATATATTATCATTAATTAAATCCTTTATATTTCACATATATGGCATTAACAAAAGCAAATCACTTTGAGGGGGCAGTAGTCCGCACTTCTTTAAATGAAGATATTGCGTTTACCCATAATGGAAACCATAAAGGTATGCCCAAAATAAAACATACAGAAGCTGAAAAAACATAAAAATATTATATATCATATATAAATATAGTGACTTCTTAATGTCCACCTTTGAAGGTGATATATGAGGGTTGAACAATCATCGTTTCGTGAGGCAGAAATTTGCCATTCATGGAAACAATATGTTATTTAACCATTAGATGTAGGTGTGTGTAAGTGTAGCTAGAATCCATATTATAAAAACATCCTAGTATATTTTAGATACTATATTTGTTACAAAATAAATGAATAAAATGATTTTAGGGGGTTGGAGAAGAAAAATAAAACAAAAGGACTCAAGTGAAGACATTACTTTAAAATCGGGTAACTCCCATTGGTTTGATATCAAAGGCTTCCGTGGAAAGACTTCTGCCCAAAGTGAGGTTTCAAAAAGTAAGATAAGGAAGTGGAGAGACAAAATGGGTAGGTTTTGTCCAAGCCAAAAGCTTTGGAAGTGTGGGTATGGAGGTATAGGTGGGGGGCCTTTTATAATAGGAGAGGAGGGGCACTCTTGTAAAGTAAAGAAATATTACTTTATTTTAAAATGGGTTTAGGATTCAAAAGGTCCCAAATTGATATAATTCGAGGGTAAGGTGATAAGGGTTCGAAATATTCCCATCCAATAGGTTTTTGACATGTTTAGGTCATAGAGTTTACATTATCTTTTCATTTTATTTAAATCCTTTATTAATGAGGTAATCGCTGCATCATCATGATGTCATGAATAATTTAATATATTTAATGTCTAAAAATTTTAAATAAAAATATCATGATGTAGGAAATCTTTTTAGCTTTCTAATGAATATTTATAGTAAAAATATGACTTGTATAACCCCATGTAAAAAGTTTTTTGGTAAAACATTTCATGTTTGTGTCATTTTTACTTTAACAGTAAATAAAAAGTTTTTTATGTCATTTCCCAACCAAAGTGCCTCCATGGGGTCCCCAAGATGACCCATGGATTTTCTTCGTCGGCCATGACACATCCAATAAGGATAGAACATGTGTCAAGCTCATCTCATATTATTAAAACATTATTTTTACCTTAAACTACACTAATTACCTCTAATCGCAATTAAGAACTTAAAAGTAACTATTCACCAAAAATTATTTTAATCTCATTGAACCACATTTTAGTTCTTAATTAAAACCAAGTATGTCGGATTTTTGAAAATCAAATCACAGAAGTGGCAAAGTTCCATTTAAACCAAAAATCAGTTTCTTTAACTACCACTTAGTGGTTTAACTATTCATCGAAAATTGAAGTTTTTCAGAAAAATACCAAAACTTCACCCTATGCTATATTTGATATTCTGAATTCAAAAATGATGTCTATTATAAAAAATTCAAATCATATAAGTTACATTAATTAATTTAATAATTAATTCCCGATGTCATGACAAATAGCATGTATTTATGAAACAATAAGTATCAAAAGATTGACACCAGTTTAAGTCCAATTTCAAAGTGAAATTGATTCGAATGACCACCATTGTATTAAATAGTAAAAAAATATTCTAATTTCACTTCAAAAACAATTTAAAACATAATCCAATCATATAAATAAATTATATTAAAAAGTGTTTTTAAATTAAAATACAACATTTTTCACTATTCATTTAAAAAATGAACTTTATCAGAAAAATAACAAAAATTCACACAAAGTAAAATTTGATGTCCCAATCATAAAGAATAAATTTTTTGAAAAAAATATCTTATAAAATTGTCAAAAGATTTATTTAATAATGGTTTTCCATCAAAAGGCAGTAAAACAATCTTTTAAAAATATTAGTGTATTCCATGTTTAAGATTGGATTTACTCTCATTTTAAGCCTTTATAACACTATCTAAATCATTAATAAACATAGATTAAAATATCTATTATTCATTAATTACTTGGTATGTTACACATACCATGATAGAGAATTTGAAAATTATGACTTTGAATCATTTTTTAATAATAAATGTACAGAACATAACCATTAATCCCATTGACCCCCCAATTAAAATAATGTTGTGGAAATAATAAATTGAAAACTATAAGATATAACTAGAACAATGATTAATGAATTATTAGACTCTAATATTATTTGGGATGAAATAATTAGTACAACCTATAATACAAGAAGTCAATTATTTATTATAAATTGTTTTAATAAAACATTCTATGATTTATATATTGGAAGAAAACAAAATGTTTCTTACTTCATTGATATTGTTTAAAAATTAATCATCATGAATAATAAAAACAACATAAACAAATCTACACACTCATGTGATGAGGGATAATTTTTAGGTTATTCCACTACCTATATGTACTATAAGGTCATTAATAAATTTATGGAACTATTGAGGAATCAATACATTTAATGTTTGAAGAACTAGACCATTCAGTTTTAAACGAACATAAAAAACATCCTCATTTTTATTTATAATACTCATTTTCATCAATTGTTTTATGAATCATCAGAAAAGGAATATACATAAGAAATTATATTTTAATATATTCCTTAGAGATATTTTCAACAATCTTTTTGTGAATTGAATTTTCAAAACATAAGATTGCATTTGTCTTTATGGAATCTGCCTACTAAAATTATCATTTGTACTATTTATCAAGTTTTTTACACTATGAGTTCTATAAGAAAAAAAGTAAAACATATAACTTTCTTATCAAAATTTTAATTAAATAATATATTTGAATATCTTTATGATGATTATTAGGTTAATGAAATACAATATGAAATGTATGAAATTGAGCGAAATGATTTATATAAAATTATAGAACGACCTTTTGACACATATATAATTGGAGTAAAATGGGAATTTTTTGAATAAATGTGATGATAATGTAATAATAATTTTAATAAAATATATAATTATTTCTCAGGGATATATTAATCAAGATTAAATTGATTATTAAGAATAATATGCATTGATTGTATGCTATTATGCAGCCTAAGTACATTTTTCCTTTCTAACATTCATTAGTTTCAAAACTCATCCATTGGTTGTGAAGTGTTCTCTTCTAGAAGGATATGTTGAGGAGAATGTTTATGTTGAAAACCCCACTTGTTTTCTACATTAAAACACATGTGACATGTTTATAAAGTTATATATTTAAAAAAACATCAAAAATCCCCTAGATCATGGTACAAGATGTCATTAATTTTTTAATGAAAAATTTATTGTTATTTGAGATGCATAGAAAAATCTTTTTAAAAAATGATTTACTAAAAATATTATGATTGTGCAAACATATATTGATAAAATTTATTTTAGATCA
Organism: Viscum album; assembly: GCA_963277665.1. Classification (NCBI taxonomy): domain Eukaryota; kingdom Viridiplantae; phylum Streptophyta; class Magnoliopsida; order Santalales; family Viscaceae; genus Viscum; species Viscum album. The sequence continues at coordinate 164,509,716 of OY728129.1, read as the reverse complement.
AAAGAAAAATAATTTATAAATTTCTTTGATATTTTAAAATCTGATATTGAAATGACTATGGTGTGTGACATAACATACTTTCTAGGTTTTCAAATCTCAAAAATATAGAAGGAACCTTTTGTCTTAAAATTTGTATTCAAAATATATTCTTATGAAATTTGGTTATGATAATGCTAAATGTATTTTTACTCATTTTTGTACCTCCAATACCCATTATCTTCTTGAGGCAAGGAAAAAATTTAATGAAATGATTTTTATAGTTATGATAATAAGTTTACATTACAAAACATCTAGTTGTCCATATTATATTTTATTTAATTTAGTAGTTTTAATGTATCCATAAAATATAAAAAACCCCATTTTAAATATCAAAAAAAAATATTTCATTATCATATGGGAAATATGTATTTTATAATTTTTTAATTTTCTAGATGTGTTTTTCTATTAAAATGTGCTTTAGATGATGAATTTTGTGAATATTGAATCGATATAAAAATAAAATCGAGAAAATAATGTTTCTAAGAATATTAATTTTTATCAATGAATTATAAGAAACAAAATATTTAGAAAACTTGAATTATTAAATTGAATATGTGATAGTTGAAATTAATTATGCTCAATTGTTTTTGATACAACACAGCCTCACTATCTATTAAAAGAATTTTTCTAGTAGTCCAATAGTTTTTGACAATACATGCAAAATTTGTTTATGTAAAAACCCATAACATCACTCAAGTTCTAATAAAACAGATATAAAACAAAATTTCATTAGGGATAACATATATAAATGTGATATAATTTTAAAATTCAATAGAATATAAGAACAATATTCTAATATTATTAAAAACACCTTCATTATGATAAATTTTAATACATTTAAAAATATTCCTTTTAAAAATATAAAGTAATTATCCATATATAATGCCTTATTAACCATCTCCTATCATTATGTTACTCCTTTTTATAGGTGGGGGGGGTGGTACATATGTATGATGAGTTTTAAAAAATTTAGATCTTATGAATATTATTTTTTAAAACATTAAGGATTTTATAAATTTTTCATCATACTAAGTTTTGTATTATTATATTGGTATTATAAAAGATTATGATTCTAAATTATAAAAATGATTTTCAAAATCTATAAATGCTATAAAATTTTCTAAATATAATTTTTTTAAAAAAAATTAAAAATTTTATATATAGTTCTCTATTTAAAACTTAAATAATTTTTCACTACAAGAATATCACAGTTATTTATTTTACAAAAACCAAGAAGAAAATGATATTGATACAAATTTATCATTTCAATCTAAAATGATCTATTCTAATAATTTATTTTTTTTCACTAGCTATTAACGATTATTTCATTAATTGTTTTTGTAATACATTTATATTTATAATTTTTTTGTTTTAAAATTTTTCTAAATATTCGTAATTATATTAATTCTTAATCTGATAAATTATTTTTTTTAAACCATTGAGAGTTGAAATTTCATTAAAACATTAGATAGATAAAAATCCCAAATAAGATCAAATAAGTACACTTCTCAACCATTTTTTTTGTTATAGACGATGAACATTCACATCTGATTCCAATATAATGGAGTTCTACCCCTTCATCCCATATCGGTTGATCCTAACATTTTCTACTGACATGCTTTACCAAACATGTTTCTTAGTATGAAAGTGCTTCTTTTCAATGAATTCATTAGCTCAATTCATGATCCAATGGAATCTTCTGAAAATTTAAATAAATCATTCTTATTTTAATAATGTTTATTCCAATGATGTATTTGTGAGAAATACCACTCTTCTTTTAGGAAGTTTAATGATCATCAATGATGGGAATCAATGTTTTTAAAAAAATTGGATTAGGACTATGACCATTATTACCATGATTTGGTTCTTGAGTTTTATACACCAATTTGGGTTTTTAAAGTCGATTTAATTGAAAAAATTTCTTTTACTATATATGTTTAATTTTTCAATATGTCTGATAAGAATTTAGTGAGTCCGTTAGGAGTTCCCAATAAAGGACAAGTTTATTTCCCATCTCATAATCTATAATAAAGTATTAGTTCATTTTATAATTCTAATGTTGGATATTATATATTTATAAATGATGAATAAAAAATTATGATCTCACACCTAACTCTAGATAATAATTTATTTTCATTAGAGATGAATGTGTTTTTAATACCAAGAAAAGGTTATAGTGATACATTGAATGTTTCTGAGGATTTATTTTGGTATTTTTATGTGAACATGAATAATATAGGCTTGGTAATGTTTATTCTAATAAAAATGGTTAAAAATATTCGATTATAAATCATGTCTAAAAATCCTTCTCCCAACATTATTATTAAATTGGTTAAAACCTACATGGTTTATTTCAATGTCACCACTAAATCATATATTATGTCTAATAAGATATCTTTTATTGGTGATGATACCATGAATTGAATAAAAAAATATGGAAAAAATATAATTTTTTATAACATTATTGGTATATAATTATAGGTAGATACATCAAATTAATATTTATATTGATGAGATTAAAATGGAAAATAAAGAATAATTTTAACCTCAAAACAAACAAAATATGAAAAAGAAAGTAACCAACTATGTTTTTGATGATTTGATGGAAAAAGGATGATAAGATACTGACAGATATGAAAATTATAATTGACCATAAATAATACATGGAATTGAGATTTCATTGTAGAGACACCTTTGAAGAATAAAATAGTATATCAAAAAACACAAGTGGATGAGAGAAGTAAGAAAAATTTAGATTTTGTTGAAAGAAGTTTGAAATGATTCTGAGGATCTTTTTCATCTGAAATTCTAGAATAATTAGATAATACAAGCATGTGGTTATGTCAATAAAATATATATATTTTATACTATGATTCCTTCTATCATTGGTATATAATTGGAAAATAATTTTCTACAATCTATTAGCTCTACCAGTTCAAGAAAAATTAATTTGAACTTGAGAAATCTTAAAAAGGAGATCTTAAAACCAATAAATAGCTCATGGTAGATCTTTATAAGCCTATGAATAATGATGTTTTTGGGAAAGAAGTAAAAAATAAAAGGTGGTGATGAATAAAAAGAAACATTCACTAAAATTGACGAATATTATGAAGAATGTGTATACGAAGAGGATGAAAATTAGGAGAATGAATATATATATGATTCTGAAAAAACTAAATTAGATAACAAGTAATCAAATTCAAAATAATCACCACTAGAAATACCTTTGTGGAAAAACAAGGTTGGTAATATTTAAGGTTATTAAGAATAAGAACTTTCATTTAAATACTAATCACATTCCTCCGAAAATAAAGATGAATAAAAATAAAATACAATGACAATAGATAATAATGATGCCAATATGAATACAAATACAGATAATATGTATCTATTAGGTAAAAAGAATATATATATAGTGATGTTATAATTCTATTAGTGACAAATGTTTACAATGAAGTACATTGAGGTGATGCGAGATCACAAAAAATAACACTTCATGAGGTTCGATTATTTCTTATTGGATTCAACATGAACAATTTATCAGGAATTAATTGAGTGTATTGTTCATGTGTTAAATAGAATATAATGAACTAATCCTAACATAATAGTTCTTGATGCAAGAATTTAGTTAATCACACAAAAATAATGATTAAAAATCCATTTCAATAATGATTTTATTAGATATTATAATTTTTATTGAGGGATATTTTAAATTATTTCAAGAAAGTTCTCAGAATCATTAGATAGGGTGAAAACAAATTGTAAAATAGTCACATCAATATGATTAAGATATTCAAATGAATGATAGATAATTGGATGATGTGAAGAATCTTATGGTTGAGTCAACTGAATCATTTAATCATCTCACCAAATACATGGAAAATTGTGTTGCATATGTGAAATAATGACATGATGTCCCTAATGAAAGAACCCAGGATGTTTATGCTATAATAATGAAGGTTCTAGAAATGGATATAGATATTACCAATCTATGATCAATTGATGATGAAATTTTCTGTCATAGAAGATAATCAAAAGCAATATAAGTATATAATGAAATTAAATACATTTTATGAGAATATTTTCATGCTATAGAAGTAATAAAAGATGTTCCCAAAGGAAATGTCCTTTTCAAATTACATTATGAAGAATGAATAATCTTTTATTTTACACTATTATTATATTTAAAATCATTTTAATTATTTATAATGAATGAATCTTTATCAAAATATGATTAGTTAGAATTTTTTTAAATTTTGACTAGTTGAATGATCTTTCATGCTTTGGAAATGGGTTAATTTATTTTAGTGATTCATATATTTTAGTTTCAAAATTTTTATGAAAAAACAAAAATATCCCTATTCATTTCAGAAAGTCAAAACAGTTTATAAATGTATTGTAACTGGATAAATAGTTATATGTGGGATAATTTCCTAAAGTAGATAAATTATTATCCATGCGATAATATTGTATTAATGTGGAATATGATACATAAGTGGGGAAAATCCTTTTGTAAAGAAGTTTTTTCTAATGAAAATATTCTCTAATCCATTGTGTTCGTCGATGGGATTCTAATAGCTATAAACTTATGTAGTTAATGATTACATAAAATATAAAACATTGAAATACTAAATGAAAAATGGGTTATATGTTTTTAATGTTCAATTTTTATTTGTTTTTTGTTTTTTTCTTTCCAAACGGCGAGAAATTATTGAGTCATATGTTATAATTCATACTTTTCCATTACAATAGATTGGAAATTTGATACATCTCCTTAAAAAATGTTTTCAATCATAATTTTCCCAATTGTTTTTGTATATTTTGTAGATATTATTACCTTTTACCATTATATAAAATGACCTACAATATTCATGAATATAATATTACATTATTCATTAATATTATCCTAATGAGTATGTTAATGGTAAACCATAATAATGATTATCAATCTATGGGTTAGACATTTGTCATGCCATCGTACCAAATTTTTTTAAAAAAAATTGATTTCTACTTATACGAGTACAATCAGCCTTATAGTCATAATGATTATCATATTTTGCTTGATATGGAAGTCCATCAATACAATTGATTTTTATAATCTTAATACATAATAATTTATTATTATATAAGGAATAATTTTAACATTGTAGTGGATTTAATAAATATTTTTTCAGAAATTCAGTTACATCCTAATGTTAAGAGATTTAGAGTGCCACATATCCAAGGTCATTTAAAAAAACTAAAAAATATGTATATTATATGATTGTTGGGAGTATATAGATAAACGTTGGGTCATATGAACAATTTGGATCATGGTGATTTCATTTTCTCTTAATCATTTCTCTACGTGAATAGCGTGTTCATAGTCAATGTAATTATTTTTAGTGTTTTTATTATATGAAAAATAAGACATGTTGTCGCCTAAAAATTATTATAAATGGAACTCTTTAATGACCATCATAATGATTGAGGGATTCAATGGATAATAAGACAGATAATTAAATATTCACATCAATGGATTATTAGGATATTACAATAGATCTGATCATTATATTAAGGGAATCCATGGATAAAAAGATCGAGCATTTCCAATCATAGTATCGGGGGATTTCCTTGTATGAATTGTAAAAATTTACTCTATGTATAAAATTATGGGTACCATTAGTCCTGATTATGGACAGCATTACTCTTATGGTTAAATAACGTTTATATTTTTAATTTATTGTATGATATTATTACATTTTATATCTATTTTATCCCTTGTTTTTTTGAAGGTATTTATTATGATCGATATAATGGAATTTTGATAATCATATTAATATATATTCTTTGTTATTTTCGTTTATTACATTGATTACGATAAAAAAATTACAATATTTTTTTAATTGTTAAAATTATGTTCAGGATAGTAAATATACATTGATAAATCATGTCCATATTAAATATGATTTTCAATTAGATTTAATCAAACCGTATCCATGATCAATCCCGATAACATTGTTAATCAAACTGTGGGTCAGGTCCAGTAATCCTATTTAGTTATCCTTTGTGGTCATAGATTAATTATTTTAATATATATTTTAAAAAATAGAATTCACCCCCAACAATCTGGTATGTATAGACATATGAACATATCTTTATGATCCAACATCATATTCCACAAAAAAAATGCACCAAAATCAAGAAGTGGAAATATAAAAAACAAGGTTAGAGAAGGAGTTGTTTTATATTAGATACATAGTTTATGAGATTAAGTATTAAATTATATGTTATATTTATTAATTAAAAGATATATGGGATAATTATTATTTTATGGATTCTACATAAAATAATACACCTTATATTATTGATGTTAATTTAATTGCAGAAATTATTATAGAGGAGAGTCATGTTGAATCATGTGTTGTACATGACCTGCATCATAAAATTTTGAGCAAAATATGAAATAATAGTGATCATGTCCATGTAAAGAATTAGCGGAATACGCATTTCATATATGTGGATGAAAATCTCAGAATGACACCACAGACTGAGTATTTTAAAGATAAAATTAATCATTTCAATGCCAGGACTCTAGTGATCATTCTGTTTGTGGAAAAATATAAGTATTTATTTATTTGTATGGAAAAGAGAGGAAACATAATTATGTTCTTTATAAATTTAATCAAATGATTTCTCTATGTTTCTGGGTATATAGTGTTGCATTAAGATGCCATTTAAATTAATGGTCACCTCACACCTCTAGCTTCAAATCCATACATCCTCATGATTGGTGTAACCAAATATTTATTGTTAATATTTCCTACTCCCTTTAAGTATTTTTTCCTCACTCCCATAAATATAGTCCAACATCTCAGGACAATAGTGATCATAGAGAGTGATTCCCTACCCGCTATCACATACCCAACCCGTCTAATGTCATCACCTCAACATCAGAACCTTTTGATTCTGAATTGTTGAAGGGAAAATAACCTATTGATCATTCAGCTCCACACAAAACAAGTTTATATATTTCATTTCAACATTTTGATATGAAATATTTTTCTATAAATTGTTGTTTTATATTTTAATCTCTATTTTTCATTTAAGTTATCTAAATTTTTTATTATTTTATATTTATTTTTCCCATTTTCATCAAAATTATTAAAAATACCAAAATGGTGAGAATGAATCATTTAATGTTATTTATTCCTCATTTAATTATTCATCTGAAACTATTTTCAATATACTTACAATTGATACAATGTGCATAAAATTTCATGATATATGATCATTAAATAAAGGACATATTTTTTGTAACTATTTTTACTGATCCCTCAATAATGATTTTTATTGTATTAATGAGTTGTTTGTGTTTTAAAAGCATCAAATAATACATGTATGATTGTAATGAAATATAGAATATTTTTTAAAACAATCACTTCCAGACATACTCACCATTGAAGATGACTCAACGCCATGTATGACTTGATGTGACGAATTTAAATTTGGATATGTATTAGAAACACCCACTATCAACACAGACTCTTCCTTGGAATGAATATTCAGAAATTTATTGGAATAAACCACATGTATAAGATAACTCCTCTTGAAACCACAAAATGTTTGTTAATTTTTGAAAAGTATGAATTACAGAGATATCTAACCATTGAGAATGAAATATAATTATAATATAATTTTTAAAAATTTGTGTAATGACCAACAACTGAGATTACACTCCATAGCCATGACACACAACCATCCCAATTCACCGTCAGTGTTGTTTCACCATTCGAAAAACTCACTACCACTATTTCTATTTATTTTGAGTTAAATATATATAATATTGATATTATGAAATTAAATATCAAGAGTTTTTTAAATATTTTTATCAAAATATTATAAAGGGGGATTAATGTTTCTGTCGGTCAACCAATACGGTCAAAAAAAGATATTTATGGTTCATTAATAATTATTTTGTTAAATGATGTTAAAAATTCCATCATTGGTATATAAGTGGTGTCGATTTATGAAAACACAGAGATATATTCATGAACATGTGATGTAATTTAAAAAAAACTCTAAAATAACATAATATGTGCCACTATATGGGAACCTTACACACAACATCCTTAACATCAACAGATTGAGAAATATTATAGTTTATAGAACACTAACATCCTTACATACAATCATAAAAAATCCACATCACTCTGTTATATTCAAATATTATGAGAGTTGATAGGATATAATTTTCATGTTACATCCATTAATTCACAATATTAAGAGAACATAAGTCTTAGAAAAAGCATTATATTTACATGTTGAATTTTCTATTTGTTATATTATCATTACATTATGATAAGTGTGTGTTTACTAGGTATTTTTTTAATATTCCCATAATCTCATATGATTTTACTAAGAGATACTTTATGCCTTCTCTAATCATATTAATTTTTTTTTCAGACAGTGTTGTGGAAGAGTTCTGTGTCTATTACATGGAAATTTTATCCACACAGGTTTTGTGAAAGAGTTCCCTATACATAACATACTTCTTTTTTGTTGGATTATTCCCAATCCAAGTTGTGGATTTAATATTTTTTTATATATTCTTCATAGAATCATTTGTTTTCCATGTGGAGAGGATTAGTTCTTGAGTTTTTACTGAACCTCTTGTAATTATTATTCTACGATTTTTTTTGTTTTATTTCTATCATTTAGATTGAATATGTTTTATACTTTTTGAGGAACCAAAAATTTTATAGTTATTCATAATTTGTGTTTTTGTATTTTTTTTATTACCTAAATTAACTTGAAATGATAAATTAACTGTATTATATAGTTTTTAATGAGATAGAATCAATATTATTGAAATATTATAGAAGATAAACACCTATATTGATATGATATATTGATTGACTAGGTTATTTTATTTATTTGGGGAATATCAATTAAACTAGTTTGGAACATAAATTTTTATTTGCTAGTTAAATCACCCCCACACTCTTGAGATGCTCACTCAAAAGAAAAATTAAACATGAATTTCATTCAAATGATCTAAATTTTATTAATAATAATATAATCAATCTAATTTTACTTGTATAACTTAATTGCAACAATATCTATCATAAAAATTATAAAAAATCCATGTCTTTAATAAAAATTACTATTTCTTTCTCTTAATTGAAAAAATAATCTTTTATGAAAATTCTCTAAACATAACTCAAGTTTAATTTTCACAATGTGATTTATAAGATTGAAGATTATTATTTCAAATAAATTATATATATTCATAATAAATTTCTGTTATTATAATTTAAAAAAACATTTTAAAATATATACATTCCATTAATAATAATATTTCACACAAAATTAATTACTTTTTTATCAATATGTTTTGTTCATATAAAACTAATTATAATTAAATTTTATAATTCCTGTATACATTTTCATATTATCATGTTTGAAAAGTATTTCAATATGGTCTTGTATAAATAATAATAATATTATTATATAATAGTATGTTGAAACTCGATGTCGTGTGTAATACATGCTATTGAAAACATTAAACCTATATTATTTTTTAATAATTTGGGTGTTTCAATAATTATAATATTGGTAGTAATTATTATATAATATATATTATATATATTCATTAAATATAATCATACTACAATCCATGTAATGATGAATTGAAAAATCCAACTCATCGAATCGTGGAGATAGTAATTGACACGTATACATGGGAACTGTTAACATTTTCTATCTGATGGGAATGTAATAAGGTAGATATGGTATTAATATTATAGAAAATTAATTATATCATAAATATCATATATAAATAATAAAACAATCATAGTAAATTTCCATGAATGATGGTTATTGAAAATGAATTTTATTCTTTTGTGGAGGCAGTAGTCCATGGCTAAGTGTGAGAATTGATTTCTCTTCCTAATTGATTGAAATGAGGCCAGATAATAGAGGTTTTATAATCATAGTAAAATTTTAAATTTTTTTACAATAATATTACTATTTAATTATGGCTAAAAAATATTTAAAAAATTTATAATAGGAAATTATTTAAAAAAATATGGGTTTGATTATTATATCTCCTTCTTTTGGCCTCCATTAGATCGTTTCTTAACAACAATTAGAATTATCTTTAAAATGACAAGAATGTAGACACCCGAGAAAAAATTATTTCTAATTGGATTAGATTTCGATGATTCTATAGATAAATGGATCTATGTGTTGTAAACAAGAGAATAGATTAGATTACTGTTATAAGCAAGTGGAGGTCATGATTAGATATCCTTAAGAGATTACAATATAAAAATTTCATAGAAAAATTAAAATTATTCAAATTGGTAATATAAAAGTTAGTAGGGTATCATGATGTAATTATATGACCATAAATATTATTTATAATGGTTTATTAGGAAACAATATGCCAATATCGTGGTTTATCCCCATAGTATACAAATTTTATCCTTAACTTTGATGAATTTTTAAATATTTTTACTATTCATTATTATATAAAATGAAATTATACAAAATATAAATTATAGAAATCTAGATTCGTAATATCAAATCAATTTTAAAAAATTAAATTCATGTCATTGAAAATTGTTAATTTATAATTAAACCTCTAAAATGCAACAAAAGACATTTTTCTAAAAAAAATTCATAATTATAAAAAATATTTATAAAAAATTAAAAAATATTTAAAATTCAAGTATCATAAAATACATTTTTAATAAAAATTATACTAATATTTCATTTAACAAAATTTTAAATAAAAATTTAAATTTTTATATTCCTGATAAAAAATAAAAATTTTCAGTAAAAATGAATAATTTTTAATATTCATCAATAAATATATATATTCGTATATTTAAAAAAATTACTCTAATTTATTATTTAAATTATGATTTCAAAGAATACATTAATATTTTCAAATAAATTCTATAAAATTTTATGTAATTATATATTTTATTTTCATATATAGATATAAATAATAAACAAATTGCTGGAAAAATATATTTTTGAATCATGTATACATTTTACAATAAATTGAGTACATATATATATATATATATATATTATAATAACCCTTTATATATTATCTTAAATATGATTATTAAAACTTCTTTTGATAATTGAATGACTACTTTATAGTGGTATAAAATATTATAGATCATTTATATTCCAGCGGAAGTGCATCATAAATTATTAATGAAATTAAAAATATTTTAAGATAAATATTTCATCATATATGAGGGTTTTAATTATACCCCTATTAAAATGTTTTTCCCTCAAAATTCATTCACTATGAAAAAATATGGCAGAGATAATACTTCACATTCATGGGCTCAAATGTAGCTTTTTGGAAGTTTGGATTCCTCTGGAAAATGTTAACAATGTGAATAGTCTTGTTTTGTAGAACATTATCACTCTGATAAAATATTTATACTATATAGTCTTCATATTAAATATCATTCTACACTTTGACGAACTATGCATTAACTATATGTAATGGATTTGAGATTTAAATTCTCAGGAGAGATACGTGGGACACATCGTGATATTAAGAGTGGTTCGGTGGAAGTGACAAGTGATAAGCTACTATCCAAAATCTATCAACATTACCAATGGATTCCAAATACCTAGTGATCATATATCCATTCATTAAAAATATCATAACCTTTTTTCTAATTAAATTCTTAGGAATATATTCCCATAATGTTTGAATTCAATATTTCAATGATGATTGAAATAATATCCATTACATTGATTATGAGACGCCTTTATGTACGGATGAATTCATCTAGACATCCCTATAATTTTTTTATATATATCATATAAAATATATTTATTAATCCAATTTTATCTCGAGACATAGGATTTATAAAATAAATTCCATATTGGGACTCATAATGAACATTTTTGAGTAATTGAATTAATGTTGATTTTATATGAGAACTCAACAAGAGGAATGTGTTGATCCTAGATACCATTGAAATAAATAAATAAAATATCACAGGATATCCTCTAATACATTAATTATTTTGTTATATTTAACACCAATCCAAATATGGTAATATACACTAAAAAAAACTCTGAATCCAAATCATGTTGAAGATGTCATTAGTACTTCACGGTAAAAGACATAGACCAAAGATATAAATTATTTTATGGTACTAAATAAAACCTTAAAAATTCATGAATTTATATTATGGATACATGATCAAAATATAAATCTTCTCTTATATAACTGAAGTGTGTTTACTTCGTAAGGTGATCAAATAAAATAGAATATCATTATAGAATAAATAAATTTGGGGACTCCAAAGACAAAATTCATTTGGTTGTTTTCCCATTTCCATTTTTTAATGTGTAATGGTTGTATCAACCAATTTGACTATAATATCACGTCGTTTTCTTTCTGGTATACCAATATATGAGACATATACACTACTTCATCTCTCTATTTTTTTCCCACCAAAAATATACTTTAAGACCACTATACATCATTGTACTTCAATGAAAAAGTAAAATAATTTTTAATGACAATTATATAATAAATCCATCTATAATAATAGTTTTGATGAATATTTTATCTAATACATAATCCTTATCAGTCCACTGCAATCAATTTTGAACACAGAATCATTTATGACATACTTTTATAACTCCACATTATGTTTCAATTCCTATTTAATCATATCTTACAATGAAATTTGAGAACTAATTTGAGAAAGATAAGAGTTATACCTTTCTATCTGGTTTTGAAAACCCAACAATTCATTAGACTAAAATATTGGATATTTTTATATTATAATGATTGAAAATATTTGATGTTCATTTCGATTCAGAGAATCTACCACGTTGATTTATTTTTTAGGGGTAATGTATTTATATGTAACAATCATTAAGAAACACCATATATATATTTTTTATATTCAATTATTTTGAGTGAATATATACTTTAATAAATTTCAATTAGTATATTTGTAAAACATTTCTACACATACATAATGATTCAATATTATTGAATTAAATAATAATTTATCTAACTTGGAAGCATTGGTTGGATGATTTTTCTTATAAACAATAAATGTTTGTACAACATAAGTAATAACTATATCATTCTGTTTTAGGATCCATCCAAGTTCCATTGATTTTGAAACACTATAGATCAGAAACCATCCTCTAGTATAGTGTAATTCTAGAAAATGGGTTCTAAAAAATATTCTCTTTATTCACTAGAAATTATCTCTACATTAATCTATATAGTGGAATTTTAACCCATTATATGATAATGTGGTAACGGTATTAGAAGGAAATGTAAAATTTTCCACAAATAAATGATAATATCTATCCAAAATATGTAACCTATCAACCTTAGTAATACTTTTTAGTGTGGAAAATGTTAATTGACACCATTTCGGGATAGATATTCCAATTTACCGTCTCTTGAGATTACATGTCCCAAAAATGAAACAATTTTTAGCCAAAATTTATACATGGAATTTTTTTTATAAATCATATTATTCATTAGATTCTTCTATAAAATCCATGTCTTGACAAAGCATTGTTCCAAAATGATATAATATATAATAATTGTAATATAAATGACTAAAAAATACTAATCAATTTAATCTATAAGGGAAATATTTGTTAAATACATGATCATAGTGAGGGTATTAGATAAAATAAATAAAAAAACTATAAATTCCAAGTATATATTGCTCATATTGAAATATTTATAAGAAATATGTACACAGGAAAAGTAAAATTGGTTTTATCCATATTAATATTCTATAATGGGAAAATATTGAGATTCTCATAATTGACTAAAAAAGTCATCAATATGGGGCAGATTATTCTTATTTATTTTATTATGATCTTGTTTTGTACTTGAAAATAATTTACGATTCTTAATGATCAAACACATTTCATATCAAAATGATTTGGAACTAACCATGATAACAATCATGGATTAGTGATTCCCCTGTCCAGATTCTCTTGGAGTGGCTTTTCAAATTCCTATAACTCAATCGCGGTCATTCTAATGGGAGGTTTTCAAATTGTTGTTTCACAATGTCTAATTTCTATTCAAAACTCTACTTCATTATTTATGGAAAGGTACATATATTTTTGTAGAAATATGTAAAACCCCATAAAATATGTATATCTTTTATTTTTAGTGTCTTCACTAAAATCAAATATATAGCCTACTATTGAATAGGAATGAATATACATATATTGTATGTAACCTCGATATGATGATTAAAGTATTTACTCCATTGATTGAAAATAATTTACCATTTATGAATATAAAATATGAATTCCTATCCAAGGATATTTCATTTCGATTTAATTAAGGATATATAATCAATTACTATGAAAACATAAAATTATACTTGATTTTGATAATGAAATTAGTAGGAATCGCATTCCTATAAATATCAATCAAAGAATAATAATATACAGGAGATGTGATCATTATAAAATTTTTGGGGTTTACTAAAAATTAAATATCTAATCATTGATGTGGAATCATCATACTGTTATAAATTTTATAGTATATAATATAGTTGGATTATCGTGAATGTAAAGAGACGTTAACAGTTCTATAGTTGATGGTATGTTTACAAATCCTTAGTTTGATATCAATCCAATCATCTATAATAGAAATTAAGTGATATTTTCTATATAGAATCAATAGATTGATAATAATGATCACTATAACAAACCATAAAATTTTAGAAATGGTTATCATAATGACTGTACTATTTTAATTATAAATAATAGAGGGTTGGTGGTGCAATTTTTGTATCTCTCTTTCGTTGTCCATTATTTCAAAACATATTCATCACATCACATCACAATTCAGTATCATGATGACCTTTTTTTTATAAATAAAGTATTTATCATGACATTAATATAATTCCGCCATGTTTTCATATATATATTTATTAATAGAAAACTCACTTTCTTCTCCCAATTATTTTTTATTATTATAATTTGATATTAATTCAATTTTTATTTTAATATTGAAACCTATAGATTAAGGGTTATTCTTAAAAAACATAACAATTTTGATAGAACATATAATTTTTTATTTTAATCTAAATTATCATCTTATGGGAATATTTATTCAATTAAATTATATTAAAAAAATGATTAATATAGAATCTATAATTTATGGTTTGATGATAATAAGTTAATAATACCTCAAAATTGTTGTAAAACATTCAATATAGGTAATAATTGATTAATGATCATTTTGTTTCATCATAAGTAATTTTTTATCCATATTCATTAATAGAATATGCGAACTGTAAATAATGAATAGTAAGACCATATACCCATCCCTATCTGGAGATTCAATTTCAAATCATTTCCTCGTGTCTATGATAAGATTCCATCATTGTCATTCTTTCACTTCCAAAAGATAATCATGTGGAATAAATTTCAATGTTCCAAACAATGAAGAATGGAATATTTCTTATATTTTCTACCAATCCATTTTTCAAAAACTTGTGGACCAGAAACCTATGAAAAAGTATGTGTATATTCACTAATGAATGACTCGATACTATATTGTTACCTACTTTCTCATTTTTATTCCCATCAATTATTTCAAATTTAAAAATTTATTTTTCAATACCAATTTTATTTTTCATTCCCTATCACTTAAAATTTCATTTTTTTTATGAGGAAAATAATTATATTTTCAATAATATTTAATGTTATCTAGATTCTTTAGTGTTCTAGCCATTTAATAATATCAAAATCAATTTCATGATGAATAATATTAACTGTGATGAAATTTGTAATTATTAATAATCATATATTTGATGTACAAATCATGACTAATGTTTTTCAGTGTATGATACCATATTATTTTCATAGGTCATTTATATAAATAATATATTTAAATACATTACTATGTTTTCAAAAGAAATTGTGAATTAACCCAAAAATATCACTTGGGAGTGTGATGTTTATTGTGTTGTAAGGTAATAGTCATGGTTCACTATAACAATGGTCAAGATTTACTCATCCAAAACAATTTATTGTTATTAGCCTTATACTCATTCATGATAAATCTACACCCTAAGTATTATGTATACATGGATTCATTTCATAGGAAATAACATTTTTTTTATTTTCCATAATAGTGGGTGTTCTCGTATATATAGGATTAACCTTTGGGAAATCACTAATCTTTCCTCAACCTAGTTTGAAAGTGTTATTAAATTACACTTTCATACCAATTGTAGTGACCAATACATGTCCTAAAAATATATTACATCTTATAAAATTGATATTCATTACATAATATTATAATCACTTATATAATCATATAGTTTTAAGGTCTTTTTACTCTTGTATACACTAAAAAAGTATTCCTATGACATATAAATCATATACCACTATTCTATTATAAACAAGTTCTCCAATAAGATATTTTATATTAAAAATATTTCTATATAACATATGAAATGCAAAAAAAACAGTGAGCTGGGATGCTCATTAATGGTAAACTAGGAAAATATGAATAATCAGTTATGTATAAATTAAGAATAAGTTTTTGAGAAATAGTTTTTAAAAAATAGAACCCATAAGAATAATATTATACATTATAATAGTGTGCCATGGAATTTTTTTTTGATTATAAGATATCTATTATAAGGAAATCATATATTATGACCCGAATAGAATAACAAAAGAATAAGACAAATTTTATTGGAAAATACAAAATTACTAAAAATTAGTTAATTTATTTCAGATCACATACATAAACGTAATACTTGATTGTGTTCACTCACATTCCATAATTTATACAATCAATTCTCTCTCCCAATATAATTATTGTGGATATAGAAACATATTAATTTGGGATTACTCCCCATTCCGGACCATATTATTTCATGAGATATACATCTTTTTTCAATTCATTAGAGGTATATATAATTATAGTTACACCTATAACATAATGAAAATCAAACATATATGTGTTATTATATCATAAAATATTCCTCATTTCTCATTTCCCATGAATTATAAATCTTATTTATAAATATTCAATCATAACCTTATATCATATCCCATGGAAAATAAATGGATTTCATACATAAGTCATCGTATTAATAATAATTCATCAACATCAAGAATAGGGATAATTCCAAGAGTTCATTTACCCATTAATGAAAAATTGATATCAATTGATGTCACCATAAATAAAAAAATTTAATTAAAAAAATATCAAATATTTATTAAGGAAAATTTCCACTTCAAATTGAAAATAGATTATTTAAACTTAAAATAATTACCAAATACTTTGGAATAATGTTTCATGAAAACTAATCATAGATACTGGAAGTGGAATCTGCAAATCATTGACTTGTACAGATGATGGTATTTTTTTATTCCTCAAATGATAAAACAATGATTCTTTTCTCATTTTATGTAAAACAACAAGAGTTCCACATTCGAAAAAGAACATATTTCTTCATCACAAATAATTTTTAATGAATCAATAGTAACTCAAAGTTACATTATAAAATCATATTAAAACATAAAATCATTCATTATATAATTTTATGAAAACATAGATATGGATGAAAATTAACATTTGAAAAAGTGGGAATAAAAAATGTATTAAATTATAATCATTTTTATGATTTTTTATGATAATAATGATAGTAAATTGAAATGAAAAATGAAATCTCTAAAAATATTGATATTATAAGGGAATTTATTTTATTCATTTATTATATGTAAAAAATATTCATCCTTTAAAACATCATCATAATCAATCAGGATAAATAGTGAGATTATAACTGAAATTCATTACCTTGATATTGAATGTTTTTTTAAAGTGCTATAATATCTAATATAATAAATTTTGATTTATTATATTTTTATTCATAATCATGTATATTAATATAATATCATATATAATACACATAAATTATTTTGTCAAAAAATAATCAATATTCCATTAATAATATTGGTGTTTCTAGGTGTTGACACATTCATTTTTCATGAGAACAATGATTATGTTTCTTCAGAAATTATACATTGATTGTAGTAAAATAATTTCTACAATAATATATACATATATATATCTTCATTATATACATATAATCATCCATATAATTATTTTAACAATTTAAATAATCTATTAATGAAGAGGATAAGATTTACGTATGAATGAGAAATGTTTTATCATTCCAATGGATGGAATGATCAAAAGTTAAATAATATTTTAAAATTAAATATTCATTACGGTATTATATATATTAATTATATCATTTTTTATTACAATAAATATCATTATGAATTAAAAAATGAATCACATCTCTTCATAAAGGTGGTAGTCCACATATACACATGATTAATGTTTTCATATTGTAATAGATGGGTACGTAATTGTGAAGATATGATATTATAATTATATTATATTATTTATAACATAAATATATTTTAAAAATACTAAAACCATAATATTATAAATCCAAGAAATATAGTAATGATGAATTAATTGAATCTTTACATGTAGGTGGTAGAGCACACATTTCCATGAGTGATACTTTCACATATTGTTTGTTATATAATAGAGTGGATAACTGTCATTCCATAAAAATAATAAAAATAATATATATTTATTATACATTTTATATTATTTTATAATGAATAAAATACATTAATATAATTTAAAAGATTAAATAACTCAAAATAGGAATGGTATGATGATTACCTCAATATTGATAGACCTCCATTAGAAACATTCTTAAGGATCCATAGAATGGTCTTTGAAGAAATATAGATACTTGGAATAATGGAAATTGAAGTTTATAATGGAATTGGTTAGGTTCTGGATGATATAGATTGATCAAGAATGTTTCAATAATACAAATGAGGAGTTTCCTGTTATACATGGGGGAGAGGACACGCAATGAATTTGTTAATGGATTAGACTCGAATAATAATTTTTCCCTAAAAATAAATAACTCATATTTATAGATATTATAAATTGGGATTGAATAAGGGGAAAATATTTACATAAATATGAATTATATCTTTTTAATAGGAAAACATACCCTTATCTATTTTTTTAACCCCATATAAACCTATTTTAATAGTATGGATATTAGTTTTTTTACTGCTATTAATATTGTATATGACTAAAAAATAACATTCTCTCATTTTAAAAATTGTAAAATAATGAATCTAATTTTGGAATCAATTCATTTAAGTTAAAGTTTCTAAATTTTCAAAACATAATTTGAAATTAATCCTCTACAATATGACCAAATGTTTTTTCCCATCAAAATGGTATTTTAAATTAAAAAAATTATATCGAAAAATACATAAAAATATTATAAATTTCATTACATAAATTCTTGATAGTATAAATATATTTAATTAAAATTTTAAAAACATATTATAAGAAATTATCCATGTATAAATTCATGAAATGTAATGATAGTTTTCAATAAATATTATTATTTAAACTGAAAATCCAAAAATTAATATTTTTAGTAAATTAATAAATAAGTAAGTGTAAGATAATTTTAACAAAGCTATTTAAAATGTTAATTTTATTTGGTTAAATAATGATTATCACAATGTAAAAAAATTATATTAATGTATCAAAAAACATAATGATCCATCTTTATGGGAAATGGAATTTATGAAGAGAGTAAATACATTAATAAATATTGATTAGTTATTTATAATACTTTTTTCCTTTATCTAAAGAATTATGCACTTTTTTTTAAATTTTATTATTCTTATTCCTACCACCGCTTTAATGGGTAGGATGTTATTGTATATAATATCATGGTTCAATAAGAATCATGTTTACATATATCATAACCTAATGATGAAATTAAATTTATATAAATATATATATATATATATCACAAAAAATGGTGTTCTATAATTCCAATTAATTTAATTATCTTCTATCTCAACAAGTAGAATTCAGTAGATAATGTGTTGTTCTTTACTCACATGATTTCGTCTTCGATAATTATAGTGTTGCATGTTTTGATTTATTTGGAATATTAACACATACTAGAAACCAGTTGAAGATAATTGACCTATAAATATGTGTACAATGAGCGAGTCATCAATATTAATGATACAAATAAATGAAAAAAATTATTTGAAATTTTTTCTATTTTTGCTATTGGTGTCATAAATATTAGTAGATCCTTTTATTAGTTTTGAATATGAGGATATATTGATGTATTTACATTTCAATCAAATATTACCCTCTATTCATCAATTAGTTCACATTAGTGGGTGAAATTAACCATAAAATGTTATTTATGGAATGTAATTTGATTTATTATATCTATGAGATAATTGTTAACATATTCATTATCCAAAGTATAGATAATATCTTTAAACAATTATTTAATTACATTTTTACTATCATTTATAATTAATTTAGGGAAATAGTAAATGAATAGAATTATTAAATCAATCATTAATTAAAACAATATTCCCATTTTATGGCATCATTCCATTGTAATATGTAACACCCTGTTACATTCTATGGTATGCATTGTCCTTTTTTCGGGCTTCCATTGTATTTAATTTGGTAATTTGGGCATGGTCCATAGAAAACCAACATCTTCTAGGATGTAACAAATCATTTTGTATGATTAAGCATCATATAATTCTATAGGGAAGATGTCTTGATATTGAATCATGATATGAAATGGTTAGATCGAGTTTTTTAAAAAAGGTGACCCATTTTTGTGAATGATTTCACTTCAAGGGGTTACACTATGTTAATGGAATGCACATCGTGAACTCCATAGACCCATTATATTAAACCAAATGTATTGGGTGATTAACTTTTATTTGAATATATATTCCTTACCACATGTCCCATAGAAATCCCTCAGTTATTTTTGGGGCCTCTAATCTCTCTAGATCATCAATTCAGTCATTTATCATCATTTTGGATATGGTAAAAATATTTAAGTATGTGTTATTCTTATCACTTCCAATATCTATTTCGTTCCTACTTGGAGTTTGGTAGGTTGTCATATGATTTATGGATCTAAACACTATGTATTTTAATTTTTTCAATAGGTTATTTTCTTATATCTCATATTCCATCATTTTTTGTTGTCGAGCCTCAATATGGGTATTGTGATTGATGTGATTAAGGTAGGTGTTTCTTTTTGAGTTGACACATATAATTAATCCTTTATTTCATGATTTTATTTAAACTATTTATAATCGAATTTTGGAAACAAAATTTTATACTATTTGTAATTAGAAAATGAATTGGAATGGATTTTGAGAAACCACCCAATTCCAATTGAATTTTAATATAGGGAAATTTTTTAAATTAATTAAATTCATGTTTTTATTTGAGAATTGATTTTTTGAAAATATAATAAATTTTAGACATAAGGACATATTATATGTTTTTAATTGGAATGCCAATAATTCATTAAAAACCCATGTTTTTTAATGTGATTTGGAATTTTGAATAGGAAATTAATAAATTTTATTATGATTGAAGACTTATTTGAAAAAAAATGATTTCAAAATATAAAATTTATTGATACAGAACATGTGATCTTGGGTTGTTTATGTGTAATTTGGGACAAGAAAACTATGATGATTATTCCCTATTATATAGATTGAAGATGGAAAGGAATAAAAAAACCTAGTTCAGTTCATCTTATCCTCTATTAATTGTTTATGGGTCGTATTAATCTAGATCATGAGGGACCTATGTACACACATTTTCATGGTCCTAGATATGCGATGTTAGAGGATACAATAACTAGAAGCGGTTGTATTGTAGGGATAATGAGCATGGTTCTTGTTGTGGTTGTTTAAAAAAATAATCCATTTATATACAAATATTTTATTATTCAAATTAATTTATATAAAATATTTTATAAAAATATTTATTTAATCTAATTTGGAAAAATTTTCATCATATTGAATTGAGACAATGCTTCTGATAAAATATGAATGGGTATTTACTTGCCATGGTTTATTAAATTTTGAATGATGATGGGGTTTCTAATTATGTAATAATTTTATAGGATACCTTGTGAGACCCTACTATAATTTTTATATCACAAGATAATTTTTTCTTTAAGGTGTTTAAATATTTACATCTATCAGTTCAAAGAAGATGGAATGCTCTTTTTAGTGGTGGAGGATTTTAATAATCTATTGGGCATGGAGTGATGTTTATATAGGGATGTTGATATTATCAAATTTATTTTTTGCTATATTAATGATGTACCATTTTGGGTTTTGATATACCTTTTTCTTTTATAGTATGTTATCCCTTTAGATTTTGGAGCATAATGGATTGTATCAATCCATTGTTTTCTTATTGTTGAATACTATTCATGCTTTTGTCATGTATGATTCTAGGTTCTAGTTGGCACCACATGGGGTTCAGGAATTCCCTTTATTGAATTTATGTAAGACCTTTGTATTATGGCCCAATGGTATCATGTTTTTTTCTAGGAAATGTGTTATTAAATGTACAAGTTATGCATAATTCCTTGATGTTAGTGTGATGTTTGGAATATCTTATCTCAAATTAAATGGTATTGGAGAGAGATTGGTTTTCCATCTCTCATCATAGTGAGACTTAAGTTTCCAACTGTGTTTTGGGAATGGTTTTTTTTACGAATAATTCTAGTTTTCCCATATTTTTATATGAATACGCTGAAATCCTAATCTTGATATCTCTCAGATGGGGTTACATTACATATTGATCTTGTTTGAGATGTTGATTTGAGTAATTTTATAACATATTTAATGATTTTTTTTATATTTTTTAGCATCTGGCTTATGATAATATTTTTGAAAAGGATTCAGGAGGAAAATTTTGATGATCCAAAGTGAGAGAATCATCTCATGTACAAGAATATCATTGAGATTGTTGTGAGTGTTGTTCAAGATATGAGATTGATGCACATTCCTATTCACATTAAGCCTCTAGTTATAGAACATTATAGAGATGGTTTCCATAATCCAATTCAAGAGTTATTTCTCTATAATACACTAATTTAGAAGGATTTAATGATTTGTAAGAGGATGTGGATTAAATAAAGAATATAAATCTTTTCAATGATTTCAGAAATCTCAAGAAATTATTATGGTATAATTTATTACATTGAAGATTTATGGTCCTTGATGGAGACAGTGGAATAAAATATTGATGGGGGAAATAATATATGATTTAAGTGGAAGGTTTTAAAATTTATTTTCAATAAATTGTTCTATCAATTTTTTATAGTGTCAGCTAAGGCTTTGGTGTTTTTCAAACTAGAGCACTTGGGTAGGATCGTGAATGATTATTCAAACGGCTTTGTGATGATTTTTTTATTTTCAGCTATGATTGCTTTGAATGATATGATGACTGTAGAATTAAATATGTGCCTTAGGTATGATATATATTACCTTATATTCATGATAAATCAATAATATTATACTTACTTGTAGGATATGGAGTCAATGGTTGATCTTGATCAGGCTGGTAATTCAATGTGGATTGGAGTTCTTTTTTCTCCCCTTGGTAATTCAATGAGTTATATTAAGGGAAATAGAATGTGTGATTAGTCTTATATAGGATCATGATTCAATGGAACTTCTAGAACTCTTATAGTTCCTCAAAGTAGCCTTTTGATATGCTTATAATGTGTAATACATTTTCGTTTGAAGCAAAGTTTCATTGAGGCACCCATGACATATAGTTACTATAGATTCTCTGGATAGATTTAGAAGTCCACATATATTTCATACCACAGATATTTTCATGGTCAGATTATTACAAAAGGATATTATACTGTGCTAAGAAACATAAAGATTTAAAGTGTTCCATATATAGGCATCTGAAACAAATATTCTACATGCAATGGAAGAGTCTCCAGAGAATTTTAACATAGTTCAGATGATTAAGAGTGGAACCATCACAATATATACAACATTTTTTACAACATTATCTGATAATGGTCTATATAATTAATTTTTAAATACACATATTTTTGAATATGTTATGTCTTTATATTAACATTTATCCCAATGTGATTAATATTACAATTCCTCATGGAAAAAAAAGAGAGAAGGGTATATGTTACCATTATTTTATTTTCTCGTCATCAGATATTGCGATTAATGGGATTTATTTGCCTCATTACATGAAACCTATTGATTTAATTTTTAGTATATATTTCCTTAGTTCTAATAAGAAACGAATTACTAAATATCTTTATCATGAATCATTTACAATTCCTGGTGAATTATTTCATATCATTCAGTAAGAATGAAACACAAGTTAGAGTATATTAAAAAATGTTAAAAAATGATTAAAAAATATATATCTATTTTTCTTTTGAATAGGATGATGAATCATTTGTTGATGATGGCCCTACAGTTCGAAAGGAATTTCCAAATGTTTTACTTCTAATTTCTCTAGTTTACATCCTTTATGAGAGGAATCATCTTCTATAAATATATTTTCTCATACAAAACCGGTATATATACCATCCTATAATATATAAGAAAATAAAATAAAATATTTGAATAATTGGTTTTATGTAATGTTAGCGAATAATTTTAAATGCCTATGTGTGTCACCTTTGTCGTTCATGTTATAATTTCTCAGTAATTGGATGGAACACTTATCATATGTTTTCACAGATAGAAACTCAATTCAATTTTGGAAAATAAAAACTATCAATTTCTTAGTCTTTTTTATTAGTCTGAATAGTTGATAGGGTGGATGTGGTCCTAGATTAATCATCTATGATATGTTTAAAACATATTAGGAATAACAGAACATTCCACTCAAAAAACATCATTCCATTACATGTATGTCTATTACAAGTTTCTTATCATTACATTTTGTATAACCAATAACTATTCAATATATATTTTTGATGAAAATTATCATAGAAGAGTATCTTTATACATTCATTGAGGTATATAGGGATTAAATAATGATTTAATCTATGTTTGAGGAGGATAATGTAAACCATCTTAATGAAGTTACATAATTTTTGATAAAACATGAACTTCATTCATAGATATTGAAAATCATTTTCTATATTAATGATATTTCTTTCGTGGGACATGTGGTCTCAAATAATTATATCTCATTTGATCTAGATATGTTGAATGGAATCATGACTTTGGATAATACACATAATGTTTTCATGATTCAGTGCATCTTGAATTTAACTGTGTATTATCATCGGATCCTAAAGCATTCTCCAAATTTTTCTTCTCAGATAGATTCTCACACATGGAATGGGGTGGTCTTTTTTTGGAATTTAGATATTAAGGATATTTTCTTGAGAAATAATATATTTTTACTTGTATAGTACTGTTTACTCTTCCCGATGTCGAGCATGGTTATGACCTCCTTAAAGAAACCCAAGTTTTTTGTTTGGGAAATGTTATTATGTAGGTAGATCACATAGTTTCATATGGATCTTATAATCTTCGGTGGCATAATAATAATTATCCAACTCATTACCTTGATGATTCAATGGTTATTCGTGCACTCATGACACAATTCAATTTTTTTATAGATATTGTTTACCATGTATTCTGACCACAAGAGTTTTTGTTATGACTTCTCTAACAAATATTTGATTCTTTATGAGAGAAATTTGCTGGAAAAACATTAGTACTTCTATTTTTATATTTCTTATACCCTTGGAAAGATTAATGTTATTTACAATTCATTGTCTATGAAACATTTTACCTAGGCCATTCAGAAATCATTATATTTTTTGAACACAATGTATCTTTCTACAAAATTTCATATATGAGTTCCACAATCCTAGTATTATATTATCATGGATAATGTATTGATGAAATACTATCCTCATGATATAATTCTTATAGAACTGTATCTTGATGAAACATTTTATGGTATAAGAAATACACATTATTGTGGGGAGATCGATGTAGTGTGGTCTTTATCCACATATGGTATTTTATGTTTTTTGAATTGGTTTTTGGTATAATTATCCTTAAGGGATGATTTTATAGGAGATTTACATTATAACTAATAGAGTATGCACTCATGAACCAAAATATATGTTGTAAATGTGGCGATGATTATAAATTCCATGTATGATACAATGCATTTTGTCTCATTTATATAATTTACAACATGTCATCGATTTGAATTGAGAACATTTAATTTTTGTTGTTCCCATGCATTGAAAACATGGAAGTGGTGTGATATATATATTTATATTATGGATGGGTTTACACAAACCCATGACATGATGAATGTGAAATGAATTGTGACAGATAGAGTGACTAAATGAAATCACTGTATGCCACATCACGATACAAACAAAGTTGAGGAACTAAACAAATCTCTATGGGAATGATATTATTCATTTTCAAAGAGTTCCATATTTTATCATCAATGAAAGTTATCCCTATTATATTTTTTTTGAAGACGCCACTATGAGGAATAGTGGTATTAGGATCATTTTAGCATAACATACCATCAATTGATGGATTTCCAATGAATAGATCTATGTATATTTTTTTATGATATTCCCTATGATGGAGCCAATGATTTTGGTGGAGATTAGAATGATAATTTTTGGTAGGATGATTTTTCATATAAAAATAGATAGTAGTTTGCGATCTAACTGGTTCCTTTTGATTCCTTTAATTAATGGTATTAGATATCAATTACATTGGTGGGTTATTGTTTTGTATTTCTTTGTTGGATAGAGCATGGTCTAATAGACAATGAAAACGATTCAATCGATTCATTAGATGATGTTAACAAAACAAAGCTAGTATAATTCATATGAAAACTATCATTAAATACCTTTTTAGTTTTTATTTGATTATCAAGTGGTCATGAAATATTCACCTTATTCAGTTCATTAATTACTTGAATTTAAATGAAAGAATTCTCCCCATTTTTTGGACCATTTGTGGTTGTGGAGAAGGTGAAGGAAGGGGATTTAAATTTATTAGAGCCACAAAATAAGGATTCAATGAAAAAAATGATCCATTTATCTTAGTTCTGAATGTATCTATATGATCCATATCATGTTTTGAATTAAAGAGATGAATATATGTTGAATAATTTATCAGTGATTGAGCATCCCATTATGATAGTTGAATTTGAGAAAAAGTTACTTATTGGAGGATGTTACCTTTGGTTTTGGTGATTGGGAAGCATGATTTTTGAACAAATTAAATAGGGGAGTGTGTGGAATTATTTATGGAGTAATTCAATGAACTATTTCAAACATGATTCATGAAAATATTTTGGGTGTTGAAAATGTTTTTCATACTAAGTTCGTGTCACCCTATTGGTATATAAGGAATGCATTGTCCATTGTTATGTCTTTATTTCTTATCATTTAAGGATTCTGGGTAGAGAACTATGAAATGTATTATCTACTAAGTATTATCATGTTGGTTACTTTGATTAAAATCTATGAATTTCATTAGGGTAGATTTTTTTAATTTTTTCTATCACCTGAAATGGTCAAATATTGTCATTAAAAATATGAAATGAATTTTTTGGTTTCATTTCACTACATGGGATCACACAATGTGAATGAAATACATGTCATGTATTCCTCTGACATTGCATGTTAAACTAGGGAATGAATGATTTCATTTCATTTTGACCTACAAATGTATCCTATTGACCATGATCTATAACTCAATGAATTTTATGATCAATAATCCCTTTACATAATCTACTAAGTGATAAATCGTCATGTTAGATACCACACATCTGTTTAGGTAAGAAGTATTCAGACATATTCCATTTTATCTTCCTATCCTCCTTTTAGTTTGATATATCATCTTAGTATTGATGGTTCTATAATTGTTTATAGTTGAATCAAGATTTTTAGTCGTGTACCAAGATCTTCAATGACATAATTAGTCATTGGAGAGTCATGTTCAGGTATTGTGATCTCTGTGATAATGGTAGACTGTTATTTTTTTATTTTTTTTAGATAATTATACATTGATTGCATGATTTTGTTTAAATTTATTTAAATTGAATTATTAGAAACCAATTAAATATTAATTGGAATTGAAAATTTATATTATATTTATTTGGGAAAATCCTCAATTCTAATGGAATTGGAATTGGAGGAATATTTTGAAATTTAAGGAATTGATTATTTGATAAGAGACATTATATTAGAAAATTGATTAAACTAAATTAATAAAAAAAATATAGATTTTGAATTGAAAATGAATGTATTTTTAAAAACCCTATTTTAGGTTTTTGAAATGAATAATCATTTAGAAATGTAAATTCAGAAACTGAAATATGAATTATAAATGTTTTGAAATTAAATTATTTCTAGTTTATCAATAGATTAATTGAGAAATTTATAGTCTATGTAAAAAGAGGGATATTTTTTACATGAATTATAGGATAATAATTCCATAGTAGATAGATTGATGATGACAGAACTAAAATGATACTTTTGGGTGCATCTTATCTATTATGGGATATTAAAGATTTATATTCATCCTGATAGTGTGGGAGGTGTGTATATATATTGGCATGATCACTAATTTGATATGTTTGAGGATCCTATTACTAGAAACTATCATATTGTATGGAAAATGATTATAGTTCTTATTGTGATTTATTGATTAAAAAATCCCCTGATATGAATCAACTTTTTTCATGCCAAATTATTTATATAAATAATTTCATATAAAAATATATTAAATAAATTTTTGAAATTTTCTCATTCATTTTGAAATGAAAGAATGTTTTTTTAAAATATTATTATTTTATTTCCATGCCATATTATTATAAAATTGAATGGGTGATTACTTAATATAATGGTAACTTTTTGTAGGGAACGTTGTTGTTCCATAATGTGATTTTTAATTCACTCCAAAACTTTTCCTTTAGGCATATGTATATTTCCATCTTCTTGGTCAAAGAAAAGGGATAGTTCCTCTTGGATAAGTTGTATATTCTTAACACTTTGGTCATGTAGGGAAGTTTCCTTTCTCAAGATGATTGTATCATGTTTTTTTTGCTAAGGTACATTGAGAATGTACTATATTATGATTTGGTTTACCTATTTGGCTTTTTTGATCATCCTTTGGAATTTGAGAATAATTAAATTAATTTGTTTCAACATATATTCTTATTGAAAAACTAATATATATTTTATATTATATGATTCTAGGTTCTGGTCACTAACCCATGGGGATCAGGAATTCCATTCATGTCATGTCAATGTTTTTTTGATTATCATGGCACAAGGTTATCTATTATAGTCTGTGAAATTATAAATAGTAAATGGTTTGACTGGATAAAAATAGGGATTATAATATATTTGATATAAATCTTTGGTTGTATAAAAATTACTAATAGTGATCGAAACATAATTGAAAATAATATCAATTGTGATGGCTCATTCATTAAATTTAACTTTTGAGGATCTAAATTATTTTATAAGGAATAATATTTAATCCATGCATAATGATCCCACTTAATAAATATTTCTTCTTTCCCAATTATTTAAAAAGTTCATATATTTTTACATTGGCCGTTTTTAAAAATTATGATGATTCCAACCATATTCATCATCATATTATCATGACATTTTTATATATGGGATGAATATGGGAGTCATTATGGAATGGTGGATAAGGGGTATGTGTTTTATATCCTTCTGGTTATTATTTTTTTAGGATTTTTTTTTTCATATCAATATTATGGTTATGAATTAAACATAAGTTAATATTTTTAAATAAAGATATATCTCATGAAAGAGGGTGTTTATTGATATAAAAAACTAAAAAAATATTCTATATAAATTAGATTTACCCCGATGATAAATACACTTATTTTATAAGGGATACTATATATGAAATAAAAATTAATTCTTTAATATAGTTGGACACCAGAAATTCCATTAATAATGATGCAAACATCTAAAATATATATTAATTTATTTATTTTTATTTCCCACCATTTATTCTAGGGAGGAGAGGATTATCTGGTAATCATCTTCGATGGGTATTATGTCCATAATGGTTACAAATTTTTATCTATGTTGAAAACAAACTCATGATATTTAATACTTAGAGTGAAAAGAAACAATTATATATTATTTTATGGTCAATATGGCACCCAATAGTATTACATAAATTTTATAACCATTATCTGGATAGACCATCAATATTAAAAGGTAAAGATAAATGTTTTTTTTGAGTTAGTTAATTCTCCTGTAGGATCTCATTGAAATACAATCACTATTGAACTTGATGTACTCTTTTTTACCACCTCAATATATATATATATATATAAATATGATGATGAATTAGATATTTTTGGATATAAGATAAATGATGGAAGAATCCAATGTTTATTGAACGTATACATTAATGATTCCTCATATGGGTAGAAATTGGATTCTTGTTACCAATATTTTTTATCACACTTTTATGGATTTGATTATGTTCAAATATTAATTGGTTTGAAACAAATCTGTATACAACAATGGGAACATAAATATATTTTTTATTTACGTAGTCTATAAGATCAAATGTGTTGTTGAATTTTGATTACAATTACATTGTATATTTTATTTATCTATCATTTTCAATGCTGGTTCTTGTAATGTAATGTTGGTATAACAGATAATTTTTTATTAACATTATTGAAACATAGAAATCATAGTATGATTTTAATTAAGAAAAATTAAAATGAAATATATATCCTATAATATATTTAATGAAAGAAAAAAATTAAATATTATTAAACCATTCCAAAAATCTTAAATCATAGAGTAATTAAGGAAATAATATATAAAATAATTGATTATCTTAACTAGTAAGATGATTACTCAATAAGATGATCACATTATTTTGATGTATCAAAGAAGATATATAATTGAACTATAATTAATATAATATTTAATGTTACATAGGTAATCTATTAATGAATCCTTAAATCATCATGATAAAGATGTATTAAATAGTAAAAATTAAATAATTATGTTTGTTGAATTGGGTTAGTTTCTGTCAATGAAAAATGTACATATTTTGAATGAAATGGGAATAGTTAAACATAAATTATAAATGTGTAATCTATACTAAAAATATCCCTCGATGACCATATTTCCTTACATTAAGGGAAAGAGAGAAATTATTTTTACTTTAATTTATAAAAAGTTATACAAAATTATATCTATGTTCACACTATGATAAATTCTTTGATTCAATTGAAAATAGACAATTCTTCACTATATTCCAATGAATATTGACATATTTTTTCACACTTCATATCCGAAAATAGTTATGTTAATTCATGGAGATGTTAATGTGTTTTCATGATTAATTTATATCTTTAAAAATTAAAAAAAATTAGGGTATATATATTATATATTTCATCATATGATCCAATCAATTTAAATATTCATAGAATTGGAAAGTGGAAAAAAGAGTATAACAAAATCTAATTATTACAAGAAATTATTTATGCTTGACCCATTGAGGATTAATATTCCTCCTAATTTTTATGGTAATACTGGAAAAATAATTTATATTGTTGTTAAAAATGAATAAATATATTACAAAAATCATTAAATATTATGTTCCATATTGATATTACAAGGTGAATCTAAGTATTTCATTAAGTAAACTCCCTCATATAACCATAGTATATTTTCAAGCCAATATAATTAGATATAGTTAATGAAAAATATATTTATTATAAGATGTCATGTATTAGCCTTTTTTTTCATTTTTTACAAAGTAGTTTCAGTGTATATTTTTATAATGTATAAATATTCTCACAAATTATAGTTCACTGCATATTGGTATTTTTTAAAATATTTTTTCCCATTAGATTTATCAACACTATTAATTAGTTTAGGTACTGAATATTGACTTGAATATTTATAGAGTTTTTAGTACATTAGTTATAATTATAATGGATCTGGAAACATCAATATTCAATATAAGTATTCAAGTGTATTTACCATTTATAATTATTGTCTCTAATATATTAGGCACAAATTATTTTCACATTGGTTTCATATTTTTTGATTTTTTATTGAGATTCAACATGTTGTTTGTTTTATTAATTAAACACCTAGGATCTATAAATCATATAAAAAATATGATTTAAAAATTTTAATATTTTTCATTAATTTTAATTTCAAAATAATCAAATTTTGGCTATTTGGTTTCGAATTAAATATTATAATATTATCTATTTTTATAAGTTAACTAATAATTTATATGGAATAATACATCCTATAATTATTAAACAAAAAAACAGAAAAATTATTTAATAAAAATACTTTTAATGAAAATATATGATCAGACATTGAGAAATCACATAATCAAACATAATTCAATATAATAACACCTAATGTCACATTCAATAAGGATTATATAATTTATTAAATATATATTTTCAAAAAAAATATAATATTTCATTGATAAATATAAATATTTACTCTTTTTGAATGAAAAAATTTTCCAATTGAGATCATCTTCATGAACTATAAATTATATTTCTAAAAATAAAAACAATTTGAAATGAAAATAGGAAGAAATATTACATAGTAAATTCATAAAAAATATAACCATGTATTTAATTATTTTAAAAATGTTTTTTGAAACATATTTCCCAGCTCATTTTATTATATTCCATTTAATAAGTATATGATAATATAATAAATTTGGACTAAATTACATTTGGTTTAAAAAATATGTTATTATTTTTCATATAAAAATTGTAATGAATGTTTTTTGAAATATGAGACAAGGATCATAAATTTCAATTCATAATATCACAAAATATAAATCAATATATGTTTTACATTTAATCACTCTCTATAATTTCTATTTTTATAATTTGTTTAAATTACACTCATTAAAAACATATTATTTATATAATCATAGTCAAATTTAGAATAATGATTACAAGTTGTAATATATATGTCCCAATTAAAAAATAACCTATTTTCAATCATAAAATATATATGTTTTCATTCATTTTCTTGGATTTAATTATCATCTCAAAAGAAACTTACCAATTTTGGAAGCCTGGATTTTTGGATTTTTAAAACACTCATTATGTAGAAAAAAAAATATTCATTTTTATCATCTGAATGGATTCATAAAATTTTGAATAATAAACACCAAATAATTATTACATTAATAATAGAAATAGGACGAATAAATATTTTTTATTTATTTAAGGATATAATTCATAATCATTTAACACATCATATCCATTAAATATTATTAGTTTTGTAATCATAAAAGTTATTTTCAA
This sequence comes from Viscum album, assembly GCA_963277665.1. NCBI lineage: Eukaryota > Viridiplantae > Streptophyta > Magnoliopsida > Santalales > Viscaceae > Viscum > Viscum album. The sequence goes on along the minus strand of OY728129.1, from coordinate 164,476,346 downwards.
TATTGTGTGATTTTGGATAAAAGATTTAATATCATGTAAAACCATGTTATAAATTATGAAAATAATGTGAAAAAATAAAAAATATAAGAATATATTTTCAAAAAAATCATATTTTATTTCATGTTTTTTAACACTCAATATTAAATAATTTATATTTCAGTCACCTCTAATCAAATATTCGAATTTTCAATAATATTTATTTAAATAACTAATAATATGAATTAAAATATAGAGAATGGATATTATAAAACATGGTCACATTTATTGAATCCTAAATGAAGAATTCAATATGAAGATTCTATTTAAATTCATTATTTATTTTTATAATACATTAAACATTGACTTAAAAAATATATTCACTAATCTCATAAAGAAATTTAATAAAAAAATATAAAAATTACTAATAAAATATTAATTGTTCCATCATTAATGAATCTTCTTTGGGTTAAAAATTATGTTGAAATATTATATTAGTTATATCTAATCAATATATAAAATAAATTTATGAATCAAATAAATATGGATAATTTTTTTTCTTCTAATTTAATAACAAGTATTTATGATATTCATCATTAAAAATTTATTCAACCTCTAGAATATAAAATATTGAATATTTCATTATATTCGATAGAATTATTTTTCATTGTTTAACATCCTTGTATAATTAACTATCTACCTCTACTATAGGGTGGTTTCTAATTGTAAATATCGTCTTATAAGGGGATATTCTGGCCATAATTTTTAATGTATTATTGTATTACCATATTTTTCAATCAATGATGGTACTCTAAACATTCATGTTTGATTTAATTTTTTTTTTTATCAAATTAATATATTATTAAAATTTAAAATGGTTTCATGAAATTTAGACTATATCAGATATAAATTAGAATATGTTTTTAAACTATATATTTTTGTTGAATAACTTTTATATTGAAATTATAAAAAATAAAATACTTTTTCGCAATAATTGTTTGAAAAACAAATACAAAAATTTGGATCTCACAGATTTGAAACAGATCACAGAGTATTGAGTACTTATTTATTTTTATTCAATTAATTTTCGTACACAATCAATTACAAATTTGATTAACAAAAAGAAATTAAATTTAATAAACCAAACCACTAATGGTTTTCTCACATGTATTAAATATTATATATATTAAAACAAATCATTGGATATAATTAATATTAGAGACATTACATATAAATGTTCACCAAGTACATGACATAAATCATTATCATGTAGAAGTAGAATTTTTTTAAAAAAAGTAATTGATTGAAATGCATTTATAGTTATTTATTGAAATATAATGTTTCTCCCTTATATATTATGTGATTCGAAACCCAAAAATGACCTAAACTCATAGTCAGGTAAACAACACTAAATATCTTTGTAATTATAAATATTCCAAAACTATGGGTCATCCAAATTATACAATCATTAATCAAGAATATGTTTGTTGAATTTTTATATATTAGTCATTATAAATCCAGTATGCCCCAAAATTATATATATTATCATCATAAGAAGTGTTAAGATTCAGGATATAAAAAATATTCTCGTTAGGGAATAAATTTTAAATTATTAGTGGTGTGACGTCATGTGTGTTCAATGGTAGAGAAATTATACTTATTTTTTTCATATGAATATTCTAATATACTATTATTATAAATATATAGTAAAAATTATATGGGATATAGAATCCAATAAAAAATTAATGTTACACCACAAGATATTGTGAATTAATTTTCATGAAAATTAAATTAATGTTATTATAATTTTACTCCAACTAATACAGAGTATAAATATTTTTTATTATATAATAGAACTATGTATTTATTATGTTATACAGAACAACAACTAGGCTTTTGTAACCTAAAACACTGGCATTCAAAAATTAACAATTTTTATTATAATTATTTAAATAAGGCAGTTATAACCTAACCATTATAATTAATAAATGAATATAAATTTGGAGTTTTTAAATAATATTTTTAATACAAATGATATTAAAAAAATTTAATTGTTGGTAAAGAATTTATTTTAAAAAAAATACTATATTATTAAAAGATCAAATTTTTATTTATATAATTAATTTTATACATTCATTGTAATTAAATTTGATAAAATAGAAATAATTTTTGAATTCAGAATATCATAATTATTTTATGATGAAATTTTTATGTTTTTCCAAAAAAGATTCTATATTTTATAAATAGTGAAAATTACTACATAGTAGTTAAAAGCCAACTTCTTAATATAATTAATTATTTTTACATTTACTTGATTTTAAAGTCACATTAGATATATAATTCAAATATTAATCCAAATAATGTCAGTATAAAAAATTTTATAATAGAAATACTTATAATGACATCCACAAATTTTATGGATAACATAGACATATTAATGACATTATGTCATTATTTTTTGAATGTTAACATTTTTTGATATTTTTCAAAATGAAATTATTGAATAGTATAAAAATTGACATAAATGGTACTTTAAAATATATAATATTTTGTTAAATGATATAAATTTTATAAATATATATGGTTAAGAAAAATAAAATTTATAGTAAATATGTTGTAATAAATGATAAAATTGGGGTTTTTAATTATTTATTAATATATTTACCCTATATTATAATTTTAATAGTTCTCACAATATGACATATGTTGTTTAACTAAGGGTTAAAGTCAAAGGATAAGAATAATTTTAAGAAGTAAAAATTTTAAAAAATTATTGGATTTGGGGTTTGAGACCCATAATCATATTATTCTAGTAATTAATACATTGGAGATATTTTAAATCAAAAATAATATTATAATAAATTATTAATTTTTGTGTTTCAGAATGTACCCCTTCTCGCTCTTATAAAAGACAAACCATCATTATCATAAATTCTGACATATAAATCGTTTTGGCTCAACCAAAACCTCCCCATTTCTCATCCCAGTATCTCACCCTTCATCCTTGAAGACCTATTAACATGAAAAATGATGGAATTAATATTTTACAAACCAAAAGTTGTTACCGGATTAAAAGGTAACCCCTTATCTCAAGTTCATTTCATAATTTTCAGTTTCTGCCCCTACAACCTATTTATTCAATTAATTTATGAAAAAATATCCTCAATATAATAGCATGTTGTTATGAATAATTTTATATGTAAAATTACACAAAAATTCGTCTAAACGATATTGAACATACTATTTCTGGGTACGGTGAACTACTACCTCCCAAAATGATGATTGTTCATTTTTTCCTTTACCACAAATCATGGTGGCCGTTGTGATAGAAAAAATAAATATATAAATATATATGGTATAAATAATATTCATTATCACTTTAATATTATTTTTTCATTTTAACAACAAATACCTTTATACTTTTCATTTAGCGTGAATACAGTAATCTCATTTGTGGAAATTTGGACTATCGCCCCCTCAAATCGAAGTGATTCGTTCAAACAACACATGGAATATATTAAAGATGAGTTTAGTGAAATATAATTGTATATATGAATTAATAGTTCTAAATTAATAATATATATATATATATGTATTTCATTTACATACATTCTTTCAATACGATATTTAAAACAGAAACAATGTTCATGCATACGAACAACATACTGTCTCTATGAAAAACTAAATTAAAATTTGAAATTATTTATGATATAGAAGTAACATAAATATAATGGATATAAAAAATATTAATATAATCATTAAAATTATGGTATAATTCTATTAAAATAAGGATCAACTATATAACAAATTAAGAAAAATTCCATGAACAAAACGTATATTACACTTAATGCAAGCTTTAAATAGAATCATTATGAAAGAAGTGAAATAACGTAATAATCATACCATATGTGTTATTAGTGTAACAACCCCAGAGATTATAATAATAAATATTCATGTATATTAATATTATTGAATAATATATTAATTTTATGTGAAAGGGGATGGTTAGTCTGAAAGAATACTCAACACACAAAAATGGGTTTTTCTGAAATCGTATGTTGTACACAAGACTGAGTTATACCAAAAGATAATACATCAGAAAAATTATTATTTTAAATTTTATTTAACACATAAAAATTTTATTATAACTAATTAAAAGTATTAAAAAAAATTTTAAAATATTTTTTACACATGTATATAATTAATTCTCTTGTGAATAATTATTAAATAATGAAAATAAAACATCTGTTAAATGAAATATTTTCCTGAAAAACTATTTGAATTAAAATAAGGGAGATTATAAAATATTAAAACCACTATTTATTGATTTATTTAATTATATATATATATATATATATATATTATTTTTTCAAATTAATATATAAAATTAAACTTGAATGTTTTCTATACTTGATATGTCATCAAAATCAGTTTTTCTAATTTTTTATTTTAAAAAAATGTAGTCTTGCAATCTTTTGAATGATAACAAATGTTAAATCTACTTTTACATACATTTAAAAGATAGATATTTAAAAATTAAATTGTTATTTTGAATAGTGAAATATAAATATTTTTAATTATTTTGATATTTATTAATAAAAATCATAATTTAATAAATATTGAAAACTTTTATATTTTTATTCAAAACTTCATTTTTAAATAATTGATAGGCAAAGTGATATTGTACTTTTAATTGGTTTTACATATAAAATGTATTAATATTTTATCATATAAATAACATTAATTCATTAGAGGTAATATTACATTGAAAATAGATATAAACACATTATAAATCTAGTGATGGTTTTATCTTTTAAAAATCCATTATCTCGTTTTGACAACAGGAATTATTATTAAAATATTTTCTACTAGTGAAATTAATTGAACATAACAAAATATATTTTTTATTTAGAATCATAAAATCCAAATTATCTAAATATATCCCTTTAATTTTAAGGAATGATTAATAAAATCTTTTGTAATTATTTTTATTTATCACAATTAAAGGGTTAATAAAAAATAAAAAATATTATAAAAATATAAAAAAACCTAAAATGTGTCATAATAGAATTTTATAACATATGGTAGACCAATAAGACCCATGGGACAAAATGCTTGTCATTGGATGCCAATTGGGTGTGATTATGACACTTATAAATTTTTATTTAATCTCAATGATAATATGTTATAAACATATATCTCTTTACTAAAACAATTTCAATATATATTTATAAAAGTGATATCTTAGACTATAATTATAATTTATAAATATAATATTATCTACAACATAATGATATTTTATTTATAATTTTTAGATATTAAATAATTAAATTTCATTATGACATAATGATGATGCAGTGATTTAAATATAAATAAAAGAATCAAAAAAAATATTATAAATATTAAAACATATAATATATGACATTATTTGTGTCATAAATGATTTTCATATGTAAATATTAAATTTTTTAATACTATTAAATTAATTATTTCAATTTTATATATCTTTTTATATTTTATTTGAATTCAATAAAATGAATAGTGTAAAAATATACAAAAATGATGTTTTATAAAAATAGATATTTATTATATGATTTAAAAATAATAAATTCTTTTAAAATATAAAAGTGACAAAGATATGGTGTAAAAGATAATTAATTATCTAATTATTATATATTTACCCCTTATAAATGAAATTAATACCCTATTAATAATTAAAATTGTATTACTAAAATTTAATTTAATAGAGAATAATTAAGGGTATACTGAAAATATTATGTTCAAAATAAATTCAATAAAGGTCTAAAAATTATTGGATATGAATATCTAGACCTATCATCATATTAAACTTGAAATATAACTGGTTTTGTTCTTTTTAATTAAAAATATTAATTTATATTCTTTTAAAAATATAAGAGTTTCCAAGGGTGCCCCTTCCTAACATATAAAACGAAACCCCCTATTCTCTAATATTGACTATTTAATAACAAATTTTTCAAACATTCATTACCTAAACATCTTCTTGTAAACCCTCCAATATTCCTAGAATCCTCACTGAGGTCAAAAAGTCTCCCAATAAAGACTTTATGTATAAACAAAAAGAAGTTACCCGATTAAGATGTAACACATTCTCTAATGCTTTTTAGTTTAGTTTCCATTAAACACACCCTCTAATATTATTATTTTATAATAAAATAACAAAATGTTTTCAAAAATACACTATGATTTTGTAAATATATGGTTTTAAGCTACAATTACACACACCACTATTTAATAGGTAACGAACATAATGTTATTTTGTTCGACAAAATACAGCCTCACGAAACGATGATTGATAAACTTATTCCCTACCACCTATAAAAGTGGAAATAATAATTGAAAATGTTATAAAAATGTCATATATTATATTTATTTATTCGCTATACTTTTAAATTTTATATTTATAATATACATTTATTTTTTCTATGTTTTTTAAATATGATAATTTCATTTGAGAATGTTTGGACTACCGCCCCTCAATGTGATATGACACATTTCCACTATACATTAAACATATGGAAGACTATTTTATTAATTATATTATATATAAAGGAAATAAATAAATAAAGGGTATTATAATATACATAGCATTTTTTTTATTATTCTGTTATTATGACAATGAAATGAAAGTGTTGTTCTTGCATATGTACGACTTACTATCTTTATAGATATTGAATTCCATTTATTTTCACAAAATATTTTGGATGTTATAAATATATATATAATGGATATATATGATATATAAATCATTTGTAATATTATATAGGATTTTTAATTATTACCACATTGAAAATTTATATACGTACAAGTTCAATTTTGACTAAAGTGCAGTATATCAACAAAACAGATGATATGAAATTGAATAACTGTGTAATTATTTCTAACATAGTAATAAGTGATATAAAAGAAAAACTAAACATGAATAAAGTTCCCAAGAAAGTAGAAATTAATCTTGGTTTATTATTTAGGGAAATGCATAATGTTGGGAAATAGTCTGATTCATTGTAAGGGAAATCATAACTCAATCTCCAATTATTGAGTTTAATATCCACATCATTGGTTATTTTAAAAGAATATGTTTGAATGATCTATCATAGTTTTACACAAGAATATACACTTATATTGGATATATTTATATTTTTCTCATATATATATATGTCATTGCTTTATACATAATGTAATGATACGATCATTGTAAGATATTTTGTCTCAATTTCCATTTATTAAGGAATATCATTATGGTACGAACGTTCATTAGCATTAAAATATTTATACTACAATTAGAATCAATATATCAGAAAATAGTATATTATCACGATATTTTCTATATTTATTAATTTTTTTCATTAATAATATTTATTCAAGTGTTTCTCAATTAGTGAAGGTATCTTTACAAAAACATAATTTTTAATCTTTTAATGATTAATTATTATAGAACCATCTATCTAATTGCCATGTTTTCAAAATTGTTTATGTAAATATATTTAAATGAAAATTAATGTTTTAAAATTTTAATTTCTTATAGAGGCTTCAATGTGTCATTTGGAACCTTTAGAGAAAAACATATTTATTAAATTATTTTAATAGTTTTGGAAATTTATTGACTATTTCAATATATTTACAAGAATTCGTCTGATTTAAAATAAAATTTAATAAATGAATTGTTGAATATTGAAATGATTTCTGTGTTATGATTATATAATGGGACATGGATATTTTATGGTTGGTTCCATGTTAAAACAAATATGGGTGGTAACATGATAAAACAATGATAGGTGGTTCTATGATAAAAAATAATAGGAGGTTACGTTATAACAACCAAGGCATTGGGTATGGAAGTCAACCATATGCCTATTCCATTTATAGATTTGTGTATGTCCACCATATTGTTATTCCATTTATGGGTGTTTATGTACCGGGATACCATCATATGTTATTTGTGATTTCAATGGTTTAATGGTGATCTTTTGATTACAAAAAATTCAAACATTGATATTTTGTTATGTGAAATGTATTTACTACATCAAAAAGGCTAAAAATATTTCATTATGATAAATTATTCATATTTTACAAGTTTTTCTAGAGAATTTACATTTTCATTTTTTGTGTATCCCTTAATGAGTTTTTATAATCCCCCTATTTTTGGAATGTTTTTAAAAGGATTTAAACGAAAATTCAATCAATGTTGGGATCAAGCAAAAGATTTGATTAAAAAAAATATTCCACTTTAATATTAAAAGTTTTTGTTTTATGGAAAAAATGGATAGTTCTGAAAGTGTCCACTTTTTATTTCATTTAATTTGTTCTGTATGAGCTATGGCCTAATTATATAGATCACTAAACATAAAGAAATCCTCTTTTTCAATTAATTTAAAATTATTGAATAACAATATGATAAATTAATGTTTATGGTCAGACAATATAGTTGGTATTATAGGATGGTTTAGGAAACATTGGATATTCTTATGATTTCTTGTTATTTAGGGATACCATCACATGTTTATTTTTTAAGGATTATCATATACTCATTTTCATTGAAACCACTTTTGAGGAATTCTGATCAGAAATATTTAGATTTCTAATTGTATTTTTGGAGAAATTCAACTTTGTGAAAATTATTAGTTATTACTATTTGGGATGAAATATGAGAGTTATGATATATCAATTGAGGGCAAAACAAATTTTTTTTGAATTGTTTTGTCTTTATAATATTTTGGGTATTTTTCTTAAATTATATAATTTTTTAAAATGTTATACATAAATATTGTGTGAATGTTGACCGCGTCGGAAAAGGTTACAATAATCGAACCAAACCGAAGTGCAATAAAGATTTATTTACAAAAAACTATCCTACATGAAGATCTTGGTTAGTAAGAATTTTTTTTTTACTTATAATAGTTTATGGAATAATATAATATTGATTTTGGAAACATTTGTTTTTTAAAATGGATATCATTGTTATTGGAAACAGATTATGGGGAAAACTGATAAATCTAATTTTAAAATACAACCATTATTATTGGAACATTATATGAATATGATAAATAGTATAATATGGTATTTTAATTTAGGAGTAGAGTTTGAATTATATTATGGATGAATATATGATTTTAATTGAGGAATTAATGGAATTATGTAATTTATGGAAATGATTAATCTATCATGGAGAAAGTGTGATTAAGTTAATCTCTTTTTAGTGTGAGTGTTTAATTGTTAACAATTTTATTTCGAGATAAATGTTAAAAATATTAATGGATGACTATGTGATCTATTTCTTATATATTTTCTGATTCAATATTAGTTGAATTATATTGATTTATTTTAAGTAAAATAATTTGTTTATTGATCAATGTTGAACATTGGGTATTATTATCAACTTTTGGAGATTAAAAGTAGTCCTTATCTGTATAAATGATTATAAAATTTGGGTGAATTATTTTATATTTCACTAAGAATGTATTATTGGTTTTTTATTAATGGTAAATGAAATGGAAAGTAAATGTTTTGTTGATTATGTGATTCTATATAAGTTGATTTGTCTTGAATAATCATCATTTAGAAAACAAAACCGAGTTTGCGGGGGAAATTTATTAAAGGATGAAACAATAATGGTAAATTATTTTTGTTTATTTATGATCATTATCATTTAATTAATAAAATTATTGATCTTTAGGAAAATGATCATAATGAAAAAACATTATACACTCTCTTTTATCAATAGACTTTTACCTAACCTCCAAGTTGTAGTATTTTGATGGTTATGTTTTGGAGATCATGTTATCTATATCTCTATATTAGTATATGAGAGTTTTTTTTCTTCCATATCCATGTTATCATACATGTAAAATCATATGGTCTTTCTACTATACTTTATTTCTTTTTTAAGTGGATGTTTTATTAAATTTGTTCAATGCGGGATTTCAATGATGTTCCTGACCCAAACATAAAAATTGCGAGGACAATATTTCCAAATGGGGGGAATGATGTCACATAACGGTTAATTATAAAAATCGTTTTTCATATATAATATATTTTATGATTTTAATATAAATTTTACGTAAAGGGTATTCTTATTTTGATAACATAATCGACACACAAAAACTTGTTTTCCTGAAATCTTACTTTCTACAGAAGACTGGGTTATACTAAAAAATAATACATCAGTAATATTATTAGATTAATTTGTAGTTTATTCCATGACTTTGTATTGGTTGGAAATAAAATTATAAATTGATTTATGAAAATACAGTTTCCAACATTATATAATTAATTCTTCTGTGAATAATTATTTATAAATGAAAATAAAACCCCTTTTTAAGGAACTGTTTTTCTGAAAAATAATTTAACTGAAACGAATTGACTATATAAAATTTTTAAAAAAACTATTGATAATTTTTTTTAATTAAATATAAATTTAATATAATTAATTTAAAATTTATTATTCATATTATATGATTTCAAGACGTGATATAATAAAAAATTAAACATTTCAAATAAAAGTATTATTTTTAAAAAAAATAGCAGTTTTATTTCCATTTAATGGACAAACTATTTTAAATATAGTTATGAAATTTTTATAAGTTATATTATATAAATTTAAATTCTTCATTGAAATAGAGATATAAAAATTAACTTTTTTTTTGGAAATTTTTGTATTTTCCTAATACAATTCGTATTTTATTAAATAGTGAGAAATACTGCATTTTAATTCGAAACAAACCTTTCATCTAATTGATTTATAAAGTTATAATTTAATTTTAATTGTTTCTAATTAGTAATTGAAGTACTATTTAATCATTTAATTCAAATTTGTTCATTTTAGGAAATTTAACATTGAAATTAGATATAAACACAATTAAATCTTTTGATGGATTTTACTTTTAAACACTTGTTTTCTCATTATGAAAACTAGAATTAAATTTAAAATAATTACTATTAATTATGTGTTTTGAAATATGACATATTTATTCCATATTTCGGATCTTAAGGTCCAAGTTATATTAATATATCCCTTGTATTATTTTGATATGATTAATAGTAACTATAGTAATTATTTTTTTAAAGAGGTTAAATGCTAAATATGGTAAATAAGGGTAAAAATAATAATATAATAAGAATATAAAACAACCCAAAAACATTTCATAAAACTTTTTTATTTGAATGTTCTGACCCATAAAACCTTTTTGACAAAATGTTTTTCATTTACAAACACCTTTGCTGTGATTAGTACTCTTAAAAATTTTAATTTAATGTAATGGAATATATTTTAAAATCAAATATCTTCTTAATAAAATAATTTTATTATGGGTACATGAAACTTATATTTTTTACTATAAATATTAATTACAAAGCTAAAAATATTTCCAAATTGATATTATTTTATTTATTTTCATTAGATATTATATATTTATATTTATTCATAACACAATGATGATGTAGTTATTTCATTATTAATGATAGAATCTAATAATTTAAATTATAAATATTATCATAAATATTATATGACATAATTTAAGTCCCCTAAAATTTTAAATAGTGAACATGAAATGTTATAAGAATATTCAATAATTTGGTTTGATGTTATATATTCGTTTGTATTTTATTTTAGTTTAATAAAATGAGTAGTCCAAAAAAATTACAAAAATGATGTTTTATAGATATAGTTACTTTTTAACTGATATAAAAATGCAAAAAATATTTTAAAATGTCTAAGTGATAAATAAAATATCTAAAATATAATTAATTATCCTATTATTTTAATGATACATCGTATGATTGAAATTAACTTGATCTTATTAATTTAAATGTTATTTGCAAAATTACATTTAAAATATAATAATTAAGGGTAAACCGAAAAGATAAGGTTTAAAATAAAATCATTATTTTACTAATTTTTTGGGATGAGAAGATTTAGACCTATACTAATATTATAATGGCCTGGACCTCTCTGGTCCATTACTTTGTAAAAATTTGGTGTTGGAGGTGTTTCTGGAGGTTAAGGTGACTTATCCCCTACACATTTCCAAATTTCCAGTTCTATGAACAGTGTATCCAGTTTTAGGAACTGTTCTATCGGTAGGTGTACAATAACACTAGGTGTACAATAATGGTAGGTATATAGGGTTTCACAAATCAGTTTCATAGACTGTTTTCATAAATGTGTTTCACAAATCAATTTCACAGATCAGTTTCACAGATCGGTTTCACAGGTCAGTTTCACATATCGGTAGGTGTACAGTAATGGTAGGTGAAGAGTGTTTCCAGCTTCCTAAAGTTTTTCCCCTTTTGATGATTCCATTGACATAAAATACATTTAATGCATTATTTTAAGGACTCTTAAGGCCAATTAAAAGGCTATAAATCCTATATTTATTATTCATATGTCCTCAGATGTTTTTACTTGGTCAAAATGCATGGGTTAATGCAGTATGATTTTAATGGGGAATTAAGCATATCTTAAACCATATCCCCATTAAAAATTAAAATGGTATAAGATTATTTCTCCCTTTTTCCTCCTCTTTGTTCTCAGCTATGAGATGCTAGAACCTTTCAATCCTTCATGTAGGAGTGGCACAATCAAACTTTACTCCCTGAATTGGTTCCGCTCTATTTTTATGCAACTGAGCTATATCGGTCAATCATCAATATAAGGTGTGTTCTATCGTTTTTCTTTTGGGGATCATCTTAACATATTTCTCCTCTACATTTTATAATAGGAAATATCGATTATTCTAATAGGGATTCTCTTTGGGTTTTGTTTGTGTGGTCATACCGTGGCATCCTTGGGTGGGTTTAGTTATCGCGAGAGGAAAATCGCAACCCGTTGGATGGATAAAGTACGTGAGGAATTGTTTGAAGTAGGGGATTCATTTCTTCTCTTTTCTTTTACACGCAACTGTATTGATGTCATGTTTATTCCTACTGAGTATACTATTATACTCACCCTATTTATATATAAACTATTTTTCAGGTCACATTGTGTAGGTTGGAGATCAAGGTGGTTTCTACTAGCTTGTGGTTGTAGGAGCAGTTCGGGCTTGTGGTTGCAGCTATTTTTACTTTATTTTGGGTACTTGCAGTTTTTTTCCTTCCAGTTGTAGTACTTTTTCATGACATTTCATATATGCACTTGGGTTTCTTTTATATTCCGGTTCTAAGTTGGAGTTGATTGGTGTCTATCATATCTCTCTTTTCCGCATATGTTCTCTTAGAGGGTAATGCCTCCAATTTGTGTGTTTACTATACCCTTGGTGCTAGTATCCTACCCAGGGACTACTGGAGGCAGGACTCTGGTTCATTATCTCATTTATCACATTGGTGAACCCGGAGGGGTACACTTTGTGGGGAGGGGGTCATGACAGAGTGATATAAGAGGTTCAGTTGAGGGATATGATGGAGTTTGGAGTTATTCACAAGTGAGGTTGCATGGATTGATATGGAAACAGTGTCATTCATGTTAAGAAAGTGACGTAAACACTGGATACAGGCTGAGACATAGTTATTTAGGGCCCCCTATGAGCAGATGTATAGACCTTTATGTTTACAATGGATACTAAACAACGTGATACATGTTTCAGTGTAGAGACCTAGGAAAGGATCATGCCTCATTCTTCTTTGTGCCTATGATTGAATGGGTAGATCATGGGATAGGTTAACCTGAAATGAAAAAAAATAAAACAATTAATTAATTAATCTTGATTCTTCAATATTCAAGGTTTAGGAGATCAAATATTTTGTTATTTTTTAGATAGGGCTCCATGTAGAAGTCCTCATATGGGTTTCCCAAAAAGATTCCAGTAGGCTATTCTAGAAAATCAGCACAGGGTAGGGGTTGACGACGCAGACTCATTGAGGACAGAACATTGAAAATTTTAGTGAAAGAGTCTGTAGAAGTGAGACCACTCTATTTCAGATGCAGTCACATAAGACTGGTTAGAGGAGGTCGAGATCGGATTCAGTTTGATTCATACTCGAATGGAGAACATGGTGTCCATGGTTGTGGCGATGCAACATGTAGATATGAGTTAGTGGTGGTTCGTTTTCCTTGGGGATTATGAGGAGTCAGTGATATCATGAGAGGAGTTCTGAGATAGTTTTAGTGTCGAGTTTCTTTTTTTGTCTGCGAAGGAGTCCTGTCCCCAAGAGCTTGTTAACCTTCAACATGGGAGCTCCAGTTTTAGAGAGTCTGGAATCCATTTTAGGTACCTTTTATGATATGCTTCAGACATTTTACCAGATGAGGAGGCCAGGCCAAGTCATTTTAAGGAGTCATTGTGTCTAGAGATCCAGCGCCATGTCACCCCATTTATGCTGAAGACATATATTGAGGTACTGTGGAGGTAGCGGTTGTCGAGAGGACATTGTACAGGACCCGATCATCACGAGAGGTGAATTGGCATGATTCCTCATAAAGTAGAGGTGTGGTCCAGGGTTCCCTGTTTTTAGGGATAAAGAGTTTATGTTCAGAAGGGTGTAGGTCCAAGCCCTTCACATCTTATTTCTCTAGAGGAAAAAACTCTCAGGAGTGGCCGACCCTTCAGAGCAGTCATTGTTCACCGGGCACTACAATCCAGGTTCCACCGTTGAGGCAGTTCTAGCTGATACAGTAGCATCCAGTTTTACCTGCATTAGATCAGCAGAGGGAAAATGGGGCAGGCAGAGGTCTGCACCATGACAATCCCCATCCTCAGAGAGCAGATCATGGACGTGGTGGGTGTTGTCCTTAAGGTCAGAGTGGTCATGGATGATGTCGTGGTCAGCTTCATGCTCTAGCTTTGCTAGCTCTAGGCTAGCCAGATATCATTCGAGGTACCCTTTGCTTGTTTTCTACCTTGGTGTTTGCTTGTGGGATTCCGGAGAGACACACTCCTTCATATCACATACCCTTATCCATGCTTATGGACTTGAGGTAGAGAGGCTTCCAGTTCCCTAAGAGTTTACTATGCTAGTTGGAGGTCGAGCTAACTTGTTGGAAGTTTGTAGAGACATTGAGCTAGTGTTGGGACAACAACTCTCTTGGGGAGATTTCACATTTTTAAGCATACAACCATGTGATTTCATCCCCAGCATTGATTGGTTGTATTCGATGCAGGCTATCGTGGATTGCTTTAGGAAGAAGGTCTTTTTCATTGGAGCGGTTGGAGAGTAATTGGTATTTGATGGTGATCGAGACCCTTGAATGGTTCATAGGCACATTCCATCCTTATCATCCATAATGGCTAAGATGATGCTGATTTCTTCCAAGGTTCAGTAGTCGGCGTTTCCTTTGGTCGTTGAGGAGTACCCAAATGTCTTTCCAGAAGAGGTTGTAGCATTGCCACCT
Source organism: Viscum album (assembly GCA_963277665.1). Classification (NCBI taxonomy): domain Eukaryota; kingdom Viridiplantae; phylum Streptophyta; class Magnoliopsida; order Santalales; family Viscaceae; genus Viscum; species Viscum album. Next base: position 164,461,009 of record OY728129.1, on the reverse strand, counting down.
CGACGAGAGATCGAGTTTGGGATCGAGCTACATTTAAGAGCATATGCTATATCTATGTATCTATATAGGATTTCCCCTTCTGAGTTACCAGAGCTACGTATATAGCATGATGGTCTGTTATAGTGAAGTTTTGTTTGGCCAACTATGTCACCGTGGGGTGAACCCATTTTGATCGTGAAGAAGGAAGACAATAGTTTGTGGGTTTGTGTTGATTATCATCACTTGAACAATGTTACTATAAAGAATCACAAGCCCCTTCTGTAGATTGATGACTTATTCGATTAACTAAAGGGTGTAAGATGGTTCCCAAAGATCGACTTGTGGTTAAGATATCATCAGATGTGGTTGAAGGATGACGATATCCCAAGACTGATTTCCGTTGTCATCATGGGAATTGTGAGTTCGTTGTAATGTTGTTTGGCATGACAAATGCTCCATTTGTATTCATAGGATTTATTAAAGCTGTGTTCCATGAGTTCCTGGACAATTTTGTGGTAGTTTTCATCGATGAGGACCTTATGTACTCCAAATCTAAATAAGAGTATGCACAAAATCTACAAGCTGTTTTGGGAGTTCTTCGATGAGATCATCTATTCGTGAAGTTTTTGATGTGTGAGTTTTGGGAATGAGAAGTCTGTTTCTTAAGGCATTTTGTGTCCCAATAGAGATTTTCTATAGAACCATAGAAGATAGATGCAGTTTTCTCTAGGACAGCCCCCAAGATAGTTTTAGAGGTGCAATGTTTCCTTGGTCTCACAGGCTACTACAGGAGGTATAAATCCAATTTATCAGTAGTTGCGACTCCTTCGACAGCTTTGACTAGGAAGGATTGAGAATTCATATTGACTAATCAGTGTCAGGTGGATTTCTAGTATCTAAAGGAGATGTTAGTAACCGCTCCTATCCTTTTTCTTCCAGTTTAGGGAGTTGAGTTTTATGTTTTCTACAATGCATCACATCTATGGTAAGGTTGTGTTATCCTAAAGTAAGGTTTAGTTGTTTCTTATGGGTCTTGACAGTTATATCCCAAAGAACGCAACTATTCCAATAATGATCTTGAGCTGGCTGTCGTGGTGTTTTCTATGAGTTTATTGAGAAACTACTTCTTTGTTGAGCGCTTTGTGGTTTTCACCAATCATAAGAGTTTGACATATGTTTTCTACCAGCATGACTTCAACATATGACAGCGTCGATGGATGGATTTCTTATAGGAATCTGACATTGAAATTTCATATTTTCCAAGAAAATGGAATTTGGTAGTGGATGCGTTTAGCTAGAAGTCCAGTAGTGATGTTGTGTGTGAATATAATGATTCCATGAGAGTAATGGAAAAACATTCAACATTACATCTTGATATGGGAGATGTTGGAGGTAGAGGTTATATTTTTTAGATGATAGCACTGTCATCCCTGATACACAAGGTGGAAGAGTCCCAGTTGGGAGATCTAGAGGTGGAGGTCTGGAGAGATAGAGTTGTTTTTGGGTAAGCCCCTAATGGTTGTACTGAAGATGAAAAACACCGAGTGCTGTATTAGGGAATTATTTTTGTTCCTTTGATGATTCATGAGATGGTTCTAAGAGAGTTTCATAGTTCGCATTTAGCAGTTTATCCTGGTGTGACAAAGATATACTGAGCTATAAGGAGCCAATTTTGGGGGTCTGGGTTGATGTGTGTCATTGCAGATTTTGTGTCTCAATGTTTATTCTTCCAGGGGGAGAAGGTCAAACACCATGTTCCTGGTGGTCTTCTCTAGCCATTATAGATTCCCAAGTGGAAGTGCGAGGACATCTCATTGGACTTTGTTTCTAGTTTACCACAAGCTCCAGGAGAACATGATGCTTTATGGGTGGTAGTGGATCATTTAAAAAATTGGCCAACTTTATAGTGATCATGGAGTCGAGGTCATTGGATGTTTTGTTGAGGAATTATCTAATGGAGGTGGTGAGACATCAGGGAGTCCCTAGGATGATAATTTCTGATCATGATTCTTGTTTTACCTACTGGTTGTGGAGAGGTCTCCAACATTCTTTTAGTTCTCAACTATGCCTTAGCACTTTTTTTTCATCCTCAAACGGATGGTCAAACAGAGCAAACCATCCAGACTCTTGAAGACATGTTATGATCTTGTGTTTGTGATATTGGACGTTCATGGATGAGGCACTTACCCTTGGGGGAGTTCTATAATGATAATTGTTTCTCTCCACCATCTGTATGACACCGTTTGAAGCCTTGTATGGTCGGCCATGTCGTTCTCAGTTGTGTTGGACTGGGGTTTGGGAGTCAGCAATTCTCAGACTGAAACTAGTGTAGAATACAATAGTGATGGTCCATGTGATTCGTGAGAGGTTGATGATAGCACGAATTCATCATTAAAAATATGCTGATCAAAGGAGGAGACACTTGGATTTTATTGTTGGTGATCATGTGTTTATGATGGTGACTCCCCGTTGTGGGCAGCGAAGGTTTGGTCGTGGAAGTAAGATTTCTCCCCGGTTTAGTGGTAATTTCTAGGTGTTATCTCATGTTGGTGTTGTGGTGTATCGAGTATCACTTCACCCATATATGATTAAGATACATGATGTTTTCCACGTTTCACAGATCCTCCATTATCTTCATGATGACTCTCACAACATCGATTGGGGGGAGATCAATGTTGATGATGATTCAACTTTCAAGGAGCAACCTATGGGGATCCAAGACCGCAAGGAGAAGGTGTTTTGTGGGAATTCTATCCCTTTACTTCGCTACTTGTGATGACATGGTGGCATGGAAGATGGTACCTGGGAACTCGAGTAACAGATATGTGTTCAGTACCAAGATTTGTTTGATGTTTAACTCTTTTCATGTAACTATGTTCCCATTGTGGTTAGACCATTCATGTTCTATTTATGAATTTTTATTTTGTTAATTTTGTGTCTTGCTCTCTTTTGAGAGGTTTCTTGATGGGTCATTGTTTGGACCCCATCTCTTCTGGAGGGTTTTGAATTCTAGAGGATGAGAATGTTTTGAGATGTATCTGATATAACGGTACGGACCACTCTGGTCCATTAAATTGTGAAAATGTGGTGATGGAGGTGTTTTGAGAGGTCAATGTGACTTATCCCCTATGTGTTGCCAAATTTCCAATTCTGTGAACAATGTTTCTAGTTTTATGAACTATTCTATTGGTTGGTGTACATTAATTTTAGGTGTATAGTGTTTGACAAATTGGTTTCACAGTTCGGTTTCACAGATCAGTTTCACAGATCGGTTTCAGAGATCGGTTTCACAGATCGGTTTCACAGATTGCATTCACTGATCAATTACATAGATTGGTTTCACAGATCAGTTTCACAGATCAGTTTCATAAATCTGTTTCATAGATAGATTTCAGACATCGGTTTCACAGATCGGTTTCGAAGATTGGTTTCACAGATCTGTTTCACAGATCGGTTTCATGGATTGGTTTCATAGATCGGTTTCCCATATCGGTTTCACAGATACATTTCAAAGATCAATTTCAAATATTAGTTTCATAGATCAGTTTCATAGATCGGTGGGTGTACAATAATGGTAGGTGAACAATGTTTCAATCTTCCTACAGTTTTTCGCCTTTTGATGCATCTTTTGATGTAAAATACATTTAATTACAAATTTTAAAGACTGTTATGGCTGATTCAATTGTCTTAAATCCTATATTAATTATTCCTAATGTCGGAGATGTTTTTACATGGTCAAAGCGTGTTGGTTAATGTGATCCTCTATTAATGGGATATTATGTGTATCTTAAAATGTCGCCCCATTAAATCTTCCAAAGGGATGAGATATCTTCCTCCCTTTTTCATCCTCTATGTTCTCTACTATGTGATACTATAAACTTTAAATTATTCCCTTAGGAGTTTCACAATCAAACTTTACTCCTTATATTCGTTCCTCTATGTTTTGCGGCAACTGAGCTGTATCGGTCAATCTTCGATATAAGGTGTGTTTTATCGTCTTTCCATTGGGGATCATCTTCTCCTATTTCTCCTTTCCATTTGATGGAATTTAATATCCATTCTTCTAATGTGATTTTTATTGGGGATTGGTTGGTGCAGTCGTACCATGGCATCCTCGTGTGGATGAAGTTGTCGCGAGAGGAAGATTGGGACCCGTTTTGTGGACAAAGAACGTGAGGAACTATTTGAAGTAGGGGATTTGTTGCATCCATTTTCTTTTACATCCAACTGTATTGATAACATGTTTAAACCTACTATGTATACTATTATACTCACCCGATGTATATATAAACTATTTTTTAGGTCACTTGGAGTATGTTAGAGATTGAAGGTTGTTTCTACTAGCTTAGGGTTGCAGGAGCTATTTGGGCTTGTGGTTGCTGTTGTTTTTACTTTCTTTTGGGTACTTGCAGTTTTTCACTTCCAGTTGTAGTAATTTTTCAGGAAATTTCATATATGCGCTTGGGTTTCTTTTATATTCCAGTTCTGAGTTGCAGTCGATTGGTGTTTATTCTATCAGTGGTAGTCACCAACCCGGGGCGTACAAGAGGCAGTACTTGGGGTCCATTATCTCCTTTCTCGCAATGCTGAACTAGAAGGGGTACACTTTGTGGGGAGGGGGTCATGACTCAACTTGTATTATACATATCTCATGTTTTCCTCTTTTTAATCAAAAAAATAAATTTATATTAGTTTAGTAATTTTATAATATTTTGAGGTTCCCCTTTCATCTCCTATCGAAATATAACCTCTATTCTCTAATATTTACCCTTCAGGAACCCTTTGGTTCAGTTAATCCCTTCTACAACATCTCATTAGGAATAACCACCACCTCCTAGATGTAGGATATAAATCCTCCTAATGAATCCCTTTTTTATAATCCAAAATAAGTTTCACAATTAAAATGTAACGGAATCCCTCATGCTTTTCCTTTTCATTTCCATTTTCAACTCCATATGGTATTATTATATTATGATTACATAAATAATAATTACGCTTAATATACTAATATTTTTTATGGTATGGTTTTAACATACAGTTAAACACACTTCCATTTAATCAGTAATGAATATATTGTTTTTGTGTACGATCAACTACTGGATCACAAAATGATGATTGACCAATTTTTTCCCTACCACTTCTCAAGTGGAAATTATAAGATATACAAATTAATATATTATATTTATTATATTTATTATATTTATTTTGTCTCTAGTATTATTTAATATTTATTTATAATATACCTATATTCTTTCCACAGTGTGTAAACATGATACATTAATTTTAGGATTTGTGGAATACCGCCAACTCAAAGCGATATGACTAGTTCCCACTATAAATGGAATATATGACAAATGGTTTTATTAATCAAATGAGAAATAAATGACTTTAATATAGAAGTGGTATTATAGTTAACATAAAATTTTATTATTATTCATTTAATATCTTAATAAAATGAAAGCATTGATCATGCATGCGTTTATTTACAATCTCCATGAATGGTGAATTATATTTATTGTCTCTAAATATTATGGATATTGTAATAAATATATATCTGATATATATGATATATAAATCATTTAAAAATTTCTAATGAATATTTCATTTTTACCACATGGAATATTTTCTAGAAAACATTTTCATTTTAAAATCATTTGCAAAATATTAATCAAAAATCCAATATGATCTTAAATAATTATGTATTTATTGTAACAAGGTAATAAGTTAAATAAAAGCGAAAATAAACATAATATATGTTCTCAAGAAATTATAAATGAATCTATTTTGTATTAGTATTCAAAAAAAGAACATTCAATAAATGTTAGACTGAAGGTAAGTGAAATCATGTCTCAATCCCCATTTATTGAGTTAAATACCCATGTCATTGATTTTATTTTTCCTTGAAAATTTTGGAATGAAATCTGAATGTTTTACACATCATATTCACTCATATTGGTTGTAATTATATTTTTCACACATAATTATTTCATTGATTTATCATTATTTTAATGATATGATATTTGTAAGGTATTTTTTTTAAATATCCTTTCATTGATGCATATATTGATATTATGAACAATTATTTCCATATAATGTGTTTATACAATGATTTTGATTCATTATATCATGAATATGTATATTATTATAATATTTAATGTTTTTAATTATTTTGTTCCTTAACTTTTTTTATTAAATACTTTATAAAGTGGTAATGTATTCTTTAACTAAAACATATTTTTTAACATTTCAATGATTTATTAATCAACAACATTATATTCTATGTCCATGATTTAAAAATGGGTTTTTTTTAATTTATATATACAGACATTATTTTTTTAAAATGACAATTTATTTATAATTATTCAATGTGGTATTGGTCACATTGATTCAAAAGTCTCATTATTTAATTATTTAAATGTTTTTTGAAATGGATTGACTATTTCAATATCTTCAAAATCATTCTTGTTTTAGGAAATTAAATTTATTTTCATATATTTTAAAAAATTAAATCATTAATGCGTTATGATTATATAAGGGAACTTGTTAATTTGATGGGTGGTTCCTTGATAATCCAATGATGGGTTATTACGTGAAAAACCAAATATGTGTGGTTTCATGGTAATCCATGGATGGGTGGTCACATTGTAACCACTAATTCATTGGGTGTGAAAGTCAGTTGTATAGATATTCCATTTAGATATATGTTTGGAACTCTAACGTATTGTTGTTCCATTTAATTATTATTATTTCCCATGTAACATTTATATGATACATATAATTTCTATGTGTATAAGGTGATATTATGATTACAAAAAACATTAATAAATGAGCATATATTCTGTGAAGTTTGTTTACTACTTCTTAAAGAAGTAAAATATTAAATTATGATAATGTATTCATGTTATAAATTTATTTTAAAGACTAATTGATTTCCTTCCAGAATATCCCTTATTTATTTTTTATTCTAATCCCCTTATTGATATATTTTATATAGAATTTATAGGAGAATAGAGTGTTGGATGGGATCAAGGAAATGATTTATTTAAGCCTGAAAAAAACTATATTTCATATAAAATGTTTTTGTTTAATGGAACAAATGGATATTGATGGATGTTTCCACATTGTATTTCTATTTTCTTGTTATTTATGAGTAATGGACTAATTCTCTATAGCTATAAAATTGAAAAGATTATAAATGTGAATTAAATTAAAACTATTGAAAAATCTAAATATTATGTAATTTTTAATGTTAGGGACTTATAAATAGATATATAAATATTATTTTTAAAAATATGTATAATAAATAAATATTTATTGTAGAATAATATTGTTTAAGTATGAAGAGAGTCATGACATAGTGTAAGGGAATTTTTCTACACCTTTATATATGAGAGACAAAAGACTCGCACACTAATTATTTATTCTATATGCTTTATATACTACCCATGAATGTCATTTATGTGTATTATCAATGTGATTATGATATTTCAATATTCGTATCATTTTCTTTTTAAATCGTTCTTATGATTGTATTTATTATAATGCAATGAGTATATATTTCATAGTCTCTTACATAATTGGGAGAGTTTAATTTAATGTATCTTCTGGGTAACATTTTTCATCAGTATTTTCTAAAAAATTCATAAATTGTTTTAGAAATTTTTTTGATGTTCTCCTATGGATTTTGAATATCATTATTACCCGTTTTTATTGTTTACTTCAATTATTGAATGGAATTTTTCATTCATTTCTAAAATTTTGTACGACATTTCAGAACAAATTATGAGAATAATTTTTTAAAATTATATGTCATGAATGGATTTTTCAAATTCATAATATCTTATATCATAGAATCGTTACCTACAATCTTAAAAGGTAATTTTAATATAAAATTTTTTTGTTTAAAATTATAAGTAATTTTAATAAAATAAATATATTTCAATAATGAAAAGATATTTTCCTCAAGATATATTTTAAATTATTATCATGATTCATTTATATGATTTCAATTTGGTTTCATTGTAATGTTTTATGATTTTTTTTATATTTTAGAATGAAATTTTTATTCAAATTTCAAATTCTGAGTGATTGCTAAAAATACATACCCACCTAAGATGGACTATATTGTTATATATCAAGAATAAAATTAATATTATTACTCCAAAAGGTTTATGTTATGATTGAACGATGTCTAAGATTCCCACTTCTTTTCATCAGTTATGATTTTGATGAGATGATCAAGAAACATGACTCCTTCCACAGGTTATGATATGATTACACATTTCAATACAAGGGTTATGTAATTATTTTTAATGATATTGAGTTACATGTATGTATTATATCATTATTAGATTGGTGGGACCTATATCCCTCTCTAATTAATTGTTTAAAAATTTATATCTCATGTGAAATAATATGATGGTATTTTGAATTATATCATGTTTGTAAGATGAACATGGTAGTGATCCTTGAAAACCTATGTAGAATGGGGGGGGGGAACTAATTATACTAAGAAGGACTTTGAAGCAATGCCTTGGCTACTATATAAATAATTGTATTCTGAGGTTTCTTCCATAATTCCATGTTTTATTTCTGTGTTATGATTTCATGGCCTATTTTCATTATTTACTTGTGATTAATGTATTAGTAGATTTAATAATTTATTCCATGTTTCATGTATATGATACTTGAGATGAAGGTTATGATCCTATATATTCATGATAATGTTCTCATACCCATATGACAAAGATTATGAATACATATCTCCCTTGTTTATAATTACCTAACATTAGGGCTCACCCATTTCTTATGGTTCATTTAACTTGGTCAGGAAGAAATGTATTAAGTAGATATACTAATGTTAGAGTTATTTGTGGGAGATGGAGAAAATCATTTAGTAGTATTGATGATTTTGATTCTAGTTTTCGAAAGACATTATTTTATTATGTTCATCATGCATGTGTTATTTTAATTTAACGAACATTCATAAAAAATGATGTAATATCCATTAATGAGAATCCTAGATCCCTATATTTGATATTAGAGAAATGGATTAGTCAATATTTGGAATATAGGGTGTGAAATATTTAGTGATATCTATAGGTATATTTCCTGATATATGTCTATGGATGACTCTAGGATATGTATAAGGATCAGTCAACATCGAGGAAAATTTATTTTAATTTTGATAAAGGATATAGTGAGTGGATTATTGAAAATACTTCCCTATATATATAATACAAGTATTTGTATCTCTGTATCATATATAACTAGGGGTAAAATCATCAACAAGATGGTTAGGGTCGGACATGAGGTAGTATTGTATACAAAAACATGCCTTATTGCACACCTAGTTTAACACTCCCATTGTATAAGAATTGGAAATTAAGAAACTCATTATGATGTATAAAAATATTTGTCGGCTAAGAATAACCTAGGGTTAAACTAAGGCATCAAAGATTAAATAAGGTGTCACAATTCAGACATCATATAAGTGAATTTAAATAATTATGCGGTTCCTCAATTTGATAAATATTTATTACTCCATGTTATTGGTTGTAGTTAATGGTTGGATCCCGACAGAACCATGTTAAAGGTGATTGCGATATAAAATTAATTGATTGTCCTCATGAGAAACTGATTGCTGTGCTAGATAGAATAAAAAACCTCATCGTTATTCTCACAAAACCTTATCAATTTATGAATCATGGAAAACATAAAAATTAACAAATGACAGAATGCCATTTTTTAGTCTTTAATGAGGCTACATAAACATTATATTAAAGGTATTCTAATACACTAGTTTCTAAAAAATGGATTAGTACTAACCAAGAAGACTCAGAATCAGGCAAGCATACTCGCAGAAAATCATATATAGAAAAATGTAAATATAGAAAAAGAAGAGACACATGGGTTCTACAAAGACGTGTAAACACATCACCACGTGCATCCGCATCAACCAAACCACAATAGAAGGTTGGTGTAATAAAAGACCATAGAGAGAAAACCTTCTAAATTGCATGATTAGACAGAGTATCTAAAACCTGATTTGCCTCTCTGTAAACATGAGTAACAACCAAACAAATCTGATCCACATTACTGAGATAGTCATCCCATGTAGAAAGCTTCTTACAAGGGATATTCCTTGATCGCGTTCGAATAATATCGACCACCAAAGTTGAATTAGACTCCATACATAATGTAATCCAACATTGAAAATAAACATACCGAACATCCATGATCATAGCCAAAAACTCCGCCTCAATATCCAACCCATTTCCTATGAAGTGATAAAAAAACCTTTAACAAACCCCCGATAAGTGTGAAAAACACCACCGCATCAGGATGGCTCTGGTGAACCTGAAGCTGCCCTATCCACATTAACCTTCAGTCACCGAATTATACGAGGAATCCACCAGATATATTGCATCACAATTGGCTTCTTACTCCTACCAGAAACACCCAGTGTTTGCAAAATAACAAGATTAGAAACATCATTCCTCTTGACTCCCTTTCGATCTCATGTAGAAGAAAGAACACAATGCAGAAATAAGAGATCAAATCCATTGATTGCCTTCTGTTCACAAAAATATTTTTCAATAAGTAATTTCCTACAATTAATCGCATTATTAGAGAGACCATGTTTTATGAGTTTGAGAATTGGGATGATTAGTCTTCTGTTATATATGAGGCTACTTTCATGATTCTTGCGATGTATGCTTCCACAATTATCATCCAACCCAAAAGTATTGTTGATTGGTTCTTTAGTTTCTTAAAGACATGTCTAAAAAGTGCATTTTCCACTAGCGACATTAGTAGCTACGAAGATATTTTTTCCTCTACAAAAAATGTTGAAATAGAGGTTGGAGATACATATCAATAACATCGCTTTCATAATAAGGGGAATATGGAGTTTAAAAAAAACTCCAAAAATCATTGAGAAAAGTAAATGAACATTCATTTATTCTCTATGTGTGGAATAAATTATATAGTAAATTTCATTAAAAGGTATAGAATTTTTTTTGGGTTAATCTGATGTTAATAAATAATTTGATTCCCATGTGATGTAAATAATTTAGATAACTATAAGAATATAGAGAAAGCCGCCCATAATTCCCCTCCACCACATCGGTCCTACAATGGTATTGAGAATTGTAATTATACTGACTAGTTCCCTAATTCAATGGTTATTTATGATTGCAAATGTCCAGAACCACATAAGGATTAATGAATGGAAAAATCTCATGGGATTACTATTTGATATGTGGATCATGACCACAATTTTGTGGTGTGATTCATTGTTTTTGGGTTGGAATTCAAGAGTAAGGTCGTAGAAGTACTGTTATGGTGTTATGGAATAATGAAACATATATATATGTCCACTTTTGTTTTATACATATAGATTTAATAACATATGATGAATAGTAAGGGTAATCATGAAATGTTATTGAGGTAATATGGTGATTTTGTTTAAAAACACATGACTATGGGAAGGGTAACCCAATATATGGCCATGATGTTGATATAATTATGTTTGGATAAAGATATGTTGGATCTAAATAAGTAAATTTTATTATAATAGCTACGTACGAACTGAATAATGATTTATTTAAATGTGTCATATGTTATCATGGACAAATATCAAATATTTTTGGATTTTATAATATGGAATCATGCATGTTTTCAATAAAGATAAATTGTAATTTAGGTTACATCCATGTTTTATAAGAATACATAATTAATCTATAAACATATTTGGAAGGTTATAATCATGAATTTAATGATGATATATAGGAGATGAATGTTAAGATGACTTATTAGAACTCTTTATAATATTTATTATTTTTATCGTTCGGAAGGATTTTGGTTTTTTTCTGATTAAGGTATGATTAAGGTAAACATCAGATAAGTTTGTGAGATTAATTTTTTATCTCACCATAATTATATTTATACATATATCATTACTTGTGTTATCCTTTTTGTTAAATATAGATAGAATGAACTATCGTTGTTCTCATGATTTTCTAATTCTTTAAGAATAAAAATTTCAACTTCATTTCCTGAAATAATAGATGATGGGGAAATTGAACATGGGGAAAAAATGGTTGAAGTTATGTTTAAATCAACTAAGTGTATATTCTCTAAAAAATTATTCATCACTAAGAAAGGGATCGTGTTGTAAAAGGGTTTCATATAAACATTTTTTGATGATATCTATGAAATGTTCTGTGCTTATTTAGTTTACGATTTTGGGATTGTTAACATTCTCTAGATCACCCACATTCTTGGGATCATTGATCTTTATTAATCAATATGATCATTTATGCTTATTCATACAACCCAAATCTTCACATATGTTCTCATAAATATTGACATATTCATGATTTACATTGGGAAACTGTTATTTTCCAAACTATTCCTTAAAAAAATAATTTTTAATCTTTTTTCCATGATTTGGGTTTCTTTATTTTTTATAACCTGATGAATTTAGAAGAAGAAATTAATTTTATGGTGGGTAGAGTGCAACCCACAAAGATTTTATGAATTTAGATTTTTTTAAATTAATTTAATATTTTCATATTTTAAATTTAATAAACAATTATTATAAATATATTTTATTATATAATATCACTATAATTTGAATATATTATATGAAACAATTACTAGGGTTGTGCTACAAAAAATAGTGAGTTTCTATGAATCTGCACTTTAATATTAATATTATTTAAATAATATAGCTATAACCTAGGTATTAAACATGAAATAAAAATAGTACTAAATTATTTTTAAATATTGTTTATATTGGTTTTTATAATGAAAAATAATAATTTTTTGTAAATTCTTTATATGTTTAATACTACTATTTTCGTAAAAGCACTACATTTATGTCCATTTTGAAAAATTATAAAATTAATTTTATACACTCTAATAAATTCAATTTGGTAAAATAGAAATAATTTTTAAATTTGGAGTATAAAAATTATGTTAGGGTGAATTTTATAAATTTTTATAGAAAGTTTCAATGTGATGAATAGTGAAATATACTATATAGTAGTTAAAAACTGAAATTTTAATTTTAATGATTATTTTCCCATTAAATTTATTTTAAACTAACAATATAATAAGAATAAACATAATAATATAATGTCTTAAAATGGAATAATATTCTAATAGAATTATATATTTAAATATATTGAACTTCTGAACATCTATTTTACATGCCTTCTGGCCACACTTTTCAGATTAGAAGTAAACATAATTTTGCTGCATCTACGAATTTAATTTTGAAAATTTGACATAAATTTTATTAATTAGTATTATTAATGTGGTCCAATAGAATCAAATAATAATAATTAATGAATAATTGTTTTTCAATTTTATTTACCACGGTCAAATTTTAATACTGTGATTAAAGGTAAAAATAATATTATTATAAGATAATATTACACAAAAACATGTCTTAATTACATTATTTATGTGTTTTTATACTCAAATTAGACTAATTTAGAATATATGATTTTTTATGCCACTTATCTTATATTATGAAATTTTTTATATTTTATTCAAAGAATTGTTAAAAAGTTCATATTCAAATATTAATAACTAAACCATTTTTAATATAGTTTTATAAATAATATAGTTTTGTTATAATTTCCTGTTTCGAATATATGATATTTATATTAGTCATGATATTTTATTTTTAATTATTTGAGAATAATTTACATAATATATGGCTTCAGTAATAATGATGAACTAATTGTTTAATTGATTGAGATACAATATAAATGATATTAAAAATAAATGAATATATATAATTTGACACAATTAATGACATTCACAAATTTTATAGATAACATATATATTATAGTGACATATATGAATTATTAATTCAATGTTATCATGTTGTTTTTATATTTTTAAAAAGGATAATATTGAATAATATGAAAATTGACATAAATTATACTCTAAAATAAATATTAACTTATTAAATGTTATAAAATCAATAAAAATATATCATTCATAAAAATAACATTAATAAATTAAAATAGTTAATAAATGATCCAATTGGGGTTTGTTTTTCAATATTTAGTAACTATATTATCATTATAGTGTAAAAAGAGATGTTATCATGGTAAGAGTTTTGATGTTTAACTAAGGGCTAAATCCAAATGATAAGGTTCATTTTTTAACATAAACAAGTCCAAAATTTATTATTTGAGGGTATATATACCCATACATCTATTATCATATAAATAAATATATTTGGATTAATTTATAATAGAAAATAAATTTTTAATGATGAATAGTTTTGGAGTCTCCAAAGTGCCCCTCATATATCTTATAATAGGAAAACTGTCAATCTATTTTATTCACACCTTTAAAACCTATTTTCTCAGAAACCCCCACACATTCCTCATCCCAAATTTACTCTATTCCTCTTATATGTTATTCCTTCTGATAAAGTTTACTCGAAGAAGCCTTTTCACACAACCCAAAAAGACTTACCTGATTAAGAGGCGGCGTCTTTTTTCTATCTCATTTATTTATTTTCCTTCTCCACCCTTACAATATAATTTCCGATTAATTTTTGAAAAAAAAATATCCTCAAAATATTATTATTTTATAAAGAAAAAGATTAATTCTATAATTTCATAGTCCTCCATCTAATTGATATAGAGCATTGTGTTTCTCGGTACGGTGAACTACTACCTCATGTAACGATGATTATTTGTTTTCCCATTACAACCAATCATGGTGGAAATTATAATGGACACTATATATATGAGTTATACATATATTAATTATATATTTACTATTATATATTCATTTTTAAAACAAATACCTTTTTACCTTTCTATTTTGTGTTAATACGATAATTGCGTTTGAGGAAGTGTGGACAACCACCCCCTCGAGGGGATTTAATTCATCCGCACCACATGGAATGTATTATAGATGGGTTTAGTGAAATTATATGAAATATATGATATAATAAGTATAATATATAATGATATATATATATATGTTATTTACATATATTCTTTCAAAATGAAAATTAAAACTGAAATAGAGTTCTTGGTTACGAACGACTTACCCTCTCCATGAACGATTTTTTCTATTGTATAATTCCATATAATATATATTATTTTAATATAAATATACTATAATTAAATGGTATTTATATAATGATTTATATTTTGGAATCATGATATAATTCTAATCACCAACTATATAACAAATTATAACACATGTATGGAAAAAATCCAATATTACCCAAAGTGAAACCTTAACATTTGATCATTAAGAAGGAGGAGAAATAAAGTCATAATATAGTGTTTTGTTCTTTTATATATAAGAATCAAATTCGAAAAAATATTTTTAATAATATTTTATTTAATATACATGGATTATTTTATTTTGCAAAGAGATTCAAGACACAAGCTAATGTGATTTTTTTCTCACCTTTATTTCTCTCAAGAAACATCCCTCATTTACTAATTTCTTCTTATATGAGGTATATGTAATACTGATAAATTTATTTTATTAGTATTATCTAGATGATTATAATACATCCATATTCATATCATTTTATTTTTATACATGGTTATTATGATTACTTTGATTATAAAAGTATGTGTACTTATTTCACAATCTCTTACATATTTGGTTTTGATTCATTTTATGTATTTTTTTGTAAAATATTTATCATAGATGTTTTATAAAAATTCGTTCATAAATGTATTATTATTATACTATGATTTTTAAATTTCATTTTTACCCATTTATTGTTTTTAATAAATGATCTCAAAAGTATTATTCATTTATATTTCAAATGTTGTACTTGTTGGAATTTTCGGAAAAAGTAAGAGATGATTTTGTTAACAAATAAGTGATGAATTGATTTTTATATATTCATAATAGATTATACCCTTTATTATTACCCTGAAATATTACTAGTTTATTTTATAATAAAATGTTTTCTTGTAAAATTTGGTGGCATTTTAGGAAATAAAATCTATTTCAATAAACAAATGATAGTTTCCTCAAGAAAATTATTATGTGATTTTCATGATTCATTTATATGTTTTCAACATGGGTTAAATTCAAAGGATTTTAAAATTTATTTATGTTTTAGAAATATATAATTTTGTAAAAATAATGTTCCTAGTGATTGTTAAAAATTCTTCCGCACCTATGATGACATACATTGTTATGGTTCAAGAATAGAATTCATATTATTTCTATGATTGGGTTACATTTCAATGGTATGATATTTAAGAAACACACATTTCATGGGTTATGATTTTGATAAAAGGATTAAGACATGTATATATTTCAATAGGTTATGATGTGATTATACGTTTATAATACATATTTCATTTCATTGATTATGTTTTTATTTTTAATGATCTTGGGTAAAATGTACCTATGATTTCATTATGAGATGGGTGGGACCAATATGTCCCTATGATTCATTGGGTGAATATTTATAATTCCTGAGATTCCTATAGATTGTATCAGTACTGAAATCATAATACAAATATAGTCATGGGAATAAACCATGACTACCAAGATGCTTTGGGGAGTGAAACCATACAATTATCATGGTCATGGATGTGATGCCTTGTCTACTAGTGGAATTATTATATACTTATGAGTCTTCAAAAATTCCAGCATTAATTCCTCTGTTCAGTTTTCATGGTCTATGATCATTATATCCATATGATTCACGACTGGCGAACTATCATTATTTATTCCATGTTTCATGTATATGATCTTTGATTTATAGGGTATGAACTTCAATTTTCATGAACATGCCCCAATACACCTATGCTCCTGATTATGCTTACATATAACCCTTTTTTCTTACTCAGTATTTGATCTCACCCCTTTCTTATGCTTTCATTCAATAGGTTTATAAGAATGTTTTTCGGTAGATTTAATGAATGAGGATATCTTTATGGGATATTTTGAATATCTTTTACCAGGATAAAATATTTGGTTTCGATGATTCCCAAAACACTAAATTATTATGGTCATCAGACATGTATTAATGTAATATACTTCATATTCATATCAACTGATTCAATATTGACAAATTCTAATAATGGGTATCTATAATTAAGGCTTGTGTTTTTTTTAAAAAATTTATAACCAATGGATAAGATGTTTTGAATAGATAATTGTGATGGAATAATTAGATATAAGTAGATTTTTTTGGAATAAAATGAAAACATGTCACATTTCAAAAGAACTATTTGATACTCTATAATTTTCAAACATAAATAAAGAAAATATAGAGAAATAATAATACATTTCCACTAATTGGGTAAAAATTTATATAATTTTATTGTTAAAGGAATTACATATAAGGATTGAAGGGAGATCCCAACATTTTTATTAGATGATGGGTGAGGATTTGAGCCTCATTTTATGGAATAAAAGTCATCTATTTAATGGATTTAAAATTCTAAACAATAATATTTTATAAAAATAGGAACAAAGGAAGTGAAATTAAATAATATATAAAATAAATATCTAGCATCTCTAAAATATGATAAAATTAATAAATTTTTATTAAACAATTTTTTTTAATTGAAATATATCAAATGTTTTTTATTATAACTTATTATTAAATATTTAAAATAATATAATGATACTAATTATAAATTTTAATCAATCATATTTTTTAAATAAGAATAATTTATAAATAATGACGATATGTAAATAATTAAATATACATCTGATAATAATTATAAATAGGTATTTTATTTAAATAAATGTTTTCTTAGTAAAATATTATCAAATTATTTTATTCTAAAATAATGGTTATTCATGATAATTTATTATTATGTACAAAAGTAATATGCTCAAAAATGATTTTGTAATGATAAATACTGAAATTCATTAATTTCAACCAAATATCATTAATGATTATATTGGTGCATGATTTTTTGGTAACTATAATTATATACCTCTTTGTATAATAATCATGAAAAAAATAATAAATTCAAGATATAAATTTATATAATTTAAAAAAACAATTAAAGGTAATATAATTCATTAAAAAATATATGAATATTTCAATTTTTTTAAAATTTTAATTACGAGTATTTTAAAATATGAAATTATATTGAGTATTATTAATTTAAATATAAATATAAAATTTTTAATTAGGATAATTATGAATTATAACATATATATATGAAATATGAATATTTATATTTTTGAGTTATAAATTTAAATAATTTTATTAATATATTTTATTATGATAATAATATGTGTATTATTCTTATTTATGTGGTGTATTATAATTGGATTTATACAATTTTTAAATTATAATAATATTTTATAAAAAAAATTTAATTAGGAAACCAATGGATTTATTTTTTTTGAAATTTTATATTCTTATGTCTAATTTTTATAAATAAAAGAGAAATAAGAGGGGGAAAATAATTTCAATTTTAGGGGCTCAAAGAATATTAAAGGAACTGAGGTCATGAGAACATAGGGCTTCTGGATTAGTCAATGCCATGTGCAAGTGATGGTTTGAGACAAGATGAAGGGGATCAACTATTGAAGAGGGATATCTGAGTGAAAATCAAAACATTGTATGTGATGTTGGTCAGGCACATGTTCTTCATGTCATCCTTTAGAGAGTCTGTCTGTAATGTTTTTTTTGTGAGGGTATTATTAGTGATTTGAAAGAGTTTTGAACTCATATGGGAAAAAATATATATGGGCTTATTTTTAATCATCCATTTATTTTTATATATAAAGGTTTTAGAAAATCATGGTATATTTACTATATTTAGGCATCTGAATCATATTTATGGGGTTTTGTTCAGATTATTATTAACATATTCCAAGTCAATCAAGATTTATATTTCTTCATCGTCTTCTATTATCCTCTATTAATTCATTTCTAATATATTTATATTCTTCATTAAAATAATTTTTATGATTTTCAATATATGTTGGTTAATAAAATAATATTATGAATATATTTCAGATACATATACAAAATAATTTCATTGTATTATAAAATACATTCGTATTTTTAATAGATAACTGTATGATTTACAACATATTATGGAATTATCTTCATCGTTTTCTTCTTTAAATTCATTGTGAAATTATCAATGAAAAATAAAATATATATATCATAGTGGGTTTTCATTCACAAAACCAATCCAATTATCACATTTTGTTATATGTTTTTTGTTGATAATATTTTAATATCATAACAGTTATAATCATTATCTATACAATTTTTGTATCAATAAAATGATTAATTCACCCATAATTATCAACTAGGTTAATATTTCTCAGCCAGGGTTTATCATTGAGCACTCTAGTTCTTACTGTTGGATATATAAAATTATATTTTGTTTATAAATAGTAAAGTGAGTTATTTAAAGGCTCGACTCTAAAATAATTCTATTGGAAGGGTGCAGTATGGGTAAGAGGGTAGATTCTTCATCATGTGAAAAGAAATCAACTTCTCTAATATTTACGATTCATTTTTACACTGTATCTAATCTACATTGATATGAAACTTGAATTTATATTCATTTTTTTTCTAAAAATATTTTCTAAATTTCTATTCCAAGGATGAAAATTCAACAATCAAATGTGTTTTTTATTTTTTAAATTTGTCATCTAAGGTTTATAATAATGTAAAGTAATTATAATTATTCTTAATTTTATTATATTTTTTGAGTTTAAAATCTAATTGTAAATAAATTTTTTAAAAATTTCCCTTATTTTTATGATGAATTTTATTAGTTTTGTAGCAATAAATGTATGATTTATTTGTCTTCTATAAAAGGTATCGTTTTATATGAAAATTTATTTTCTTAATCAATGTATTCCATTCAAGTAGTTATGGCCATATTATATGATTATATTCGAAATTTCATACATTTCAATACTGGAAATTATATTAATCGAAATATGTATATGTATTTAAAATGTAATAAATTATATTTCTCATATGGATTTGTACAAAACAATAATGTTTTTTTAAAAATTAAATTATTAAAAGATTTTCGTGATATAGAATTTTTTTAGTATGTAAAATAATTTATGTAAATTTTTGGATGACTTTTAATCATTTTTCATGGGGTAGTAACAAGAAAAATTTATATTCAAAAAAATGTTTTCAAAAATTTAAATTAATCCCTTAAATATGTAATGAAATGATTAGGGATTGGGGGTCAACCCATGATCTCAGTATTATATTGTCCCACTTGTGAGTTTACTCTATGTCCATAAGGGTTTAATAAGATAAATCAAGTATCATTTTAATCGATAAAACTATTACATTATTTTATTTTTTCGTAGAGAAATCATAATATTATTTATAAAATATTTTTTAAATAAATATTCAAAATCATACATATTTTTGAAATGATTAGAGAAGTCTTTTTTATATAAAAATTATATTTATATTTTATATATTGTTTCTTAAATTGATAAATATTTATTTTATAAATCAATTTTCAATTCATTTAATCTACCTTAATAGAGATATTTAATTTTCATACTATGTTTTTTTAAACCTCATATGTATTTTAGATGTCATAGTATTTATGTATTCTTTTAATTTATTTTTGTACATGATGATAAATTTTGATTTCATTTTATTTTTTTAAAAAAACTAATAAATTTTATTATTTAGTCCAATTATCCAAAACCTAGATTATGAATGGTCCTCATATGATTCACTCATTGGGTATTCCTCATTGATATTTTAATATAAAATTAAAAGTTAACTATTTATTCTGATTCTTGAATAACATGTTTGTATATATATTTTTTACCAGAGGAATGGTGTATACAAAATTAGACATTACGTGTTTTTATTTAAAAAAACAATATTATATAATTTTCTTTTCAACTTATAGACAATAAAGTTTCCATAAAAGTTCTTGTTTTTTTATTAATTCTGATGATGTAAATTAATAATTTTCTTATATTCAATGAACTAATTATAGTGAATAAATTCATTTAGGAGAGAATGTTGCATCCTGAACATTTTGAAATATTAATAAGTTCTTATTAAATGGCTTGTTTCAAATTTTATACAAACCAAAATATAATATTATAATAGGGTATTATAAAATATTTAAAATAACACAATAATACATAGAAAAAATATGACATTTGATAAGGTATTAATGAATAATAATTTATCAATAAATAAGAAAATTAAAGAAATAAATAGTATTATGATGAAACATATAAAAGGAATATTTATTTCAATAACCTTTTTAACAGATTATTTTTATCAATTAATTTTATAACTAAGAAATTGTTTTGGGTATTTTGTTATCATTAAGAAAATAAATTAAACATTTTTGTAATTATTTAAGATTTAAAAATACATATGTAATATAATTCTTTCAATTTAATATTATAAATTAGTTTTATAGAAAATTTATATTCGTATCAAATTTTTGTTATATTTATATACAATAGTTAAGAAAAATGATATTGTTATGGTAATAATATATTCAAATGAAAATAACAATTGAAGGTAATATATTTTATTTTAATAAATAAACAATTTATATTATTTAAAAAAATAATTATGAATATTTTAAAATATGAGATAATAATGAGTATTATTAATAAATATATATATATATCAATGTTTATATAATGACAAATATAAACGATGAGATATATATATTTATATATCAAATTTTAATATTAATAATCAATTATGATAAATTTAATAATATTTATCAATACATGAAATTTTTATAATAATATTAGAATTTTTATTTCGAATATAGATGAAAATTTGGATTATAAAATTATGATATTAAAAATATATTATAAAAATTAATGATATTTCTGAATAAATAGTCTTATTAATTTTATATTTTTCAATTATAGTTTATATGATTTATACTATTATTTTCTTAAAAATTCAAAAGAATCCACACAAATAGGGGATCCTAATTTTGATTTTTTGGCACAAAGAAAATGAGACCAACCGATCTTGTGAGTTTTGAGGGATTTGAGAGGATTCAAAGCTGATAATAGGAGATAGATCGTGAAAATAAAATAGTTATCAACTACTAGTGAGGAGATCTGAGTGGGAATCAAGGTGCTGGACATAAAGGCAATGAGGCATATGTGTATCCTATCAGCCTTTAAAGATTCCTTTGGTTATATTATTTTTATTTTCAATAGATATAATTGTGAATCAAAATTCTATAAAATGAGGATGGAGAATAAAATCTAGTGTTGGTTTTTTACAATTATATAATCTTCCAATATTTCAATTTATATAAAAAAAAGTGGAATATATTTTATATTTAGGGATCTGAAATAAATTTTATGGATCATTTTTAGTATAGTCATGATATCTTTAAAGTCAATATTTATTTTTCTTCCTCGATCCTCATATTTTTTCCTCTATTAATTATTTTGCAATATATTTATCTAGTTTGTTCAAATTATTTTCCTGATTTAATAGTGGATTTGGGAAAATATAACATTTATTATACCGATTCTTTTTAATTATTTCCACATAATCTCAAAATATTATAGATTGCATATATATTTCAGTCGTAAATGGTTTGAATTATATCAAATTTTGAATTTATCATCATCATCATAATTACCATAAATATTACTTATAATTATTGATGACATATAAATACATACATATAAATATATATAAATACTTTTTCATACAAAAAAACCTATCCAATTTATATATTCAGTATTTTATTTATAGATTATAATTTTTTATATTCATTTATGGAGTTGTAATCAATTAAAATTTTCATTATTCTATAAAAAAATTCACCCAACTTTATTCCACTCATTTAATTTTGCAAGGTAGGGATTAAACTAAGAAAAAAATGATTTGTCAATTTTATATTTTCAATTATATATTTATTTTTCTAATGATTGAGTTATTTATATAAATTCTTCAATCTGAATGAATTATAAAGGAATGTTTTAATATAATCAATAGGATACTATCCTCAATCTATGAAAAAAATTATTCTACCCTCATTATTTAATCCTTGTAGTTTTTTCATTCGTAAATAGTTTACATCTTGTATTCATTTTCATTTTATGTTTGGGGTACTTTCATAATTTTCATTTTAAACAAATTCATCTCTAAAATCAAACATGGGTTTTAGATTTAAATTTTTTTATTTAAAGAATATCATTTAGAAAGGGATTTTATTTGGTAAGTGATTTTATTATCATGGTTCTATTGGAAACCAACTGGTAAATGATATCTTTATTTATTTCCCATATATATTAAATACCTATTTTAGTTATCAGAAATAAATCTATGATTTATATATTTTTTATAAAATATATCATTTTAGGTTAGAAATTATATTTTAAATTAGTGTCTTCCATTTATGATATGTTGGAAATATTCCGTAATTATATTTAATCATTCATTCATTTTAATACAATAATCTATTTTATTTCTAATATGTTCATAAATACTAAATATATGATGGTAGTTTTTTAATATTTCTTTGACTAAATCTATAAAGTGTATTATATAAACATTTTAAAATTTTTATTAGGATATATATTTATTCAATGTGTTGAATTTAATTTAGATAAATTTATGAAGAAGTATTAATGGTTTCTAATATGTTGGATATGAGAAAACATGACTTTAGAAAATAGTTTTCTTAAAACTATATTTGTGTATTAGACATCAAATTAGAAGATGAGGAAGGGTGAGTTTCATAACAACCTCAATGTTATGTTTTCCCAACTACTATATTATAATGTGTTTATAAGGTTATTGTAAGATCTATAATGTATCGTTTTAATTCTAAAAAATTATTTTTTCCAAAGGATATTTATTGTTAAATATAGTTTTTTTCAAATAAAAGTTATAAAATAAATTTAAAAAATGATTGTGTATTATTTATTTTTTGAAATGTATTTTAAATTTCAATAATTTATTTATATTTTATATAAAATTTAATAATTAGATTCCAAATTAGATTTTACTATCATGTTTTTAAATAGTTTTGAATCCCCTTACTGGGTAATTTTACGGTCATATCATTTTTTTAAATTTTATTCAAAGGTATATTATAGGATTATAAAATTCGATCATTATTATGGTTTTGGTACACATGAAGAATAGAAAATTATTTTATTTTATTTTTTAAAACTATTAGAAATTGAATAATTTATCAATTATCCTTATAGTAGGCCAGAAACAATATAGAGATATATGATGAACATTTATTTTTCTGTTATATTTTAATAAAAAAACACACAAAATATTTTACTACAGAATTCATAAGAACGTGTTTAGTTCATTACAAAATCAGTAGTAAAAATGTGTGTTGTCCAATATTAGGCTTACATCAAAAATTTATTTATGATATTTTAATGATGAAATTTTTATAGTTAATCAATTTTGAAGATATATTCTATCCCATATGGTTATATGTCCAATACCATCGCCCTACTCTACCATAAAATAGAAAATCAAGAATATTAATATAGAATATTAATCTAATTATTAGATTATAACGAATCCAGTCTACCAAACTATCATTAATGGATGAGATATAAATGTTGAATTCATTCCAAAAAATAACATATAATTATCTAAGTAAATAGTAAGTCCCTTTAAACATTTTTAAAATGTACCAGGATAATTATATAGAACAAAAAAATAAATATTTTATAATAATAAAATTATGGAGTGATATATATATTAACTACTCAATCATTGTGGGATATATATATTATTAAATAACAAGACTATTTTTTGAATATAAAATAATTATACATACCTGTCAATGTTATGATTATTTTATTGAAAAATTTTATAGGATAATGTTCTATTTTTAAAACATAATTATATTACTAATAATCAATACATAGTTGGAATCTATATTTCACATGTATAAGATAAATTTATATATATTCATTTTACTTTATAGATAATATAATTCATTTAGTAAAATTAATGCCAATAAAATCCATTTATTTAGATATTTTATATATTTTAAAATATTCTTGTCTGTAGGGATATCTAAATAATATATATGATACATGAAGATATATATTAATTTTATATATGATAATTCCAAAAAAACAACATATTAACATGTATTTAGATTTTACATATAAGTAATGAAGAATTAACAAATTGAATTATGCAAAGAGAAAGGGTTATAAAATAACGATGTGGGCTATGGAGACATCCTTCTCCCTTACTGTTTCAATTACATTCATTATGTTTCTTTTCAATTTTAATTTTTTCCATCAATTTGTTTTCAGTCTTTCATTTCCTTATTTCAATTTTTCAATTCACATGGTAATATAGCTTCTTCTTATGGTATTTCACAAGGTTTGATGAAATTCCATTTTAAATATATTTCTACATTTTCTTGTCAATTTATTTATTAACCGATACAGACATTTGTTTTAACCCATGATTCCTTAATATGAATGGTGAATTAGGTTGAAAACATTTTTTTGTTAAATTGGATGATGTTACAATGTTTGTTAGATGAATTTTATCATGTCTCAATTAAGATTAAATCATTATAAATTTTAAAATTTGAAATTAATAAATATATCACAACAATTTTACTTAGTTCACATATAATTGGAAATACGTGGATCATACAAATAAAATTTGATTGGGTGTTTTGTATCATCAATGTTTCACTAGTTTTTTGATATAAAATTTTTTCCATGGTCCATCATTACACAACTAAGAAAATTTACTAATTAGATCATCAATACTATAATTCCCCCATAAGACTCATATAATAACTCCTCCTATATACACTTGAAATTTAAGTCCCCATTATTTATCATCTTGATGGAACCCTTCATATTATCTTGAATGTATAGGGTTTTTCCGTCATAAAATCCAAACAAATGATTCCCCAATAAAATTTCTATTTATTTTACAGACCACCACTAATAACTAAAAAATATAAAATTTCACACTACTCCTTTACTTTCATCAGGAATAATCTTTTCTCAAGAATACTGACTAGGAAAAAATCTATTAAGTATGTTCAAAAAATAGTATTTCACTCAATATTTTTTCATTAATATCATCTAGAAACAACATTTACCTTTATTTAATTTCTCAAGTATTTTTTAAAAAAATACCATGGATCATGTATATTTTTAAAAGCAGTACTCATGGGTATACTTTCTCATTGGAACATATGCTCATGCCTATTCCTGGAACACTCTCTACTCCAATAAATTTCTCTTCCCTCTTTGTAAAACTCTACATATTCTTTCATCTCTAACCATGTATTCTCATTCATATATATTTTGAGATGTTTCCATCAAATATCATCCTTATATGAAAATAATGTGTTTGTAAATTTTGATATATTTTTTATTTTAATGAAATTACTAGAGAATATTTTTCGTAAAATAATGAGACACCCTTCAACACATTTCTATTTCAACATACATGACACATAATTTGTATCTACCAACTTACATAGGGCCTAACATGAGAAAATCACCAGAAAATAAATATATATTTTAATCATGAATAACTAAATCATTCTGATTCATAAATGTGTTAAATTCCCTGAGTAGTGCCATTTTATAAAATCTAAATTTTTCCTTTACTAACTATAATTATACTTTCATAAATAAATATTTAGCTGAATTAAACAATTTCCATTGCAATGAAATTATATTATTTTTTTATTTTATTTTGTAATTTGGAAATCCAAACAATTATAACAATTTTACATTTTATGTAAATCACATTAATGAAAATAAAATTTGATTTTTAACAAGAAAAACAAAATTTCAATCTCTATTGTTGATCACATTAGTTCTAATAATATCCAATGTAGGGTTTCTTAGTAATTTAGAGTCAAATTAAATTATACAAAAAACATTTAATCATTTTTATTTACATCGAATATCTCATTCACAACCATATTTCAATACAATGATTGTTTAATATACAAAACATTACTTCAAAAAAAATATCACGTCCTCATATCTTATGTCAATATAGAAGACCCATATCTTCTATATTAGTCAAATTCCATTTTCCCCATTGAATATATGATCCATGAAAATCATAAAATGTGTTCCCTATTGATGATATATTATTATCACATAATATTTTCGGTAATATAAACAATATCATAGTCATTGGAAAATATTCAGAATCATACCAAAGATATGGAACTAATGAAGAATGAAAGAAACATATACATATATATATTAAAAATAGTACATGATATTTAATAAAACACATAAATCAGAGGTATTATATTGAACTATGACATTCATTGAATGTATTTAAATTTATAGTGTTCATAATGTTTCAATTAAAATTCATTACACAATATAATTAGTTCTATCATTCTCCACTTTTATCATTCCTTCCTATATTTTTTATTAGTAATTTGATGTATGGTACCATTATGCTTGGTAAAAGTGTAATGTGCAATATTTATCATGATATAAATTTCACATTTTCTTAAAAAAGCATTATATTTTGTTTATCATCTCCATCGATATCATACCACTGTTTATTTATATATATAACATCAATTGATGAATTTTTAATGGAAATGTATTACACTTCTATTAAGATCAAAGAGGATCTATACTTCTTTAAAAATAAATATCCAACACATTTAATTCCAATGGATAATACAAAACCACATTTGGACTCTTAGTTGTCCGCATGAACATAATAGTATACCTCAATGAATTCTAATAACTATGGTTCATTAAATGATTAAATGTTAAAGATAAAACAAACAGTACCATTGATGTTCATCATGATCTATTAATCTGTTGTGCATTTCTCCAACTTGAGATAACTCTTTTATTAGGATACATGTCACATTTCAAAGAAAATATCATGAAATGGTTTAGGGAAATAGATAATTTTTCTATGAATCCTCTAATACATCTTAGAATCTAAATATTTTCCTTCTATATTCATTACTAGATTGGTTAATCCTGAAATTAGAGTATACATTGGTTTGTAAATATGCATATTAAAATTCTATAGTATTTTCCACATATACATAACATTAGAATGAAAACTAAAAATCTCATATTTAAATACATGAACCTCCATAATATAAATATGTTATCTAACGAATAAAATTTCAAATTATAAACACATTATATTACAAAACAAATAAACTAAATTCATCCTTCAAAAAATTACAATATCCTACACAAATTATAACACGATTAATTGAACATTGTTTAGTGTCTTGTCAAATAAATTGATCATTATGTGCCCAAATTAATTTGAAAATTTCTATGTATGAGTATATACATTCATAAGAATCTCATGGTTCCTATTCCAATATATAATGTTCCATCATTAATCATAAATACTAAGATTCATTATTTCAAATTAAATATCCAACAAGAATTATTTCCTAGATTAACTCCAAGAGTATACCATTCATGATTTGGTTTATTAGTTGAAACCTATTCGAATTTGAATCCCCCTGAATATACTAAATGACTAATTATTAGACATTGGTATACTAGTTCCTCCAATATACTAATATTATCTATTTATTACCTATACATACAACACCTACCATAAATTGGATATGTTTAACAAATGCATCGAATTTATTCAAGTAATTCCAAATTAATCATATAACCCTATGATTATTAGGATTTGTAAAAATCTTCCATTTTTTATTCTTATCAATTAGTTAAAATTCATCATTCTTGTATCTAAACCCTGACTTTTATATTTTTATATCGAGAAATTAAATTCATTACACAATATAATATAATGTGGAATACAATGTATTTGATAATACATTGGGTATGTGTTTGATTAGTTTTATTAGTTACAATATAAGATATATGAACATTCAATATATTATATATCATGAGAGGTTTCTGAGGAATTTCATTAGAAATAATTTTCTCCAATAACTGTAACCTAGAATCTTTATCATTTATAGAAAATTTTAGAACCTTTGTATTTGTATAAACATTTTCATATTAATCATAGAAATAATCAAATTGTTAGATTTAAAATTATTATATTGTTTTTTAATAAAGGAATTGGAATAATCTATTTATATATTTTTTATAAACCCAAATAATTAAGAATATTTTGGACTTACTCATTGTATAGTATCACTATAATGCTCATTTATATACTGAATCATAATTCTTGACATTGTTGCTCTCTAAATTTATGATATATAACTATCATCAGAATATTTGAAATTTTTTCAAATAGGGTTGATATGAATTTCACATTTCAATGGGTCACATCACCTCCCTAATAAATAATCCTTCCAAGTTATAATTTTTCTCCATAAATAGTTTTTCTTCTTTCAGGTAGTGGTGATATATTAACCTCTCAATGTGAAACTTATCATCCATAATATTCAATAGACAATTAAATAATTCAAAAAATTTAGTCTATTGTGATGTTATTATAAAAGGGATTTCAATATTAATATCATGTTTTTAAATGTATGTTTCACTTCAATATATGTGTATTCTATTCTTCTTTTGGATCCCAATATCTTGATAATACATCTTATCTAATTTTCTAAAATCTCCAGCTAGTTCATATACTTTTTTAATTATCTTTTAATTTTAGGTAATATAAAATAGAATATTATAATTTTATTATAAAAAAAGGATCAAGAACTTATCTTTTTTTCTCTCAGTTCAGTTTATTGGACCACAAAAATTTGTCTCTTCTACAACAATAATATTTGTTCACCCTTTCACATAAAATAGATTTTTTTTAAAAAATATTTACTTACATTCATTTTGTTTTTTTAAATCATAAATATCTTTGAGTATATTTTATTATAAAATAATATTTATTTTGATATTTTTCTCTTCATGAAAAACGAAAATATTTTATATAATATATTAAATGAATAAAATATAATAAAAACAATATATACATAAAAAAAATATTTCAATTTATTAATAAATGGAACCATATGTGATAAATAACACATAAGCGTTTCAAAAGTAAAATTAAATTAATTTTTACCATCATTAATATTAAACTTTCATAAAAAAATTAAATTTATTAGCATTAAAATTTAAATTTTAAAAATGATCTTAAATTTTGAATTCCACATATACATTTTTTCCAAATTCAATGATTTTACATTGTTCAAATAGTATTAATTTATATGTGATATGTTATATTTTTTCAAAAACGTAATTTTTATTACCATATCATAATACAAGAATTACTTAAAACCAATTGAAAGGATTCCTCAATATATAATACCTTAATAAATAGATTATATAAAACAACCTTTTTAATTCATAAAACTCATGATTCACATTTTATAGCTATAAATATAATTTTAACCAATAAAGGGTTTTTATTAAAATTTTTAAAAACTATTTTATTTATCGTATGAACTAAATTTAAAAATTTATTCAATAACATTGATATATATTTTATATAATGAAATAATTTATTTTTTATTTTTTATTTTTTTAACAGTATTATTATTTTAGGGATTGAATTTAATATCCATGATAATGGTGAAAGGGTAATTATTAAATAATCATTTTATAAATGATGGAGAATTTATAATTAATAAATAAAAATAATCTATTTTTTTTATAAATACACGTTTTGGATATTTCAACATGGGTCCATATATTTTATCTTTCATTAAATTGATAGATAATGCTATTTAATGTTAATAAAACCTGTTAGTGAAAAAATCATTTTTCTAAAAAACATTTTAACATTTAATATTTTATTTTAAAATTTAACATTTCCATATTTAAAAAATTGAAATAGATTTTATAGAAAATGCCATGACCCATCCCCCAGGGCCCACGCCTTGAATACCCCAAGCCCGCCTTCCATAGGCCAGGGGCTGTCTAGTAGAATTGGAATGGTGTATCCCTAAAACGGTAAGGACATGCCTTTTTACATGTATAGACACACAATCCAATAACACTATATGATGAATCATTGAAGTAAACTGTTGTATTAAAAGTGTGTTAAATGTAAAGTGGCCAAAATAAAATCTTAACTTAAAAGTATGAGTACAACTAAAAAGAAAAAATACAACTAAAAAATGAAAAACTTATACTCAGTTTTCCAACGAGGATCCTACCTGATGGTAGGGTATAACTTACGAAAAGTATCCTAGTGTCACGTCACACCAAAGGTTCCACCTGTGAATACCATCTAGTCCTGGCTCCCTCTGCCTCGATCATCTTTGTCTATCATCTGCACATGAAACAATATGGTTTGGGAGTAGCCTGTTTAGGGTTTAGTATAAAGATACTTAGTAGGGACCTCGAGACCCCAGTAGGTCTCCTTGAGTTCAACAAAGGAAAATTCCACAAATAAAGACCATAATCTCAATGAAAGAACCAATAGACACCAACACTACTTAGGTATATTCCCATATATATACCTCATTTATAAAGATATAATCATATCACACATGAGGGACGAATACCACAAAGGCAACACCACAAATGTAGAAGTACCGTACAAGTAACATCACGAAGATACAAGAAACACCATGAAGACCACACCATGATGGCATAAGTACCCCACAATTAAAACCACAATTATAGAAGTACCACATAGGTAACACAATGATGATACAAGTACCTCACAGGTAAAACAACGACGAAAGCACCATGAAGGTTGATGTACCACACAGGTAACACCACAAAGAAGGAGTACCACTTTGGTAAAGTCTAAGATCACAACTGGTCTAACATAAGTATATAAGTACATATGATTAGTTGTATGAAAGATCATCTTATTCGGTTAAGAAGCACCACTGAAATCCCATATAAGATCATTAGGTAATAACCCCTGCTGACCCACACATGATCTGACCAACAAATGATCAGTATGAGCTGATGCATACAAGATCACTAAGTGCGGACCCACATAGGATCTGATAGATGCTGACCCACACTATATTTATAGATGATGACCCACATAGGATCGATGTTTATTCTTTATGTTATAGCCATCCAGAAGATACCTTGCACTCGTTGTGATCGAATTCTGTAGAATTTGCACCTCATGATATCGTTCATACCTCGACCACAACAAATCTCAAATATGGTGTAATCTAATGGACCGACTTGTTTAATGGGATCCAACATGACAAACGGTGTGTCAATCATATTCCCGATCTGTGAGTTATACGTGTTTTAGTTCTAGGGCCCATTTGGATTCATGTTCAATCCAACCCATCCGTAAGCCACCTATTTCCAGAACCCATGTGGATTACACCAAATTGATCATATCAATCCAAGGTTCACATCACCACTGACAGTTCGTCAAACAAATGTATGGTTCTCAAGATATGGCCCATCTGGTCTTTCTGGATTCGAGTGGGCCCAGGTCTAGTCCGACCATGCCCAACCCGGCCTGGGCCAGTCCGACCCGGTTCGGGTCGACCAGGCCCGATCTTGGTCTGACCCTGTAGGGTCAGGATGCGACGAGCTTCATTCACTGGGCTGCAGACTGGCCCGTCCCACTAGGGGGCGTGCCACATCGAGCTGGCGTGGCCTGGCCGCAATAGCGTGGATAGCTGAGCTCGCGTCGCCCAACCCGTATTGGAGTAGCACCCGACCCACAGTTGGGAACGACCGACCCATGCAGGAGTGCAGGATGGATCTAGGTAGAGCGCGGCCTGACCAATAGTGGAGCGTATCTTGGATCGTGTTGACCACATCCCTGCACATGGTGGGGTGTGACCCAACCCACGATGGAGCGCGGTCCGACCCACAATGGAGTGCGGCCCGACCCATGGTGGAGGGAGACCCTGCCTACGGTTGATCTCTACTTGGCTCGTAGTGTAGTGTGGCCCGTAGGTGGCATGGCCTAGCTGGAGGGGGGCCTCCCTAGTCGACACAGGAGGTGAGACCCCCAGTCATCCCAAACAACTGAATGACCATTCGGTTCATGATGTGGCGACACCACATGGGCGCCGCCCAGTCCCTGCAGAACCTTCGAATGGTGTGGGATTACTCATATGATGCATCTCCGTCGGAAGCCCATTTCTCCCTGGTGGCACATTTTCTCCGCTACCCTCCAATTCCAAAGTCGTCTGATGTGTCAGCCACTTCCTCTGACTACCACAATTGAAAAGTCGTGGCCCCATGCTCACTAGCGGCACACGACTGGAAGTCGCACCTCCTCTGCAGATGGTTAGTGCCATCTGCTCTACTGAATGCTACAACTTACTATCATATCCATCTCTTGCGGTACACTGTGGCGGCCCACCTCCATCATAGTCAGTCAGTGTGGTCACACCGGCGGTATTCCATGAAGAACGAAAGGGTAGAAAGGTAGGGGAGGGTGTAGGTCAGGTTTCTTTATTCTTGCACCCTCCTTGTTAGATTGTAATAGTGTGGGAGGATTATAGGGTTCAATAATCACTGGAATTAGACAAAAATAAAATCCCAAACTCATGATCAATGGATAAAACTCGTGATCAAGTAAGTGTCTGCTTTCCTATTGCTCTCAAAAAGATTCAAATGATTCCACTCATATGTAGTCCTTTAGTTCATGGTTCGGGGTCTCTGGTCACCTCTCGGTGAAATCAGCTTCATCCTCCAAGGGTTTTTTGTTGTGCAAGTTATTCACCACTTCGTTTCTTAATGAAGTAGTGTAAATACCTTTCCCCAAGATCCATTTAAATCAGAGAGGAGGAGGGTGTCTAACTCTCTTGGGAGATTTATAGTTCATTAATAGGAACATTCCAAAATTCTAATGACACAGTTACATAGGAAATGAAGGTTTAAACCAA
The DNA here is from genome assembly GCA_963277665.1 of Viscum album. Classification (NCBI taxonomy): domain Eukaryota; kingdom Viridiplantae; phylum Streptophyta; class Magnoliopsida; order Santalales; family Viscaceae; genus Viscum; species Viscum album. The sequence continues at coordinate 164,427,230 of OY728129.1, read as the reverse complement.
TTAATGTTTTTACACACCACTGGTCCCATGATACTGGTTGTCTGTTGGAGGATAATAATGAAACAAAATAAAATAAAAAAGTTATTATATTTATCCATTTAAAATTCCAATACCTAAATTTATCTCTATACCTACTGCGGTTGAAGTGAAGTTCCCTTAAGTGAATCTCAGCACTGCGGATTCAACGGTGCCCACGTAATTTTAATCCGATCAATAGTTGAAATTTTAGAAAACTCTACTCATGTATTTACTGAACGTACCATAAAAAATGTTTAGAAATTAATTCTAGGCACACCAGAACTCTCAATCACGCATCTTCATTTTTCAAAAACTGTTAATAATTCCAAATAAATAAAAAAAATATTTGTAAAATTTGGGCCTTAAAATTATTTCCACCATAGTGATTTTCATCCCCAAAAGAAACACCATTGACTATAAAAATTAATGGGCATACTGAACATGAATCTGATCCACCTGCTCCCATGTGCACTCCTGAAGGATCACGTTCTTCAAGAGAACATGCACCATAGGTATCGATCATCCCGGAAGGAATCACTCATGTGGATCCTCAATCTCTACTGGAACACTTGTAAATGTCGCCCCACTATCAAAGTACATCCCGCTGTGGTTGATGATTTGAGATTGGTCATGCACATATCTCCACAGCTCGGATACATGGAAGACTTTGTGCACCTTCTCCACCTGCGGTGGATGTTCCAATTGGTATTCCACCTAGCCTATGCTACAAATTATCTAAAATTGTTTGATAAACCTCAGTAAGAGTTTTCTTTCTTGGCCAAATATTTATATTCCCAGTCGAGGATAGACCTGTAGAAAGTCATGGACTCCCTCCTCGAACTCTAATGGTCTCCGCCTCCTATCAGTATTAGAATTCTGTTTTCTCTATGCAGTCTTCATCCACTCTTGGATAATCAGCACCTTTTCAGTGGTAGTCCATACCAACTCTTTACCCATAAGTGATGACTCCCCTAGGTCTGTCCAAGAAAGAGGTGTTCTGAAAGGTCGAATTTACATGGCCTTAAAAGGTTCCACAATGATGGTGGAGTGATAACTATTGTTGTTTAAAAACTCCACTGTGGGAAAACATTCAACCCAACTATGGCCAAAATCTAGGACTCATGCACGAAGAATGCCCTCCCGCATCTGAATGTCCACTCCATCTGACCATCCATATATGGATGGAAGGAGGTGCTCAAACATAGTTGAGTCTTGAAAAACTCCTACAATACAGTCAAAAAACTGAGATGTAATACCTGTGTTATGGTCAGAGATGATCGTCAAAGGATCTCCATGGAGTCACACAATCTTATGAACATAGATGTATCCCAAGCCATCTATAGATCCCTACAATCCAATAGGTTGGATGTGAGATGACCTGATGATTTATTCAAAAATAACTCAGATGGAATCATGTCCCTTGGACATATTGAAATGATATGTCACAAATTCCATGGAGATTCCATCCTAATTACACATCGACACCTCTAGTTTCTGAGCTATGCCTTCTGGAACATGATTATCATCCTTCACATGATAAAAAGTGAGTCACCATAAAACCAACTCTACCATTTCATTATACATCCCTGGCCACCAGTGCTGATGTCAGAGATCTTGGTACTTCTTCGCCACACTGGGTTTTACTTCTAGAGGGGACGAATTGGACTCTCTCACCACATGCTCTCATAGCGCCAGTGGTACCATGGTATGTCTTCTGAAGATTTTGTCGTGCTTATAGTGACCCGGAATTTTCTTACATTACTATTACATCATTTAAAATTTAAACAAAATAATAGTATTGCACATAGGGGATCCAAAGGTTTAGTTTCATGTTAAATCTAGGACCATACAAAAAAATTACAACATCAACTTGAAACATTTATTTAGTTTCTTATTCTCTAGCTTCTTATTGGCACATATCCTCTCCTTAGTACATCTATCCACCTAAGGATATACATAAAAATGGGTGATCCCAAAGCCTAGTAAGAGGATAGATCAGAAGAATATTGCATGGGCTGGTCATAATCATGAGATAGGAAAAATTTCATGAACATGAGAGGAGCATAAATAAAACACATGAAATGTTGCAATGCATAAAAATGAAACATCAGGTCTTAGTGGTAAACTACCACACATACTTGTGAACCAAGCATGAAAATTTTTCACACATCATTTCACAGTTAATAATTAGATTCATTACTTTAACCAATTCATTACAATTCTATATAATACTGGGCACACCCTTCACTTTGAAACATTAATATTCTGATATATAATTCTGGGTGCACCCGTCACCTCATAATATTATCATTATCATGAATGGAACATTGAACATATATCAATACTGAACATAATTAACCCATGTTATGGAATTGGTTTCATCTAATAAGAATACATTCATATGCTTTGGGTTCCCAAAAGAAAGATCAAACAACATCCTTGATACAAGAACTATCAACCATGAATGAGAGGTAAACAATGAGTTCTTAAAAGAACAGTTATTTTGGAAAACATTTGGATTGGCATAAACATCAATATAAAACATGTATATCCCATAAATTGATGTCAAATGAAGAACAAATGATCTTTAATGAGTGACAATGTCAAAAATGGAGTGAAAGCGGTAAAACACAAAGGATGAAAGTTGTGTTTGGGAATTTCCCCTTACCTTGTATCTGAATGCTTCCTACTCATTAATGTACTGTATAATGACATTACATTGATTAATTACAAATTAAAGATACTTTTATACATTAATAGGGTTTATTCTGGTATCATTATGTCATTTTTTGTTCCTTTGGATGACTTATTGAGATTAAAAACATTGTTCGGGGATGTTCGTTTTTATGATTTATCTTTGGTGGTTCACTTGTATTCAAAAATTGAAATTCACGTAGAACATGGGTAAACATCCAGAACTAATATTACATGTTATTAATAAAATTACTTAATTTCAGATGTTATTATAATTATTTTTATCATATATCATTTGGATGAATCATTAGATAAAAAATAAATGATGATTGTTTGTGTTAATTTTGGCGGTTTTTTCGATCACAATGAACTTGTTTTAATTTATCACTTAGTAATATGTTCATAAGTTTATTAAAGAACATAAAATAGGAGATAATACATATTAAATATTCTGGTTGAACCATAAAAATGGTTTCATGTCCAGATCTGAAGGTAGAAATGGAAGAAGAAGGCATGTCATTCTTGAAGGTGCTAAATTAACACCTCACGAACAACGTTCATTTTAATAAAATAAAAGGAAGAGGGAAAGGGGGATGGATGATATAATACCCCATTATAATCCTAAAACTATAATACATGTATTATACTAGTGTTACAATACCATTTGGATGAATAGTTTTGGGGTGATATCAAGAAATTAACTTGAACTTGAATGGAAATTAAAGGATAAGTGGGAGATAAATTACCTCTTAAATCCTCCTCTTGAGATCATCCTTAAGGAAGCTAGGCTGGGTCATTTGATGAGACCCTCAGCTCTTGGAAGTGGGATTGGGGCAAGTAAAAATTTTTGGGTAGCATTTAGAGAAGTCGTGGAGCCTGAGAGGTGTGAGGAAATGAAGGTGTGAAGGGTGGATTTTATAGTGCAGGGGAACGTGGTTTCCTTAATATAAAATTCATTAGTCTATTAATTTACCATATGACAAGGAATAGTGAGTATTACATGACCATGAATAGTAATTTGATCATTTGATATAGAACCGTGTAGGATTACATCAGCAGGACATCACACATGACTCTATAATTAGCATATTTTTTTTTGTAAATTCCGGTATTTCACTATTCATAAAAAATTCAAGTATTTCAGAAAATTCCCAAAAATTTACCCCAACCATTTTTTGAAGAAAATAATCTAAAAATGAAGTCCCTTAAATAATTTTTTAAATATTTTTAATTTAATAATTAATAAAAATCATAATTTTCATCAATCAGTTTTTAAAAATTAAAAATGATTTTATTATGCCTTAAAAAATTAAATAGGGTCATATAAAAGTATCTAAAAAATATAATTCATTTATTAAATAATTTATGTATACATTTTAGGGAAATATATTTTCTTTAAAATTAATTAATTAATTATAATTAATTATTTATGACATATAAAATTCCAAAATGTTTACTATGGTCAAATTGTGACTTTCCAAGATGCCTAAATTTTATTTAATTATTCATGGGTAAGGTTAATCTTATGTTGGATTATTTACTATTCATAAGGGTCATAATACTATTCATAAGGTTATGTTACTATTCACAAGTTTATGTTACTATTCACTAAAAATTATTTATGTTTCATAAGACTTCAAAAATTTTCTTGAACACAACCATGTATATCGGATTTTCGAAATTTCAAACACAGAAGTGACATACTTATGTTTAAATTTCACTTATCACACAGTAGTTCATTTTTCTATGTTTTCACGTTATTTTATGACATATTTATAAGAATGGAATTTACATTGAAAAACATTGGGTCGTTACGTTCTTCCCCCCTTAAGAAATTCTTCCTTCAAAATTTCACCTTAAACAAATAGGTGAGGGTGTTTCTTCATCAATAACTCTTCTAGTTCCCAATTTGCTTAATCAAACTTATCGTTCCTCCACAACACTTTGACAAGATGGTTTTTCTTTTTGGGTAGAACCTTATCCCTCTGAACCAGAATCATTATTGGCAACTCCTCATAGGAGATATCATCTTCCAACTGCACTACCTCTGAGTTTAGTACATGTGAGGGGTCAGTTATGTACTTCCTAAGTAGTGATATATGAAACACATTAGGAACATGATCCATATTCGGTGGAAGTGAAAGTTGATAGGCTACAGCTCCTATGTGGAAAGGATCTCAAAAGGGCCAATATAACTTGGGATTAGCTTCCCTTTCTACCTGAATCACATGACTCTCTTCAATAGAGATATTCTAAGGATGAATTTATCTCCAACGTTTAATTCAAAGTCCCTTCGATGGTTTTTAGCATGGCTCTTTTTCTGACTTTGAGTAGCTTTTATGTGTTTTTGGAAGTCTTGACCCTTCTCTTCCATCTCTTGAATAAGATCGGGTCCAAGTAGCATTCATTCTACAACTTTATCCCAAAAGGATGGAGTTATACATATCTTTCCATATAGAGCTTTATATGGAGCCTTCAAAATAATCGAGTGGAAGGTATTGTTGTATAAGAACTCATGAAATGGGATATGATGATCCCAACCACCATTGAATTCAATAGAGAATTCTTATAGCATATCTTCAAGCATCTGTATAGTCCTCTCAGACTTGCCAACAGTTTGGGGGTGAAAGGTCATGCTGAAATTTAAGTCAGTACTCAAAGCATGTTGATGGCTCCTCCAGAATTTAGATATGAACCTTGGATCACGGTCAGAGTCAATGAAGAGTGGAACACCGTGCAGTCTCACAACATCCTTCAAATATATCTTTTCAAGTTGTTCAAGTGAGAGATCTTCCCGAATATGGATAAAATGGGAAGTCTTGGTGAGTCGGTCAACCACAACCAATATCGCATAATTTCCCTTTGATGACTTCGGGAGACCCATGACAAAGTCTATAGTAACATTTTCCAATTTCCACATGGTTATAGGCAATGGATGCATCATACCTTTGGACTTCTGTCGCTCAACTTTAAATTTCTGGCCTACCAAGCACCTTGATGTATATTCCACAATCTTCTTCTTCTTGTTATCCCACCAAAAGTGTTCTCAGAGATCATGATACATCGTGGTACTATCATGATGGATAGAGAATGTAGAGCTATGTGCATTGTCTAATAACTCCTCCTTTATCCTGGGTGATTAAGTCCCACGAATGAGTGTTCCAAACCGAATGAAACCATCATCATCGATATGGAACTCTTGGAGCTTCCCTTCCATTATTGCATTCACCCTCTTTTATACCTCCACATCATCCCTTTGTGCTTCCTTAATCTTCTCCTGGATGGATGGTTTCACAATCATTTGGGAAAGGTAGGATGTATCCCCTCACCTAATGATTTACAAATCTATCATTTTCATATCTGAGAATATAGGGTCTTTCTCAATCCATAACATGGATAGAGTAGTAGGTTCTTTTCTTATTAGTGAATCAACTACCTTGTTTTCCTTTCTAGGATAATAGTGAATAGAGAAATCATAATCATTGATTAGCTCTAATCATATCCTTGGATGCATGTTGAGATAATTTTGTGTGAATATATAATTTACGCTCTTGTGGTCGGTTTATATGTCACACTTCTCACCATAAATATAAGGCCCCACCCTTAAACCTTGCTTAATCTTGAGTTATTACAAGATTACACATTGAGGATCTTTCCAGGTTTAGAGTTTTAGAGAATTAGATCATGAAACATTCATTACATTTCACATTTAAACAAAGTGGTTACATAAAAGACAATATTCATTCTTCCCATCAACGGAAACCTATTTAAAATTAAACACAGATTCTTTCTTGACACATCCTTGACACTATCATCACATCATGTACCTTTCCATTGACCTGTGAAAAACATTTCAAAAACTTGGGATGAGCATAAAAAGCTCAGTAAGGGTTATAAAAATATGGAAAGGAAACATGAGTTCATATATACATAAGAATGAAATCATACTTTACCCATAAAACAAAGGCACTTTCATACCTCATCAAAACATGAATAAATCATAGAAATCATAAGACATAAAGGTAACTTGAGGCATTCATAACATTCTTATGTAGGGAGTAACCCTCTTGGTTACGTTTGGAATACCCATCATAGTATATTTCCGAAATCTCTTCGGAGAAACCTTAACGTTTCACTCCTTCGCGTTACCCAATGCATTGGAAAGCTATATCGGGCTCACCCGCCGTTAGTTTATCACGGAACCACCCGTTCTTCATAAAAATGCCCAAGAACCATAACACAATCGTATGACATAAACATGAATAAAGAAAACATAACATTTCCACATTTCAATCACAATATAACATTTTAGGATATTGAAATAATGAATCCATTCAAAAAGAAACCATTTCCAAAACCATTTAAAACATTTAATAAAGAGATTTTTGAATCAAAGTGTCCCATACCACCTAGAAGCTTTTAACATTTTAAACCATTAATATCCATATAAAAAAAAATCCTTAAAACCATTTTTAAAACATGGATATTAATAAGAACAAATAATTAAAACATTTAAAACGATATTTTGGTTAAAGGGGTTTTACCAAAATTAGAGACACTTGAATATAATAATCGAGGAATAACATTTAGTCAGAACTTTATAATATCATGAGAATAATAGGATTCATGATAAAATACTCCAAAGTACAGTATATACACCATATAAGAGTGAATTGGTGCATAACAACAAGGAACCCTCAATAGAAATGTCAAATGTGATGAAATCCCTTATAAAGAAGGTATCCTTAAATTAAGGACAAATCAATCTCAAAAATATGTGTGAAAAATATAAATACACCCAATATAAGTGGATATTATGTGTAAAACAATAAAAGGTCATTCACACATATTCAATGGATGACATATTCAATGACTACATGTTGAACCCAAAGAAATCGAAATTGGGTTAAAAAGTTCCCTTGACAGCCTAACGACATCACATCAAAAAGAGTTGATGAGAGATAAAAAGAGTATCTCATCACGTGGAAATAAAATTTACATCAAAAAGGATATATGAGAACATATCCCAAAATAACAATATGTAAATTAAAAGACCCAACAAAAGAAGTCTTTTAAAAAAGAGGAGGGTGAAAGGTTCCCTTACCGACTTGGGTATCTTTCAAAACATACACCCCATGAAAGAAGGACAATAGATCATTGATGTAAATACTCATAAATGAAATTATATTACACAAAGAGTAGAATAATGGGCATTACATACACCACTGAATGGAATTTGTGGCAAATGTAGCATAAAACTCACGAGAATAAAAGTGAGATGAAAAATCCCTTATGAAAATTCGGCAGCCTAACGGCGCCACTCAAAACTTCCAAAATGGATTGATGAGAGAGAATATGGTCTCTCATCACATGATCATAAAAATGACAGTAAGTGTAATATAAATTATCATCCCAATAATAAGAAATATGAGCCTTAAAAGTAATGACATAAAAGTGTGTACTTAAAAAGAAAGAGAGTTATAGGATCCCTTACCTCGGGTCCGACTTGACTCGATCGTTCTTTAATCTCCTGAATAATAAACTTGAGTTAATTTCTACTTCCTTAAGAACCTTTTTCAAGTTCATTATTCCTTTTATATCACTTATTACCATGTTATAAAAATTATTTAATCATTTAAGTTAATCATGTTTGTTTTGTCGATATTTGGTTCTTAAGTCGAAAGTGGACTTCTTAGAATTACATGTTGTTCATGTGGTCAAAGGTTCTTCATATCCAAAAATGACATTCCTGATTTGGATATCATATATATCATATATATACATCACATGCATGAATTTATAACATTACATAATCATTTAGAGGTAAGAAATGAAATGCACCGTTCATGGAGACGGTAAGCCGTACGTACGCATGAACGCTACTTTCATTTCTATTTCGTATTTTATAGAATGGAATAATAATGATATAAAGGTATATTATAATTCCAGTATAATATCATATATAATATCATATTTCCATCCTTTATACATCCCACATATGATATTTAACGAATCAAATCACTTTGAGGGGGCGGTAGTCCGCACTTTCTTAAATGAAGATATCGTGTATACCCATAATGGAAGCCATAAAGGTAAGACAAAAATGAAAAATACAGAATCATAAATAAAACATAAACATATTATATATCATATAGAAAAATAGTGACATCATAATGGCCACCTTTGAAGGTGTTAAATGAGTATTGAACAATCATCGTTTCGGGAGGCAGAATTTCACCATCCACGGAAACTGTATGTTCTTTAACCATTTGATGTAGTTGTGTGAGAGTGTAGCTCGAATAAATCTTATAAAAACATCCTAGTATATTGAAGATACTGGTGTTGTTACAAAATAAGTAAATAAAAAGAGTTTAGGGGGTTGGAGAAGCAAAATAAAACAAATGAACATGAGAGAGTGAATTACCTTTAAAAGTGTAAATCCTTTTGATTTGAGCCTAATGGCTTCCTTTGAAAGGCTTCTGCGAAGAGGTAATCCTCTAGGATGAGGAGAGGGATGTGGAGAGAGTAAATGGGCAGGGGTTGGCCGAGCCAAAGGCTTGAGGATTGTGTTAAATGAGGTAGAGGTGGGGGCCTTTTATAAGAGGAGAGGAGGGGCACTTTTGGAAAGTAAAAAATATTACTTTATTTGAAAATGTTTTTCGGTTTTAAAAGTTCCCACATTGATATAGGTCGTGGATAAGGTGATAAGGCTTCGAAATCCACTCATCCAATAAGTTTTGGACACGTGTAGTTCATAGATTTTACATTATCTTTCCATTTTATTTAAATCGTCAAATAATGATGTCATCGCTGCATCATTATTATGTCATAAATAATTTAATTTATTTAATGTCTAAAAATTATAGAAAAATACTATTATGTAGGAAATCTTTTTATATTTCCAAATAATATTTATAATCAAAAAGATAACTTGTATAACCCCACTTAAAAATTGTTTTAGTAAAACATATCATGTTTGTGTCAATTTTACTTTTACATTAAATAAAATGTTATTTATGTCATTTCCCAACCAAAGTGGATCCATGGGGTCCCCAAGTTGACCCATGGCTTGTCTTGGTCGGCCATGATACAACCAATGAGGGTAAGACATGTGTCAAGCTCATCTCATTTTATTAAAGCTTTATTTTTACCTTAAACTACACTAATTACCACTAATCGCGATTAAAAACTTAATAAGTCACTATTCACCAAAAAATTATTTTAATCTCATTGAACCACATTTTACTTTTTAATGACAACCATGTATGTAGGATTTTTGAAAATCAAAACACAATGATGGCAAAATTTCATTTAAACGGAAAATCAGTTTTTATAAGTACCACTTAGTGGTTTCACTATTCATCAAAAATTGAAGTTTTTCAGAAAAATCCCAAAAATTCACCCTAAGCTATATTTGATATTCTGAATTCAAAAATAAAGACTGTTTTACAAAATTCAAAACATATTAGTCACATTAATTAATTTAATAATTAATTCCCGCTGTCAGAGAAAATAGCGTGTTTTTATAAAACAATAAGTATCAAAAGATTGACACTAGTTTAAGTTTGATTTCAAAGTGAAATTGATTCCAACGACCACTATTGGATTTAATGGTAAAAATATTTTCTAATTTCACTTTAAAACCAATTCAAAATATTATCTAATCATATAAATAAATTAGATTAAAAAGATATTTTGAATCAAAACACAACATTTTACACTATTCATTAAACAAATGAACTCTATCGGAAAAATACCAAAAAATTACACAAAGTAAAATTTGATGTCCCGATTCTTAGTAAGAGTTTTATTTGGTCCAAAATAATGTTTAATAGTGAACAAAACTATATTTAATGATGTTTCAACATCAAAAGGTGATAAGTGAACCTTTAGTGAAAACTAGGGCATATACGCCTAAAATTGAATTCTTTCCGTATTTTAAGCCTTTATCTTTTATTGGATAAATGTAAAAATATTTAAGAACATATATAATCATATTTTAGTTATTTCTATCCATTCCTGTCATTACAACGGCTACATGTTAACTACCATTTAAAATAATATTATTTTATTATTAGAGTGCAATGTAAGATTCCCAAGAAACTCGTTGTTGCGTGTTGGGTACTCCATTGAGCATAGTGTCCCCTTTAAAGTCATATTAATATTTTATTCACAAATAGGGATAAATATGAAAATGTCATATTCTTTATTTACCTGGGGTGTTACATCCTTCCCCCCTTTTGGGAATTGCGTCCTCGCAATTTTAAAATTGCGCTTGGAAACATCCTTGAAAGTCCCACATCAGAACAAGTGTCGGTAAAACAAACACTTTAAAATAAAGAGAGATAAGTATAAAGGTCACCCGAGTAAACCCATACTAGGATTCTAAGTATGAAAATATGGACATGGAGGAGAAAACATAGGGTCATGTTCCGATGGAGAGTGATAGAAAACATGTTTAGGAGAAAGTTAACAATAAGAAAATCACAAACTTGTGATGGGTTAAACGGTGTTGGGTTCCCCAGTAGGAAAAGTTAATACACAACATTTTTGTTTTAAGTTACTTTTTATTGAAGAATTTATTCATAAGGAAACATAATCACTTATCATATTGACTTTCAACTTTCATTAGATTCCTTACACAAACTCATATTTTCTTCAAAAGATGAGTATTTAGGAAGACTTGTTCACATTAAGAGTACTATAATCAACTTCTAGAGAATCACCTAATCCCAAAAAGAGAACTATATACATCCCATGTATTTAGGCTTTAACCAAAACCAAAACCAAAAAGGTTAGTACAAGATCAGATAATCCAGAAAAGGTTAACCCCTTATAAAAAGAAAATCTATTCTTAATCTCCAAAATTTGTCCAACAAAACCCAATGTTCAACGAGGACCATCCGATAAACAATTTGTCCATAAAATTCTTCAAAGTATACCAAACTAAGATTGAAACCCAAATATTTGAAGGATTTAGTCACATGGTCTTCCAAGTTAAATCGTAACATTTACCTCCAAACAACATTAGTCGCTCCTAAAGTCTCGCATTGAAAAGTAATTATCCTAATCACATATCCTCCAAAATCAACTTACTCTTAATTCATAAAATCATTTAAATAAAATGAATCAGTCAAACTAACTAGGGAATTCACGTAGTCCAGTGGTAGGCGATAAATACCAGTCGCACATTGGTTGTGGGTTCGATTCCCGCAGCTTTGTCCGACGCGACGGGATGTCACACGGTCTACGTGTTGTCCTTTTTCCAAAACTATATAATTCTTAAAACATTCCCCAAAATGAGATAAAATCTTCAAGAATAATCATAAAATATTTTAACCTCAAGTTTATCTCATTCCTTTAATTTTCCATCATATCATAGAGTAACCCATAATTACCTAAAAATTAAGTATCATATAAACCCTAATGGTTACCTTAATAAATATTACCTGAATTTCCACATCGAGTTGTCCATCTCGTACATGATGCATTAGAGAACTCACCAAGGTTGAAGTGGTTGATCATGACTCCTTGTTATTTGGTTTAGAACAACCATGAGTTTCCTCATTGAATCCTCCATTTTATCTAGTATCTTAATCAAAAAACCACCACAGTTTCCTTCAAACCTGTTGTCTCTTTGGTGCCTGCTAGATCAATCCATTCACTAAAAATAGAAATGTCAGTGTGAGTATATCAACAAAATCATCATGTACTAATGAGGAAGGTAAACACTAAGATACACTTACTCATTCACTTTATCTAAAACTAGGACTCTTTCTGAAATCCTAACCATTATGGTAATGTCACTTATGCTTAAAGAATACCATAACCTCTAAAGTTGTCTAAACCGACCTTTGATACCAACTATAAGGCTCCAGCCTTAAACCTTGCTTAATCTTGAGTTATTACAAGATTACACATTGAGGATCTTTTCAGGTTTAGAGTTTTAGAGAATTAGATCATGAAACATTCATTACATTCCACATTTAAACAAAGTGGTTACATAAAAGACAATATTCATTCTTCCCATCAACGGAAACCTATTTAAAATTAAACACAGATTCTTTCTTGACACATCTTTGACACTATCATCACATCATGTACCTTTCCCTTGACCTGTGAAAAACATTTCAAAATCATGGGATGAGCATAAAAAGCTCAGTAAGGGTTATAAAAATATGGAAAGGAAACATGAGTTCATATATACATAAGAATGAAATCATACTTTACCCATAAAACAAAGGCACTTTCATACCTCATCAAACCATGAATAAATCATAGAAATCATAAGACATAAAGGTAACTTGAGGCATTCATAAGTGAGTAACCCTCTTGGTTACGTTTGGAATACCCATCACAGTATATTCCCTAAATCTCTTCGGATAAACCTTAACGTTTTACTCCTTCGCGTTACCCAATGCATTGGAGAGCTATATCGGGCTCACCCGCCCTTAGTTTATCACGGAACCACCCGTTCTTCATAACAATTCCCAAGAACCATAACATAATCGTATCACATAAACATGAATAAAGGAAACATAACATTTCCACATTTCAATCACAATATAACATTTTAGGATATTGAAATAATGAATCCATTAAAAAAGAAACCATTTCCAAAACCATTTAAAACATTTAATAAAGAGATTTTTGAATCAAAGTGTCCCATACCACCTTGAAGCTTTTAACATTTTAAACCATTAATATCCATATAAAAAAATCCTTAAAACCATTTTTAAAACATGGATATTAAAAAGAACAAATAATTAAAACATTTAAAACGATAGTTTGGTTAAAGGGGTTTTACCAAAATTAGAGACACTTGAATACAATAATAGAGGAATAACATTTAGTCAGAACTTTATAATATCATGAGAATAAAAGGATTCATGATATAATACTCCAAAGGACAGTATATACACCATATAAGAGTGAATTGGTGCATAACAACAATGAACCCTCAATAGAAATGTCAAATGTGATGAAATCCCTTATAAAGAAGGTATCCTTAAATTAAGGACAAATCAATCTCAAAAATATGTGTGACAAATATAAATACACCCAATATAAGTGGATATTAATTTTAAAACAATAAAAGGTCATTCACACATATTCAATGGATGACATATTCAATGACTACATGTTGAACCCAAAGAAATCAAAATTGGGTTAAAAAGTTCCCTTGACAGCCTAACGACATCACATCAAAAAGAGTTGATGAGAGATAAAAAGAGTATCTCATCACGTGGACATAAAATTTACATCAACAAGGATATATGAGAACATATCCCAAAATAACAATATGTAAATTAAAAGACCCATCAAAAGAAGTCTTTTAAAAAAGAGGAGGGTGAAAGGTTCCCTTACCGACTTGGGTATCTTTCAAAACATACACCCCATGAAAGAAGGACAATAGATCATTGATGTAAATACTCATAAATGAAAATATATTACACAAAGATTAGAATAATGGGCATTACATACACCACTCAATGTAATTTGTGGCAAATGTAGCATAAAACTCACGAGAATAAAAGTGAGATGAAAAATCCCTTATGAAAATTCGACAGCCTAACGGCGCAACTAAAAACTTCCAAAATGGATTGATGAGAGAGAATAGGGTCTCTCATCACATGATCATAAAAATGACAGTATGTGTAATATAAAATATCATCCCAATAATAAGAAATATGAGCCTTAAAAGTAATGACATAAAAGTGTGTACTTAAAAAGAAAGAGAGTTGTAGGATCCCTTACCCCGGGTCCGACTTGACTCGATCGTTCTTTAATCTCCTGAATAATAAACTTGAGTTAATTTCTACTTCCTTAAGAACCTTTTTCAAGTTCATTATTCCTTTTATATCACTTATTACCATCTTATAAACATTATTTAATCATTTAAGTTAATCAGGTTTTTTTGTCGATATTTGGTTCTTAAGTCGAAAGTGGACTTCTTACAATTACATGTTGTTCGTGTGGTCAAAGGTTCTTCATATCCAAAAATGACAGTCCTGATTTGGATATCATATATATCATATATATCCAGCACATGCATGGATTTATAACATTACATAATCATTTAGAGGTAAGAAATGAAATGCACCGTTCATGGAGACGGTAAGCCGTTCGTACGCATGAACGCTACTTTCATTTCTATTTCGTATTTTATATAATGGAATAATAATGATATAAAGGTATATTATAATTCCAGTATAATATCATATATAATATCATATTTCCATCTTTTATACATCCCACATATGGTATTTAACAAATCAAATCACTTTGAGGGGGCGGTAGTCCGCACTTCCTTAAATGAAGATATCGCGTATACCCATAATGGAAGCCATAAAGGTAAGAAAAAAATGAAAAATACAGAAGCATAAATAAAACATAAACATATTATATATCATATATAAAAATAGTGACATCATAATGTCCACCTTTTAAGGTGTTAAATGAGTATTGAACAATCATCGTTTCGGGAGGCAGAATTTCACCATCCACGGAAACCGTATGTTCATTAACCATTTGATGTAGTTGTGTGAGAGTGTAGCTCGAATAAATCTTATAAAAACATCATAGTATATTGAAGATACTGGTGTTGTTACAAAAGAAGTAAATAAAAAGATTTTAGGGGGTTGGAGAAGCAAAATAAAACAAATGAACATGAGAGAGTGAATTACCTTTAAAAGTGTAAATCCTTTTGATTTGAGCCTAAAGGCTTCCTTTGAAAGGCTTCTGCCCAACGGTAATCCACTAGGATGAGGAGAGGGATGTTGAGAGATTAAATGGGCAGGGTTTGGCCGAGCCAAAGGCTTGAGGAGTGTGTTAAATGAGGTAGAGGTGGGGGCCTTTTATAAGAGGAGAGGAGGGGCACTTTTGGAAAGTAAGAAATATTACTTTATTTGAAAATGTTTTTCGGTTTTAAAAGGTCCCAAATTGATATAGGTCGTGGATAAGGTGATAAGGCTTCGAAATCCACTCATCCAATAAGTTTTGGACACGTGTAGTACATGGATTTTACATTTTCTTTCCATTTTATTTAAATCGTCAAATAATGATGTCATCGTTGCATCATTATTATGTCATAAATAATTTAATTTATTTAATGTTTAAAAATTATAAAAAAATACTATGATGTAGGAAATCGTTTTAGCTTTCCAATGAATATTTATAATAAAACATATGACCTGTATAACCCCACTTAAAAATTGTATTAGTAAAATATATCATGTTTGTGTCAATTTTACTTTTACATTAAATAAAATGTTATTTATGTCATTTCCCAACCAAAGTGGATCCATGGGGTCCCAAAGTTGACCCATGGCTTGTCTTGGTCGGCCATGATATAACCAATGAGGGTAAGACATGTGTCAAGCTCATCTCATTTTATTAAAGCATTATTTTTACCTTAAACTACACTAATTACCACTAATCGCGATTAAAAACTTAATAAGTTACTATTCACCAAAAAATTATTTTAATCTCATTGAACCACATTTTACTTCTTAATGAAAACCATGTATGTCGGATTTTTGAAAATCAAAACACAATGATGGCAAAATTTCATTTAAACGGAAAATCAGTTTTTATAAGTACCATTAGTGGTTTCACTATTCATCAAAAATTGAAGTTTTTCAGAAAAATCCCAAAAATTCACCCTAAGCTATATTTGATATTCCGAATTCAAAAATAAAGTCTGTTTTACAAAATTCAAAACATATTAGTCACATTAATTAATTTAATAATTAATTCCCGCTGTCAGAGCAAATAGCGTGTTTTTATAAAACAATAAGTATCAAAAGATTGACACTAGTTTAAGTTTGATTTCAAAGTGAAATTGATTCCAACGACCACTATTGGATTTAATGGTAAAAATATTTTCTAATTTCACTTTAAAACCAATTCAAAATATTATCTAATCATATAAATAAATTAGATTAAAAAGAGATTTTGAATCAAAACACAACATTTTACACTATTCAATAAAAAAATGAACTCTATCGGAAAAATACCAAAAAATTACACAAAGTAAAATTTGATGTCCCGATTCTTAGTAAGAGTTTTATTTGGTCCAAAATAATGTTTAAGAGTGAACAAAACTATATTTAATGATGTTTCAACATCAAAAGGTGATAAGTGAACCTTTAGTGAAAACTAGGGCATATACGCCTAAAATTGAATTCTTTCCGTATTTTAAGCCTTTATCTTTTATTGGATAAATGTAAAAATATTTAAGAACATATATAATCATATTTTAGTTATTTCTATACATTCCCGCCATTACAACGGCTACATGTTAACTACCATTTAAAATATTATTATTTTATTATTAGAGTGCAACGTAAGATTCCCAAGAAACTCGTTGTTGCGTGTTGGGTATGCCATCGAGCATAGCGTCCCCTTTAAAGTCATATTAATATTTTATTCCCAAATAGAAATAAATATGAAAATGTCATATTCTTTATTTACCTGGGGTGTTACAATAAAGATAGTACCACCAGATTTTCAAGGAATATTTCTGCCTAGCAGCTCTAGATCATTCGTTGGGTAGTTCTACACATGGATCACCAACTGCCGTGAGGCGTAGGCTATCACATTGTCATGATGCATGAGTACACAACCCAAGCCTTTCTTTGAAGCATCACTTTATATCTCAAAAGCTTCTCCACTTTTCTGTAGTGTGAGTACAGGTGTTGTGATCATCCTTCTCATTATGTCTTTGTAACTTCCCTCACATTCTTCTGTGCAGACATACTTTACCATTTTCCTTGTTAACTTAGTTAGCGGGCTTGACAATCATGAGATGTTTCTCACAAAACGTCGGTTGTACCCAGCTAATCTAAGAAAACTATGGATTTCTATGACAATAGAGGGAATGTTCCATTCCTCAATCGCCCTTGTCAATGAAGGATCCACATAAATTACCTCACTTGTGATCACCTTTCCCATGAATGTGACTTGGATCATCAAAAAGTCACACTTGCTGAACATGTCGTACAACTTCTCCTTTATCAATGTTGCCAACAAAACTCTTATATGTTCTTCATATTCCTCCATTCTATTGTCGTAGATGAGAATATCATCGATAGACACTACCAGAAATTTTTTGAGGTAATTTCTAATGACACTATTCATCATATCCATGAATATTTGAGGGGAATTAGTAAGTTCGAAGGGCATCACCAAAAACACATAGTGCATCTACCTTGTACGGAAGGCAGTCTTTTGAATATCTTCATTCTTCACCTATAACTAATGATATCTAGAACGAAGATCCACCTTTGAGAAGTATTTAGCACCTCTTAACTGATCTAACATGTCATCAATCCTTGTAATATGATACTTGTTCTTTATAGTGATTTTGTTGAGTTCCCGATAATCGATACACAACCACATTGTTCCATCCTTCTTCTTCACAAAGAGCACTGCGCACCCCAAGGGGATGCACTAGGATGTATGAACCCATTGTCCAGATGATTTGTAGTTTCTTCTTTAACTCCTCTAGTTCGATAAAAGCCATCCTAAAGGGACACATCGAGATAGGAGTAGCTCCAGGTTTGTGTTCAATTGATAACTCTACCTCACAATCTGAGGGAATTCCATGTAACTCTTTAGGAAATACATTGTCGTATTCCTTCATAATGGGCATTTCATAAAGGTTGGCTCTTTCCTTAAACTCATCCATTTGGGTGAGTATGCTTCTTCATAGGGAATCAAAACCAACAACATTGAAGGATTTTTCAAAGAATATTCATGATCTTCCTTGCATTTGTAGAGGAGCATGGGATGGTTTGGAATTTAAAAAGATATTTCCTTTTCCCCACATTTGATATGTGCTCTATAAAATGAGATCCAATCCATTCCCATTATAGTGTTGATTTCCACCATGGGATGTATTATGAGATTTTGTGGAAGAAACTTCCCACATAAACCAAAAAGATAAGAGTCAAACACAAGGGTTGAAATTATTGCACTACTTGGTGTTTTTAAAAATATCTCTACTTCATGGTTTCGGGGATTCATTTCTATTGTTCTAGAAAACTTTCAAGATATAGAGGAATTCTTAGAACTAGAATCAAATAATAAATTTTCCATTCATGAGTGGATAAGAAGTGTACCTTGTACGAAATCATTATCAAACTCCACCTCCGTAGTAGTGATGGAATAATCCTTCCTTTGTTATTTTGGATTTGGTGGCTTCTAAGGCTGATTACCCTTGAGAACTTGAGGTTTAGTGCACATGTTTTCATAGTTCCCTATCCCCCTACAACTACAACACTAAACCATGAGTTGTTCTCTCCATTCATCGGCTACATTCTCCTTCTTTTTCGAGTCTTTTCGACACTCTTGAGAATGGTGTCCTTCTTTCCCACAAATGATGCACTTCCCCGTACCTTTGAGTCAGTTCCCTTGGTGCAACATCCCACATTTTTGGCATGTGGTCATTGAGTTTTCTTCCAACTTTTGTCATTAGATCCTCTTGCATGAAACTCCATATTTCGTTTAATATCACCATAGCCATGGGACCTTTATCCAAAATTTAGCTTCACTTTGAGATCACACAGAACAACTTCTTCATAACTCCCAATGTCTCGAATTGCAAGAGACTTTTGATGGTGTGGTTTTAAGATACTAAATAATTTATCAATTTTTCTATCATTGTTGATAACAAAACTCGAACTGTAACTTGGAATCCTTGTGAATTTAGCTTCATAGGTTGTGAAAGGTTCTTCTTCTTTTTTCATAATCTCTATAAATTCTCTCTCCATCTTTTTACAAAGTGTTCGTCGGAAATACTTATTAATAAAAATTATCTTAAAGTCTTCCCATTCCATCTCTGCAATTTCCTCCCTTGGCTTGGTGCTCTTAATCAAAGCCCATCATTAATCGTCATCTCCATCTAGATAGTAAACTGCTTGGGACACCTTCTCCGTCTCAGAATAGTGATGAAAAAAAATGATCTTCTCCATGGAGTTGACCCATTGTTCCGCAACTACTAGATCAGAAGATCCACTAAACATCAGTGTGCATTGCCGCATAAAACATTTGATAGCCAGTTGATCCCTCTTTTGTGAAGGAGGATGTTCCCCATTATTATGGTTATTGTTCATAACCTGAGATAATTGGGAAAGAATCGCCATGATGTTCTGAACTCCAACTCCCAAATCATTGGGGATGTCGTTATGGAAATCATCGCATTGGCCCTCGCACGAATTCTTGAGTTGATTTTTCCTGGTACCCACAATTTTCTAAAATAGAAAAGGTTAGAACACAAAATTAGTAAACAAGTCAGGAATAACTTATTCATTTAAACAAATAGACCAAAAAAATAAAATATGGGATCCCTATGTAAATATTTTTTGGTGCATATTTGTACTTAGTCTCATGATAGAGGTTTTCTCTAGGGTTCACTAATTCTAATTCCCAAATTATCTAAACCTATCTTCTGATACCAACTATAGAAATCCGGACTATTCTTAAATTAATATGACATTATTTCATAGATAAACAAGATAATTGTATTACACATAAAGGATCCCAAGGATTAGTGTCTTGGGAAAACAAGGACCATACAAAACAATTAAAACATCAAGCTTAAACAATTATTTAGTTGCTTCTTCTCTAGATTCTTATTGGAACTTATCCTCTACTTAGTACATGTAGCCACCTGAGGATATACATAAAAAAGGGTAATATAAAGACCTAGTAAGAGGATTGATAAGAAAAATATAACATGGGGTGTCCATAATCCTGACATAGGCAAAAGATCATGAACATGACAGGAGTATAAATAAAAGACTAGAAATGTGGGAATTCATAAAAATAAAACATCATATATTAGTGTTTAATGACCAATCATACTTGTGAACCAAACTAGAATCTTGTTCACACATCATTTCACATTTAATCATGATATTCATCACTTTACCCAATGAATTGGAGCACTATAAAATACTGGGAACACCCATCACTTTGACACATTCTTATTGTTCTATATAATTCTAGGCGCACCCGTCACCTCATAATATTATCATTATCATGCATTACACATAGAATATATATCAATAATGAACATAACTAACCCATGGTAAGGAATGGGTTTCATCTCATAATAATACATTCTTATTCATTGGGTTCAAAAAATAAATAAGGAATAACATACATAATAAAAGAACCATCAACCATGAATGAGAGGTAAGAGTTGAGTTCTTAAAAGATGAGTTCTTTTAAAAAACATTAGGATTGCCATAAACTTCATTAGTAAATATTTATATCCCAGAAAAGGAAGGAAAATTATGAAAAAATTATCTTTAAGGACTGATCATTTCAAAATAGAGTGAAATAGGAAAAACCCATAGGATGAAAGATGGGTTCGAGAATTTTCCCTTACCTTGTATCTGAATGTATACTTCTCTTTAATTTTATGTATGATGACATTATATTAATTAATTAGAAATTAAAAAAGAATTTATACATTAATATGGTTTATTTATTTTCATTATGTCGTTTTATGTTCCTTTGGACGACTTATAGAGTTTAAAAACATTGTTTGGGGATGTTCGTTTTTATGGTTTTTCTTGGGTGGTACACTGGTATTCATAAATTGAAATTCAGGTTGAACATGGGTAAACATCAAGAAATAATATTACAACTTATTAATAACATTCCAGATTTTAAAATTATCTTAAAATGATTTATATCATATACCATGAGGATGAATCTTTTGATAAAAATTAAATTAAGATTGTTTGGATTAATTTGGGCGGTATTTCGATCACAATGAACATAGTTTATTTTATAACATTGTAATATGTTCATAAGTCATTTACAGAACATTAAAAAGGAAATTATACATATAACTTATTATGGATATAACATAAAAATGGTTTCAGGGCCAAATCTGATGGTAGAAATGGAAGAAGAAAGCATGTCGTTCTTCAAGGTTATAAACTAACACCTCATGAAAATTGATCTCTTTAATAATATAAAAAGAAGATGGAAAGGGGGTTGAATGATATAATATCCCATTATAATACTTAAATTACCATATATGTATAATACGAGAGTTAAAATACCACTTTTATAAAGATCTGTGGTGAGAGATCCAGAAATGAACTTGATCTTGAAAGGAAATTAAAAGAGAGTGGGAGAGAAATTGCCTCTTAAATCCTCCTCTTGAGATCCTCCTTAAGAATTCTATTCTTGGTATATTGATGTGACCAGTAGCTCTTGAATGTGGTAGAGGGTCTAGGAAATATGTTTGGGTAGAGTATAGAGATGGTTTGGAGGTTGAGAGGTGGGAGGAAATGAGGGTGTGAAGGGTGGATTTTATAGTGGAGGGGAGAGGGGTTTTATTTAATATAAAATACAATAGTTTATTAATTTACCTAAGACAAAGAATAGTGATTATTCCATGACCAATAATAGTAATTTTATCATGTTATCCCGAACCAAATGGGCTTACATCATCTGAACATCACACATGACAATATAATTAGATTATTTTTGTAAATTATGGTATTTCACTATTCCCCAAAAATACAAGTATTTCAAAAAAATCCCAAAAATTTACCCCAAAACTTTTTTAACGTATAGAATCCAAAAATAAATTCCATTTATGAAAAATAATTTTGTAAATATTATTAATTTAATATTTAATTTAAATCATAATTTACTTAAAAAACAGTTTATAAAAAGTAAAAACGATTTTATAGTGCCTTCAAAAATTACGTAGGGTCTTATAAAATTATCTAAAAACTATATGACATTGATTAAATAATTTATAAATACATTTTAGGGAATAAATTTTCCATTAAATTTAATAATTAATTATAATTAATTATTATTGACTTAAAAAATACCATAACGTTTACTAAGGTCAAATTCTCAAATTCTATGATGTCTAAATTGTATTTAATTGTTCATAGGTAAGGTTACTCTTCTGTTGGATGATTTACTATTCATAAGGGTAATTATAAAATTCATAAGGGTATGTTAATATTTACAAGGGTACATTGTTATTCATTGAAAATTATTTTTGTTTCATTAGACTCCAAAATCATCTTGAACACAACCTTGTATGTCGGATTTTCGAAATTCCAAACACAGAATTGAAAAACTTATGTATTAAGGTCACATATAACTTAGTAGTTCATTATGTTGTGTTTTTATGTTATTTTATGGAATAATTAAAAGTAGTTAATTTACATTGAAAAGCATTGGGTCTTTATAGTCCTCCCCACCTTTAGAAAAATCCATCAGGTGATTGTCCTGAGGATATCTGAGCACGTCATGCCTCACAGTCAATCTCCACAAGATGTGCCTCCCTAACTCGTGGAAGCAGTGGGAGAGTAACAATAAAATAATATAGGTAAGATGCTCCATCTCTATCAATAAAGATTATCCACAATGCGGCTAGCTACTCTGTCGTCTAACTCAACAAATGTAGACTAGACCTCCTGCTAAGTGCATCTGCTACAACATTGCCCTTCCCGGGAGTATAGACTATCTCAACATCAGAGTCTTGGATGAACTCCAGCAACCACCATTGTTTCATTTTCAGGTCCTTATGAGGGAAGATATAGTTGAGACTCTTGTGATCAGAGTAGACTGTAAAACGTTCAACCATCAAGTAATGTCGCCCCATCTTAAGGGTGAAGACCACTATTTCTAACACTATATCCTAGTATCATAGTTCTACTCATACTATCTCATATATCGTGAACCATAAGCGATCACTTCTCACTCCTTCCTCGGGAAACATCCATGTTCTATCCCTGATGCATCAAAGTAGACTATATACACAATTCCCTTTTCTAGTATCCTCAAGATGTTTGTACTCGTCAGTCTCTACATCAACTCTTTAAAACTCTGTTGGAATCTCTCCATCCATACGTAGGGATGAACCTTTATTTTCATGGTGGAAAGAGTTTTGCGAGTCTGGAAAATCCAAGCACGAATCTTCGGTAGTATCAAGCTGGTCCTAGGTGTCTCTATACCTCAGACATACTCCTGGGTGACACCCAAGCTAGGAGAGACTCTATATATTGCAGATCAACTGAAAATCCAGCCAATGAGATATCATGTCCCAGAATGTGAACCTCTCATATCCAAAACTATCACTTCAAGAGATTACCATAAAACTGGTGCTCTTGGAGTATATCCAAAACTATCTGCATATGATTGGCGAGTTATTCCTCTGTCTCTGAGTATATCAAGACGTCGTCGATGAAGACAACCAGAAAGCAATCGAGGTATGGATGGAAGAGCTTCTTCATGAGTACCATGAACCTTGATGGGGAACTGGTCACATCAAATGACATAACCAAGAAATCATAGTGGCCATACTGACATCTAAAGGTTATATTTAATGCATCGTCATCTCATACCCAGAGCTGATGATAACATTATCTGAGGTCTATCTTTGAAAACAATTATCTCCCATCAGCTGATAAAAAATATAATCAATCATCAGATGTGGATACTTGTTCTTCATAGTCACCTACTTTTGGATCCGATAGTCCACACAGAGTCTGAATCACCCATATTCATTTATGGAAAAAAAATTGGGGTGGCCCATGGGGAAATGTTGGTCCTTACAAATCCTTTTCTCTTCATGTCCATCAACCATATCAGTAACTCACAAAGCTCTGTGGTAGCCATCCGTTATACTTGTGTAGATATCAGTGTCATCCCAGGGAACAAGTCGATGTAAAATTATACCAATTTTCATGGAGGTAGTGACATATCATCATCAGGGAAGACATCTGCATATTGGTCCACCGATACTGGATTCCTTGAACTCTCAACGTCAACATCCCTATGGGTAAGGCTGGCCAACTGATGTGTGATCGGCTTCACCCTCATCTAGGTAAGTTTATCCGATGCTATAATGTTTCCATTCATTCCAGAGAATGAAAACATTGTCTCATCCTAACAGACACACCAAACATTTCACCTAATACAGAAATTTTTATCTTGGTCTATTGATAACCAGTTCATACATAAGATAACGTTTTAAGGCCTCGATGCCACTACAAAAAGATCCTAGATAAAGATCTATCATCCTATAGTAAACCCAAATTCCCGGTACTAGTGTGTAATTATCGAATCCCCACTCATAAAAGTCACTATCCCAATGGATAGAGCCAACAGATCAACTGGAATCTCCAATATTTGAACAATGGTCATTGAAATAAACGATTTATTGGAACATGTATAAATAAGTAAAATCGATAAGGCTGAGTAGACACAGATCATACTACTAATAATTTCCAGATTTTCGTGGTCAATGGCCTAATCTTCCTAGAGCAGAACTCGTCCCTGTCCACTTACTCGTTATGGTCGGGGTGGACCACATGATGGTGGTGGTAGTAAAACCTCAAATTGCCAACCATTGCGAGTTGCATAGTTAACTCCTCATCCATGTCTGCATGCTGTATGTAGACCTCCTAGATCGAATATCTAACTCTGATTTGGCGGACCCTCGACTGTATTCTTCTCATCTGTAAGGCTGGTTGGACAGTCATGTGCCATGTGACCCAGCCTACTACACAAGTAGGCCTGCCTGCTTCAAATCTACCCTCCTATGTCTTGTGATCCCCACAAAATCGACCAGGTATCTTGAAGTTATCCCATAAACGTTCTGTCCTTCTTGGGTGTAACGCCCTGACCACAGCTACCCAGAGTCGGTACATTAGTTCATAACATTGGCATTATCAGAAAATATCAAGTCTCAAAAGATCGATTAGTTTAGTAGCCTTGGAAACACTAGATACATTCATAAATGTTACATTACATCATAAAGTGAAAAATCACAATACCATAGTCTCCATAGTCCACACTTCTATCCTCTTCTGACTATCCCTATAGGTCATTCATAAAATATTTCTTCATATCCTGGAAAATATTAAAACATTAAAAGGGGTGAGCTCAGATGATCCGTAAGGATAACAATAATGCGGAAGCTTTCAAAAATAAAAATTAACATTTATGTAAATTTATAACTAAAACAAAAGCCATTTTAAACTTGAACTTCGGCATAATATGGAAAAAATAAAATTAAATAATTCCATTTACTTACTCACATGGATATTCTACTAGTCGAATAATCAAATGAAATATCAATAACCACTTTCATAATGATGGAATGCATAATTCTAGACTATCATAACCACGTAGCAAAGGCCTCATGCCAATACTACATATATGATTTTGTCAAGGCCATGTTCCAAGACACTAGTTTGTCTCATGAGACCTACTGATGCATCAAGGAGCTATAGCGGGCTCCACCCGTCACTTATTAAGTCCAATGCATTCTTCATATGAAGAGGTTTAAACATATCATAAACCATAACATAATCGTATCACATAAAACATGCATAAAGGAAACATAACATTTCCACATTTCAATAAAAAGATATAAATACAACACATTGATATAATAAAAACACTTTCAAAACCATTTTCAATAACAAAATTAAAGAAAATTAAAACTTTGTATTTATTTTTCATTTAAAAAAGGTTATGGCTTGTAGAGGAAGACGAAACTCAAATAATGGTCACAACGGCGGAGAAGTCGTTGTTGCCATATATGTATGGAAGGAAAAACATTCCTTTTTGTTGTTTAGTAAAAGGCTTCATATAAAAAATATTTCTTTTGAATAAACGTAAAAGTCAAAGGGGTTTATACACCATATAAAAGAAAGTTGTGTATAAAACAAAATATGTCTCAATGAAAGGAGATTGAGGCGAAGTCCATACCAAGATCATTTTTTTAAATAAAATAGAACTATTATGTGTATTCAATATAAGTACACATAAAGAAAGTACAAATACCAGATATGTCATAATAATATCATAACATAATTTGAATGTAGGAGATTAACCCAAAGAATGGAAATTGGGTTAAGAAATTCCCTTACCTCGTGTCCGACTTGACTCAATTGTTCTTTAACCTCCTGAATAATAACTAGAGTTAATTTCTATTTGCATAAGAACCTTTTTCATGTTCATTATTCCTTTTATATCACTTATTACCATGTTATGAACATTATGTAATTATTTAAGTTAATAATGTTCATTTTGTCGATCTTTGGTACTTGAGTCAAAAATAAACTTCTTATAATTACAAGTTGTTCATGTGGTGAAATATACATTATATCCAGAATTATATTCATGATGTAGATATCATATATATCCAGTATATACATGAATTTATAATATTACATAACATTTAGAGGTAAGAATTGAAATGCACCGTTCATGGAGACGGTAAGTCGTACATACGGATGAACGCTACTTTCATTTCTATTTCATATTTAATGGAATGAAATTATAATTATATAAAGGTATACTATATTTAAAGTATAATATAATGTATAATACCATTTACTCCATCTTTTATACATACCACATATGGCATTAACGATTCAAATCACTTGGAGGGGGCGGTAGTCCGCACTTCCAAAAATGAAAATATCGTGTTTACCCATAATGGAAACCACAAAGGTATGCCATAAATGAAAAATACAGAAGAATAAGTAAAGAATAAACATATTATATATCATATATAAATATATTGTCCTCTTAATGGACACCTTTGAAGGTGTTATATGAGTTTGGAACAATTATCGTTTTGTGAGGCATAAATTCTCCATCCACAGAAACAATATGTTCTTTAACCGTTAGATGTAGGCGTGTGTAAGTGTAGATCGAATCATTCTTATAAAAACATCCTATTATATTTAGGGTACTGTTGTTGTTTCAAAAAAATGAATAAAAAGAGTTTAGGGGGTTGGAGATGCAAAATAAAACATAAGAACACAAGAGAAAACACTACCTTTAAAACGGGTAACTCTTTTTGATTTGAGCCAAAGGATTCCTTGGGAAGAATTCTACACAAATTGAGGCTTCTATGAGTATGAGAAGGAAGTTGAAAGAGTATTTGGGCAGAGTTTGGCCGATCCAAAAGGCTTTGAAGGTGTGGGTAAGGTGGTTGTGGTGGGGGCCTTTTATAAGAGCAGAGGAGGGGCATTCATGGAAAGTCATGAAATGTTACTTTATTATATAATGAGTTTCGGATTTTAAAGGTCCCACAATTATATATTTCAAGGATAAGATGATAGGGGTTCTAAATCTACTCTTCCAATAGGCTTTGGGTAATTGTAAGCCTTAGATTTTACATTAGCTTTTCATTTAATTTAAATGGTTAATTAATGAGGTAATCACTACATCATCATGGTGTCATAAATAATTTAATTTATTTAATGTATAAAAATTATAAAAAAAGAATCATGATGTAGTAAATCTTTTTATATTTCTAATGAATATTTATAGTAAATAATATGACTTGTATAACCCCATTTAAATATTGTTTTATTAAAACAACTCATGTTTGTGACATTTTTATTTTAACATTAAATAAAAAAAATTAATGTCATTTTCCTACCAATGTGGCTCCATGGGGTCCCCATGTTGACACATTGATTGTCTTGGTCGGACATGACTAATAAAATAGGTGTAGGACAAGTGTAAAGGTATTTTTATATTTTTATAATATCATTTTTACCTTAAATTTCACTAATAACCTTTATTCGCGATTAATTAAACATAAAAGTTACTATTCACCAAAAATTATATTAATCCCATTGAACCACATTTTTATTACTAATGACAACCATGTATGTCTGATTTTTGAAATTCAAATCACAGAAGTGGTAAAATTTCATTTAAATGGAAAATCAGTTTTTTAACTACCACTTAGAGGTTTCACTATTCATAAAAAATTGATGTTTTTCAGAACTGTGCCAAAATTTCACCATAAGTTATAATTGATATTCCAAATTCAAAAATTATGTCTATTTTTCGAAATTCCAAAAATATAAGTTGCATTAATTAATTTTATAATTAATTCCCGTTGTCACAATAAATAGCGTGTTTTAAAGAAACAATATATATCAAAGGATTAGCAATTGTTTATGTACAACTTCAATGTGAAATTAATTATAATGAACACCATTGGATAAAATGGTAAAAATATATTATAATGATAAATTAAAAACAATAAATTGTATAATTTATCACTATAAATTATTTTGATTAAAAAAGTTGTTTTTATGTATTTTTCATTATTCATAAAAAACAGGATGTTCTCAGAAAAAACAAAAAATTCATCATAACTTAATTTCGATATTCCTAATACAAAAATGAAGTCCATTTTCAAATATAAAATTTATATAATTTCAAAAAGTGGGTATTACTATTGATAACTACTACTTTGATTGGTCTTGGTGTGTTAGAATCTCGAACATGCGTACAATGCAAGCTATTGCATTATTGAAAGAGAAGCGTATCATGAAAGCTCGGGGTGTTACATTCTCACCTCCTTCAATAAATTGCCTCCTCGCAATTTGAAATTTTTCTTTGAAAATAAAAGGTTGAAAATAGAAAATACCTTTTTGGAAAACCCACATTGGAAATAAGGTTAATAATATTTATCCTTAATAAGAGGGAAAGTGAATTGAAAAAGTCACGACCAAATTATCATCTCAATAAGGAGAACATTGGTGTCAATTAGAGACATATAATTGGAGGAAAAAATGTATATATTTTTAGGGAGTGATTCAGTTCATCAATCACAAACAAGTGTAAAATTGAGGGCCTCAAAGCCTTCAATCTATGGTGATTTAAAATACCATCAGTTCAACAAAACATAAGGTAACAGGATTACACATTTTTTTTCTTAATATCCCTTTAATAAAGTTTAAGAATTAATTTATTCAGAGAATAAGAGATAGGTATATATATATATATGCTTGACAAGTAGAGTTTCAGCCTTCAACTAATTTCTAACACAAACTCATCCTTCACTCAAAAAGATTATAGAACTCAAAAATATTATATTTATCCTAATCATACAAGGTAAAAAATATTAACACATATCATTAATAATAGGAATACTAATTTGTAATAACTAGGGACTTCCAAGAGGCTAGTGGTAGGTAATAAAATCCTATTGCACTATGGTTGTGGGTTTGATTCCTAAAGCTTTGTCCGACGCGACGGGTTATCCCCAACCTGCTAGATGTCCTTTTCCTAAAACTATAGTATTATAATATACAAAAAATAATCTTCAGAAATGTTTTAACCTTAAATAATACTATACAAGGTTATACTTAATCCATTCCAACCATTATAGTTATCCAAAATACCTCTGTCCAGACTTTCTCTAAAAGGTCTCTAAATTCCAAAATAAATTGTAACATCAGATTCCCCAAACAAGGTAAATATTCTCTTATTGTCACATAATAAATATATTATTACCTTCATCATATTGAAACCTTAATGAAAACATCAAGTACTGCAGTACAATCCTTATATACTCCATAATTATTATAACCAATACATCATTGATACAACACTCAAATGTCAAAAGTCTTTAATAACAGCATGAGAACTCTAATCATTCCTCCTCATCTGTGGTAGTATCATAACTTGATTATTATCCAATAACATAATTTCGTTCATACTCTGATAATTTCGACATTGGTTTGTGTGGTGTCCCCCCTCCTTGCAGATGAAGCATTGTACATTTGAAACCATTTTCTTACCCTTTCAGTCATGCACTTGGTGTCCTTCTTCTCCACACTTATAACAAACTCCCATTCCCATCAGGAAAGTTCCAAGGTGTTTCTTCCCATAGTTATCACATATTGGAAAATTCTTCTTTTACCTTGTCACATTAGCCATCATTCTCTCTTCCATCATTTTATTCTCTTTCTTCCCTTCAACGCCATAAGTCTCAGGGAATTCTTTACTTATCTTATTAACACATGATACTATTTCTTCATATGTTGAGAACACATGGGAGACTATTTCCCTTCTAAATTTTGGCTTAATACTATGAAGGATATGATCCTTATTACTCTTTGGATCACACGTATTGATGGAGTTCACATTCCTTCTACTAGGCGCCATTTCTATACAATGGCATAAACTAGGCTAGTTTATGAATTACAATGAATAAAACTAAACTTGTAAAATACTTAACATAAATGGAACGGTTTATGGATGTAATACATAATCATAAAAATGTTTTCTTTGAGGAAGTATATACTCATAATCCTTCATAGTGGTTTGTAAAGAAAAAGAGAATTATCCTAAGCATATCCCCCGGGAGTGTCGTAACCAAGAGTGTTGCAAGGCCCGTTGTCGTGCACCAGTTACCATTCGAGTCTTGCTCAAAGCGGTGTTTTCAGGTTTTACCCCTAGGTACATCTGAGCCAGAGATGCCTCTACCTGCTCGTATCCAGACATGGATGTATTGCTCAGAAAACTCATAAAATCTCTACAATACTAAAATTCTATGAAATTCTTCTATACTAATCCTCAAATTCTATCTTTAGGATATGTGATCTAATCAGAGTTTATCTAAATCTAGCTTCCAAGGATAAAACTAAACTGCCTCTGATACCAACTGAAACACCCCGACCCCAGCTACCCAGAGTTGGTGCATTACTTCGTAACATTGGCATGATCACAAAAGATCAAGTCTCGAAATACCGATTAGTTTAGTTGCCTTGGAAACACTAGATACATTCATAAATGTTACATTACATCATAAAGTGAAAAATCACAATAACATAGTCTCCATAGACCACACTTATATCCTCTTCTGACTATCCCTACAGGTCATTCATAAAATATTTCTTCACATCCTAGAAAATATTAAAACATTGAAAGGGGTGAGCTCAGATGCTTAGTAAGGATACCAATATTGAGGAAGCTTTCATAATTAAACATTAACATTTAAGGAAATGTATAACTAAAACAAAATCCTTTTTAATCTAAAACTTTAGCAAAATATGGCAAAAATAAAATTAAATAATTCCATTTACTTACTCACATGAATATTCTACTAGTCACATGCAATATCAATAACCACTTTCATAATGATGGAATGCATAATGCCAGACCATCATAACCATGTAGCCAAGGCCTCGTGCCAAGACTACAAATAATATTTTGTCAAGGCCTCGTGCCAAGACACTAGTTTGTCTCAGGAGACCTACCGATGCATCGGGGAGCTATAGCGGGCTCCACCCGTCACATATTAAGTCCAATGCATTCCTCATATGAACAGGTTTAAACATATCATAAACCATAACATAATCATATCACATAAAACATGCATAAAGGAAACATAACATTTCCACATTTCAGTCACAAGATATCAACACAACACATTGATGTAATAAAAACACATTCAAAACCATTTTCAATACCAAAATTAAATAAAATTAAAACTTTGTATTTATTTTTCATTTAAAAAAGGTTATGGCTTGTAGAGGAAGCCGAAACTCAAATAATGGTCACGGCGGCGGAGAAGTCATTGTCGCCACATATTTATGGCAAGAAAAACATTACTTTTTTTCATTTATTAAAACTCTTCATATAAAAAATATTCCTTCTGAATAAATGTAAAAGTCAAAGGGGTTTATACACCGTATAAAAGAAAGTTGTGTATAAAACAAAATATGTCTCAATGAATGGAGATTGAGACGAAGCCCTTACCAAGATCATTTTTTTAAATAAAACAAATATATTATGTGTATTCAATATAATTACACATAAAGATAGTACAAATAGAAGATAGTACATAATAATATCATAACATAATTTGAAAGTAGGAGATTAACCCAAAGAATGGAAATTAAGTTATGAAATTCGCTTACCTCGTGTCCGACTTGACTCGATCGTTCTTTACACTCCTGAATAATAATCTAGAGTTCATTTATATTTGATTAAGAACCTTTTTCATGTTCATTCTTCATTTTATATCACTTATTACCATGTTATGATCATTATTTAAATATTTAAGTTAATAACGGTCATTTTGTCGATCTTTGGTACTTGAGTCAAAAATTAACTTCTTATAATTACAAGTTGTTAATGTGGTGAAATATACATTATATCCATAACTATATTCATGATTTAGATATCATATATATCATATATATCCATTATATACATTCATTTATATTATTACATAACATTTAGAGGTAAGAAATGAAATGCACCGTTCATGGAGATGGTAAGCCGTACGTACGCATGAACGCTACTTTCATTTATATTTTGTATTTAATGGAATGAAATTATAATTATATAAAAGTATAATATAATTAAATTATAATATAATGTATAATACCCTTTAATACATCCTTTATACATCCCACATATGCCTTTAACGATTCAAATCACTTTGAGGGGGCGGTAGTCCGCACTTCCTAAAATGAAAATATAGTGTTTACCCATTATGGAAACCATAATGGTATGCCATAAATTAAAAATAAATAAGCTTAAGTAAAACATAAACATATTATATATCATATATAAATATAGTGTCATCTTAATGGACACCTTTGAAGGTGTTATATGAGTGTTGAACAATCATCGTTTCGTGAGGCAAAAATCCGCCTTCCACAGAAACAGTATGTTTCATAACTATTATATATAGGTGTGTGTAAGTGTAACTAGAATACATCTTATAACAACATACTAGTATATTTAAGATACTGGATTTGTTACAAAAAATGAATAAAAAGTGTTTAGGGGGTTGGAGAAGAAAAATAAAACATAAGAACACAGAGAAAACACTACCTTTAAAATGGGTAACTCTTTTTGATTTGAGCCAAAGGCATCCTTGGGAAGAATTGTGCCCAAATTGAGGGTTCTAGGAGTAATATAGGGAAGTTGAAAGAGTATTTGGGCAGAGGTTGGCCGAGCCAAAAGGCTTTGATGGTGTGAGTAAGGAGGTAGTGGTGGGGGTATTTTATAAGAGGAGAGGAGAGGCACTCTTGGAAAGTCATGAAATGTTAGTTTATTATATAATGAGTTTCGGATTTTAAAGATCCCACACTTATATATTTCGAGGATAAGGTGATAAGGGTTCGAAATATACTCATACAATAGGATTTGGACAAGTGTAAACCATATATTTTACATTATCTTTTCGTTTTATTTAAATGGTTAATTAAAGAGGTAATCACTGCATCATCATGGTGTCATAAATAATTTAATATATTTAATGTATAAAAATTACAAAAAAATATAATGATGTAGGAAATAGTTTTATCTTTATAATTAATATTTATATTCAAAAATATGAATTTTATAACCCCATTTACAAATTGTATTAGTAAAACAACTCATGTTTGTGACATTTTTATTTTAACATTAAATTAAAAAATATTTATGTCATTTTCCTACCAAAGTGGCTTTAAGGGGTCCCCAAGATGACCGAAGGATTTTCTTGGTCGGCCATGACTCATCCAATAGGGGTAGGACAAGTTTAGTGGTATTTTCATATTTTTATAATATCATTTTTACCTTAAATTTCACTAATTACATTTAATCGCGATTAATTAAACATAAAAGTTACTATTCACCAAAAAAAATTTAATCCCATTGAACCAAACTTATATTCCTAATGACAACCATGTATGTCTTATTTTTAAAAATCAAATCACAGAAGTGGTAAAATTTCATTTAAACGAAAAATCAGTTTTTTAACTACCACTTAGTGGTTTCACTATTCATCAAAAATTGCAGTTTTTCAGAACAATACCAAAGTTTCACCCTATAAAGAAATTGATATTACGAATTCAAAAATGATTTCTATTTTAAAAAATTCAAAAAATATAATTTTCATTAATTAATTTTATAATTAATTCCCACTGTGAAAACAAATAGCGTGTTTTTAAGAAACAATATATATCAAACGATTGACAATTGTTTATGTCCAATTTCAATGTGAAATTAATTCTAATGAACACCATTGGATAAAATGGTAAAAATATATTATAATTATACTTTAAAACCACTCAATAGTATAATTTATCACTATAAATTATTTTTATTAAAAAAGTTGTTTTATTTTTTTTCACTATTCATAAAAAATTGGAAGTTCTCAGAAAAATAACAAAAATTAATCATAGGATAATTTCGATATTCCGAATACAAAAATGAAGTCCATTTTGAAATATAAAATTTATATAATTTCAAAAAGTGTGTATTACTATTTATAACTACTACTTTTATTGGTTGTGGTGTGTTAGAATCTCGAACTTTCATAAAATGCAAGCTACTGGATTATTGAAAGAGAAGCGTATCGTGAAAGCTCGGGGTGTTACATTGGGACACTTTATTATCTAGATAAGGCATGCTATAGATGATTCTACTACCTGATGTCTGGTGGTGGCTCTCACTGTTAGTGCATGCTCAGCTAGGAAGCTCTCTACTAAAAGTGCACTCTCTTGCACCCCAGCCTGTGTCAGAATGTTGGGCACTATCATCACTACTCTAATCTTCCATCCGAGACCCTGCTAAAATGTTTGGGTCTTAAAAAAAGGGTCATATACCTTGTCAGTGGAGTAGCTGGAGAGATTAGTGAACCTCACTGAGTACTACGCCACATTCATGAGGCCCATCTATTATTTCAATAACTCTTGTATGTAGACAGAGCGTATGGTCGCTGGGACAAACTCTACCATGAAAAGGATCTCGAAGTATTCATAGATGAGGGTCACCTCATCGTGTATCTTGAGTATCAAACTCCACCATCTCCCACTTGATACTTGCAAGAGACTAGTAGTTAGGATCACCATCAGATGATCTTGTGTCCCCAATAAGTGAAAAAATATTTCCAAAACCTCAAGAGAATCCTCATCCACCATCGGGTCCGTCTCTCCTAGGAACCTTCGAGGCCATTCACTCTGGAACCCTTGCAATGTGCTCAGTCAACATGTATCTTCTATTGGTGGGTCTAGTGGCAATAGATTCCCTCCAGGTAGTGGTGCTGCTGGTACACCCCTAGAATGTGCTATCACCGTAAGAGGGCCCTTCACCGAGGCCTCATCGTGTGTTCGGATGTCTTCGTGTACACTCTTAGGAATCCTGGACAGCTGGATACATGGTAGATTCCTAAAAGGAAACAGGATCACCACAATCAATAAGTAATACCTATTGAGCTGAGTCAATGAAATCATGAGAAAAACATTTCAATAACCCATGCAATCAGTGTTTCCTTGTTCTAAGTCAAAAATCATAATTTGGGGTCCAGGTGTATAGATATGTCAACTACCACACCAACACTAGATTCCCGAAACTAAAAACCACAATAATAACACATAATAATATTTCCACATCGAAAATATCAAAGTCCTAGTTCTTCGGTGGAACCGACTCCTATGATACCACTTCGTCAGAAACTGTCCCCCGGGG
The DNA here is from genome assembly GCA_963277665.1 of Viscum album. Lineage (NCBI taxonomy): Eukaryota > Viridiplantae > Streptophyta > Magnoliopsida > Santalales > Viscaceae > Viscum > Viscum album. The sequence goes on along the minus strand of OY728129.1, from coordinate 164,391,230 downwards.
CCCACGACATGACAATAAAAGACCACCTACCATAGGCTAGGGGCTGGATACAAGCACAAAAAATCCATTTCCAAAAAATTGGGAGACATTTCCTTTTTACATGTACAGACACATGGTTTAAGAACACAACATCAAGCAACCAGAATGTAATCTATTGTAGAAAAAGTGTGATAAAATTAAAGGGGATGGAATACAAGCCCAATTTAAAAGTACTAGAACATCTGAAAAGTACCAATACAACTGAAAAATGAAAAACTGCTCCTAGATCATCCAATGAGGATCATACTTGAACGGCAGGTATAGATAATGTTCAGTAGTCCCTACATCATGTCATGCCAAATGGTCCACCTTCAAGTACCATCCAGTTTGGGCTCCCTCGGCCTCGATTAGTGATGTATGTCATTTTCACAAGACACAACAAGGTACGGGCATAGCCCATGAAGGGGTGAGGATAACGATACTTAGTAGGGACCATGAGAACCCTGTAGGTCTCCCAGAGTTCCAAAAATGAAAATACCACAATGAAAGACCTCAGTATCCAAGAATGAATAAATATAACTCAACTATAATGATTTATATGCACGTATATATACCAATGTTATCGAGATAAACTCATCTCACACATGAGGGAAGAATCCAAAAAAGGTAACATGACAAATTTAGACGTACCACATAGGTTACATCACGAATATACATGTTAAACCAGAAATAGAACACCATGAATTTAGATGTTTAAACAGGTAACACCACAAAGATAGAAGTACAACACAGGTAACACCACGAATATATAATTACCACACATGTAACACCATGATGACAACACCACAACGGTAGAAGTACCACACAGTTAACACCATGAAGTAGGAATACAACATAGGTAAAGTCTCAGCTCACACTAGGTATAAATTTTTCCATAAGTACATATGATTAGCCATAATCTAGATAATCTTATTCTATTAAGAAGAACTGTTGCTAACCTACACATGATTGTTAGGTAACAATCCCCACTGACTCACATAGGACCTGAACCACAAAATATCATTATTCGCTGACCCACACAAGATCACTGAGAGCTGAGACACAAAGGATATGATAGATGATGACCAACACGGGATCGATAATTTCTGACCCACGTAGATCGATGTTCTTTCATCACGTAACTATCAGTCCTAGGATTCCTTACACTAAGGGCACTCGAGTTCCGTATTATCTTCCCCTCAAGATATCGGTCATTCCTTGAAAACCACTAATCCCCACAATAGAGTAACCCAAAGGACCCCTATTTTGTAAGGGTTCCAACAAGACAGATGTTGTGTCCATCAGATGAGAAGTCTGTGAGTCATAAGCGTTTTTTTCCGAGGGCCCGTTTGTATTAGGGTTAGATCCTACACGGAAATACTTCAACTATTTATAAAACAAATGTGGAGTATTCCAAAAGGACTCTCTCGATCGAAGGATCCCATCACCTTACATGGTTCGTCAAACGGATGTCCGGATCTCAACATATGGCTATTTTAGTTTTTATGTGTTCGGTTGGGCCTGGGTCCGGTCTGACCGGGTAGGATCAAACTGGTTTGGGTCCGACTCAGCAAGGTTGGGCCACAATAGGCTCTTCTCACTACGCCACGGCATGACTCACTCTGCTAACTCATCCTTACCCATGGGGCATGGCCCGCTTGGGTGGTGAGGCCCGACCCGCGGTAGAGCACATCATGGCCAGAGGTCGAGCAGGACACGATTCAAGATGTCGAGTAACTCTACATGTGGTAGAGCACCTCCTGGCATGCGGTGTAGTGCGGAATGACCCACAGTCGAGCGCGGCTAGACATGAAGTGGAGCACTACCTGACCTGAGGAGGAGAATGACCTAGTGCGTGGTGGATCACAAACTGGATCGTGGTGGAGCCTGACCCTGCTCGCAGTGGGGTGCGGACCGTAGGTGGTGCGGCCCGACTGTAGTGAGTCCAAACCTAGATAAAACGGGGGGTGAGTGCCTTGGTCTCTTAAAATGGATAGACATATATTCCATTCATGAAGCTGCAGTGCCACATGGGCACTGCCCGGTCACCACGGAACCCACCAGAGGCGCGAGATTCCTCCTCCTCTACAGCTCCGGCAGCAACCCCTTGCTCCCTGGCGGCACGCAACGGCACACCTCACCTATTCTATTGCTGTCCAGTATTGGCCGCTCCACTGATTGACACATCTTAGTTCCACGACCTTCTCTTACAGCACGTGACAACATGCCTCCTCTATATTAGTCGGTCTGTTCCACCACGTAGGCAATACTCCACATAGAACGCCAGGGTAGCATGGTGGTGGAGGGTCTGGGCCAGGTTTGTTTGACTCATGCCCTCCGCGTTAGCTTGTAATCGTGGTGGAGGATTAAAGGATTCAATAATCAATTCAAATAAACCAAAATCAGATCCCTACCTCATGAACGACGAAGAACGCCCGTGATTGAGGAAGTTTCTGTGTTTGTCTTTCCCACCAGAAGAATTCAACGACACCACTCGTACGTCTTCCTTCAGTTCTTGGTTTGGTGTCTGCAGTCACCCCCCTCCCCCACTGAAACCAACATTTTCCTCCAAGGTTTTGATGTTGAGGCACTTTTTCAGCACTTAAATACCTATTAAAGAAGTGCTGATACCTCTCCCTGAGCTCCATATAAATATGAGACGGGGGGTGTCTAACACTCCTGGTATTAATAAGGGTTCATTAATAGAAACCTTCCAAAATACTGATGATACATTTTCATAGGAAATGAAGTGTCAATCCAGTTAATTTCTTCACAGGCTGCTAGTCCCATACTGGTACTTGTCCATTAAAGGAAAAGGATTAAATAAAATAATATAACGATGTTATTTAATATATCATTTAAAATTACAATAACAATATTTTTATCGAGACCTATTGTCGTTGAAGTGATTTCTTCCTGAAGAGAATTCTGGGTCTATGGAGTCAAGTGTGCCCTTAGATTTTTAATCCAAGAAATGGTTCAAAATTTATAAAATTCCTCCCACACGATTACTGAACATACAATATAAAAATTTCATAAATTCAATCTTGGCACACCTGACCTTGGATCCCCACACCGTCAATTTTTGCAGACTCGTAATAATTGAAATAATTTAAAACATATCATTGGAAATATGGTTCTTTATAAAAAATATATTTAGTTTAATTAAAAATATAACGGTTTGTATGGGTTATGTAATATTTTAATTATAATATAATTTAATTTGTAAAAAACTATATAATAACATAAAAACAAAAATATAAAAATGTATAATTCAAATGCATGATACATCATTAAACAAGTTTAAAAAACTTGTGTTAGTGTCTTGATCAAACATACCCATTCCAATCATCTTTTAATTTTCGTTTTCTGATTCATAAACCCAAAAATAGTTAGAAAAAAGTAATGAGAAGAAATGGTTACTCCAAAAATTACAATTTTATTCTATTATAAAAAATGACCACATCCACCCATGAACGCCACACATATCCCATGGAAATTCATAATGAAACTGTAAAATCATTTACCAACCTAAAATCTCATATACTATTCATAACCTATTTGTATCAATTAGATAGTTGATGAAAATATCATTAAAAGGATATTTCGATGTTAAATCTCATTTTTCCTAAGTGGTCAGAGAACATTTACATAAACAATAGTATAAGGTAATATTCTCATTGTGAAAAATATAGTTTTGTTAGAAATGTTTGTATTATTAACTTTGACATCGTTAATATTTTTTAATTAATTATCCATGAATTTATTTTTAAAATAATTATTAAATTCATTAAGGTCTTATTGACATATCATGTTCTTTATTTTATGTAATTATATTCATTATTTAACAATTTTTTAAGGGGTTGGTTTAGTCAACTCCCATTATTGAGTTATAATGCTTCTTTATGGACATATTATTTCCAATATTGGTTTCTTGCACCATTATATTTTTTTGGTGCTATCTTCTATTATTCTGGTGGAAAATTAAGTTTTGATGTTGGCTGATAACATAATATTTTATGTTTACAGTAATAATATATTTCAAAAAACTCATAAACATTATCAATTAGGATACGATGAATAATTAAATAAAAAAATCTTTCAAATATTTATATCTTATAAAAATGATTTTAATTATTTATGATTTTAATAATTAATGGAAACACCGAAATATTTATTTAATATAAAATTTTCCTTTTTAAAAATAATTATAGATTTTAAAATTGGCATTCACTGCATCTATTTAAAGAAAATATTTTTAAATTATTTTTTAATCATCTAAATGAATATTTACAAATTAATATTTATAATTTTTTTGAAACAATGTTTTTGATTTAAATTATTTGTTTTCAATTTATAATAAGGGTTTTAATTTCAAATTAGTGAATAATTTTTAATGAGTTTATAATAATTTAAATTATGTGTATTTTATTTTATTTTTCATGGGATTAATCATATGATTATAAAAACATAGTTTTCATCATTTAAAAAAATATGTAATGATCCTTAGAATGAATAGAAGATGTTTTAATACACCATAAAAATTATCTCTCCTCATTCCTCATAAAATGTTCTTGGAATGTATTTTTATAAAAACTTTCACTTTTATATACTTTAATTAAGGGTTGTTTGATGTATGGATATTTTTCATTTTATAATAGAATAAAAATAAATGATTATCATTATTATTATTGGTGTCCTATATATCCATATAATTGTTAGGTAATGTAAAATTTCAAATGATATGATGACTTTTTGTGTGAATGTGATATAGAGATAATTATGTAAATGTTTTTAGTGAATGTAATACATGATCAATTGTTGATTTTTTTTGTTTTAATGTGATTTTTGAATATTTAATCACATATTTTTTTAACATTATTAATGCTTTTTATTGCCCTATTTTCTATATGATTGTGATATGGGATCCATTTTTAAGAACATTTTGTGTGAATGTTAATTGAGTCGATTAGTTCATAATTCTTTTTATGCTTATGTTTACAACAAAATTACTTATCCGGATATGTTTAAATGAATTTATATTTTTTAATATGCCTTTATTTATCATCTTTGGGTCATATTTAATGTATTGTGATTATATATAATTTCTTAATGGTTTGTGCTCATTAATATGATATTACATGTTATTATATCAGGGCTTATAGACTACTACTATTATTCCATGTCTTTTTTGTTAGGATATTTCTCCCAAACTCATTTATTTATAAATACTTGAGTAAATAAAATTAATATTTCCCATACATGGCCTTTTTCCACACACAATTATTATATTTTTTCCCTTTATTGATATGGATATTATCACATAACATAAGTCTTGAAACGTGAAAACTATTTTTCTATAATAATTATATGTTTACAAGTAACATAAACAATGTTTCTTGTATAGATTATTCTCAAATATATAAAAATTACATTATTATTATTGTCTAATTTTTGTGAGATGCAATTCCAATATTATGTAAATGATTTCGCAAAAAAAGTTCATCTTACTTAAATTAAATATATTGTTTAAGGAAGCTATTTTTAGCAATAGATAATAGACTGTGGGTCTGATTTTAAATAGTTAGAATTAGATCCAATTTTATTTAATTTTTTATATTAATTTAGTTATTTTGGATATTATGTTAAGATAAACATCTTTAAAACCCATTGGATAATTCTTGGCGATATTCTTATGTAATGGGTAGCATTTGGATTTTTTTCGTAATATAGAGAATATTTGTCTTCATAAAAATTATATTAATATTTTAAAAATGGAAATTCATTGTGAATATAGTAGAAATAATCCTTGGATTGATAACCCTAAATGAAATGTCAAGTATCAACTCAATCTTCAGTCTACTATATTAGCACTAGGACTAAAACTCGAAACACGTCCAAAATATCATGGGTGTTATTCATTAGTTAATTAACAATATTTTAAAACCCCATTAAGAATGATTGATTTGAATAATAAATAATTCTATTAGGATATTAATTATGATAGAAACAAATAAAAAAAAACTATTGATTAACTAAAAATGATCTAAGATGAACTTAAATGATTTTTGACTAACTTTATTGTGTCATAATATGATACATATTGAGATTAAATATTCATATTGATAATTATTAAAATTTCATTATCATATTATTATTTATCAGACATGATGAACACATTAGGTATTATAAATGGTTTGATGTAGGATGAAATAATATAATAATGAGTGTGATGTAAAATATAGAAATATTACAAATGAGATACTAAATGGGATATAATCTCAAAATAAAAATGTTATATTTTCCCTAAATAATATATATCAATTAATTATAAACAATGTGAGTATTTCAAAACATCAAAGAAAAAACAAAAAATGATAAGGATTTATTTTAATAGAATATCAGGTGATGAGGATAACGATGAAATTATGATTTAAATTTCTATATGTTCAAATTTTCTACTGATGTACCAAAATGAATGTCTTATATTAATAATAAGAGTTCTATGTGAGGATAGATTGTACACCATGTTCATAATATATAGGTAAGGGTAAATAATATAATAGTTGAATTGGAGGTATAGAATATACAATTCATTTAATGTTTTGATTTAGAGAGTCATTAAAAACATCGATAACCCAATAACTAAAGAGGTAAGTAAACATCAATAATGTCATAAACCACCGGAATAATGGAAATCCCATGTTATCCCTACTATTAAATGTAAGTCATGAATATCAGTGGTATACGGTAAACTCATACCCATATACATATTTATAGCTATTTGACTGGAATATAATATTTTTAACCCTTGTATTCCTTGGATATTGTCTAATAAGATCAATTAAATAACCCAATAATTACATTTTTAAAAGAAAAATTCATGTTTTATTTTATTTGATGTTGATGTCAATGGGAAATTAATTATGAAGTGTATTATTAAAACTCCATTAATTTAATTAAAAGAGATTTCAGATATTTATTATCTATAAACATATAAAATCCACAATAATAAATACAATAGAGAAACTTTATTTCATAATTCATTACATCATATGATAATCTATCAGTTCATGGATAATAATGATATCTCTTTGAAAAATATTTTTTTTATTTAAGATTTATGATACCAAATCATGAGGATTTTTATCTAAAATTATCGGAGAAATACACAATAATAATATTAACATATAATTAGGGGATATGATATATTTATTGTTGGTTAGAGTGGATACTCAAGAGGGGGTTAATTGAGTTCCAATTAAAATTTTATGTTAAAAATATTTCTCTTAAAATCCTCCTTTTTAAAAACAATGTTAAACTGTATTGAATTTAAATATAATGTGAATGTTCAATTAGTTTCTCAAAGATTGATTAAGTATCAGTTAATTTAATCTGATGATTAAATATACTTTTGAAACTAACTTACTGGTTTACAATAAGTTTAATCACATGCTAATTTAACTATCAAAGTAACATTAAAAGAAATAATATTTCAAAGTAGTTAGCAGTAGAAAATGAAATATATAGTATACTTATGACTTAAACTAAAATAAACAACCAATTTAACCAAGAGGTTCAGTCTCAAGCCTAGACATAGTCCTCTCAAACAATTTATATAAATTGATCCACACCCTGGATCGGGGTAAATAATAGTGAAAATTCTTTCTCGGTTCAAAGAACTCTACCACAGTTTTACATGGTAAAAAAACAATAGATCACAGCTCTCCAGGTCATACTCGACCTCTACCACTATCCATATTGGGATACAAGGGAGTTAAATAATTTGAATGAGAATTTAAGAATCCTTCAGCTTAGATCAGAGATAGTGTGTGTGTAAAATAAACGGGGTACGAACACTGCTCGAAATGTAAATAAAAGTATCATTAGAGTAAGTATGAATGAGTTTAGAAAAGCTTCAGTGATTGGAAGTGTAACTCTGGACTCGTTTGAATTTTCAGAAAAGCTTCTAAGTCCTTCTATGGTTTTTGTATGAAAAACAAAGTGTTGTTTTCTTCCTTGGTTTTCAAGTTCAGCTTATCAGCCTGAGTGCGTGAAGTGTTTGTAGTATTTCTTCACACAAGATGCAGCTTGTGTTACCCTCTAGAAATTAACTACTTTGTGTATGTCCAGTGCTCTCCAGGTATGGATGTAGCCTTGTGTGAATGCACCACATTTCAATGATGTTGAGCACTTTTTTTCATCCTTCATGTGCCTTATTAGTTCATAGATTCTCTTCGTGTTCACCCCATTTTTGATAGGCCTTTTTCTTCCCTTTTATAGCTTCCAGCTCCGGAAAAAAATAATGATTATGTTTTTCATGGGTATTAGGTACAGTTCCATGACATGCCAAAAAATATCATTAAATAACATTAATTGTATTAAAAACACCAAATGTAACTTTCAGCTTAATAAATAAATATTATTGAGAGTATAGAGTTTGACTGGTTAGTCAATCATTAGTAGCCATCTGTTGGTAGATGTGTACGGTGGACTTTGTGTAGCAGTGAACTTCTATCAGTATCTTCTGAAGCTGTATCGGTGGCTCCTGATATTGATAGATCTAACTCTGTGTATCGATAACTTTTCGTATCAGTAGCTTTATATACTGGTGAATTTATTCTATCGGTAGCTCTTGATCTATTGGATGCTCTAGTCTATCGGCAGCTCCGGGTCTATCGGTAGCTTTGGTCTATCAGTGACTGTCTATATCAGTAGCTTGATTAGTTCCAGTGATTATGTGTATCGGTAGACTTATTCATATCTGTAGCTCTGTGTATCGGTGACCTTAGATTATTGGTTACTCTGTCAATCAGTAGGCTAAGTCTATCTGTATACTAAGTGCTGGTATCTCTGTACCAATAGCTATATGCAGATCAGTGACTAACACCTATCTATTTTATGCAAAACATATCTGATTGGGTTATAATTTCTTCAAAACTTATATAAACAATGATAAACATTGATTAACATATATCAAGGATTATTTTAATGTTATTATAATATCGAATGTCATAGATTTAGCGCATGAGAATATAGATACACATTAATTGGGATTATCAATGTATGTGAATCCATAGTTGGGATTATCAAAATAACTGAGGTCAAAAATCTCCCCTATTTGATAATCACAACTTATGATATTATAGTTTTAAAAAGAAGTGAGTAATTGTATCAGAGCATATAACATTAAATTCAATAATCTCAGATAAAACAGTATATTATAGAATATAATGTGGCAGAGGTAGAATTAAATGCAATGATATCAGATTGTCAAAGCATGGTATCTCTTCCTTAGATAATATTTCCCGCCTTTGAGAATATTTCTCCCCCTTTGAGACTTTGATAATATTTCTCCCACTTTGTGATAATCAAAAAGTGGGAAATAAGAAAGCGAAAAGGAATAAAATGAGAAATAAATTAAATCCAATTGTATTATATGTTGCAAAAAGGTACATAGAAAGAAAAAAATACAAGTGATTCCTATCAAACATCTTAGCCACCTATTCAAGCCACATCCTCAATGTGGGATTTAACATTTAGATCAGAAGAGGATTCAGTCTTTTTGGATGCTGGTGAAGGATTAGGAATTCCAAAAATGATCATAGGGGGCTGAGCCCGAGAAATTGTGCATGGCCTGTACTAAGGAGTTCTTCGAGTGATCATAGGTGTCAGGTTTCAAATGGCTTATTCTAGAGTCATCTGAATAGGAGAAGCAGTAGTGGCAGTGGCAGGTAAAGCTGGAGCTACAATCACTGGCCTAGCATTGAAATGCATGAAAGGGAACATATTATTTATGAAATCATTAATTATTCCTAATTTTCTCATCATAGCAGATATGAAATCATCCTTGTTCTCCATAAATTTATCCATGGATGGAGTCAATTCCCTTAGTTTGCTGACTTTCTCTCTAAAGGCCTAATTGAAAGGAGGAAACTTCAGGTTGTATAACAGAAGTTTAAAGTGATTGTTGAGTTGATGCTTGGTGTAATATTTTTGTAAATAGGAGTCTACCTTGTCTTTCACGTCACTATGAGAGGCAGAAGCTTCTCTAATATTGTCTTGGACTATCTCTATTATTTATCTAGCTGAATATCTAGTAGAAATCACATCTTTTCTCAGGTCTGATGAGTCCAAAAAGCCAATGGTTGAAGCTGAACCAAGCTCCTCCTTCATCAAAGATCAAATATGATTCAAATCCACTGAAGTTCTAGAAGCAACAGAACCAATAGAGAAGGTTACTGTTTCCTTGAAGTTTTTGGTCAACCCACTAATAAGGTTTTTCACTTAGGAATCCTGGGTGCTGACATGTTCTTTCATAGGGGTTTTAAATCCTTCAAACACTGATTCCATCTGGCTCACAACACTTTTGACATAGGCTAAGTCCTTGTCTGAATGGGATTTTGAACTCATGTAAGATTCTAAAGCAATAACAGATTTTTATAGATCATTAACAGCCGCTTCAATTCTAGATACTTGAGTCTGGAAGGCTGTAACTTCTTCCACTATATCTTCCACAAAGGTTGATATATTACAACTAAGAGAGAGTTCAAAAGATTTTTCCAAATTGCTCATCTCTTCAACAAAGCAGTGCTTCAACTCAACATCAGATGCACTAAAGGATTCTTTCAGATCATCCTTTAAGGATTCAAGGTCAAACCTGGTGATCACGTCAGCAGGATCAATTAAAATAGGTGCTCATTCAAATGCTTTGATGTCCACTGAGTCAGTCCTAATCAATTGAATTGATAACACCATGGAGGTTTCCATCTTCCTTGTCTCTTCCACAAAACTGACCTTAATATTTTTCTTCAAAATATCCAGGTCATGCATTCTGACCATATATTCAGGTAACAACTCAGTCTCAACATCATAAATGATCTTTGGTCTATTTATGGATTCCTCGTTATCAGAATCCGGATAGTCTAATCCACAACCCACAAAACATGGGTCTTTTTTCTAGTCCTCAATCTCAACAGCCACTGAAACACTTCCAAACTTGGTTTGATGCTCCCCCTGAATGGTTGCATTCCCATGTACAACAATATAATTCTTATTAGGTCTTTCTTCCTCTAGGGAATCTTATACTATCAATTATATATTTGTAACAGCTGGATGGTCCTCTGGATTTGGTACAACTTCTTCCATTTCTCCTACTACATCCTTAGTTTGCACAACTGAGCTTCCAATTAATGGACTCACACATAAGAAGGCAGAATCAGAGGCTTCATATTCATTATCTTTTTCTTCATTATACTATTGGGATGGCTGGCCATCCTCATCAGCAGGTGTCTCTTCCTATACTAAGGCTTCCTTTTCTGAATATAAAATTTCAGCAGCAGGACATGGAGGTATGTCTAGATCTCTTCCATCATTCATAGAAGTCTTTTCTTCTTCAGTCTCATCACTGTACTTAGGATATTCTTCATCAGGCCCTAAACATGGATCCCTCCCATTCATAGGTCTTGAAGGATGATCCACATGATTGAATTTATCAGATACCTTCTTATCATCGTTAACCCACTCTCTTCTCCATAGGTTAAAATTTATCTTCTTGTATTTGAAAATGTGGTTATGATATAGAAATTATTTTTTACTACCAATGTCTCATCTTGAGACTCATCTACCCCTTTCACATTGATCATCACTGAGATCAACTTGGCAAAGAATAGGGCATCCATCTTTGATTTTGGCCTTGTCATGTCTTCCATTTCAATCATCAGCAATCTGCATAGATTAACTTTTACACAATTTCTCTTGAAATGCAGTAGATAGATATATGGATATATTAAATTCACAAAGACCCCTCTCCTTGGTATTGATAGATGCTGATGAAATTTGAATAGAAATTTTTTCTCTCCATCCAATTCAGCAGCCACTACTTGTCTTTGATTTCCATCACCGATGATCTACTCCAAGGCAGTCTCATAATCAAATATATCACTTGTGGGTGTTATAGCTTTCAAGAAATATCAAGATACACCTTCATGTGGATCCTTCAGGCATTCATCCCACTCAACAGATGAAAAATACACCTCCTTTCCATTCACAAAAGAAATCACTCTGTTCTCATCTTCTAACTTCTCAAAACTCACAATCTCATAAAATTGTTTCACAAGCTTTGGATAGTTGGGTCCATTTTTGTTCAAAACACACTATACGCACTTTTTATCTTCTAGTACCTCATGCACTAATTATTTTCTACCCAATAACCATTCCACGCACAGCTCTTTTTCAATCACAATATCTCTATTCTGCTATTAAGGGTTCACTGATCACCTACCCGAACTAGTTCTACCAACAATACCCATTGCTTCTGGCTCATACATATTCTTCTTTACATTCGGCTCATCAGTGTCATCACTAATGGTAGAGAGTTTGGTTTTTTCCATCTCTGGTTCGAGGGATTTAGGGTTTTTGAGAGATTTGGGAGCTATGGTTTGAGGGTAAAGGGTTCGAGGCTCATTAGATTGAGAAGTAACTAGGAATTTATTTTTATCAATTGGAATAATATAATAAATAAATAAAATGAAATAATGTAAAAATGATTCAGGTTCTGGCAGCAGACAGAAGTTTAAAATAGTGCACTCATCAATAGGGTTTATCAGTGAGAATTCTTATTAGTGAGGTCCATCGATGAGGTTTCAACGGTGAGGTTACATCGGTGAGGTTAGATCAGTGAGCTTACATCAGTGAGGTTACATCGGTGAGATTACATTGGTTAGCTTACATCAGTGAGGTTACATCGGTGATATTACATCGGTGAGGTTACATCGGTGAGATTACATTGCATCGGTGAGGTATTACATCACATCAGTGAGGTATTGAATTGCATCGGTAAGGTACCTAACGATCAAGGTTAATCATTCCCAAATGATTCCATATATATCTTAACCTATCCAAACATAAAGTTTTGGTGAAAATGTCACCTAATTGATGTTCAGTACCTATAAATTGAAGAGTAATATCACCCTTTTGGTAATGATCTCTCTTGAAATATTGCCTTAAATCAATGTGTTCTGTCCTAGAGTGAGTTACATGGTTCTCTGAAATTTTTATTGCACTAGTGTTATCACATTTGATTGAAACATACTTAAAATCATATCCAATATCCAAAAGAGTGTGTTCCATCCATAAAATTTGTGCACAACAACTACCAGCTGCTATATAATCTGCTTCGGCAGTGGAAAAAGATACATAATTTTTATTTTTCTACACCAAGATGCTAAGGATTTTACAAATAAATTACATGTTCCAGAATTTCTTTTTCTATCCAACTTGCAACCAGCAATGTCAGCATCTGAATAACTCATTAACTCAAAGTTTTTTTATTTTGGGTAAAACAAACTTATGTTTACAGTGTGTTTAAGATACTTAAAAATTCTTTTAACATCATTTAAATGAGTTTCTTTTTAATTAGTTTAAAATCTTGCACACATACACAAACTAAACAAAATATCAGGTTGACTAGTAATAAGGTAAAGTAAGCTTCCAATCACACTTCTATAATTAGATTGATCCACTGGTTTCCCAGTTTAATCTGCATTCTATTTACTGACTCTACTCATAGGAGTATCACATTCCTTAATACTATCAAAATATAAACGTATTAAAATATTATTTGTATATTTACTTTTCTTGAAGACAATATCATTTCCTTTTTGGAAAACTTGAAATCCAAGAAAATATTTGAGTTCTCCCATTAAACTCATTTCAAATTAATTTTGCATAATTTTTTTACAAATCAGTACATAAATAATGTTTATAAGATCCAAAAATAATATCATTAACATATATTTCTAAAATTAAAATAAATTTAGAAATTCATTTCATAAAAATAGATTTATCAGCAATCCCAATAGTAAAATTTTTTAAAATAATAAAATTACTAAGTCTATTATACCAAGCTATTGGAGCTTGTTTTAAACTATATAAAGCATTATAAAGTTTAAAAAATCGATTTGGAAAATGAGGATTATTTAATCTAGGGGGTTTTTCAACAAAAACATCTTAAATTTTAAAACCATTTAGAAAAGCACTTTTGACATCCATTTCATACAACTTGAAATTCTGATGACCAACATAGGCAAATAAGATCCTAATTGCATCTAATCTATCTATAGGGAAAAAGGCTTCCTCATAGCGTATTCCTTCCTCTTGACTATATCCTTGTGCAACTTGTCTAGATTTTTTTAACTATATTTCCATATTCATCATCTTTGTTTATAAAAAACCATTTAGTGCCTATTGTCAAAGTGTCCTTGGGTCGGTCAAATAATTCCCATACTTTTTTCTTTCAAATTAATTTAACTCTTCTTTCATATCCATTACCGAAAATTCATCATTTATTGCATCATTGACATTATTTGGCTCTAGATTTGAAAAAATGTCTTGATGTTCTACCAAGATTCTTAGAGAAGCTCTAGTTTGTGTCCCACAATCAAGATTTCCAACAACAGCATCTAAAAGATGATTATTTATAATCCAAGTTGATCTAGTAATGCAAGGACTAGAAATTTCAGGTTCATATATAGGTTTGGGTTCAACAGAAGAAGATTATGGAATATGTCCAGAACTTGATGCTTTTACAGCAGGTTCTTTAGTTTTATCATAAAGGTCCAAAATACTCAAATCTTCTTCAAGATTATCAAGAGATGGTTTAGGTTCATCCAGATTGGTTTCATCACACATGATGTGAACATATTCTTCAAAACATTTGGTCATTTTATTGAATACTCTGTACGATTTTCTATTAAAATAAAAACCAGGAAAAATTCCTACGTCACTTTTAGAAGAAAACATGTCAAGATAATCCTATGTATTGAGGATAAAGGCTTTTCATCCAATGAATATAATGTGCCTATCATTGGGTTTTCTATTTTTCCACAGTTCATAATGGTCTTCTTGAGAAAAGGTCTAATCAAGACTCTTTTAATAATATAACAAGCTATATTAATAGTCTCATCACAAAAAAAATTGGCAGGTCATACTCATTAAGCATAGTTCTTGCAATTTCTTGAAGGGTTCTATTTCTTCTTTCTACTAAACCATTCTGTTGAGGTGTCCTAGGGGCAGAAAAGTTATGACTATATTAATAATGTGAGAAATAAGATTCAAAATCTTTATTTTCAAACTCACGGACATGATCACTTCTCAGGGTCTTAATGTTATGTTCGCTAAGGTTTTCTACAGACTTGGAGTATTTAACAATGTAAGAACAAGCTTAACTTTTCTGAGCTAAGATCTATACCCACATATATCTAGAAAATTTATCTACTAAGACATAGACATAGTGATTTCCATTTAAACTATAAACTCTAGAAGGCCCAAAAAAGTCCATGTGAACCCACTCGAGAGGTTGAGAAGGTGAACCTTCTTTCATTTATTTGAAAGAATCATTAATTTTCATTCCCTTTTGATAGGGATTAAAAACATTGTATGATGGGAATTCAAGTTTATGTAGGTCTATAACTAAGTTCTTCCTAGTCAATTTTATAAGTGACTGGATATTGCAGTGTCCAAATCTTCTGTGCCAAAGCCAAGCCTCTTTATGGAAAGCATTTAAACAACTAACAATTTTCTTTGCTAAAAAATTCAGATCAACAGCATAAATATTTTCATTTCTCAAGGTATAAAATATGAAAACATTATTAGAATTAAAAACAATACAAGAATCATTTTAAAATTTAACATTAAATCTATCATCACATAATTGAGAAATAATCAACAGATTATATTTAAGTCCATCAACAAATAAAACTGTAGAAATTTAAACTGAATTAATGTTACCAATATAGCCTAGGCCGATGATTTTTACATTAAAATTATCACAAATGGTGGCATAGACTCCATCATCCTTTATTAATCTTTTACCACATGAGTAATCTCCAGACATGTGCCTTTAACATCCACTATCCATGTACCACACCTTTTTGTGAGAACCCTTCAAACATGTTTCCTACAAAACAGGTTTAAACATAAAATGATTTTGGTACCCGGATCATCTTGGGTCCAGAAAGGTTAGAAATCAAAGCATTAGGTACCCAGATTTTTCTTATGCATCTCATATAATTTACATAATCAATATATTTTGAAAGATAAAATTAATTTGATCTATAACCATATGAATAACTAGTTGAAGCATATGAATTTCAAGAACTGGAACAAGAAGAATTTTATCCAGATTTAAGAATAAATTGATTTTTGGTAAACTGTCTCTGTCCAGGTTGGTATCCCAAACAAGTAGTGTACTTTGGTGCCACTTGTTTACCTAACATTTAAGTAAGTGTATTTTTTCCCTTTGTGAAATTTTCTATGTCCTTTCTTAGTTGCACATTAGACATTTTCAGTTTAGTATTTTCATTTAATAGTTGAGAATTATTTTCATTTTCTACATCAAGGGAAGATTTAACAATGGCAGTGAGAGCATGTTATTTCTTTAATGACTAATATTTGTCCTTTAGTTCATTAGATGTTTCTTCCAGCATGTTACAGTATTCAAAAAGTTTAGCCTTAGACATATTTTCAGCATTATATGAATTACTATTATTTCTAGAATAATAGTCATTTAGAACATGGAAAATCAAGAACATATGATATGTTAGTCATGAAGCACATTTTGTTATGTTTGTTTTCAGAATCAGAAACTTCAGATTCACATATGTTGTCTTCCGAAGCACTCCATGTAGCTTTCATAGAATTCTTGTACTTATTGTCTCATTTTTCTTTTTGAACATCAATTTTGGAAACCCTTCTTTAATGTGACCTTTCCTTTTGTATTCATAACATAAAACTTTATCATTTTTGTCAGGATTATTCCAATACTTCTTCTAATGACCCTTATTGTCATACTATCCTTTGTAATTAGATTTTCTGAATAATTTCTTCTTCCTATAGAATTTCTTGAATCTCCTGGATATTTCATCCATCTCCTCCTCATTGTCAGAGTCTGAACGTTCAATTGTTGAACTTTTAGTAGGTACACGAATTTTCTCCTTGTATTTTCCCTTTTGATGTAGTAAAATTGAAAGCCAGTGATTTTCACTTGGGTTCATCATCTTCTTTCTTTGTTCAAATTATGTTCTTACTCATACATCATAAGCTTACTTATTAATTCATTAACAAAAAGTTTTATTATGTCGCATGATTCTCTAATGGAAAGAGATGTGCCTCTCTATCATACTGGCAGTCACCTTAATATCCTTATAATTTGTTCCTTTTCTAGAACAACATTTCAAAGGGAGCTCATAATATTGATAATATCATTGATCCTGAGATACAAGTTAGAAATGGGTGTATCTGTATTCATTTTAAAATTATCATATTTAATAGTATATGTATTCAATATCATTTCTTTAACATTAGTTGTCCATTCATGGGAAATAGCCAATGTGTCCCATATTTAATAAGCAATTTTACAAGAAGAAATTTTAAGAATCTCATCATCTCCTAAAGCACAATACATGGCATTCATAGCTTTCAATTAGTATTATAAGTATTATTTATAGTTTCATCCCATGTTGTTCTTTCAGTTTCTATAATTCTATATTGTGACTTTATAGAAGTCCAAATATCAAACCCCATACTTTCCAAATAAATTTTCTTTTTAATTTTCCACTGGAAATAGTTTGTACCATTAAATAAAGGTGTCTTGTTAGTAGCAGAACCTTCTAGTATATTTTCCATAACATGATTTTAAAAAATATATTAAAGAGATAAAATTTTGAAAAAACAGATGTTTTAGATCTTTAAAAATGCAACTAAAATCACATTTTAAAAATAGAATGTTTTGAAAAGTTGTTTTAATAAAATCCTCTAATACCAAAATGTTGGTTGGAGTGGATACTCAATAGTGGGGTGAATTGAGTTCTAATAAAAAAAATTTTGTCAAAAATATTTCTCATAAAATCCCCTTATTTAAAAACAAAATTAAACTGTAGTGAATTTATATAGAGTGTAAATGTTCAATTAGTTTCTCAATGATTGACTAGATCTCAGTGAATTTAATCTGAAGATTAAATTGACTTTTGAAAATATTTTACTGGTTTACACTAAGTATAAACACTTACTAATTTAACAATCAACGTAACTTTAAAACAAATTATATTTCAATGTAGTTA
Source organism: Viscum album (assembly GCA_963277665.1). Classification (NCBI taxonomy): domain Eukaryota; kingdom Viridiplantae; phylum Streptophyta; class Magnoliopsida; order Santalales; family Viscaceae; genus Viscum; species Viscum album. Next base: position 164,373,093 of record OY728129.1, on the reverse strand, counting down.
GCAGTGGAATATGAAATATATAGTATACTTATGACTTAAACTAAAATGAACAGCAGATGTAACCAAGCGGTTCAGTCTCAAGCCGAGACATAGTACTCTCAAACAATTTATATAAATTGATCGACACCCTGGATTGGGGTAAACAATAGTTCAAACAATGTATAGGTTCAAAGACCACTACCACAGTTCTACATGGGAAATAACAACATCTCACAGCCATCCAGGTCATACTCGACCTCTACCACTAACCACAGTGGGATACAAGGGAGTTATAGAGTTTGAATGTGGATTAAAGAATCCTGCAGCTTAGCTCAGGAGACAGTGTGTGTGTAAAATAAACTGGGTACACACACTTCATGAAATGTAAATAAAAGAATCACTAGAGTAAGTATGAATGAGTTTAGAAAAGGTATAGTGATTGGCAGTGCAACTCTGGACTCGTTTGATTGGTCAAAAAATCTTCTGAGTCCTTCTATGGTTTTTTCTAAAAAATAGAGTGTAGTTTTCATTCTGGGTTTTCAGGTTCAGCTTATCAGCCTGAGTGCATGAATTATTTTTTTGTAGTTCTTCAATTAGGATGCATCTTGTGTTCTCCTCTAGAAAGGAATTACTTTGTGTATGTTCAGTTCTCTCCAGGTATGGATGTAGCCTTGTGTGAATGAACCACATTTCAATGATGTTGAGCCCTTGTCTTTTTCATCCTTCGTGTGCCTTCTTAGTTCCTTGATTCTCTCTCTGTGTTCAACCCATTTTTTTCTTGGACTTTATCTTCCATTTTTTGTCTTCCAGTTATGGGAAAAAAAGAATGATTACATTTTTCTTGGGTATTAGTTACGGTTCCCTGACATGCCAACAGATATCATTAAATAACATTAACTTCATTAAAAACATCAAATGTAACCATTAGATTTATAAATAAATATTATTGAGAGTAAAGAGTTTGATTGGTTGGTCAATCATTAGTAGCCCTCTATTGGTAGATGTGTACGGTGGACTTTGTGTAGCATTGAACTTCTATCGGTAGCTCTTTGAACTAGTATCGGTATCTCCTGATATCAGTAGCTCTTACTCTGTGTATCAGTAAATTTTGGTATTCGTTGCTTTATATACCAATGAATTAATTCTATCAGTTTCTCTTGATCTATCGGTAGCTCTGGTCTATCGATAGCTCTGGGTCTATCGGTTTCTCTGGTCTATTGGTGGCAATATGTATCGGTAGCTCACTTAGTTCCAGTGATTATGTGTATCGGTAGACTTATGCATATCAATAGCTCTAAGTATCAGTAACCTTAGCTTATCAGTGACTATGTCTATCGGTAGGCTATGTTTATCGGCAGAGTAAGTATCGGTAGCTCTGTATCAGTAGTTATATGCAGACTAGTGACTAACACTTATCTATTTTATACTAAACATATTCGATTGGGTTAGAATTACATAAAAACTTATATAAACAATGATAAACATTTATTAACATATTTCAAGGAATATTTTAATATTATTATCAGATATAATGTCATAGATTGAGCGCATGAGAATATAGATAAACATTAAATGGGATTATCAATGTATGTTAAAGCATAGTGGGAATTATCAAAATTGTTGAGGTCAACATTTATTATGCTTATAGGTATCACTCATGAAATAGGGACATGATTCATGTATAATACATCAAGTTCAGATGATAATAAGTAATAATTAAAATGGTGAATTCTTAATTTAGTTGGGGTGATGTAATACCCTGAGAATTTATAATATCTATACTTCTATATTATTAACATTTTTATATATTTCACTACTACAAAAATTGAAATAAGTGTAGTTGGAGAATATATATTATTTAAAATTATATAAGATTAATAAAACAACCCAAAATTTTAATATATTAAAATTAATGTGAATATGTAAACCAATTTTATTAAGAATGATTAATATCTTGAATGTGATTTTTCAATATAGTCTAGTTTAATTTATATAAGGGGATTTCATTAAAATATTAAAATAATAATTTTTTTTTCCAATCTATAAAATGAAATTCATTTTTAATTTCCACATACAATAAATTACATAAGGTGAATTTTTTAACATTTTTAAAAATTAATTTATGAGTATGTTAATGGAAAAAACATCGATGATAGTTATATTTTAATGTTTGTGGCAATATCACAATTCAAGAATGAAATAAACACTATGGAAAAGATTTTATTGGTAATGATTCAAATTAATAAATATAATTTTTCATTCAAAATTACTATGTTGAATTTTAAACACATATTTTTTACATTTTAGAATCATAACTATTATTTTTGTCTAAAAACTAATCTTTTTTTATATATAGAAACTTATTATTATAAAATATATAAAATAAATATAAGAAATTGGATTCATATTTTATATAAAAAATTTTATATTATTGAATAAGTTAATTTTAGTTTCTGTAATAAAAGAAATATTCTTATGATTTTATTAAATGACCATAATTACATTGATGGTTATTTTCATATAATTGTTTAATTTATGTTATCATATTGATATCTAATAAATAAAAATATTATTTTCATAAAAATATTTTAATATATTTTTTAAAAGTATGAAATTAATTTATAAATTAATTATTTTTCAATTAATGATATATATGTCTAAGACAATTTTACTCTGAAAACACCATTTTTTTAAAATTACATTTATAAATTATATTTAATATTGAAAAATAAATATTATCAATTATTAATGATTTCAGTTAAATTAAATGGGTATTAAATGAGGCCTCATTAAAACAAAATTTGAATTTAGGGGTTAATATATAATTTCTGAAATTATAAATTGTTTTGATATAAACATGTTATTATAGTATAACTATTCATATAATGAAAAAATCTTATTGTCACGAGATTAATAAAAATAACATATTTTTAAAATTCAATATTGGGGGATTTCCAAGCCATATCTCACCTGACACTCTATTATGGGATTTCATTTCTCATAAAATAAAGACTTCTACTAATAATCCTCATATTTAAAATCAATTTCTAATGGAAAAAATTTCTAATGATATTTATATGTGAAATCACATGTTCTCAAAATGGATAGAGGATATTCGAATAACTAGGAATACATTGTTTGGGATAATTTTTCTCAAATATAATACCAATACACATAGATCTTATTATGAACCATGATATATTTGATATGAATTTCTTACTACCTAATGAATCTAATATTAATATTTTTAATTCACGAGTTGTGAATAACCATATAGTATTCTTTTTTTTGAATTCTGATCAATTTCAATGCTACAAATAATAAAAGTTTTTTTGTTATCTGCCCTCATTGATATATAAAATTACAGTTAAACTTATTTAATTCAATATTACATCATTTCTCATTATTATTTAATTTCAAATTACATTCCCTCCCTTTATAAATATAAGTAATTTTTTATGTAAAATGTGTCTTTACATTTTACAAACATGGTAAAAAATACTAATAAATATTTCACAGTTCTTTCACAATATGATATTTCATCATTATAAAGCAACATTTCCATGTGTTAATATAAAATTAAACATGATTTTAATATTTTAAAAAAAAAATGAAATATTCTAAAAATGTTATAATGATAATGTTTTATTTTAAAAAACAATTTTATTGTTTTAAAATGGGGACTAAATACTTTTATTTTAAGAAATGATATCCCAAGAATTTTGAAATATTCATAATTAATTTTTTCAATTAAAAAATCATGCTCATATAATTTTTATTTTGAATATAGAATCATATTATTTTAATACATTGATATTATATATTGAAATATGATCACTCTATATATTTTAAAAATAAATACATGAGGACCATAATAGTTTAATGTAATTGATTACTATTTACATAATCATATTATATCATAGAGAATATAAAAAATCTACCATAATGGTTTTAGAACATATTAATATTTATAGAAATACACAATGTAAAACTTCTATATATGACATGTGAATGGTATAATTGGAATGGATTATCATATATTATCAGTAATGGTATAAAAGAAAGATAAGTGTGAACAATTAATCAAAACATAAGACTATGTTTATGAGGAAATTATCAGAAAATTGAAAAAAAATATCATCATATCCCATATCATAAAATTTAATCATGGATGAAATCAAGGTAGTTCATAAAACTAGAAAAAATCGAATAAAATAGAATCATACATGAGATTATGAATTTCGAATAATATATGTTATTGAGATATATACTTAATAAAAAAATTATTTCTCTAGTCAATGATAGCATCAATGCAATCATAGTTTATTGGGTTCAGTCATCATTCCATCATATCCTTTGTTAAGGAGTTATCCTGTGAATATTATACTGTATTTTGTTCAATTATCATTCATTATTCAGGGTTAATTCCGATGAATATCATGTTTTATTGATCCAATTACTAAAAAGGTTCACTCTCAATTACATTCCTTATTTTATCGTGTGATATCCATTAATACCAAATGCATTAGAGGGATATACGATTCTAGTCCCACCTAAAATAATAATAAAATTATAAATTTAAATTTCATATGATCACTAAAAAATCAACATATCATAACCCATCTATAGAAAATGGGTTTTATAAAAATTACATAATTTCATTACAATATAACCTATATAAAATAAAAAGTATTCATAGCGGTTTCATCGTTACTTAATTAAAACCTGGGAATGAAATAATTTTCATAGAATTATCGTTAAATCATAATTATCATAGTCTATAAAACTAATTATATTGGATGGTATCATTGTATCATATCCATAGTAAATACTATTAAATATCAATGGATACAATCATTGATTAAAATGGATTTATAAATCATTGTTATATTTAATGAACAAAATTGCCTTTTAAATTTAAATATATTATTCAAAATAAAGAAACTGATATAATGGACTAAATTTTACATTAAAATATCCATGTAATTTGGTAATTTAATAATAATATGATTGAGAAGTCATGATGATAGATAATTTTTTATAATTCACGTATGATCCAATAAAATACATTCATTTTTTTTAAAATGTCAAAATCACGTTATTTTGAACATGAAATAAAGATTAAATTTAAACAATTTTAAAAAATAAAAAACATCATAAAATATATATTTAAAAAATAATATAATATTTTTGAAAAATTCATGAATCATTTCAAATGGAACATGGACATGGAAGAATATGAATCCCGACAAAGAAGTTTTGAACACTATTTTTCTAAAAAAATTATTAATTAATTTAAGAACCATTATTATGAAAATGTTAATATTACAGGAAATATATATAAATGAATATATCCTAAGAAATTTAAATATATTACGTATAGGTTGATCATGAAATTTTACACTCTGAATCTTCATCACAAACAATCCCAATAAACAATGTCATCATAACATAAATCCCTTAACACATTGGTGAAATTTGAATTTTTATCCCTAGGGGTGTATATTATAAAATTATTTATTAAATTTCCAAAATAAATTACAATAATTATATAACATTTCATGTAGGAAATGTATATAACAAGTAATCATATATTGGTGTAAAACATCAAATATATCTTAGAAAAGTAATATTAAGACAAATAGCCATTACTGTTATAGTAATAAATGTTTCAAAACATATTGCCAAAAGGAAAATAATTATGATTCTTCATTCACAGTGAATTTAGTGGGAACTATTTAATATTTATTAATAGTTTTAATATACACCACACAATGGGAACAAAATGTTAATATGGTATCTATGTTACCAATATAAAAGATAAATGAGAAATTCTTATACCTCAAGTACAAAATGCTTCAATGGTTCTCAAAAATCTTTTCTAATATATATAAATTTATTATAATATGATTTTAAAAAAACATTGATAATTATGATGTCTTATGGGATCCTCCTATAAGATTTTAACATTTATTTATTAATAATAGTTTATTAATAATGTTGTGTCTGGGTGATAATTGTATCATTTTTTATAAAAGAATATCCTTGGTAGTTATAGTAATTTTACTTTTATCATGATTAAATAAACTAAAAAATTAATAAATATATAAATATAAAATATATTCATTGTATATTTATATTTATATTTGTCCACAAAATAATTAGAGGGAAAAATTTATTACACTATTCAGGGAGACTGTAGTTAGTATGTATGCATGAATGACATTTTAACTTTTTTTTAAAATGAACTAAATAAATGTATAAAAAAGTTAATAATATAAAATAATTATTATATCATAAATATCCATTACATGTATCCTTACTAACACTAATGTAATGAATAAATGATTAATGGATCACATCTGTTTGTAAAGTTAGTAGTCAGCAGGTACACACGAGCGACATTATCGTTTTCCAATGGATTTAATGTAACAAGTTATATATAGTTTTATAATTAAAGATAAATAATTTTAAAAAATATCATATATAATTATTATTTCCATATTTATAATAATACATTATTTTCATTGATGAAAATAGTGTTCCATGATTTAATAAATATAGTGTTCCCTAGGTACGAGCGATTTATCTTTTCTATTATATTATAAAATATAGATTTAAAATGGGTTTTCTATAATCAAAATAAATTTTCCAAATATTTATTATATTAGAGTTATAATTTTATTATTGGTATAAATGATTAAGTGTATTTATAAGGATAAATAATTTTGAAAGCGTCAGTAAAGATGATTACCTCTTTTTCATTAGATTTCTTTTAGATACCTGTTTAAGACACATGGAATAATATATTATGTGAAAAATAATAACATTATCATATATTTATATATATAAAATAATATAATTGGTTAAATTTTTTTCTTTTCTGGTTTCATAATATTTGGAAATGAAAATATATAATTTGTGTTATTTTATATGTGAGGGAACTTTCTGTCTAATAATTTCTTTAAAATAATATAATATATCAAAATAACAGTTTTGGAATTACTTTCAAAAAGTGAAATTTATTAAAATATAAGGAATATATCATACCATTGAATTCATTGAATAAAATTTATAATTGTTTATATATCATTGTAATCATTATCATTCTTATTAACCAGTTTACTATCAATTTTTTACGCTAACCAGGGTAACAACTTTTTTTAATAAAAAAGGTTATAAATTTACACATAAGGTAACAATTGAATTATAAATCGTAATGGGATAAAAATACCAACATTTTTAGTCATACATTTCCAATTTAAATGATTTATGATTTAAAAAAAATATTATTATAATATTATTTTAAAAAATTCATTATTTTCATTTATAAAAATATTCACTTAATTAGACATTCAATAAATAAAATTTTTATTTTTATTCATATGTAAATAATTTAAGTAACCATTATTTATTTATTAAATCTATAAAAATCATGGTTAACTAAAGGGCACATAAAAAAATATTTCATTTATTATTTTTAATATTATTTACATGAATTTTATTACTTCATTCAAAAGAACTGTGTCGGCGTTGTACAAGCACTGAAGGTAATTGTTTCAGTCCGATATATTATATTAAAATTAACATGGTAAAAAAAGTTCACTCTTCAAAATAAATAATTATAACTAATCATATTATCTTTTATACTACTATAAAAACATTAAATATTTTAAAACCATGAAACTCAAAATTTGGAATTTTTTTATGTACAATAATATTAATTAAAAAATCTATGGTAAATGGGAAAATATTAAATAAGTTAAAAAATTGAATTTAGATGTTCTATTTTCACCCATATAATAAATGAATGAAGATTTTGGGTTTATTTTGAGATCTGATAGCTGAATTTAATTAAATTTTACCCAATTTACCCTTAATGAGTTGAAAAATATTTATAATTATTATCATTCATAATGACCAAAAAAATTATTGCATTATAAATAAAATATAAATAAAATGATTAAATATATTATATGCATTTTTCATGATTAATTATATAGATGTGGTTGAAATAATGTAATGTCCCCCACCTAATACTCTCTCACATAGTGGAAACAGGTTAGTGATGAGACCTAATTTGGGCCTCCTAATATAATATAGGCTTCCGAATAGTAGTATGGGTATGATATTTATAGTGGGTAGAAAATACACATCATTACAGAGTTTCAATAAAGTTGAATAATATAGTAAGAATAATACATATCAGTGTGATTAAATAATAGAAACAATATAATATAGAGGGAAATCCAACAATAAAAGAAAACAAAATAATCTAATTGATGAAAAAATAATAATGTATTTAGATTATGGAATATTAGATAGCATAATGATATGATTAACACATATTAATGGATAAATCCTTAATATGATTGTTGTCCCAAACCCCATGCATGACTCATCTCAAACCCCCATCCCATTTAGAAAAAAATAATCAACAATAAGGTCACTTTCCCTTGTCTGATCCTATATCCATTTAATCTTCTTGGGATCCAAATGGAGGCCACAGTAGGGTGTTAGTGTAAGTTAGAAGGTTAAAACCACCTTGAACAAACATAACCACTCTAATAAAAGGTTCATGAAATAATTTAATAAATAAGTGTATTTATTAATTAAACAATCAAATTAATATCACATCAAATAAATTTGAAATCATACAAGATATTATCATATCATTTTTCAAATACTTTTCAATTATTCCTTATAACGAAGATAAACATAATATTCCTTAGCACCACACGATAATTTCATAGTGAATGAATCACCACCATGAGAAAAAGATCCATTTAACCATGGTATCAATCAAAAAATTGTGGGTCAAAACCCACTATCAAAACATTTAATCATTCAATAAAGGATGATATTTCTATATTATAATTTCATGATATGTTAGGGAAAAGCTTGTGATATAAGAATTATAAAATTAATTATGTCTAAGCCTATTATACAAGCATTTGGACATGTATCATGGCCATTCCAGTCATTTCTATGTTTCATCATGTGCCACTACGAATGACCCTCTATATAAGAATTTCAAAATTTCCTACGGCATATCTTTATATGTAACTATTTCTATAGGTATCTAGGGAAGTCCTAGTAAATAATAATTTTATCATGTTTTAGGGAAAAGCATAGTATAAAAGGATTTCAACATGTATCTATGTAATGCCACGTTAAATGCATATCAACATGGGTCCCGAGGAATAGACCACTATATAGTAATTTAATCACATCATTAGTCATAGAAATGTTTATAATAATTTCATCATGTAAACTAAGAAACACTATATATAATCATTTCAATAACGAAACTAGGACTATCCTCGTAATAGCCTTATAAAATAGAAAATTTTAGATGTCATGAATATAAGGATATTACAAATTTTCAAAGTCAATGACAATGATTATTTATATAAATTAAAATTTTCATTCTAATACACATTTCATTTTTCATTCAGTTATAAATACTAAAATGATAGTCACTTCAATAATCTAGCTAGTCCATTGTGAATCCATCTCACGTGATCACTGAAATATCAGGTCAATATAAACACACAATAAACCATTAAACTATTAATTTATAATCAAGGTTTCTCTCACTTGAAGTGTATTCACATTATAGATATGTGACTAAATGGACAGAAATGGATTACAAGGAATATTTTAATTATTCATTTATGTGTTCATGGATCATGGGAGAAAATGGTTCCCAAAAGGAAATAAATAATCTGAATCTCCTCCAAGCACCAGCACTATCACAATATAGATCACTCACTCTAATATTAATACATATAAGACATAAATAAATACATAATGAAGATACTCTACTTGCATTAGAATATAACTACTATACATTACACAATCATTAAGATAATTATGGGATATAAAAGTTATGTGACAAACCATTATTCAAAATATTGGCCCTTCATGAACAACCTGATGATACCACTCACCCAAAATATAATATCTACCCTATTATATAGATAGAATGGTTAATCTCTTCCATTAAAATTTGATTGGATCCTAGTACAGAAAAAAAATCCATAACAATAATTAAATACAAACATATCATTTCAAGAGAAATTGGTTCCATTAAGAACCAATGTCCACAAATATATAAAGACCACACCTTGAATCATTTGATATTCCCGAATACAATTCCAACAGTGTGACTATTGTTAAAAAATCTTCTAAGATATCAACATTCATGTCCAACCTCATTATAAGAAATTAGAACAAAACGAATATCTCCCTCATGTATCAATGAATACACAAGAAAGGATAGATTATTGAAGAAATGTAACTCAAACCATAGATGGTCCTACATGCACACTATATAATGTAGAATTCATAACATACAACCAACCATCACCACTTCTATGGGCTCTAGAATGACTCCCAAGATATATGACAATTTCATGGTATTTTTTCTCATTCATTGTTTTACCACATCACGTTCCTCAACCAAAATTTCCATTAGAACTCATCATACCTCTCTGTTGAGAATTATAATGGTCTTTATAATACTCATTTATTCTCCAAATCCCATCCACTACTATACATATTCATGAACATGAATAACAATATCGGGTTCCCAATATAAAATATAAACAATACACTAAAACATGGTATAGGTAATGTGGTTTTTTGTGGCCCACCGATTCAAATTGATTGAAATCCAACAGAACACCTACATGAGATGGATTCCAACAATTCCCACTAATCTAACCAAAGATTCTTTAAAAAACTATCATTATAATTTGTTTTTCAAATCAAATAAGAGATGGCTGTTTAACCTGCTAAAATAGATTTTTTGGTTATTCAATTCACTCTAATATTTCTATTTATGATGATTTCTTGATTCCTCACCTATGAAAAACATCCAATATAGAACATGTTCGTCTAAAACCTAAAATCATATTTAGGAATATCTTAAAAACATCTCACCCAGGGGATCTCAGGACTTGCTAATGATTTCCCAAATTACTATAGCTGGATAAATTTTTTATCCTGTCCTAGATCTAACATACCATTAATTTCCAACTACATGAACTCAGGGGCCATCCCATCCCTCAAATTCTCCATATAGAGATGGCTTAGGATCTTAATATCAATGTACATCTAATATTTATGCTCTATCCTAGCCAACTCTCTAATATCCTAGCTATTCATGGATATTCCACAATGAATATAAGTAGAATGCTTCAACCATCAATATTTGGGTGTATCAATATGAATTATTATTCTCCAGACTAAATCAATTATGAAATTTTCTACTTAGGGGACTCCATCACCAAATAAAATATGAAAAATATAAATATGGGCAGGTTCATAAGATCAATCATAAAAGTCAATATGTGAATAATCTCATTTTCCTTGTATGGAATGATCCTCATGAAGAAGATTCAATTCTGAAAAACCAAAAGGACCTTAGGAATGATATGCAGATCTATCCCAACATTGTGAGAATTTGGCTGATTTCCACTAATCGTATGATCACGTCAATGAAAATTAGGATTCCTTTTATCTATAATAAAAACATTTTACTTTGAATACTAGCTATAAAAAAGGTAAACCGCAATAGCTTACGACAATATATAACCAATAAATTTAGTCTTTATAAATATGGATTAAAAGGGATTCAATAGGACATGTGAATTAATTTATCTAATTTCATTTAACTGATATGACATATAAATGATATCACATCTTGAATACGAATGTATATATCTCATGCAATAAATTTTTCCCATTTATATACCACTAACGTGAATATATAACCCTGTGTGTCTTTCATGATGTATGAAAACTCATATAATTTCATATAGGCCCATGAGTATAAATTTCAAGAATAAATAAAATAATGAATTAATTAACTCACACAATATGTGAATCAATCAAGGTAAAATATCATCAATTGTGATAAGAAAATACTATAAACATAAACCTACCCCTAGAATCTCATATTTTCTTCCACACAATTTTTTGCTACTCCCATGATCATGTTCATTAGAAATTACCATGTCCTTATAGCCTCTATTATACCAATAAAAAATATTAATGGAATAGAATTGAAAACTCTTCTGATACCACTTTGTAATGTCCCCCGATCCTTCACTCCCTCACATGGATGAAACATGATTGTTACGAGACCTCAAGAACGCCTCCCTCTATGTCATAATCTATCGCTTAATTGTGGGGGTCATATGTATAATAGGGATTGTATAATTAGTATTTACAAAGATAAAAATATGAATAATAGTTTGATAACATTAATGAATATCTGAGTTCTCTAATAATTGAAACAATAAAATACAATAGAAACTAAAATAATTAATTAAAATTGAGATCCCAATAAATAATAAAGGAATTATGTAATGAAATATGGTAATGAATATAAATTTCATTCTAGAATTAATAAAAATAAATTTCAAGAAATATCATAAGAACATAGTCCTAAACCACATGTTAGTTTCTAATCTTAACACAAAAACATCAAGAAAGAAACAATCAACAATGTGGTCCTTTTCACTTTCCTGATCTCGCATGCACACAATCTAATCAGTTATAAAATAGAGAATTGAGTTTCATGTGAGTGTAACTCCATAGGTCAACACCAAAGTGTCTAAACCCAACCATTATGATGAAAGTTTCATGTAATAAATACATAAAAAGTGTATTAATTAATTAATAATTTAAATTTATACCACATCATCATTACTCGACACCATGCCATACTTTACCTTAGTGTTACACACAATTATTCCAACCAAAACAAGTAATAATGGTAAATATAACATGACTCAGTTCTATTCTAGAATGGACAAAATCATGACTCACATTCAGGGAAACCATAACCTAATAGCAAAGGTATAAATTATAGAAAATTTGAGTCAACGCCTATTAAACTAGAATTTCAAAATTCAACCTATTCTATGATCAGTATAAAATAAATTCAGCATGTGTTAGGTAAAAACCTGTTGTTTATGTATTTTAGCATGAATTATGGCCAAGATTGGTTTATATAGTTTTTATCAATTATTAGGGTCAATCCCAATATAATGGTATATCAGCATTTATGTGGTAAATTAACTATATATAATAATTGAAGCATATTAAACTTTAATTATCCTAATATATCAGGATTTCAGAATATGTAAGTGAAAAGACTAATATATTATAAATTCTTAATGTATCAAATCAAATATAGTTATATAAATATTTTATCACGTATCTGTTCCAATACTGGTATATAATAATTTCATTATGTATAAGGGACATAAATAGTATATAATCATGTTCACATGTGTCACTAGGAATATCCCACTGTATAATAATTTCATCATATATTAGGTCATAACACTATATTAAATAATTTCATCAAAAAAATATGGCAAAACCCTATTTAATCAATTTAATACCCAAACTGGGAAAATGCCCCATACAATATTTACCATTTAGAAAACACAACACATGTAATATAATCATTGATATTATAATATATCAACATCATTCTGATTGAATAATATTGAAAAATACCATTTATCTTTCAATTAATTATTTCATTTGTTATTTGTCCATACAAAATGATATCTTAGTCAATGTAACATTATTTCTAATCCATGTTAAATTTATCCCAAGTAATAAACTAAATCTCATGTCACTCAAAACCCACATTAATACACTAATCATTAGATTCATAATGAAGGGTTCTCTCAATAAAATGATATCCACAATTCATGTCACTTACCAAATGGATATAATATAATTAAAAGTAGTAATAAAATATGAAATTTAATTAATTCAGTGCACAAAACATTGGTGGAATTTAAATATTTCACATAATTGTCTACTATAGAACCATACAGATAATTTTTAGACCCGCTACCTATAACTAAACATCATGAAATTATAATAGTTGTATTTTACCACAAGGCCGAAAGCCCAAATGATCACATGATGGATCTTGTATCATAACCCATCAGGATCAAAAACAAAAAAATATCAATGTCAAGATAAATACCCTACAATGAATGTAGAATAAATAGGGATAATGTAAAACATTATAAATAATAATTATCTGTGATTAAAGTCATGATCAAGAGATCCAAAATAAATAATGTCATTACAAAATTTCATGGATGCTTACATAGGGTAGAAATGAGAATGATCTGTGTGGGGTAAATGAAAAACACATCGTGTGGAACCAATGAAAATTACACATGAGAAAATACACAAGTTATAGTTAGGACACATGACCTATATATTTTTTAGGATATATAATATAAAAAATTAATCAACTCAGGTTAGATTTATCACTTCCCAAACATTACAAGATTTGTAATACCTTCATGATGTTTATTAACTTCACAATATGTATTCATTTCAAGTATTGTGCCTAAATATATTAATAAGTCTTCCAATATCGTTACATGATGAGTAATCATTATTAAGATTCCCTTCAACATGTTTCCCACATAAGGAATTCAAACGAAATATGATTCAAACCATTTCATAGAAATCCATTTTAACGTAATTTAAAATGTTTAGACCAAGAATAAATTACTTCAAAAAAAATCATGATCCCCTTCATGTGTGGATCTTCTGCTATTTTTCATGTTTCCTAACAACCCATGTACACATTTATTTTTAAAACAGAAATCCACAATCATTATTCATTTTCCAGAATAAAAGCTATATATCTCCAAATAAGACTCAACCATTAAGGCTCAATAAAATAATAATAATTCAAATTGAATTATATAATGGACACATTTAAATAATAATAGTTTTTACTGAATTTCAATTTAAACAAAATATTTCATTACACATAGAAAAAAATATTAGGATATTTGTTATTTATAATATAATATTGAGATTTTATATTCCCCAATCCCCTTAAAAATAAAAAAAAATTCAAAATTTAATATCATCCCTGAGAGGATAAATATTATAAAATACTGTCACTAAAAAACCATCATCATACTATATTATAATGAAAAAAAATTTTAAATGTGAATATGGAAAACATAATTTTTACATCAAATAGTTCATTATGATGATTCCAAATAATGATAAAATTTTCGGGAATGATTTATTTTAATCATGGATGATGTTACTATAATACGAGGAATAGTATTTTTTTCATAAAGAACATGGTTGTGAAAATATAACAACAACCAAGCCATAAATTTTATATGTGTAAAAAGACATAAAATTAATTACCAATGATTCAGAATGTTTTAAATTTTTATTTGATGATCATTTTCATAAAATTTCATTATTATTTTACATTCATGACATAGAACACATGATAATGAATTTACTTGATATGAATCCATTTAATACAAATAATTTTATCATATAATTTTTCATAGACGAATTTTTACTTTATCTCTAACTCCAATAAATTAATATTCACTATTATTTATAATGAATTAGTAGTAAAAATTTACATCTAACATAACATAGATTCAATAAAATAATGAAAAATCATTCCCCAAATATTAATATATTTACCAAAACATAAATTAACAGTATTAATTAAACATTATGGATAAATAATACATTAATCAATGCATATATTAAAATAATGATAAAAATTAAACATAAAATTTTCAAATATAGTAAACCTTTAAACTCATCCATAATGTTTGTACCCAAATTAAAAATATGAAAATATAGAAATAATATCACTAAATATAAAAAAAACACTTAACATTATTCCAATAAATAACATGAAGTATCTCTTAGTGTCACATAACAAATACGTGAATACCTGGATAAAAAATTATCAAAAACCATATTATAACATCAATGATTATAAATTCATAGTGAAAAATTTCATCATTCCAAAAATTAATTCTCCCCTCATTCAATAAATATTATTAAAAATAATAGAATATTTTTTTTAATCCAAAAAATGTATATTTAGTTAACGATAAGATAATACACTTTATCATCAAATAAAAAATCAATTCTATGGATATAAATAGAATATTGTTTTCTTTATCAATATAATTATTCCCTTTTTCTAAATATATCATTCCTTTCTCTTCATTACGCTAATATTACGAGTTATACTTACCAAAAAAGTTTAATTTTCCTCAAAATAGCACATTCCAATTAAATCAATTTTATTATTCATTAGTACCATTCAACATAATCATTTTATCTAATAAAAAATAAACACAGGGTAATCAATTAATGTATCATGATTCATATAACTATAAAAATAAATAAAATAATTATATAACATAATATTTAAATTCAAAAACATAAACACTTCAATAATTCCACTTACATTTAGACCATTAACTTGAACATTTCACAGAGAAATTTATTTTCATAATTCCCATATTTTCTACATTTATAACATTAATATGTAATGGATATGTTACGGAATCCATTTTTCTAATTCATTTGAATAATGAAATTTTCATTTTCTATTCCAAATACATTATCTATGTCCTTTTTTCTACCCCAAATCACCTTAAATTTCATATAATACATTACCATATGATCCACATCGGAAAATATTATCATTCTGGAAGATGAGTCTTTATTCCTCCTTGGTGTTCATCATTCTACATTTTTTAATTTTTATTCATGTTGTGAATCCCATTCATATTGAGGATGTTAATCGTATGAAATTATAGATCATTTTCAATATTCTTAATGTTTCACATTTCATATCTCGTTTCATGCCTTTTTTGCTGACCATAATCATTATTTTGTTAATCACATTCAATAATAAAATGAATTCTATTAGCTTTTCCATGGATTAAATCCCAAACTCTTTATATGAGAAACACTAATTATATTATGTTAACATATAATCGAGAAAATTTAATCCTAAAACGTCTAAATCATGAGACCTTGAGTAAATTCTACAAAATTGTAGGTTTAACCTATGATATCCATGATTATAATATATTCAAATCTGTTATAATGGATCATAATAAACATATGAAACAACCCACGTATAACTCTATGGAGTGTCAAACCTCATGAATAGTAAAAGAATAATCTCTATTCCGAAAATGATTGTGGATATATTCTCAATCAAATATTTATATGTTTATAACCTAAAGATGAACATGAAGAATATCCATGCCCACTTATAGTATCCATAATGGTTTATATATCTTTTAAAACCCATAATATTACTGTTTTAAAAACCATAGGATGTTATCCTATAAATTTAAATATCCCAATAGTTTTAGTCAAAATTAAAATATTTAATCTATTAGAATTCACTAGACCCTCCTATGATACAAATTTTATAGACCTATTAATTTAATTCATATATATTACATCTTAGTAGATGGTTATGAAGTCAATTATTCAAAATAATTGATCGAGGTCTATATTCAATTAGTGTCTTTGAAGGCTACACATAGAATAATTTTATTTTTGGAAATATATAAAATATGCCTCTTAAAAAAAATCCCACATATTACTCCTCTCATACATTCCCTATTATAAATAATTCAGTATAACATATGGAGATGATACAAATGGGAGGGTGAGATTAAATTCTCATTAATGGAAAATAAATAGAAAAAAGTAACCAAATAAGTATAAAATAATCATAAGGATATGATAGTATGATCATATAATTTGAAAATAATACCAAGTCTATCATAGATTTAAATAAGGAATTAGAGAATAATGCATTACAGTTCCATAAAATTAACATATTCGAATCAAATACTGCGGAGGAAATTTTTTTTAATAAAGAATTAGAGTAGAGAACAACAATAAACATTGAAAGTCCCTTCCTTAGTCATGTCACACATCCAATTAATTCATATTGTGTAGGGTTCAGTACATATTTTTTCATTTCATTAGTCTTGTTTCTCTCCTTAGACTATAATAGGGGATTGATTTCACAACCCCTTCATTAGTCGAGGTTCACCCACAAGAGAATCATACTAAATATAGTGCCATACCATACAAGGTTCACTATCAATTACATTTTTTATTATATCCTATGATATCTATATATTCCCAATACATTGAATGACTATGTAATTAATATTCCAAAAATACTATCATATTTCACATGGATGAATGTGACAAGATCCATAGGAAAAACAATGAATGGTGGGAATTGAATAATGTATTTTAAAAAACTAATAGAGATGAAGTGGTTAATTGTGAGCATTAAGTGGTAGGGGATAAAACATAATGTGAGGTTAATGGGGTTCCAAATTTTCACATTACTGTACTGGTCTAGAAATCATTGCATACTATATGTTAGAAAGGAATAATAGGGTAACTAGATGTTGAAAAAAATGTTTAGACATTGCACTACACTCTAAATAAAAAATGCATGAAGGGGCCTAACAGATCAATACAAGGAAAGAGAAGGTAAATATAATTTCTGATATAAGAAATTGAGTTGTTACCAATATGGAGAAAATTGATTTGGATTAATATTCAAGATCACTTTTTGGCTTGTTGCTTCAATTAATAGATGATCAATTTGAAAGAATATATGCAGATGTGTGAAATGATTACTAGTAATGGAGAAGACCTTATCAATAATGATATGGATATCCAGGTAAATAAACTTCAATAAGAGTTATATAGGTTTTCTCTTACCAATAATCATAGAATTTCATTTTATAATTTTGTGAAATATTTTTGTGTGTAATGCCCAACTTTTTTCTCGCATTATATCAAACATTTTACATAAATGTGTTTTACTAATTAAAAAATATTGCTTATGGAATGTCATAAATATGCGATTCACATTATCATAAAATATTTAGCATAGAATGAACCATGTAAAGGAAATTAGTTTAAAATATATGTCTTTATTTTATCATGGTATAACATATCGAAAATAAATATTATTTATAATAGTTTCTTTATAAAATAATTATTATTTGGGAAATGAATGGGTTTCCTATAATCATCCATAGATAAATATAATAATAACATGAAATAATTAATAAATAAATAGTATTCTATCATCAGATCTTACCCCCGTTAACACATATGAAATTTTAATGTATGTTATTATTGATAAAAAAATCATTTTAAAGATCACAAGAAAATTTCATGAGGAAAATAAACTTTTCAATTTGAAATCACTATTTTAAAAACCAAAATTCTCAAAATATTAATTAAATCATTATCATTAAAAAATTTATTATATAATTATTATATAATCATAAAATAATTTATTAAACATAATGGTGGAAAATTAAGTTCTTGTGCTGTATGTTAAAATGAGTGTTCTAATAACATTTTTCATAAAAAATTAAAAGTACCTCGTTTTGAATATGATAAGAAGATTATTTACAAAAAATTTACTAAAAAATATTACATGGAATTAAATTAAATTATTTAATCATCCTATAGAATAAAAAAAATGTATATATTTTTTTTATGAAAATAATGACATGTAAAAAAATTTATCCTAAAGAAATAGTGAATATAATCTTTGTTTATACTAACCATTTTATTAAAGATTTTATGTAGAAAGAGTGGTAAATTTTACAATTAAATTAAATTTATATAAACAATGATACAATAAAAAATATATGACCTTCAAGATATGTATATTATAAATGATCATCATCTGATATAAGAATCATAAACCATCCCGGTTTAGAGTGAGATTGTAACAGAAACTTTTATCACTTTGGTAACATCTGAATCATAAGCTCCATGAAATGATAATTGTAAATGAAAGAATATATATGTTAATAATTATTATAATCATGATATATAATTTATATTTAGTAGTATATACAACTCTGAGGAAAATATAGATAGATAACATCAATCATTTCTCAGTGATATTATATTGACAGAAAGAGACCTTATCAATTTAGTAATATAAAAACCAATACATATAAAAATAGATAATACTAGTTTGATATTAAAGCACAATAATTTTATTAATATTAATCTAGAATTTAATTAATATTAATTATTAAAATATAAAAAGTAACTGTTTTTTGGTTTTGAAATATGTCTCACTGATATAAATTTTTTATGATAATTGACTTTTCCTCCCAATTGAATCCTTTAAAGGATGTATAACCTCCTCTGTAATAAATTCTAATTTTATATAATTTTTTTCCAGAATCATATATATGCATATAATTTAATATATTATATAATTATAACACTTATACACCAAATAATTAATAGTTCATTAATAAATCATCATTTTTTGGTGTTTGATATTT
This sequence comes from Viscum album, assembly GCA_963277665.1. Classification (NCBI taxonomy): domain Eukaryota; kingdom Viridiplantae; phylum Streptophyta; class Magnoliopsida; order Santalales; family Viscaceae; genus Viscum; species Viscum album. The sequence continues at coordinate 164,352,904 of OY728129.1, read as the reverse complement.
CAGTTTTTCATATGGATTTTTATTCGCTATTTGTAAAACATATACTTTGGTCAAGGTACCCCAATATCCAAAATATCAAAAACTATATAAATATCATATATATTCATTATATATGTATAGGGTAATAAATTAATTATATATATAGAATACTAAATTATAATATTCATGGAGAATGTAGGATATATGTACACATGATAGATTTTTCCACTTCATTATTTATTGAATTAAATAAATATAAATAATAATGATAAAACAAATAATAATTATTATATCATATATATTGATTAACCTATAATTATTTCCTTTGAATAAATTTATAAATGAATAACAAATAACATCAATTCATTGTGGTGGTAGTATTTACATATTCCTTGGCGATGTTATCATTTTCAAATGGATTGAAGGTCAAAAATATTTATATTATAAATAAAGAATAATAATTATTTAATAAATAATATATATTCATTATTTCAATATATAAAAATATCCATCTAAAATGGATGTTAAAAATTAATTTAACAATAATTTTTGGATGGTAAGTTGTGCGTACACAGGAGATATGTTATTTTATTTTCATAGGAAGAAAAATGAAAATGAAAATTGTTATTAAAAAATCATAATATCAAATGATAACTTGGAAATTAAATGAGTTATTATATAATGGATGATACTATAAATTTATTAGTAGTACAAGAAAAGGTTCATTTTTTTAGTCTATAAAGACAATTACCACTTCTTTAGTAGACATCATTTATATGCTTTCTCTAGTACCCTTGGAATAGTATTTTAGGAAGACTATCATATATAATTCATGGAATGTGAGGTTTATATTAGAGTTGGTAATTATTTGGTTTATCAATATTTCTCAAGAAATTATTGTGATGTACAGAATGGTTTTTCATTTATATGTGTGGGGTGGGTCACTCTTGTATTTTTATAAAAATATTAATATTAAATGAAGTCACAATTAAGGAAAAATAGTTACAGAATGAAATTTCATAGAATATAAATGTATATTATCAATATATTATCATCAAGTCAAATTTTTATAGTTTTAGTGATCATTTCAAACCATGTCTTTTTATTAAAAGCCTGATTATCCATTTTATGTAATAATTTTAGAAATTTATATTTTAGTTGTAATGGGTCATAATTTTACTCATAAGGTTACAATAACATGATAATTGAAAAACAAAAATACTTTTAGAGAAAAATATTATTATTTTTATATAATTTAGGCATGTTTTCTATTTTTAAATGATTTAAATATATAGTTTTTTATACAATTTCACTATTAAAATTGTATACACTATTTACTTAATTTGAATGTGAAAATATAAAGTAAGAAACTAAATAAATATACAATCCTTAAAAGCATCTATAACACATTTAGTTAATATGCTATATTTATGGGTAAATATAAATTAGCAAATAAATATTACTTTTATATATTTAAATATGATGTACTTTATTTTTATAGTGCTTCCATAAAAAATATTTTGGCGTTGTGTAACACTACTGTTAATTATTTCATAAGTAATTGAATTTATAATAAATTTAAATAATAAATAAAACTAAATAGTCATTAAAATTTACATCTAGAACCTTTGTTATCCTATATTTACCATTATGTAAAAATAATATATATATTTTAATCCATAGAGTGATATTATGAAAACTTTGTTAGATTAAATTATATTAATGAAATTATCAAAGGAAAATGGATTCATAAATCCATTTATTTCAATATTATATGGACATGGTTTAATTCATCTAAAAATATGAATTAATATAAGATGTTTGGTTTACCATGAACTTTTATATCATAATTTTAAGCCAATTTTAATGATTTTACTTTTACCATCATGATAAATATTGACAATGCAACAATTCATTAAAACAAAATCGAAATGTGACATAATTAAAAAATTTAAACTTAATGAATACAAATATGGTATAACATTTATATTATTCTATGAATATATGTGATATAAATCTATTTTAATATAAATTTTTCCAATATAATGAATACCAATTTTCATAAAAAGGGTTTTATTGAATATAAAAGTTAATATTTATCAAAATATTGAAAATTTCAAATTTATTTTGAATAAACTAAATTATTATAAATAATATGTATCATATATCATTTTTTACCAAATCCAAAATATAATTGGATTTTTTTAATTTATTCGTTATATAAATGAAATGATAGTATTCAAAAAGTTGATATTTTTTTTTGTCATTAAAATATAAATAATTTTATAAAAATTTAAAAATTTCACCCAATGTTAATTATGATAAGACAAAATTAGAAATAATTCTCATTTTATAAAATTTTACTTCTAAATGTGGGTGAAATTAATTAAATTTATTACGGAAAAAATTCTAAATTTTTTTTAAGAAAATTAATTTTTGAATTATAAAATTACATCACTATATATTATATTTATATTTACTAAGAATTTATACATCATTATTTTTTATATAATAAATTTATACAAAAAATCATAATTCATTTACTAATATTATTAAACACCAATCTAATGATTATTTTATAATGGTAACATTAAAATATAAATTTTTTTATATATAGATAATTCACATAAATCATGGTGTGGTGAAATATGATAGGTATCAAGATTCTAGTTAATTTAAACTAAATTATTAGGGTGTTAAAGTAAAAAAAATATTTTGTTTTTGAATTTTTTTTATAATGATTAGGTTTTTACTTTTAATGAAATCATTTTTACGTAGCTTATAATGCATTTAAAAATTGTTTATTCTCTCTTATTTCTTCAGTGATTTATCAAAAGATATTAAAAAGGTATTTTTCATATAAGATACCATATATTAAAATACATATAATATATTTTGTGTATTTTTAATCCAACATCCCTGTTATTTATTAGAATTATTTATGTTCTTGATAATTAATTTTAAGAAATTAATCAATTATCAATTGGTTAATTAAGTGGTTTATGATGTATGAATTTTTTCATGTTCAAATTAAAAATATTTATGATTATTTTTTTTACGGATTAGTTTTTTATGATTTATTGATTTATATAATTTTGGAATAATTATTCACTTGTTTCTATTTAGAACCAAAATTGGGTAGTATTGTTCACAAGTGTTTTTGTTAATGTGATTCAGGACGATTTTCTATATGTTATTTTCGAATGTCATAATAATAACATTTCATAGATATGTTTTTTCGACAATTATGTGTTATTTTTAATTAAATTTTTCTTGAATGAACATAATGTGATAGCTTGATTCATAATATCATCAGTTCTTATGTTTGTTCCATAATTCCTTATACTGGTTTGTATTCATGTAATTGCGCAATTTATATTCCCCTATTTTAAGGATATATTAATTATTTTTAATGTATCCTTATTCCATGAAAATATATGGATTATGTTTATTAATTTTGTATTAAATGTCCCTCCATCATTACTAATGTAAAACAGTTATTTTTTGGTCTTTTAAATAAGATATTTCTCCCCTACTGATGTTTTATCATATACTTTCAAAATAACCCTTAATGTCTTGTTGATATGATTTCCCTTACAATTTTTTTGATCTTTTATAAATATTATGATACTATCCCTAGTATACGAACTTCAATATAAAGTAGTGGATGACTATAAGGGAGAATAATGTAGATTTATTACAGAGAAATGTTCTATTGTATAATAAATTTAATATTTTCTTCTACAAATCCTTAACAAATTAAGACCTACACTCATGGTATTGTGTGATTTTTATGATCTATAATATTTAAAATACAAAACTCATAAAAACTATAATAATATTAATTTATAGTTTTATCAAATCCACTATATGAAAAAGGTTTTTTGAATAATATTGGTCTATGATTTTCTGGGGATCCAGGATTTTCATTTAATCATATCATATTTTTAATATCTACAATAGATTTTATCTTATGTGAATTATTTATTCTACATATATGAATTTGGTCAAGCGGTTATGCAACATGTTATTTTATTATTCACATATTATGAGGATTGTGTTTTCTATATTATACACCAAATATAGAATCCAGTTTTTCCTCTAACCATTCATAACCATTTTCATTGACAAACATTTGATTATGTGAAACATTTTATTATGTTTTAAATAATTTTTAAAGCCATAGTGTTTAATTACAGATAATGTTTTATATTATAAGCTATCATTGTAGTGTGATTCTATTTTTTGTCACATCATATAGTAATCATATATTTTAAAATCTATTCATCTTTAATGCTCCACCATTTCCATTTTTTTCATTCCATATACTATATCCCTATCATGTTTTAGAAGGGTTATATTTCAAATAATATTGGTTGAACACTGATTACTATATATCCATGTTCATGAATTCATTGTATCTTAGAGAGTTATTTTATCATGGTTTGGATTCTATTTCACCCACTTTTCAAACCACGAGATGTCTTCTTGATTTGATGTATAATATTTCTTTTGTCATTTCACTTCAAAAATAGTTGTATAATCAGAGTAATATTATTTTTCTAATTGGGAATATCTATTTCCCAATAGTGTCTATTTGGGTTTCCATGAATAAATATTCAATTGACTTATGTTTTGGGTATATAAAATTAAAATTTATCAACAATCAAAAAAAAGATTCAGAAACATGTTATGTGGAATTAAATATTCATATAAATAATTTATTGCATGAAATAAAGTATATTATCTCATTATTTGTTGACTAATATGATTTTTAACTACTCAAAATGTTCCATGATTTATCTTATTCGGACATGGTGTGTTCTATATAGACATAAAAATAACAATTCATTCAATTAAATATCATATTACTCTACTATCCCAACCTGACTCTAACCATCAAATTGAATTTTTTTTTTTATTGACCTAAAATATTAATTATTATTATTAACCCTCTATTTTTAACTATTCAGATATATAATTTAATATTTAGATTGTGATTTAGAGGTGATTCCAAAATAACAAACATTATGATTCACTTATATCGTTATTATTAATAATCATTTTTTTTTGAAATCATAGTTGAGTCTAAATTTACAGAAGAACATTAGTCTCAATTCTATAAGAACTTTAACATCATGTTATAAACCTTTGATATTTGTTTCTAAAAATTATTCATAAGATAATATATTAATGTTTATATTTTACTTCGATTTAAAATTTTTAAATTAATAGTAATATTTTTTTTCTCAACATAACATACTATTTTTCCTGATATTCTAACATTGTTTTCCGCTACAGTCATCATTAGGGGCATCAATATCCATTACATTATGTATATTATTTTCTTGAAATTTGTTACCTCTTCTATAATAACATTATTAAATAATTTATTTTTTAAATCTTTTTCATGTATAATAATCAAATTTTTGTTATTTAAATATATTCAATTATTTATTTAAGAGGAAAACATACATATTAATTTTATCATATTTTGAGAAATGTTCATTTTTAAATTACCCTCATATTCCAGTTTTGGAAAAACTACACCTTCTATTCGATTAACACTGTACAATTCTAATTTTTGTCTTTTCAATTTTAGACACCATAGAAAATTTTATGATTTGAAATATATTTACGCCCCTATAAAAAGAATACATTTTTGTCTTATTATTTTCTCACTATGAACATCATCTTAAAACTACACTACATATTAACTTCATAGGATCAAATCTCCCTTTAAAGGGAATACCCTTTTTTCTTTGGTGCATTCTCCCATCACCTAAATCATCATAAAATCTCCATGGACGCATTGTTAAATTGTATCCATTTTAACTATACCAAAAATATTCCGCATGCATCTTAACATTGAATCAACAATTTTGTTGCATGAATTTTATTTCCACTAAGGAGTGGAAAAGTTAGTTAAATCCAATTTCATATAAAAAATTTTTAATATAATTTATTATTAATTATTCAAGAATTTTTTATTTCTCTTATTTACATGAAAATTTTTTAGATTTAAATTAATTTCAAAAGTTACTAAACTAATTTATAGATCATCCAATGATATTTATTCCATGTTCCACAATATAAAGGATGATATATTAGGCTTATAAATTGGTGATATAATTTATTTTCACAATTTAATAATCCTAAAAACTATTAAGTTAACATTATATCCTTGAATAACATTAATAAAATAAATTCATTTCTTGATATACCAATTAAAATTTTCATTTGGTATCACTTTATTATAATTGAACTTTTTTTCCACCACATAATTATTATAATCTTTAAATATACTATCATGTACATATATATTATTATTTTATCCGAATATATACATGTATAATGTTTACCTTATCTCCATTACAACGATCCATGTTGGTAGAGGTCATGAAATTTAATTTATATATTTGTAATTAATATAATACATATATTTTTCATTTATATTCATTGATTTTCCAGATATAACTCAAACCTATATCATATGCATAATACTAGATAAAATATCGCTCTCATGAGATCGTAAGCATAATCACCTTTTATCCATCCTAATATCATATTTTATACAATAAATTTGAGGATTTAGTAATTATTTTATAATATTTTCTATTAGGTATAACAACATATGGTAGTTTCAATTCTGGAAAAATTGATTTTATACAACTTATTATAAATCAAGGCACCCTGAGTTGGGTATTTGAATAATGTCGTGAAAATTTTATTTCTTCATCACTGTTCCTAAACCCATGTTGGAAGGACTTTGATGCACCTATAATAGTCAATAATACAAAAAAATAATTTAATATGTATATTCACTAAAAAGGACAGTAACATATTATAGTAGTTTGTGTTGATTACATGGCTGTAATTCTTGATGTAAAATTTTTTCACCAATGATACACACATGTAATTCCACAAACCTTCCCAGAAGGATTCATAGTGATTAAATGAGTCATATTTGTCATTTATGGAATGTGTTTTATGCATTAATGTGTTCAATGATTAAACAACCAAAAATTATATTTTGTAGGTTCAATTTTAGGAAACCAAGTATTTCTCTCATAGAATATTCCCTTCATTTAGGTATGAGAATAAATGATGCATATATAAGATGATGTGATCCTCTTATATTGGATTTGAGATACTTTTGATCCATATGTGATACTCTATTTATCCCAAAATGTTGTTTTCATATATAGTAAAATCCATAAAATGCCCTTAGAATTGTAGAATCCTTATGAATTATTCTTGGAACAACTATCACATGTTCCCACATATAGGTAGTATGAATACAACAACATATCCTCATAATCATTTTCATTTATAAATACACATATATAATTATATAAAAGTGTAATATTTGGTCGATTCTTGTATGAAATTTTGTAATATTATAAGGCCCCAGCCTTAAACCTTACTTAATCTTGAGTTATTACATGATTACACATTGAGGATCTTTTCAGGTTTAGAGTTTTAGAGAATTAGATCATGAAACTTGCATTACATTCCACATTTAAACAAAGTTGTTACATAAAATATAGTATTCATTCTTCCCATCAATGGAATCATATTTAAAAGGAAACATGGATTATTTCTTGACACATCCTAGACACTATCATCACATCATATACCTTTCCCTTGACCTGTGAAAAACATTTCAAAAACTTGGGATGAGCATAAAAAGCTCAGTAAGGGTTATAAAAATATGGAAAGGATACATGAGTTCATATATACATAAGAATGAAATCATAGATTACCCATAAAATATAGGCATATCAAATCATGAATAAATCATAGAAAACATAAGACATAAAGGTAACTTGATGCATTCATAACATTCTTACATAGGGAGTAACCCTCTTGGTTACGTTTGTAATACCCATCACAGTATATTACCTAAATCTCTTCGGAGAAACCTTAACGTTTCACTCCTTCGCGTTACCCAATGCATTGGAGAGCTATAACGGGCTCACCCGCCCTTAGTTTATCACGGAACTACCCATTTTCATAACAATGGCCAAGAACCATAACATAAATGTGTCACATAAAACATGCATAAAGGAAACATAACATTTCCACATTTCAATCACCATATAACATTTTAGTATATTGAAATATTGAATCCATTCAAAAAGAAACCATTTCCAAAAACATTTAAAACATTTAATAAAGAGATTTTTGAATCAAAGTGTCCCATACCACCTTGAAGCTTAAAATTTTAAACCATTAATATCCATATAAAAAAATCCTTAAAACCATTTTGAAAACATGGATATTAATAAGAACAAATAATTAAAACATTTAAAACGATATTTTGGTTAAAGGGGTTTTACCAAAATTAGAGACACTTGAATACAATAATTGAGGAAAAACATTTAGTCAGAACTTTATAATATCATGAGAATAAATGGATTCATGATATAATACTCCAAAGGACAGTATATACACCATATAAGAGTGAATTGGTGCATAACAACAATGAACCCTCAATAGAAATGTCAAATGTGATGAAATCCCTTATAGAGAAGGTATCCTTAAATTAAGGACAAATAAATCTAAAAAATATGTGTGACAAATATATTTACACCCAATATAAGTGGATATTAAGTGTAAAAAAATAAAAGGTCATTAACACATATTCAATGGATGACATATTCAATGACTACATGTTGAACCCAAAGAAATCGAAATTGGGTTAAAAAGTTCCCTTGACAGCCTAACGACATCACATCAAAATGAGTTGATGAGAGATAAAAAGTGTATCTCATCAATTGGACATAAAATTTACATCAATAAGGATATATTAAATATGCAAATTAAGAGACCCAATAAAAAAGACTTTTAAAAAAGAGGAGGGTGAAAGGTTCCCTTACCGACTTGGGTATCTTTCAAAACATACACCCCATGAAAGAAGGACAATAGATCATTGATGTAAATACTCATAAACGAAAGTATATTACACAAAGAGTAGAATAATTGGCAGTACATACACCACTCAATGTAATATGTGGAAAATGTAGCATAAATCTCAATAGAATAAAAGTGAGATGAAAAATCCCTCACGAAAACTCGGCAGCCTAACGGCGCCACATAAAACTTTCGAATATGGATTGATGAGATCAAATAGGGTATCTCATCACATTATAATATAATTTACAGCAAGAGGAATATAAAATAACATCCCCCAACATTACTAATAGGATCTTAAAAGAAGTGACATAAAGGAGAGTACTTAAAAAGAAAGAGAGAAGTTAGATCTCTTACGAAAGTTCGGCAGCCTAACGGCGCCAATCAAAACTTCCAAAATGGATTGATGAGAGTGAATAGGGTCTATCATAACATGAACATAAAAATTACAGTAGTATTAATATAAAATATCATCCCAATGACAAAAACATGAGCTTTAAAAGGAATGACATAAAAGAGTGTACTTAAAAAGAAAGAGAGGAGTAAGATCCCTTACCTCAGGTCCGACTTGACTCGATCGTTCTTTAATATCCTGAATAATAAACTTGAGTTATTTTCTACTTCCTTAAGAACCTTTTTTATGTTCATTATTCCTTTTATATCACTTTTTACCATGTTATAAACAATATGTAATCATTAAGTTAATAATGATTGTTTTGTCGATATTTGGTTCTTAAGTCGAAAGTGGACATCTTACAATTGCATGTTGTTCGTGTGGCCAAATGTTTATTATATCCAGTATTGTATTCATTATTTAGATATAATATATCTCATATATATCCAGTACATTCATTCATTTATAACATTAAATAATCATTTAGAGGTAATAAATGAAATGCACCGTTCATGGAGACGGTAAGCTGTACGTACGCATGAACGCTACTTTCATTTCTATTTCGTATTTTATAGAATGGAATAATAATGATATAAAGGTATATTATAATTCCAGTATAATATCATATATAATATCATAGTTCCATCCTTTATACGTCCCACATATGGTATTTAACGAATCAAATCACTTTGAGGGGGCGGTAGTCCGCACTTCCTTAAATGAAGATATCGCGTATACCCATAATGGAGGCCATAAAGGTAAGACACAAATGATAAATACAGAAGCATAAGTAAAACATTAACATATTATATATCATATATAAAAATATTGACATCATAATGGCCACCTTTGAAGGTGATAAATGAGTATTGAACAATCATCGTTTCGGGAGGTAGAATTTCGCCATCCACGTAAACCGTATGTTCTTTAACCATTTGATGTAGTTGTGTGAGAGTGTAGCTCGAATAAATCTTATAAAAACATCCTAGTATATTGAAGATACTGGTGCTGTTACAAAATAAGTAAATAAAAAGAGTTTAGGGGGTTGGAGAAGCAAAATAAAACAAATGAACATGAGAGAATGAATTACCTTTAAAAGTGTAACTCCTTTTGATTTGAGCATAAAGGCTTCCTTTGAAAGGATTATGCCCAAAGGTAATCCTCTAGGATGAGGATAGGGATGTGGAGAGAGTAAATGGGCAGGGGTTGGCCGAGCCAAAGGCATGAGGAGTGTGTGAAATGAGGTAGAGGTGGGGGCCTTTTATAAGAGGAGAGGAGGGGCACTTTTGGAAAGTAAGGAAATATTACTTTATTTGAAAATGTGTTTCGGTTTTAAGAAGTCCCACATTGATATAATTCGTGGATAAGGTTATAAAGGTTTGAAATCCACTCATCCAATAAGTTTTGTACATGTGTAGTTCATAGATTTTACATTATCTTTCCATTTTATTTAAATCATCAAATAATGATGTCATCACGGCATCATTATGATGTCATAAATAATTTAATTTATTTAATGTCTAAAAATTATAAAAAATTTACTATGATGTATGAAATCTTTTTATATTTCCAATGACTATTTATAATCAAAAATATTACTTGTATAACCCTACATAAAAATTGTTTTAGTAAAACATAGCATGTTTGTGTCAATTTTACTTTTCCATTAAATAAAAATATATTATTGTCATTTTCCAACTAAAGTGGCTCCATGGGGTCCCCAAGTTGGCCCATGGATTGTCTTGGTCGGCCATGAATCACCCAATAGGTGTAGGACAAGTGTCATGGTGTTTTCACATTCTTATAATATCATTTTTACCTTAAACTACATTAATTACCACTAATCGCGATTAAAAACATAATAATTTACTATTCACCAAAAAATTATTTTTATCCCATTGAACCACATTTTACTACTTAATGACAACCATGTATGTCGGATTTTTGAAATTCAAAACACAGAAGTGGTAAAATTTCATTTAAACGAAAAATCAGCTTTTATAAGTACCACTTAGTGGTGTCACTATTCATCAAAAATTGAAGTTTTTCAGAAAAATCCCAAAATTTCACCCTAAGCTATATTTGATATTACGAATTCAAAAATGAAGTCTGTTTTATAAAATTAAAAATATATTATTCACATTAATTAATTTAATAATTAATTCCCGCTGTCAGAGTAAATAGCGTGTTTTTATAAAACAATAAGTATCAAAAGATTGGCACTAGTTTAAGTCTGATTTCAAAGTGAAATTAATTCCAACGACCACTATTGGGTATAATGGTAAAAATATTTTCTAATTTCACTTTAAAACCAATTAAAAATATAATCTATTCATATAAATAAATTATATTAAAAAGAGGTTTGGAATTAAAATACAACATTTTACACTATTCATTAAAAAATGAACTTTATCGGAAAAATACCAAAAAAATTACACAAAGTAAAATTTGATGTCCCGATTCTTAATAAGAGTTTTATTTGGTCCAAAAGAATGTTTAAGAGTGAACAAAACTATATTTAATGACAGTTCTCCATTAAAAGGCGATAAGTGAACCTTTAGTGAAAACTAGGGCATATACGCCTAAAATTGAGTTCTTTCCGTATTTTAAGCCTTTAGCTTTTATTGGATAAATGTAAAAACATTTAAAAAACATATATAATCATATTTTAGTTATTTATATCCATTCATGCCAATACAACGGCTACATGTTAACTACCATTTGAAATAATATTATTTTATTATTAGAGTGCAACGTAAGATTCCCAAGAAACTCGTTGTTGCGTGTTGGGTACGCCATCGAGCATAGCGTCCCCTTTAAATTCAATTTAATATTTTATTCACCAATATGGATAAATATGAAAATTTCATATTCATTATTTACCTGGGGTGTTACATCCTTCCCCCCTTTTGGGAATTGTGTCCTCGCAATTTTAAAATTGCGCTTGGAAACATACTTGAAAGTCCCACATCGGAACAAAAGTCGGTAAAACAAACACTTTAAAATAAAGAAAGATAATTACAAAGGTCACCCGAGTTAACCCATACTAGGATTCCATGTACGAAAATATGGACATGGAGGAAAAAACAAAGGGTCATGTTCTGATGGAGAGTGATAGAAAACATGTTTAGGAGAAAGTTAACCATGAGAAAATCACAAACTTGTGATGGGTTAAATGGTCTTCGATTCCCCAGTAGGAAAAGTTAATAGACAACATTTTTTTAAGTTAATTTTTATTGAGGAATTTATTCATAAGGAAACATAATCACTTATCATATTGACTTTCAACTTTTATTATATTCCTTACACAAACTCAGATTTTCTCCAAAAGACGAGTATTTAGGAAGACTTGTTCACATTAAGAGTACTATAATAAACTTCTAGAGAATCACCTAATCCAAAAAATAGAACTATATACTTCCCATGTCTTTAGAATTTAACCAAAACCAAAACCAAAAAGGCTAGTACAAGATCAGATAATCCAGAAAAGGATAACCCTTTATAAAAAGAAAATCTATTCTTAATCTCCAAAATTTGTCCAATAAAACCCAAAGTTCAGTGAGGACCATTCTATAATCAATTTGTCCATAAAATTAATCAAAGTAAACCAATATAAGATTGAAACCCAAATATGTGAAGGATTTAGTCGCATAGTCTTCCAAGATAAATCATAACATTTATCTCCAAACAATATCAGTTGCTCCTAAAGTCTCGTTTTGAAAAGTTATTAACCTAATCACATATCCTCCATGATAGGTTAATAATTTTCATAAATAACCCAAAATCAACTTACTCTTAACTCATAAAATCATATAACTAGAATGAATCAGTCAAACTAACTAGGGACTTCACGTAGTCCAGTGGTAGGCGATAAATATCAGTCGCACATTGGTTGTGGGTTCGATTCCCGCAGCTTTGTCCGACGCGACGGGATGTCACACAGTCTACGTGTTGTCCTTTTTCCAAAACTATATAATTCTTAAAACATTCCCCAAAATGAGATAAAATCTTCAAGAATAATCATAACATATTTTAACCTCACGTTTATCTCATGCCCTTCATTTTCCATCATATCATATAATAACCCATAATTACCTCAAATGTAAGGATCATATAAACCCTAATGGTTACCTTAATAATTATTACCTGAATTTCCACATCGATTTGGCCATCTCGTACATGATGCATTAGAGAACTCACCAAGGTTGAAGTGGTTGATCATGACTCCTTGATATTTGGTTTAGAACAACCACGAGTTTCCTCATTTAATCCTCCATTTTATCTAGTATCTTAATCAGAGAACCACCACAGTTTCCTTCAAACCTGTTTTCTCTTTGGTTCTTGCTAGATCCATCCATTCACTACAAATAGAAATGTCAGTGTGAGTATACCAATAAAACCATCATGTACTAATGAGGAAGGTAAACACTAAGATACACTTACTCATTCACTTTATCTAAAACTAGGACTCTTTCTGAAATCCTAACCATTATGGTAATGTCACTTATGCTTAAAGAATACCCAATCCTCTAAAGTTATCTAAACCGACCTTTGATACCAACTATAAGGCCCCATCCTTAAACCTACTTAATCTTGAGTTATTACAAGATTACACATTGAGGATCTTTTCAGGTTTAGAGTTTTAGAGAATTAGATCATGAAACTTGCATTACATTCCACATTTAAAAAAAGTGGTTACATAAAAGATAGTATTCATTCTTCCCATCAACGGAAGCATATTTAAAATGAAACATGGATTCTTTCTTGACACATCCTAGACACTGTCATCACATCATGTACATTTCCCTTGACCTGTGAAAAACAATTCAAAAACATGGGATGAGCATAAAAAGCTCAGTAAGGGTTATAAAAATATGGAAAAGAAACATGAGTTCATATATACATAAGAATGAAATCATACTTTACCCATAAAATATAGGCATATCAAATCATGAATAAATAATATAAAACATAAGACATAAAGGTAACTTGAGGCATTCATAACATTCTTACATAGGGAGTAACCCTCTTGGTTACGTTTGGAATACCCATCACAGTATATTACCTAAATCTCTTTGGAGAAACCTTAACGTTTCACTCCTTTGCGTTACCCAATGCATTGGAGAGCTATAACGGGCTCACCCGCCGTTAGTTTATCACGGAACCACCCGTTTTCATAAAAATTCCCAAGAACCATAACATAAATGTGTCACATAAAACATGCATAAAGGAAACATAATATTTCCACATTTCAATCACCATATAACATTTTAGTATATTGAAATATTAAATCCATTCAAAAAGAAACCATTTCCAAAACCATTTAAAACATTTAATAAAGAGATTTTTGAATCAAAGTGTCCCATACCACCTTGAAGATTAAAATTTTAAACCATTAATATCCATATAAATAAATCCTTAAAACCATTTTGAAAACATGGATATTAATAAGAAAAAATAATTAAAACTTTTAAAACGATATTTTGGTTAAAGGGGTTTTACCAAAATTAGAGACACTTGAATACAATAATTGAGGAATAACATTTAGTCAGAACTTTATAATATCATGAGAATAAATGGATTCATGATATAATACTCCAAAGGACAGTATATACACCATATAAGAGTGAATTGGTGCATAACAACAATGAACCCTCAATAGAAATGTCAAATGTGATGAAATCCCTTATAGAGAAGGTATCCTTAAATTAAGGACAAATAAATCTAAAAAATATGTGTGACAAATATATGTACACCCAATATAAGTGGATATTAAGTGTAAAACAATAAAAGGTCATTAACACATATTCAATGGATGACATATTCAATGACTACATGTTGAACCCAAAGAAATCGAAATTGGGTTAAAAAGTTCCCTTGACAGCCTAACGGCATCACATCAAAATGAGTTGATGAGAGATAAAAAGTGTATCTCATCACTTGGACATAAAATTTACATCAATAAGGATATATGAAATATGCAAATTAAGAGACCCAATAAAAAAAGTCTTTTAAAAAATAGGAGGGTGAAAGGTTCCCTTACCGACTTGGGTATCTTTCAAAACATACACCCCATGAAAGAAGGACAATAGATCATTGATGTAAATACTCATAAATGAAATTATATTACACAAAGAGTAGAATAATGGGCAGTACATACAACACTCAATGTAATTTGTGGCAAATGTAGCATAAATCTCATGGGAATAAAAGTGAGATGAAAAATCCCTCACGAAAACTCGGCAGCCTAACGGCGCCACATAAAACTTCCGAATATGGATTGATGAGATCAAATAGGGTATCTCATCACATTAAAATATAATTTACAGAAATAGGAATATAAAATAACATCCCCCAACATTACAAATAGGATCATAAAAGAAGTGACATAAAGGAGAGTACTTAAAAAGAAAGAGAGAAGTTAGATCTCTTACGAAAGTTCGGCAGCCTAACGGCGCCAATCAAAACTTCCAAAATGGATTGATGAGAGAGAATAGGGTCTCTTATCACATGAACATAAAAATTACAGTAGTATTAATATAAAATATCATCCCAATGACAAAAATATTATATTTAAAAGGAATGACATAAAAGAGTGTACTTAAAAAGAAAGAGAGGAGTAAGATCCCTTACCTCGGGTCCGACTTGACAAGATCGTTCTTTAATATCCTGAATAATAAACTTGAGTTATTTTCTACTTCCTTAAGAACCTTTTTAAAGTTCATTATTCCTTTTATATCACTTATTACCATGTTATAAACAATATGTAATCATTAAGTTAATAATGATTGTTTTGTTGATATTTGGTTCTTAAGTCGAAAGTGGACTTCTTACAATTACATGTTGTTCGTGTGGCCAAATGTTTATTATATCCAGTATTGTATTCATGATTTAGATATAATATATGTCATATATATCCAGTACATTCATGCATTTATAACATTACATAATCATTTAGAGGTAAGAAATGAAATGCACCATTCATGGAGACGGTAAGCCGTACGTACGCATGAACGCTACTTTCATTTCTATTTCGTATTTTATAGAATGGAATAATAATGATATAAAGGTATATTATAATTCCAGTATAATATAATATATAATACCATAGTTCCATCCTTTATACGTCCCACATATGGTATTTAACGAATCAAATCACTTTGAGGGGGCGGTAGTCCGCACTTCCTTAAATGAAGATATCGCGTATACCCATAATGGAGGCCATAAAGGTAAGACACAAATGAAAAATACAGAAGCATAAGTAAAACATTAATATATTATATATCATGTATAAAAATAGTGACATCATAATGGCCACCTTTGAAGGTGTTAAATGAGTATTGAACAATCATCGTTTCGGGAGGCAGAATTTCGCCATCCACAGAAACCGTATGTTCTTTAACTATTTGATGTAGTTGTGTGAAAGTGTAGCTCGAATAAATCTTATAAAAACATCCTAGTATATTGAAGATACTGGTGTTGTTACAAAATAATTAAATAAAAAGAGTTTAGGGGGTTGGAGAAGCAAAATAAAACAAATGAACATGAGAGAATGAATTACCTTTAAAAGTGTAACTCCTTTTGATTTGAGCATAAAGGCTTCCTTTGAAAGGATTCTGCCCAAAGGTAATCCTCTAGGATGTGGATAGGGATGTGGAGAGAGTAAATGGGCAGGGGTTGGCCGAGCCAAAGGCTTGAGGAGTGTGTGAAATGAGGTAGAGGTGGGGGCCTTTTATAAGAGGAGAGGAGGGGCACTTTTTGAAAGTAAGGAAATATTACTTTATTTGAAATTGTTTTTCGGTTTTAAGAGGTCCCACATTGATATAATTCGAGGATAAGGTTATAAAGGTTATAAATACACTCATCCAATAAGTTTTTTACATGTTTAGTGCATATATTTTACATTATCTTTCCATTTTATTTAAATCGTCAAATAATGATGTCATCACTGCATCATTATGATGTCATAAATAATTTAATTTATTTAATGTCTAAAAATTATAAAAAAATTACTATGATGTATGAAATATTTTTATCTTTCCAATGACTATTTATAATCAAAAATATGACTTGTATAACCCTACTTAAAAATTGTTTTAGTAAAACATATCATGTTTGTGTCAATTTTACTTTTCCATTAAATAAAAATATATTATTGTCATTTTCCAACTAAAGTGGCTCCATGCTGTCCCCAAGTTGGCCCATGGCTTTTCTTGGTCGGCCATGACTCACCCAATAGGTGTAGGACAAGTGTCATGGTGTTTTCACATTCTTATAATATCATTTTTACCTTAAACTACACTAATTACCAGTAATCGCGATTAAAAACTTAATAATTTACTCTTCACCAAAAAATTATTTTTATCCCATTGAACCACATTTTACTACTTAATGAAAACCATGTATGTCGGATTTTTGAAATTAAAAACACAGAAGTGGTAAAATTTCATTTAAACGAAAAATCAGCTTTTATAAGTACCACTTAGTGGTTTCACTATTCATCAAAAATTGATGTTTTTCAGAAAAATCCCAAAAATTCACCCTAAGCTATATTTGATATTCCGAATTCAAAAATGAAGACTGTTTTACAAAATTCAAAATATATTAGTCACATTAATTAATTTAATAATTAATTCCCGCTGTCAGAGCAAATAGCGTGTTTTTATAAAACAATAAGTATCAAAAGATTGACACTAGTTTAAGTCTGATTTCAAAGTGAAATTAATTCCAACGACCACTATTGGGTATAATGGTAAAAATATTTTCTAATTTCACTTTAAAACCAATTAAAAATATAATCTAATCATATAAATAAATTAGATTAAAAAGAGGTTTTCAATTAAAATACAACATTTTACACTATTCATTAAAAAATGAACTATATCGGAAAAATACCAAAAAAATTACACAAAGTAAAATTTGATGTCCCGATTCTTAATAAGAGTTTTATTTGGTCCAAAATAATGTTTAAGAGTGAACAAAACTATATTTAATGATAGTTCTCCATTAAAAGGCGATAAGTGAACCTTTAGTGAAAACTATGGCATATACGCCTAAAATTGAATTCTTTCCGTATTTTAAGCCTTTAGCATTTATTGGATAAATGTAAAAACATTTAAAAAACATATATAATCATATTTTAGATATTTCTATCCATTCTTGCCAATACAACGGCTACATGTTAACTACCATTTGAAATAATATTATTTTATTATTGGAGTGCAATGTAAGATTCCCAAGAAACTCGTTGTTGCGTGTTGGGTATGCCATCGAGCATAGCATCCCCTTTAAAGTCAATTTAATATTTTATTCACAAATATGGATAAATATGAAAATTTCATATTCATTATTTACCTGGGGTGTTACAAATATGGCTCTTGGATATATTTTATCATTTGATTCCTTAAGGGATAGATCATTTTGTTCTTTGGGTTCTCTTCTATTGGCAATATAATATATTGGAAAAAATATATCAAATATTATAAGTGTTAAGATATAATTTATCAGTATAGGATAGAATGTGGGGAAATCTATGTGTTTTTTATAGGGATTGGGTTTTCCTATTTCTATTGAGAAAATTCACACCACTAATGTATGATTCATCACATGAATCTTTTATTGGTAGAAGATATTAAATAGGATTATAACATTTAAAGGATGTTTTTAATGAATGTTAATTACATCATGAATTTGTGAATTAAGTTATTTTTTTCCATAATTATTCCATTTTACTCATACATTGAATTTTTTATATTCCCATCTTGGGTAAATTATTCCAGACATGAATCCTCTAATACAAGTGGTTTTTATAACAATAGAATATTTAATCCTAATTCATTTATTATAATTCCTCGACCATCAAGGCATTCGTCACTCTATTTTTATTTTGGGTTACTATATCCCATTTATATCATTTCATTTAGTGCATTTACCTTTAACGTAGATGAAATATTTATATATTGTGTTTGTTTCATTATATCTTATAAATATTAAATAACAGTCGGTTTTTGAATCAATTATGGGATATTTTTTTAGATGAGTGATTTTATAATGATTATGTTTTTCCTTATATATCCTTATTGAAATTATTTACATTGCATGGAATATTAGAGTTTGGATCCAATGAAGGTGGGTGTGCAACATATGTTACCTGTAGGTGGTTCGGTTATTACCCTATTTTTGAATAAATGAAATTTCCTATGGTTTATACATTTTTGTAAATAAATATTAATGAATGATTTTTTTTTTGGAAAAATGTGATTTGGGAAATAGTGTTATCTCATGATTTAGGTAAATGAATTATATTTTCCATAGAATCTTTAATTGGATTTATCAATTGTTTTTTCCAAGAATTATTTTATGGGAAATGGTTTTTTTAATTTTATTATGAAATAATTTATGTCATTTTAAATTATATGATAAATTAATCAAATGGGTGCCTTTTATGTCTAGGTTGATGGTTTATTATCATAAATTTTTTGTTATTTACATTTTGGATGGGCTCATGGGTTGTCCCTCTATTTACTAGTCTCTTTTTTTAGGGGATAAGATTTGAAATTATAGGGGGTTTACATAGAGGTTGTTCCTCGATAACATTGGCCATGTGTCATTTGGACTCAAATGCACATTATTTGTCATTGATTATTATGGAATGATTCACCATGATAGCCTAATTTGGTTTCTAATGGTGTTTAGCATTTTTATTTTTATTTTTAATAGTTTTAATATGAAATACTTTCTTTGATAAATGTATCCATTATATTAGAATTTGTCACTGAAATTGTTTTACATTTCAATCATAAAAAAATTATAAAAGTATAATATCTTACAAATCATTTTTTTCAAATTCATTTTACTACATATCATGTCATTCATTTGAAAAAAATATGTATATTGGGATTATTATATAATGACATCATATAAACACCATGACGAGATCCTAAAAATAATATTTATCTCAAAAAATACACATAATCTATATAATGTGTAGAACATGTATTTTATATTTATGTAGGAACATAAGATTAACCACAACTATGAGGAGTGATTTATATTATTTGGGTTTTTTTGATGGTGGAGATATAGTGGGAAGTTTCTAACAAACCACCTGGTATAATAGTTTCTTAATTAGTTATATCTTTTTGTTAATTGAATATGTACCTTGTTGTTTTATATTGCTGGTATTTAGTCCAATCACTATTGTTTTATTTCATTTATTTTTTAACTATTGTTTTCCATTATTTTTTCTATATACATTCCTCCTATCATATTAGTGTTTGGAAAATTCATTCCCTCCACTTTCTCATGGAAAATCACACGGTTTATAACAACACATACAGATAGGGACACCCTTAAGGCATTTTGAGGATAGGAATGTATCTCAATTTCTGATAGTATCTGTGTTTGATTTGTTATAAACCGGTATAAGTGTTTGACTTATTCTCAGGTTTCTATTTTTTGGGAATTCTGTTAGATGTTGGATATGACATCCAGGACACAAGAAATTGGTTCTGGTGGGTGCATGTATATATATTACTATGATGAGCCTCATTATACACATTGATTTTATGATATGTTTCTCCATTGGTTTTTACTGCTTTCATTGCATCAGTATTTCATTTCTTGGATAGAACTATCATTATTCAATTGTTTAATTGTTAATTCTATTATTAGTGTATAGAATGATGTATTTTAGATTTATTTATTATTCATAGTTGAGGGTAAAATGATAGATTATCTTATAATTAATACACCTATAGATCAAAATATAATAGAGACTATCATATGTGATGATAATTTCAGTTATCAAAATGTATCCCAATTTTAGAATCCAGTTGTATAAGAGATCATACGAACTAGAGAAGACACAGATAGATATCAACTTCATGTATGCAAGAAACCCTGAAACATTAATGATTTTAATGAAACTCAATAAGAATAGGTCTAGTTAAATAATATCAATATGTGCATTTACTTCCTAGAGATGTATGATTTTATAAAGGTGAACTTAATAATGATAATAGATATGGTTCCTAACATGTGGGCATGGGATTCCATGGTATAAGTAATGGAAACATGGTTTTGAATTTGAAGGATTTCAGGTCTATAATTATTAAATAGCTAAACACAAAGTATTTTATGAAATCTTTAACACCCATTGAAATTTATATGGCCACTATGTTCGATATCATGTATCACACACAACACTGAAAATAAATGAAACATTAAATATTAATATTTATAAACCCATTACTACATAGTGGGTTGATTAATGATTATGAATAGGTTTAACTAAATTTTGAAATATATAGATAGTTCTTAATCAATACAAAAATATTGATTGATTTTTTTTAAATATGAACATTTTTTTTAGAAAATTCACGTTATTATACAAAATTATGATATCTTCAAAAACGGTATTTATTTTTTAGTGATAGAATATAATAATTAATTTGAAAAAAATTAAGTAATGTTAATTGCTAAAAATTGTACAATTTTTTAAATCACCTTATAAAATTTATCTTATTTTGAAATTAAAATATTTTTTTGAAAAGAATGATTTTAAAATAAATAGATAATAATCTAGTTTTGCAGTAAAAAGTTTTTTTTTATTTTAAAATTATTTTTTATTTTTAAACATATTTTTGGAATCTTTTTTAAATTTCAATTCATGTTTTTGTTATAAATAATATAATTATAGTAATTCTAATGAAATTTAAAATTGAATTTAGTAAGAAGAAATGTAGCTTAAAATTATTTTATCTAAAAAACTATATTTCATCAGGTTTTAATTGATTATTTTAACATTAAATTCATACTATTTTAGTTTCAGGCACTTAGAATGATTATTCCATATCATGATTTTTAGTGACTAAAATTTTAAAACATATCCCCTTAATTTTAAATCATTAAAAATAGTAATCACTGTTAATATTGTTACCATTGTAATGTTACAATGGGTTTATTATAAGTAAAAATCAGTATATACGAACTAGAATGTTACCCTAACACATTCATTAATTTTTTTGGATGAATATATTTAATCCATAATCCCTTAATATTGAAAAATTGGGACTTTTTTATATATCCGTGATGTTTTACCTTATAATATTTTTTATAAGCAAAAGTAAACAAGTGATTGACTTTGTTATAATGAATTCACAAATTTTAAATAAGGATAGAAGATGATATATTCATTTAGAATTGATTATTTTAATATAAGTAATATTTTTAACTAGAAATTTTATTAAAAAAAGATTGTATTTAAACAATTACATTAAATTCATATATAATGTTCATAATGTATTTTTCAACTAATAGAAAAATAATATAAATTATGTCACAAATGTTTAAAGAAATTTTTTTGAATGAATTGTTTTTCAAAAAAAATAGATATAAATGACATATTATATAGTTCTAAATGACTGATATGTGAATTTGATTGTTTTTAATGTTTTAAATGTCAAAATCTGTGAATAGTTCCAATAATGACATTAATAATATTTTATAATTAATCTTATTACATTAAATGATTTTAAACAAAAAGCACTCTTATGTTATTACATGAAATATTTGTATTGTTTTAAATTCAAAGAGGGTCTTGTTATTGTCCAATTTATTTATAATATCATTTTGGAAATATAAATAGTAAAATAATTAATACCCTTGTAATTATCAAAAATAAGTCACAGATACTAACACAAATACATAATATTGAAAAAATATAAGAAATAATAATTTTTATTAGTTGAGACTAATTCAACTCATCGTCTCCTATTATCTTCAAACATCATAAATAAATAGATCAAAATATACCTAGATAAAAGTCTTCCATAAATCCTTAATCTTGTCCTCAGGGGAATTTTATGACAAATCCAATCTATATAAGATTTTATTATAATAATTAAGTTGTTTTCAGATGACTATGTATAATTGATAAGAAATGTGTTTTAATTTTATTGCATCTTATGACTCCATCAAAATTTAATTAAACATAGTAAAATAATGAAACCACCACTTTTATGAAAACAAATATATATAATTTAAATTTAAAAAAATATTTAAATCTCTACTTCAATCAGCTGTAAAATTTATCCATCATTTGTGTTTACAACGGAAAACTAACTCCCAAACCAATATATTTTACTTTCCATCACCTCCCTTTATATATGGTTATAATGATATAATTAATGTATATATATAATCATAATGATATATTTATCTATTCTTATCATTAATATATATTTTACTTTTAAACCATCCAATTCACTGAAAAATGATCACATTGTTTGTGTGTACGTCTATCCTTCCACCTCCATAAAGAAATGTGATTCATTTTCAATCCCCATATCAGAAATATATAATATATATATTTATTTGTTTAAATAAGTGATATTAAATTAATTATATAATTCTTATTTGGTAAATATATAATAATACTTACATTCATTCAAAAATGAGGATTGAAAAATTTAAAATATTACTCCTACTTACGACTCGTATAATGTCCCCATGATTGTATCATGGTTTTTTTCATAACCATTATTCATTTATGATTTTAATATTTTAATTTATGTATATAAAATATAATTTTTTAAAGATTATTATTCTATGGATAATGGAATAAATATATGTTTCTACCATTATCATCTTTTCAAAATCATTTTTGATATATTAGAATAACATTATAAGAACACATTGTGTGCAGATTTTTTTGTTGTATATTACATTGTTTGAAAAAATATAAAATAATAACGAACATGAAGATGATTATTTAGAGTTTAAATAATTAATATACATTTATTATTCTGGAATATAATGAATTTCCCTGATATGTCACACTAATGTCAAGGGATATTCTTTTAAAAATGTGTTTTAATGTTTTCATTCCAAATCATTTTCATCCATGTATATTTTATTCAATTAGAACCAAGAAAAATATTATTTATTGTTAATTGGATAAAAAATATCATTTTTTTATTTTTTTTCATTTCATTATTTTTAATAAGTAATCTGTTATGTTTTTTTAAGTTACATTCTAAAAAAAATTAGAGTTTTCCTTAGAATATATTTAATTCAATTTCTATATTATTTATATTTTTATGGATACATGTATATTAACATTAACAAATTATATTGGTCATTTTTTCAATTTTTTAAATACATTAAATTGTTAAAAATTTGAATCATTTTACAAATTGTTTACATTTTTTATTCTAAGTAATAAAATTTTTCATTTTAGCATATAACGTGAATATGGAATACAATATTTTTTGACTATTTTTTTGCTATTTTTCTTCATTTATAAGAATCCATGATATTATAAATGAAAAAAAATTACTCCATTTTTAATAGAAATTTTA
The DNA here is from genome assembly GCA_963277665.1 of Viscum album. NCBI lineage: Eukaryota > Viridiplantae > Streptophyta > Magnoliopsida > Santalales > Viscaceae > Viscum > Viscum album. The sequence continues at coordinate 164,328,253 of OY728129.1, read as the reverse complement.
TTTGTGATAATTGGGTTTAATAGAGTTATTAAATCAATATCTTGAAATTCAATCTTATAGATATAAATAACGTTTTAATGATTTAGTGTGATATTTATTTTGATAATTTTATGGTTCTTTGGAATTCAATATGATGAAAACTGGTTCAATTATAAACAAATTATTAGTTTTTCATTCATATAACTCTTATGAATTGGGTATGATTTATGTCTGGATATTGATAGTGGGGGTTTTTTAAAGTGTAATCATGATGGTTATTCCATGAGTAATTTTGAATGTTTTTCCATATATAAATTGGAATTTTATTTTATTGGTAACCTTGGATATTACTCAATTTATATGGGATATTCTAATGCTATACAATTAGATACTTATATTATTTATTTATACTTTATATGGTTTCTATATGAATATTATGATTTTATAATTTAAGATAAAGAGTTTATCATTAATGAATAGTTCATACTACTTATTATGGGTGAAAAATATTATTTCCTCAAAAAAATATTTGATTATTTTAATTTAAAAAGCCATTTTTTTGAATTTAAGATATATTGTGTAATGTTTTTGTAAAATCATTGGGAATTTATGTGGATTTATTGGATAGAAAATGTCTATTTCAAGTGAAATGTTAATTTTGAAAAAGAATATTTTTTAAGATTATCTATAGAGTAAGAGTTATCATTATTTATTTTTATGTACCTTATTGATATTTTGGTGTGCATCCCATGTTTCTAAATGTTATTAAAATGGTTTTAAGTTTTTTTATTGAAAATGATCTATTCAAAATTTAAATATTCCTAATGTATAAGGAGGAGAAAAATTTTTATATATTACAACCGTTGTTTTTTACAATAAATAAATAATAAGTTTAGGTTTAAACATGGTGATATATTACAACCGTTGTTTTTTACAATACTCGATTGTATACGTTCAGTCATTACTATTAGAATCCGAGCAGCGATTAGAAAAATTCGGTGATTATAATGTTTCCATGTGAGGTCGTGTTCAGAGTTATTATTACCAGTATTGGACACTTAATTTATTTTTTTATCATTATTTATATTTCAAAGAAAATCCGTATGATTTATTAAGTGTTGGGATTTTCAAGGTAATTACATATATGTTAATGGAATGTTATTTGGTTTAGGTATATGTAACCCACAAATAATATATAAATTAATATTCAAGAGAGAGTTGTTAAATATTTATAATGTATAAATAATTGTTTGAGATAATACTGATGGTGAAAAAATAGTTCAATATTTATGTAATTAAGGTTATTATTGAGTATTTGAATGTTATTGTATAGAATAATTTCCTTCAGAATTTTCTTCATAAGGACCATTTTCATTTTGAAAATAAATAATAAATTTCATGTTTAAATGATCTTTTATTGTACATATTATAGATCACTTATGATATTAAAATAAAAAATATCTCCCATAATATTCACATTCCTTCTATATTATTCAATCATTACTAACTTGTAAACATGTTGCTTTAATAATTTTCAAAGGAAATCATTATTTATAATCATCTAAAATATACAATTTAATCAATCCCACAACATTTCATTTCTATAAACTTTTTATGGTTGTTGGTATTTGATATACTTTAGTTCAAAATATCAAATCACTTACCACAATAATTGAGGTAAATAGAACGATTGGTTGGAATATTAATTTTTTTTATAGTTGGGGAAATCCTAATTGATGATTAATAAGATATCACAAGAACCAAATAAAAGTCTAATGGAATGATTTAAGGTATTAATTGATTTCATATACTCTATTTTTGAAACATAATTGAGACAAAATAGATAAATAATGAAGAAATGTTTCATATCATAGATTTTATTGGAAAATTTATTAATGAATAAAATGAAATATCATGGTAAGGGTTTATGAAGTATTTTTAATTAATGATTTTTTTATATATGATATGCAGATATATAATAAATATCATGAGAATCCTAAAAAAAATTTGGATTCTTATATAGTATAATTTTTTTCAAAATATGTAAACATGGGATATATGGACTCAATAATATTGTAATGTGACGTTTGAAAAATGAGAATCATTTTAGAGACTGTCATATGAATAAATATGATAAAGGGATATATGAATAGAATTAACCACATTACATTCAGGATAAAAAAACATGATTATTATGTTTTTATCAGGTTTTTTGTTTTAGTATTGTAACTAATTGAATATATATATTTTCTGAACAATATTGATAATGTATTGATCTACTATTAGTTAAAAAATATATACCATCAATTATGTAGACCAACAACTGAAAGATCTACTGCTGAAGATCTACTAATGAATCTATGATTTTAATAGATATATCTCTGAAAATCTACCACTAATGATATTCTCCTAATATAAATAACAATGAAAATCTACCGCGGACGATCTACCCCCAGTATATCTAACAGTAAACTTTTACCAATAATGATCTACCAATAACAGATCAACCACTAATGAAATATACCTTAAGTACATGTACCACTTGAATAACACAAAATTTGTATCATGATACAAAAATATTATTGTACCATTCAATAATGCTATAGCTAGTATAACATACTATCAAAAATCAAAACCACGAGAATGTTATCATTTTTTTCCACACTATTATTTGATTTTAATATTCCAACTGGTACATTATTCAATTTAATTTATTCATGTCACACATGTATTTAGGAATTTTTATTCTTACAATAATTTTTGAATGATTTGAATAAAATGAAATACAATCCTGATTTTGTGCTATGTACAATGATTTAGACCCCAATTAATAATTATACATGTATATGTATGAATTCAATAGAACACTCTTATTTGATATTTTTGTGAAATATGACGAATTCCATATGACCAAATAGTATCAATACAAGAGTGATAATTTCATAGATTTTATATCTTCTATACATTAAAACAACTCTGTATATTTATTCAATGAAATTTAGAGGCTTTCCTAACTATTAAAATAATATCCTTTCCTGCAGAATTTGAGAAACCTGATTGATCTCCTTCTAAAAATGGGATCCATGACTATTGAGGATAATTTGAAATTCATATCAAGCAAAATAAATTTTTCTAATCCCTAGTCATTTTATCATTCTATTTATCTTTAATTTTGATCTATTCTTTTATGCACAATTATATTATACAAACCAGCTCATATGATTAAACATGATTGTTTCTTTTATGTGTACAGGGAATTTTGGATTGTTTCTTTTATAAAATGATCCTGGTTTTGGATCATGTTTTTTAATTAATAAAATTCATGATAAGGGATTATTTATATCTAAGGGTGATCTAGTTTCAGATTGAGAACAAACACCACGATTAAATTCAACTATATATTATTATTTTATTCAATAAAATCATGTTATTAAAACTATGATTATTTTTTAAATTGTAGCAAAAAAATAACTTGGATGATTAATCTTAATTAATGTTTTATATACAATGTCTATTCATGAATATTATGTTCCAATGATTAATTGATATTATTTTTTTCTGAGAAATTATCCCAATGTGAGAATATATCTACAAAATAATATTACAAATTTCTAAAATTATTGTTAACTTATGTTATGTTATGTTTTTTATTTATGTTATAATTTTTATTAAAGTGTAACTATAATTTAGAGGACAATTACCACCCCCTGGGAGATTCTCACTTTAACAAACATTTTGTATGTATGGTGTTCTCCAAATATAATTTAATTTGATCCTATCGTGATTTAAAGATCATAAATTTTAGTTATTTAAAAATTCATTTAATGAAAGATAACAATATATTATTGGGAACTAGAAAAAATGGTTCTCCTTATTTTAAATTAAATAATATCATCAATGGATGATTTAAATGAAAAATTATATTGAATGCATAGGTTTTTTAGATATAGAAAAGTATCGATCATAAATATGAAAGACCCAAAATCAGTAGAGTAGAAAGGAGCCCTCCTATAAAATCATCCTATAATAATAACAATAAAATTAGGAATTATTTATACTATTTATAAAGAGGTGATTATATTAATTTCATTCCTTCAAGTATTACTACATTTCATACCTGGGATATAATATCCTTTTTTGATGAATGATCTTCAAATTTCAATGAAATGACATTGAATATATATACTATTAAATATGATACCATTATGATATACCATGAAGAGTAAATTTATAATGAATATCATTGTCACAATGATATTTAGCAAAAATTCATTCCATGAAAAAACATATTTTTGAAAAAGAAAAATTGATTCTCCCCCTCAGATGTTTACCAGAATGATGTAGAATAACATCTATATCAATCTGAGAAGTGTGCTTTATATGTACTTTTTTTGTTCAAGATACAATATAAAATCTCATGAAATATTAATAAATACTATAGTTGAATAGATAATAATATAAACCCATGAAGTAGTCAGTAGCTTCCTAGACATGTGAATTGATGCAGATATGGAATATTTATGTCATCAACACTTGTAATTGATAGTTCCTCCTAACATTGAAAATAATTTAATCATTTTTCGAGATGATTGTATAAATTTTACAAAAGGAATATTCTTTTTATAGATACAATATATATATATACAATTTAATTTATTGGTAAATGGTTTAATGGAATGGAATAAGGTTGTAACTAAAACTGAAATAGTTTTCGTTGAATGTAAGACAAATGGTAAACTCAAATGTGATTATTTGATTATAAATATTAGTAAAATCTATGAGGAAAATAAAAAATCTACAAGTAATATATTAAGTCAACATGGTGTGATTCAAATGAAATATATTGTGGTGTAAAGATGTAGAAAAATGATCAATTTATAAAATAATATAATGAGTTATACCTTTCAAATGAAAAATTTAAAAGGTTCTGTAGTAATTCACAAGTGGATGAATTTATTAAACCCGGATTCTGGGAATGTAATTAAAATATATATATATACTACTGAAGTATGATATCATACTATAAAAAAAGAATTATTAAAAAAAAATTTATTTCATTCTCTAGTCTTACTAATTATACTAATCGTCCTTATTCTTATAGACATAAATAAGTTTTCATTTATAAATTTTTATTACCATACAAAAAAATACTATTAAATAGTTGACTATTCTATATAAACTCATTACTAACATATCTGGACCTGTGAAGATTTGGGTATTAGAGTAAATTTTAGTATAAATATTTTTTTATGATGCCTTTATAAAATTATCCAGTATGAATTTATCATATTTCGAAATTGGTTGCTCCTGAAAAAGTATTGGTAAATACTTCGGTTTTCATATACTAATCTTGTTTGAATGAGTAAATGAAGGTTTTGGTGGCAATTCATGGGGATAATTTTTCAGTCTTGGTCAAATTTGTAACTCTAACACAATATTAATATCCAATGTTTTCTTTATATATATTTTAATGTAAAATCTTATTAGGATCTCATAGATATGTGAAGATGGATACTATAGTTAATTGTAAAATAGTATTTTAAATGTTATTAATATTACAAATGATTTATATTTTTACTTAATTATCTAATGAAAATTTATACATTATTAATTTTAATTAATTATTATGTCAATGGTTTTCCATTATAAGTTCAATTAATAATGAGTCTTCCCTCATATGAGACTTTTCCACTATAACATATACTCTAAAAATTTTAATTAAAAAGGATTAGAAAATGACAATCCTAAATTGTAATTGACATATAATAATATTTATAAGTATTGTAAAAAATGGAAACTACACAAAATGATTTTTAAATCGAAGGAAGAATAATCATCATCCCAACCCCTTGAGATAGTTCAAATGGTTTTTTTCTATATAGAGATCCAGTCATTACAAGGATTCATTATGTTTAAATATTTATTGATAAATTATCATGATACACTTGGTTATTCAATATATATTGTAAAAGTGAATCTGGTATCTATTTTTATATGAATTATAAATCAATAGAAAATTATAGTAGACATTAATTTAATAACTTATGAATTTATTAAGAACACTAATTAAAAAATAATGATTCTGAATCATTATTATCATAAAATTGGTATAATAAAAAAAAATTGATCCTAGAACCCCTATGTAGAATGGTGCATTATTGGGGAGAAATATAACCCATCAAGAAATTTCATAGACCATATTAAATTATCATGATCTACATATTTATTTTTTTAAGATATTATGAATACATCCTACAATATAATAAAAAGATTTATTTTAAGACAAATTTTATAGAATATTAAAAATGGTGAGTGGAATGATAGAAAATTAACAATTAATTACATTAGAGGTTTTGGTTGTAATTTCTTCATTCCAAATATAAAGGATAATGGTGAAAAAATTTCTTCCAAGAGTGATAAATTGATGATGATTAAACCAATATTTAGTATTAAAAGTTCATTAACAAAAGGTATGATATTATTGAGTAATATATATATATATATCGGTATTGATGAAATATATGAACATGAGTATAAGAACTATTTAGAAAACCTTGAAGATGGCCTTTCAAATATAAATACAAAAGAAAATAATTTTGATTGTATTATGAATGAAACCAAAAAAAAATCTAGTTCTTATTAAACTCATTAACCTAAACCTATAGTGGATAATGAAATATCTATCCCATCTTTTCCTAGAACCATTTCAACAAATAGATATAATTGCTTTGAAAATTTATATTATGACCTTGATAGAGGAATACATAACAAGAAATTCTCTTATAAATTAGGTTATAAATCATGCTTATTTATCAATGATGGAAGATATGAACACTAATGATGCAATTAATGTTGTATTCTATTTTATGTAAAAGCAATATGTACTCAATAAATTTGAATGGAATAATGTTTTTGAACATGGTCATATACCGAAATAAATTCTTACCATTTTTTATTATATATCTGTTTATAAATAATTTATATCTTTTTGGATAAATAGTTTAAAAAAGACAGATTGGTTGAGAAAAATATAGTCAAGAAGAAGGTACTGAATATGATGAAGACTTTGTACAAGTTTCTAGAATTAAATCCATTACAATGCCTCTTTCCGATGAAGCACGTTTTTATTTAAAAATATATCAAATGAATGTCACAAGTGAACTTAAAACTTATTATATAGTAGAAAATTATTTTTTAAACCATATTGATTTAAAAATCCCCATTATCAAAATTCTCTTTTGTTGTTATCAAAATATTCTTAGAGATAAGTATGACATGATCTACACTTTTCCTATTTCAATTTTTTTTTTCCAAAATCTATAGTTGTCCCTAATTTATTTATGAAAATATTTTGTAAGAATGATATATTAGTTAAAATTTATTTTGATGACATGATTTATTCTTCTTCAAAAAAGGGTTTGTGTAATAATTTTTATTAAATGATGCAATTTAAATTCGAATTCAGATTGAAGGGTGTGTTAATATTATTTCTGGGTTTTCAATTTCTTCCATATAAATATATAATGATTTTAATTTAATGTATGTACAATAGATACCTTTTAAAATTCTTAGTGTGGAGTGACAAAAAATTAGTTATAATACCATTATTAAGACATATAAATTGTATTTTAATGAAACATTGAAATCAGTTAATCAAACCATATTCAATGTTATTATTGGAAGCTTAATATATGTAACTGCTTATGGATGTAATTTTCCATTTTATATATAAATGTTTTCTCATCTTCTTGATAACACTAATGAGGCACATGTTCATACTATAAAAAGACATTTTATGTACCCCGAGTATATCAAAAAATTCATAAATATATTATCCTCGGGAATTTTTTTTGGATTTAGTGACTTACTTGGACAATGATTTTGGATGTTGTAGGTTAGGTCGAAAAAGAACCTCTTGAACATGTCACATGTATCATAGGTTTGTAGTTTATTGGTTTAGTATAAAAAAAATTTCATGCATGTTGTTGGAGATGAATAGGTAGCTCTATGAAAATGTTGTTCATATATCTCATCAATGAAACATAATTTACTATAATTTGTTAATCAATTTTGATAGTTCACTTTAATTTTTACAGTACACGTTTGAAACATTTCTAAAAAAATATTTTATATTATTCTAGATAAAACTTATTGATATAATACATAACTCTCATAGATCATTTCCTAGAGGGTTATAAAAATCTGAAGTTCATTAGAACTGGTCATAATATTACCGACATATTTATATAGCCATCAAATTTCAAGTGGTTAAGCTATATCAGAAAATCTATTTGAATGAGAAACCATAGTTAATTATTTATTATCTGATTTACACCTTTGGGGTGATATATTTTTTCTCATCTACACACGGTGATCTATTATGGGTGATTTATGTTTGTAGATCTACAATTGGTTTCTCACCATTATGGATCAACTATTATAGATCAACCGATATAATTAATCCACTCAAATTATATACGAGTCATGTTTTCATTGATTAATTTTTTTTATTTTTATAATTGTATATATCATTATATTTTATTATTCTAAATTCGAAAAATGATAAAATCCATTGAAATTTAAATTTTTGTTGTCTATTTTCCCCCATCCATAAATCCATTCATATTTTATTCTCACTCAACTATCAAAAATCATTGTGTTCGTCCTTCCGCATTCAATACATTGAAATGGTGATAGTGAAGCCCGCCTCATTTTCATATCCTTAGGGATCACAACTTGGGAATAAATTGAGATGTGAATCTAGCCGAATAGCTATTTTCAAATCAATGAACCAAAAAATATCCACATCAATTTTTTAGGAAGAAAAAGAAATAGATGATGAATGGATAGTTTTTAGATTTCTATTAGTGCCAAAATGTATCTCGAACCAATGATGGATATAATGGTTTTCTAGGAATTATAGATTATTAAATCCATTGATGGTCCATGAGATTTACTAGTTTTCATTTTATAGTTCCAGTGAGTATAAATTTTTGATTTGAAGTATGGTGACTCTAAATAACATGTCATTTTCATTGAATAAATGGTCCTGATAACATTATATAACTCCGACTGGTATTTCCGATGATATTCATGGTTTGATTCTTATTAACAACAAGTTATTTTGATATGAGGTTACCCATTGGAGTAGATAATAATTTTTTTGTGTAAATATAAACTACTAAAGATAATGATGAGGAGTGTATGATAATATTTATGTTTATCTGACACATGTTTTTCATACAATAAGGGGGACTTTATAATCAAGATGTATCAAGAAGAAGTATACTTTTTTTCTTATCAAATTAGGGAATAAGATAACGATATATATATTTGATGGACCACATGATCATGATGGGAAATACCTCATGTAGATATTATTATTTGATATATCCAAAGATTCATTCAGATATTTGGAACTTAAAAGTCTAGTTCCTAAGGGTTAAGATGTTTCAGTTTGTTTTGGATGTTAGTGTATAAGAATGTTTACATATAAAAGGTAAAATGTAAATTTTATCTATTTATTAAATATATATGTGGTTGATGTTGATATTCTTTATGGTAATTTGAATACTGTCAAAAACCACAATAGAACTAAATATATTAATAAACATGGATTTGATCTTGATGAATTTGTTGTTTAGTCCACAGAGGATAATGTTGAGGTAGAATACCATGAATTCAGAGGAGACGAAGGTGTTGTTTTAGTATATGATGGGAGTAACCCTAATGTGTTGAAAATATCTACTATTTATTATAATCCTCATAGAACATCACTTCATCTTCCTTATAATGAATGTTTGTAACCATATGATGATGACTTTAGGGTGATTTAAATATCATGTGAGGAACATACGAACATTGATGGATCATTAAAATATGTTGATTTTTCAGATGGATATGATGGATATAATTGTAATGGTGGATGTTCTAATATAACTGAGTGAGAGAACTCAAATAACAATCATGGACCCTATGATTTAGGTAGTTCTAAGTATGAGGTTAGAAAAAAGTATTATCAAGATATTTTTAATATTCATGGTTCTATTCCTATTGATGATCAAATGACTTTTGAAGGCCATCCAATAAGAATATGGAAAGTTATAGTACTCAAAAAGAAATATATAACCACATTTTAGAACCATGGGTATTTCCCCTAATATTTTTTTTATAATATATACCAATGGTTCTAGTAACCATATTATTTTGAGCTGCGAGTATTGACATATACCCATAGTTTGACCAAATAGTGGGTACTGTATACCTATACTTATTATTCTGACAATGTTGATGTTAATTCATGTACAACAGGGGAGATGTCCCTAGGAGCTACTCAAACTACATAAAAACATAAATTTTTCATCTCTGGTCATTATTTTGACTAAAATAAGGAATGATAAAGGTTCCCTTTCTCAGTCCTAAAAAAAGAACTGATAAATGTTCCCTTTACCAGAATTTTTTTTCCGACATATAAACATTACAATTTATTACTGCTTTTATATAGTGATAATGAAAGGAAACAATTATCCGAGGTTTATTTTTTGCTCCAATAAATGGAACACCTTATCCATTCTTTATTTTTACCAATAATAAAGGTCATAAATAAAATAAATTAAAATTAAAATTAAATTATTTTAAATTTATAAAAATATTAAAAAATTTATCAATTATATTATTTCATATAAAAATAAATAAATTTAATATTCATATAAATTATTTAAATAATAATAATAAATATTATATATTGAATATATATTTTTGAAAAATGAAATAATTGAAAGAATAAAAATTAATGAATACTATGTAATGAAAAATAGTAAACATATTATCAATTATATAATTATTCACAGAATAAATAATATTAAAATCCAAATATATATATTATAATTACTAATAAATATTATATTATATATATATATAAATAATAGAGTGTAACATAATTAAAAAAATTATAAAAACTGGACAAAAAATAGAAAGTATGAAATTTAATAATTTCAAAACAAAAAAAATGAATAAATTATAAAATTATAAAGAAATTACTACTAAAGTAATAATTAGAAAAATTGTATAATTTTAATATATCTATTAATTATAAATAGTTATATATAATACATTATAAATATATATTTATAAAATAATTAATATTTAATAATTAAAAACTTATTAAAGTCTAATTAAGTTTAATTTTTTATACATAATTATCCATTACTACATTAATAAATAAATATTTATAACTATATATATAATTAATATTTCCTAAAATTTGATTTATATGATACAAAATTTTTAGGCTATCCAATAAATTAGCCCCATATTTTGTAAAAATTGGTATAACATTAAACAATAATATAAATTAAAAATACTAACCAATTGCATCGTGTAAAAGAAATAATTTAATGTTGTTGGATTGTTAAATTAATTATAAAAATTTGTGATACATAGATTTGGCATAAATTTATATAATTCTCTTATTTTTATATACTATGTACATGAAAAAAAATTGGGCATTTAATGAAATATTATATAGAAACACATAAAATTATTATTTATTTATATTATTTAGATTTTATTATTAAATTTAGAATTTCCTTAAAAAAATATTCATTTATAATATTGAATCATCAATGGGTAAAATTTATTTATCAATTTTTAATATTGTTACATTTATATAATAACTCAATTAAAATTTTTCACATTTTTTATTCATTTCACAATTTCTTTATTTCCTGTTATTTATTTATAGGTAGTAATATATATTTATTTTCTTTGATTTAAAATTTCCAATTTGTACTCATCATTATATAATTATATATATAATTTTTTAATAGTATATATTTAATTAATAAATCATATCCATTGTACAAATTTTATTAAAGAATACTCATTTTTTAGTATTCACTTTTACTCATTTTTATCATGTACAAGTTTATGATTATACATTCAATATTATTATGAAGAATACATTTTTAATTATTATTAAAAAATAAACTTATAAATATATATTTACTATATATTTCTAAAATTATATATTTATAATTATAACGAAATTAAAATTAATTTTTAATTAATTTTTATTTAAATATAAGTAACTATTTATACATATTTAAATAATAATAATAGTAGAAATAAATAATTTAAATAATCAATATACTTACTATATATATATATTGATTACAAATTTATTTAGTTATATGAATATAATTAATTATATAGATATACTAATAATTCAAAATAAATAATTTTAAATATATTTTCAAACATATTTAAAAATTTCTATTTACTTATATATGAAATAATATATTAATAATTATATATTTTTTCTAAAATTGAATATATTGTTATAAATAAATAATTATATATTTAAATAATTATAATATAATTATAAATTTAAATATTATTATATAAATATATTTACAAAACTTGTTATTTATTATTATAATTCTAAACCCATTACCATTCCAAAAAATTTATCATTTATAAAAATGCCTTTTATCAGGGAAGAAAATTATGACTATTGACAGTGCTTATTAATTTAGCACTTATAAAAGGGATCATTATAAAAAAAATCTTATGATCAGATAATAGTGTCTGCTCAATTTAAAAAACCATTATCAGTCTTAATCAGTCACGATATCTGAAGCATTCCACGAAATCCACCACCTTTTGGTTCTCATTCTCATTGATTCCAATATTAAATCAAAACTCAAGAATATCTAATGATTGAATCCAAGACATGAATGAAAGAACGATCGAACAAATAAATTGTAAGGAAAAATAATATTTTTGGTGAAATCACTACATTCTCTCAGATGAACGAATCCTAAATCAAATGTATTTAAATTTTTATCTTCCTCCTCGCTCATTTATCATTTGTTTGGAATTTTTTTTTGCAATTTTTTGATCACTATATTTTGGTATTCATTGTCAATTGCGCCATTCCATTCAAATTCGGGATTTTAATGTTTTTTGGGTTATTATCTAACCTTTATGGGATTTGTTTATCTGTGTATCATATTAAGACTTCCACATATTGATTTCCTCCATTATGGAAGGTGGATCCATTCAGATTATGTTAAAAATGGAATCTGGAAAGATTTTATTTTTTAAAAAAATGTATATTAAATGAAATAAAATATATAACTTGAAATATAAATATTCTAAATGGTTATTCAAGGTTCATACATGAGTTTACCTAAATAATAATTATTGTGCCATGTCATGACCCGTCACCTGGGGCCCATGTAGTGACTCCCCCAAGCCCTCCTTCCATAGGCCAGGGGCTGGCGACTAGAACCAAAGGCGTAAATCCCTAAAACTAAGAAGGCATTGCCTTTACAAAATATAATCCTTGAGAACAAAGTAGATGAAATCAATACACTATATAAAACTGTATACAAAAGAAGTGCTGAAAAGTAAAGGGGCTGGAAAAACAATCATAACTATAAAATAAAAAGAAACTAAACGTATAAGGAATACAAGTACAATAGATTAAAGTACTCTAGGAAATACTACCTAAAGGTTATGTAAAGATAGCATCCACATCACTCAATTCCGTCTGTCCCCTCAGTGTACTATCGCGTTCTGTTGTCCACCTCCAGGTGCCATCCATTCCTCATACACTGAGCCTCAGTCAGCGATGTCTGTCGTCTGCATCTAGCACAATGTGGTGCAGGTATACCCCATGTAGGGGTGAGAATTAAGATACTCAGTTGGGACCCCGAGACCCTTAAGGTCTCACAAAATTCAACAAGGATAAAACAAAACTAAGAAATCAACAGATAACCCAACTTATGTATATTCCCAAAAATATACCTAAATTATCAATTAATCCATCTCAATCATGAGGTAAACACTAAAATTATTAACTCATCTCAATCCAAGATTTTATACAATGGGTAGTATAATGTAACATTCCCAGTCACACCATCGAATCCTCAGATGTTGGAGTACTCCAACTTTATAGAGTATTATGGGCATGTCGCATCACACAGAGGAACATTCCACTATCCTTCGATAGCTGAGGTACTCCTCCTGTTGAATATCGTGGGTCTGCTGCGTCACACAGAAGCGCTACCCTTTGTGGGTCTACCATGTCACACAGAGGAGGCCCCCCTCATATCTTGTAGAGGTACTTCTCCAGTCATGTACCATGGGTCTATTGTGTAACACAGAGGCACTCCACACTATGGGTCTAGTGCGACACCAAGGCACTCCCCACTGGGCTTGTCTAAAATCTCGAGTCGAATCGGTCAAAAATCATCAGGACTCAGCCAGCTACTAGGTCACTACACTTTCCTTTCTCGCCTGTGGAAGGATCTTCTCCACAAGCTACTGGTCAATTCTCCAACTGCCATGAAGTCCCACATAGAATTATCTCAATGATATGCCATGTCATAGGGGGGGAAAACCAAGCAATATGTGTCCAAGACATAGAGAAGATATAACCAATCCATTTTCCAAAAAGTACACAGTGTGTTAGAATAAGGCACATGTTGAGTCTTTAGACCATGGTTACTGCACAAGTACAGTGGCATGTGTCGAAAGAGTGTTCATGTTAAAGAGAAAGTACACGACGTGTGGTATGGTTACATGTCGTGTCCATGAAACTGGGGTATTCTCCATGTACGCTATCCATGTGAACATACATGGTATCAACCAATGTTCTCCAACCCGTGTAACTAGTATACGGGGTAGCTTGTGCCACTAGCCATGTCTGGCTGTGAGGTGGAGTACATGCCCATGCACTCCACCTCATGTCCATTTACCTCGAGATACACACCGAGTCTCGCGATGCCGCCTCTTCCAATCTGTATAGAGAGTACACGTTGTGCCTCTTGGATGTGAAATTATTCATGTGTTGGCGTATTTCCTAGATTACATGTCATGTCTTGCAATTCTTCTTCTACCAATATACATAGAGAACACACGCCATGTGACGAAGGTCACACACCGTGTATTACTTTTCTAACGTCCATATCTCAATCCATAGAACACCCGTACTACACGGCATGTTCATCAGATGTACACACCGTGTATTCTAGAATTTTCAGAAAGAGCGCCTCCGGCCATCGCATCTCCCGTGAAGTCAATTCATCATGATGACGGTCTATTCATCACGAAACATCAGACACTAGTGCTCCCAAATGTCCCATAGTCGTCTCGGTTGTTTTCAGGCTTCTGATCTGCTTCGAAAACATGACTTGATCCTTTCGCTCAAAGAATGGTTGAGGAACGATCCTTCCCGTTTTGGTTTAATCCGTCGCCCACTATTGTCGATGCACCGCCACTAGGTCGTTGTGATGTTGGGTCTTCAATTTGGGATTATTTCATCACTCAAAAATATCTCAAAAATCCATTTCTCATCTCCCTTGAACAACGTGAAGAACACACTAAACATTGCCAAGAATGGTGGAGGGATCAGGCTGTCTTTGTTTGGCATGATCCTTCCGCATTACTTAGGTAGAAAGCAATCAAGAGAATCAATCATGGAAGGAAGAATCAATGTCCATCAAATAAAAACACACCCCTACCTTGGATTCGTTGTCATTGGAATAGAAAAATTAGAAGTCGAGGATGACATCGTCGGTGTTTGGCACTTCCTCCCTTGTTTTGGTTGGTGATCAATGAAGAAGATATATGTCATCATCGGATGAAGGTTTCTCCATTCATCACTGGTCATTCTTCATTGGTAGGATCATTCTTCATCAAAAGCTTTCTCCCATGTTCTCCCATCTCCAAAGACTAATGCCAACCAAATAATAGATAAATCATACCTTTTATTTAATCGTTGGCACATAATTCAAATGGGGAAATAAACAAATTAGATACGATCAACCTAATGAATGAGAATGGTTGGAACAAATTAAATAAAGTGGAGTTTAAGATTTTATCCTCTTTAATGGAGAGTTTTCGGAGGTTAAAATCTAGGGTGGTCCCCACCTCATTTATCCTTACATGGGAGGTTCTATTCCGGTGGGTCCCACCACCATAACCTCTCATGGGAGGATAAAGGGGTGTGGCCCCACATCCAACATCCAAGAGGATATTTTAACAACAAAAAACCCACTTTGCAACATAAATAAAATACTGTGACAAACACTTTATTTTATTATTTTCCTTGAAAACCCAAAATCTATCTTTTAAACTCGACTAACCATCGTCGAAGTGAGAGTCTCCTTAAGCGAATACTGGCACTGCAAGTTCAACAGTGCCCTCATATTTAAATTCGAGCACCGGTTCAAAAGATATATAAACCCGCTTGTATGTTTATGGAACATATAAGAAAAAAATGTCATATATTGATTCCTGGAACACTAGGCCTCAAAATCATCCACTGTAAATTTTCGTGGACTCGTAAAATTCATATGTATTTCTGAAAAAAATTCTACAGAACTTCCGGGTCTTTACATTCCATTTTATAATAATTGTCTTATATATCGTGGCTAAAAGTAATATGGTAAGACATTACATTATACATGAAACCATAATATTTTGGGATTGTTTCTTTACTAGAATAATTAAAATAAAATAGAATAATTTTAATATTATTGTATACTTAATTCCATCATATAAACATTATCAAATAAACTCATATTTTTATCCATCACTAAGTATAAATTTATTCAAATTATACATTTCCAATTATCCATGCTATAATTAAAAAATTATCAATTAATTTCCAAAAAAAATCAATGTTGTGTATACTGTATTATATAAAATACATTTAAGACAAAATTGAAATAGAATGTTAATGACGTGATAGAAAAATATATGTCTATATTAATAATAAAATTACATCAGTGCCAAATGGGGTATTTAAATAATTAAAACCAGTATGATCAAATTTAGTCAACATGTATACAATAAAATAAGATTAATATTAATAATAAACCCAATAATGTATTAGTTACATTGATAATTATTATAGTATGTATCATTCTAATTTTATTTTTTTATCATGGAGGATATATATTTATTGGTATTATTAATACTGATAGTTTAGTTTTTTAAAACTAAAATTTCATTGAAATAAATGCACAAATTATCCTATTATTATTTTCAAAAAATTTAAAATTACTGTTATCATCATTATTTTGTAAAAATACATTAGCTCAATTAATAAAATAATACTTCTTATTTTATTTAGGTGTATTATGAATAACATATGTGTATTTACCTAATTTACATAATTTATTTTAAATATATTATATATAAAACATTCATAATATTAAATATAAATTTATTTATTTTCATGTCCATTTAAAAAATAAAAATATAACATCTATTTAATGCCCACAATGAAATATCAAATTTATAACCATAAAATACATTAAGTATTATAATGTTTACTAAATTAGTATATATAGAAATATTAACAATCCATTACATTTTTTTAAAACAATTGGTTACTAATATAGCATTGAATAACTTAAATGTTATTATTGGAGTCATTCCTGATTAAAAATAAACATTTATAACGAAATATTATTTTAGAATTTTAGATAAATATTTATGATGCACATATTATTTATTATATTATCAACTATTGAATCATTAAATGACTGATTGATCAAATATTTTCAATTAAATATACATTTAATTTAATTTTTATAATCCCAGAAATGTGTTACACTAAGATAAATTTATTCATTTTTATGATATTTGTGTTATTTTTAGCTGAACATTAAAAATGCCCCATTTTAGATTTTTAACTATTTTTAATTATTTCTGTAGTTTGTCCATAACATATTCCACACTAACTCAAACTTAATGATTCTTTCATTTCTATATTGTACATAGGCAAGGATTCATTTTTGATTTTTGGACCAAATGTAGAATCATCCATATGGATGCTCAAAAGAAGCTCACAATTTGTCTCATGAAAACTGTTTACAGTTCTGTTTATTTTTGGTGTGGGGTCTATAAATAATTCTTGGTGGGCCCAATTTTTGTGATATTAAATTTTTGGACGTGTAAGGATATTTAGAACATATTTAATGAAAGGATGGACACATGAATTGTCATTTTAAGGGTCATTAAAGAATCTTAATTCGTAGGATTGTGATATGGCATGTTTGACAGGACAGAATAAATTGTGAAAGTAAAATGAGAATAACTGTAGGATTATTTGTCTAAATTCGCTGAGATTTTTATGGGAAACACCTAATAGAATTATAAAGAAAATTAAATTAGGGATCAACATGTGAAGATATCATTTAATGGGGATACAATGCATCAACATTCAAGGGACAAATTATTGCTATAAAAGGAGGAGATCTCCACATTCTCAAAGCATCTCTTATTCCATCTCGTTCCTTCTAGGACACCAAGGATGAGAGCTTTTCATATTTCTGTTTTATTTTTATATTTTTCATAGTTTTCTAATGCCTTTTTCTTCACTATTCATCTTTATTTACCTTACCATGGTGGGGTAAACATTTGGAGCGATTGTGAAAATGTTGGTTTTCTATTTTGTAATACTTGATTTCTTAAATGTAATTGAATGAAATTTCATTCTTCTACAAAGTTGTTTTCATATTCATATTGAAAATTTTATAATCAAGTGCAATCGTTCTTGAATTTTAATTCAATTATTGATTTTTTCCTTGGTATAATAATCATTATGTCAATCCACTAATTTCTGGTTTATATACGATGTAATAGACTGTGAATTAGTGGTTAAGTACTCTACGAATGCCAGTACGTGTAAAAGTGGTAGTGAATGGTCCATAAGAAAATTTTGACATTTATGAATTAATAGTAGATCAATACTATGCATGTTGTGACCAGTATGACTCAATGTGAATCTTTTTATTGAAAATTGACATTGATTTTAGTAATAATGAAAAATAACATACTCAAAATTGTGAAAACACATTCATATAATTTTAATACTTTTTGAAAAAAATAAATATTAAATTTTAAATGTGTGGGAATAATCTACCCCAAAATATGATATAGGATTTTCCCGCTATGAATCAAAGTGTCTGTTGTGAATTAAAAATTGATAATTTAGTTAAAATAGTTTCCCTCACTAAAAAAAGTTAATGAGCTTGGATTTTCATGAAAATTTATAATTATAATTTAAAAATCATTTTAATGAGTAGTAATCAGTATAATGTCAACATAACAATCATTTTGATTAGTATGGCTCAATGTACATTTTTCTAATCTAAAATTTCATTTTAGAAAAAAAAAATGTGGCACACATAAAACAGATACAAAAATCAAATTATTTTTATAAATCTAGAAAATGATCAATATATCATTTGAGATTTCAGGAAAGTATTTTCACATAAATATGATACACGATGTGACTGTTAAGCCGCCATGTGAATCCTTTTATTTAAAAATGACATTAATTTATGTTAAAAAGGCATCAAAACAACAGAAAACTAGGAAATAAAAATATAATTGTCTTGATACATTAGTACAATTGTCCATATTTTTTTTATTTATAAGAATCAACAGCACCAATGTGTGTTACATGATATTCTAGATACTACTCAACGTGTATTTTATCACATTAAAACTAAAATTTTAGTTCAGAAATTTTCAACCATGTAAAACTATGAAAACGTGATCATATTGTATTCATACTTTATTAAACTTATTCAAGTATAAATTTAAAATGTGAAGTAATTATATTCACATGAGACTCTGACACTATGTGAAAGGTTTGATATAATATAGTTGTTTATAGTTTGAAATGACATTTTAGCCAAAACACATTTGGTATAATAAAAATGACAAAAAAATCAAATTGTTATGAATATTTAGATAAATGATCCAATAGTAATTTTGGACCTGTGGGAATCATCATTTCTTCAATCCATTCCATGGTGTGACTGATACGAGTTCAAAATCATATTTTTTTAACAAATTCATATTATTTTTAAAAAAAACAATAGACAAACTAAAAATAAAAAATACATTCATATTGTTTTGATAATGTAGAAAAACGATCCTATTGTTAACATTTATGTGTAGAAATTAACTTCACATCAATAAAGACATGATTTCCCTAGTATGAACCTATATTTCTATAATATGTTATACATTTCCATTTTAGTTCAAAAAGTATCACTAACTAATAAATAGTTAATGATAATCATATATTCTAGGTAACATGGTAAAATGATTAATAAGCCATTTATGATATGTGGAATTCATTATCACATCAAATCTTATCATGATGTGATAAATATAACTGAATATTCATTTTATTGTTTAAAGTTATATTTTACTAAAAATGAAAAGTGATATAGTCAAAACCATTAAAACACATTAATATTGTTTTTGAAGTTATGTTAATTGATTCATAATTTTTTTGGAATGTGAATGAATCAGTTGAAACTGAATCCAAAAAATGTTGTGATTGATATGACTCTGTGTGCATCTTTTTGTGAGGAACAGTTCAACCATGTTAAAAAACATTATCCCAAAAATTATTAAAATAATGTAGGCATACAAAGGAGGGATGTAAATGAAATACATAAATATATCACACCTAACACCAAAAATAAAAACAGATGAAAAAACATATACATTATCCAATCTAAAAAAATGAATTTTGATTGATTACATAATTTTGAAAAAAGATCCATATGTTATTTTTGAGATTTTGGAAATATCCATACCTAAATATGATACATGATGTTCTCGGTGTGACTAAAATAATCTTTTATCAGTTTAAAATAAAAATTTTAATTAAAAAACTACAACTCACTCTAAAACTAGAAAAACACTAATATATCCTTCAAAGTTCATGGAAATTATTCATAATTCATTTGTGGTTTTTATGAATCAATGTCACATTAAACGAATACACGGTGCAATTGGTATAAATGAATGTGTGTGCTTTATTTTTTAGACTAAATTTTTTAATGAAGACAAGTTGTGTACTAAAATTAGAGTAAACAAATTAATATTAATTTCATACATTATGAAAATGATCCATGAGTAATTTGAAACATATAGAAATATTCATAACCTCAATCCAACCCAGGGTGTTATAGTTATGTCTCCAAGTTTGTTTTTTCAATATATAAGTGTCATTTTAAATTGAAACACACACCACATGTATAACAATGAGAAACAAGCATATATATTTTTCTTATCATTCTATATGGTAATAAGTAATTAATTTCCATATAATCTTTATATTAAATTTTATCTTTCATGGTGATAATGATAGAAGATGGACAATAAATGGGATTACATGAAAAATTAATATTCTACTAAATATGATAGAAAGTGATCTGAAAATGAAAAAATGTATAGTTTAAAATTAACAAATATTGTTAAATATATATATTTATATTATTACTGTTAGAATTTTTTTCTTATTAATGTTCATTCTTTTTACCATGTTGGATTTATGTGTTAAAAAATGTCATGATTAAGGTTTGGGGGAAAAGGAAAAGAATCATTGTTGATTTTAATATCATGTAAAAATATGTATGTACTAATGTAATTTACTTTACAAATTATTGAAAATTATACCATATAGTTTTTTCTTATATTTATATTATAAATTTTTTTATTTAAATTTTATATTTGTACATGGATTTTCAATTTTATTGATCAATTATAACTATAATATTCTGTTGTTATACCACATCTTAAAATATGCCTTTATCAGTGCAATTAGGGGCACGGATAAAGTGGTCATCAATCTATTCTGGAAAAAGCCTATATGATTGTCCCATTTGAAATTGCTAATATTGTATTTGGGGTTATAATTGAGTTCCAGTAGTCATCAATTTTTATCATTGATAATGGAAGTTATTTTTGTGGTGTTATGGTTTATTTTTTTTTAATGTTTGATGGGGATTGAGTGTAATGGCCTAAAATTTTATGAATAAAATACATCTTTTTTGAATTAATTAAATTTTTTATGGATATATAAAATGCATGAACTTATTTTATGTTATTGAATCCAATTGGATTTAGATGACCATTATGTATATTTTCCATTGATTATATAGCCTTTGACAATGATATGATGACTTTTATAAATATATTGATTTAATAAATACTTTATTAGAGATAAAGGAAGTGATAGCCTCCACTTTTCAGACTCTTCCCCATAAATCCAATTTATTGGATCTTTTTTAGGAGATATCATTTTTGGTAATTTTCCAAGACCAATAAAATAATAAGATCCAACAACATAATCATGATTGAACACATTTATGGTAGATGTTCAAGCTAATCTAAATCCCATCTCAAACCATGTTCCCCAAATGTCCTCTTGAAATCCCCACCATCATGCACCTTAATCTTAATGATTATTTTTTTGTAACAAAGGGATATTTATAAAGACAAAAGAAATAGGAATATGTACATTATTTATTATAAAATAATGATTATATATTCATCATAATATTATTACTTTATAAAATATTTTGAAATAAAAAACAATATATTTGGTCAATTAGGAAATCTAATATGATGAATAAATGATTTTTTGAGAAAATTAATATTTTTATAATAAATTATTTGTAAATAACATGAATTAAAGATAAGTGATCATATATTTTTTATGATGTCATAATTTTTATTAGGGTTCAAAAATTGTTACTGTAAAAAACACATCATTTTTAATAAATATCGGTTTTTATTTTTAAAAGGGAAAATTCATAGATTTAAGAAATTTATTTATATAGAATTAATATTATTATTAATATTAGGGAATTAAAATTATCCAATGATTAATGTTTCAAAATTTTCTGAGATAGTTTTATTTTTAGTAAAAATTAAATACCTTAAAAATATAATGGCTGTTTTATGATATCATAATGGACCTAAATATTTGTAAAATAAAATATAAAATGAATCATTGAACAAATATATGTTTTCCATTTATAATATTTTAATTTTATATTTAATTTATAAATTTTATAGATCCTTAAAAATCCTCCATGACTTATAATATATTTTAATATTGAAAGACCATTTCATCGAGAGTTTTACTCACCTCCTCGTAAGAATGGGAAATATTTTATCTTCATACCCTTGTGGTGTTATAAACTAATATAAACTACTAACCATGCAAAAAATGGGATGATTTGTGCTTTTGAAAATTTTATTATGAAGATTCCAAAACCAAAATTATAATGAAATCACCCTCATTCACTATATAAACTAACAGAATATCCCATTTCTCTTCACTAATAAAATTTTAAGCACATCCACTCTCTTAAATATACATCTGTGAGTCCTCACAATGCTACATAATCTCATAATAAGCCTCTCCAAAGCCATCGGTGTGAGGACCTGACCCCAGAATTCCCGGAGCTGGTGCCTTCATAAAATGATGTGCAATTTTTCTCCAAAAAACAACCACTGATAAATTACACATCATGTCCCATACGGAGGGTAAAATTCAGTTTGGCTTCTGGGTAACTCGCTAATCCAGACAAGAATCTTCTGTTGAAAGTTATCATCAAAAACTTTTATTACAAAAACATACAGTGAACATCTGGATGCCCAGTATGGGGTTTTAAAACATACATAATAGACTAGTAAAATTTTTAAAAACATTATTTAAAAATTTTGATAAAACATTTTCTTAAAAAATGTTGTAATAGATGTAACATCCCAAATCAATTTTCTATTAAATATAAGTGCACACAGATATACTACAAGGGGATATTCATCTGGTTAATTAAATTTTATAACCATAATTAATAAGGTGCATATGTTGGACATCATAACCATACTATCCAGGCCTCCTTCCAGGACATTAAATAATAATGTTTTCATGTCCTTGTACCATGACCGTAGTTTTTCTAACGAGACATACTAATGCATTGGGGGGAAATAGCGGTCCCCAACCGCCACATACTAAGTCCAATGCATTCCTAATCACTCTAAATCCAAGTGCACATACCACTATGATTTAAAAAATTACTTATTACTTATCATTTCATGTGACATATATTTCTTTTTTCCTTATATCACATTACTCAATGTGTCTTATTACACCGTGAGTAATTATTATTCTTATTTCATTATTTCACATTAGTCAAAGTGTCACATACCACATTGAATAATTTTATTTTTCATTTAATAATATTCAAATTGGCCAATTACCCCTTTAATAAGTAAATTCTTTATTAAAAAATTATCATTACTGATAAATAATAAATTCTTTGATTTATCACATAAATTAATAACTCTACAACACTTACATAAAAATTCGATGCATTATAATGAATGTTTATAACATCAGATAGGTATTATTCATGCTCAATTCATATGATGATAAATGGAAATGACAATGGAATAAATCATAATATGTCGCTTATTATTTAGATAATTAGTTTCTCAACAACAATCATAAACAAATATATAATCTTTTTATGTGTGATATTGTTTTGAAACACACTAGTAATGAATGGATATGGTTACCACATAAAATGTTATTTCCTAAAATTTTAAAATCCTTGATTCATGGAAATGAACATTTCTACTTTAAAATGTCAAAATTTTTAATTACGAAATTTTTCATTTTTACATTAGGCATGCGCTGAAAAAATGGTCATGTATTAATAAATGGCCATGACTTATGTTTCTTTACATAAAATGAAAATTGATTTTTAGTACGACATTTGTTTTATATAATGCATAAATTCATTTGAATTTAATTAAACATATAAAAAACATACTTTAACCACCAAAATTTGTTTTAGGATAATCACTTTAAAATTATAGTTAAAACTAATAGTTTCATAGATATAACCTATATATATATATATAGTCAACATAATCACAACCAAAATAGATATTTACATGATAGACATGTATTTAAAAAAGGTATACTGTCACTATTTGAAAAACAAATAAACAAAACTAGGTTTTATCATAATGAACTGATTAATTTGTACATATATCCATATATACAAAAGTGTATATATGGGTTTTATACAACAAAATCATAACTGGAAAATAACACATACTATTGCCATGCATTTTTTTAAATCATGATTTAAAAAATTGTAAACAGAAATTGGAAGATTTAAAAATAGGTTCGAAAGGGGACTTATATAAACTGTATGACTATTGTTGGTACCAAAATTTTGGAAAAAAGAACGAAAACAAAACAGGCCCTGTGACCTGCCTCACAAAGCTATGGCATGGAGTCCACCCACGCAACGCGACTGCTGTGATGCACATGAGGAGATACGCTCCGTGAACAACCCTGACATTTGTGAGCCCACCACAAAGCACACGAGGCGGTATGATCCACGAACGTCCCTGACATTCACTAGCCCGCCACAAAGAACAGGAGGAATTACACTTCGCGAATGACCCAGACGTTCATGAGCCGACCGTGAATCATCGGAGGTGGTACAATCCTCCAACACCCTTTATGTTCGTGACCCACCGCGAAGAAACCGAATCTCTCTTCATGCCATGTCAACTCTACTCTTCGGCATCCCTTGCTTATAAATACCAGACACCCCTAGAGCTTGACGGACGGACCATCCGACCATTCTCCTTCTTTACTACCAAATCGCGAACCAGCCTTCGATCTATGAATCATGAGCTACGTGAGGTATTTCTTATTCTTGAGGTGCCTCCGCATTGTCTCATTTTAATCCTCTATTCTGAGAGGGATTCCCTTCACAAAGCCAAAGGGGATTCGTGAAGGAATGGGATCCCCAAGGGGACCCGGGTTGTTGTGGAGCATTTATGCTTCATGAAACTCCCCTCCTGTACACGTGATCCACATGCCAACGCAGTGTCACTGTACATTGCAAGCACACTGCTTCACGACTCATTGCTTCATGAGGCACCTATGCTCTTTGAGGTAGTGCATTGCGAACACCCTTCCACATCGGGAAGCACCTCCCATTTTCAACTTAACTCCATGCTAAGGCTAAGGCACCCCACGTCACGAATTACATCCCTTCGCCATTGCCTTTAACTACGCAGAGAAACCATGTTCCACAAGGCCCCAGCCTATGGACCCCTCTAATTGGCAATTCTTTCTCTCGTGAGACCCTCTAGGTTTGCATGATGTGATTTCAAAATCCCCTTTACGATACCGCCTATGGTGTTGCATCACCTAATGCTTCTTCACATAGGCACACTAATGGATATTGCTTCTCCTCATGTCCACTCTAATGTGGACCCCATGAGGGTTCACTCTACGACCCCCTTCAGCATGACATTGCATGTACCTTCCCTACCACAAGGAGCAGAAGGTACCGGTCATGTAAGTCCAATGGGTGCGGAGTAATCCCACCTCGTCCAATATGGAGGACGTTAAACTGCCAAGCACCCTCATCCTCAACACACGACATTAAATTGTGACATTACACCATGCCTATCACGTGAGGAACCCCCACCTTGGACATTCTCCACACCCCCTAGTCTCCAAAGGAGATGATATCCTCCTTATGGGAGTGGCGTTTTTCGGTGGGGAAGGGATTCCTCCTTGGTGTAAGCCCCTAGACTTTCTTGCAGGAGGTAACACCCATGAACCTCTATACATCCCCTCTCCCTCTATGTTTTTTCGTCCTCATTCCTCTATCCTAGAGTAAGTCCCAGCATCATAGGCAACCCAATGTGCAATCCCATCTTCACTTCTCATGGACGCACCCTTCGCGTCGTGATCGTTAGGTCTCTCCCGCCTATTGTTTCTCACACCGAGCATGACTCACATGGGATTAGAGTAACCATAGACTATGAAATCAACCCTCATACCACATAACATTAAATTGTTCCCCTGAGCTATGTG
Organism: Viscum album; assembly: GCA_963277665.1. NCBI lineage: Eukaryota > Viridiplantae > Streptophyta > Magnoliopsida > Santalales > Viscaceae > Viscum > Viscum album. The sequence goes on along the minus strand of OY728129.1, from coordinate 164,301,522 downwards.
GACTTTGATCCATGTAAAGGCATGGTACATTGGACACCATCACGAGGTTCAAGCCCATCATTCATTGGACCAAGGTCCTTATTCACGTCGGTTCACCTTCACTACCCTCATCCTGCATGACGTTAAACTGCATTCCAGTCCAACGTTAAGCCGTTGTGACCATACCGAACTACTTGGATTGTGATCCATGTCAAGGCATGGTACGTAGGAAATGTCACGAGGTTCAAGCCCAACACCAATCGGACCCCAAGTCCATATTCATGTCTGATCTATGTCATTAATTGTGAACTATGAGGTCTTTGATCCATGTCAAGGCATGGTACATAGGTAGCCTCCATGAGGATCAAGCCCACCGACTGGTCTTATCTTCACGTTAGGTTCCACCCTCGTCCTTCATGACATTAAACCGTACCACTGATCTATGTGAACATTGATCTGTGTCAAGGCATGGTATGTTGGAAACCTCCATGAGGTTCTAGACCACCATTCATTGGACCAATTTCCTCATTCACGTCACTTCACCAACACCACCCTCACCCCACATGAAGTTAAATTGCATTCCAGTGTAGCGGTAAGGCGTTGTGACCAACCCGAACTACATGGAATTTGATCCATGTCAAGGCATGGTACCTAAGAAATTTCACGAGGTTCAAGCCCAAAACCCATTGGACCCCTTGTCAGTCTTCTCTTCGGTTCTCCATCATTCATTCTGAACTATGTGGACATTGATCCATGTCAAGGCATGGTACGTATGAAGCCTTCCTGAGGTTCAAGCCCCCCATCCACCTAGACCAAGGTCCTTATGCACTTCAGTTATCCGACATGCCCTCATTCTGCATGAAGTTAAAATGAATCTCGATCTAGCGGTAAGTCGTTCTGACCCTACCACCCAGTCATTCTGACACCCCTTCATGTCAGTTCAATGACCCCTTTTCAACCCAAACTATGTTGACTGTGATCCATGTCATGTCATGTTATGTGGAAATCCTCCCTGAGGTTCATGCCCATCATCTATCAGGCAATGTCCATCTTCACGTCGGTTCACCGGTGTGCCACCCAAAACTAGGAGGTCATTGATCCATGTCATGGAATGGTACATTGGAAGCCCCACTGAGGTTCAAGCCCACAATCTATCTGGACCATGGTCCTTCTTCATGTCGGTTCACCCAACACCTTGGGCATCCTAGAGTGTAAGCCCCACTCATCCATTCTGAACTACGTTTTCTTTGATCCATGTCATGGCACAGTACGTACGAAGCCTCGCTGAGGTTCATGACTGCCACCCATTGGTCGCTCCAACACCCTTCACCTCAGTTCTCACCATCCGAACTACGCGGAATTTGATTCCCTTCCACGAGGATACATAGGAGGCCTTTTAGAGGCTCAATACCATCACTGTAGCCATCATCAAGATGGTCCCATCTCATTCCTCCTCCACTCCATTCAACTATCCATCACCCATCCTAATTCGTACCCTGGCCGCCACGGCCTAGTGATATCATCCCACCCCATTCCCCTCCGCAGCATTCGGGAAGCCCCCCATGCATTGGCCCCAATATAGGTGTTCCCTCAAGGGGTATCTCAATCTGATAAACATTCATTGGTGTTCCAATCTGTCCGATCTATCTCCGCTAAATGATAAACATGCAGTATACCCTGTGTTAAACACGGGAAGCCGAGGAAAACCTCAGGTACATTCCTATGGAATATGATTCCCCGCACTCGATGTGGGATACCATGGGCTTCTGAACCCTCCCTAAGCCCTATAATAAGGTGTAAAAGATAGGCACACCAATTCCCTAGCATCTAGACATGCCAGCGACGCCTCAACTTGACAACTCCCCCAACTAATGGTTGCCACCCTGACCAGACCCCTTAGAATTTCCTGACAGAATTAGTATAAATAACCGTCGCCCAAAGAAACATGGTACTGGGAAGAGTTTCATGAAAAACGCATTATATCTATCAGGGAAACCCAAACTATGTGATGAGTTATGATGAGGAATCCAAAAAAAGAAGGAACCAACGTCCCATCATCCCGTTTCAATTAAGGAGAAGACGTCCCTGAATAATAAGTGATCTTCGTCGGCCTTTGGAAAGTGGGAATGTGGGGAAACATAGTTGTGCTGACATCCCCCGAATGTGATGGACATGTGCACCCCAGCGAAATAATTGGAAACATAAATGGTGAACTCGACGTGAATATTTTCTCCTCAATGTAGAGATTAGTAGCGCTCGATACATCAGTAGATTGACGTGTCACAGAATCCACTTATCCGGTGCCAGGTCCCGCAGAGCAAATAGCGGGCCTGGAGTGAAACTCGACAGATGTTGGGGTAGTAGAACGTTGGGCATCTTGTTATGCGATGTTGTCAGCATGGATACATCTTACCAGTAATAGAAGATGGAATGAAGTTAGGGAACTGGTTGTCGATTTCTTTTCCTCGCAGTGCGGATGAGTTAATCTCCATGCTTCGAAGGAATCAGGATACTGCTAGAGGGACATGATCACTGCCCACCCACCTACACAGGGCCAGAGGAAACACCAGCCCAGCCTCTCCACGTGGCACCATTGTGGCCACAATGGCGTCTTCATTGACGAACGTGGGGTGCCCATGCCCCATTTCACCATCGGAAGTCATCCATCGAAGGGTGATTAACGACCTCATTCACCATTATGACGATCAGGGCCTAATTTTAACCTGAGATATGGCATTTATGGACCTATAGGCATCCATGCCCTGCCCTTAATGCCTCCCTCAAGGGACTCATAGGGAGCCCCTATTCCCCACACCAACATTCAATCATTTCTGGAGCCGGTACCCGGAATGCCTTGATGACTCCATGCCTTACCCTGAGAAGGTGGGTGACGTCTCGCTTAGCCCAGTCAGAGTCATGATTCTTGGGCTCCAAGCAAGTGCCCCCCACCCGGCTATGTCAATGCCACCGTCCGGACTTTCTAGAGGAAAAGGTAGGCTATGCGCCTTCACCACCTGAACAGGCTCGCCTAACTCGACACCAGCATTGGGACTGAACTGAGGATGCTTGCCAAGGGGTGTTCATGTCGACCACTACTGTGGCTTGAGCAACCGCTGATGCATATCATAAAGTCCATGCACCCGCTGAGTAGGTTCACTCATATGCCCAACCAGGATCGAGGCCCCAACCGCCCGACATGAAGGCTGGGTTGGCTTTCCTGGTCGTAGGCCTGAGTGGTGATCACCGCAAACCAACCCATGGTGATGACACCCCATTCGGAGGTCCTGCTCATACCAGTACTCCACAGATTGTGGGCCTTCCCCACTCCGATGCTCTTCATGGTGGTATGCCCCGTGCTACGCCCAACCTGAATGAAGGCCTTCCCAGTGACAGTGACACTCGGCGGAGAAGCCTCTCCCGTGCCCACCACATCTGGAATGGAATTCCTCCACATACCCCTAATCATTGATGTGATCACATTTCACATACTGTCCCTCTAAAACATAGGGATACACCCTAATTCCTCTATGCAGCTGGTGATGGTCCTCCTCGCACTGGAAACTAGAGTGGTTAAGGTCAGCCTCGTTCCACCCGCACCAATCATGGATTTTCTCTCCATTCTCCCACTGGTTCCAAAGGAGGTTTCAACCACTTAGGTGTTGTTCATGGGGGTCATCCCCATGTCCCATTCGACATTTGTCTCGGTGCCCCTCGCACCCCAACTGTCTCAAGTGGATGTCATCTCTACCCTGGCACCATCACAGCCCCAAGACTACACGTCGGGCATCAGCCTTGTCCAGAGGATCCATCCAGGGGCAGGAGGGTGGGCCATCACCACCATAAGAAGAATAATAAGAAGGACCATACAGAGATCAAACTGGCCCACATCTCAAGCTATAAAGCATAATATGACTCAATAGTGGAACCCTCCCATCGATCCATCGTGTCAAGGACCGGGGCAAGACCAAGGCATGTTAGCCTCATCCTTGCAGAATGTGAAGTCCACCAGATTCCCGCCACTCCTTGTAGGTACATCCAAGAGGAAGAAATTTTTAGAGTCCCAAAGGTTCTGACTGTAACGCCCCGAACCTAGTTACTCAGAGTCAGTGCATTATTTTAAAACATTTTCATAATTACAAGGAATCAATTCCTGAAGGACCGATAAGCTTAGCAGTCTTGGAAAATAGAGTACATACATGAATTTTACATTTCACTTTAAGGCATAAAAAACAACATAAATAATCTTTATGGACGCCATTATTCACTTGTCTTATCCCTGCATATCAATCTCAAAACGCTTCTTGTAATTCTAGGAAAACATAAAAACATAGAAAGGGGTGATCTCAAATGCCCAGTAAGGGTAAGCAATACAGCCGAAAATTTAATAAATAAACATAAACATTTAAGGCAATGTATAACTAAAAAAAATCCTTTTAAACATGTACTTCATTATAATATGGCAGAAATAAATTGAAATAATTCCATTTACTTATTCACATGGACATTGTACTAGTCGAACAATCACATGCAATATCACTAACCACTTTCATAATGATGGAATGCATAAAGTCGAACTTGAATTTTTTTATCAAGGCCTCGTACCAAGACCTAAGGGATAAATGTATGTAGAACCCAACTTGTAGGGCCTCTGTAACTAGACTCCATCCTAGAGAGCCTTTGTAACATGAATCCAACCCGGAGTGCCTCTAATTACTGGACACCAACCTGGAGTGCCTCTAATAACCGGACACCAACCCGGAGTGCCTCTAATAACTAGACACCAACCCATAGTGCCTCTATTAACTGAACACCAACCCAGAGGGTCTGCATTAACCATACCCCTACCCGGAACATACTAGTCCAAAAGATTCATCTTAAGAAGAGGTTGAAATATAACATAAACATTCGAATTAAAACTAGCATAAAAAAGCCAAAAAATTAATCATAAACCATTAATGGCATAAAAATAACTCATCCATAGTCAAAAATATCACAAAACCATAAATACAATATGGTTGATTTGTATCCTAATAAATCTACTTTGAACAAATGTAAAATTTATCAAAGGAAGTTGAAATAGATGAAATCAATACTATTTGAGAGAAATATATCCTTTTTTTGAAATCATTTAAAATTCACACATTTATAAAGGCTGTAGTTTAAAATATATTGTTTAATAAAAGTTCCCCATAACTCTTTGAAACTTTTTAAAAGAATTATCATTTCATAACATTCGTGTCCTTATAAATAAATCCGTAAATTTATTTTGAAAACATGGACATTAATTTAAATGATTTAGAAAGATAAATATTTTAAACATTTTAAATTATGATATTGATAAATAGTAACTTTGAAAAATCATTAAAATATTCATTTTTAAATCATTTTTTATGAAAAATGGACATGGATGATAAAAATGTCCTAGTAAATACTTACACATAAACAATCTCGGATAGTAATGAGATTGAGGAATTTGACCCTTAACAATTTTATATCTTACGATACATACACCCCATGAAAGAGATATCATACAATGAATATGTAAATACACATAAATTAAATAGTATTACACAAAGAATACAATTATGGGAAGTATACACAACACACAAAAGGTAATAGTGGCAATATGGCATGAATCTCACGGGAATATGGAGTGAGATGAAAACCACTTACCTTCAACTTTTCCTTGGTCGAGGGTAGGTTAAACTCATGTATAATAGTTAAATAATTGTTATTAAATTATTCTATAAGAACAAATATGATATCATATATGATATTTTAATATTTCCTTGTTAATAATATTTTAGTATTATCATTGTTTCGAGTGTTAACATACTCATTTTATTTTATATGTTTTGTTACATAAGACATATTTCTTATAGATAGGTTGTATATTATTCATATACAAAAGGATATCAAGTCCTAAATCATTATTTTTAATCATTAAATGGTAATTAGACTTTAATTGATATGATGAGGAATGAATCTCATCGCGTTCGTGGAGACGGTAGTTTGTACTTACGCACAAACGCTACTTCCATTTCATTTTTCAATTAAATGGAATCAAAACCAAATGATAAATAAGTATATTATTATTCTAGTATAATATAATATCTTATATATGTTACTTAATTTCATTAACACCTTCCTTTATAATTTCCATGTATGGTACGAACGAGTCATATCACTTTGAGGGGGCGGTAGTCCGAACTACCTCAAATGAAATTATCGTATATATATAACACATGAAACGAATAATTGTATGCTATGAAATTTAATTACAAAATATTATATATAAAATAAATATAATTAATAACATATTTAATTATAGTGCCATTATAATGTCCACCATGAGAGGTGGTTGGAGATAATTGAACAATCGTCGTTTCGTGCGGCGTTTGGTTGTCATCCACAGAAACATTATGTTCTTCACCAATTAGATGGAGGTGTATGTAAGTGTAGTTAGAATAATTCTCATAAAAATATCCTAGTATATTTATGATAATTTTTTTGTTACAAAAGAAAAAAATAAGTAGAGTTTAGGGTTTGGAGAAGTCAAATAAAAGGAAAAAAGCTAAGAGAAATTGTTACCTTTAAGTTGGGTAACTCCCTTTTGTTTGAACCAAAAAGGTCCTTGAAGTGCCTTTTCCTAAGGCATGGCTTCTAGGAGAAGGAGAGGGAAATAATGAGCATAATTGGGAAGAGGTTGGATGAGCCAAATGGCTTGAGAGTTGTGAGTAATTGGTTAGAAGTGCTGTCCTTTTATAAGGGGGATGAGGGGCTCTTTAGGAAAACCATAATGTATTATTTTAAAATAAATTTATATTCAGTTTATAATGGTTCCAAACTCAATTATATAAATTATATTGTGGGGAAGAGTGGAAATCCTTTCAAACAATACATTTTCTTCAGGTTTGTGTCATTATATTAACCTTATCTTTTAGTTTTAACTCATAGTTATTTAGTTTGACATTTACCATGTCACTTTGTATTTTTCTATTATATAATTAATAAACTAACTATAAACTTCTAATAGACCCCCAAGTGGTCCATTAATGATACACCTATCATTATATAAGATCTTTTTCTGAAAATTAGATTTTTTCGAATAGAATATCAATTAATAATATAATATTTTTTTTAAAACTCCTTTATGTCAATTTTGACACTATTGGGAATTTGATTTTTGTGAAAATCATAACAGCATGATCACTTCGAAAAATGTTAATCAAATAAATCCTAACATGTCATATTATCGTATAAAATACGTATAATTCATAAAAAGTATCAAATTACATTTATTTGGATATATATAATATCTATTCTTTAAATATATTCATTAATTCGGTAATTACTGCATCACCATTGTGTCATAAATAAATTAAATTATTTAATGTCCAAAAATTTTAAATAAAATATCATTATGTAGGAAATTTTTTTATCTTTCTAATTAATATTTATAATCGAATTTCTCTTATGCATAACACTATATTAAAAATGTTTTAGTAATTAATCATTGATTTTAACTCTTTTAACTCTTCTTTGAATTAAATAATAATAAATGTACTACTCTAATCCAAGTGGACCTAAATGATAATGTTTTATTTCTAAGGATGTTTTTGGTCGAGATAAACTTGTCCAATAGAATTAGGACATGTGTTAGAGTAATATAAAAATCATTTTTACCCTTAATTACCCTATTTAATTTTTACCGTGGTAAATAAAAGTAAAAAGTTACTATACACAAAAATTATTTCCATCTCATTGAACGTAATTTTTCTCCTTGATATTAACTGTGTCTCTCAAATTTGTGAAATTCCACTCACATAAGTGGTAAAATTATGTTTTACGTGAATTTCCAAATTATCCAAGGATGTGGGTAAAAGACGGTGAAAAGTTCAATAAAATTTTTATATATCTAAAATTTTTCTAAACTAACATCAATGAATTACATTGAACATATATATGTATTATGCATCTATTTGGGCCTTAATTAAATTTAAATCAAATAAATAATTATTTAAAAAAAATTCGTTTTTAAACCATAACTCAGTGTTTTTTCACTATTCAACCAAAATTGTCTGTTTTCAGAAAAATACCAAAAAATCACTCAAGGCTTATTTATATATTCTGAATCCATATATGATGTCCATTTTGAATGATAAAAATTATAAAATTTCAAAAATTGGGTATTACTATTCATAACGGCTACTTTGATTAGTCGCGGTGTGTTAGAACTCAAAGTTGCGTATAACAAACGATATTGTTTTATTCAAAGAGAGGCATATTGTGAATGCTTGGGGAGTTACATTCTCCCATCCATCAATTAATTGCGCCATCACAATTTATGATAGGTATTGGAAACATGGGGTTAACATTTCAAAATATCATAGTTGAAATCCCACATTGAAAAATGGATTAATGAGGCCTCTATTTAAAATAAATAGTGGTAAGTATGAAGGTTACCGAAAATAACACATACTAGGGTTCAATGTAGGAAAACATAGATATGGAAGGGAAATTTAATGATCACTATCTCATGGAGAGTGGTAAGAATATGGCTATGGAAAGGCCAACAATGGCAAAGCCATAAATTTGTGATTATCTAAGATACCATCTAGGAAAATGTTTTTGTTCTAATTTTCTTGTCTTAATGTGGAGGAATTTATTTATGGGATTGGATAAAATCATAATGAAATATAATTACTTTATAATAAGAGTTTTATCCATTAATATATTTCTACCACAACTCATATTTCACTACAAAACATAATACAACTCAAAAATACTCTATTTATCCTAATCGTATAGGGTTCCAAATATATTGAATTTATAATTCACATATAAGACCCTTTAAAAAACGAAACTACATTATATAATCCAGGGACTTCACATATTCCAGTGTTAGGTGATAAATCCCAATCACACTATGGTTGTGGGCAGGATTCCCGCGGTTTTTCTGACGCAATGGGTTGTCACACTATATGGGTGTTGTCCTTTTTTAAAAATCCAAAAATATCCTTTCAAACTTAATCCATTCCAACCATTATACTTATCCAAGATAATAATATCCAAACTCATAGTCCATAATTTATAATGAAGTTAAACACAATGAAGATCTTTTTTTCATGTAATAACATGTGAACACCTTCATCAAGTATTATTTTAAAACATGGTGACATCATGAATTACTATAAAACCTTAATGGCTACATTCATGCTCTAATTTTCGTTATATAATACTAGATATACTCCTTCTATCCAAAAATGTTGTAAACTCCAACAAAGACAAATAATTAATCAGTTTCATGGTAGTCAAGAATATCCAATATAATTTATTCAAATCAACTATCTCTTTTTCCAAAATCACTACCTCATTATTGGGACCATATTAAGGATTATCATTCCATCAACCTTGAATTTTCAAAAAAGTGTAGTATACTATTAAATCACCATTATTAGAACCATTTAATCTCAAATCCTCAATAAAATAGTACTGCAGTAGAATCTTTATTTATATCCATAATTCATGTAACCAGTATACAATTCAGACAACACTCAAATAAAATAATTCTATAAAAAAACATAAGAAAACTAGTCATTCCTATTCATCTAAGGTATTATCATAACTTGATTATTATCCAATAGTATATTTTGGGGAATACTATGATAATTTGGACATTGGTTTGTGTAGTGTCCCATCTCCATTAAGATGAAGCATTGTACCTTTGAAAACGTTTTCTTACCCTTTCAATCACGTACTTGGTGTCCTTTTTCATCACACTTATAAAAATGTCCCATTCCCTTCAATTATTTACAAAGTCGATTCATTCCACATTTATCACATATTGGAAAATCTTTCTTTCCCTTATTCCCTTTATTCATATTTCGTTCTACCATCGTTTTCTTCTCTAGATTCCCTTCAAAGCCATAGGAATCTAAGAATTATTTAATTATCTTATTAACACATGATACTATTTCTTTATATGATGATAATACGTGGGAGACTATTTCCCTTCTAAATTCTGGATTAAGACCATGAAATATATGATATTTCATACTCTTTGGATCATGCGTACTGTTTGAGTTGTCATTCCTTCTACTAGGCACAATTTCTAAACAATGGAATACACTAGATTAGTTTCTGAGTAAAAATACCTAATCCCAAACTTGTAAAACTCTTAACATACATTAAACAGTTTATAGATATAATCCATAATCATAAAAATGTTTTCTTTGTTGAAGTATATACTCATAAACCCTTCATAATGCTTTGTAAATAAAATGAGAATTATCTTAAGAATATCCCTCGAGAGTGTCATAACCATGAGTGCAGTAAAGCCTGTTGTCATGCACCAGTTCCTGTTCGAGTCTAGATCAAAGCGGTGTTTTTGGTTTTTACCCCTAGGTATATCTGTGCTAGCGCCACCTCTACCTTCTTGTATCTAGACAGGGATGTATTGCTCAGAAAACTCACAAAATATCTACAATACCAAAATTCTAGAAAGTTCTTCTATAATAATCCTTAAAGTATATCTTAGGGTAATGTGCTCTAATCAGAGTTTATCTAAATCTAGTATCCAAGGTTATTTCTAAACATCCTCTGATACCAACTGTAATTCCCCATCCATTGTTACCCAGAGTCAGTGCATTATTTTAATAAATTGGCATGATTACAAGGAATCAAGTCCTGAAGGACCGATCTCTTTAGCAGTCGTGGAAAATATATTACATACATGAATGTTACATTACACTTTATGACATAAAAAACAACATAAATAATCTTTATGGAATCCATTATTCCCTCGGCTTAACCCTTCATATCAATCACAACACACTTTTTAGAATACTAGGAAAAAATAAACACATTGAAAGGGGTGAGCTCAAACGCTTAGTAAGGGTAAGCAATAAAGTGGAAAAATTAAAAAAAATAACTAAAAATTTAAGGCAATGTATAACTAAAAAACCCTTTTAAACATGAACATCAGTATAATATGGTAGAAATAAAATGAAATTATTCCATTTACTTATTCACATCGACATTCTACTCATCGAATAATCACATGCAATATCATTAAACACTTTCATAATGATGCAATGAATAATGCTGAACATTAATTTCTATGTCAAGGCCTCATGCCAGGACCTAAGGAATAACTGTAACTGGAACACAACCTAGAGATCCTCTATTACCGGAATCCATCCTAGAGAGCCTCTGTAACCAGACTCCAACCCGGAGTACCTCTAATAACAAGACATCATCCCGGAGTGCCTCTAATAACTGGGCACCAACCCGGAGTGCCTTTAACAACCAAACACAAACCTGGATTGCCTCTATTAACCAGACACCAACCTGGAGGGTCTTCTATAACCGAAACCCAACTCGAAACATACTAGTCGAACAGATTTATCTTAATAAGAGTAAGGAAGATAACATAAACATTCGTATTAAAACTAGTATACAAAAAAGCCAAAACATTAATCAGAAACCATTAATGGAGAATAAAAATAAATCATCCATAGTAAAAAATATCACAAAATCTTAAATAAAATATGGATGATTTGTATCATATCTAATCAACTTCAAACAAGTGTAAAATTTATCATAAGATGTAAACATAGATGAAATCAAAACTATTTGAGAGACATATATCCTTTTTTTGAAATAATTTAAAAGTCACACATTTATAAATGAAGTAATTTAAAAGATATTTTTTAATAAAAGTGTCCCTTACCACTTTGAAACTTTTGAAAAGAATTATCATTTCAAAACATTCATGTACATATAAATACATTCTTAAAAATATTTTGAAAATATTGACATTAAATAAAAATATTTAGAAAGATACATTGTTAAAAAAATTAAAATTATGATCATGATAAAGTGTGTCGTTCAAAAATCCTTAAAATATCCATTTTGAAATCATTTTTATGAAAAATGGAGATGGATGATAAAAATGTCCCAGTAAATACTTACAGATAAACAATCTCGGATAATAAGGAGATTGAAGAATTTAACCCTTACCAATTTGGTATCTTATGAAAAATACACCCCATGAAAGAGTTATTAGACAATGAATATGTAAATAAACATAAATTAAAGTGTATTACACAGAAAATACAATTATGTATAGTACACACACCACACAAAAGGTAATAGTGGCAATATGGAATGAATTTCATGGGAATAAGGAGTGATATGAAAACCCCTTACCTTGTTATTTTCCTTGGTCGAGGGTAGGTTAACATCCTGTATAATAGTTAAATAATTCTTATTAAATTATACAAGAATCATATATATGATATCATATATGATCTTTTAATATTTCTTTTTTAATAATATTTTTGTATTATTGTTGTTTCGAGTGTTAACTTACGCGTTTTGTTTTATATGTTTTGATACATAAGACGTGTTTGTTATGGATAGGTTGTACATTATTTATATACAAAATTATATCATGTCCTTAAACATTATTTATAATCATCAAATGAAATTTATACTTTAATGGATATGATTGTGAATGAATCTCTTCGCGTTCGTGGAGACAGTAGTCAGTACGTACGCACGAACGCTACTTCCATTTCATTTTTCATTTAAAAGGATTCAAAACCAAATTATACATAGGTATATTATTATTAAATTATAATATAATATCTTATATGTGTTACTTATGTTCATTAACACATTCCTTTATACGTTCCATGTATGGTACGAATGAGTCATATCACTTTGAGGGGGCGGTAGTCCGCACTTCCTCAAAGAAATTATCGTATATATATACAACATGAAATGAATAATGGTATGATATGAAATAGAATTACAGAATATTATATATAAAATAAATATCATTAATAAAATATTTGATTTTATTTCCATCATAAAGGACACCATGAGAGGAGGTAGAAGATAATTAAACAATCATCGTTTCGTGAGGCGTTTTCTTGCCATCCACAGAAACATTATGTTATTGACCCATTAGATGGAGTTTTGTGTAAATTTAGTTCGAATACATCTCATAAAAATATCCTAGTATATTTAGGATACTGGTTTTGTTACAAAATAAAACAATAAGAAGAGTTTAGGGGTTGGAGAAGTAAAATAAAAGAAAAAAAGCTAAGAGAAATCGTTTCCTTTAATTTGGGTAACTCCCTTTGGTTTGAAGAAAAAGAACTTTTGAAGAGCCTTATTCCTAAGTTAATTATTCTAGGAGGAGGAGAGGGAAATAGGTAGCTTAATTGGGCAGAGTTTGGATGAGCTAAAAGGCCTGAGAGGTGTGAGAAATTGGATTGAAGTGGGGTCCTTTTATAAGGGGGAGGAGGGACTCTTTAGAAAAACATAAATTATTATTTTATAATAAATATATATTCAGGTTATAATGGTTCCAAATAAGATTATTTAATGTCTAAGGTGGGGATGGGTCGCAATACATTCAACCAATAGATTTTAGATAGGTTTGGGTCATTATATTAACCATATCTTTTAGTTTTAACTCTTAGTTAATTAGTTTGACATTTACCATGTCACATTGTATTTTTATATTTTATAGTTAATAAACATACTATAAACGTCCAATATACCCCAAGTATCCCATTAATGATACACCGATCATGATATATATCCTTTTTCCGAACCTTAGATTTTTAGGAATATAATATCAATTAATAATACAATATTTGTTTTAAAAACACTTTATGTCAATTTTGACACTATTGGGAATTTATTTTTGTGAAAATAATAACAGAATTATTACTTCAAAGAAAGTTATTTACATCAATACTAACAAGTCATATTATCCCAGAAAATTAGTAAAATTCATAAAAAGTATCATATAACATTTATTTGGTTATGCATAATATCAATTATTTTAATATTTCATTAATTCCGTAATTACTGCATCAACATTGTGTCATAAATGAATTAAATTATTTGAGGTCTAAAAATTATAAATAAAATATCATTGTATAGGAAATCTTTTTATATTTATAATAAATTTTTATAATCGAATTTATCTTTTGTATAACGCTATATTAAAAATGTTTTATAATTAAACATTTCTTTTAACTCGTTTAACTCTTCTTTGAATTAAATAATAATAAATGTCCTAATCTAATACAAGTGGAACTAAATGATAACATTTTATTACTATGGTTGTTTTTGGTCGAGATACATTTGTCCAATAGAATTATGAAATGTGTCAGGGTAATAATGATATCATTTTTACCCTTAATTACCCTATTTACATTTTACCGTGGTAATAAAAAGTAAAATGTTACTTTTCACAAAAAATAATTTAATATCATTGAACCAAATTTTACTCCTTGATATTAATCTTTTCTCTAGGAATTTCAAAATTCCACTCAATGAAGTGGTAAAATTAAGTTTTACGTGAACTTCCAAATTCTCTTAGGAGGTGGGTAAAAGAGGGCGAATAGTTCAATAATATTTTTATATATCTAAAATTATTCCAAAAAAAATTCAATGAATTACATTGAACATATATAGGTATTATGTATCTATTTTTAACTTACTTAAATTTAAATAAAAAATCTTTTTTAAACCATAACTCATTGTTTTTTCACTATTCATCAAAAATTGAAAGTTTTCAGAGAAATTCCAAAAAATCACCCTAGGTTAATTTCGATATTCAGAATCAAAATATGAAGTCCGTTTTGAAAGATAAAATTTATAATATTTAAAAAAGTGGGTATTAATATTCATAATGACTACTTTGATTTGTCGCGGTGTGTTAGAACTCGAAGTTGCGTATAAAAAATGCTATTGTATTATTCAAAGAGAAGCGTACTGTGAAACCTTGGGGTGTTACATCGACCGTGCAGTCACCACTGCCATCACCTGAAGTGCCCTCTACCTCGACCAGAGATGATAAAGATCTATTTTGTGGACAAATGGCAGTTGAGCAATAGCGTGACCCATCCCCGGTATCTTTGATCCCTGCACCAGAACTTGCGGTTGTCAGCCCATCGTATCGTGACATTGTGGTCAGGTCGCCACACTCTTCAGAGTATGGCCCAGAATTCGGCAGCCATTCAGCTTGTTCTCCATATTATCCACTGCCTAATTTACATTCCCAACGGTCCGCCTTAGTATCGCTACCAGTTCCTCAACCACCTCTGGTTGACGATTGGGGCAATACGGGTCCAGACCATTAATCTGAGCCCAGGAACTTCTGGATCATTCTTGCGGCGGATCACTTCTTGGAGATGTTATGGCCGGTGGCAGCATCGAACATTCGTGCATCGTAATCCCTCACCCCAGAGGATGTCGAGTGCTTCTGGAAATCCCTATGGGAGACACACTTCCGTCTTCGTTATTATCGGGTGGTGTACCCCAGGATCCTAGTGCACATTGAGGAAATCAGTGAGAAATTTCGTCTAGTCTATTTGGCCGCACTTCCCGTGGCCTAGCGCCCAGAGTCGACGGGTCGCCAGAACACCCTCCAACAAAAATCCGTTCAGAGTTTCAAAGTACATCACAAAATCATTTGGGAAGCTACCCCCCACGTGCACATCCATGGCTGGGGATAGTATGTTTCCCTCCTCTTCAGACCTTTCCGATGGAAGCCCAACTCATTATGCGACATTGAGGATATTCCCTCATGAAGGGTTGTAGTCCACATGGCTGACATAGTGGACAAAGAGGACGAGCAGGAGTTTCTCGATGGAGACAAACCACATAGGGTGTACCACCACTATTGGACCCATTAGGGAGGGTTACTCATCAGCAGAGGAACATTTAGGAATCCATATTCCCACTGAGTCACAGGTACTTAGTCGGAATTCTGGTAAAGGTAAAGAGCATGTTGGAACTGTCAAACACTCAGACTCGTCAGCCTCGGTACAGAAGACGGATGAAGACCCCGAGAAGACTGTGTTGTGCCAGCAGCTCGCTGAGCAAAAGTAGCTGGCCGACAAACTCCTGGTCGGACGTGCTGTAGAGAGGCGACCTGACTATGGTGATCCTAAGACATGGCAACAGGGGCAGGAACAACTCCACCCTTGCGAGATGCCTCCAAGAAGCCCTGATCATGCTAATCCCATGGATAGGGATGAAGTCGGAACTCATGACAAGAGGGCGCAATACCTCTCACCAGACCCTCCCGAACAGCGCGTCAATCCGAGGAGTCCGACCCAGGTTCCCTCGGCTGCCCCGCAGGCTGCTCTGCCAGTCACTCCAGAAGCTGCTGAACCTGTCTACCATATCGAATAGCCTGAAAATGTACTTGTGGTTAGGGATCCCCTCCAATACAGGGACACCCACTCAGATGATTCTATAACGGCACTCATCACCCTCCTCGAGGTGTTGGAAATGCGGCAGGTGGCAGTCCAACTAGATGGAAAGCCATATCCCGCGTGTTTGGATGATATACCAGCACCCCCGGGTTTTGTAAATCCCATCTTCTCACCCATTAATGGGACAGGAGATCCACCGCAGCACCTAGGCCACTTTTCCTCAAGGTGTGGCCCCATGTTGGGGACCCCAGTACTGGAGGAAGCCGCCACGCTCTGATGCTTTGTGCAGACATTGGAAGAGCCTGCATTTGACTGGTACAACCAGCTCCCCATTGGATTAGTGATCGGTTGGGAGGATCTTCGATGGAAATTCCTATACCAGTTTAGCTGCACCACGTGAAAGACCATCATCGCAGACCTCTTCAATCTACAACAACGGCCTGATGAGTGAGTCATGGACCTCATCGCCCAGTGGAAGGGGCTCGTATACTCCCTTGACATGCCACTGACTCAGGATCAATTACTAACGATATGTGTAGGGAATGTTAAAATAGAACTGGTTCCTTCTCTGATCTCTCAGAACTACCTTGTAGTGTTCCAAGACTTATCATACAAGGCACATCGCCTCGAGGAAACTCTACAATAGGCTAGTCAGGCACATCTGCTACCACCTGTGATCCCAACAAGGAGGGATTCTAGAGCCGAGCCCACAACAGTGGCCCAGATAGAAGCCCCCAGGATGCTAGAATTCCTGCTAGTGGCACTGGCCCCACAACATCGCTGAGGAATTCCACATCAAATACAGCCTCTTGCCCAGTAGCGACCGCCTCAAAATCGGCATGTTCCCCCGCACAACGCGCCACCACCACCTAGGCTGGACAATCAGGATCCACCTCCTCAGCAGGCCCCTATCACCCCTCTCAGGGCCAGGCTCCCAGAGCCCCCTATCTGGAAAGAAGACACCAGACATACTTGTTAAAAGAGAATCAGGTCCCGGGTCACTTTCGTAGTGCCCTAGAGTAGGGGATTGTGCGCTTACTTGAGTTAAAATGGAAGGTATAGGTGAATCTCACTGATCGCCCCAACTAGTGCCTCTATCATCGAATCATGGGGCACAACCTCAAGCAGTTCTATGTGTTTAATTAATGGATCCAAGGCCAAATCAAGAACAACATAATTATGTTGGCCCCTCCCCAACACAAGTGGTACGTGTCTTCGTGAGGTTATAAAGTAGTAGCGACAACGAAGGTGAGTGGAAGCAGGTTCCCAGCTACGGATCCCAGAAGTTCGATGAATGGATTGCACATAAAATACTCGCATGCACCCATGGAATTAATCTGGTACTCTTGAATCAGACTGAGCCTTTAGAAGATGTGACCAATACCTATGCGTCATCATCTAAGTCGGCCTCTTCCTAGAAGAGAAAGCAGCGATGGCGCACAAAGCATCCATGTGCTCCACCACTGTCATCATCACCCCGCACCCTTGGTGACTTCAAGCCCCCGGATATGGGGATTCCTTCCAGAATCCACCAAGTGGTGGATTACTCCTCAAGTGAAAGTTAGTGGTACACTTTGGATAATACCATGGAGATGGTAAATCCATATATGACTCTTGATAGAGGGTAATGCAAGGTGAACCTCCCCAACATCCCCACCTGACGCCAACATTAGTGGAACCGCGGACATATAGGTCATCAAGGCACATCATCTATAACTTTTATCCATGTCATGCATGTCGTGGAGACTAGATAGCAGGCCCAGTGCAGAGCTCACCATGTACAACCTACTCATATGGCATCCTCAGATTTACATCCTACAATGTTCGTGATACTATATCAGGTAGAGCTACCTCATCTGTACCACGATCAGTCTCGCCCTATTACAGGCCGATAACAGTTGTTCGGTCTTCATCTGGTAGCTACTCTTTAGGCCTCGACTAGTGATCAATGGGGCATACCTAGAACTATCCAGCCACTGGACCAGCCAACACGGCCCATCGGGCCTCAAATTTCAGAGTGGCATCCTTTAAGTAGAGGCTCACATTTAGTGTGGAAGTATGATGTCCTCAATAACCTTGTTGTCATCCCAGTGAGAATTTCTATCCTTGAGGCTATTTTCCTGTGATCAGACATGTGTGAAGCACTCTCTGAGGCTCTATAGAGCCCCCTCTAATTTGAGATAGAGGTAGCAGCTGTAGAATACTTCCACGCTGAGGCGATGGTCAATGACGAATTCCAGGCAGTTATCTCATTCTCTAGTGAAGACGAAGACCCTCCCATACAAGGGCATAATGGTCCACTATACATCACTGGTTAGTTCATTGGCGTGGAAGTCTACCGATGTCTTTTTGACATGGGTTCTTGGATTAACCTTATCCCGACTCGGATACTACAGAAGTTGGGTTTGTCTGAGGATGATCTTACTCCCTCCGACCTCAGAATCGAGGGATACGATAGGACTGAACAGACCCCAGCTGGCACGAACCATTTGAAGACCCAGTTTGGTGGCCTGTTTTTCAGTATTGAATTCATGGTCATCTCCCCGGACATCACGTACAACGCATTAATGGGCAGGCCATGGCTCCACCTACCATCGGTGGTCCCCTCATCATATCACCAATGCCTCAAATACTCCCTCGATGGTCGAGTAGGCGTTATCTATGGAGATGCGTCTCCTTTTTTCTCGTGTGAAGCCCATTATCTAGATGATGACTATTACAAGATCAAGGATAAGAAAATTATGGAATGTGAGGTTGAACCCGCACCGGTAACAAATGATCCCTCGGCAGTTCTAGACGATGCCTATATCTTCCCGATCCATTGGTTTGATGCCACAACACCTGACATGGGATAGTTTTTTGTTGTTTCTGTTACATGAGGAAGGCATATTCCCAGGTACATGCGATGATAGAAAATCACATCGTACCCCTACACAATCCAGGATCAGGTGACCCAGGAACCTCCTACCCATGTACGGTATAGGTACGTTAGGCTCATTGCAAGGGTGGTACGTCATACGTGTCTCTTCAGTCAGGCTGGAATCATCCAGCTCAGGCCGATGCACTGCTACTATGGTGATGTTATCAATCGCGGCCCCATGGGCCGAAGACCAAATGGAATTGGATCAACTCCCTTCATCGCTATGGTCTTAGTGGCGCGCGAGTTTCATGATGTGATGACCACTACCGCCCAGGCCGGAACTAGACTCTCATCCAAGCCGGGTGGCTTAGAAGTGACTCCCCTAATGGAGGATCCATCCACAAGTGGAGATGTGGATCTAGAGGATGCTCCCCCTACCACTAAAAAAGTCGTCTCTACCACGATTGAGGAAATGGTACAGGTTAACCTTGGTAGCATTGCATATTCGATACCCACATGGATCTATGCCGCCATGTCCCTCGAAGAGCGGTAGCGACATAAGAACTTCCTTAAGAAGCATCGTAATGTGTTTGCCTAGAGTTATGGCGAGAGTCCAGGACTAGATTTTAATGTAGTCGTCCATCGCCTTGGTCTCCCGAAAATCCATCGTGTGTTCAAGAAGCCTCCCAGAAAGATCCACACTTCTCACGGTGCCATGGTTGAGTGAAAAGTTGACCATCTTATCAAATCCAACACCTTCAAGGAATTCCAATACCCCATGTGGATAGCCAACATTGTGCGAGTCAGGAAGAAGAACGGGTAGATCAGAGTCTGTATCAACTTCCAAATTCTCAACTACCACTGTTCAAAGAATGATTTCCCCCTCCCAGTGACAGAGTTGTTGATTGATGCCACGTCCGGGTTCCAATCCCTATCTTTCATGGATGGGTATTCTAGGTACAACCAGACCGGATGGCCCCCCTAGACAAGGAGTCCACCACTTTCAGGGCCCCTAAGGTACTTTCTTTTATCAGGTTATGCCCTTCATCCTGAAAAACGTAGGTTCCACCTATCAGTGGGCCATGCACCGCATATTGAAGCCATTTCTTGGGTTATTGTTAGACTGTTATGTAGATAATCTAGTGGTCAAATATCATCAGCACCAGGACCATCTCGAGGACCTTAAGAACGTGTTTGGTTTCCTCCTCTCCCGCCACCTGAAGATGAACCCCCTTAAATGTGCCTTCAGGGTCACCTCCGGGAAGTTTCATGGATTTTTTGTTAGATACTGAGGTATCGAGATTGACCCAGAGAAGATCAAGGCCATCACCCAGATGCCTCCCCCGAGCAATATTCGGGAACTTTGAGGTCTCCAATGCCACTTAGACTACATACATCGATTCATTGCGAATCTGGATGGATAGTGTAAGCCCTTTTCCTGTATCTTGAAGAATGGCTCCGCCTATGAATGGGATGAATATTGTATGGAAGCCTTCGAGATAATCAAGCAGTATCTTCTCTAGGCTCTGGTCCTGATGCCACCAATCACTGGAAAGCCACTGGTACTCTATGTGACCGCTCTAGAATGGTCTGTCGGCACCCTGCTAGCCCAGAAGAACAATGAGGGGACAGAAAAGAGACTCTTCTACCTCAACTACGTGCTCCTTGATACAGATATTGGATACTCCCCCGTTGATAAATGTTTCCTTGAGATCGTGTTGGCCACACAAAAATTTTGACATTTCCTGCAACACCATGATTTACAGTTAGTCTCTCGGGTAGACCCACTAAAATTCATTATAAACCACCCCATGTTGACTGGCTGACTAGCGTAGTGGGCGAAGATCCTCCAATAGTTCGACATAATGTCCGTGCCTCCGAATGCTATAAAGAGGTAGGAAATGGAAGACGTCCTAGCTGCCCGTCCATCCTCTGCGGATCCATCCCTGGACTTGAATTTTCCCAATGAGAAAATCCTCTCAGTCGATCATGAAATCGCATGATGGAAAATTCACATCGATGGTGCCTCATATAGCCCCACCAGTAGGAGGATCCACGATCCTAAGCTCAACAGAGTGGGTCTGGGTATCATCTTCAACACCACTTTGAAAGCCATTCTGCCATAATCATTTCTGTTGTCCGAAGGCTGCACCAACAACGAGGCAGAGTATTAGGCTCTCATCACTGGCCTCGAGCTGGCCTTTGAGATCGATGTACCGAATTTTAATGTGTTAGAAGATTCTAAAATTTTCATCAAGCAGGTCAATGGAAACTATGTTGTCAGGAAGCCAAGTCTCATGCAATTTTTAGAGGGCACCCTCTATCTAATGTCCCATTTCCCTTATCGACCGGAGGATACCAATGTCACCCAGTCATAGAATGGTTGAGGAGATGCTTTGGCCAGTATAGTTGTTTCATTTGTAGAACCCGAGTAGGATGATCTGATTATCCATGTAGCACACCAGAGTTTTATTTCCCCCTTAACCCCAGAGAATGAAGATAGTCTGCGTGTAACCCATCATACCACCGGATCCTCCACCGATATGATTCCTAGCTTCTTTAGATGAAGTGGTTGAGGCCACTCCCGACTGGAGGGAACCTTTTGTTGAGTATCTCCAAAATGGTTGCCTCCCAGATGATCTGGCGAAGAATGAGTGAATCCGACGCCGCACAATGTAGTTTACCATTATGAGTTGTCCCAATCTTAATCGAATCCTCAAAATAGGGGCTTTGATGGAGGTCTCCTCCATTACATTAATGGATTCGAGATATTTCAGTTCATACAAGAGGTTCATGCCAGTTCCTATGGAGCCCACTAGGCCGGGCCAAAGCTGTCCCATCAGATCCGGAGATAGGGGTACTTCTGGCCATCCATGATCCATGATTGTGTTGTGTTTTTCAAGAGATTCCATGCGTACAAATTTCATGGTAACATTCTGCATCGACCGCCAGAGCCTCTCCACTCCACCAAGTACTCTTGTTCATCGTCCCACATGATGATAAACTATGATTCTATAAATATGTATGGCTTGATTCCCATCTTCATGGGATACGTAGGAATTCTCGAACATCTCTTCTTGAGCCTAGCCATGAGCTCTTCCCTTTGACTGTTCTCCCCTCGGTATTGTTTCCTCGGAGGGTCCTCGCATGATGTGAAGTAGGATTCCTTATCCCCACTCATATGAGGATTATAATGGTCGCACCATGTGCCCACTCTGGTTCTTCTATCCTCCCACATCTTCACTGCATGATGTTAAACCGTATGGCATCTTGAGAACTACATACATCTTGATTACCATCCTCATGGGATACGTAGGAATTCTCGGACATTTCGTCTGTTGGCCTAGCCCAAAAGCCAAAATTTTCCCCTCGGGTCAAGACATATGGCAGGGTGCATACTTTTTCCCCAATTCACATAGATCTAGCCTCGATCCGGCTATACGTATCCCTCCCTGGAGATGTTTTCCTCTTTAATAGATGGGTACAACTATGAATCACATACTTCTTTACTGGGATTCCATCACCTTCCCCATGCACAAGGTCCCCTAATTGGTATTATTACCAGGCACAAGGGGCCTCTTACCATTTCAGTCCAACTCCCTCGAGGGTTCCAATCAACAAGCCAATACAAGTCCCGCGTTTCGAATGTGGTCAGTGGTCGAAGCTCATTTGTTGCTCCCATATTAGGTCACTATAGGGATGATGTGTTTCAAACATGGACAACAGCCACCCTGGATCATTGGATCCACCCCAATATGTCCCAAACATCAAGTGTAGTGATTCATTCTGCCCCATCCCAATACGATGAACTCTTTCGAGAAGGGCCAAATGTAGGGCCCCAAGCCCAGGTTCTGTTTTATGGGATTGTGCAGTGTGGTATGGGATTACATCCTCATTCACATCAGGTTACTTTCCATGACATACACATCCTCGGATGCGAAACCTTATCTAGCCCTCATCCATACAACAAGAAATTAAACTGCATGCTGGTTAGGCCATCCTGACTGAGGCCTAGCCTCAGACCCCTTGCCCATTTAGGGGCCCCGGACCCCGTCCTTACCGCAAGATGTTAAAAGGAAAGCTGTTAAGGCCTTCCTGAACAAGGACCAGCCTCAGGAACCTTGGCCTTCTCGGGCCCCTTAACTGATGTTCATACCCGGAGTGTATGGTGTGGAGTGGGATTATGTCCTCATTAACATTGGGTTACTCGACGTGTCGTACACCTCCCATGTCTAAGGAATCTTATTCCCCGACCCTCATCATCCTTTTAAGATGTTAAAATGTGAGTAGGCCAGGCCTCCTGAACCAAATCCCAACTATCAGGCCCTTTATCCTTTTCGTGCCGTCGACCCAAGTCATCTCTTATGGGAGTGTATGGTGTGGTGTTGGATTATGTCCCCAGTCATGTCGACTTGTCCGCTATACCATAAACCTCCCTTGTTTGAGGGTATCCTACTCCCCTTCTCATCCTGCATGCCGGTAAACTACCGCTTGAGAACTATGTGTGGTTCGATTCTCATCCTTATGGGATCCATATTACCACCCGAATGTTAGGCTTCGGGTCCCGCACTATCTCCTGGAAATCTCCATCCCAACTTGGCCCCTTGGCCGACCTCTACCTCCTGAGCTATTTTGTCCACCCTTTTCGGGGGTTCACTAATGTGCCTAAGGGTACTCTGGTTTATTACCTGGAGTGTCAGACTCATTTCAAACATATTCTCACCCGCTTTTCCGTCTTTGTGATCCCCTTCATCAGGGATTTCATCACCTTTCACACATGGATGGACCCCCAAAACACGGCATGGATACAATTCCTATGGGATCTCCTACCGTTACAGGAAAACACCAATAAGGGTTTCAGACAACAAATCGATAAAAATCTTGTGTTGCGAATATGGTCAGCGGTCGATGCTCATTTGTTGTTCCCACTTCAGGCTAACGCGATACGAAGGCTGTTTTTTCATCACGGTTAACAGTTATCCTCCATTGCCACGCCAACCCCATTAATCCAAAAATGTCGGTTACACGATTCACATCCTTCTCCACCTCATCATGTCCAAGTGGGGCATCAAAACTCTTGATACTATTCCTCAGTGTGCATTTGTGTGTTAGAAGGAAAAAAACCACATTAAGGGTGTCTTTTGGGGTCTGCAATGACTTCCCTTTGATGGACGTTATAGGTATTGCAATAAGGATATTCCTCCCTTGTTTCCCACAGTGAGAATGACTTACGTGAGCATAGGGATCGGGTCGAGGTCTACGCTTCTTGGAAATCTGCCATCCATTCATGGTATGAGCTCTATGAACCTAAACTATGATCATATTAGAACTACATTTGGCTGGATTCCCATCATCAAAAAAGATACGTAGGAACAACCATTCATTTTCTCTATGGGTCCATCTTGAGTTCTAGTAATTCATCTAGTCTATCCCACCTTCGGGACCATGACTTCAAGACCACGTGGCATGGTCTGGGACTACATTATCGTTCACATTGGGCTTTCAATTGCTACACCATGTGGATCCTGTTCAAAAAAATATTAGCCCTCTTATTTACTTTCATGCACTACATTAAAAGGAACCCTCTAGAACTACGTGTGGCTTGATTCCCATCTTTATGGGATACGTAGGACCGCCCTGATTAATAGACATCGGTTTCCGCCCACATCTAATAGATCTCTCAATATATCAGTCACCTAGGCCCCTTGGCCTGTCCCTCTCCACGATGGGGATATATAGGTGTGATACAGGGTTTTTGGTGCCATTCCCCCCTTCTCCCGGGAACCCGCCATCTCTTGGCATGGATCAATTTGAGTCCCTCAACCCCTTGTAGTGGTTCTCCCATGTGTAATGAGTACTATAGTCTAGGACCAAGAGTGTCTGATTCAACTTGGTCAAGTTACTTACACTTGTAAAGCTTCATGTTCCCCTTCATTTAGGCCTCCGTTATTTCTCACGCTAGGAGGGACCCCAATGAACGGCTTGGATACCACACCTAAGGGCTCTCCTACCGTTATCGACCAATGCCCCTGAGGGTTTTTAACAACAAATTGATACAAATCCCAAATTGCAAATATGGTCAAAGGTTGATGCTCATTTGTTTGATACCATTTTAGGATAATGCGATATTGATACTAATTTTTCACCATGGTCAGCAATAATTCTATGTCGTCATGTCGGCCCCTTATGGCCATTAATTTTTGTTTCATGATTCACGTTATGTTCCACCCCATCATGTCTGGGTGGAATATCGACACTCGTGGTGTTATCCCTCAGTGCACTTCTGCACGTCAGGGGGACAAGGCTACAATACGACGTCCTTTAGGGCTCCCTCAGTCTGAGCTCTACGACCATAAACTAAGATCATCATTAAGGGGTATGTGCGGCTGGATCCTTATCCCTATGAGATACGTGGTGTCACCCAGACATCTCGTTTTTGGGTCCACATCAAATGGGATCTTGTTTTTCCGGCCCCCATTTCATTATTACCAATATTTCGGCCCCTTTCCTCAATGTCTCCCCCTCGGAATGGCATACGGTGTAATATGGGATCATATCCCCTTTCACATCGGGTGTGTTTTATTGCGTCATACGCATTCCCCACCTGGCATCGTCTTTGATAAGTCTGCACTACATGACATTAAAATGCATGCTTGGTCCTATATCACGACCCTAAACTGTGACATTATCATCCTAGACGCATGACGACAAATGGAACTGCATTGTGTTGACCTCAATGTAGAGGACATCACATTGGGTATTGGTCATGCACCATACCATTGGTAAACGACAACTATGGATTCATTCTGGTGGTGACACCAGGGGTTGTTACCCTAGTTCATTCACTTCACAAAAGAAACCACTCACCTTAAAGGAAAAAAAGATTTATCAAACACTACATCACTTGGAGCGAGGGCCACGCCTGCACACTCATTCATCATTTTCACTGGTACCTTACCGTGCCATGCCACCCTCCATGAAATATGTATGGCTTGATTCTCATTCTTATGAGGTACATAAAATCACCCGTGCACTTCCTCGTGGGCCAACAAATCTTTCGCATTTGGTCCCTCAACTCAAGCACTTCCCCAGAGAACACATGGTAAATAGGGATTATGTCCTCGTTTACGTCGGGTTTTTTAACCACCTCACCATGTTATTACTACTCCCCTTACCCATTCATGGTCTGAGTTTTAAGACCTTAAACTATGAAATTTTCAAGAACTACGTCCAGCTTGATCCCCATCCCCATGTGGTATGTAAGAATGCTTGTGCACGTTTCCCCAGGCCCAGCTCAACTCTCGTTTTCGGTCACCTAACCTAAAACCACTCCAAAGGGGGTTGTGCCGTGAGTTATGGGATTATGTCCTCATCACGTCAGGTTGTTCACCGGGCATCCCATCACCCTGACATGCCCCTTCCTATGTTGGGAATTTTCACCATTTATTCTTGTTTCCCACAGCGGTCATGACTCACGCAGGCGTAATAGTTTTTGTGGGATGTGTACCTGTGCAACCAGGCTTCTTATCATCCCGTATGACATTAAATTGTGCCTCCAGAACTATGTGTGGCTTTATTCCCATCCTCATTGAATATGTATGGACACCCTTGTATTATGCCTAGGTTCCATCCACCATGAGTCATAAATCGTGTTATTCCCCATTCCGACCCCCTGGTCAGACCCCCCGAGTGGTACTATGTAACTGTAATTTCGCCTCGAACATGTTCGAGATGCCCTGCAATGGCATTGGGAAGAGAAATACCCCCTTGCCAAAGAGGCCCTATCTGAAAGAAGGAATGATCCATGATCAAACCGATTCATCCATCCAGTGTGCTTCCACCATGATGGAATAACCTCAAGAGTGTTGAATTCTGTTCGAACAATCCCTCACTCCACATTCCATGCTTTTTGTTCCCCCTTATTCAAACCCTCATCCCCATTCATGTCTGGAGGGCCCCCTCTAATAGTATGGATTTACGGCCTATGGCCCGCCTATTGTCCTAGGCCAACGTTCCCGAAGACTAATCGGTAGCATTGTGAGTTAGGCCCCATGTTTCGAACATGGTCAATGGTATGCCCTCATGTGTTATCCCCGTTTCAGTCTAACATAATAAGGATACTTTTTTTCTTCCATGGTAAACATTTATCCTTTATTTTCACTCCATCCCCACAGTTTACTAGATTATGGGTATTGTGATTCACACCTTACGCATCCCAATGTTCGACTAATCCCTACACCCCTGGAGTTACCCTTCTCATGCACCAAAGCACATTAGAAGAATGGATCGTCGATTTTTCTGAGGACCTAATCCTCCAAATAGGCCCCTCCAATATCTTCCTGGATGATCCGGATTGGTTACATAAACCCCAGATACCCAAATCTTGTTTAATTCGTTATGTTCAGATGGAATATCATGTTGATCCCCGCATGTTTCTCACATTGGGCTTGACCCATATGAGCTTAGGGACTAATCACATAAAATTTCATGAATACAACCAATGCATGTGGAACCCACCATGATAACGAGACTCATGCATGCCATGGCATCAAATAAACAAAAAATTGAATGTATATTTGAGAGTTTTTGATCCTTACAAAACTCGGGGGTTTATTCCTCCCATGGATGGGTTTACCCCATCAAAAGTGAGTGGCAATTTTGCCACCCTTTGACTTGTGGAATCCAAGTGTTGCTGCTGTCGGCTCAGCTGCCGCTCCTCCTCAGCAGCGATGGGGTGCAATTCATCAGCCATAGTTTGTGCTTTCTCTATGTCATCCTGAATGACGTCCATTTCTATAGAAGCTTTCCCTAGACACTCTTCCGCCTTTGCCAAATGGGCCTTCAATTACATGACCAACTCTGATTGTACATTAATAGAGACTGAGTGCTCATCCACCTGGATCTGTAGTCATTGGATCTCATTGTGAACCTCCTGGAGCCTCTTAATGGTCATCTCCATCCTCCACTGCCAGCCCACACTGATGCCGCGATCATACTCCCAGATCTTCTCCGCTATAAGATCTCAGATGTGTAGGTGAGGGAGATGGTAATCGACTCCCCCAGCACAAAGATCGTGCAACCGCGACCAAAGTCAGTCCATATCATCCAGCCATAATTCCTGGGGGGTCTTTTTGATAAAATGCGCGATCAACATCCTTGATCGTTGGTGGACTATGTTTATGTCCTCTTCGTCAGAGGCCATCTCGTCCCAATCAACGCGTTTGGAAGGATCGTATGTGTTGTACGCCCTTAGGAAATCTTTAGCTGGATCTGAATTTGGCGTGGGATCAGGTGTAACATCTGTTGTTGGATCAGACATTGCTAGACATGGGTTGACTGGTAGATCCTCATTGTTGGACCCCACCTCAATGACCTCGAGCACATCCCCAATAGTGGTCCTTCCAATAATTGGGGCAGCTGTAGCTCGAGTGGGTTGTGTAACTATCTCCATGATTACCGACATGACTCTGGGAGGGATGCCACATGAAATCCCAACCAACATCTCCACAGCATCCCATGCCAGTCGAAGAACAGTACGCAACAGAGAAGGGAATGGTCGTTAGTTGGCACGATCAACATGTGGTAGTATTGAATTCAATGGATAAGACTTACAGAGATATAACACCTGGTATTTCTCCTGAGATGATGCTGACGGGACCCTGAAGCATGGCCTTCCGTATATTGTTGGAAGGTCCAAGGATTCTGCAGGAGCCACCTTGAGTTCCCTTGCCCCACAAGACACAAAACTGGATGTGGCCACATGTGCTGGTTCCAAGGGTCCTCTATCACCACCCACCGAGGGGAGAGAGTAAGGTCTGTGTACATGTTCTTCCTATGCGGTGCAGACATTGGTAAGAAGTCCATAATGGCCTAAGAAGAGACCCTGAGGTATGAAACTTGGAATGTTACATTGAGAGCCTCCGTGAAATCGTCGAGACCCGAGTTTTGATTGCCGATTTGACATTCCTCGATCAAGCTCCCTCCACCAGCCTCGTATCCTGCCGAGGATTCGCCTGAATCTTCAGATATGGGGAAGTGATCCCTCATCTCAATGTCCGATAGTTGTGGGGCAACCGTCTGATCCAGCAGTACCCTCACCTGGTCTGTAATTGGATTCAAGGAACCCCTATAATGTCTGTAGTCCTCCAACTCATCTATATATTATTCCGACTCCACCAGAGACACCGAGAAACTGGCCTGGACTTGACCCATACACAGTAAATCCATCCGGAGATGGTTTAGGTGTTGCCACATCTCAGGCAGTCTGAGGTATAGCCAATTGATGTCCCAAATTCCCCAGGACTCTGGGAAAACAATATTCTCTGGCATGTCAATATGGTGCAGCCATTTCATCAGAGCCTAAGTGGATGTCCTGTGAATCCCCTCGGTGGCCGCCCCTCCAGATGGCTCTACTCTTCGGGGAAAACCACGTCCACTACTTCTGTTGGATCCGTCATTGTTGTGTCATCCTCAGCTGGTGCAGGTCTCGTAGCCACGGCAGCTCTACCACAGTGAGAGGCCCTTGCCTCCCTCCGACCCCGACCTAAGGACGGGGAGGGAATGCTAGCACCAGCTCGAATAGTTGGTTTCTTCAGCATTTACTTGGGATAAGCTGCCTCCGAGCGTATGGTGTAGTCTTTCAATTGTCCAAAAGACGTAGTGGTTGGAGGCAACACATTTCACATTTTCCAATATTCCTATGTGAACATGAGCCAAAATTTCCTCATTAAACACTAGTGGTCATCGTGGCGCACATCCCAGTAGACCTGTGGGGTTAGCCGCTACAGGCACCGGAATTGCCTCGCAAAGCAGTGTGGGTTGTATGGCTCGCAGAGAGGCTCACGGTCCACCCTTTACACCAACAATCCACCTCGAAATGCCATGAGATGGTCCTGGTGCTCCTCCATCACCCAAACATTGTCATTGAGTACCCCTATTGGCAATGGAAACAGATGAAATTTAAACTCTTCGGCCTTCCACACCCGATTTAGTACCTATGGTACGGTTAATTTGGCTGGAAAGCTACTTACCACATTCAGGATGGATGGGTGGAAGTTTGACCCTAGAGGCGAGATGGGGTTTGGATATTCATAAACCCCTTGATGTGCACCGTGATCCACCCATACAAGTGATGGAAGGGACCGCATATCCCTGGCGACCTCTTGCCCTCACTAACATGCCATAGCATCTTGTACAATCTGGCGAGCATCAAATCCCATAATTGACCCACCCTCCAGTGGACAACGTGGATGCCATGATGAATGAGCAAGGCCACACCCTCATGTTGGTATCCCTCACTGGTAGGATCCAACATCAGATAAGGGCCACGATAAACACCACCAGTCTGACTATCGACCGTTGTTCAGTGCTGATACTGAAACCCCAAGTCTTCCATAATCTTTCCTCCAAGAGCCACCAATACTCGTTCTCCATGCCCAATTGATCCCCCTTCGGGAAATTTCGAGGCCTCGTGGGAAACTCACTGTCTGCCATGAATTTTAGGAACTACTTGAACTATCCCTTAAAGTGTACATCTATCACCGCTTCTTTATCCTCTCTGGGGACCAGTTCCATCAGTGCCAGTGCCATCTGTGGAATCTGCTCTGGATCCTCCCATGCACTCATGAAGGGGAGGAACTCATCATACATATCCCCCATGATCATGACTCCTGAAATATGATGTACATCCCACAGACTGATGCCAACCTTCCAATGGTGTAGGTGAAAAGTTTTGGCCCTAGATGACCATCTACTCAATAGCTCTGGCATCAGCTATTTCGGTTGTTAAATGTGGAATTGGGAGGACCATGCAACATCATACAAACCCACTCTCCTCAGATCGGCTCCAAAATCCTCACACGAGGCACCTACCCAGTAGTCCCATGCCCAATCATCTATGAATTTTCCACCCTGGCATAGGTCCCACACAACGGACCTCCCTTTCATTGAATCACTCAAGGATACCTTCAGTATTGTGTGGTACATGGGAGGAGACATGTCTGGATGTAATGTCTGCTTATCAACGTTTTTCAGGTGGTTGTACATGAAGTCAATGGTTACAGGTGTGAAGTCCTCCTGCGCATGACCATCGGCTGCACTGAATCATTGACGTTGGCAAGACGTGCTTCTGAACCAGCAAACTGGCTCGTCCATACTCACCTCAGGAATGAAGACATCATCCCTCACCCAAAATCCATACATGGTAAGCTTCATGCACAAAATATAGTTCTTTTGGATCTCTGATAAAAGTTAATTCAAAGAAATATGGTCTGAGTGGCTTCAGACTAGCTTCCCCAGGCCCAGACAGTTGGCCATCTCATCCCTCCAGGCGGCGTCCGCAAGCACCCCCTTTTTAGCTTCTTGATGGGGCATTTGTTTGTAAAATATTTGGATATTTTGTAGCTCAGGTCATGAATCCTGTTCATGGATATCCATCACGAAGCATAATCATGGAGCCTGGACTTGGCATGCAAGCACATGTTTGCTTGGAGCTGTCGCGGAGTCAGAGACTCGCAGTTCGCCGCGAAGCTCGATTCGTGGTGAGAAGTCATAGAGTACGTGGAGCTTCATGAATCTAGAGAACAAAAGGACAAGTTCACATAGGAGGGAAAGGGCAAAAGCGAGGCCAACCAACCTATTTATAGGTGGCTTCCCTCGGAGCTTCATGGCATGTCCAGCTCGTGCAGAGCTTCGCGGCACGTCTGGACCGGGCGACCCCTGTCCGCCTCGCGGGCCCTCTTTGTGTGTCAACACCACTAACGACTATTGATTATGGAAATTTATCTCAGAATTTGAGCATTTATTTCTCTACGGCTCCATATCTGAGGTGGGAATTTGTTGCCCCAAAAATTTTGGATGAAAAGAACGAAGAAAAAGGGGCCCTGCGACTTGCCTTGTGAATCCACGGTACAATGTCCATCCAAGAAAAGCGGCCTCCGTGAAGCATTGGATGCGATACGCTCTACAAATGGCCCTGACATTCGTGAGAATGCTGAGAAGAATAGGGGGAGGTATGCTCTGTGAACAAACCTGATGTTCGTAATCCCTCTGTGAAGCACATGAGGCAGTACAATCCATAAAAGGCCCTGACATTCACAAGCCTGCTGTGATGCAATGAAGGCGGTATGCTCTGCCAAAGCTCTCATAGTTTGTGATCTACCGAAAAGCAACCGATTCCCCCTTCGGATCAAATCAGCTCTACTCCATGATGACCCATTCATATAATTACTGGACTCCCCCTGAGCCCAACAGATGGACAATCCGACCTTTCACCTTCATAGCTCCCAAATCGCGAAGCAACCTTTTCTCTGCGAATCATGAGCTACTTGAGGTATTTTTTCATCACGAGGTGCCTCTGCATTTTTTCTTTTCAAACACCTATTTCGAGAGGGATTCCCTTACCGATGCCTATGGTAATTCATGAAGGAAGGGGATCCCCAAGGGGACCTGAGTTGTCGCATAGCATTTATGCTTCGCAAAACACCCCTCCTGTACACGTAATCCACATGCCAAGGCAGGATCACTATACATCGCGAAGCACACTGCTTCACGACACTTTACATCATGAGGCACCTATGCTCTGTTAGGCAGTGCTCCATGAAGACCCTTACACTTCGCGAAGCACCTCCCATTTTCACATCTTCACCATGATAAGGCTAAGGCACCCCACTTCGTGAAGTAAATACCTTATTCAGTGCCCTCCACTATGTAGAGTATCCAAGCTCCACAAGGCCCCTACCTGTGGAACCCTCTTATTGGAAATTCCTTCTCCCATGCCACCCTCCAGGTTTCCATGATGTGATTTCAATCTCCCCTGGATGATACCACCCGTTGCATTGCTTCGCCTAATGATTCTTGACATAGGTATGCAAATGGATATTTCTTCTTCGCATAGCCATGCTAACATTGTCCTCTCTATGGTTCGCTCTATGACCACCCTTCAGTTTTTCTTTGCCGGTAACATCCGTCCCACAACGAGCAGAGGTTACTAGTCATGTAAGTCCTAGGGGTGCTGTGTAAACCCACATCGTCCGAGCTGCAAGATGTTTAACTGCCAACCACCCTTGTCCTCGACACATGACCTTAAACTGTGACATCACCCCGTGCATCTCACGCGTGGTTCCCCCACCTTTGACATTCTCCATGCCCCCTGGTCTCCAAAGGGGATGATATCCCCCTTCTGGGAGTGGCGTTTTTCCGCGGGGAAGGGCACCCTCCTTGGTGTAATCCACTAGCCTTTCTTGCTGGAGGTAGCACCCATGTACCTCCGTACATCCCCTCCCCCTCGGCGCTTTTTCTCCTTTGGGCCTCCATCCTGAGTAAGTCCCAACACCATGGGCCTCCCAATGCATAAGCCCCTCTTCACTTATCACGGATGCACACTTAACGATGTGATCGTCAGGTCTCTGCCACCTCTTGTTTCTCACGCCGAGCATGAATCATGTGGTCATAGAGTAAGCATTGAAAATGACACCAACCCTTGTCCCGCATGAAATTAAACTATACCCCTGAACTACGTGGACTTTGATCTATGTGAAGTCCTGGTACGTAGGAAACCTTCACGAGGTTCTAGAAAACCATTCATTGGACCACAGTCCTTATTAACATCGGTTCACCGACACCACCCTCATCCCATATGAGGATAAACTACATTTCAATTGAGCGGTAAGTCATTGTGTCCATCCTGAACTACATGGACTTTGATCCTTGACATGGCATGTTACGTAGGAAAACTCACGAGGTTCAAGTCATACACCCATCGAAACCCCGGTCCATCTTCATGTCGGTGCTCCGACATTCATTTTGAACTATGATGTCTTTGATCCATGTCAAGGAATGGTGCATAGGTAGCCTCCACGAGGTTCAATCCCACCTCTCAGTCATATCTTCAGGTCAGGTTCCACCCTGGTCCTGCATGACATTAAACTGTACCCATGAACTACATGGACATTGATCTGTGTCAAGGCATGGTATATAGGAAACCTCAATGAGGTTCAAGTCCTTCATTCATTGGACCAAGGTCCTCATTCACGTCGGTTCACCGACAATACCCTTGTCCCGCATGACGTTAAACTACATTCCAGTCTAGTGGTAAGCCTTTGTGACCAACCCGAACTATGTGTACTTTGATCCATGTAAAGGAATGGTACGTGGGAAACCTCACGAGGTTCAAGCCGAACACCCATCGGACCCATCGGACCCCCGGTCCATCTTCATGTCGGTTCTCCGACATTCATTCTGAACATTGTGGACTTTGATCCATGTCAAGGCATGATACATAGAAAGTCTTCCTGAGGATAATGCCCAACATCCACCTAGACCAAGGTCCTTATTCATGTCAGTTCTCTGACACTCCCTCGTCCTGCATGACGTTAAACTGCATCCCAATCCAGCGGTAAGCCATTGTGACCCTACTACCCATTCATTTTGACACCCCTTCATGTCAGTTCAATATCCCATTTTCATCCCGTACTACGTGGAATATGATCCATTTCAATCCATGGTACGTAGGATACCTTCCTAAGGTTCAAGCCCATCATCTATAGGTCCAAGGTCCATCTTCAAATCGGTTTGTCAGCACGCCACCCTAAACAATGATATCTTTTATTCATGTTAAGGCATGGTACATAGGAAGTCTCAATGAGGTTCAGGACCACCATTCATCTGGACCATGTTCCTTCTTCACGTTGGTTCACCCAACACCATGGGTAGCCTAGAGTGTAAGCCCCACAAACCCATTCTGAACTATGTGGTATTTGATCCATGTCAAGGCATGGTACGTAGGAAGCTTCCTTGCGATTCAATCCCACTATCCATTGGTCTCTCCAACCCCCTTCACATCGGTTCTCACCATCCGAACTACGCGGAATTTGATTCCCTTCAACAAGGATACGTAGGAGGCCTCTTCGAGGCTCAAGCCCATTACTACCTCCATATTCAAGACGGTCCCATCTCATTCCTCCTCCACTTCATTCAACACTCTATCTCCCATCCTGATTCATAACTAGGCCGCCACGTCCCGTTCAGATCATGACACCCCATTCCCCTCCATAGCATTCGAGAAGCTTCCCATGCATTGGCCCCAATATTGGTGTTCCCTTAATGGGGTATCTCAATCTGATCCACCATCATCGGTGTTCCGATCAGTCTGATTCATTCTCCGCTTGACCTTAAACATGTTGTATACCCTATGTTAAACATGGGGATCTAAGGAAAACCTCAGGTACATGCCTATGGAATATAATTCCCCACGCTCGATGTGGGATTCCTCGGGCTTCCGCGCCCTCAAGAAGCCCTATAATAAGGGGTAAAAGAAAGACACACCAATTCCCTAGCATCCAGACACGCTTGTGATGCCTCGATGTGACTACTCCCCCAGCTGAGTGTTGTTGCCCTGAATGGACCCCTTGTAATGTCCTAACAGAAGCACTGTAATTAATCGGTGCCCATGGAAACATTGTACTGGGAAGAGTTTCCCGAACAATGTATTATATCTATAAGGGAGACCCAAACTAGGTGAAGAGTCCTAAGGAGGAATCCATTTAATGAAGATCTGACATCCCATTATCCCATTTTGATCAAGGAGCAGACGTCCCTGAATAAGGAGCAAATGTCACCCTCCTTTGGAAAGCTGCAATGTGGGGCGACATAACCGCACCAACGTCCCTCAAACGTGATGGATGTGTGTGCCCAAGGGAAAGCGTCAGAAACAACTATATATATAAGTATATAAAATGTGTGTAAATTTGTCTTGAATGAAGTTGACATGGTCTATATAACCCTTACCAGTATTCAAGGGGGAGGAAGGGCCGAGCCGATGTTAGACAATCCATTGAGAGGAAGAAAACCCGAAGAGTTTGTATTCTAAATGAGTTTATATATACAATATATATAAAATATGTATATTTTTATAAAACTCATGGAAAAACCCCAAAAATGATAAACAATGAATCTATAGTAGAATTGTAAAGAAGGAAACAAAACTATAATCAAAGAAAAAAAAATATAATTCGAATTGAAATTAAGCGTGAAGTTGAATCAAATATTTGAGTCACATGTTATGTTTTAAAAAAATAAAAACATATCATTGATGTGGATAGAGGAGTGTGTATGGGTCCATTGATGTAGATATCTATATAATCATAGGTTGATGAAGAAGAAAAGTAAAGGAGGAAGTAATCTGGTCGATCGACCTATCATGCAATAGAAAATGGTGTGTGACATGATGAAGACTACACATAAATTAATGTTCAGTCTGGATGAGGGTGAGATGATCCAATGGGTGGGATAGAATCATGATGGATTTCATATTGTGTGGTGTGACTCAACAAAGAATAGGGAGAAAAAAATGTCAACCAAGATTAAAAAAACATCATCCAATTGTTGGAATAAACCCTAGAATTTTAAAAGGAGGTTGTCTAATCTGTAATAGAGGGGGCAATTTTGATTTAATTTGGGATGATCAGATGTACAACACTTGAAGTGGGTAATCCTATTGGGAGAAAAAAAATGGCTGAACAAATATCAAATGGTTTTTTTTCAGTTTTTGTTCTGAAATTTGTTTTTCAATTTTTTTTTTCAATCATATTTTTATCTAATTTTTTTCAATCACGTTTTCTTTTATTCAATCATGTATTCAATTTTTATGCAATCATTTACACTTTATATTTATATTTTTTTCTTCCTTGTTTCATTGTTATTATTATTATATCATTATCACTATTTAATTAATTCCTTTAATGTAATTTATATAATGTTTAACATAACACATGTGTTATAAGTTTAAATATTAATATTAAAATAGTTATACCATTAAAAATTCATAATATTAATAATTTATTTTAAAAATTAATCTAATAAAAATTTTAAATTTAAAACTAACAATTATAACATTATATATTGTACATTATATATATTAAATTAAATTTCCCACATTATTTTAATAATAATATATCTCAAAAAAATTTCTGAAATGATTTATAAAACATTTATAATTCAAAACATTTAATATACATATATATATATATATATCATGTTTTCAATATAAAAAATGTTTGTATATTTTCATCATAAATTTAAAATAGAATGAATTTTTTAAATCTATTCTAAATTCATAACATTTTATCAAATAATTATATATATATATATATTTAAAAATCATAATTTGTAATTCCAAATATATTAAATGTCTAGTATTTATCATTTCCTATTAAATAACATTTATCAGGGTAATTGTAATAGTCAATATACTTGTTTTTTTATGAAATTTAGTTATATAAAATATATTATCAAACACTAATTTTCATAAATTCTATTATTAAAAATCATTAATAAATATATTCACGTTAAAATATATTACTAAAAAATTATTTAAAACACTATAAAATTATCTATAAAAATTATTGTATTATTAAATTATAATTAATTTAATTAAAATTATTATTTTAATTTATTATTCACTTAATGGAAATAAACATTATAAAACAAATTTTTAATAAAATTAAAATTAGAATATTTTGGGTTGTTACATTATTCCCCCAATAATTAGTTGTGTCCTCACGATTCATTCTATATAACCATATTAAAAAAGACACTCTCAAAAACAACACCACATCCTCCATTATGGAGTGTCCTATATCGTGGAAAGTTGTATTCACAGATTGGAGTTCAACTCCTCTGCTTCCCTAGCCTAGACACACCTCATGAAGAATGGTTTGAACTCTTATATAGTGCATTCGGGATTCCAGAGTGTGGATCCGACGGTGGAATGTTTAGAGTTTTCTGAATGAAAAAGACTCTAAGGACTCACCGGACAATCTCCCAACAGAGAACATTTATGTAATGGACGTGGTCATATAAGATGAAACTATAGAGTTGGTATAAGTAGGATGCACAATGATTTCCCTCTAAATAAACCTCTGGAAATATTACTCTAGCTGTGATGTTTTGGGATTGAGTGAAACATAGAATAAGTCCTTCGTTGTATTTTCCACTTCGCCTATTCTAGCCCAGTTGGACAATGGCTATGTGTTTGTATATGTAAGAATTTCCATGGAAGGATCATTGAATGGCCAGACTTTTTGATATTTTGTAACGTTTTTTGAACATTCATAACAATTTTTCAAATGGTAGGTACTCCTCTTCACAGGTTTTGACCATAATAACCACCAGAATCTCAACAGGAAGGGGTAAAATGTGGGTTTTTCCTTCCATCAAAATATTAATTATGAAAGTTCAAAAAGTGAAATCCTCCTAAAAGAATAATCGATGAAAACAAATAAAAAAGAAGAGAAAATAAGTTTTATTCCCATATAAAAAATGATACATAAAAGGCCTAATGGTTCCCCCAGTTCCCAGTTACACAAATCTCCAAAGCAAGTTCATAACTATCAATCTCCCAGAAACATATTCAACCCGAGTAGTTTGGGTCAATCTATTTGGTGCACTTATGGTGTCTCTAGAGTATGACATGAGGGGTATATAACTGAGAGTCTTCAGTGTGTACTTGATGTCTGTATAGAGAACAAGAGGCTTCAAATTCATGAATTTCTAATCCATTACTTGAAAAAAATGGCCATAGGACAAGACATGAAAAATTTATGCTACATGGAGGTCTCCCACTATTGAAGCTTCTTGAATGGCCATGAAGTATTAGATACCTTTTCCTGTGGTGAAGCATATAAAATTTCCCTTATAGTACATTCCCTGTCATGTGTATGATGTAAATTGGGATTACATCAAGAATATATAGTCCAAAACCACTCCTCGGTGGAGCTGAAGTACTCAGGGAGAGTCGGATACATTATAGAGTTGTTTTCATGTTATACGAATATGGGAATAGTTTTCAAACATTCATGGATGGATATAGATATTATGTTTTCTAGGGCCTCATTAGTAATATAAATAAGACTTGTACCTTCTTTTTCCATCTGACAATTAAAAAAATCTCACATTTAGTAATGCTTAAGTAAATTATTTCTTTGTTTCAATTCTGGTTTTCCAGTGTTATCTAAACTGAATCCTATGATACGAACTGTGAGAACCCAGCCCCAGAATGCCCAGAGTTTTTTCCTTCATAACATTATGTTCAATTTTTTTACAAAAAAATGCACTGATAAATTACACATCATGTCCCATGTAGAGGATCGAATTCGTTTCAGGTTCTGGGAAACCAGCTACTCCTGACATGATTCTTCTCTTGAAAGTTGTCACCTTGAAATTTAATTATAAAAATGTTTGTTGAGAATAAGAATTCTAATTAAGGGGTTTTATAACATAACATAATAAACAAAAATATTTTTTGAATACATTATTTAAAAATTTCCATAATAATTTTTTTTAAATGATGTAAATCAAGTAACATTCCATAGCAGGTGTCTAAAAAATATAAGTGCACGAAAACATAATCAAGGTTACATGAATTAATTATAGGAATTATCATTATGAATTAAAAGTGAAATACATTAAGGCTTTTATTAGTATGACATATGAATATGCAGGTACAAAATTTAATAACTAAGTGTATTACAAGATCAGAGTTGCGCTTAAATAAGAATATCAATTTCATTCTTTACAGGTGAGAAACATTCACTGGCTAAAGACTCTCTAAGTACTGCATAAATAATATTCAA
Organism: Viscum album; assembly: GCA_963277665.1. Taxonomy (NCBI): domain Eukaryota; kingdom Viridiplantae; phylum Streptophyta; class Magnoliopsida; order Santalales; family Viscaceae; genus Viscum; species Viscum album. The sequence goes on along the minus strand of OY728129.1, from coordinate 164,261,803 downwards.
TAACATTTAATTTTTCTGATTCTCATAAAAATAATCTCTTTAACCAATAATATTATTTAAATCGAATAATGTTCTAGTTAATTAAATTTCATAGCCATAATGAGGAATGTACATATGCTAGACATCATAACCATACTTTCCAAGCCTCGGGCCAAGACTATAAATAATCCTTTTGTAAATGCCTTATTCAATGACTATATCTTATCTCATGAGACATACCATGGAATTGTGGGGCTATAGCATGCTCCACCCACCACACACTAAGTCCAATGCATTCCTCATCACTTAAAATCAATGTTCACATACCAGTCTAATTTAGTAAATTAATTATTACTTATAATTTAATGTGCCACATATTTCATTTTTCTTTATATCACATAACTCAATGTTTCATATACCACCTTGAGTTATTATAGTTCTTGTTTCTTTATTTAACATTACTGAAAGTGTTCCATACCACCTTGAATAATATAATTTAGTATTTCATATTATTCAATGTTTCCCATACCACATTGGATAATTAAATTCTTTATTCCCAAATTATCACAAGTGATAAATAATAAATTGTTTAATTTATCAAAAAAATTTATTACCTTACCACTCTTCCATAATCTTTCAATGCATTAAAATTCATGTTTAAAACTTCGGAAAGGTATTTCTCTTTCTCAATTCATGTGATGATAAATTGAAATGACAGTGGAATAAATCATAATATGTCATTCATTATTTTGATAACAAGTTTCTCGATGACATGCATAAACTAGTATAAATTATTTTCACATGAGATATTGTTTTAAAACACACATGTAATGAATGGATGGGATTACCACTTAAAATGATAGTTCCTCAATATTCAAATTCATTGATTCAGGGAAATGAAAATTTATAGTTTAAAATGACTAAATTTGAATTAATACATTTGTCATTTATACACAAGGCATGCATTAATAAATGGTCATGTCTTAATAAATTTCCATTACATATGTTTAATAGCATATAAGGCTATTTGATTTTCTGTACAAAATATGTTTTATGTAATGCATACATTCATGATAATTTAAATAAACATATCAAAAACATACCTTATCCACCAATTTTTGTTTTAGAAAAACTACATTAAATTTATCATTTAAACTTATAGTTGAAAACATATAACCATATATATATATATAGGTGTGTGTAATCATCTTAAACAAAACAAAAATGGATACTTCCATGATTTAGATGATTATAAAAAAGTTTAACTTTAACAATATGAAAATAAACATAAACAAAACTGGTTTGTATCATAATTAACATATTTATTTGTATATACATACATGTATAAAAAGTGTATATATGAGTTTTATATAACAAAACCAAAATTGAAAAATAAAATATACAATTGCATTTTTTTTAAATCTTGATTTAATAAATGATAAAACAGACATAGACGATTTGAAATTTGGTTTGGAAGGGGGCTTATTTAAACTGTATGACTATAAATAAAACTGTATATAAAAAATATGTATATTTCTTTTTTACCATGATGACAAGGTATATTGAAACCTTACTAGTATTCAAGGAGGAGGCAGGGCTAAGTAGAAGTTAAAGAATCCCTTTAGTGGAAGAAAACAAAAAATGATTGTGTTTAATACTTGTTTATATATACTATATATATAAATTATGTATATTTTTATAAAACTCATCAAAAAAACCTGAAATTGATAAACAATTAATCTAGTGGAGACTAATTTAGAAGGAAATGAAAACACTAATCAAATGAACTTTTTTATAATTCGGATTAAAAGAAAGCTTGAATTTGAATCCAATATTTGAGTCATGAGCTTGGTTAAAAAAATAAAATCTTATCATTGAAATGGAAAGAGTGGTGTGCATGGGTGTATTGATGGAGATGGATACAGAATCATAGGTTGATGAATTGGAAACGTGAAGGAGGATATAATCTGGTTGATCGACCCATCATGCAACACAAAATGGTTTGCAGTCGAGAGAATAATACCATGAAATTAATGGGCGGTGTGGATGAGGGTGGGATGATCCAACAGTTGGGATAAAATCTCGTGGGATGTCTTATTATGTGGCATGACTCAATAATGAATAGGGTGGAAAAAAACAGACGACCATGATTTGAAAATAATTTCATCGTAGGGTTGTAATGAAACATAGTATTTTAAGAGTAGGGGTATGATCTATTATATAGGGTAAAATTGTGATTTAATCCATGATGACAGGATGGACCACACTTGAATGTGGTAATCCTATTGGGAGAAAAAAATGGCGGAACAAATATAAAAAAAATTATCGTTTTTTATTCTAAAATATTTTTTTACATTTTATTTTTTCAAACACGTTTTTATGTTTTTCATCAATCTCATTTTCATTTTTTCAATCATGTATTCAAATTTTATTCCATCATTACCACTATATATTCAAATTTGTTTTCTTCTTTTTTTTTACTATTATTATTATTATTATATCATTATCACTATTTAATTAATCATTTAATGTAATTTATATAAATCTTAACATAAAACATGTATTGTTTGTTTAAATATTAATATTAAAATAGTTATACCAATATAAAAATCATAATATTAATTATTTATCTTATAAATTAATCTTATCAAAAGTTTATATTAAAAACTAAAAATCAATACTTTATATATATTTACACTATATATATTAAATTAAAATTACCACACTATCTAAAAAATAATATATTCCAATTATTTTAATGTAATTATTTAATCAAAATTTATTATTCAAAACATTTCATATACATATAGATATAAATCAGTACTTAAATAAAACAGTTGTATGTATGTTTTCAACATAAATTTAAAATACAAACAATTATGTAAATTTAATCTTAATTTATAATTTTATAACAAATAACTGTATATATATAAATTTAAATATATATATATATATATGTTATTTTGAAAATGATAATTTGTGTTTCAAAATATATTCAATGTCTATTATTTATTATTTCAAAATATATAACTTTTATCAGTGTAATTCCAATAGCCCTTATTCTTGTTTTTGTAGAAATATAGTTTTTAAAAAAATTATATCAAATATTCATTTTCATTAATTTTATTATTCAAATACATTAATATAAATATTAATGTTAAAATATAATTCTATAAAATTTTTCAGAACACTATACAATTATCTATAAATAATATGGTATAATTAACTTATTGTCAATTTAATTATTATTATAATTTAAAATTATAATTTTTTTAAAAAGAAAAAAACATAATAAAAAACATTATTATTGAAATTAATTTTACAATATTTTGGGGTGTAACAATTGGAGTCACAAACTCATATATGGGATTCTATCCCTCCTCATTTTATTAGACACTTCATTTGTGATATGAAATTATTATTTCCATTTTAATAAGAAGGTATTCATTATTACCTATCATATTAAATTCCATTTGATGTTTAAATTATGGTAGATACCTCAATATAATTTATCCCTTTTATGATCCATTATTTACACTCATTACTATTGATGAAATTCTATAAGGGATCATCACATTCCAGATTTTTCCTCACTTCCAATACATTCTTTTTAAATTTGGATATAAAATTTAAATTGGTTATGTTTTCATTAAATTATTATCATTACATGAAAATATAGTTAATTTTATTTGAATTTTATACCATTAAAATTCTCTCATTTTTACCCTTACATACGATGTTACTCTTCCGAAATTTAGAATTGAATCTTCAACCCTCCTCTTCTATCAAGAATTACTTTTATGTAATGTATTTTAATTTTTTTCCCTATCTCTGGGATAATTTTTTAAATTTTCCTCATACATATAATTTTTTGAATAAATGATTATAATCCATTTAACACTCATTTAACCCTCCTAGGAATTATTATGTACACCCATTACCATGAAAAATCGTTTTAAGGGTTTAATCGTTTCTCGTACTTCTCCAAGTATCATTATTTTGTAAAAACATATATATCCAATTAATTATGTTGTTGAATGTTTTTAATTTATCTACTAATTTACACTTTATTTATAAATTAGGATAGAACCATTTTACTAACATCAACCCATTTTCTGAATTTATATATGACATCGTTATGCTGTCGAAATTTCACAGTGGTTTTCTATCCCAAATAATCGTGTTCTGAATACCATACCCATTTTTTAATCAAGGGTATTTTTAATTATGGTCATATAATAATTTATTGGAAATTTAGAGGTATTTATTCCACATTCCTTGAACATGTAAAAAATTATGATGATAAATAAATCCATGCAATATGATATATTTGGGTCACTTAAGCATGGAAATGAAATAATTATAATGGGTTCCCAAGGATAACATTCCAATGAATTGGGTAATGTTTTTATCATGATACATCATGATGGTATATGGGGTCTACCTAATTTCATTATTGGAACCCCCCCCAGTATTTCAAGGATGGTTCAGCCATGACCTATATTTATGTGGCAGTGCTTTATGTTACAACCACAATTCACATATTTTTATTATCATTCTATATTATGCCTTATTATTTATATTACTTTTATGGCCCATTGATATTCCTATTTTATTACATGTATTTTCTTCAACATTTTATGAATTTATTATTCCCTTTCTTCGAGTTAATTCACACCACTTTCTTAAGTATGTCAACAGGTTATCCCATATATTATCATGTAAAAAGGACATTTTTTGGTCACATTAATGATGTTTTCATTAAAGTGGTTATTTTTCATGTTACGTGTTTTTATGGAATGTATATAATTTCAAAAAAAACTAAATATATTCATATTTGGGGTTTAATTAAGTGAAGAGTAATGTAATTAATTCATGTAATAATTATTTATAATGACATGGGTTGTTATAGTTGGTATCATTGAATATGTTTAAGTATTTTTGGGAATATTATTAGGAAATCATAGTGAAAAGAATTATGAATATGAAAAAGGTTATGAATAAATCAGTAAATTTTATTAATTATATATTAATAGTTTAATTATGAAAATATATCCTTGTATAGGTTATATTATTGTCCATGGTTCTACGACAAATGTACCTAGGATTAATTACTCTGATAAAGTGTTTCGAGCCTAACTTGGTGTAACCAAGTACATGACATTGTGTCATACTATACACCTAGTTTGACACTCCATGACAGATATTCTTTGGTGAATTCATAATCTCTTTATGAACCTTTATTTATTGAACAAAAAATACCATTAGAATGAATGTTAAGAAACATATCATGTATTACAATGATTTATTCTTTTAAAATCATATGTTAAGGAGATAAATTTATTTTATAAGTAATAAATTTACTTTTATTGGATTCCCATATTAGTTATTAATATTTTAAAAGTACTCATACCAATGTCTATATTGGATAAATTAGAACCAAAATAAAAAATTGAATTATAGGGTTATATTCAATTGTTCTATAAATTCATTCATATCCTAATTATTTTTATAGAACTATTAAGACACCACCCATAAGCATGAATGTAGATATTTCTATGAAAAAATGGAAAATTATTTAACATAGTGTATTTAACTCATCCATTTTCTATGTTTGTGGGATAATAATATTGGTGTACAATGTAACCCTTACCTTGGTATAATTTGATACAATTCTTGGCATCGTTTTTCTTTTCCTATTGAGTCAACAAAAACTTATGTGTGAGGGAAATCACTCTCTATATGGAGATTATACCCCAAATTCTATACATGTGGAAGCATGAGGATGAATCTTATTTAGAACCTTTATCCAAAACATGTAAAATTATTTACCTTTATGAAATCATATCTTGATAAAATGGTTTAATCAATGTAATATACAATACATGAAGACATGCCTATTGTGATTCATTGAACAGATGTGTTTCCTGAGGAATTTCGTGGTCTTCTAGCAAGAAAGGACATAGAATTTTAAATCTAGCATATAATAATGACATTTCTAATACCCAAGATTCAAAATATGAATGATTTTGTGGATCATGAGGAGCTAAATAAACAACAATAAGATAATAAATACACAAGGTTAATACTCCCATGTTCATCCCCATGTGGTGCAGTAGTCCTCTTTATGAAGACTAAGGATGGGTCAAAACAACATTATGTTTTTTATCATCAACAAAAAAATTGCATGATATATTAGATGAAGTATTTTCCACTTATTAATCAGTTGTTAGATCAAATTCATGGATCAAAATACTTCTTCAAGGCGTATCTTCAATCGAGATATTGACAAGTAAGGGTGAAAAAGAATATCACCAAGACAACTTTTTGTACAAGGTATATGAAATATTATTTATCATTTATTCCATTAAGACTAACTAAATCCCTTAAAATCATCATGGATGTGATCAATATAGTAATTAAATATTACCTATAAAATTTTTTGGTAGAATTTATTTAATATATAGTAAAATACTACAAACCCGTTATGAATAAATAGGTTCATCAGAGCATTGTACAAAAAACAATGTAAAAGGATATCTCTATGAAATGTAAAACAACTGTGATTTATGGTTGAAGGAAGTATCATTTTGGGTCAAATAATAATAAAAAATTGGATATATGTGGTTGCTTCAATGAATAAAGTGATCCATGGATAGACACGGTAAATATTTGTGTAGATATCCATAGATTATATAGGTTAGCGAAACATTATCGCCAATTTGGGAGAAAATTGTCATTATTTTGAAAACACTCTCCCCAATACAACATATAATGGATTAATTTTTTCATTTAATAGTGAATGAAAATAATGATTCACGGAGTTGAGATGGAATTTTATCCCTTCCCATCTTCTCAAACTACCCACATGTGGAGAACATCTAATAATTATAAGTGATTTTTAGAAGAAGGGATTGATATATATGTTGATTAAATATGAAAAAGTTATTGTATACACCTTAAAAATGTTGAAAATTTACCAGAAAAACTTCCCCATAAATGATTTGGATTGTGAAGCGGTGATCTTAACATTAACAATTTTTTCTATTATATCTTATGGTAGATCATTGAAATATATATGGATATAAAAAGACTTATATATATTCACATAAAAAGTGAATAATATGAACCAATGACAATGGTTAGAGCTCATGAAGGACTATGATATCTCAATCCACTACCATCTGGGAAAATTAAACAATGTTGTGGATGATCTAAGAAGAATTTTTACACAATTAAATCTTCAACAATAATTGAAAAAGATCCCATCATTATATATTTGAATTGGATAGACAGGGGATTCATAAATTAAAGAATATCATTAATCTTATCATGAATGATTTATCAACCTTATCTTTTTTAAACGTTATAGGATGATAAAAATAGTTATGTAGAAATTATGAAAGAATTAGAAACTATATGAAAAAATGAATTAATTTTCTTAAATGCTAATAAAGGTTGAATTAGAAGATTTTTTTTCAAAGATATATGTTTCATAAAATCATTAGATAAATATGGAACTATAAGATGATACACATAGTTCATCTTTCCCTATTCACCCAGCAAACACAATGATGTGTCACTATCTCTGAGAGAACTATTGGTGAGATTACATGAATAATGATATTACTGATTAATGTTCCTTCTATGTCTTATTGTAAATGATAAAAGTTATAATTATAATGGTATTATTCTACCATTACCCATACCAAAGTAGAAATGACAAAACTTCACCATGAACAATTTCACTGAACTTCCAATGTCATCCAATATAAAAAGTGTTTTCTAGGATGTTGATCATTTTACAGGTACTATACATATCATTGTGATTTGATAGGATTTCAAAGTAGATAAACTGGTAAGGATAGAAATCATAGAAGTGTTAAGGCTTCATGGTGTTCTATTATCAATTATATCGGATCGAGATACATGATTTTTCTCTATGATTTATAAATTTCCCCGTCATGATTTTGACAATGATATAAACTTCATTATGGAATTTCAAATAGAAACTAATGCCCATCCTTTGTTGAATATCTAAATACTTTAATACATTTTTAGAGTATTCTAAAATGAATTCAATGGAAAATTGGACCAACATATTCTTTTGATGGTGTTATCTTAAATTAGTAGTTTTAATATAAGTATCCAAATGGGTCCCTATGAATCCCTTTGTGGGAATAGCTGATGAACAAAATCATGTTTGGTTGATTTTGATGAAGTGAAACCTATAGGTATAAAATTTTCTAATAAATGGTGGAAAATGTTAATAAATATCATCATAAAATCATAGCTTCTCATATTTGATAGATAAGATAAGTTGAAAATCCTCAACAATACCTGTATTTTGATACTAGGGAAATGACATTACCCTGCATATCCGAATAGAAACGATTGATTATATATTGTATTAAGGGAATGTATAGTCAAAGGTACATAAGAACTTTTGATATCCTTGATCGCATCATAGCAATGATCAATCAACTGGAACTCCCACCAAACATATCTCATGTACAATATGTATTCCATTACCCCTTTAAGTAAAGATCATGTTGAACCCACCATAATAATTCAATCTAGAAGTGGTGCCTTTAGAGACTGTACATTTATATGATGAGCAATCAGATAATATCTTAGTTTATAGAGGGAAATTTATAAGAAACAAATCAATGAAACTCGTAAAAGTGTTGTGGCGAGACCATAAGTTTTCTGTTTCAACAATGGAATCATTGGTAGTTATGAATAAGAGTTCCACTCATCTATTTTATGTATTAAAGAAAACAAATTTTAATGGTTTAATTTATAAAGGGGGTAATATGATAATAACCCTAACATTTGTGAATGAAATTACCCATTTTGATATAATTAAATTTTGTTACCAATATAGAAAAAAAGCACTTATTTTGAATTTGAAAATCCTACTAAATTTAAGTGACTGTTATATATATTTATCATTGATAATAAAGATGTTGAACAATGATCACATGACTAGTTTAAATATAGAGTTTTATCAAATTCTTTTGGTATAAATAATAGAAGTCAAGGCTTAATCATGTAGTATGATACCCAATGCGGCTCATTTATTGGGGATTCCAATAGAGATTGCGTTTTTGGGATTTTTCTTTACTCCAACCCCATGTTGAGATCTAAAATCTTAATAATGATCAAAATAGTTTACTAGAGAGTTCCAATGTCATTGAGATGATGACCCAAACCATGTTCCCCAATGGACAACAAGAAATCCCCACCATCACAAACCTTAATCCAAGGGAATATTCTTGTGTAACAAAGGGATGCGTATGAAAACCCTAGAAATAGAAATATGTACCTTAGTTTTTATACTATAATGAAAGTATTTCCATCCTATTATTGCTACTTCTTTAAGGATATTAAATAAATCAATCATTGTTTTGGACAATTATGAAATATATTTTGATGAAATTTGTAATTGGTAAAAATAATTAAAAAATTTAATAAATTATTATTATTCTATAATTGTTATTAATTATCCATGATCATATATTTTTTATGAAGACAAATATATTTTTTATGAGGGTTTAAAAAATATTATCAAATCCCATCATTTTCAAGAAATCTAGATATTTTATAAAAGTAAAAATTCAGATTTTTTGAAATATATTAATATAAAAGGAATATTATTTTTTGAAATATGATATCTATATTATTCAATGATGAATGTTTCATAATTTCTTACACATTCAATATTTTGGGTAAAATTTAAATACCATATAAATATATGATGTGTTTGATGACATTATATTGAATTAATAGTGATGTAATATATACTATAAAAGGAGTAATTTGGAAAACAAATGATTTCCAATAATAAAATATAATTTTATGTTTACCTTACTAATTTTATATTTCCTTAATGAATACACCACCACTTATAGTACCTTTTAAGGTTTTAAAATCATATCATCGAGAGTGTGACTCACCTCCACATAACTAGTGAGAATATTTTTTATATTCATACCTATCATATATAAAATAATGTAATCAATTCCCCTTTAGAATAATACATAAGCAAATCTCTGGGATTGTTTTTGGTTATTAATATTTTTCTATGAAGATTCCAAAAGCTAAATAATAATAAAATTTAATGCCTTTCCCATACAATCACACACATAATCATATTTATCTTTTATAAAACTTCTTCATGCACATCCAACCTCGAATGTATTTTCCATATATTCCTCACAAGTCCTACACAAGAACCCAATATTTCTCTTCTATGCCTTTTGAGTCACAAACTCAAGTTAGGGATTCTCTATCTTAATTTCTAAAGAATTTCATTTACAATATTCCCCTATTATTCCATTTTTTAAAGTTGGTATGAATTTATACATATCCCAATTACATTCCATAATATGTATAAATTATTTTTTCCCATTAAATATCATTTATCGAGCTTACATTCACTTATGAACACCCTATTCAATTAATCATCCCTTTTTTGTTATGCCATTTAATTTCCTTTTTAATATGTAGGTATATATTATTAAATTCATCCTTACTTACAGTTTGATTTATTAATTTGATGTGTCCCTTTAAATATCATTCAACCGTCAAATAAACCATTATGTACACATGATACCATCCGAAAACAATGTAGCATTTATTTACTATCCCCTCTATATTTAAGAATCATTATTTTGTTAAGAATTCTATTATGAATTACATATTCTGAGGAATGTATATTCATGTATCTATTAATATGCATTTCATTTTTAAAATAATAGAGACTCATTTCAATCTCATCAACTAGTTTCATGAATGTTTATATGATGTTGTTATGCTATTGAAATTACACTGTGATTTTTCTTCAAAAACAACTATGTAGTGAATATTGTACCAATTCATCAATTAATGGTATTCATATTTATTCACATATAATTCATTGTCTGGTTAATTATATATACTTATTCCAAACACCCTGATCATTTTAGAAATTATGATGACGAATGAATACATGTTAGATGATTTATGTGTCACACATATGTTTGAAAATGAAATGATTATAAAGGGAGTGCTCTAATAGAGATCAAATTCATTGAGTATTGTTTAGAATCATGATAAAAATTTTTAGGATAGTTGGTTTATGTAATTTCATTGTAGTAATAGTTTCACAATGTGTTATTGGTTTGGATAAGGCTTGACATTTGTTTATTTTGTAGTGTTTTTAGTTGTTGCGACAGTTCACATGTTACGATTATCATTCTATATCATGACATATTATTAAAGATATTTTTTTATCCTTTAATAATAAATTTTCCTAACAATTAAATTCTTTATTCTATTTTTCCGTGATTATTCACATACTAGGATTTCTAGCTCACCACATTCTCAGGCATGTCCTCATGTTATATAATGTATTTTTAAGAATGATGGATCATTTTGGTCATGTTAAAGAAGATTTCAATATGGTTGTTGTTTGTAATATTTCATGTTGTTACATAATGTACCTAATTTCCAAAAGACACATTACCAATCTATATTTAGGGGTATATTAAGTGAAAATATATGTAATTAAGTCATGTATTAATGTTAAATAAATAGTAGGTTAATTATTGAGTACTTTGAATCAATTTCAAAATATATTCATGAATATTATTACCATGATATTCATCCAAATAATAGTGTAATTCGAACCAAGATTATAGAAAATATCATAATGGATCTCATTTTGGACATGCAGTTAATGTTGGTTATTGGAAGATATTCCTTCTAATGATCATGCAACTAAAACTATAAATGTAGAGGCTACCTTACCTAGCCACGAGAGGATTCAATATTTGTACCTTTCTATAATTTAGCTTATAATTGTGTAAATAGATATTTTCTAGATGATTTTAGAGTGATGATTCATTCGATTATTTTTGGTATTCTCACCTCCAAATGAAGAAATAATTATTGAATCTGATACCAAGTTGCATTCATGTTTGTAATTTCTCACACGTAGCATAAGATGATACAAAAAATAAAAGATTTAGTGAATAAAATTTTTAGTTCTCTAATTATATGAAGAATTCTAATACCATCGATTAAGATATGCAATGAATCCTTGAATCCACCAATGCATTTCTACTGGAGTGGTTGGAGTCATTACCTATAGATTGTTGTTATACTTATATAGATTATCTTCTGGCATATTCAGTTGATCCTAATAAGATTTGATAAATTATGAGAGAAGATTTTAAGTATATATTGTGTAACAGTTCATACTCTCACCGTGAAACACATTTTCAGATAAATGCATATGGTTAGAATATTTATAAACTCATTAGAGTGTGATTTAACTAAGAAATGAGTGTTAGAGTATTACTAATGTAATAAAGTAATACCATTCATAAATTTCTTCCTAGGAAGATTCCAATTAAAATTATATTTTTATTATTGGGAATCTATATATTCATCTTGTTTCAATGTAATTCTGGGAGAATGTGAACCATCTCATTGTATTGGAAAAATTTTACAATCTTTTCATGGAGAAGAAGAGGGATTTCATCATTGTGATAAAGCATGAAAGAAACATCATTACAGAATGTTTTTGAATTCCTTTCCTAATGTTTTAGTGACACTTGAATCCACAACCATGTATTATCTCACACATATAAAATATTCATCACCCCATTTTGCTCAGTTTTAATCGTTTTTCATGAAACCTTTTAAGGGTGTTTGAGTTTTCATACCAATCATCATATGTGATCATCCACTAGAATTTTCTACATCATCAGCCTATACCTCTATTACTACTATCGCTAGAAAATGAAAAGATCATATAGATCAATTTACCCATTATTCGAATAGTCATTTTAATTCAAAATATCATTTGGTATGGATTTTAATTTTTTCCATTAATTTTTTTAATGTAGTCATTAATTAAATAATATAAAAGAGACACTAACATGTTCATATTCCACTATATATTTTTTGTAATTATATTCTTATCTGTTTCACAATAACAAATGGAGGATTTATTATAACTATTGGGTTCTATGATTTCAATTGTCACATGCATACATTGAAATGATTCTATCTTTTTATCTTTATTTATTTTCATTAAGGGTAATAAATCTCATGATTTGGTATCATCAAAATGGGGGAGACTGTTTTCACCTACATACCTTAATGATCATATGTCATGATTAATATGTTTCTAACATGTTATATTTTTTGGATAGTAATACATTTTCATGATAATTAATTAAAAAATGGTATTGTGTTGATCTACCATCAGTCCAAGATGATATACCATCATTTTAGTAGATATACCACTAAAAGATCTATAACTGACTGTATAACACTAATGTTATACCACTGAATCATACAATGATGACCATCTATCCTGGATGATCTAATGTTGAATTGTTTACCACTAAATATTATTAACCAATGTTCTATCACTGATTGATCTGCCACATAACATCTACTACTAATGAGTTATTACCGGAAGATCAATAATTGAATACATAAACCTTCAACACATTTACCACATTACTATATATACCAGTTGATTGATTTATCATGATTTTATTCTACAATTCATTTATTCTACAAATGATATGAGATACAATTAGAACTTATCTACAACCATGATTCTACCATTTTTTTCCAGTCACTTATTCGAATAAAATATTACAATGGCTAGTTTATTTATTTTAACTAATCCCATTCAAATCTAGATTTAAGAATTATTATTATTAAACTTTTCCATTGATACATTGAACAATATTTTATACATTACATATTTTGTTATCAGTTTGAGGATTTTTTCTCTAGTGGATAATAGGTCATACATGTGTATAAATTTCAAATAAATCGAATGTGATCATGGTTGTGTAAAATATATAACATTATAGATGATCCAATAGAATATATATAAGAGTAACATAGGAATATAAGATTAAAAATATATATGTTGAATCATATCTAGATATCGATAAACTAAAAACATGGGGCTTTCCAGACATTCATGATACTCTTTTTTCCTACAAATTTTGAGGAACCTATTTGAACCCCTTAAAATGAGGATTCATAGACCATTGACCATCTGATGATATTCAGATCAAGTAGTATAAATTTTTACTATCTGGAATAATTTCCATTCTCATAATATTATTTACCTTTGAGAAGAGTATTGATAAAAAAAATTATACACATTGATTCCTCCTCTTAAATTATAGTGTTCTTGACATGTTTTTTCATCCTCTATTACTGTATTCCAATGAATATGTATGGAAGATGTCATATGTGACATGTAGTTTTTTATCCAATGTGGAAATGTGGAAAGGGTTCTGTGACTAAAATAGATTATAATTTTTTTCTTGCAAAAATTGATGTAGATTATGGATAGAGATTATTATTTATCTAATTTCATTATAGTGGTTGATTTCCAATAAGAGGGTTTAAATAAAAATATTTACAAAAAGCACCATTTTTTAATTCAATTTGGGTTCTTAGTTTTATTTTCATTGTATTCATGTATATTATTTTATTCATTTTTTAACCAAAATGAATTCTTTTACTTTGATAGATAACTTTAATAAATGTATAATATAGTGTGATTGATAATGCAATTTTTTCAACATTTAATGTTATATCAAAGAAATATTAAACTAAAAATTGATCACCCTTTATGAGTATATTTGAAAAATCAAATTATATATTTTAAAAAATATTAATAACTATGTATTTTTAAAATTTGGGGAACATAGGTTTATTTTTTTCTTAATGTGAAATTATATTTGAGGAATCAATTCAAGGCATACCATGTTAGACTATCTAAAAAAATCATTGGGATAATAATTGAATTATTATATTAATAGAGAGTAAAATATTATTATCTTATTTTTAAGAAAAATTAGGAACATAGATAATAAAAGTAGTTAAAATGTTATTTGATGATTAGTGTTACATTTCAAGATGTTAATCAAATTTTTGGGAATGAAATATGAATTAAAAAATTATAGTTTATGAAAAATAATCTTCCACATGAAAAGTGATAAAATGTCATGTCCAGAAAGTTGATAGGGCTTGAACCCTCAACTAAAATGTTATAATGGGGAAAGTCCTTACAGTGTCCTACCAGAAATTCTAGTCTGTATGAAATTAATTTATTATATAAAATTAATTTATATATAACGATTATATTTATATGGGGAATTATTTGGATCATATTAACAATCATGGTATTGAAAATAGATTTGGGGATTATGTTATCAATGTTATTTCCATTGATGTTCAATATTGAGGGAAATCAATATTATTAAAGAAAATGACTTTTTTTTCTACATGAGATTTTATTTTAAGATAAAATATTGAATTATATTTCAGACAAATGTATGAAGCTATTGTAGAATTATGGTGATTTAGGTCATTTAGTATAATGAATTGAAAATCATGGAGATTAAATGACAATGTCATGTTTTTTTATAATACATTACCTATGACTTATGTGTTGTGGAGAAAACTGTTAAGAGAATATGTAATGAAAATACTATAATAATTGGGTTTCAGTCATGGTCAACAGTATATTAATGTATATTAAATATTTTAATTTGAAGACATATTTCATTTGATTTGTGGGTCATAATGACGAGTTTTGAATATTACTACATAATTTTTTTAAAGGTTTGTTAATATTTGGTATTATCTTTCCTTGTTCTAATCTATTTGTATTTGGTCAGTGAATAAGGATATTTGAAATACCTTTTTTTCATTTGAAGGATTTATATGATCCAATGGATTATAATTTTTGTCCAGTATGAATAAAAATCATTAGGATTACTCAATATTTTGATAAAAATATGGGATTATGGTTAACATTTATAAATGGATGAAATTTACTTTTTTTGGTATCTATGATTTGTTAAGATCATATTCTAGATGGTAATGTAATTTTTTATCACTAAAAAAACAATACTGAAACAAATTTTTTATCTTATTAACATCAATTAAGCTGAGTCTATATTATTTTTCACACTTATTTGGCTTACAGTTCATTAGTTGTTACCTTTCTAACGATCATTTATTTTCTTATGATAACTTATATTTATGACTCACCATAATAATTTGGACATTATGATTTGATTTATTGTTTAATTTTCACATATGAATTGTTTTTTATAATTTGTAATCCTATTTATGTGATATTATACATGAAATTATTATTTATCTTTCCCTCTTCTCAAAGGGATGCATATTAACCCTTTTATAATGTGTGATTTTATTAAATGTGTTATAAAATAGAATCCCTTTTATTAGAAAGATTAATATAAAAATAAGAACATTATTTTTTATTAAATAGGGAGGATGTGACATACCAATATTTATAAAATAATCACAGTATGCATGATAATGTGTAAGTCAAGCATCACCAAGATAAAACAAACCATGGATTACCAGTATTTAAATATTGTTATCCTATCTTAGTCATTGAATTGATGTAATAGACTAATATTATAAAAAAATTTATATATAAATAGTTCATAATCCATAAAAATTTTTCGTTTAATTAATTATAAATAAGTACATAATTTTTCAGATAGATATATTATTTTTAAAATATATGTTTTATTAATAAATTATATTTTTTTGATTTTTTCTAAAAAATATTACAATTAATATCGGTAAAATTTTTAAATATTATCTAATAAATTTAATTAAATAATCAAATAATAATTATTCTATGGTGAAGCATATACATTTTTCATAAAATTACGTACTCTCACTTAATATTGAAAATTACATATTTTTAATAAAAAAACTTTTTAAATGAATTTATAAACTGAAACTCAATTAAGGTTTTTTTTCATTTAAATTATTTCTTATTGATTATTCATAATTCTATTAATGTAGTTGAAATGAATTTTATAGTATATATTTTTAGAAAAACATTCTTAACTTGAACATTTTTTTTATGAAAACAGTTTTTTCACAACATTTTTTGAGAGTAATTATAAATTAAATATTAGAAACTCATTATTTCGATTCTTGAAAAATGGATTCCATATTTATAATCATTAAAATGTGGTATATATTTCTCTTTTATTTTTAGTCTTCATGAATAGTAATCATTTTATAATTTCTTACGATGGTAAATGTTAACAATGTGGTAATGATTAGAATTTAACACCAACAATGGTCTTAATTTAATTGGAATTATATATTTAATCCATAATAATCATAATTTTGATAATATATCTTTATTTATATGTCCATGATTTTGAACTCAATAATATTTACTATAATAAATATTTAGAAATTTAATTCTATTTGTTTTATTATTGTTGAAATATTATCATAATGATAAAAAGAAGGAATGTTAAATTATAAATGTGGATTTCAATGATATATGATTTTTTATTATCATGGTAACTCATTATTTAATTATTATTGAAGAAATAATTACCTTATACTCCAAAAAAAGACAATAAAATATATATTAAATTTATATAATATATAATAATTTATTTTTCAAAATCTCTAAGTAATCTTATTTGAATTTAATTTTTATTAAATGAAATTTTTTGATAACCATGGAATATTAGAGAGTTATAAAAAAACTGAATTCAATTGATTTTTTGTATTTTTAAAATTCAATTTAAATAAATAGTTCCAATGTTTACATTAATGTTATTACATAAAAAGTAATACTTTTCTATATGATTTAGATATTCAAAATGGATGTTAGAAAAATTTATTTTTTTATGGTTTAAAATATTATCCATTTTCCATTTTCCATCCAAATATACTTTTATAGTAACTTAATTGACCGCTAAATAGTCAAATCATTAATACTATAGTAATTTACAAAAAGGGATAACAATGGTTTAAAGACAATGATATGATTGAAATAACTCATAAAGATATTTTTTTTTAATTGTATGAGTGTATTTAGACTCATATATGTTTTTAATATTAATATTATCAATTATTACATTTTTAGATGAAAAAAATTATTTTAATTTAATATAATAATATATTTAAAGAGTTACCCTCCCTACTCTTGTAAAAGGCCACATATTCTATTCTATTCATCACACATTTTTTCACCATCCATGAACATAAAATATATATTTATTAAATCCTTCTCCAGGTACTACAATAATTTTCTTGACCATTAAACAAATCCCTAAATGATTTTGGAGTAATCATTTAGACGTTTTCGGTAGAAGATTTATAGTTCTTATTCAAGTATATTAGTTTTATATATTCTTTTAAATACTTTAATAATTCACAAATATATGAATAAATATCAACACCAGCATAATATATTAACTCGTATGTTGTTAAGTTACATTTATAACCTATATCCATCCCTTTTTCCAACAAATTGTAAAAGAAATCATCATTTATGTATAAATTATACTACCACCTCTGGAATCAATGTCATTTATTTTACATCACATACATCTACTAAGGGTCATAATAAATGACCAACTATATATATATATATGGCATTCATGATATTTTTTTTTATTTTTATATTTTAATACATCATTCAATTTGTCACATATCTATTCATTGAATGATGATAACTCTGCCTATGAATACATTTGGACTACCTCCTACATGAATTGATTTGATGATCTATATATAATCGCATCGCATAGATGGTATATATATTTATATATTTACATAATTATATAATATATTTTTAAAGATATAATTACCGATATTTAAAGATAAATTAATAATTACCATCTTCTGAAACTTATCTTATAAAAATAAAAACGTTACACTTGCATACATACAAATGACATTCTCCATGAAAATATAGAAATAAGTTTTTCATAATCATATATCATAGATGTCTTAAAATAAGAATTTATGTATAAAAATAATAATAATTTAATATTTAATATTTTATATATTATGGAATAATTTCATTTTTGACCACTGTTAACCTTTGAAGTAATTGTTGATATATGATCAAAAAATGCTCAAAATGTATGATGTGAACATAAATTATTTTATATAAAATTATGTTAAATAAAATAAAAGAATATTGAACACGATTATTATTATGACTTTATATAATAGAAATAAATGATTTTTAATCAAGATGATAATGAACACATGTGACATGTAAAAATCAAGGTAAGAGACAATCAATCATATTTAATTATTTATAGTTTCTCTTATAACTGATTTCTTTATATGTCCTTGATAATAAAAAATATTCATGAAAATTCATATATCTATTATTAAATAGTTGATAAATTTCATTTTGACCATATATTTCATTAACTATATATTTTTAATAATTGAATATTTTTATGGTTTATGTGAGGGACATTAAAAAATCATATTATAAAGTTCCACTTCCATGAATATTTATCCCATGTCAATATATTTAAAATAATTTGATAGATGTATTTATATAGAAATAAATGAATCATAAAATAAATTTTTTATCTATTTTTTACATTCATTCAAATGATTTCAAAATGAATACTTGTATGGATCATTATTACATTATATATAAATGTTAGAATGAATAATTTATTTTTAACGTATACGTCATCACAAATTTTCCCAAAACCAATAATATTATTTTATAGTTGAATCCATAGATAAGATTCCATGTTTTATACAAAGAATACCTTATTTTACATTATTATGGTAATTTTTTAAATAAAATTTTGTAAAAATAGATATATAAATAACTAAAAATGATATCTTATGGGGGAAAATAAATTATAAGAAAATAGTTAGTGATATATGATTATATAAGGGTTCTTGGGATTTTTTACAATGATATGTTCTTCCACTATATACCACAGTAATTTGGTTACATGACATCTATCCAATTAATTATGTAGTATTAATGTTTTATTTTTAATAGTAGATTTATTCTATGATTAATCATAATTGTTAATCTAAGTGTAATATTGAGGGTTATTCCCGGAGTAACTATAAATTTTAATCCATTTATAACAATGAAGCATATTGCATACGTAAGAGTGATATGAAAATGATATCTCAGGTTAGATACATGATTTAAAAATATAATCTACCTTTTTTATATAAATCATGTTATTTCAAAATGTATGAAAAAGTGTTTATGTTTAAATAAAATTATTCTATACTTTATATGGCTGAAAATTATAACATTGTGAAAAATTCTTTATGAAATATCCATGATTACAATTAAACTATTATGTGTTTTATCTTTTATTTCATATACATTATGAAAAAATTAAAGAAATTATTTTGGAGTACTAGTTTATGTATTTGTTAAGAAATTTTTTATTTTGATCCCAATGTTTATGCAGAAAAATAATACTTTTTTCAGTGTTCCCAAAAAAAAATTTCTTTTATTGTGATGTCCCTTAGTGATAATTTTTTTATCCCATTTTGTTAATTTTTTCATAGACAATTAATGATGTGAATGGAAATGATGAGGCAAATTTGAATATTTTGATGATATGTCATGAATATAAAACATGTAACATCATAAATGATTAATTTTATGGGAAGGTAAAAAATAAATTGATGCTTCCACTTTTTTATGAAGTTGAAATATATGTCAAAATGTTAGAATAATTATCTAAATAATTGAACATTAAATATATTTAGAAATTAAAATCATGAATTATTATGTTAAAAAAATAACATGTATCATTTATAGATACGATGTTTTATTTCTGAAGCCTCAAATGTTTCTCTCTTTATAGTTGGAAATTCACTTAGTGTGGAAGTACGTGAATTGGTTTTCATAGATGGACTTTTTTATCTAGTGGAGGTGAATTATATGATAAAATCATAGAAATACCTATAATGTTTGAGGAGAGGTATTGAATCATAGGTATAAATCTCATCAACTGTAATAACATTATTTAAATACCTATGATGGTAGAAATAGACATGGTTGGCATTATTAGTTTACCTTTAATTATATTATACCCATAAATGGTTTTATTACAACAACAATAATAATTGGGGATTGGAATAACCATTATATGCTTAGCGGTGGTCGTTCTTAGTAGATAAACTCATCTTCACCATCTAAAATAGTTGACATTGTTCCCCTAACTTACAATCTATGTGGAATGTTTGGGTGAACATATTTTAAATTTACATCACTAATGAATATATGCATTATATGTGGCATCCAAGGACAATGTACAGAGTTTCTACAAAATATATATACATTCCCCATTATAGTCAAGGATCTTCATATACTGATTACACTACACTGTATTTTTAATCATCATTATCCATATTTATCTAGCCATTGATCCCCTAAGTGAAGCACCTTCACACAATGCTTGTGTTTCCAATATAGGATGACACATGCATGTTGATAATGATAAGGACTACTTTTTTGTATCTCATATAGAATCTAGCCTTTTTATATAGGATCATACAGTCATTTATATATTCTTAGCCTGTAGATTTATTAAAATATCCAATAGAAATCATATCCTTTATTATGGAGGGGATAATTCCTCCCAGAAAAAGGAATGAGAGGGGGTTTTGGTATCAATCCCTTTCTCGATAAATCGATGATGTAATATAGGTATATGACAAATTATATATGGATCATGTTCTATATGATATCCTTATTATGTTTTATTTTCCTGTTTCTTATCATGATATTTTTTCGTTGGTGTGTTTTATTATTTTCTCCCAATAGGAACGGTCTAAATTCACTAGTGTAATGGAATCTATGGTCTGTTTATATACGACCTTCACAACGATAGCTCAAATGATTCTTTTAGTTGTTACATTTTTTCTTAATGATATTTCTCCTATTTTTTATATTCATTAAGTTGTAATGGTTTTCCATGATGCCCTACAAGATTATCTCTATGTTCATCCTCATGAGAGTTAGCTAGAATATATGATTGATCTCATTTTAGTTTAAAATATGATTTATATACTGCTTACTCACATGGTATCTATGAATTTAATATATATCAAGAAATATCTTGATGATCCAGTGATGATTTTTTTGTTCAGCCTATTAATTTTCAATGGGCAAGGACTATCTTCATTTATAATAATGTCGATGTTTCGCTTATTTTGTGCATGTACTATCAGAATGTGATCCATATAACCATTAAAAATATGGACCATTTTCCACATTTGTATTATATTTTTACTCATTAAATATTGTGTTTTTGTTTTATAAGATCAATATTTGGTTGGTTTATAAATAGATTAGAGTTTCTCATATGATATTCCAAGGGCAACTTTCAAGGGTTAGTACATACATTAAGAATATAATTTAAGGAATTTTTCTATGAATAAATTCCCTATAAATAATATCAAATATATGGAAAATATAATCAATTTGTATTCTAATGATGTTTTCATGATTTTGGTCGATTATATATTGATTTATTTAATTCCTGAGGATTTTCAAGAGAAAAATCTAAATTTTTATTGAGAATATTGATAAATCACCAGCGTTATGGTATGATTCCAATAATGAATTTATAGATCAATTGAATGAAGATCTAGTGGCGTGTGTTTTCAAAATATGAAATTTATTTCAATGCAAATAATGTGAAGGGTTTTTGGAATAGGAAGAACTATAAATTATATTGATATATAGATCATTTTTTCTTAGATGGATATGTTTTGTGGAATATCATGGATTTCTAGATATCAGTGCTACCATTAATTAATCTCAAGAGGATAGGGGTAGGGGTTATATTAGAGTAAAAATGAATCAATTTTTTTGAGGAAATGAAATAACATCTTACATCACCTCTTTTTCTTATCTTAAATGATCTCGGTATAGGGAATATGATATTCTTTATTTCGTTTGGTACAATTAAAGTTTACATGTTCATGTTGTACAATAATGTTATGGGAAATGTATCTTATCATCTTTGGCCACAGGAGAAAATAATCCCTCTAATGATTTAGATATTATTGTGTTCATTCATGTGTTTATGTGATATATGTAATATATTTATATAGAGTGGATCACGGTATTTTTGATTCATAAGTGTCTGAACATTATTTTTTCCCTAAATGAAAGGAATATAATATTTATATAATTGATGGAAACCCTCTAGTATTATAATTATATATCACTTACACCCCATGTAAGGGGAATAACAGCACTGTGATAGAAATTTCAACCTTATAAATTTTGGAAATAAAGTAAGAGTGGAAAATGAGAAGAATTTTTTCGGAGATGAATTTGAATTCATAAGATGATGATATAGTTATGGTTCTAAATATTTGTCAACTATCATCATATAACATTTAGTATGTTTTACATTTTCATCAGTATGATGATAAGTTTTTTGAATCTAGGAAAACATTTATGGTCGAGTGACTAATAATAGAAGGTATTTCCTTTCTCGAGGAATTCTATTTTTTGGGGATTAAATTATTATCCAATCATGAGTGAATAAATATTTTTCAATAATTTTCTAAATGGACCTAACCTTAAACATTAAATAAAATTTTATGTTATTTTACAATTCACTTCTTTGATGTCCCAAAAAAATTCATCATTGAGTGAAATAATTTTAAGACATAATTTATACATATCAACCGACATGTATATAAGGTTGGTGAAATAAATATAGCATCGATTTATTTCATTATATTTTCTTAATAAAATAGGAAGTCTACCCATGAATTGTCTTCACAACATTCATCGTGGAATCTACATTTATCTTACCCATCCTTAAAACCATTGAAACCCTTTTTAAAAATAAAAATGATCCTGTAAAACCCAGTAAGGGATATAAATAGAATGATATAAACAATTATTCCATTAATACTTACAAACATATCAAAACATTTTCACAAATATATACTTCTCACTATAAAGTATTGTATTCATGTTTTGTGATGCATGATATTTCCATAAATCATAGGAAAAAATTATAACCATAGTGTTATATTGGGTAATTACTTAATAAATATTGTAACTCTTTAGGAATAATTTTGATATACTACCCTTATGGATACATTTCAATGTAACCCTCACTGCTACGTTATGGTGTATCCATCGTAGTTACACTTAGAGTAACTATACAGCTGGCCTCGAAAGTAAACATACCCAATTCAATGGTGGGAGACATAGGACACACCAATTATCATACAATATGACAAATAACAAGAACATAATTTTAAATAGAATAAATTTTATAATAAAATATCCCCTTTTAATGGGTTAAAACCAGAAGCATAAATGTTTATTTTAAAAGAAATGACCTATAAAATTATTATATAAATGATATGATAATTAAATGAAGGAATAAAATTTTTTATACACTAAAAACCCAAATTATTAAATTTATATAAGAAAATTCATTACACAAAAATAATCATGTTACCCCATAATAAATGAAGTAGAAGGTTAACCAAATGAATTGAAATTGGGTTCATAATTCCATTACCCCAAGTTAATCTGACTTATGAAATTTTAAACATCCATTTTAATAATAAACATAGTGTTAATAATATTTTATATAAAAATAATAATGATAATAACACCATATATTACAATATAATAACATCATAAAACCCATTTATTTATTATATTTTTTCCACTATTTCGGGTGCATCCTTTACATAGCTTCCAAGGTGGGTTCATAATTGATTTTTATTTCAAATGGAAGAGAAACTACATAAGATAATTGAAAATGTGTTAATAGAAATCCCAAATATTAAATTAAAACACAAATCCATTTACAGATATGATGAATAATAAAAATATAAAATATTAATTATATTCGTTTAGATGATTTTGGCGGTACACTAATAATAATAATTTTGTTTGGTTATACAATTTAATATTATGTATGTAAATAAGATACAATAAATAAATGAAGTTATATCATACACAGTAAAATCTATTTCAACCATTAGAATGGTTTTATTACCATCCATTTAGGAATTAATAGAAATTGAATAAACGTCACCCACGATGTGGGTAAATTGACACATCATGCATGATGTTTTTATTTTTAGAATAAAATGCTAACAATAAGTAGTATGATGTTGATTTTTTTTACAAGAATTATAATATTTCATTATATGGGATATTGTTGTTTTAATCAATCTTATATATTTGGATGTTAACATTGTATAAGAAAATAAAAAAAACTGTAATGAGAAAAAACAAAATGAAAGGGGATTTTTACCTCTTGATACCTTCCCATTGATATCCTCCATAAATACTCTAGTTTTTCTTCTTTTGCTGACAAAATCTATTATTAAATATGGGGTGGATTCATAGTATGAGTATTGGGAACAATTTTTTCAATTTTCAATGTTTGGGAGGTGTGATGAGAAGAGGTGTTGAGGGGTGGTATCTATAGTGGGGGAAGGGGTTGTGTAATTATAGTAATTACTACTTGAGAGTTCATTCCAAGGGTAATTACCTCAAAAAAACATCATCAGTTACTTAATAATTCATGAATTTGACTTATTTTGTAAATTAAATTATTTCACTTATTCAAAAAAATCATGTATTTCAAAATAATTCCAAAAATATACCCTTAATAATTTTCAACATTTAGAAATCAATTATGAACTAAATATTTTAAAAATAATTTTCTAGTTATGAGAAATTTAATTTGGAAATAAAATAACATTTTATTCGTGAAATAATATTTTTAAAACATTAATTGATATTATCACACCATGAAAAAAGAATCAAGGTCTCATAAAATTATATTATAACCATAAAAAACAAAATAATAGTTATTATATACATTTTCTAAAAAAATATTCATTTATATTATTAAATTTATCATAATGTTCAAATTAAAAACACAAGATTTCCAAAAATACCAAAAATTAATTAAAAGTTTTTAAAAATATATATTCACCTTTACTATGGCCGAATTGTAACATAAAAGATACCCAAATTTTATTTATACATTCATGGGTGAGGTTAATATTTATTTGTGAATTTTAATATTTATAATGGTCATATTATTATTGATATGGCTGGAATTTTTATTTCAACGGTACAAGTAACTATTAACCAAAAATTAGGTTGATCCCATTAGACTCCAAATAACATACTGGTCACTACTGTCTATGTACGTTTTTAGAAATTCATTTCATATAAGTGGAAAAATACCAATTACAAGCTATGTTATAAAAATATTATTTATGTAATTAGAATAATTTTTTTCATCAAAGATATTTAGTGATTCATGCATTTAATTATATATTAAATTTATTTGTTATTCCTTGAAGTGTTACATAATCACCACCTTATAGAAATTTCATAACCACATTTTATTTACCTAATTAACACGAAGATTCCGTTCCGACCATGTTAACCCTAAAATTATAGAATAAATGTAATGTACAATGATTTGTGAATTATAAGGGGTTGTGCAATGAAACCTATGTGTTACATTATTTACATACATACTAAACAATTGATGGAACCGTTCCCTCATAGTATTTTTAGATTCGCATGTTTCTTCTTCAACAATGTGGTTATCCAAAAATCATTGACCTGATAGATTGCCTTATTCTATAATACATTCTCTCAACAATAATGAATTTTAATAGAGTTCTCTTCATAACTAGGGTTCTCTTCCAACTGAACTACTTCAAGGATCAAAACATGAGATAAATCTAGAACATAATATCATGAAATCGAAACAAGAAAAACAGTTTTATTATGAGATAAACTCATATGCAATGCTACTCAATAAGTGAATTCTCTATCCTAGTACAAAATTTCATAATGTCCAATGATCCATAGAATTAGATTTTTATAATTACTAAAAATCATAAAACTTTTCCATGGAGATATTCTATGAAAAACAAGATCACATGCATCAAAAGGCCATTACTAATGTCATATACAAAACTTTTCTAAATTCTCTGAGATATAATCATCTTTTTCGTAATGTATTCAATTTCTCATCCATATCCTATACTAATTCTGGTCTCATCAGATTTCTTTCCCTTAATTTATCCCAAAAATCTAAATTTCAACACTTCTTCCAATATAATACCTCAAAAGGAGGAATTATAATTGTAGAAAAAAATGTTTTTAATGACCCTAGCATGACGTATATGGACATTACATTACATTTGTGGAATACTTAATACATAACAAAAATATAATCACAATGACCGTATTGGTTTATTGTCTTTGGAAACTCAGAACATAATATTTTAATCATTGTGAAAGATCATTAACATCTCCCATAAAAATCTTCCCCTTTGGTTTTCTTACGTAAAACATTACTCTATATCCCCGGGAATAGAAAACATAAAAAGTGTGAGATCAAATGCTCAGTAAGGGTAAGCATAGAGAACATAAAGACATCCATAAACATTTGAATGTAATAACATGATCAAAAAATATATCCGTCATAATCATGAGCCATGGCATAAAACATGGTAGAATATAAGGCATAAATCATAAAGGGACATTAGTGGTGATAAATTATCATGTTAATAAAACATGAAATTGTATCAAACTGTTAAGCATATGAAATGATTTCCATTCTAGCCAAGGCATTGCTGCCAAGACCTTCATATTGGACAAAGTCCATTACTGAACCGGGTTCACTTGTCGTTCCATCCCTGTATTACTGAACCAGATTTACTTGTCATTCTAGATATGTATATATCATGAGATATAATTATTTACCCAATGAATTTTAGGTATATATATGTCCCACCCATTTCATATTGAATTTTTTCTTACCTATTCCACAAAACAATCATAAATCATTCATCATAACCCAAATAATAAAACGGATTTCACAAACATCATCCCATCGTGACATAATCCTTATAAAACAAATGGATATAATTTCATAACAATAAAAATAAAACCATGTAAATAATAGATACATTATAATTGAAACATAAACATGCTAAATATTGTCACCTTATATGGAAAATATTTTTGATAAAACAATTGAAATGAATTCTTGAGAAAAATATCCTTTCTTTTTCAAAATAATTTTCTTTTCACAAAATGACACTCAATTTTAAAAGAAAAGGATTTTATTGAAAATATTGATGAAATATTTTATAGTATGATTCATGAATAAAAAGGAAATATGAAACCATAAAAATCTGTTCATTTCGTATAAGTAAAAAAACATACTCCTCATACTTTTAACGGAATAGTCAAAAACTACCACATATGGTAATCCAAAGCAAGGTACATTCCATAACTTAATGTAAATGTCAAATAGGGGTAAACATGACTTTATAAATACTTTGATAAATATTAAAAACTTTATGAAAAACGTTTTTATGGACATGGATGAAAAATTTAACCCCAGTAAATACTTACGTATAAGAAAAATCGGATAAAAATGAGACTGCAAAATTACCCTTTACCTTATGCCCAATTTCTTCCATATGTGTCTGAGACACCTGTATAGTTGGTTTATAAATATTATTAACATGTAAAAAACCATAATAATATTTATGATATCATATATGATTCACTTATGACTTTATTTTACCCGTTTATTTGTCAATTCCAGTTTAAAGCAGCGTTTTGTGTAAAATAATTTCATTTATTGTACGTGTTTGGACTTGATATTATAGATATTATTATTACATATATCATGATTTAAATACTTCCAAAATTTAAAAAATGATTTTTATATCATATATATTCAGTATATATATTACAGATAGATAAATGAAATGAAATACACTGTTCATGGAGACGGTAGACCGTACGTATGCATGAACGTTGTTTTCATTTCCTTATTGAATTAAAGGGACATAAATGACATATATATATACATAAATATAGTTGAATAATTATTTGATATATTTCATGATTACTTAATATATATACTTTATAATAATTCTTTAATGGTTCACAAGGAGGATAAATCTTATCGCATCGGGGAGATGGTAATCCGTACGTACGCACGAGCGATGATATCATTCCCATAATCATTGAATGTAATTGGAGTAGATGATATAATATCTCATTATTAAAATAATTTTTTAATAATCAAATACATTTATTCTTTACACCATTATACCCATCCAAGTAATGTGGTGGTGGAAAATAGATTACACCACGACGTGGAGACAGTATTCCGTACATACGCACGCACGATGATTTCATTTTCCATAGTGTGGATAGAATGTGTAATACGGTTTGTTCATATTTATATTAAAATATCCATATATGAGATATACTTAAGATATTACTTTATTTTTATACATCAAAATAAGAGGATGTAGAAAAAGAAATTAATTTGAACGAATCGGTAAAGGATTTTACATTTTCTTTGACGCGCCTCTTCTAAACCACCTCTTAGGGAACTAAAGTATGTATTTGAATAATACCAGGACCTCTAGAATGTTGATAGGGAATTGGAGATGAGAAATTGTTTGGTGTTTTTTGATTTTGATGGCTCAAAGTTGTTTGACGAGGAGAGGGAGGTGGTTCCCTTTTATAAGGGAGGAGAGGGGCACCTTTGGAAACCTCTAAAATATTAATTTATAATAAACAAAAAACCCAACATAAAAACAAATAGTAATGACTCCAATTACAATATTAGATGAAATTGGGTTTTAATATCATCAAAAAATAAAATTTAGACATGTTTGTAGTTTATTTTAAACCTTATCCACTTGTTTAATCTTTTTTTAATCTATTTAATTTTATTTGTTGTTATAATATTCTAAATTTTAAACAGTTATAAATATTTAATTATGTCTTGTGAATTTTCCATAATTGGATAATTTATGAAATTTTTTACCATATAAATTTCAATTTTATTTTTTAAAATATTTTTGTGTTTTTTTGAACAATTTAATAATATGTTATTTTTATAAAATAACAATAGTGTAAAATTTGACACCATTCATTTATTTGAATGTAAATAAAATCCACACATAGGATATATTTGAACCATTATATTTAAGAGATTACTAACTTTTCTTATTAATATAAAAAATTTATGGAGCACATTAATTTGATCATATAAAATTTAGTTTAATTTTTTTAAAACCATTTATTTGATATTTCACTTAATAAAATAATTACTGTATCATTTTTGTATAATTATTTAATATACTAATTTTTTGCATAAAAAATTAAAATAAAATACTATGATACATATAAATATAATATATTCTATATGAATACATTTACCTGAATTTATCATCTTAAAATCACAATAATTAAATTTTTATATTTATTAAATCTTGAAGGTGACATCTAGGACATCATTTAAAATAAAATAATATATGTGTCATAATCATTTATATAAGGCTCCAAATGGTAAAACATTATACCATTTTATGATTATGGTATAAATGTACATGAAAAAAAAGTTTTTGTCCATTTTTTGTTCTTTTTATGGTCACTGTTAGTTTAATAAAAACTGTAACATTGATTTTTCACTAAATAAACAATTTCTACATCACTATTGTGTCACTATTAAGGACATTTATTTAATCCCTAAAAATTATAAATAAATTCACATGATGTAGATAATTTTATTATATTTTTGGTGACAATTTATTTTCGATTTTTAAGATGTTTATCACTAAATTAAAATTCTTACATTTATAGTAAATAAGAGAGTGACATGTTGTCACATTCATTTGTATTAACAATAATTACATCATATTCATTATCAAAAGTACATGAAATTAATATATTCTGTCCCTTAGGTGATATGGGTCTAAATTTATTCATTCAATAGTATTTTTTCAGGTGTTAGGAAAATTTTGTAACATTGTTTTTACCCATAATTACTAATTTAACTTTAACAGTGGTAAATAAAATTTACCGTGGATACTATTCATAATGCCCAAAAATAAAAAATATCCTATTTACATAATTTGAACCTAATGATTCCAAATATGATATATTTTTCAAAATTCAAGACACAGAAGATGCAGTAATTAATTTTAAATTTATTCTTTTATCGAAAAAATATGGTTTTTATTTAAAACATTGCGAAATATTGAAATGATTTTACACGTGAATTCAATGTAAAATTAATGAAAATGATATAAATTTTGTTAAATGGTATAAATATATTCTATTTATACTTTAAATCCATTAAATATTATAATTTAAACATATAAATTATCTTGAATAATAAATTTTTTTTAAATAAAATTTAGCGTGTTTTTATTATTCATCAAAATATGAACGTCGTCAAAAAAATATCAAAAAGTTATCCAATGTATGTTTTAATATCCTGATTCAGAAGAAGAAGTGTAGTTTGTAAAGTTTAACTTATGAAAATGTTTAAAATAAGATTTAAAATTGGCGGGCCTTCAAAAGGCGGCAAAATTGCATTTAAAAAAAATACTTATTTGACTCGAAAATTTTATTTTGATCTCATACCATGTTCTAGAATATGTGTAAGACAATTTATTATGTAATAAAATTAAAAATGTAGTTATTACTATTCATAAAAACTATTTTATAATAATATATCCTTGTTTTGTGAAATACAGTATTACATACATCACACGCTATTGAGGAAGGTCGCTCTTGGGTGCAACACAAGCCAAAAATAGTGTTGCGTATACTACAAGCTAATACGGGGTTACATATAGTGAAAGATAATCTTTGTGTAGTGTACATCATAAGACAACAAATAAATTAAAAATAATATTTCTCATAAAATTTTCTGGTGTTACATTCTACCCCCCTTAAAATGAATTTAGCCCTCGAAATTAGTCGTGGTTATAAATCATTCACTACTTGAATGTTTTTTACATAGAAACTCGCACCATAAAAAAGAATACTAAAATATAATTTATGAATGGAAATTTAGACATATAATGGTCACCCCAAGTAACTCAGTACTGGGTTTCCACATAGAATAATATAGGTGAAAATATAGATATGGAAGAGAAATCTAACCATAATGTTCTAATGGAAGGTGGTAGAGAACATAGATTTTAAAAATCTAATAATAACAATGCCATAAATTATTTATGATATAAGGTACCATCAGATTCATTGGATATGAGGTTATTAGGACAACATTTTTGGTTTTCAGGATCATTTCACTAAAGCTGGAGAATTTTAATTTGAAGAAATGCTTACTCAATTTTGGTACAATCTCTCCGTTGGTAATTCCGTGAAAAATTTTCACAACATATCATAATGAAATGATGTTTAATTTTTCATTCATGAAGTGTCAACAGATCATGTGATAGATTGATGGGTTACTCCATATTTCTTAAACAAAGGGTTAGAAAAATTTAATCAATATACCTAAGCCCATACATGGTGATATTAATCATATATGGATCCAAAAATGGACATATAATTCATATATCATACCACTTAATTTATTAAAACATATTTCTACAAAATAGGGATTTCCTGTGGGCAAGTGGTATGCCATAAAGGCAGGTCACACTTCGGTTGTGGGTTCGATTCTCGCAACCCTGTCCGATGTCACTGGTTGTCGTCCATCCTGCAGGTTGTCCGTTTTCTGAAACATCACCATTATAACATTCCAGAAATAATATCATAAAAATGTTCTAGTCTTAAACAATACTATACAAGGTCCAACGTAATCCATTCCATTCTTTAGTCTTATCCAAAATACATCTATCCAATCTCATAGTATAAAGTAATTTATTAGTAGAAATGCCATCTATCAAGCATGTGAATACCATCATTTATCCCACATATTGATATTAAATATCTTGTTGGTCACATTCCAAACATGTGAATACCTTAATCATGTATTCTCTTTGAAAAATTAAAACCCATTGAACCTTAGTGAAAACATGAATGCTGTCAAAAGTTAACTCTTTCCACAAACTGAAATACCGAAAATTCTATATACTCAAACCATGATATCACATTTTCCTTATATCAGAAATTATCTCATTAATACTATAAACCATATTATTTTATCCTTATCCCATCATTATGTGCATATTATCTTCTTTCCAAAAAAAATCAATCACTTTTCATGGTTACTAGTACCATATTCCTATGGAAAACTAAAATGGACCAATTCATAGATATTGCAATATACCATAAAAGTACCTGAACAAATTTATTATTGAATATAAATACATGAACACGTAAATCCATCCTCTTCAATGATTTTCATGGAATATGTCCTTCCTTGATTTAGAAGTTACCTCTTAAGTCAGGGCATTGAATTGTGTAATGCCCATGTTCACCACTGATAAGACATTGAACTCCATAACCATCTGTCACTCTATGACGCTTCTCCCCGTACAGATATCATATCTCCCTCTATTTAATGTGTTCATCAAGGTTCTTCTCCCCTTATTTATAAATTTCAATATTCCATTCTCTATCCTCCCCAACATATGAACATACATAAATGTCAATCTTCCTCTTATTCGATAAATTAGGAATACCACTAATGTTCACCTTGTTAATAATATATTGCGATGACTGATTCAGCATAATAAAAATTACTTTTTTCTAGGCATTACACAATTTAATTGCACAACGTCACCAATTTTTCCATTGGATTCAATGTTGACCGAATTCCTTTTTGGTCCCTCCATTGAATAAAACAAAAATCCATGGTGTAAGAAATAGTTAAAATAATGAAGAACCAAAAAATCATAAAATGTATAACTTATCACACATTCTTTAATCCAAGACACATTAGGTTCATCCATGGTTATTCATGATCGTCAAGATAATTCAAGGACTATAACATATAGTTATAGTAAACATAAGGACATCCCTAGACATACATTAGAAATATCTCTAGGGATCTAACTAAAGTTTTCACATTCTACTTTCCAAAGGTTAACTATACCTTAGCTCTGATACCAACTATAGCAACCAAAGCCAGACGTATATGGACATTAAATTATTAACTTTGGAATACTTTATACATAAAAATAACAGACATCCAAAGACCATATTGGTTTAGTGTATTTGGAAACTGAGAACATAATCTTCTAATCCTGGTGAAAGATCTTCAACATCACCCATAAAGATCTTCCCCTTTGGTTTTCTTACCTAAAACATTTCTTCATAACCTGAGGAAAAGAAACATAAATAGGGTGATCTCAAATGCTCAATAAGGGTAAGGGAGATCATAAAACTATCCATAAACATTTGAATTTAAAAATGTGAGCATAAAATCTAAACATCAAAATCTAGATCAATAACATAAAACATGGCAGTGCATAAGAAATAGATCATAAAGGAACATTAATCATGACAATATATCATGGGAATAAAACATTTAATTGTCGAAAACCATTAAGAACATGATATTATTTCAATAGTATCTAAGGCATTGTTTCCAAGACCATCATAGTGGACAAAGTCCTTTACTGAACCATGTTTACATTCCATTCCTTCCATGTATTACTGAACCAGATTTACTTGTCATTCTAGCCATGTCTATTTCATGAGATATAAATCATTACCCAATGCTTTGTAGGGAGATATATGTCCCACCCATTTTATATTTAAATCATTATTTCTTGTTCCACAAA
The DNA here is from genome assembly GCA_963277665.1 of Viscum album. Classification (NCBI taxonomy): domain Eukaryota; kingdom Viridiplantae; phylum Streptophyta; class Magnoliopsida; order Santalales; family Viscaceae; genus Viscum; species Viscum album. The sequence continues at coordinate 164,227,372 of OY728129.1, read as the reverse complement.
ATAATCATAAATCAGTTATCATAACCCAAAGAATAAAATGGGTTTCATAAACATCATACCATCGAGAAATAATCCATATAAAAAAATGGATATCATTTCATCATAAGGAAAATCAAACCATGTAAATAATAGAGAAATTATAATTGAAACATAAAAATATTAAATAATTTAATCTTAGATGGAAATTTTTTTTATAAAACACATAAAATGAATTCTTGAGAAAAATATCCTTTCTTTTTCAAAATCATTTTCTTTTCACAAAATGCAACGAAATTATAAAAGAAAAAAATTTATTTAAAATAATCAAAAAATCCTGAAGAGTAAGCTTCATGATGAAAATTCAATATGAAACCATAAAAAAAATTTCATTCTATATAGGTAAAAAAGCATTCTCCTCATACTTTTAATTGAAAAGTCAAAAAGTACCACATATGGTAAATAAACGAATGATTCCTTCCAAAACACAAAGTAAAAGTCAAAGTGGGGTTAAAATAAAATTAAACATACATGAAAAAATATTAAACACTTTATGGAAATCATTTTTATAGACATGTATGAAAAATATTACCCTAGTAAATACATACTTATATTCAATCCTGGATAAAAATGAGAATGAAAAATTACCCCTTACCTTATGTCCAATTTCATCCATATGTGTCCAGGACTCATGTATAGTGGGATTAAAAATATTATTAACTTTTAACAGAACCATAATAATATTTATGATATCATATATGATTAACATTGATTTTATATTACCGATTCATTTTTCAATTCCCTTTACAACCATGTTTTGGGTAAAATATTTCCATTTATCGTATGAGTTTGGAATTCTAGTTTTTGATATTATTATTACGTATATAATGAATAACTAACTTCTAGAATGTAAAAAATGATTTATATATCATATATATTTAGTATATATATAATTGATAGATAATAGAAATGAAATACACTGTTCAGGGAGACGGTATACTGTACGTATGCATGAATGTTGTTTTAATTTCCTTATTGAATTGAATGGAAGTAAATGACAGATATATATAAATATACATTAATCTAGTAGAATTATTATGTCTTTTATTTCATTTTTACTTATTATATATACATTATAATCATTCTTGAATGGATAACATATAGGATTAATCTCATCGCATCGTGGAGACGGTAATCCGTACGTACACACTAGCGAGGATATCATTCCCACAATTATTGAATGGAATTGAAGTGTATGATATAATATCTCATAATTAGAATCATGTTTTAATAATATAAAATAGTTATTCCTTACACCATTATACTCATCTATGTAAAGTGGTGGTGGAAAATAGATTACACCACAGCATGGAGATGGTATTTCGTACGTGCGCACACGCGATGATTTTGTTTTCTGTAGGATGGATATAAGGTGAAATAGGGATGGATTATTTTTATAATAAAATAACTGTATATGAGAGATACTATTATTATTAATTTATTATGAATCAACATAGGAATCAAATTAGAAGAAGAAATGAATTTGAAAGAATCGTTAAAGGATATTTCATCTTCTTCGACGCGCCTCTTCTAAACCTCTTGTTAGGGAACTAAAGATGGAAATTTATGAATACTAGGACCTCTAGTATGTTTCTAGGGAAGTGGATAAGATAAATGGGAAGGGTTTGTCAGAGCATAAATTCTCAAAGTGGTGTGAGGAGGAGAGGGAGGAGGTGCCTTTTATAAGGGAGTAGATGGTAACTTTTGGAAACCTCAAAAAGATTAATTTATAATAAACTTAATCACCAAATAAAAAAATACAAAAATTACTACTATCCAAATATTAGATGATATAGGGTTGTAATCTCATCAACCCAAGAAATTTAGAAATTTTTGGAATTTATTTTAATCCTTATCCACTGTATTTATTCATATTTAATCTATTTAATTTTATTTATGGTAATAATATTCTAAATTTAAAATTGTTATAAATAATTAATTATATGTTTTATATTGTCCATAATTTGATACTTTATGAAATTTTATACTATATAAATTTCAATTTATAATTTTTAAATATTTTTTTTAATTTTTAATCAATTTAATAACATGTTATTTTTATAAAATAACAATAGTGTCAATTTTGAATCAATTCATTTATATGAATTTAAATAAAATCCACACAGAGAATATTTATGAACCAAAATATTTAATAGATTTATAACATTTCATATTCATCTAAATATTCATGGTGAAAATAATTCATTTATATATGTAGAGGCCCCGACCCCAGAAACCCATGATTTGGTGCCTTCTAAACATGTTGTGTAGCTTTAAAATAAAAAATACACTGGTAAACTACAAATCATATCCCATACATTCGATCATATGCGGTTTGGGTTCTGGGAAACTGACCACTTCTGAATCGATTCATCTTTTAAAAGCTGATACCTGAAAATTTTAAATCAAAACATTGGGTGAGCGTTGAAATACTCAGTAAGGGGTTATTTTAAAAGAAATAAATGAAAACAGCGTAACATTTGAAAACATACTTTTCAAAGAAATTGAACATTCACTACAGGAAAATTGTAACACATAACATAGAAATTTCTAATCAAGGTTTTCAAGAAGAACATAAAATAGTTATTTCAATTCTCGAAGGTGTAATAAGGGTTATCATGAACAAGTACTACATGTGATTCACTTAATCATAAATTAAACAGTTCAGAGTAATGCATAAACAGAGTTGTTCATAAAGGAAACAACTAAATTTTCATATTCTAGTTTCTATTCTATTAAGTTATAAACACCAATCATGCTCCAATCTTATACCAGTGAAATAAGAACTTTATGAAAACAAAAAGGCATTAGTCATGAAAGAACTTTATCTTGGAAAGAACTTGTTACATAACTTGAATTATGTGGAATCAACATTTAATCTTATAAAATCATTTCTGTATCACCAAGTTCCATCCCCAAGATGTCATTAAACTAGTCATATTTAGAGATTAAGTCATTACCCAATGAATTGGAGTGCTATCAAGGCGCACCCTTGACATGTCTTTATTTTCATGTGAGCCACATCGTTCATGCTTTACTTAAACAGTTTTTATATTCAAGATGTCGCATACCACCTTGAATAACTCATTCATTTTCATATTACCCAAGGTGTCCCATACCACTTTGGGTAATCTAGTTTCTTAGTTCATTTAGTGATATGTCATCAGTATACATTATGTACAATAATAACTCATATAAATAACGAACCATTACAAATTTTACTAATACATGATATGACAGTTAACATGGTTAAAATATGTCAATAACTAATGGAATGCACCCATAGTTTAGTAAAACATTCTTTTCAGATAAGCTAATTACTAAAGCATATAAAATGATGATATAATAAATGAGGAATCGTTGGAATTATTATTCCACGGAAATGGAGTGCTTAATGAAAACACTTGAAATCAGTTATGGTGATAAATAGGCCCTTGAACCAAAATACATACTTTATTATAAAACTCATATGGGTAATGTTAGATAAACCTATTTAATAAAACATGTCGTTTTGTGTGTATTTTAAAAACAGGTTGTTTTAGAAATCACACAAATCATATCTTAATAAAATCATCGCTGCATCAAAGAATAAATTAAGTCCCTTTATTTATAAAAGAATATAATTGGGTTCGGAAATTATTCCTATGAATACATATACACGTACCCATATATACCTGAAGTGTATATATGGGTTTTACACAATTCAAAAACAATGTCTATTAAATTCCATAGGTAACTGAAGGTTTCCAACCATAAATTTCATAAATGGTTGAAAACTAGATCCATATAAGGATTGTCAAAAATGTAACCATATGTATAAAAATTATGGTTTTACAAACATAACTCCACTTAAACCAAAAAAACATAGTTTTCATATATATATATATATATATATATATATATATATTATTTAAAGATTGATTCCCAAAATAGGCCGGGTTAGGTTATCAGAAAATGTTCATGAAACTGTATATATACATAATAAACATTAAATATAAATTTTTCGTTCTGGAAAACTGTAAAACAAAAACTGTATATATACCGTATGTAAAAACAATACACAACCCGAGGGATTTGTATTGTGTAAATGTACATATATACACTATATATACCGTCCATATGAAATGGTATATATACAATGTACAAACCGATGGATTTGTTTTATGTATATATTAATATATAAACATTATATACCGTGCATAGGTTCTTCAAAATGAAAAAAAAAACAAAGTATATAGGCATCCTTACATATAAACCCTACTGAAAACACGAAGGCCAAAACTTCTTGGAGGCAATACAAACTGATCGGTTTACATTAAGTATATATATATACGTATATAAACTGTATTTACCGAAAGTATATAAAAATGAATATTTCCTCCAAAAAGAAGGCAAGAAATGCAAGGACCCCTACCTTGGTTGAGGAGAAAACTCGGACCAGAGGTACATCGATGGTATTGCTGGGAGTTCATGGGAGGGAAGGAAAAGGAAGAACCGCCACAGTTTTACGATGCATGAGGCGTTTCTATAGGCTTTGGTGTTCATTGGATACTCAACCCAAGAGGTTAGACCGACTTAGGAAAGATGAAGGAATAGTGAGCTATGGGGGAGTGTTCGGTGGTCAAGAGGAGCAGTACAGAGGAGAAGCCGAGTTATCCTCGGTTGCATGCCTACTGGTCAGGACCCCTACAGTGAGGATGGAGATGACGGGGTCGATGTGGAAGGGAAAGGGAAGACCTATATCATAAAAGGGGATATATCATATGGTTGGAGGAGTGCGGGAAAAGAACTGATTGAGGGTTAGATCTTCGGGAGGAATCAGACGGCTCAGATCGTGCGAGATGCATCTGACTGTCATGATCACGTCTCGCCAAAAAATCCCATTCACACATTGAAACTTTCCGAAGAAAACTTGTGGTTTAACAAACAACTCCCGCCGGCAACGAAGCAATCACATGAACACACAAACCGGGGCCTTAAACATGGGCCCCCTGAGAGCTTGGGCCCACCCCTACGCAGTGCGCACTGTGGGCCTTACACACGGGCCCGCATGCGACTGGACCAACACATGATCGAACCGGGCCTCGGGACCTGGTTGGACACCCACTAAACTCGCTTGGGACCCCGAAGGTTGGCACCTCGGGTCCCTTGGGGTTTGGTCTGGGCCTAGAGGTCTTGTCCCAAAGGGATACCCTCGGCTAGGCTGGCCCCAATCTAATTTTTTATTAAAAAATATTTAGATTTCTAAGATAAATTAATATAAGTATACTTACTTCAAAATAGTGTGTAATATAAACATTTGTACAAAAATGAGTTAATACCCAATACAGACAAATAGTTTTAACTTAAAATCTAAATCCCCTTTTTAGGTTATGTAAAATATTTCATAAAAAGATATACCTTTCATATTTTACATACAAAACCATTATAATTATTAGGATATTTAAAATACATTACCATCCTTTCATAAAGTCAAAAAGACCACATGTTAATCCAAAAATACATAATTTTTAAGGGTCAAAATATATAATTATTATAGATACCCCTCAAACATCTCTTTTATAAAATAATACTAAGTTTTTAACTATATAGGTATCTATCAGGAATTTGGTATAAACAAAAAGATTCATTTCCAAGAATACTCTTTTAATTTTAAAACGATTATTCTTTTATGAAACATACATTAGAAATATTATAATATTTGAAATATTATAAAATTATAAGTTCATCATAAATAAGTTTTCATATAAAGATAAAAATTATCAATGGAAACCCAAAGGTAGTTTTTTAAAATCCAATGACTATATATAATTAACGGTCATACCTCTAAGAACCATTATAAAAGCAGGGGGTGTAGGGTGTTTCTTAAAATCAAAACAGTTGGACTAGGAAGGATGGTTCTCCTCATACCTTTGGTGTTGAGTATGTGTGTCGTGGCTCTAGATGTTTTATTTTTTACACTAATGGACTCTGAAGACGACGACTATCTGATTACTCGAGTTGTGATTCTTAGTAGTCTCGTTGTGGCTGTGTTAGGTCTTGTGCAAGCTATTTTCAAATAGTTCGGTCTTGTTGCAATGTAACATTTTAATATATATAACAGTTTACCATATTTTCCATGTTTTATTTAGTTTCAAATTCTTTATTAGAACACAATATACAACAAATAAAACAAGAGACATCATTAAAAGAATAACATTGTTCACTTGGACCAGTTCATAAAACCTGGGGCATCACATTATCCCCCCCCCTTTAGAAAATTATGTCCTCAAAATTTATTTCACAACACTAAAAGGTTATGCAACGTTATTACCACCTCCACCAATGTACAGGGTTAACAGATGCATTTAGAGGGATCCCCGTAGCGATGCTCACCTCTTCCAGTTACTTAACCAAGATACACCTAAGACAGGAGGTGTTGCACTTATGGTTTGGGCCTTCAGGCTTCCAGATGGAAGCTCGAATAGTACAAAGTCCTGAAATGTCTTTTTAGACCAACATACGAAGGACTCGCTGAATTATGTCTCGGTCGAGGGCATTGAATCCATATATACGGTCAAACAGGCTAAAGCTAAGAAGTTGGAGCATATAAGCTGCATAAAGATTTCCCTCTAATGAAGCCTCCCGAAATTTCACTCTGGCCGTGTAGTTCAGGCCTAGGGTGAAACACATGAAGAGCCCTTTGTGGTAACTTCCTCGTCGTTCATGTCCGGCTAGCTGTGCAGAGCCAATGTGGTAATAAATGGAGGAATTCCCCTGGCAGGTGCAGAGAATCCCCAGACCATTTGTTACCTCAAAAAAATACTTGCACGTTTTTCATAAATTTACGAAGGGGTCATACTCGTCCTCACATGTTTTGATTGCAATGATTTACAAAATCTCAGTGGGAAGAGATAACAGGTGGGTTTGTCCTTCCATCTGAAAGTTTTAAGACGGGAAATCAATCACTTGAAAACCATTCAAAGGTATACACAATGTAAAGACACGGAAGGGGAAAGAAAACATTCCAATAAACATACGTTTATTATTATTAGTGCTTGAGATTCCCTTATCCACCGACTAAACGAACTCTACACAGAGAAGAAAAACTCCCTAACTCCTCGAACCAAACACAGGCAAAGCATTCCGGGAAAAACTCATGGGGGAACCTATGACATATTATGAGTATAGAATGAGGGGTATGCAGTTGAGAGACATCCTCACACACTTGTTGTCTACAAGACAGTTGAGTGGACTCATCTTCTATCCTTCTGAAGCCCAACAACTAACAGTAGAAGCCGTAGTTTAAAATGTGACAAAGGTAGCCCGCTCGGAGGTCTCCGTTAGTAGAAGCTTCCTAAAAGAAACAAATTTGACATGTTCATATGATTATACCTAATGAGATGACCTGGTTGTTCTATATTAATGATAAAGTTTGGAAACATTCACGCAATCAGTGTTTTCGTGGACTGAGTCAGAAATAAGAAGTCAGGTTCTGGGTGTATGGATATATAGGCATCCCGCACAAACACTAGACTCCCTAAACTGAAAACCATACATATTACCCTTAACACTATTACATGATAGAAAAAATGTCCATAGTTCTATGTTCTATAGTAGAACCGGCTCATTTGATACAAATTGTTCATGACCCGTCCCCTGAGGCCTGTATCGTGACTACCCCAAGACCACATTACATAGGACAGGGGCTAGTGACTAACACCAAATGTCTAAATCCATAAACAGGGAAATATTCATTTTATAACTATAAACAAACTCATCTGAGTACACAACTCGTAGAAAAACACAAAGTAAAACTGTATACAAAATAAGTGATGGAATGTGAAAGGGGCCGGAAATACAATCCCAACAGGAAAGTAAAAATACAGGTGAATGAATGTACAACAGAAGAAAGGTAAATCAGCTACTGGGTCATCCTCTAGGGTCCAAACTGAAGGGTATATATAGATGACCTCATAAACACTCCACATCTATCTGTCTCCTCTGTGTTACGTCACACCGAGTGGTCCACCTCCAGGTACGATCCAGTCCTACTACTCTCTGCCTCAGTCAGTGCTTTCTATCGTCTGTAACCAACACAATGAGGCATAGGAATAGCCCGTGTTGGGGTGAGTATAATGATACTCAGTAGGGACCCATAGATCCTCAAGGTCTCACAAAATCCAACAAGGATAAACCACAAAGTATGAAATAAATGGATAACTTTTACTTAGTTATAAGACCATACATATACCTATGTTATCTAGTAACCAATTTCAATCCTGAGGAAAAACACAAAAGGCATTGACTCAGCTCAAACCATGATTATTATTATCAAAACCATGGATGGTGGCATACTCCTACTATATCGAGTACAGTGTGAATGAAACATCACACATAGGTTCATCCCACTACCCTTGGACTGATGAGGTACTCCTCCTATTGAGTATTGTGGTTCTTCTTTGCTCACACAGAGGAGCTCCCCACCACGGGTTTGTCACGCTCACACCGAGGCCCTCCCCCTCATAGCCTATAGATGTACACCTACTATCGAGTATCCTTGGTCTGCTGCACTCACAATGAGGTGCTCGCCACTGTAGGTCTTCCACGTCACATAGAGGTTCTCTCCACTGGGCAAGTCGAGTCACTCCGAGTCGAATTGTTAAAGCATTCATCACGTCTCATCTAACTACTAGTTCCCCATACTCTTTCTGCTCTCCTTGAAAAGGATCAGCTCCACGTGCTACTGATTGATACTCCAACTATAACGATGTTCCATGAGAATTATTTAAAAGGTCCTCCATGTCAAAGGGGTCTCAATGCAACAGACTGTGCTTTAATTAGACACCCGATCTATTAGTTATTAGCCTTTTCGTCCCAGGGGCCCGATTGGATTTGTGTATGATCCAACCTGAGTGTAACTCAAATATATCCCAACACTATTGTGGTATTCTAAAACATATGTATTTTTTCTGAGAATACCAGTTCATCAAACAGACATCCGGTGCCAAAGATATGGCCCATGAAGGTAAAAGGTTTAGTCATTGGCCTGAGCCTAATCTGACCCAGACAAAACGTCTCGGCCCAACCCAGACTGGGCCGACCCGGTCAGTCCTCAATGTTTGGGCCTCTCTGCTATGCCTGACAGAGAAGAGTATGAGGCATTTTCAGCCATGAGGTCCACATGTAGGTTACTCGGCCCGGAGGCATGGGCCGATTCGGTCAGCACCGTGAGGGGCGCAGCTCGGGCTACTCGGCCCAAGAGGTCGGGCCGGTCAGGTGGCCAGCGGGCAGGCCGTGTAGAACTTGTGCATGATACAGGTAGAGCGCACTAGGCACAGGCAGGCTAGCAAGATGTCGGGTAGGCCACAGGTGTTCCGGGGAGGGCACGGCAGGGGCCGGGCAGGCCGTGGGGGCACTTGCAGGGCCTCAGGTAGGTCGTGGGGGGGCCATTAGGGTTCCAGGCGGGCCACGGGGGAACCGTGCAGGGCGTCGGGCGGGCCGTCAGGGCACCGGAAGGGCGTCGGGCCATGAATGGTCGTTCCAGGTTGGGCATGAGGGTCGTGTGCAGCCAGGCCGCACGCTCGACAGGGTGGAAAGAGACCGCTGGCAGGTGGGCTGTGCACCGGGCATGGTGTTAGGAGGCCACATGCATACGGTCCAAGAACTGCACGGGCCGATAGTGTTCGGCCAGAACCATCGATGCACCGTGGGGGCATTGCGATTCACGGTGTCCGTGGATAGATTTGCCTTCGTCATTATTTCCTTCATCACTGTCGCCTCATCGCCATGTCGTAGAACGCCACAAGAAAAGAGAAAACAACGGAGGATGTCAGGACATATTATGTAAGCCCACTCCCTCCGCATTTAGGGAGGTATCATTTAGATCATCATGAGAAGAAGATGATCATTAATACTTCCACAACAATATCATTTTATCCTTTGATTAATGTAAGAAAATGGTACAACATCAACAAGAAATAAACCACCTACCTTTGATTCGTTGTTCGTCGGTGGAGTCGTGGAAGGAAGACGATGAAGACCATCATTCATCACATCCGCTGCACTCCCCCAATTTTGAGTTGTGTTGGAACATTGATGACATTGTGAGTGTAGGATTCGATGAAGGAATCTGAAGAAGAAATCGTCACCAGCTTTCTTCTTGTTCTTTGTTGAATGAACAGTTCTTCGTTGGGAGATTTTCTCCCTTCTCCCAAATTCCACCAAAAGAGATTGCCAAACCAAAACAATAATAATATGTTGTCTATTATTTTAATTTTGGAAAATAATTCAAATTTAGAATTAAATTATGTAGGCTCCATTTAATTAAACCATTGTGGTTGGAACAATTGATTAAAAGGGGAAGGTGGCATCAATTAATGGTAGAGGTGGTCAAGGGACTCCCCCCTCATTAGTGAAGGGAGTTGGGAGATTTTCCACCCTCCCATTAATTGGGTGGTATTAGTATCATGTGGTCCCCATGTCATAGCCTCTCATGGGAGGTTAAATTCAGGTGGGCCCCACCACTATAACCTCTCATGGGGGTTAGGGTGTGATGGTCCCACCTCCAACTCCTTATTGGAGGTTTTAACAAACAATCACACACATGACAACATAAAAATAAAATAAAGTGTTGTTCACGTTTATTATATTTTTTTTTATAAAAATTATAAAACTTACTTTTATTCTCGACCACCTACAATCTAGTTGAAAGTCATATTTAGAAAATATCGGTGCTGCAAGTTCAATGGTTCCCTCAGATTTCAGTTCCAAGCATCAGTTAAAAATTAATAAAATCCCACTAGTAGGTTTACTAAACATACCTGAATGAAACATTAGAAATCAATTCCGGTCACACATTTCATAATCAAGGGCCGTAAATTTTCACAGACTCATAAAAATAAATGTATTTAAGAAATAAATTTCGACAAAATTTTCAGGACTTTAAATTTCATTCTATAAAAAAATCAAGGCCAAAATTAACAAATATAGTTACTCCATGAACTATGTTTTGATGTTATCATTTAGAGTCTTAGATGTTGGGTACTAAAAAATATGTATGATATATGACAAGAAATATGAACTATGGTCTAAAATAAAAAATTATAAAAAATTAATCTATTGGTATTTAAAATTTCATATTTTGTATTTCATAATACATATATGTGATCAACATCAGTCGAAACAATTATTCACCTTTATGTTTGTGTTAGTTGTTATAGAAATTAATTGAAAAAAGTGACACCAATAATAATTATGGTAATATATATAATTAAAACATGAATATAAATAATTTTTTTAATCCAAGGGTATTTCATCTATATATAAATTAAGAAAAAACAATAGTTTTAATATTATTATTATATTTATTGTGTTATATGGTTATTTATATACCAAATATAAAATTATAGATCCTGATAACATTATATAAGAAATAATTTTATCAATAAATATGTGGTATATAGAGATTTCATGCTCTAATATATTTCCATTAAATAACATTTTCTAATTTTTTTCACCAAAAATATTCTTAAAAGGGGGTTTGGGAAATTAAGTCAAAAATGTTCAGTTCTACTGTATTATATCAAAAGAGTTCTTATTAGTGTAACCCAAAATTTTAAATGGATTCAGTTTTCTTAGGGGTGAAAAAGATTGAATATATAGTTTTATTTATCATAAAAATTTGGGGATTAATAGGGAATAAAATTTACGGGTGGCATATGAAGTCCCTTGGATAAAAAAAAATGTCACCAAAAGGAGGTATTATTTCTAAAATATTACACTACTATGATGTTTAGATTTCATATATTTATTTTTTAGGGTGTCTATTCTATAATGAATCATGATGAGTAGTGTTAAATTTAAGGTATTAGTTAACAACACAACTGATGGTGATACTGACGAACCAATGCATTCAATGATGGGATTGTTGTTCTTTTAAATTAATGTTTTTTACAAAAATTTCATTCTTGATTTTATTAATCTTATATGAAATCAATTAAGAAAAATATGAAGAATAAATTACAGATAATTTTTTTTATTTCATAATGACCATATAATATTTCATTAATTACATAGGATATGACCATGAAATATATATATATATTCCATAATTTTTGAGTGTATGCCTTGGAGTTTAATTTTGGACTACGATAATAACCTATAACTCTTTTCACATATGAGTATTAATAAATTGGCCTCACAAGATATGTTCTCTAGCTAACTAAATTGTTAATTTTTGGGAACATGGTTCAACTATCCAAAAGGGATACAAATGTGCCATTTGAAATTTTTAAGGGAGTGGGAAGAGACATATAATTTTCTTGTCTATAGCATTTTGAGTAGCATGTTCATGGGAATGGGTAGGTGGGTTTGTGTTGAAGATTCATATACTATGTAGCCCATGTCTACAGTGTTGGGAGTTATGAAACCCACTATCAGATCATAGTGTGAATTGAATGTTTTAACTTATAAACTAAAACTCAAAAATATATGAAACTGAAGTGGGATGAGGTGTTTTATAGGATATTTACCCAGTATTAAAATGTTACTCTTAAAACATAACATGTTCTATCATGTAAATCCAAAACATAAGATCTATTATCTCTATAATCATTGACCTCTATTAATGAATAATATGAAACTCATGTTTATAAAACTAAGGGACATCATTTGAAATCAACAATATTTTTGGATAATCTTTTTCAAAATGGGAGTTGTCAAAGCCTCTATTTATGAATTCCTACAAAGAATTATGATTCTTAGTAAAATTTATTTTATGGATGCAATGTACTTTTTGGAAGATTCAATATGGGTATTATGTATTTGGTAAATGTAGATAATGAAGAGGAATGTATTCTGTGAACATAAATATATTTTTGGGAATAACATGTTCCATGTTGATGTTTCTGCAATGTGAGGTTCATATCATCTTGTGATGTGTGCATGATGTTTTTGAAGGTGAAAGATGTTATACTAGTATGGTATAGATTCATAAGATATACATATGATTGAATATATGATAAGTATGGTTTTCTAAAAATCAAATAAATATTATGTTAATGTTATTTGTTGAATACTTTCTTATTTTGTGAAGCCTCTATGTGAGCCAAAGGTAAAATATACATTGAAAAATACAATTTGTAATGATTGCATGATGCTTTGAGATATAGGATATCATTAATTCTATATGAAATTATATAAAGATTTTCTATGTAGAATATATTTCCATTAGTTCCATGTGTAAATTTTTTGAGAATAATAGTATATGAGATTCCTCATGATAATGATAATAAATTTCATAGAGTGGCGATATTTTTTTTTGTTTTCACATACAATTGAATAAATTAATATTTTTGTTTCATTGTTACATGTGAACCAATAATTTATTTTTACTATAAAAAATTGAGTTGTCATCCTGATTAGTTTTTTCAAAAGTTTGATTAATAATTATTTCAATAAATACTAATTCATCACAACATTTGAGTCTCCCAATGCATGTTCATGACTATGCAATCTTTTTATTTTTAAAACATCAATACCATTACAAAGATTTTTACAACACAAAGAAGAGTAATTTTAAAAAATATGGAATTTTATCATACTTTGATATCATTTCATAATGTAGAAACTATATAAAGTGGTAGTGAATTATATTATTCATATTCTTTTTGGTGATCATATAATTTAAATCTATATAATTTTTCATAATATACATGATTCATATAGTGTAGAGGTTTATAGTTACTAGATGTTATTAAAGAAATACATAAGTGGTGCTCTCCATAAATTGAGTATGTATTATTTTTCCTTTCCATGAATAATGTAATAGTTAGAATATTCTCATTTATTTATCAATGATTATCAAAATAAATATTTTTTAAAATTTTCTAATGAATATATTAATAAGAGGTGTTATTTATTTATTCTTTTAATCAACATAAAATTTTAATTGTAAAACAAATATTCCATAAAATCTCTTGAAGTCATTGTGTGACTCGATGCTATTGAATAATTTTATGTTATATCCACATTATATTTTATTTATTATTCAATGAGTAGGGAGTATAACCATTCATATCATGGATTAGTATCACATTAATACTGAACCTTATAAAAATATTTTTTTTATATGATATTAAATTTTACGACATTAGGAAAATATTGATTAATCATTTCACTATATCGTATCCTGACAGTTCAATATATGTTATTTGTAAAAGAAATAAGTTTTTTAAAAATACTGGGTGGGTCACCCCCCACCCCCACTATCTATGAATTCAAACTCCTCCTAGGCTCTTCATATAATGTTGGAAACAATATATAGAGTCAACCATTAAAAATTTCTGAATGTAACTAAATTAATATAATATCAATATAATCTCAGGGATTATTTATTGAACAATAACTCTACTTATGGAATCAATCCCGCATTTGCAAAACCTAAAAAAAATTAAAAAAATGACAATCTTGTGAAATATAAATCTTTAGAATTAATTGATACAAATGTATTGTGATGAAAATGTGATACCATTATAAATATATTTCCATTAAAACATCACATTTATAATCTATTAAATTATATGGTCAAATAGTTTATTAGTACAAATCAAAATGATCCATTAATATCCCCCATATTTTATATAATTTTCGTTATATTATTTTAATCATGGCTAACCACATTAAAGCAATTTTAATTTTAATTATTTATGTTTTTGGATTCCAAAAATATATGAAGATAGAAATTGGTTATATGTAAATAAATAAAAACATAAAATTACAAAATTTGTATACTTTATCAAAAAATAATGATTATCTTTATCAGTACATTTTTAACCATTGTGATATTTCATTATATTAAATTGGTATCATCAATGTTATCTTGATACAATAGTAAATTTTCGATAAATATTTTACATATCCTCAACACAATATCCTGTTTTTTACCATTTTAACATCCTTATATTAAATATTAAACTACATATTTGGAATTAAAAAATTTATGGTTTTGATGACAAGTGATATTGATCTATATTTTAAATTCATAATATTTTATATTCTTTTTTTGTAATGATCTTAACTCGGAATATCAAGTTACCTAACTCTAATAATTTATTAAAAAATATTTTAGAAAAACATGTCTTCTTTTAACTCATAAAAAAATAATTAATAATAATTAGTCCCATGATTTTATATCCACCATAAATCCAATTCAAAAATAAATTGATATTAAAATATTCTAAATATATTTGTATATGGTAAACTACAATAGTCCTCAAGAAGTTGAATGTGTTTTTACATTATTATCCAAAACATTAAAAATGATATACTTCTAATACTACATCTAGATAACTCTTACATTATTACATTCATTATAAATAATGTACTTTTAATTATTATAATTACATATCTTGAAGTTAGTTTCAATAGTTAGTATCATCCACCTATTTAAGGCCACCTCCACTTATGAACCAACCATGAAATTATTTCCCTACTTCTTTCATAAAGAAAGTAAAACTCCTTCTCATTTATATTTATGGATTTTGTAGTATGAATGAAACCAAATAATAATATCTATTTTTTATCTTCCTTGAAATCAATATAAATAACTTTATATTTTTATTATCCTACATACACCATTCAATAAATATTCAATCAAATATTTTTCTAATTGAAACTATATCGTCTATTAGGGGAAATATTGACCTTTCTTTCACATATTATTTTAAAATGATGGAAATATTCTTCTTAACTATTTTCTATCAATAAAATCTTATTTTCATTCTATGATTTTTTTTATTTTCTACCAGTGGATCCTATTACAGACACATTTTCCTGATCACATGGAAATAATTCAATGGAAATTAATCATTTTTTGTTATATCATATTCAATATTAGTAAAAAAATTACTCATATATTCATTCGAGTTGGGAATCTAATAATGTATTTTCTTGGAATTTATTTGATCATTCTATCCTCATGAAAAAACTCACAATGTGTTGCAAAATTCACTATAAGTTACATTATTATTCCATATTTCATGGAGAACTATTTTTATCTATTTTAAGTGTTAAATTTCTATATTTATCAAATCTAATATCTTAATAACTCTTAATTAATAAAAAACTCTCCATGTAATAATAATCATTTATTAGATACTTTAACATAAAATCATATTCTCAGTGAAACATTATAATTCCAAAATATGTATATATTAGTTTAAGACTAAATATTTATGGTGGAATTTTTTCCTCATGACCAATTTTTTTCTTATTACATTACTTACATCACTAAATTAATGTTTTCAACCATGAATTTGTTTTACTATGCTCCATTTCAATTCTTATTTCATGGTTTTTAATTCATTCCTAAAAATATTTAATATAATACTCAGAATTTCAAAAACAATATTTGTATTACCAAAATAAATAGTTTCATCCTTTAAATCATTATCAATAATGTCTCATACCCGTCTGATCCTTTACATGGTCAAAATTTATTGTTTTCGGTGTTTTACAGAGTAATGGAGACTCATTTCAATATTTTAAAAATAATTTTTCTTTACAGTAGGTCATTTATATAGGTCAGGCATCGGTAGTAAGGGTTTCTGTAGGTCGGGTTTTATTAGTTTAGTAGTTTTAAAGTTGTATTAGTTTGTGTATTCAGTGAAGGGATTTAGTGAGGGGCATCCGCGACTTGCGATGGAGAGCGGTGTCAGTGAGTGGTGTCAGTGAGTTTTGTTAGTGAGTGGTGTTGGTGAGTGGCATTAGTAGTTAGGTTTGGTAGTCACATTGTTGGGTCACATTAGTGATTTTTTCAATAGTGATTCTCCTGGTGGTGACTCAGACATTGGTGACATGCATCAGTGACTCACCAAAAAGTGATTCATTTCTAGTTTTTTTAGTTTCGCCCCTTTTTCATTTTGTTTGATGTAAATCAAACATAAAACCTTCTTTGTTTGTTTTTTAATCTTTTTGAAAGGATGTTACTTATATCATTGATATCCTAATGCCCTGGAGACATTGAAACAACCATGTCGCATGGTTTTGGCTATAACCCTACTTTGATGTACCTTAAAATCCTCTCCCTTCTGTAGATATAGGATCTGTACTTTTCTAAAAAATATATATTCTCTTCCTTGGTCCCTCCCATTTTCTCTTATCATGCACTGAGCAATTATTCCATGTGGATTCTTGTGTTGTGAAGTGTCCTTCAGATCTAGTTTCCACATAGATTTCTTCATACATCTCATGCACCCCCCTAGTTTGTGGCATACGGAGGAGTTGCTTATTATATATTGTTCCAAGTAGGGATCCCTTAGACATTATTTATTTGTGTACCATGAAATGTGGATATAAATATGTGTTTTTCTGATAAAAATTGAATCAATTATTTTAATTATGGGTTTTTTGATGAAAATAAACTATGTTATAAAGATAATCATACTTGTTACGATAACATGTTTTGTTACATTAATAATGAAAGTGAGTGGGAAGACGATGAGGATGAGTTTTTTTTTCTATTTTCATTGAACCATATTTAGAGTTTAATTCCATCTAAAAATCATGGTCGTTGGTTGTATTTTCTAGAGAAAGGGTGATTATTTACACTTACTATTGATTCCCGTATAGAACAACTAAAAATAAAAAATATATTAACCATATATACCTAATTAAGTAAATTGATTCTCGATGATTGAACATGTTTTGATGTCATAAAAAATTATATAAGTACAATTAAAGAATTATTTTTTTATAAATATCGATACACCTTGATTTGTTTGTGAGGTTGTTTGATTTGTGTGACCTTTTTCATTATTCATTTCCTTACATGGTTCTGTGGTTCTGGGGTTGAGAGTATGGTTGTTTCTGGGGTGATACAGGTAGTGAAATGGTATCTCAAGTAGAGAGAATGACTGATTATGGAATAGATGATAAATGGATGGGTACCAGGGATAGAGATTCGATTTGTTCTATTTTTATGTTACTCAGTGTAGTTTTGTTATTTAGCATGACTATCAAAAATGGTTATGATGAGGCATGTTGCATGGTTTCGATTTATATTGGGGGTTTTCTGGTTGCAAAAAAGGACATGGTGGAATTATGTTGGTGAAAGATAATGGTAGTGGCTGGCTTAGGAGCTTATTGTGGAGGATGTGTGAAGTGGGGTGTTATATCATAGTTCTATTCCTCTGTTTGTCTTTTTTGGATGATGGTCGTGTACTTTGGTATTATTTTTCCTAGGTAGGGATGGAATATTTAAAAAATTAATAATTACATCAAAATGATTTTTTTCTAGGCAGGTTTCATTTATCTAATTCGGAAGTGATCAATGTTCATCCTGGTATGTGCATTAAGAGGTAGCAACATAGGTGGAATTTTTATTGTGTTGTTGATATCTTTAGAATCTATAGGTTAGGAAGAGGGTTTGGTACATATATATTTACTTATACATTCATGTGATTATATTAGAACCTTCACCAAGTTGAGAACTACATTTCGAACACCCAGTTGCCCTGGGGGAGGTTGTATTCCCCAAACTTCTCTATATGTTGATGGATATAGGGGAAGCCACTTTTCCCTAATCCCTCTCCCAGGCATTGATAACCTAAGAATCATTGGGTAGGTTGTGGTTTGTGGGGCCCATGTTTGTGCAAGAGAGTTTTTTTCCAATGTGCCTTTTGGAGAATGATGTATTTTGCTTTCCTAGGTGTTTTCTGGATGTGTTGTTGGTTGTGTCATAGGTTTCTACGGGCGTGATTAGATGCAGTTGTGATTCATAGGTTTTTATGGGGTGTTATTTGATGTGGTACGTGGCCTAGGAGTGTGCGGGAAGGTTGTGACGTGGATATTTTAGAAGACGTGGGTGTGCCAAGACGGTTTCCATTAGTGTGTGACCATGGATAATTAGTTGAATGTGGTGATAGGTAAAATATCATCAATTTTATTACTATATTACATTTCATCACATGAACTATTTAGTTAGTGTACCATTCTTAGATTTTGGGGTGGATAGTATACCTTCTTTGATGTGTTTGGTTTCTTTTTTTTTCTCAATGGATAATTACTATTCATTTATACTTGTGCACGAGAAACATTAGATTTCCCAACTGAGTATACTAATATTCTATACCAACATATATAATAGTGGTTTATGGTTTCTAGGAATACTATTGGATCCATGATGGGCATTACTAGATGAGACATTGGGGCTGTTATTTTGTTGTTTCTTAGTCTTGTCCTTCGTATTTACTTTGGAGACACCTGTTTTGTATCATTTATTTTTTTTTCATGCATGTGGGATAGATTTTGGATTTATTTAAAATATATGTATTAGAGTGGGATTATTGAGGACATATCTTATCTCATAATCATGGTTACTATAAAATGGGTAATTCCTCCTATTTATTGATATTTGTATACCAAAGGTTCCAGTCGACACCCTAAGGCATAGTGGTGGTGGGACTCAGGGAGCCATTATCTCTCTTTTTTCATTCAATTATCTTATGGGGCATATTTGGTGATAGGGGGTTTTGAATGAATGGAATCATAGGTGATCGTTTAGAGATTAGATAGATATTAGAGTAAGGAACAAGGAGGATAACATTGGATGGTTGGGAAACTATGATAGGTGACCTCAGAATGTGACATAGGCTATGGAAGACATCCTACGACACAAGATTTTAGGGTACCCTTTGATCTAATTCAGGGACTCTGAGAATAAAAAATGACCTGTTAAGGCTACAAATTTTTTAGGTTAGATGACCTAGGAGAAGAACATGCCTTACGATTACTTGACATTTTGTATTAATTAGTCATTTTGGGGTGTTTAAATAAAAAATAAGTTAAAATGAATAGAAAATAATTCAATACTACACTGACATAGGAGTCATCCGTCATGCACATAGATTCAATTGTGGATGGTAGTAGAGGTTGTCTATTTCAGATGATGGGACAGTCATCATTAAAGCATTAGAATGAGGATTCTCAGTGGGGAGACTCGGTGGCGAAGGTGATGTGTGGTTGCATTGACTAGGGTGATTCTCTAGAGTGATGGTCAGTGGATAGACAGAATCAAATATTATTTCATTGGATGTTATATTTTGCAGGAGCAATGCACAATTGAGTTATCCATGAGTTTCATAGATATCCCCTAGTGGTACACCCAGGATTTTAGAAGATGTTACCTTGATTTCAAGAATAGTTTTGGTGGCCTGGGATGAAGTGGGTATTGGAGGTGTTTATGGAATGATGCCTACTGTGTGAGTAGGTGAAGGCATAGAATTGTGTTACAAGTAGTTTGTTGCAACACCTATATTTCTCTAAGTAGAAGTGGGATGACATCTCAATGGATTTTATAACATTTCTACCTATGGCTTGTAGAGGTAGTGAATTTATCCTGTTCGTGGTGAACCTACTTAAAAAATCAGATCACTTCATATAATTCAAGGAGTCTAGAACAACATATTACTTGGAGATAACATATGTGGATGAGGTATTGTGGCTTCTTGGGATCCGAGAACCATCATCTAAAATCAGGATTCATGTTTTACTATGAGAGTATATGGGGGATTGAAATATTATTTTGGCACTTAGTTCCACATCAACACAACCTTCCACCCACAGACAGATGGGAAGATAGAGAAAACCATACTGACACTATTGGACTTGTTTTGGGCATGAGTCTTATATTTTTGTGGATATTGAATTTAACACCTACCCTTGGTAGAGTTTTCAAAAAATAATATCTATAACATTTTTATTGGAATCGATACATTCGAATCCTATAATGGGAGACCATGTCATTCAACATTGTACAGGAAAGAAGTTAGGGAGGTATAAAATCATGTTCCGAACAAGTTGTAGAGTATGATAAAGAAGGTAAATCTTGACCGTGATAGAATGAAGAATGCACATGACCGACATATATCATGTTTCAATCGTAGTAGGAGGCCTTGGAGTTTGAGGTTGTAGTGAATCTGTTCTTGAGGGTTGTCATGGGTAGCAGAGGTTCATTAGAGGAGCATGATTTCTACCAGGTTGATATAACCCTTCATGTTATTGAGAGGAGTTAGAGATGTGTCTTACCAATTTTATTTTCCAATATAATTGGAGATGATCTACAATTTCTTTCATTTCAATTGTTTTTTTGGTATTTCCATGATGAATCCCATGTCATTGACCACATATATTTGGATATCAAGGGAGATGAAACGTTCATGGAGAGGCCAGTGGAAGTACATGATTATTGGGATGAAATTCTATGTTGAGGAACTATTCTATTGGTTCATGTTTTTGGGAGGCATGGTTCCCTCAAAGAGAGTACATAATAAAGGGAGACGTATATGCCTACCAAGTACCATTAGTTTTCAAGGTTTTCCTTTTTGTTTTTTTATAATGAAATACATGAACCTTGTTTTCTATGAGATGATTTGATTACTTGTTCTAAGATGCGTGATAAATTCCTAATATGTGTAAATGGGAGGACCTAATTCCTAATAAAGACGCATTAATTTTGAGGTGATTAAAACAATGCCGGAAAATCAGTGCTACCCAGATCTGATAGTATATCGACATGAAAGAAGGAATTACATAATTCATGTGTCCAGATAGTGTGGTTAGTGTTCTCCTATGATGTGTCTTCATAAAGATTGTGGGTAATAGATTTCATAGGAGTTGTACATGGATGTTGATGTTTCACACCAGTTATTGAACAAAATAGGGTGGTTTATAATTGAGCATTAATGGTGGTAATGGTGTTTCATGTATTGCAAGACACTTGATAGGTCACTCCCAATGTAGTTGTTCAGACAACTCTTTCTCCTAGATCTTGTTTTGAATTATTGAGGATGATATTATTTTTATAGATGTATTATATAAGGGTTGGGACCCCTTCGGAAATTATTATTTTTTAAATACTATTATCAAGGTGTTCTTGGGGTCATGGTAACTAATTTCAAGGGTTTTCCAAAAATATATTTTTCGAACGGTAGGTCACATCGATAGGTCAGGTGTTGTTAGGTCGGATTATGGAATGTGGGGTGTCATTTAGTAGGGTTTCTTTAGGTCAAGTGTCAATGAGTGGTCTCATTCAGTGGCATCTGTGATTAGAGTCAATGAGGGGTGTCGGTGAGTGTCGTCGGTGAGTGGTGTCTATGTGTAGTGTCGTTGAGTGTAATAAGCGAGTAGTGTAGGTGAGTTGGGTCTGTAGGTGGAGTCAGTGGGCCACATCAGTGGGTTGCATCCATGAAATGTTTGAAGATGAGTCACCAAACAGTTACATAGCCACATCCAATCTTTAACGTACTTTGAAATTGTCTCTATTCCATTGATATAAGATCTGGCCTTTTCTAAAGCTGTCATTATATCTTCCTTGAACCCTTTTATTTTCTATTTTTATGCACATATTTTTTCTTTCTAAGGGAGACATGTGTTGTGTTGTGTTCTTCATATCTTGTTTTTCCTTGGAGCCTTTACTACTTCTCACACTCCCCAAATATTGGCGTAGGGAGGAGTGACTTCTCATCTTTTGTTCCACGTAGGGATCCCTTAGCCTTTCTTTATTTCTAAATCCTTTGGTGTCGGTATGATAATGTCTTTTGGTGACTAAAGTCAAATAAAATAGTTTAATTAATTTCTTTAAGAAGATAATATAACATGTTATAAATATTATCCATCCTGTTATGATAATAGTTTTATTACATTAATAATAACCTAGGGGTGTGGAAGATAAAGATGATGATTATTTTTTATGTTGTTATCTTTTATCCCAATTTTGATTTGTATTCCTTTTGCAAATTATGGCGATTGGTGGTCGTTTATTGTGCCCTAATGATGCATTACACTTTTTATAGGTCCACTATTGAACTAAAATTATTAAGATATTGATTAACCATGTATACTATGTTATGTAAATGGATGACATTGAATTGAACATGTTATGTGATCACACATAATTATCTAAGTGGAATTACGGATTTATTGTTTTCTATATATCATTATTTCATGTCTTGGTGGTGTGGTTGGGATTTTTTTACTTGTTATTTATTTTTTTCCTTGTGTGGTTGTGTGGTTCTTGGTTTGAGATCATGGTTGTTTCTGGGGTGATAAAGGTGGTGAAATTCTATCTCATGTTGAGATATTGATTGATTGTGGAATGGATGGGTAGTGGATGGGCATTGGGGCTATAGATTCAGGATTGTGCTATGTTTATGTTACTGGGTGTGGTGTTTTTATATAGTGGGGATGCAATATATTGTTGTGATGATGTTTTTGCGAGGTTTACATATGAATAGGGGTTTCCATATTTAGATAAAGGAAAGGGTAGAATTACATTAATGAATTATAATGGTAGTGATTGGCATGTGAGCTGTGTGGGGATGAAGTGTGAAGTGGGGTGTTATATCATATTTTTCTTCCTCAATTTTTCTTGGTTGTGAGGATGGTCAGGTGTTATGGTAGCTAGGTTCCTAGGTAAGGATGGAATTATTGGTAAATGATTAATAACATCCATGTGATTAGTTTTTATGTGTCTTATTTATAAATATTATAAGGGAATTTCATTCAGCTGGATACATTCAATTAGGGGTAAAAATGATGAGAGAATTGATAAAGGGTGGTTTTTTTTCTTGATATCCCATAGGTTGGGATGATTTTTTGGTACCAATAAATATACTATTACATTCTAGTGATTTCATAAGCAACCTAACCTAGTTTATCATCAGATGACGAATACCTACATTGATATGGGAGAATGTTTCTTTACCAAACTTCAAGCATTGAGGATGGATGGCTAGCCACCTAATCATCCCAACTCCCGCATCTGGGTGATTATATCCCATAACTATTTGGGAATGTTTATGTTTTATAGGCCCTGGTGTGTGCGTGATATATTTTTTTAGAGGATTATTTGAGATGATATTTCTTTTTCTTTTCCAGGTGTTTTCGGGATGCGGTGTCGATTTTGGCTTACCATTATGTGGGTAGGATATGATTTCATTATGAGGCCCAAGTGTGAACAGGTGGGATGTGATCTAGTATATGGCCTAAGTGTGTGCGGGTTGTGACATTGTTCTTTTGGATGAGGGGTGAGATCCGGGATGTCGGTTGTTGGGGTGTGAGAGTGGCTAAACAATGGGAAAGTGGTGTGGTGTACCCTATCATTGATTTTATTTTTATATTACATTACATAACTAGAAATATTTGTTGAGTATACAATGGTTATATTTTGGGATGGATAGTTTACATTGTTTAGTGTTTATTGTTTTCGATGTTTCTCACAGGGGAATTATTATGCTTCTCCACATGTGAACGAGAGGCTTCGGGTTTCCTTACTAAGTAGAGTTGTTTGATAAACATTATATTAAAAATATTTTTCAAGATTTTAGGAGATCTACAAGTATCATGATGGGCTTTACTAACTCAATCATTCGGACAATTGTTTTGTTACTAGTTATTCTGGTTTTTTTTAATTTTGGAGGGACATGTTTTGTAACCATTATTTTTTTAAATACATTCACGTGGGATGGATTTTGGATTCATATAAAATTTATGACTTTGAGTTTTTTTGTGTTTGATATATCTAATCTCCCAATCATGGTTACTATAAAAAGAGTAATCCATCCATTTTTAAAATATTTATAAACATTGGTGCTGGTTTCCACCTTAGGCCATACTATAGGAGAGACTTGTGTGTCATTATCCATCTTTCCGAATTTCTAGATCAAGATGGGAAGCTTTGAATGGAGGGCTCATGACATTATCCTCCTTTTATTTATTTAATGTATAATCTTCATAAAAAATTATACAATATTCATATACTATATAGTCATATTAAGATATACTCATGGAATAAATTATACTCAACTGAATATGAGTACGAATTTTTTTGAATCATAATTCTTGTGCTACATATTCATTATTATAGTAAAATTATATTCATTTTAATATATTTTTAATAATTATCATCAACCAATTATCATTTCATAGTTATACTGAAATAATTATATCTTTATTTCCATACAAATCATATAATTTTTTCAAAACAAATTTTAAATTCAAATAGAGATACATTTTCTGTTACAACACAATAAAAAATATACATTTAAATATATTCATCAAATTATAATCATTATATATTGTTTTTTGTCATTCAATTTAAAAAATCAACAATTAATTTGTATAAAAACGGTTTTAAGATATCGTAAGGGATTTCAACCTAAACAACTCAATATAACATTACCAAATCATTCAAATAATGAAAATATTTTCCACTAAATATTGAAATATTCATTGATTGAACCATATCATGCAATGTATGAAAATAAAAATAATACAGGTTGATATTATAATGTATCTTATTAAATTTGTTTTCACTTAATCAAATACATGATGACACCTGATTTTTTTCAATAAAGGAACTCCACTAGTATTTTATCATATATATTAATATTATAATATATATATATATATATGGTTTTCAGATGAATAATTTTCAGTATTTTAGTCAATTACCATTCACACAACCACAGTAAACCATAAGGATAAATGTTGAATTGTATACTATGCACATGACATTGACGTTTAACATAGTTCAACACTAAATTCTAGTCCAAATAATGTGCAATTACATGATATAAACAAACTAAAAATTAATACATCCCATCATAGGTATTTAAAATATTTATAACAATCTTTTATTTTGAGTACTGTGGTTACTACTTCATCATTTTTATATAAACTACTTTGATGATTCCATGGCCGGTTTGTAAATACAATGGTATGTTTAACATTATAAAAAAATTATGGTCTCTAAATTATTATAATTAATTTTCAATGTACCTTGATTCCACAAAACTAGGTACATTGAAAAATAATCTATTCATTCTCTACACACCTCTTCTAAATAACGTCTATAATCAGAGCATTAATGAGTGTTGAATATTCTACCTTTTCCTTCCAAAACTAGATGAGTGAATCTTATTCTAGCAAGGATTATCCCATTAAATACCCATATCACATTATAAGGAGTTATTCTCCAAATGAAGGTGATTATATGATTATAATTATCATATTTTTATATCCTTCTCATACAACCTGGTATAGTGATTATATTCATTCCACTTTTTTCAATCATTCATTAGAAATAGATAAAAAATTTCAACGACTTCCACTATATATGTTTTTTTCAAATTAAATGTTATTTTATATTTCCTCAAATGTATTATAGATTAAAATTATTCAGTTAATTAGGGTATCGTGCAAAAATCCCCGTGATATAAGAGTTAGGGAAAACTAATCTAATCCTGGTTATCTCCAATAATAATAGATATACCATATGAATTTACTATAGTCAATTATTATGAATAAACTATAGAAAACACATTAAATACATTACTATGAATTTTTACTATAAATTAAAAATAAAAATGTGAGGACTATTGAGAAAAAACCCAACAAAGGGTGACTGGATCCATTCCGGTGTGGTCTTCAAAACACCAGTGATTTCATAGAATGTTATAAAAATATATATAATTTTCTAATAAAAAAATGGATAAAATATTATCATCCCTATATAATCAAATATATATTACCATATATTGTAATATAATTATATGAATCACAATGATAATTTTTTAAAAAATTATATTTATATAAAACGTAATTTTTTAATCACAAATTATCTCATACTACAATCCTTCTTTATTTTGGATCTAATATTCTCTATCATGGAATGGTCATTAAAGTCATGAAATTCATTAATCTCAAATATTCCTAGGATTATATCATCTATACAATTCAAATTAGCTAAGATATATTCAATTTTACTTTTAGTAGGATATGGATTTCTGTTATGTACTTCCCTAATAAGTGCCATCAGTTGTATATAATATTTTTTGGATAACAGATAAGTACACCAAGAAATCAACTATCCTTATAAAATGTACCACGTCATATGAAATCATCAAATTCCTATAATACCCTCCTATTACTTATGAAAATCCTCAAAAACATATGTAATTTAAAAATACATATTATTTATACTAATATAATTATAATACTAATTTATAATTCATACTCAATCTAAATTAAATACTATCTATGTTAACCTATATATTAGAAATTGTGATTTTTCTATAGATAAGACCTACAATATCTATAAAATGCCTCTCAATAAAAAGAAAAATACTAAAATTAATTGATTAATCATATTTTAAAACTATATAAAAGGATGGAAAACACAGGGAGGAAAATATCCCCAATCAAATTGCATGTCCAACTATTGTCTTATGAAATCAGAGTACAATAGAAGGTTTTAAATTTTTATAGATATATTCCTAAATAATTTTTTCCATATTTAATTTTCTATTTTGTTGATCATTTTTTCAATTTTTATATAATTTTAATTTTCCACAATATTATGTTTTAGTTAAATAATTTATATCTAGATCATCTCCTAAACATTTATACATCTATGTTAATTTCCCTTTAAGTTGAGATATAATGTTTTACTCATTAATTTCTTTACCATTTCATTCTAGTGAACTTATTTGAGAAATATTCAATGAAAATGATCACATTACAACTTCTTAAATATTTTCAGATTCTCATTTACCGAACCTTCAATTGTATTGTAAATAAATGATTAGGTAAACGTAATTTGTTACAAAATATCATTTTACTAACATATATACCCCTCTATACATGTTTATTTCCACTATGGATCACATTATCATTGATTTTTATTGGCCCCATGTCTAGTGATTGACCCAATTACGTGGTTATATGATTCAAGAAACACCCCCTCGTCCCATAGTGGAATCAGAATATTAAATCCCTCACTAACATGCTAGGGTCCTACCCATACTCTCAATAACCATAAATTAGAGTGCTTAAGATCATTTCATGGGACTTAGGGATCATTAGAATTATATATCTAACAATATCTTCCTCAAGTGTTATTAAGTCATTATAACCTTCCCCCAACACTCTAATATAAACTAATATGTCATTCCAAACATTGAAAAATGCTATATTATGGTGTTAATAATGGTCTCAAAATTATAAGGAACATTATAGGGGGAACTCACAAATTTTTCCTAAATGATGTATAGAACTCCCAGTCATCCAATGAAGGATATGTACTGGAACATCAGGGTGTTACTTGTTAGGATCATAGTGAAACACCTAGAAACAGGATAGGAGGATAGTTAATTTGAGGTCTTGCAAATTGGAATGTTATGGCCTCTTAAAAAAAATAATATCAAAGTCAAATTTTCTATAATATTGGTAAATATTTTTGTTAACTATTTGAGGAATGTATGAATTAGGGGATACACCTACCATAATATTCTAATATTTATTAATATTAGTTGTAATTTCAATGCTATATAATTTCATGTGATAGTTTCAAAATGTAATAGATGAAATATTCCCTCTATTAAATTTATATAGGAACAAATTACTGCAAACCCAAATTTTTATCCACATATATATAGGATTGAACACACATGCCATTAATATTTTAGCTTTTCAATGGATTCCGAATGTTGCTTATCAGATCCACACATATTGATCTCTGTCAAATTATATGATCGATGTTCTATATAAGCATTATATTAATTATTGATAAACTTGTATTTTAATAGAAACTAAATATCCAATTTAACTATTTTATAAATTTTATTCTTAAAACCAAATATAGATTTTGGAAGAAGATTAGTAATATTATTGAATGGTGGATAAGGAGGTTTAGTAACTCATGCTTGGTGGTAAAAATCTAATTAAGATAGACTGATTTCCATCATTAGGGGTATTTTTGTTTTATTACCCTTTATAATTTCAATTGAAATATAAATTTTACGCTATTATAGGTGGTTATTTTAAAAATATACACATTGGAAATTATGTTACACAGAATTGGTTGAATCCTTTGGCTTAATGAATTGATAAGAAATGTTTTCTTCATGGAAACTAATATATGAATTATTTAATTAGGGTTTACATAAACATTATCAATTATTTTTATTTTATTATCTATATATATATAATATTTTATAATTATTATTATAAACCTTTTTTCTAATTAATAAGATTTACCACATGTATACCTAATCCAAGTTACAATATTGAGGCTCCATATTGTTGCGTGTTCTGTTCCCTGATGGATATATGTAACAATCTAAACAATCCACGGGTAGAAATTGAATCATCCATAGTATAAAATTTATAATTATTACATCATGTTAGAGAATCATGAAATACTTTTAAAAAATTTACATTCACAGTGACAATTATATTTTATCACCATTGGATAATAGTTTCAAAATCAACTTATTTCATAATAGATATTCTAAATTTACCATTACATTCATATATCATTGTATAATAATTAGTCATTTTGAATTTAAACCATACTATATAACCTAGTAAAAATAAAAAGACAATAATGTGTGATCATAAATGATCTATAAAAGTAAAAAAGTTATTTATGAATCGATGATCATAAGAATGAATAACATGTTCTTAAGTGTGTGATATTTTTATTACAGCATAACAATTTCATAACCAATAAGTAATAGATTAAAAATTATGTTTCATGATATAAATCATTTCCATTTTAAAACAAAAGATCCATATTACTGTGGTATTATAATTAATTAAAAAAATTCATTAGAGAATATTATAATAATATGTACATGTCATAAAAATATTTTGATATATTCAAATGTATCAAAAATAATTTTTTATATAAGGAAGACTACTATGAAAATAATAGTGCAAATAGACCAAATTATGATGTTTCACTCTGATATCCATTATTTCCAAATTCAGGATTCTTTTTAAAGACTATTGTATTAGATAGTGTCCCTTAATAAACTATGTTCAATCCCTATTACATTCCATATTATCTCTTAATATAAAAATCATTACCTATTTTAATAACATTCATTAATTAAACCACCCATCACCTAATGAAAGCAATACATATGAGTTTCACATGTTTATAAAATAATCCAACAATTCAATACATAAAAACCTATGTAATGGAAATGTGTTTTGTAAAAATTTCATAATTACATACATGCAATGTTCTGGATCCATGTTGGTCAACCATTTGCATGTTTCTAAGATTGATGTTCTCATT
The DNA here is from genome assembly GCA_963277665.1 of Viscum album. Taxonomy (NCBI): domain Eukaryota; kingdom Viridiplantae; phylum Streptophyta; class Magnoliopsida; order Santalales; family Viscaceae; genus Viscum; species Viscum album. The sequence goes on along the minus strand of OY728129.1, from coordinate 164,197,212 downwards.
GAAGGATCAATAGATATTTTGTGTAGTCTAGTAATGTAAAAGCTAGTATGAGGGTTTTACATGTTGTGAATCATTATTACATAGTGTCACATCCTTTTTCAACTGTTTTTTCATTATGTGAATTAGGGTTCCACGATGTGAAATACTTCAGGGTATGAAAAATAAAACAATGTAATAAGGAAACATGTTTTTTGGATGAAAATGAACATGAGGTACTATACGAAATTAAATTGAATTACAAGTTTTGTAATTCACTAACACATTATGTTTCATGTGTTTTCAGTCTGCTCATTTATTTTCAAACCTATAGCTACAATAGATCACCCCCGACCATAGGTGACCCAATGACCCACACATCAGAGTTTTGGGGATTCCTTCATCATGGAACTACACCTCTCTCCATTATTCAATCTATAGTGTTCTGTCTTCGATATAGAGTTTTACTGAACTATTTTTTTAAGGTTACAATGATCTCTTTTCCTTTTATTTCTCCTCTCATTGTGATGACGTTTGATATCCATGTTTCTAATTTGGAATTAATGGTGATTGGATTGTGTAGTTGGTACACATTATTCCCAAGTGGATGAAACTATTTTAGGAGATGTGATCATGGTCTGTTGATTTGATCCATTATTGTAAGAATAATACAAATGAAATTATGAGGCAGGGGATTAGATTCATCTCTATTTAATTACATGAAATCTTAGAAATATCTATATTTTTTCCATTACATTTCAATTATATTAACCTAATAATTTACATGAAATGGATTAATGAAATTGGTATCATCCATATAGTGATGTTTTTGGTTTATAATATGATTACATTATGTTTTCTTGATTTTCATGATAGTATAATATCCATACGTGGATTGGTTACCATATTTTTCATTATGGGGGTTTGTAAAAAATATAATGATGGAATTAATTGTTTAATATAATTTTTAAATGATACAGATAAATGTTTAACGAATTAGGGTGTTATTATTTCAATTTTATGATATTAAAAATGATGTTGATATACATAAATAATTGAATTGGATAATGAACCTAAATCATGTTGATTTTTTATGAAAATGATTGATTTTTTGTTAAATTAATTTTTGAATTAATTTGGTGATATCTTATGACAACTTTCTGATTAGGTTTTACATAGTTCAAACATAAGAATAACAAATAATTTAATTAATGATGTAATAATAATATCATATGTGATAAAAGATAATACCTTGTATGTCCTGAGTTTCCCTATTTCTTGTATAGGATGTGTTACTTTGCTTCGGAGATTTGATATATCGTTGTGTGTGAAAGAAAAATCCATTTTTTGGGTTGGCAGCCAATTTCTGTGTTTGTCACAACTGCTTCTGATGTGATATTGATAGGATATTTGGGGTTGTGGGGGGGGGGAGTCCCATATGTGTCGTGAGCCCAGATGGCTAAGCCAAGAGGATGGTTGTGGTGTGTGGGGGTAGGGATGCCCAATGATTGAGAAAGTAGTTGAAAAAATCAGCGGGAATATTAATCGGTTTATGAATTTGGGTTTTTAAAGGACACTGGGGAGGATGTATCATGTGGATGTTGGGATTTTATATTGAGATTAAAGTGGTTCCTTGTGGAATATGTGGATTGTTTTCTTCATTACAGTCTCCAATGATTGAGGTAACTATTTTTTCATACTCTCTATCCAAAAGAGGAATATATACGTAGGGTATTCCACATTCTTTTTGTGATTAGATTCTCGATGATGGCTAGGTTTATACCCCAACTATTGGTGGAAACAACTCAATGGGTATCTCACCTACTCGTTCTATTGATCATCTTGTTTGTGGTAGTGTAGAATTCATTCATAGAATACATATAAATATTAAAATTGGTAATGCTCTTAAATTATTTATTGAATAAATTTTCATCCCATGGGGTTAAATCTTGTTGTAGTGTAATGTTGAGGTTGCGATTCATAGAAACCATGGAATTTTTTGGGTTTTCCCTAGACAAAATGGATTATTGTTTGAATTATAATTTAATGTTATGTGGGTTTGATATTGGTTAATTAATTTCCAAATAATTAATTAATAAAATTTACAACAGATTAAAATTATTAAATTAATTTAATATACCATGTCAAATGGTTGTGTGATTATATGGTATCTATACTTCATAGTGGAAGATGGGAGTCTGAGAATTTTTCGTTGTAGTTCCTCATAAAAATTATTTTTTTCTATAGTGTGGTCCTGGTATATATTAGTCCTATAATTTTTTTGTTATGATACACCAATTCCCTATATATGGTATTTTGAATAACACCCTTGGGATTATGAACCCTAGGGGTGTCTTACCTAACTTCTTGATAAAAGGAGGGATAGCAGACTACCCCATATCAATCATTCTGATTATAATTTTATTATCACTCTACATTATATAAACAAATTTTATGGTCACTTTTTGTGGGTTGAATATCAGGATTGTTACTACTAGCTTGCAGGTTTCGTAGGAGTTATTCTGACATTGTGGTAATAGTAATTTTACATTCTTTTGGTACGTACTGTTTTCCCTTTATCAGTAGTAGTTGTTTTTTATTAAATTAAATTTGTATACTTTTTATTTATTTTATATTGTATCTGATAAAGAACATGTTGGTGTTTTCATTTTCTCTCTCTACTGCGGGTTTTTTCTTAAAGGGAAATCCCTCCCCTATATGTGTGGTTTATACCCTCAGTGAAATTCTCCAACCCATGGCCTACTAGAGGTAGGAATCAAGGATCATTATCTATATAATCAAATTGATGACCTAGGACGGGTACATTTATGGGGGGAGGAGCTCTTGGAAGAGTGGTATTAGTGGTCCAGTTGTTGTATTTGATAGTGTTTGGAGTTAGGAAAAGATGAGAAAGCATGGATTTGTAGGGAAACAATGTCACCTACGTTCAGAAAGTATTGTAAACACAAGATATTGTTTGAGAAAAATATATTTAGGGACCAATGTGATCTGATTCAAGATACACTATTTTTAAAATTTCTACTAAAAAAGTAACAGTTTTTCTGGGGTATGGACCTTGGAAAGAATCATCCATCATTAAACATTTTGCATGTGATTGAATCTGTAGACATTGGGATCTAATAACCTAAAATGAATCAAAGAAAATAATTATTTAATGTTATAGTATTCTATATTCTATTATTAGGAACTCTAATTTATTTATTTTGTAGTCATGGCTCCTATCTGATGACCATGTCTGTTCACGGAGAAAATGCATAGTAGATTTCTCCAGTAGATCACCATAGAATAGAGGATGATGAAAACAAAATGTGTTTGAAGTCACTATGAGAGTTTCATCATTAGAGTCTACAAACATATGCAGGATTTGTTCCAGATTCATCCCCACAAGACTATTTGGAGTATGTTGAGAGAGATTCCAATTGAATATGTTCTCGGAAGGAGATCTGGTTATCATTGGTTGTGATGATGTACATGGGGACATGAGGGATTGGCGGTTCATGTTCCTCAAGAATCAAGATTATTTTGTTGACTCATCATATATGTTTTGAGAGTTGTTCAGATCCATGTTTATTTCATCGAACACGAATGTGGCCACACTATAGAAGATTTTTACCCATTGAAATGGGAGATCCAGTGTGAAGAAGTTTGAGATATGTTTCAATAACCTTTTGTGATATTATTCGGTCCAATTTTCATATACGTATGCTATGTTGAGGAACATTGAGGATGCATTCAATCCAAATATCTAAAACTAGGACACCATGTTTATGTTGAAGAAATGTCTAGAGGTGTTTGCATGGAAAGAGGTGACCAAAATGATGTCATATAGAACCCTATCATCATGAGAGGGTAGTTGTTAATATTCCTTATAAATAAGAGTTGTGGTTTGGGGTTCCTTTTTTAGGGAAGAAGAGTTTATTTTCGACCGAGGGTAGGCCATATTGCTCAATGTCTTGTTTCACTAGGGATGGAGGATCTTAAGACGATTCCAAGGATTCAAGAACTTAATTTTCTTATGGAGGCCAAGGACATCAGCACCGATAGTGCCCGCCCATTCTGAGTAGTCAACATGTGATAGGTGTTCGGCTTCAAGTTCCTCCATTGAGTTAGGTCTAGTCGAGGAAGCATCTGCTCTTTTTAGAAGATTTGGAAAAGAAAACAGAAGATGGGGTTGGCATAGGAAAACATCAGGACTCTCCTCAACTATAGAGACCAGTAGGCGGAAATGGAGATGGTAATAAATTGGGTGATAGAGGTTGTTGATCCGGTCATGTTTAGCTTTATGGATTAGTATAACCAATTCCAAGTTATCCAAATGATGTTTGAGGTAACCTTTTCTAGTTCTCAACTTCTTTGTAAGCCTTGTCTGATTTAGGAGAGACACACATCATTATATCACATACCCTTGTCCATGTCCTGGGACATGAGTAAGAAATGATTCCAGTGCCCTTAGCATTAACTATGCCAGTGGTAGGTAGAGATTACATGTTTCATGAATGTAAATACTATTATATAATGATGGGTCAGCACCACTCTTGGGGAGATTTTGTAAGTTTATATATAAAAAAATATGAAGTCGTCCTCGACATTTAATTGTTCTATTCATTGTAGGATATTAAGGATTTTTTTAGTAGGATGTTTTAGTTCTTCGATGTTGATGGAAAGATTACAGGTTATTGTTGGTGAGCAATACCCTTATAAGGGTTAGAGTCATGTTCAATCATTATCATCCATGTTGGATGAGTTAATTATAATTTTGGTTGAGGGTCAGAAGTTGGGGATTCATGATGTCGTATAAGAGTACCCTGGGGACATTGAAGAAGAGGTTTTAGAGTTATCCTCTAGAGGAGTGATCAAATTTTTGAAGGACCTACAACCAGTTGTTTTTCGAATATTAATCTCTCCATATAAGATGATGCCATCTGTTTTTTGGGATCCTGAATACATGTTGATATCCTGTTGTAGTGTGGTTTTCTTATCCTTGCATATCACCATGGGTGACCCAATTTTTTAAGTTATATGGATAGTGGTAGTTTTTTGATGTGTATCAATTATCATATCCTGAACATAGTGACGGTGAATATCTGTTATCCTATTTCATGTATTAATGATTTATTTGATCAATTGAAGGGTTCATGTTTTTTATCAAAGATTTATTTATGGTGATTATATCATTATATTTATGTGATGTATGTGGATATTCCAAAAAATACTATTTTTTCATCATTTTAATTTGTATTTATATGTGATGTCGTTCGGGGCAATGAATTCTCAATCTATGTTAATGGTGGTAAGGAATGTTGTGTTTCATGAGTTCCATGAAAAGTTCATATTGGTTTTCATCGACACCGTTGTTCTATACACCACATTCTAGGATGATCTTTCATTGAATTTGAATGTGGGGTTGGGATTTATTCTCCATGGGATGCTTGTTTGAATGTTGGTGCAGTGTGAGTTTTAGGATCGAGAAGTTTGTTTCATGGGGCATGTAGTATTCTAGTAGTAGTTGTTGTGAATCCATCTAAGGTTGAAGAAGTTGTGTCATGGAAATCCCCAATATAGTGGATAAATTATGTTGTTTCAACATTATTATATATTTTTATTGGAGGATCGAAGCTAATTTCTCTTGGGCTGCAACCCCTATGAGAGTGTTGACCAAAATGGATCTGTAGTTCATGTGTACTGATCAATCATCAAAAGATTTGGAGTATCTTATGGATAATTGGGTTAGTGATTTGTTTCTTTTTCTAAATGGGGAATGAGTTCAATTTTAGGGGTTTTATGATGCTTTATGTCTAGGGTTAGGCTGTGTTCAGATGTAGTAGGTAACAATCATTTCCACCGGGTCCTGGATGATACATCCCCATGAATGAAATTATTGCAACCATGATCTTGAGTTGGAAGTGGTGGTGTTTTCTCTAATGATTTGGATACATTAACACATCGGTGAGTACTTTATGGTAATCACAGATCACAGGAGATTGAGGTACATTTTCTCCCTATGTGACGTGAACTTCAGACAACATTAGTGGATGGAGTTATTATAGGATTACAAAATTGTAATTTTTTATTTACTTCGAAAGTTGAATTTGGGGATGATGCATTGAGCATGAATTATTGTAGTGATATAGTGGGATAATCTGGAGATTTAATGAGTGTAATAGAGAAACCATTAGCATTAAATATATATATATATAAGTGATTTTTGGGGAATATGATTTCTTTTTCAAATAATTGTGTTGTCCTCTCTAGAGAAGTTGGAGGAGGAATCCTAGTTGTGGGATCTTGAAATTGAGGTCTGGAGAGACTGAGTTGTTTGGTGCAAGGCCCCAAATAGTCGGTTTGAGGATTTACATCACTGGGTGTTGACTCATGGAAGGACTTTTTCTCCATTGGAGACACCGGATATGGTTCTCAAAGAGTTTCATAGTTCTCTTTTAGTGGTACATTCTATTATGAAAAATATATAACTGGTATTGAGGAGTCAGTTTTGATGGCCTAGGTTGAAGCATGGAGTTGTAGACTTTTACCTCAATGCGGGGTCTACAAGAAGGTGAATGTCGAGAACCGTATTCATGTTGGTTTTCTTATGCCGTTATATATTCAATTTTGGATGTTGGAGGACATCTCAATGGAAATTGTTATCATTCTACCTCGAGGTCTGGGAGGCCATGATGTGATATGGGTGTTAAGGGATTGATTGATGAAATCGTCTAACTTCATTGCAATAAAAGAGTCTATATAAGTGGATTTCTTATCAAGGTAGTTTCTAGAGGAAGTGGAGAGACTCCACATATTCCCAAGTATGACCATTTAGGATAAATATCCTCATTTCCCACTAGTATGTAGATATATATCCAACATGTATTTGGTTCTCAACTATCCCTTAGCACTACATTTCATCCATAGAGCGACAATAAGTCAGAAGAGACTATCTAGAATCTTAAAGTCATGATTCAATCCATTTTCCTGGATTTCGGAGGTTCATGTATGTTGAACATTCCCACTATATTGTTCACCTACATCAATAGTTTCCAATCTGGAATTGGTAAGGATGAATTTGATGCCTCTTATTTGTGACCTTACCATTATCAATTTTTCTAGAATGGGGATGGATATTCATCAATTATCATTCCATTACAAGTTCAAAACATGATAGATATTGTTTAGGTGATTCATCAGGTTATAGAGGGTGTACAAGATCACCATAAATACTATTATAATCATAGAGGTGACCTATGGATATTGACGTTGGGGATTATGTGTTTTTGAAGGTGACAAACCATTATGGGGTGTGAGGGTTTGGTAGGGGGATTTATATTTCCCCCATGTTTGTGGGGGCTTTTGATGAGTTGGTTCACATTAAAGTCGTGGATTATCGGGTATCCCTTCTTCCATTGATTACCAGAATACACAATGTTTTTCACAAGTCACAGATCCGTCATTATCTTCATGATGACTCTTACATCATCTAGTGGGGTGAGATCGATTTGGATTCAAATGCGACTTCATGTTGTAGCCTGTAGATATCCCGAAACACCAGGAGAAGGTGTTTCTATGATATGTTATCCCATTTTTTCATGTATTGTTGTACCACTATGGCATGGAGTAGTGTACAAGGGAACTAAAGTCATATATATGTGCTCAGTATCCTATGATATTTTATGTCAAGATATCAGCTTGTAACGATTCCTATTTGGGGGTTGTAGACTATTTATGTCAAAGAGAAGGTTTTTTATAATGGTTATTGGGGAATTCTATATTTTTATAGGTATCTCCCCGATGTGTGTTTTTATGTTACTGTTATTGTTTTTACATGGTTTCGTTCTTTTTCTTCTAGTGATGAAGTTGAGATCCTATAGTGGTGAGATACATGAGAGGTATCTCATAGTGTGGCTATTTTGATTACAAATTTCTGTTCAACTACTTATAAGTTTCAGATTCGTGATGGTGAGAATGTTTTGATAAGTATCTGATGTAAGGTCCTAGATCATAATGGATCAATTCTTTTTCTAATTTAGTGGTCGATGTTCTAAAAGGTGGTTCAGATAATGAATGGAAAATATTAATAAAATAATGGCTGGAAGAAGGGTATTACTTGTCATGTAACAGTATTACAGAATGTAATATCCTATTTCATAAGTTATATCACATCTGGAAAAGGGGGTTCTTGGAATAAAATACATCTGTGTATGAGAAATAACATAAATCAATGAGGTGACACAATTTTTGAAAGGCCATAACCATGAAGCCTTACTTGATGTGAAAGACAATTTCACATTGTGAAATTCCTCGAAGATTTATTTTTTTGGAGTTTCCATTCGCTCAAGTTTTATCAAGAATTTGGCTTCAATGACTCTCCCTCTACCCCATGTGACTCGATAATCCTCTATTATGAGTCTGGAGTATTCCATCGACAAACAATGATACATCCCTCAATTTTTTGATACATATTAATCTGTATTCTATATAAGGTATGATCTACCACTATTCAAGATGGTATATCCATCCATTTCTACCTATTTCTTCATTCCATGTGATGGTTCAAGATATCCATCTTTCTAATGGGGTTTTCGTTGTGGTTAGTTGGTGAAGTTATGCCATAGTTTTCTTGGGTGGGTGGAGTTATTTTAAGATATGTGATCAGGATCAATTTATTTGATCCATTCATTTGAAAAACATTTCAATGGCATATGTCATTATGGGATTCTATTCCTCCCTAATTAATTACATTTAATTGTATAGCTGGAAATATTTTGACAATAGGATAACAATAATATTGGGACAATAATTATATGAAATTGATTAATGAAATTGGTATCGATCACATATCGATGTTGTTATTTTATACCACGATAATGGGTTACCTTTTGATTTCTAGATAGTTGGATATGTATCCATTACTTGGTTATTATATTGTTTTTATAGAAATTTGAAAATAATGTACAGCTGAAATTAATTGTATAATTTATTGGATAAAAGATAAAGAGGCTAGTTTAGGGAACTTGGTTTTTGTTGCTGCAATTTGCTGATATTCAAATTGATGCATGAATGTATGTATAATATAATTGTTTAATGAACCTTATTCATGTTGATGATTGAGGTTAAATGATTAATATCTCATTGAATTAAATGTTGAAAACATTTGGTTGTGTCTTAAGGTATATTCTTGTATTGTTTTCCCATAGGTGGGTCCTTTCAATATTGAATCGATTAATTAAATATGGAATAAAAATCAATTGTGTGATAAATGTTAATCTCTTATAGGGTGGGAGTCTCCAACATTCTTGTAATGTTTGAGTGCATATGATTTGGAGTTGTGAGGTCTCGTTTTGTGTAAAAGAATGTTACATTATTTGGGGCCAAGATCTTGTTGTTATGCTTTTGTAGGGAGGCACATATGTGATGTGAGACTGGGATGTATGAGCCCAAAGTGTTGTTTGTACAATGTGGGGGAATGGAGGTTCAGTGATTATGGAACCAGTTGACACCTAGAATGGTGAGATTCAGTTTTTGTGCATGTAGGTGTTGAGGAGGACACCAAATATGATGGAATAGGTTGATGTTAGGATTACTCAATCATATAAAAGTGTGTGGTTGTTGAATCAATAGTTTTTTATTTAAATTACATTCCCCACTACTTGAGGTGTCTATATTTTAGTAATCTTGTTTCAAATAGAGGCAATGGAATATGGGTTGTGAAACATGATTTCCAAGTTTATCTTCTCAATGAAGGATTGGTCTACTCAGTCGCTATACCTGAAAATCACTGGATAGGAAGATGAGCTACTCACCATGTTGATCACCATGTTATTGGTAGAAAATAATGCTTTCATAGAACTCCTAGAGTTATTTAATGAGCTAATAAAATAAAATAAATTATTGAATAAATGTTTCACCCATATGGTAGGTGCTTGAAGGGGTGTAATGTTGAGGTTGTGATTCTTAGTGGTCATGGAGTAGTTCGGTTTTTCCTAGAGGCAACAAATCATAGTTGGAATGCTAATGGAATGTGCTGTAGATTTTATATTGGATAATTGATATCTATATAATTAATTAATTTAAATTGATAATGATAAAAACAATAATGTAATTTAATGTTACTCTTTAAATGGTTGTGTGGTTATAGGATATATAGTTTTAGCATTGGAAACAAAGAGTCTGAGAGAAGTTAGCTGCAGTTTGGCCTAAGAAAATGTTTTTTCCATATTTCGGTTAGGAACTAGATCATATCCTATATATTTTGTTTTTTGATACACTACTCTATCCTATCTATCAGGGAAACTAACACATCAGGGATTATAAGACCTAGGTCCCAACATCCCAATAGAATGATGGAGAATGAAAACCCCCTTTGTCCCCACTCTATCTCTTTGTAGTAACATTATCTGGTATGAACTGTGGGTTTTTTTTTCATATATGTGGGTAGAGGGATGTAATGTCTTGAGGATATTTCACTCACATGTATTTTGTATATTGTTTCCTAAGTGTCACTCTTGATTTAATATGTATAGGTTGTGATGGAATGATGATCCATACTCACTGTGTTGGTTGTAGTGGCTTGAGGTATAATACATGATATATGATACACACTCTTCGAGTGGTGGTGGCTCTTAAAAACAATATGGTTAGTTTTGGTTTTGTGGTTATGGATGTTTGTTTCACAAAGTTCATGTTGTGGTGCTAAGCCCATGTGTATTTGGGAAATCCATTTTTGAGTGATATTCATAGGATGTGTGATGGTGGGGAAAATAAGGAATATAGTGGGGAAGGGTTAAAATGGTACCATAGATATTGATTAGTATATTATATAATATTTTACTTGATTCTGGGTTAGAGTATCCATGGAGAGGCTATGAACCTAGTTTACGTATTCAGGCGATGAGTTAGTTTAACTAAACTTTTGAGGTGCTTTACAATTCATTCATTACCATTTCTTGAGAGGATCTAGGGAGGATCCTATAAATTATACTATTATACTCACCATATGTTAAATAAATTTGTTTCAGGTCACGTGAATTTGGATAAAAATCATGATGGTTACTACAATCATGTGGGTTTTATAGGTGTTTTTAGGTCGTCATTTTCGGTATCATTTTACAGTATTTTGGAACATGTAGTTTCACCATTTTAGTTATAGAACATTCGCATGACATTACATATGTCTACATTAGACTTATCGTATATTTTAGTTTGATCATGTGTTGTTTTTTGTATTTATTAATGATCCCTTCCACATATTTTCTCCTAGAGCGTAATTCCACCCATCTATGTGTTTTTATAACCTCATTTCTTGTCACCATGTAGGAGCCAATCGGATACGTGACTCAAGGATCATTATTGGAACCAAGCATGCAGGAAAATCCCCAAACAAGTGGGATTTTAACATTTTTTTCACCGGATAATGATGTATACATGATGACATCGGTCCACAGTATCCCCGTCAATGCTGATTAAATTGAGTGAGGGGTTTAATGTATAAAAATAAACTGTAAAATACATAGTTTAAATCTGAAGCATTGCATGATGTCAGCTCTTCATTGACTAACATTGGTCAAAGAAGATAAAGGTGAATTCATCTAGATCATCAACACACACTTCATAGAATCCATGGGAACACCGATCATTGTAATTCGAGTGGTATCACAGAGTTACGATGATACCTTCAATTCTCTAACGATCACTGCATCACTTTTCTAGTGATGCTAGAATGAGAGCTCGATCTGAGATCCTTGGATCTATAGAATATACCTCTAGATCATGGGAGATATTAGAGGAGAGATAAGTTCTTTGAATAGTTCTTGGTAAATTCTCCTCCTCGTCTATTTATAGTTTTTAATTAATATACTCAGTATCTCCTCATCGAACCCAAATACATATCGCATTATTAATGACATTTTAGGACTACTAAATTTAATCATAAGTATTAATATCATTTATATGAAATATATTAAAATATATTATGTGATAATAACTGATTCATTAAATTGACTCATCGTTCCCATAAATATTAATTGATCCTTGAATAATTTAATTGTCATCAATTAATATTTTTTATGTACTTACTTAAAACTCATAAATAAATTTAATAAAAAAAAATCAATACTCATTATTAAAATAGAAAATAATATGAATATATTTATTTCATTGGTGATTGTTTTTCAATGGACAAATCCCGGACCCTAGTGGTGGGGCCCACCGTGTCCAAAAGTCCTATTCAACTTAATAAGGAAGAATCATCAATTCTGCATTGTATGTGGCCCTCGAGGCCCTTACCTCGATAGTAGTGAATAGTATTCATAGACCAAGAGAGGGATCTAGAAACCCATAATATCCCCTTAAGAGGTAAGGATTGTCACAGTAGCCATGATCAACCTATCAACAAGCACTATGTAATATAATATCATTGGTTGTATTATCTCATAAAGATGAATTCAATCATGTGTTATCTCCCTTTTTATTTCTTTGTTGTTTATTGATTTAACTGGATGGATTTACCATCGACTTCTACATCCATGATATTATAATGGTTCTACCATCCTTATAAAAATGGCCTAAGATATATTACATCTATAACCTAGAAGATAATAATCTTTTCTAGTCTATTCATCAAATGAAATGCCTCCAATGATGAATCCAGCAGAAACTACCTCACCACCACTTTATTTCAAGGGTTTCCACCTTGTATCAATGAATGAAATCAGATGACATACATTGGTAATGATCTCATGTAAAGAGACAATTAAAAATGTTCGTAGATTGGAAGATCAAATGATAATTGAAACATGTGGTCTTCTTATTAGAGGTTCAGTCCTCATGATCTCACCGCTAGAGTTCTCCAGGTACAAACATCATTATAAGAAGTCTCAATGCTTATGATCCCCCAACAACTGATAGTCAAACATCTACTATGTCCAATCAGTAAGATGTATCCAGACCACATAAAATATATTCAAGATTAATGTCATTGTATCTATAGTTTCACATTATATAATGGGATCCTCTATAACCTTTCAATACAATAACTAATCTTTTGACATTACACATTCAATATTTGATGAAGAAACATTATACACTATAATTGTAATACAACACCATCTATAAATATTTGTATACACGATATGGTAATCGAAATCACCAAATAGTTGGGTTTAGGGAACCACTATTTCAACACTTCCACTTAAACTAGATTCAACTAGAGATCTAACCTTCTTTCTAATCAAATAATGACAATCATGTTTCTGTTGGGTAATGACATTAGCTTCCAGGTCTGCCACAGTTCTTCTCTGTAGTAATTCTGCAATTTCAACCTTGACTACTTGAGTTAAACTACTCATGTGATGGAATCCCATGTATATCTCACTTTTTCACTATCAAAACATGACATCATGGCTAGTAACAATATCAGAATCATTAATATAATAATAATTTTTTAATAGGTGTGATTCCAATTACATGAAAAAATCATTTCATTTATCTACTTCTTTATTTTCTCTGAAGTTGCAACGTACTTTGTATTTATAGGTATGGGTACCATCATATTTTATGATCTTTTATCACTCATCATTTTAGACTAATATTGATTTTATATAACATTGATCTGTGGTATACTTGTTTGTATCCTCAAAAACTAGTTTCCTTCCTCTCCATTTACTAGGTACAAATCTTTTGTACATACGGATGTACAATTAGAGAGTTTGGAATGCATCCCTTGTAGTGATCTTGGATATTACTGATATTTTTTCACAATATAATATACAATGGAAATATAAGTTCTTCTACATATAATGCCATACATTATTTCTCCATCTCTTAGAAGTATGGATTTCAACACATCACATTTATCTCTTCCCATGTCGTGGTCATGTTTTCTTGGAGAGAGTATTCCATGTGACACATGAAACAATTCATCTCTTGAATAGTTTGAACATGTATTTTCTAAAACAGTTGTATGATATGTGTGATTGACTAGAACCAAGAAATATATAGACACACCTCAGTAGATCAGGTACCCTAAATCGTAGGTTTCTACCTAATGTCATTCATTGGAAAATAAATTTGATATTGGACTTAACTATCTGTGAGAAAAATGTTAGTTTTCCATATGTTTCCAAACATATTTCTTCTTGGAAAACATTAGCACTCAGACTAACATCATATAGGCATATAACAATAATTTTTTGAAATTTTATACTGTATGATCATATTTCTTCAATTAACACTAAATCAGATTTTTCAACCATTATAAGCATTATTTGACGTGACCATCTCATTCGGGTTTGGTCATATAGACATCGTCAATGATTGGTGGTCATGAACTAGAAGTCTAAATAATTTGATCATATATATTAGCTTTCACATGTAAAATTATAACTGATTTATGAATAATGACATTTTGAAACAAATTGATACTTCTTGGTACAACGCATTTACTATCCATGTATCATCTCACTTGAATACCCACCGCACTATTCAAAATATTAATCCCCCTTTTCACTTTGATACATCGAATCCATTAATTGAATTTATGTTTTTCATATAAATTTTACCAAATCCCACAAACAATATACTTATAATAAATATTATTCTAATTTAATAATAGATCACAGAGAAAGGTGAATATGAAAAACATCATAATGGTTTTATCCTTCCTTCACAGTATGTGTCTCTAGAAAATACTCTATTCCACATGCACTTGAGGAACATGTTTATATGAAAACTATTTTTGAACCTTGAGTATTGACTAGACACAAGTCAATACAACACCTACTATCTCTAATAGAGATTTGAACCCTCTTATATATTGTAGTCTATAACTTTCCTATAACTTTTCTATCATAGGGATTAATGTAATATCCTATGAAATCATTCTGATATGTTCTTTAGATGTACTATGTGATTATCTTGATGCATTTTTTTTCTGAACAAACTATTTTCATCTAAACACATATACTTTTAAAATAATGGATTTACAAAATACTGCAACTCATATGATATCCATTATTCATTATATTTGGTATATGGTTATGGTATATGACTGTTAACTCAAATTCATTTCCTGAAATATAATGGAGGTTTCTATAAGTTGTAACATTGATATTTCATACATAATTTTTTTATGTATAACATATACATTTAATAATTGCTCCATGTTACATGATTTATGATCAATGTTGATATGTTAGACTTCATCATCAATACTCTTTTTTAGCCTCATTGTCATGATGTCTATAATTTAATGGAATTTTAGGAATTCTTCCATGCTAAATTATCATTATTGGTGAATGCTAGGTTGAGATGTTTTTCGATATCCTAAACTGAAACATATAATATCTCCTGACCAAGAAAATACTTCACATTATTATTTATTAAATATCTAAAGAATATATAGAGTATATATACCTCTGTCTTATAATTGTAATAGTTAATGATTACTTGTTTAACTATTTTCAAAAGCCTTGTGAAACATCATTATTTCTAATGGATCCTTAGTCTAAACTAAAGTCATAGATAATAACAAATGTATTTATCTATGATCAACATAAATATTATACATGGTATTTTCATGATGACTAATTTTATTATTACATCATAATAAATTATCTTTTCACGACTCGGTATAAGTCTTAAAATTATATTCATCACTCATTGCATATGATTCATGTATTACAAAACTACTAATTGAGTTTTACCAAAAACAACATTCATTCCAGAACCTGAAAGAATGTCTCCATTCATCCAATGACACATGAGATTAATTTTTGTGGTTATAATCAATATTACATTAACACGAATCTTTCACTTGGAAATCAAATACGACTTGTATTACTCACCATTGGCCTATGTATCACTCTTTCATAGCCACATGGAGAATACAATTGACTTCTAATAATCGTTATATAATTACTTCTTAACTATGTTTAAATATACATATATTTTTTTACTACCAAAGTAGTAAAAATGATATATTACATTAAAGAATATTCTTATGGTAGAAGAAGAAACATTCTTTTTTAAATATGTTTATCAAATTTAAACTTCTATTGTATAATTTTTTAATATGCAATGCGAATAACCTTTGTATTCCGCATTAATTGATGGACATATCATATGTGTGATTGGAATTAAATTCCTTTCACCTGTTCACATTTTCTTTCAATTAATTTTCCATGCGAATTAATGATGAAATTATATTTGATATTCTTATAATCATGGAGAACCATATCTAAATTGGTAATGGAGAATTTACACAACACATGTACATTTTGTAACATAAAATAAAACATGAGTAATGTGGTGAAAGTATTATGAAAAATAGTTCCATTTGAAGTTCATGATCAATGTTTCCATTAACAAATTCTAGTGTAAACTATTCCATATTCCTGTCATTACTTCTCATCCTCTTTTTAAACATCTTGTAGATGAGACTTTATGTTATACCATCCATGTCCTTGTGTAGAGACCGCAGTTGACACCAGACTTTGATGAAAGCATAATTATTCAAATATCGTATGATAAATACATTAGTATCATGTATGCAATTTCACCCTCTCTTCATTAGGAAGTTTAATTGTTTTGGGGTTATTGGAACCTTTAGTTTTCTTTTTCAAAGTACTATACACACACGCCTATACTATTCATGGATACTTGTGTCAATGAGTACATTTACTTTTTCCATTATAATATATTGGGTTTTAAACATTATGTATAAATTTCCATTTTTATGAAAAAATAAATTTTACTAGATGATTTCCTTTTATCTAGATTATTGGTTTACACATTTTGATTAATTACGTAAATTATTTAATATCTCCCACTATTTTCTTGTATTCTATACCCTCTATCCTAGAATTATAATTCTATTTTGATTGAGTATTCTAGAGGAAAGGATCCCAAAAAACAACTAATAGTCCAAAATGAATGTCCACTCCACTACATAGTGGGTTTTATCATGGATTTTGGATAACTGACAGCTTTAACTTGTGGTTCCTTGATATGTTGAATGATGTCCCAGATTCTAAAATCAGAACCTGATTTATTCAACACACGCCTCTAAAATTACAATAAGATAGTTAGTGCTATTTCTTTGCGGTAATTTTAGTTAAGTCATTCCATCAATCTTATAAGGGATCCCCATAAGTAAGAGGCACTCCCAGCTATGGTATTCCCTACACCTAAAACAATTGTATTTTTTCAAACATTAATTACAAATGTTGGTTATGAATTAATATATATTTGGAGGGTTTTATTATTTTAATGTAATGAAGGAAATCATTTTATATTTTTTTAAGCATGTACAATGTGATCTTATACACAACAGACCATGCCATAAATAGAAATTTCATCATGTCACTTGTTAATTTTATAATTCATAATGTTTTATTATTATACTATGTGATTTCATTCTAACTACACATTCACCAAATAATAAACCATGAAAAAATAAAATAAAAAACTTGATTGTTAGCCGATTCTAATGATTGATCTAGTGAGTGAAAAATAGACCAATTGAAACCCTAGGGGTATGTACCTTAAGTAGCCTATCATGCTACTTGAAAAACAATGACTTCTCATCATATGCAACAAACTCATTTCTAGTGCATTACTGTCACTTGGCACGATGTGCATCATAAGTCATCTAGTCATTATACAATTGTACATTCACGTAGGCGAGGGGGTCTGGAAGGATAAAATTAAACTCTAAGAGTGGGCGTGCATGCCCTTATTAATATAATGACACTTTAGATGACACAAATATTTTTTTTATTTAATTAAAATAATTATTAAAAACCAACATCCTATAATAAAATTAAAAAATTAATTAAATATTTTAATAAAATGAACTAGACAATGATTGGTAAGTCTACAGCTCCTTACCAGTATACATAGAAACTCGTTTATATAAACTAAATTCTGAATAAAAATAAACTCACATTAAAATAATCCTGATGGAATTAAATTGAATTAAATAATTCACTATAAATTTAAATTCAATAAATGCCTCTTTTGGTCCCATTGAATTAAATTATTTTTAAAACAAACATTTAAATATATTAATTAATTTAATTAAACTCAATGTTAAATTAATTAAACCACTTATAAATTTTAATAACAAAAAATAATATTAAACAAATTTAACTATAAATTTTATTTTATTTAATTAGACTTATTAACTTTTGATTCATATGAATCACTCAAGCCCCATAAACCCCAGGAAAAGCCTATGCATGTCTTGGAAAACCTACGCTGGCCCATCCGGTGCTGTGATTACCCCGTGCAAGGTTGTTCTAGACCACGATTTCTCGCCCACGATCGTTTTTGGCCAAGAAGACTCTCTCGGTCACATGGAGAGTCAAATACGGTATGTGCATACCAAAATGAACCCAAAAAGGATACCTCACGATGGTGTGAACCGCACTGCGGGTTCTAGTGATCCAGCAAGATCAGTGAAAGGCAGTATGGATTTTCCTTATGAAGGACAAGGTAGGCCATGTCGAAATCATGGGAGAATGATGACAAGTTTTTGAGAGGGGGTCTATCCTCGGCTAGTTGAGAATAGTCGATGCGGAACCACATGTACCAGCTGCATTGGTGCTCAGCTATGCAGGTCTCCACGAGAGAGTATGGGGAGGCCAGACATGGGATGCTAGATGCTGGCCATTGTTTCTGTAGAAAAGAAGAGGAAGGCTGCAGTATTGGACTGATACAGTGAGAGGCTAGAAATGCGGCTAGGGAGGCGCCGCGGGGTGGCCACTACGAGCTTCTCGAGCATGCGAGCCTACTTTATAGAGCAGCAAAAGAAGGCAGTAGCTTTGTTGAGAGGTATTATGGCATGAGGTAAATGTAGTGGTTGAAGGAGGAGGATAGTAATGGTTCACCAAGAGGAAATAATAGTGACAAGGGTGGGTGGATGGGGTGGTTCCAGGTGCGGACGGTGGCTCATGCACCTATTTCTGGTGCGGTACTGGAAAAACCGCATAGGGGATGAGAGTGATGACCCTAGGGGCCACCATGCATGGAATATGGGGGGCCTCTCCCTACCAATAAAACCATTTGTTTCTTGAAATACACATAATGAAATCCCCATCCCTCATTTTTTTTGATTTTTTCTTTTTCAATCTACACATGAAGTTCACCCCCGCCATTGTTTATTTTTTTTATTTTAGTCATGACCATAAAAGTAGGTCCCTATTCTTTTTTTTGTTGGAATGACATGATTTTGTATGTCATCCCATGCCTCCCCTTCATTTTTATAATCAAAATAAATAATTTAATTAATTCTTTTAAACAAGACTTTCACCTCAAAAAAATTATTATTAACCCAATATTATGCTTCAAAAAAATTAAAAAAAAAATTTATAAGAATAATATTATTAAAATAAATCATTCATAAGTCTATATTTAGAGTGGAAAATTTAAAAAGTTATTATTATAAAATATTATTATACTATAACATTATAACATTATAATTATTATTATAATTAAACAATTATTATTTTAATAAATTTATTATTAAAATAATAATTCTGAATCCGTACCAAAAAATACTATTATGGTGTAATCTGATTTACATAAAAATAGTTCATCAATTAATTTTTTTTGAACTACCGGTTTTAATCCTAACTCAAAACATCAGATGATCGTAAAATGGTATTTATGTATCAGATTAAATTGTTGTCTACAGTTTTGGGATGGTTTCGAAGCCCTATTTATAACATAATGAAAATTTAATTTTTTCTTTGTATTATAATAGACATGTGTCCCTCTAATATCACTTTTTGGAACCGAGCGTTCCACAAAATCCCCAAACATGTGGGATTTTAAAAAATTTCCACCGATGATCTATGTAAACTTATTGAATTTTGTGAAGAGTATCCCCGTCAATGTCAAAGATCTCACATGATGATTTTTAAGCACATCATTAAACTGTTAAATACCTAATATATATCTAAAGTCACACATGTCGTCTGATCGTCGTTAGCAATCACTTCTTGAAAAATAGGTAGTTGAATTCCTCTTGATTGTCCACATGTTCTAAAATGAAACTGAGGGAGGGCCATTCATCATAATATAGGTTCTATCATAATGTTGTGAAGACACCTTCGATTCTACAACAATCACAACATCTCTTTTTCAGTGATTCCTGAGAGAGAGCTTGATCCGAGCTCCATGGAGTCACATCTCTCTCTATAGATGTTGAGAGAGAGGCGAGGAGAGAGAAGTGTCATGAATAGTTCATAGAAAAAGATCATTAACCTGGTATTGCCTCACAAGCCGCGAATATTAAATGCATTATCATCAACTTTTTATGACAAATAAAATGAGTCATAAATATTATTATCATTAACTTTTAATATATTAAAACAGTTTTCATGATAATAATAAATTTATAACCATGACTCGTCGTTCCCAAAAATTATAATTAATCCTTGAATAATGTAATATTATTTAATTAATGTATTTTTTATGTATTTACTTTAATCTTGTAAATAAATTTAATAAATAAATTCAATACTCATTATTTTAAACCAGAATAATATAATTTTATTTCATTCATTGGTGATCGTTTTTCAATTGGACAAATCCCGGACCCTAGTGGTGGTTCCCACCATATCCAAAAATATAATTCAACTCAATAGGGAAGACACTTAAATATGCTATTGTGAGTGACCCTCTAGGACCTTCTATCTACAGCAGTGAACATTATTCACATACAAAGAGCGAGATCTAGCAACCCATCATTGCCATTGAAGTCATAAGGATTATCACATCAATGACAAAAAACCAACTAACATGCACTGCATAATATAATATCTTTGCCTATAATATCTCATAATGAATGACACAACTATGTATTGTCTCCCTTTTTCAAGATTTATTGTTTGTTGATTTAACTAGATGTATTTACCCTCGACTTCCATGGCCAAGATCATATAACGGTACCACCATTCTTGTCAAAATATCCTGAGATATAATACAACCATAACCCAGAATCAACAAATCATTTCATGACCATTCAACCATTGAAATGTCACAAATGACACATTCATCAAAAACTACCTCAAGCATATTTCATTGACATGGTTTTTATCTTTCTTCAAAGTTCAAATTAAAATGACATATAATGGTAATGATCTCAATCCAGAAGACCATTACACATGATCATAGATGGGAAGATCCAATGATACCCTAAACATGTGGTGTTTCTATTTCTGGGATAGTCCTCAGGATCTCACTACTTGATATCACCATATGAAAACTTCACGAGAAGAAGTCTCAATGCTTATGAGCCCCCCACACCTGAGAGAAAAAAATCTACTATGCCTAATCAGTATCATATATCAAGACCATAAAACATGTATTTATTATTAATGTCATAGTATCTAGATATTTACATTATATCACGGGATCTAATAACTACTCGATTTGACAACTTGTCTTTGGACATTATGTAATCAACAATAGACGCAGAAAAACACTCTACTATAAATTTAAGAAAACATCATGTATAACTAACTGTATACACATTATGGTAGTCCAAATTACAAAATAGTTGGGTCCAGGGAAGCCACTATTTCAACTATCATTATATATCATCTCACATTGTATGCCTTGGAGAGTACACTTTGTGGGGAGGGGGTCATGACAATATAAATTAGTCATTTCATAAAAGAAAATAGTTAATATCTATAGATCATATACTCAATTATTCGTATGACACATCAATGGATTTTCACATATGTGCCAAATATAATGAAAATTGTATTTCAAAATTTATTTTAATAGAAAGGAAAATAATATTCACTTTTAGTATATTTAGAGAAAAAAATATCAAAATACTTGGAAACAAAATTCAATAAAAATAAAAATGTAAACATTTAATTAAATATTTAACTAAAAGAACCATTATTATTGTGGTGAAATTGGTTCATGTGTTAAATTGTAAAATAAAATTCATCTCGTGCTTTTGATAAAAATTCTAAAAGAACCATGTATAGGGAAATAAAAGAAGATTAATTTTTAAAATATGAAAAGAATTTCAATAATTGGTGATAATGGATTTGAATAACCATTTTATCATATAAAATAAAATTCTATAAATCATCTTATTTTACATTGATATTAATGAAAAATATCTTCAACCAATGATAAAATAATGTATATATTCATATAAAAAATTTCCAATTGTTTTAGGTACCAAAGAGATTAATATTTATATAATAAATGAATGATATATATATAATAATTAAAATAAAAAAGTTTTTTTATGAAACTACATTATAAAATGTTACTTAATGTAAATTTCACACGGAAAACTGATGAAAATTTGATATTTCAACATACACCCCTTCATTAGGCCTAATCAATATTTTTACATATCTAGACACCAAAATATTAAATTTATATTTATTAAAATTAAATTATAGAAATATATAATTATATTAATTATTACGAATAATATTATTATAATTTATAATTATCATATTAATTACAAATTTTTTATTAAAATTGGTCATTCCCATAGATATTGTTATGTTTTTCATAGAGTTTTTACATACACAGATCATGTAAATGTCCCATTTTCATGGTTTCTTAATATGAAAAGACAAAATTATTTTATATTTATAATACTTATCATTATATACTCTTTAATAACCATTTAAATAAACTGGTGAAATAAAATTATTTACATCACATCCTAAAGGAAATATTTATGTGTGAATGATTTTTCAACTTTTGATAGATTAAACAAAAGAATAGTATATAATAAATCACCATTAAATAATGTTATTTTCATTATTAATATAGAATATATTGATTATGTTATTTTTTATGATAATCCAATTAAAGGAGAAAAAATTAATCATTTACAATGACCTATAGAGTTGATAGTCCCCACATATGCATGACAGTTGTTATGATCGTCAAATGGAAGATAAATAAACAGAAAATAGAAAAACAAAATAACAAAAAATCAATATTTTATATTACATATATGGTTTACAAAAATTTAATATGGGTATATATCATTTGGAGAATAATTTAGACGGAATATTTATGAAATTTTTTAATAACTTAAACCTATTCTTGTGTATCCTTCACAGAAAAAACATATAACTTACTGGATAGGTATCATGGAAAAAAAACTCACCAATTTCATGTATAAATATTTTCAAGTATAATTTTTTTTAAATGGTTTATTGTAATTGAATAAATATTTATCATAAAATATGAGAAGAGGTTCATATTTTTAAGTGGGGAATGTGAAACACATGTAATTATTAAAAATATTAATATATAACAATGATACATTGATAAAATAATTGGAAAAAAATTGGATCATAATCAAATATATGATGACATAATATATAAATACATTTATAGAATAAGATTTATACAATTTTTGGTCATTTTAACTCTAATATCATTAGTTTTACCCCTCCTAAACCCATTAAACCTTTACTATTTTAATTTTTTTTAACATTATTACAAATCATAATGAGAAAAAATTAAAGTACATTTAATAAAACATTTATAAATGATTAGTTGAAATAGGGAATAAATGTTAATAAATTAAATGATAATATGATTCCAAAATAATTTCTAAAATAACATCCTTTTAAAAAATAGAAATCATTTTATAATACATTCATTTTTATGCATAAAAATGAATACATTCTCATTATATGCATAATAATCACCATTAAAATCTGGTTAAAATAAATTTATGAAAATATTCTATATATTTTTCATTAAAAGAACTACACATTAGTGATTTATTTTATTTACTAATTGAAAATATGAAATGTTCTAATAAAACTGATTTCATGAAAACATCTGTATTTTACATTAAATTCCTTTTACATTAATTTCAATGTAATTGATGACAAAAATTAAAAATTAAATGTTTTATAATATATATTTTAGTAATTTAAATTTTTATATTTATTTCCCCAATGAAATATATATGATATGAGATGAACATTTAAAAATGTTATTTGAATTAAACATCACGGTCTGTTTAAACAATCAATTTTTTGTTATGGTATCTATAAAAAAATTAATCCCTTTTAAAGATTAAAATTTTAGAAAAATATATAGGTGTTACATGTGTCCCACTATATAATTTCTAAACTATGATAATAAGTAATTGGAAACACTACGAGGTGAGAAATAGGAGTCCTTCGTTTTGTTGTGGTCTTCAATAAGTCCCTGGGGTTTCACAATAGAGAAAACAATATTTAAATACATATGCTAATATATGTGGATAAAATAAAGGAGGACCCTAAAATTTATGGGTTAGTTAGGTAAGTTTGTAATTAACCTCGTTATAGGGTTCATCTTGGATGTTTTAGATATATATTGGTTAGTAATCCTTCTTATGGGTATTCAGTTTTTTCAAGGGTACAATATCTTAACCAATGTTATAATGGATTTTAAAATTTTTACTATATTATTATTTTTGGACTTCATTACATTACACTTTATTATCATTCATGTTTCTTTATATGCATAATATATATTAAAAAAAATTAGAGTTAAAAATCAGGTCAATTATTTGATATATTAGATGTTGCATTGCTTCTCGAAATCTGATTATGCTAGAAAATGTTTTTTTAAACATAGTAATTATTGTATTTATAAGACATGTAAAAAATAGAATTGAATAAATAGTGTAATGAAGATAATTATAAATCAAAAAAATGAGAATATAAAATGGTATAAAATAATAATAATAAGGTAATGTGAAAAAAATAAAAAATAGGCCTTTAGAATAAGAAAATATATATATAAATAATGAATATAAAAAATTATAATATTGGATCCTATGAATTGGTTCCAAAATTTGTAGAAAATTCCATGATAGTCATTAAACAATTCAAAAAACCCCATATAACCTACCACTAAATCCAACAATTGGCATATAGAAATAACGTTTCAAAAACATTTGGATTTAAAATACTTCTAGATTACAAAAACATAATAAATTGGAATGGTTTAAAAATAGGATAACAAAAAATTATATGACAAAATTAAAAATAACCATGAATATTAATTTTTAAAAATTAATTAGAAAATGACACACTTTAAAAAAGTATAAAACATATAATATATATAAAACATCATCCTATGTAGAAGGGGATAAACAATATCCTCCTAAAAAATAATTAGTGAAAAAAGAGGTACCCATCATCTCAATGTGTCGCACAGGTACACACTACACCCCAATCCAACTATTATGGAATGACCTATACATTAGGGTTTTGAAGAGAAAATCTAAGACATCTGAAATGAAATATATGAGTTTTACATAAAAATGGTGTATATTGAGTATGCCTGTAACCTAGGTTAGAAGGATTCAACAATGGGTATTGTGTTATTTTGTTTGAAATTATTTTTAGGTATTCTATTTTGAAATATTTTAAGAAAAGTATATAATTATATGAAGGAATATTATATCAAAATATAACAAAAAATGATTTTATAAATAACCCTTATTTTCATTTTAAATAAATTCTATAAAATTCAAAAAATATTATACCAAAATGTCTTTACACAAATACTAATTTGAAATCCATATTTGAATCCACATTTGAAATATATAATTTATAAGGACATGAAATTAAATTTATTAAAACATAAAATAAATATAATAAAACAATAAACCATCAGGGAGCTATGACACAAAAAAATCAATATGAAACAAGAAATATTATCAAGTTAAAATGTATTTCTTGTTAATAAAATAAAGGAGGAAATTGAATAAAAACCAATCATCGAATTCATCTAGTATCATAGAAAACCTAGTAGTTCCAATATTAATGTGGATCTAAAAATTCAGATACAATGGGACAAAATTATATCATATTATGATTTTTAAACACACAATCCACATAACTAGACTTCACCTAACCTAATATATATGTCAGATTATTTTTCACTCGAATATGACACAACAAGTGGGATAATATTATAATGTGATTTTCTAGTGTAACATAAATCATAACCTCTAACACAGAGCCAAGTTATACCATTAATATTAAAAAATACGATGTGAGAAATCAAACAATCCCTCTAAAAAATTTTATAATAAATTCATAAGTCTCATTTCAGATAAAATTACCATGCAATAAACAACCCTGATGTCATCATTCACCTCAAAATAATAATAAATATCTCCCTCTGGAAGATATTCAATAAAAAATATCGTGATCAAGAGGGTCATGTATGATAAAAAAGAAATTCAAATTAAAATAGTCTAATATTCTTTGTCAAATATGATTTATATTACCTAGAATATTTATAGGAAATTTAATTACAAATTATTATTTATGAAAAAATATTTAAACAAATAATTAAAATCAATTTTAAAAAACTCATTCATCAAATGATAAAATTCAAGAATAAAATATCATCCCATTAAGATATATTGAACTCAAATATGTTAACATTCTTATAATATCCAAAATATACAAAAATAACAATATTAATGATTTTTGAGGAAAATAATTTCTGTTATTCCAACACTTTAAATAAAAAAAACATATAATTTTTTTTATACTATCTAAAGAACCGCGCCAAAAAATTTATAAATCAACATTCACTATCAAATGTATTCATAATATATAAAAATATAACATTATGAATCATCAATCATAAAAAATAATATAAAGTAATGAAATAAACCAATATACCACCCATGATACAATGAATATCCTGTTGGAAGTCATCTCATTCTATGTTGAATGAAAAAACACGTAATTATAGTCTCACAAAATTTCTACAATAACTAATAAACACCATGTTTACTATAATTATAAACCATATTATTACCTGTACGGTTCATTTGAGAATGGCAAACCATAAATTTAAATATTAGTGGTAGGAGGGAAGATATTAGAGGAAATCATGTCGAAGGATGGTAGCACCATGATAAATCCACTTGAAAAGAGTTTTGAGGATTATGAAAATAATGAATATTTTAGAGAGATAAATTTCAAGTTTTCAGAATCATCAATAGAACCTAGTTGATGAGGAATAAAGTGTAAATTCATTAAAAATCTATATGAAAAAGGAAAAATCTCATTTATAAAATTTGGTATACTCACATGGTTTTTTTGAATATATGTTAATCCTTAAATGTTTTTAATAAGGCACCACATCATCAATTCATAATATTTAATCACGGTAGGAATATAATGAGATAACCATATAGAACACCTCTTCATTATTCTTCATCAACAGTATATGATTTTCTCATGGTTTTTACAGTCTATTCACATGCTTTGTGCAAAATGACCCACAAGAAAATTTTCCCAAAATTGTATCCACGAAGATCCTCATGGTTATCCCCAATTCATGAACTACCCTTACACATTATATTGTTCATAGATAGAAGATATATAAATTTTCCATTATTTAATTTAACCAACACAATTTTTGTTAATATGGGAACACAAGACGGTGTGTAGTTCTCTGCCTCTCTATGTTCATATTAATTATTTACACTAACATTGCAAGACTATAAAATTTTAGACACTATTAAAATTTATATCCAGAACTCCATAAACATTGTTTACACTTATATAATATTAAATAAATTAAATTAATATTAACAATGTGTGTCACATTCTCTCCCCCATGAACCATTCAACCTGTATAATGATCAAAAAAATATTGAATGAAAATATAATGGTTGATAGGTATATTCATTAAGAAATAGGGTGGTGGGATGAAAAGTAATGAGAGGTGATCATAATAAATAAAACAATGACACCACATGAATATTTCTTAATGAATCCCCATTTCTATAGTAATGGTCCATCCCTGCCTGGACTATTAGTTTTTTTGTTTGGGTGATGGAGGTTCTTAGAGGATGATTAGAGCATATCAGGAGGAATTTGTAGCAAAAGCTAGATGAATAGAGAATACATTTGATGTAAATTTTACACCATGTCAAACAGTAATTAAATACATTTGCAATGATGTTTCATGAGGTGTTAATGTTCATAGTTAATAAGTAAAAATGCAATGTGTTTTTTATAGGAACACAAAATACTGAAATTACCTGGCATGGAAAGGGATTGGACTTTATGTAAATCCCTAGTGTAGTGGTGTTATAATGTTTTTATTTCTTGGGGATTTCATCAAAACCAATTGATGATTATCACTTCTACAAATTTAGGATATTAAATTACACCTTCAACAATTTTTTTGGATTAATTTTGAGGTGGATTTCTTCCGATATTCCCATTTTCAATCTGGGGTTATTTTTCCTCTTGTTACCATTTGTTTCAACAAATTATTCTATGGATCATTACAGTGGTACTATTTGGATTGGGTTGTGTGTTTGTGATTCCATTTTATGTTCATTGGGTGTTGTGTAGGTTACTTTGTGGTTTTTTTCATGTATTTGTTGTTTGTGGTGTTTCTCCATCTACCAATGACCTATAGAGTGTCATAAAAGATTTTTTAGGTAAGGAGCCCCATATTTCTCTTTATTGTGTGTTATGAAGTAGGTTTTTCCTTTTTTATCATTTTGTAGTGCTTGTTATGGAAAAATTGAATAGAATAAATTTCATAATTTAAATTGAAAGGGTAAAGGGGGATTTTTACCATGTTTTTAAGGATAGGGTATTATTTTCATATGATGTATTACACAGGCATGAGGCCCTTATTAATATCATGTTTGTTTAGGGATTTGTTTTTTTGGTGATATGTGTTGTTGCATCATCTTTTTATGTAATTTTTTTGTAACAATCTTAAAAAAAATAAAATTGCTCATTCGCATATATTTGGAATATAATATGGTTTCCCCATGATTATTCTATTTGTGATAACTCCACAAAAAATAATATGAAATATGATAAATTACCATTTTAAATATGAGAAATTTTCTTTGATGTGATTTGATGTGTGGTCATTATTTTGGGGGGAGATGTGTGGTTCTAGGGTGGTTGGGGAATGTACTGATTATGGTTTTATTTCATTGATTTTTTTTTGTTGTAATGGAATTTTTTAATGTCAGTAACTTTAGGGTGGTGAGGTGGCTATTTTGTGGATGTATTTTTGAGGTGGCGAGATGCTGATTGTGTGTACATGCTTTTGGGGTGGTGGGGTGTTGGTGAAATATCTTTGGTAATATTCGTATGTTGTGCGGTTTCATGTTATATATGTTTGTGAAGTTATGGAATATTAATAAATCATTGCTTAATAACGATTGAAATGGATTGAGTTTGTTTAGTAAATGGGTAAGAAAGAGCTTCTAAATAATAATACTATGGGATATGTGGTAAAATGTTGTTCTTGATAAATAATGAAAATAATTGGATTATTTAATAAAATTTATTTATAATATGAATGGGGTTTGGGGACTATGGTTTGGTTTTCTTCATTTACAAGGGGCCACAAAAGTGGTGATGTTGTGAGATGGATAATGTTTTTTATGAACTAACAGATTGGTCTTGTGTGTGAGTATAATTTTATTAAATTCCATAATATTTTTTTATTTTATATCCACCCCACACATGTTGAGGACCATTTTTGACATCCACATTGTCACTGAGGGGGTGTTCTCCAAACATTTAATGAGGCAGACAGATGGATGGGTAAATTCTCCTACTTGCTATCTTTTTAAGGAGTGGTATGTAATTCATTGGATTTTATTTTCTGAAGTCTGTTTGTAAATTATATGGTTTATTTGATATCCTTGGTGCCTTTAGGTGATATGTGATGGTCTATTTTTTTGGGAGTGATGGGAAACGAGTGCTCTTTTTGGGAAGCATACAGTGGGGGTCGTGCCTCATAGTAGGAAGGATTGATGTTGATTTCCTTCATGTTTATAGTAACCTATATATTTATTTATGATTGTTGATGTGTTATGACCAAAGATACATTAAGAAAGATGTGATGAGGTCATTCTTGTGGTTAATCGAGGCCTGGTGTTTTCGGGTGAAGAGTGATGTTATTGTTTATGTGGGGGAAGAGTGGTATGTAGAAGACATGGGAGCACCATTAAATATGCTGCTAGGGTGTGAGATCATAATATCATATGGAATGTGGTGTGGGGTAGCATTTATCAACATGATTTATTTTATGTATTATTAATTTCCTCATTTTATTTGTTGACTGATCCATAGTGGGATTGGGTTTGGATAATATACCAATATAATTTATATTTGGTTTTGATTATTTCTCACAAAATCTATAGTATTCTTCTTTTCACATGTAAAAGGGGATACGTTGGTTTTCCTATGATGTTTGACTATTTTCTTAAACACAATATAATTTTTTTAGGTTTTTAGGAGGATATTGTGGACCGTACTGTATATTTAAATCATAGAACGTGGATAGTTTCTTTATATATGATACATCTTTATATATGGGTATTTCAATTTGGAGACTGTTATCTATATGAGTTTTATATATACCTACATTGTGGAATGGTTTTTGGTCTATTATATATTAATCTATTGTGTTTTATGAAGATTATGCATTGAATATCGTAATCCTACATTATTAAAAATGGTTATTCCTCAAATTTCATGTTATGTATATACTATAGATGCTAGTAGACAACTCATGTCACATTTATGGAGATATTCGGGAGACCTTATCCAATCATTTCATTATCAATGGAGGTAGGGGTTATTATAAAGTGTTATCAATGGTAATGGTTGAGAGATAAATTTTTTATGGACAGAAAAAACATTGTGGAATTCAGGGGTTGGTATTATAGTAGTGCCAGCATAACTTGTTAAGTTACATTGGCTAGCGACAGCATTTACGAGAGAAGATTTCATGTAATCCATGATCGAGTTCACATAGAATGATCTTATTTAATGACCATGTATGGTGGACAAATATTTTTGAGTAAAAAAATAGTAGAGGTAGATTAAACATGTTGAGGATTTTTGTTATTTTAATTAGGTTATTTTTGGAACGCTAAAATGATGGGATTTAATTGAAATTAATCAAAATAAATTTTCATTATGCCTTTGATAAGTATATAATTTTTCCACTTTTTGTTATAGATATTGTTTTTCATCCTCATGATGCAAAGGTAGTAGTGGTCTAGAAGGATGTGTTGATGGATCATTGTAGGGTTGATATGATAGATGAGGATGAGTCTTTAGAGATTACATTGATGGATATTCTATAAAAAACTTTTGGAAAATTTGTGGGATTTTTTCAGATGTTTAGATAATGTGGTATGTGGGGGACCTTAAGAACACTTTCAGTGTGATTCGATCCATAGATGGATAAAGGGTCCCATTAGAAGTTATTTGGATGTGGGTATCTACACATCAACGGTGCAATATGTTTCAACTAGATCAGAAGGAGACCAATGTTTCATGAGTCGGTATCAATAATGAGATCTACATGGAGCTTCGTACATCAACCAGGAAGTTATTTAAATGTAATGAGCTTAATTATCTTCAAAATATGATTATTTCAGTTCTAGAGTTCTTAATCATGTTCATGTGCCTTTTCCATCTTCGAAAAATCATTTTCTCTAAGAGGAGTCTAAT
Source organism: Viscum album (assembly GCA_963277665.1). Taxonomy (NCBI): domain Eukaryota; kingdom Viridiplantae; phylum Streptophyta; class Magnoliopsida; order Santalales; family Viscaceae; genus Viscum; species Viscum album. The sequence goes on along the minus strand of OY728129.1, from coordinate 164,165,683 downwards.
GTGAGTTCACTTGAGGAGGTACTTTACTCTTCTATCTCGTATAAAATTACTCGTTTTACATTTATAACATATCTAATGGTTTCAAAATGGGAATATTTGTTCGATATGATTCATTCTTGGGAGTATTTACCATGTGAGGGGGACCAGTATAGTTCTTTAAGGACTTGAGTTTTATATGGCTTGTCTAATGCATTAGGAAGATGGATGTTTCAACTAGTGTGGAGTCTACCTAAGTAGTTTCCTTTCCATCCCTCAAGGAAAAATAGTTTTCATTAATTATTTTGTGGGAATTATGAAGGTCTGATTTTTCTATGGGGTTTTGGTCCATTTTTAGAGTCAATTCCTAGTGTTTCATAGAGCTCCAGATGGTATAGGTGCACATGTTCAGTAATAGCATTTGAAGCAGTTTACAGTTAAACTATTTTAGCAGAAGGGAAAAAGTGTTTTTCCCCACCTAGGAAATATGATATAGGCAGAGTCAAACCCTAGGTCGTTTCTTATGTTTGGGGACCTTGACACTTAAATGGTCCAGGATATGGTCTTAGCTGAGAGGAAGAGGATCTAGGTATGGTCAGTTCCATGGAGTGGAGGAAACAGTGTCTGAGGGACCAGATATCATCAAATGTTTTATTAGTTTCATTAGTAACCATGTTTGTTAACAATTTTATTTAAAATATTGACACTCTATTTTTTAATCCACTCTAAATTATGATTAAGAACTACAATTAGAAAGGATTCTCATTCCAGTAGAGTTTTTGTTCAGTCGGAGGCCATACTAGCATGTTTGATGTGTTTCGGTGGTGTACAATGATAATGGGGACTCATTAATAAGGTAGTGATATTATCTTTAAAAATATGTATCCTCAAGTTGTTATCCTTGGCATTAAATATTTTTATCATGTGAGTTCGATTTTTGATTTCTTCTAGAGGAGAGTTGTGTTATTGGATGTGGATTCCATCATGTTAATTTCCTTGGTGATAAGGGTTTTCCTATGAGCAGTTAGAATATGGAGCCCCATATTTTATTTATAATTGTGTTCTTACTAGAATAATTTGAGGTTGTAATGGAAAATATTCCTATCGATTTGGAGGAGTTCCTGGATGTTTTCCTCAATGATGATATTACTCTACCACCTCGATTTGATGTTGATTTTGGGATAGACTTGCAACATGGAGCTTCAACAATATTGATGATTCTCTATCTAAAAGAACCTTCTTAGCTATAGATGATGATTATTTAAATTGGTCATCTGATATAGAATGATTTTATCCAAGCTACTATATTGATGTGGGGTTCTCTAATACTGATTCACATGAATGCTGATAGTATACTGATATTTTTCATAAACTAATGTAGGATGAATCATTTGGAAGTCAAGAACTATTAACCTCCTCTAAGGATATATCATCTTTTGGACCCACTAAAATGGGTGATATTTTATTCATTAATCAATCTATTGTTTGGATATCACAATTTTAGGAAGAAAGAGGGGGATGCCCTGATGATTTCATTCAAATGCAAGCATTGGATTGATGAGCATGTAATCAGGTAATTTAATGTTACAAAAACACTATTTGAGTTTATGAGTATTATTAATTTTGTTCTCTATGAATTCATATAATTATTTTTTCAAATTCATCTATGATGTGTTGATCAAATCTAATTCATTGGAGGCTAATTATGCACTTTTTAGATATATAGTTTATATATTTTAGCACCACCATCACTTTGAAAATTTGTCCATGTTGTTGACTAGACATGAGAGGTTAATTTCCTCAGTCATGTGGTCTCTCAATAGAATGTGGTAGGGGGTCATTTGAAGGTCACATCAACAGTTTCAGGGGAATCACCCAATTACTCAATCATGGTTCACAACATTCTTAGTCTTTTTGGATATTATGAGATGTTTGTATCCAATTTCTCTTGATTTGTAACCCCATTGAATGTTTTGACTAAGAAGGATAATTCTTTGTTTGGGATGATAATTTTTAGGTAAAATTTTTTTAACCGAAGGGGATTTTGGTCATTGTTCCATGTAATAGTTTCTAGAGGAGGGTGATCTTTGAGATACCTTTTGACACATATTGTCTGGGTATGGGATGTGTGCTAAGGTAGTAGAGGTAAGTGGTATCTTATGTGTATATGAATTTATGTCCCCATGAGTGTAACAATACAACCCACTATATGGATCTATTATGAGTTGTTTTTCTATTGAAATTTTTGGTGGATTTACATCATTGGTGATAAATTTTTGGTCTTCCACTATCAAAATAGATTGATTTATATCATCTCTTGGTGTTATATATATATATATATTGTAGTGTATGTGGATGGATTTTATTCAAGATTAAGATTTTAATTTCTCACACACCACAACCAAATGGATTATTTTTTCCAAATAATTTATCACGAAGGAGGGGAAGGAAGTTTTTTAGGATAATTCATATTATTTGAGAGAAATGGAGGTGTTGAAGTCGTTAACATAGGTGAACCAGTGGAAGATGGAAGATGGTGTTTATATTAGATAATGGTTCATTATTCTATGATATAGAATGTATAACAGTATCATTGGGGGGAATTTTTGGTAGCATTGATGTGTGGCCATGTAGGCCATGGTTATAATCCAGAGGGATGGTCATAAATAGATGTTGTTTCTTACAATGTTTATTTATAGAGATGATGTGTGTCAGGGTGGCCTTCATTATTTTAAAATATCACCTTTTACGGTACACCAGGGAGTTTCTAGCATATACCATAGCATGTGGTTATAGATTGTGTAGACTGAGATAAAATGTGAAGTGGTAGAGATATTGAAAATTGGATAGCATTAATGTAGGTAAATACAAATAATCTTGTTCCTGACAGTTTGATACAGCCTTTGGATGTTCTAAAATGTTAATTTTACAACATATCAATTTTTTTCACATTTTAACCCAGATCAATTGGATGTTGAGATTCAATATTGGTGATCATGGATAAGTTGATAAAATATGACCATATTTTTCTGATTACGGTGTGTGATACCATGGATGCTTTGGATATGTGGTATATGGATGAGGTCAAGTAGTTTCGTGGAGTAATGATTTCCATTTCATTGGCTCAATATGAACATTTTTCCTCAAAAATGTAGAGGGGATTATAGCATGATTTTGGTAATAAGGTATACATTAACAATTCTTTCCACCCTCATATGGATTATGATATGGTGGAGAATATGTTGACAACACATGCATTTTTGACATTGGTGTCTCTTGTTTATGAGATTTTACATTAGACAATTTTCCCTGAACAATATCAATCACTTTTCCATTATAATTATTATATTTTAGACTTGGTTTGGTATATTTTTTTTCCTCTATTGTTTTGGATGAAGGATGGGGATGAAGGAGTTTTTAGACCGAATGTTGGGTGGTGTACGATAGAGGATGATCACATTGCTCATGGGGGGATAAATGTAGCATAAGACTGACTTATGAACTATGATCTTCACATGAGGAGGCCCCAAGTGTTCTAGGTTTGGGACCATGTTTTCTTTATGATTTCTACATTACATGGGAATAAGAGTATTTTTAAGTGGAGTAATATGTATTCTAGGTCTGTTGGGCCATTTGAGGTGTTGTTGAGATTTGTTGAGGTTGTTTATTAGTAATTTTTTCTACCAAAGATAGAGAGGTTAAATGATGTCAAACAAATGTATCATCATCATTGGTATGTTCAAGATATTTCTTTTGACATTTAATGGGGATAATTGGATATTGGGTATGATGTTACATTCATGGAGAAGCCAGTAGGGATTTAAAATCACTAATACAAGGAACAATGAATATGGACCATTCTTTTGGTTCATGTCTTGTGAAGGCCTGGTGGGATGGATTACAGTACCTAAAATAATTATACACTAATGAATTCCTACTACCTTTAGTTGTGAGTATTTATTTTTTATTTTCATATAATGTTATTTTTTGATCATTTTGTTATGTGAGATGAGATATTTTACCATGTTTGTGATGTGTGATGTGTGAAAAATAAAATATATATGAAAAGGGTAGAAATCATTTCTAATAAAGAATATATATAATATCTTGTGATTAAACATGTATATTTTGGTTTGTTTTTCTAGAAAAGGATAATATAGTTACATGGAGGATGGAAATCACTATTTTTCTATATTCATGGGAGTGAGGTTTGTAGGATGATGTAGTTGTTTGTTTCAGATGCATTGATGTTATATGTCTATCTAAATGATGTTGTGTGGTGTTGAGGATATACAATATGTTCTTTTAAATTTGGGTTGGAATGTCTATATCATTGTATATTTTAAGGGTTGATGAGATCCTTAATATATATATCACATAGTGATTGTATAAAACCTATTCCTTCTAGTCTGGGTTTTGGATTCATGAGGGATATAATTTGTTTAGATGTATCTTCTGTAATATTAAAGCACATGAGCCTCATCCTAGTTGGTGGGGACTCTATAGTGCATATATCTGATCGGGGATCAAATCGAGGAGAGGAATAATTTTTGGGTAATGTAGAAGGAACTGTAGTAGGGACTGTGAGATACTATAGTGGGTACTATAGTAGGCACTGTTTGGCATTGAAGCAGCCGTGAATTTTCCCCCGTTTGGGCCTTCAGGACACTAATATCGTCCTTGAGTCCTTTAAGGCCTTAGGGCCAGCAAAGCCTTCGGCCTAGTAAGGCCTTCTAGGCACCTCCAGGATATAGGGCCACCTTAAGATCATATGAATACTAGACAAACTAAAAGGAATAAGATCTATAATGAGGATGAGAAAGGATATTTCACCACAATAGAAGCTACATGAATTGCAATAATGAGAGGGTATGGCACCTACCATCAGGACAAGAATGTGCATGCATGAGATAGCCTAGCCGAACAGCCATGTGATTGTGGCGAGCTGATTTCCCGATGAAGATGTCGGGGAGGAGCAGTTACCAGTAGTTCTTCTAGGTTGAATGTAATAATAGAAGCCTATGGGAAATTTATTCTTCTATGGCCTATGGGCCCTGAAATAATTATTATTATGGGCCTTGTAAAGGTTCCACCTCTCCCGTTGAAATGTTGATTATAAAAAATCAATAAAAAATGAAGGCCTTAAGGCCATTAGATTTATGTAATATTAAATTCTTAACCATCTCATTAATTTTATTATTTTTTCTGTTTGAGATGGTTGGAATGTCCATAAAGTGGATCTAGAAGGGTTTGGTAAACTAAAATCATGATTCATAGGAAATACACAATGTACAATGTGTACACATTGTGTAAAGGTTATCCAAGGCCTGTGTGAGCCCGATTCATGATGAGTAATGTTTTATGGTTATATAATAAAGAGGTGAATAATTTTTTTTTCAAAATTTATAATATCATAATTATATATGTTTAATTGGTATTTCACATCATACAATCTATTGGTGTAGTTTCAATTATTTTGTTTGGAGTACTAGGGGTTTCTTCAATCTCTACTTCTTACGCTCCCATCTTTCATTCTATATGATCTATTTGGGACTTCTTCAAGAGATTGGAAATTATATTTAGTTGGATTTAATACATACATCCCATCATTTTTATATGGTGATTTTTCATGTCAGTATAATAAATATACACCCTACTTTTCTGTGTATTATCTATGGTGGAGTGGTTTTGTTTTTTTTCTGTTTGGTATGCATTTTGATGATATTTTTGTGTGATCTAGGTATACATAGAGTTTCGTATTTTGATTTTGTGACTTGTGGGTGATTTTGCTTCCCCCTATGGTGTGAAATGAGTTGAAAAATATTTTTGAGTTAAGGAAAAATTAATTTTTCATTATTTTGTGTCATTTATGAGGGGTTTAGTTTTTATATCTATGAGTAATGGTTAGGATAACAAAATTGCTGATAAATAATTTGAAAATTTAAATTTAAATATGAAAAGGTAATGCTTCTCATGATTTTATGGATATGTTATTATTGTGAAATGATGAATTAAAAAGGTATTAATCTACACTAATTTTTGTTGATTGGGAATCAATTTTTTCTAGATGATAACTATTTCTACTGTAACATTTATTATGATAATTTTTTTTCACTCTAGAAAAATGGTAATTGGTTAACAAATTATATTTGGATAGTAAAATTGTTTCCCTAGGAAACTATATTATATGACATAAATCCTTAAAAATGAAGTTGAATATGATAAAGTCCTCTTTCTAAATATTTAAAATTCATTTTTGTGTTATGATGAATGGTCACGATTTTTGGGCGATGACATGTGGTTGTTCTTTTTTTAAGAATTTGGGTATGATGATATCATGGAAAAGGTTTTGGTTATATGAGGTGGTTATTGTTTGGACATGCTATTATGGTGGTGATGTAGTTTATTGTGTCCATGTTTTTTATGTGGTGAGTTTGTAGCTGTTTGGAAGGGATTTTGGAGTCACTAGTAAATGACATAATGATTATGGTTAGATTATTTTGATGTTTTCTTGGAGTTTTATAGATTATAATGAATTGAGGGAAAATTAATAATTAATTGTTTAATTATAATTTAAAATCCATTCGATTATTTGGTATTTTTTTTTGAAATGGGTGATGATTAATTAAATGGATGGTTGTGTGGTAAAATGTTGTTGTCGATAAATAAGTAATATAAATTAAGGATTAAATAAAATTGGACGATAAAATGATTGTGTCTTTTATTTTGGTGTGGTTTTATCTATTTAGATGTGGTAGAAAAATTTGTGATGTTGTATGTATGTTAGTTATTATATGTAAATAGATATATTGGTATTTTCTGTTTGCTAAATGTGTATAATTATATATTCCTTATAACTTCTATTTGTGCCCCATCCACATAAAGAACTATGTGATGAATCCCACATAGTCACACCAATGGTGGTTTTTATCATCTAATGAAGAGTAAGGATGTCCATGTACCCTATAATTCATGCTCTCTCTTACAGGAAAGGTATTGCACTAGATGTGATGGTCATTGGTCTGTTGGTGCATTAGATGGTGGTTGTGATACAATATTCTTCCCCAGAAGATATATGAAGGCCCATGTCTTTTTGAAAAATATGTTACATGACCATGTTTTTTGGGAATCATAAGGCGGGGGACGTTCATTGTTTGAGGAGGGAACATGGTTTATTCCATTCTTCATTAAGATACTCATCTGAAATGGTTATTGATGTGGATATATTATGACCTAGGTGACATTCCGTGAGAAGTAATGGGTCTATTCTTGTGTGTTTCTATACCCATGTGCCTTTGGGAATGATGTTATTTGACCATTCATTTAGGGAGTTGGGGTATATAGAAGATATGGGAGAATATGTTCATATGATACTGGGGTGTGATAGATGCATAAGAGTGGGAAATTAGTGTGAGGTACCCATTGCAAATACATGTTTCTGATCTGTCTGGTATATCCGGAACATTATCCTGGTTTTCCATTTTTTTCATTATGTACATGGCTGAGAAGAACTATATGGGATACTTATACTGGTGAAGTCATGAAATTCCACTATTAACGAATTATTATGGTATAGTAAGGATTTTAGTTCCAATTTCAACCACCTATAATCATTTTCTCTCAACCAATGTTCGAATATAGTGATTTTTTGGAGAAAACATTCCATATGGATCAATCTTTTTTTTGTTTGATCTTCGTTGTAGTTGTCTTGTGTCTATCTACGACAGTGGACTCTATATTTTTCATTTACATTGATCCCATTAGAGACCATGGGTTGCAATATTAGATTAATTGGATTAAAAGATGTTTTTATTCATATATTAATATTGATTTGTTCATAGATCTCATTCCAAAGTCCATTCCATCATTAGTTGTTGTGAGATATGTGTTCCTTCCTGAGGCAAGAGGGTTTCTTATTTTTTATCATCCCACCTTTTGTCTAAATTAGATAAATCATGAGATGTGAAATCAATTTTAGGGCCTTCGGTGACATCATTGAGTTTTTAGTTGTTTGATCCCACTGTGGGCATGTGCCACCAGATATTTGAGGTTTGTGCTTCCATGTCTTACTTATATTGAACAACCTTGTCAATTTTTCCATAAAACGTGTCTTACTCATAAAATTCACATAATATTTTTTAATTGAAAAGTGTTTTTAATGAAAAATGACTTCCATGGTAGTTGATATGTAGAAAGACAATTTTTACTATCACAACATTGAAATGAAATTTTGAAAAGGTTTTGGAATTATTTTCAAAGCATTGTATTGAATTATGAAAGAAAGAACACATGTTACATTAGGTTCTTAGGTGAATGATTTATCTTGATGAAATCATGCACTGTTTTATATTATTGGACTGTTTTTTATGGAGATTTAGGCTATTTCCTAGGCCCGTTGATATAGGGGAATCATATTGATATAGTGAGGGGGTTTACTAATGGGGTATTCCTATCCCTGGTATAACTATGTTTTAGGATCCACATGGTGAACTTGTTTGATTGTGGTATGATTGGCCTTTTAGTATGTCCAATATTGTTTCTTGGTATTGATACATATTATAAAACTTTTTATTACTTCGATTTATTCTTCATCAATGATATGCATGTTTATATTTGAGAAATATAACATAGTTAATATACCTTGAATTGATATACTATATTCTTTATTAGAACTCTGATAAAGGAAAAAAATTACCATTTTTTCAATAAAATATGTGAACTATAAATCGTGAAATGATATATATAAAATGAGAATAAAGGAATCTATATACAGATGATAGATATGGAACACTAGGGTTGGATCCTATTGAGCTTATTAGCTCACACCATGAGCACATCATTGGAAATGTGTAGAAATATGTATGTATTCTAATGAAAGGAAATTCAAGATTCTGTTGTGAGGAAACAAGGATTCATGTTATCTTCATTGGGTATTTGGTGGTGAGATGGTGGGATTTCAATCATGCCCTCATATAGAAAAGCATTTTAGTATTGGTCATTTGCAGTTGGACATGTCTCTTTGAGTTTTTCTCTATTTTACAATTGTTGTTTGCATTGTCATTATTACAATTATGGAATATATATATATATATATATATATTATCATTCCATTACTTTATATGTATTTGTGTAAATTAATTCTATATTATTTATGAGGTATGAAATCATTCCATCATGTTTGTTTATCGATACCCCGGTTCCTGTTGCTACCCATTGGGGATAGTGAATTTCTTTTGGTTAAGTGGTAGATTGGGTCATGTTCTAGGATTGAGGGTAAATCAGTTAGTTTCATTACAATATGGAAACAAAGGAGGAATTTCTTTTAGATTCCATGTCATTAAACATATGATATAACAAAGGTAGGATTTTTATGACATGAGAGGTATGTTGTGATAGATCTGTAACTTGATCATGTGGGGATGAGACTCAAAATTACATGGGTGTTGGGATATGTGTCACTTGTCTGGGGTTTTGTTTCAAATATCATTTTATTATTATGGGTTTTGTAGTTAGAACTGATATTTATTTTACTGCTTGATAATTCTATTTTTCTTTGTGTAGTATTTTCCTTTGATTCATCTTCCACGAGCTCTACAAAAGGTTGTAGATGATTCAACCCAAGAGTAAATACAAATAAATCTAAATCTCATCGATAATATCAGATAGGAAGTAATTTATTTTGATAATTCTGTACCATGAGATCATAATGTAGTTTTTTAGGTACACCCAGGAGATGGAGGATAAGGAGATCAATTACAGAGATTCTTGTGTGACAGGCCAACATTTATTAATATAACGAATGATCCTATAGAGGAAAAAAGATAACTATATATAGTACATAAAAACATTTACATTCTTGAATTACTTTATAGTATCAGGTTAATGTGTACAATGTTTATACATGAGGGTTATGGAATGAGATGATCGGATTATATGATCCAGGAAGATAGTCACATTTAATTGAATTGGGAAGGGTATCAAAAAACCTTTCAAACACCAAATATTTTTCTACTGTCCCTCAAGATGAAAAATTATTTGGATTTCCTCTCTTAAAAAATGGAGGTCATTAAGTGTCGACATAAAAAATCAGTTTTCTAATATTTTATTTTTGTTATGGATATAGGGAAGAATGCCCAGTTGATGGCTCAGAAGTACATATATTATTTGTGACTGGATATTAGGTCACAAGTGATTATGATGATAATTTCTGCTGATATAGGGTATGTAGATAAATATATGTTTGTAGAGATGGATATGGAAGGAAAGGTTTGATTTTCCACATCTTATCTTCCATGTAATGCCAGCTTCAATGAAGTGAATGTGATGAAAAATATGTTGAAGGATTACTACATAATTGGTGGTGGGTATCAGCTGTGAGACTCCTCAGCAATATATACTATAGCAAGTTTCATGCCAATGAATTTGTATCATTGTGTCATGGTTGGACACACATGAAATTATTTTTTATTATTTTGAACATGTGTGATATTTGTGGATGTTTAATCACATAGAACACTTCTGTTAGGCTATGAATATGCCTTATTATGGTTAGGGTAAATATGATCCAAATTATAATATGGTTCAATCAGGACTCTAGATCTCCATCCCAAGTCCTCTAGAGTGATGCACTTTCATGTAGTAGATGGGTGTCCTGTAGAATTTGATGAAGGATCGACATTACTGAGATGCACTTTACTTATTGCTCCTTATGTAGAAATTTCATTTTTGATAATGGTTCCCCCCACTCATTTATATATTCATATTTTTTTATATTTTTAACATCCAATGTAAATTATTTCTATTGTAATGACATTAGTGACACATATTAGTAATAAAAATGTGTATTGGTTTTATTTACCTTATTGTTTCGTAATGATAGCTGATGCCATGTTGGTCTGGAATTTTCCCATTCTTGATTTGAATATATTTGATGTAATCAACATTATATATTATATTGTAGATCATTGATATGATTTTGATTGTTATCATTATAGTGTTTCATTTTATACTGGAGATTGGAGATCTTATGTGTTTCATGGTGTGGGGGACTCGAGTTCTTTTCGTGCAAGACCTCCCCACCCAGAGCTTTGGTGTTTTATGTATATTTTTTGAGTCATCCTGATGACATATATTATTTTAATGATACTATAATTGTTGTTTTAGTCTTATCATACATTTTCACAGAATACATCTATGATATTCATCTAGAGATAAATATAGATTTTACAATTAATATATTGTGATGTACAAAACCAATATTGATAACTTGTTATAATGTGGAACCAGTCGAGCTAAAAGAGATCAGGATTTAGTTGAATGAATTCTTGGAAAATGTTTTTTCCCCGGCCATTCTCCTTCGATATCCCTTTTTCTCTTTTCATATAACGAAAATTGTTCCCATATATTATGTATGGATTATCAGAAGCATAACTAGGTAGTAGGTAAGAAGATGTATACTTTTCCTCATCTGTATTTTTTTGGTTTGTTAAAGGTGGGATGTGGTTTTCCATGATTGATCATTAGTCGGGTTGTCATCAGTTCAATGTTCAAGAGCCTAATATACTGAAGACATCATTTGATAGATGTTATGGACATTATGAATGTATTGTTATTCCTTTTAGTCTTACTACTACACTTTCTATTTTTATGTCACTGATTAAAAATATATTCCATAAATATCATGAACATTTTCTTGTAATGTTAGTTTATAATATTCAACATTATTCAATATCCATTATTGAGAAAGAGTAACATTTGAGTTTGACATCAAAATTATATGAATTCACTATTTGTATAAAAATATTGTGAAAAGAGTTTTCTCGGTTAATGAAGTTAGTTTATTAGGTAATATTTTTTCTAAACACAGATTATTAGATTATCCTGAAATGGGGATTTTTTGTATTTTAATGGAAATAACTCTAGAATGTATTCAGAATATGGATATTCCTTAAAATTCATAGATACTTCTAGAAAAAATGTTTTATTTATTTATTTAATATGGTTTCACCTTTTCCTTATATTATAATATAAGAAGTGAAATTCACTTGGCATGCTAATTTAATTCTTCATCTGATGAACTGAAATCACTACGAAGATCATCCCCATTTCTAATCTTACCTGAGATCAGTAAGGGGTATGTGAAGAATTTTTATTATTCTGGTGCATGTTAAGGATGTGTACTTATGTTGGATGGACAATTGGAATCCTTTTTCTCTCGTCAGCTTTAGCCACAAGTAAAGAATTTCCCCACTAAAAATTTATACCGTTTTGTAGCTATTTATGGTATTTAATGTTGAAGGTACTATATTAGTGGGGAATGGATTAAAAATATTGATCACAAAATCTTCATTTATATAATTTCTATGAAATACATGAATCTTAAATAAATATGATGTTTATAATACCATCAGACATTTGAATTCGATATCACCTATAAAACATGGGAGGGAAATGTCATTCTAGATGCTCTTAGTAGGAATCTTCCATCACAAGATGTTCCAGATTTAAATGAGTGGTGGAAACTTGTAGGGATTTTTTATTAGTTTTACATGAATGCTTGGGGAGATGTTTCTGTAATGGTTCTAACTAGTATATAGTTATCAACATCGAACCTATAGTCTATTTTACAAATTAATAAAATGAATGTTGAGTTCAATGAATATTGGGAAATCCTTTTTGATAGAAATACCATTTCTATTTGGTATCTATATACATATTATAAACTAAAAATTGGGAATAGGGGATTATCCCAGCATATGTGATGATTTTTGTCTACTGAAATTGCAGCAAATCATCATGGACCATTCATTTGGGAACTATGATGATGTATAATAACATGAGATAATGATTCTGTTGGATAGGAATGAAGCGTGACATTGCATATTATGGGTCCTCCTATTACACATGCTAATGGATAAAGGAAGAGAAAATGAAACCCTCTTATTTGATTTATACGCTTCATATTCTGGTCTAGAAATTTTATGAGTTATACATGGATTTTATTTATGCATTACCAGGGACTCCCTAAGGGAGGTATTCTCTCTAGGTATATATTTATTGTCGACGATGTTTTATCATATCATTCTAATCAATGATACCACTATTATATTGATCTTTTATGATATATGGGTAGAATATTATGAGGTTATATGGGAGTTATTACCTTGTTTCAGATAGGGGATGTAATTATTACTTGAGTTTTTTAAGGAGTCTCCAAAAGGAAATGATAACTCAAATCAAGATGAGAACAACATACAATCCATAGATGGACGGTCTGATGAAGTGAGTAATTTTGGTCATGGAGGAAATACATCATGCCTTTGTCTTGGATTTTAGTGGATCAAGTGATATCCATCTGAAATAGGTTGTGATTTTTTAAAAAAATAGTTCTTAGTCATCAATTAACATGGATCCCTTTGAGGTGGTTTAGGGAATCCTAAGAAAATCCACTCAATGTTTGGATGAGGTGGGTGGTGTATCTGCTGTTACACCATGTTTTGTTCAATAGATGTTTATAAGTATTCAAGATGTATATAGATTCCATTCCACATCCACGAGTTATTTGTAATCGTTTGTAGATCAATGGCATTGCCATTTGTAGTTTTCCCTTAGTGACATGTTTTTCATGAATGTTTCTACACGGTTTTGTCACTTTATGATTAGAAAAGTAGTAATGTTGGCTATGAGATATGGTGTATCATCGAGGTCTTTGATCGGCTCAGAAATGATTCATATAAGTTATCATTACAAGTGCAATTGATATGTATTCATGATTTCTTCCTTCTGTCATAGATCAAGAAGTACCATACTGATCCTAATCATATTCTATGTTCAGAAAAAATTGATTTCGATATATATGATTCTATTTTGGAGAAAAAAGTTGAGATCATCGACTCCCATGTGAATGTTTTGGGTGGGAATTCAATTCCCTTAGTAAGAGTTCTATGGGAATTTGGATCATATTTTCATGAGACATAGGAAATCATGTAATTGATTCAGGAGAAGTGGAATCATAATTTTCCGTGGATTACATCTTCAACATGACTTCTTAGTGAAGGAAATTATTTATAGTGGGGAGTTTTTAACATCAAATTACTTATATGTTAGTTATATCTATATAATCATCATGATTTCCCTTTTTTCATTGTTTTTATAGGGCCGAGAACAAATTGGGAGGATATATATAAGGGTGAGGTCACAGATTAGATGTAATCTCATCATTAGCCATTCTATTTTTTAATGTACAAGAAAATTTTACAACATCTATCTAGGTTACATGGAATGAAATGGACGATAGGTTCAAGTCATGAAAGCAATTCTCACTATGAAAGGTTACACGACATGAAGATCAATTTGAAATCTTGTGTTGTTTGAATATCATATTTTTATTTTGAGGTGAAATATTTTTCAATGTTATTAAAAAACATAGATGACAATATGTTTACTCTAATTTCATGTTGTGTAATTCTCCATTAAGGGAATTATTAGGGTGTAATATAGGTTTAAGTGATAATTTCAACCACATAATCTAACATTATCACAAACCAATGATCCTCTCTAGATATTTTGGTAGAAATTGTTCCTTCTGGATCGATCTATTTTATGTTCTATATTATTTTTTGTCGTTTTGTGTCTCTCTAGGTGAGTTGCCTTAACATTTCATCATTTACGTAGATTTTGGTAGCACACATTTTCTGCGTTATCGGATTAATTAGTCTAAAATTTATGTTTCATAGTTACATATTTTAGATATGTTGCATGTTGTCATTTTAGAGGTTGTTCCTTTACGTTTTGTGGTGTGTGTGTGGTTTTTTCATAAGGTCTGTTGGATTATTCTTTTTTACTCACCCCATTTTTACTAAATTATATAAATGATGTGATGTGGATTGGAGTTTAGTGAATTAGTTGATGTCATTGATTTTCCATTGATGGTGGATCTTGTTGTGGTTGTGTGTGACTAGAGACTCATGGTAGGTGGTTCCGTAAATAGACTTTATTGATGAACCTTATATTTCATGGATGATAAACTGATTTATAAATTAAATTAGAATGATTGTTTTTTATGTGTTTAGAATATCTTTTCGTGAAAATGGTTTTATATGGTTTTTGATAAATGTAAATAAAATTTGTATTTTAATATAATTGAAATGGATTTGAGAAATGGTGTTGACATGGGGGGTTTACTCATGAGATATTTTCCTACTACCTAGTGATGTGTTCTATGAGGTGGATTCTTCACATTTTTTGTTATTGTTGGAAAATTATTCTATTATGACCAATAGTTATCTTGGTTTTGGATACTCATGATTGTTCCTTGTAATTCATAGATTTATATGTTAGAATTGATATGAGTGTTTATTCTTGTGATATATAATATGGAAGATATTTATCGAAAATAAAGTAAATAATTTTTTTAGAACATTGATAAAGGTTAAATTTCTACCGTGGTTTCTATAAAACTAATTTACTACTTATGATGAAATGTTTGTTTAGAATGATTATATATAAATTTTTATACAGAGACATGTTGTGAAACATCTGGGTGGGATCCTACTGATCTAATTAAATCATTCAATGCACACATATTTAATTGTGTGTAGTCCTATGTAATAATTTCAATGTAGTGATTGGAAAGGAACTATTATAAGGGATCAATGTTTCTCGTTAGCTCAGTTGGGTAGCCAGTGGAGATATGGTGGGACTTATTCCATGCCATCACATAGAGTAGCTCTTTGGTTGTGGACCATTATAGTTGTACTTTTATTTTGGAGTCTGGACAACATTTATAGTCATTGAATTCGTTGTATTTTTTACAAATTCGGAATATGTATTACTTAGCATTCCAATTTTCCTTCTTCATTTATGTATATATATGCAATGTGTTTGTTTTGTATGGGTATAATAATTACCCTAGTTTATGTTTTGATGAATTGTAGCTTGTCACCATCCAATGGGGATTGGGAAAACCATTCTAGTGTGTAATGGATCGAATTAGGTTCTGGGATTGAGTGGAACCTGGTTCAGTTTGTTAAACCCATTATCGATATGATTTATTTTACTGTATATTACATGTATTACATTATTTCTGTATTTTAGAGTAGGAGAGTTGGGTTTGGATAGTATAATTAAATAGGTTATGTTTGGTTATACTATTTTCCAATGGGTTCATTAGTATTATTCATTCCCATGTCTATAGAAACTTCGTATTTTCTACTGAGTATTTTTGTATCATTAACTTGCATATATAAACTAATGTTGGGATTCAAGGTTCATTATGTAGACCATTCTACATATTTTTATACTGGACCTAGGATAATTTTTGTGTCACTAAAATTTCATTACTTTTGGGTATTTTACATTATAGACTTTTATTTGTATTCGTTTTATTTACGAGTGCATTGTTATATATATTTTTTGATTATTTTAAATTCTTCTATAGTGTTTTGTGTGAATGATTCATCATATCTTTTGATCCAATATTATTAAATGGGGTAATATCTCCCATTTCATGTTATTTTTATTCCCTCAGTTCACAAAACTAACTCATGGCCTATATAAGCTGGGACATGGGAATCATTATCTCTCTCTTATTATTACAATATATTTGGATAGAGGGGGTCATGATAGCCATCATGAATTTCAAAACAAGAATAATCCTCAAATTATTAGTTAAATATCTATAGAATATATATTACACCGATGGTCCTTCACACCATTTAGATAATATATAAATAGATGTGTGAGTTAAAAACACACCATAAAACCAAAATGTAACCCTAGAGATGACAAATAAAAAACAATTCATCCACACTATCATGAGTAACCATTAATTCAACAAGATATAACTCCCAATGAAAACATAATTCCTTGGGAACTCAAAATCACCATGATAACAATGTATCTCAACCCCAATACCCTCAATGTAAAACTCACATCCCAACCTCCCCAATAACAAAACAACAAGTCACACACATATCCAAAATAAATAACTGTTTCCCAAAGAATAAATAATATATCCTTAAAGGAAACAAAATTAGAGTCCCTATAAAAAACCATAGTAATATAAAACTACACCTACGACCCACATACAATAACACAACATAAAAAACGACTAAATATTTCCTTGGTTTCCACACAGATTAAAAAACTTCTGAACATCCAAACTGGAAGGCATAAAATACCCAAAGAATCATGAATTCTTCTCATGTAATCTAATCACTCCACTATTATAGTAATTTCTTAAACATCATTAACCAATGGATACTAATTTAATGATTCCAATTAGGATCCAAGATTAATGGATATTCTATCTAAACCACAATATTACAAGTCTAGGTAGATATGGAATATAGACATACTAAATCGAAGAAAAAATTAGAATCACCATATGTCTCATCCTTAATTATATATATTACATCCTCTCTTAATATATATTTTTTGTGATGAATTCCATAAAACACATGAAATTTGAACTTGATTTATCCACACTTCCCATATCAAATAACAAAATTCCATAGTATATCAATAAAATATTTATCAATAACAATTTTTTAAAATAAAAAATACAATGAAAATACAATATAAGAAATACCTCATCTTATTTGAAATGATTAGAATGAACCCATTATCCAACCCAAATAAATATAAAACAATTATGTTCTTAAGAAATATAATCTCTATCATATAGTCATAAAAATATTAATTCAAATCCCTAATGATGAAATCCATATATTGGAATAAACATTTATGTATCAGAAAATTGATATTAATAATTAAAATTTTATATCACCTACCATTGAAAATGGAAAAATAATCTTATAACACAGAAAAAAAACGTATAAGTAAGAACATTATATTTGATAATTACTATAACACAGAAGACAATATCCAAAATAGAATATAATATACGTAGACTATAAATTATATTTTATAATATAAATATATTGAATATTTTATATATATTTAATTTCATACAATATTTATTTTATCTTGTGTTCCATACTACCAGTTTTTTCAAGTTCATATGTTACACGCAAGATAGAATATTAACGAATACTATTAATATTATTATTTAAAATAATGATTTTCTCATAGTAATTAATTTTTTTATGAATGGTACGAAATTAGATATGAAAATATATAGTTAAATTCATCGGTTAATAATTAATTAGAAATGAATATAGAAATAAAATGCATATATAGGTATCAATTTTATAAAAATTACTATTTTTTATCGAATTGAATATTATCTTATTAAATTTAATTAAACATTATTAGTGAATCATATTAATAAAATTTATATATTATATTCCCAATTAAATATTTTGACATTCATTTAATATATTTTATTTTCATAATATAAAAATCCAAATTGCATGCACAAAATACTATATTTGTATAGTGGTTATTTTACAAAATTTAAACAGATAACCTATTTTATAACCAATTTCTGGAATATTTATAAATTCTATAATAAAAAATAAGCATCACCTTTGAAATAAGAAAATAAAAACATTATTATTTTTATTTTTTATATTTTTCTCTAATGTTTCCTTTTATTGATGAAAAGTGAAAAATATAGAATTGTAATTTAAAACTACATTTTCATTATATTTTTTTTAGGATTATTTAACTTTTTTATCTAGTTTCAAATATTAATTAGATAAATTTTATATACTTTAATCAAATTTAGGTCATTTTAATAAATTTATATTTCAAATGTAATATGAAAACATAATAATCATTTGAAAATTTTTAAGTTAAATACCCCATATTGTCATCTCGTCTATGTGAATAATTTCAAATTAATTTTTTATACATCTATGTATTGAATAATGAAAAATGGATTAAATTATTGAAATCATAATAACTAATTTTATATAATAAAATCATATTAATTTTTTACAACAAGTATTATTTAAATGATACGAAAATTACATATAATGAATTAAAAACATGCTTAAAATGTGATTAATAATTAATCAAAAGATCCATAATTAGCTAGAAAACTATCAAAAATAAAATTTCTATCCATTATTTTACCCAATAATACCCTTTATTCACATTATAAAATTAATTTTTCCACTATTTATCGAATAATATTTGGTGGAATTTCCCAAAAACATATTTACAAGAATGTCTTTACTGTGACACTATAAAACGGATCTCACATGTGACACTACCTAATATCCATAAGGAAATTATTCCATGACCAATATTTATCAAAATAGATCATAAAAATCACTCCCCTCACCTTAGAGGCCCCAGCTATTTCAGAAATCCATCAATTGATTACTTTTGGGGAAAACCAAATGGACTTACCCAAATTAGGGGAAGTATACTTCCCCAAGCTATTTTATTTTATTTTCATTTTCCAGCACTAAATTTATAATTTTTCCATTATTATATAATAAAAGAATTATCTTACATATTTTATTATTTTGATAATATAATGTATCATCATACACTTAAATACACTTCAATATAATTGTTAACGAAAATATCATTTACGTGTATGATGAACAATAGCCTCGCACAATGTTGTCTTACATTTTTTCATTACAAACATCTTATGGTTAGAAATTATGATGGAAAATATATTTATATATGATATTTATGATATTTATAATTTATTTATACTTTTTTAATATTTTTATAACACATTCCATTGGGCCTCCCATTTTTTGTGAAAATTATTACATTATTTTTTTTGGAATTGTGTACTACTGCCTCCTTACAGAAATAAGTCATATTCACACATTATGGAATACATGAATCGTGGTTTTATTAAAACTATTTAATATACATGAAATAGATATGATGTTGTAATTATAATAAAATATATATCATTTATTTTTCATTATTTTAAAAAGTACAATGAAATTAATGTAGTGTTCATGAATACGTACAACCTACTATCTACTTGTATGATGCATTTCAATTAATATCTCCAAATAATTTATATTATTATAAATTGATATACAATTATTGTATAAGATAATTAAATCCTTGTTTATATTATGGTCATGATGAAACTATGATATGATTTAGTAGAACGGTAAGTAACTAGTTAAAACTTACTCGATAAACTAGGAAAATAAAACTTGAAATAGTTAAAATAAAAACAGTAATGATATCAAATGGGTAATAATATATTATAATAATACAATATATGATATTATAAAATTTAATAAGGTTAATTTAAAAATAAATAACACAATTACAATCATTATACTAGAGGTTAAATTCCTTTCACATAAAAGGAAACAAATGTTAATGATTTTTTTCTCAATTTACATTCCACTAAGAATTATACTAACACTTTTACATTTTAAATCGTGAATATAATTTTTAGAAAGATATTTTATAATTTATTTAATGTTATTCCTTCATGTTAATTATGTTTCCAAAAGATTAAAAGTGGAATGGAATATATTATAATGTATATTGATTACTTTCTTTGTGAATGTGTTTACTGATTACCTTTGAAATCACAACTTCCATTGTGATTGTTAAATTTGTCATAGAAAAATAATTTTCTTATGCTAATTCAGAAGTAGAATAAATTTTTTCTTAAATACCTATATTCTCATGTAGGGGATGTTATTATTCCTAACATCATTTACCATATGACATATGGTGTCATATTGATAGATTTTTTATTGAATGGGGAATTATTAATAAATCCATATCATTTATTAAATATAAAAATTTTATAGGGTACATTATTCATTGTGTAAATTGAAATATAAGTAATACATTGGACAAGTAAGAAACAGATGGGTCCCGGTTACAAAAATTTCATAGGTGCATAAGTAGTCCAGAGAGACTAATCAATTGCTCAAATTTTATGGGTTTTTACTTGATAAGCTATATTTTCTTTTGAATGTTCTTTATAGTAATGGTTGAATGTACCTAAGAAACATGGAATCCAATAATTAATCATTTAATTCATTACTAATCAGTCATTATTTATCCCAGATATTTCAGGTCAACATATAAATGGATGCATTTAATTTTTATTTCATTCATAAAATGGAATCTTTTCTTAGTTTCTTACCCAGTGATGTTGATATTGACTTATCTAGTTAATTTAATAGAATGTGTTAATAGTTATTTATAAAGATATGATTGTTATTTTCCCCAATTCATTGTTGCTTCTACAATATATAACAAAAATGTGAATTTAATCTAACCATTAGAATGATTTATCTCCCCATGTTATAAAAAAGATATCATTGAATGAGATTTCAATGTTTTGTTTATTCCATTTTATTTTGCATAAACTTTTATTTTTCTTCTAATGTGTTATGGTTTCTAGGAATTTAATATGGGTTTACAAAACATATTAAATGATCATATATTATGGATTTTAATCATTGTAATCATATAAATAAAATAAAACAGTTTACCAGCTCTTAGCTTATAGGGTAAGGGAATTTCAGTTAGTATTAAATGATGTTTACTAACAACTGTGGAAACTATATTTAGAAAACAATGATTATGGAATATAATCATAAGATTTAATTTAATGATATGTATAGAAGAAAAACCATCAATTTTTAAAGGAAGTTATTATATGGGAATTCATAGCAATGCATCAATTTCTGGATACCATAAGTGGATGGGTTTCTAGAATAGATATACCTAGGGTTAACCACTCTAACATGGTGTGCTATTTCTAACTCTAGTATAACATGATCCATGAAAACATGTCTTACTGTGGACCTAGAATGAAACTAATATGAGATACAGATAGGATAATTCACATTTGATTACTAACCATTATGAAGGATTTGAAAGTAAATATTTCCCAAAAACCATATTTATTCTTATGTGGTTATATAGGCCAATTTTTTAATTTTTTCTATGTATTTTACGTATTTTGGGGTAAAATATTATGCAACATAATGTTATGATACAATCCAGTATATGGAATTATTTATAAATGGATCATATAAGGAATTTTTGTATCAATACTCAATAAAAATGTAGAGTTTTCCCAGCTGATAATTTTAATATAGGTGGAATTAGAATTGAGATAATGATGGATATATTAGGGATGATTAATCAAGTTATGGCGCATAACATTTCATGATGTATAAACCTATTTCACAATGAGTTTCTAAATTTTTGGACTGCTTTATGTGAATGTGGCCCCCATTATCAATGGGAATAATTATCCAGTGGATGATCAACAAAGGATTAATTATTTAGAGAATATATTTATGGAAAAAGGATTTGGTGAATAGAAACTAGGTAAAAATCAATATTATTATCTCCATTGTGATGTAGATCAATTATGGTCATTTATATGGAATAATAAGGAGGGAGAGAAAATAAAAATCATATAATGGAATGATTTTAAGGACACATTCTTGATAAAAACCTCCATAATAAGAAATAAAATTATTTTAAGAGATAGTTTTATAGATTATTGAAAAAGGGGTAGACTATTTTGTGGATTATGAATCCAAATTATCATGGTTAAGATTTTTCCTACAAATTTCATATGCAATTAAGAGGGAATTTTTGACCATTTATGTGAGGGTATATTGAAAAATAATCAATGGGAATTATTGCCTCAAAATTGTCCTTCATACGATGATATTGTTTTATATGCAATAATTACAGATAAATAATTCTCCTGGATTTATTACTTCAAAAGGAAGAAATAAAATAATTTAATTAAATAGAAAATGATAGATAAAGTGAAAATGGAATGAATGATTTTCCTACATGTGAAAACTATGGAAATAATTACACTCTTAAATAAATAAATGGTTGGGATTGGGTTATAATTGTGAAGAAGGCTCAATAGGAAAAATATAAAAAATAAAATAATAAAAAGGATATTATTTAGTGTTATAGCTACAAAGACATCGAGAACTATGAAAATTAATTATTTATGTTTGATGATAATAAACCTATAATGGTGCTAAGGGATAAATGTAAATATTTTTTTATTTATAACGTGCATGTGGGAAGATTAATGGGATTGTGTATGGATTCAATAATTATTTTATTTCATAATATTATAAATGATTTTCTGGTTATAAGAGATATGAAATATATATATGTATTGTACTACAGTACTTTTTTATTAAATATTTTGGATCATATGTTGTATGGTACCAAGAAAAATGATTCGGTATACAGTTAATTTTTTTAAAAGTACGCATAGTTAATAGAAGGATAATAATTTTTTTTTGAGGTTGGGATAATTTTTTCATTATAAATAATTTATTTATATGGATAATATAATATTGATGCCACTATGTACCATAGAATTACTCTATTTTTGTGGATCATAATATTTTGGAATGAATTACCATTTATGAAATCATTTGTATTGGATATTGGATGTTTATTTTGATATTTCCGTATTACCTCAACCTAAAATGAAACGTTTTCTAAGATATGATTTTGAAATATTTCTAGTATTGTGAAATTTATATTATTTTTTTATATAAATGTATCAGGTAAATATATTTAATAATTTTTTAGAGATATATGGAATTTATATAATATAGAGAATGTGATATAAATAAAAAATGGGTTCCTATTATCATAATTTTAATTGATAAAAGGGACCTTCTTCCACACTTATATATTATGGATATGATGGAATATCCCCAAATTCATTAATATCTCTTCCGGATAGAATGAGATGGTCCTAAAACCTCAATAATTCCTTCCCGTATACCAAAGACTTCTGAATAGAAGTGGGGGTGTTATACGTATAGTTGGACGACTATAGCCTAATAAATGATGCATCGTAGTAGTAATAAAATAATAATAATGGAAAAAAATAATATAAGTATATATATAGAGGAGTAAAATAATAAACTCTAATTGAATAATACAATTAATAATAAATCAATAATGTAATGATGAGTTAAAATTTAACTAAATTTATTGAAAGAACAATAAATGAAAAATACTAGAAGAATCAAATAAATTACTCAATGTCCACATTCGAGAACCACACATCAGCCTCCTATATAAACTACAGATCATCGCAAAAATTTGAAATCAGCATCAAAGTATTTTTCCGTTATTCAAAATTCCATCCACATAATCAATGTGAGTAGCAAAGGGAATATCTCTAAACATGTCTTACAAACCATTCATACCACAACCATGTAACCAAGATAAACTAATATTCATCAGATCCATGTCAAAATATTTCCAACCTTGTATTACAACCACACCAACCACATATATATAACCATGTTACAGTCACAAATATCTAGTTAAAATACCTAAAAGAATCAGTTAATTTTGTGTAAAATCCCTTCAATATTTACAAAATTCTATAACAGATCCCTATAATAATTATATCTAGGGACTAGGGGTGGCTTGACCTCTATAATCACTATAACATGTGAATGGGATAATACTTGTTAATATCATCATAACAACATATTGGTATTCATGTGCCAGGGTCAAGCTCGATATATAATAAATACATCATGTGACACATTCCCTAACTTACAACATGAATATTGAAACATCAAATCACAATTATTAATATGTAATTATATGAATTTCCATTCTTCATAAATATTACAAAGTCAAATGAATTCACAAAGTAATAAAAAATATATCAATAAGCAATGAGAAATAATTTTGGGATTCTATAACAATAAATAAATCATGGTCACCTTCCATGCATAGCAAATAATAAGTTAATGTTCAATTACAATTCATTTGAAACCACAATATATAAAATATGAATCTTATTTAGCATATAATAATATATTATTCACTTACAGGTACATGGATCATGATAATTTTATCTGGGAACTGATATGCACATGCATTCTTACCACTCGGTGTATGTACAGATACCTCTGTACTATGCAGAATCCTACAACTCGGTTGCTACTAGCCTACAATAATTTCTTTATTCCACCTTCTGTTTACTTTCTTTTATGGAAAATCTGGAAACGAAGACTCCTATTTCACTGAATCCTTCAATGAGCTGGATTCCATCTTGCTTCGGCGTGCCCTGTTTGCTGAGTGACTGTGGAATCTCTAGATCATCACTTTCTATCTTGTTCTCTTGTTTGCAGTCTTTGTAAGTATATTCAATATATGACTGGGTGCGGTTTGGATGTCAGATCGCTGGATAGTCTCCTTCAGTCTGATGATTTTTCCAGATCCAATGATCAGGTTAGGAGTATTATTATGGTTATTGTTTCTTCTTATCTTAGGTTTATTTAGAGGGATAATAATGCTCAAGGTTTTGAGGGTATCACACCCTCCATTCATTCTAGTGTTAGAGATATTCATAGGGCTTTTGCAGTGCTTATAAGAAACAAGTTGGGTGTATGAAAAATGGTTTGAATGAAATTATTGTTTTGAGGAATTTTGGTGTGAGTGGTAGACCCAGGAAACCATTGGTTCTAAAATCTATCAAATGGATTCCCCCTATACCTTCTTGTCTGAAAATCAATGTTGATGGTGTGGCTACTGAGTCACCTGGGCCTTCGGGTTGTAGAGGAGTTTTTCGTACCTATCGGTGCTTTGTCAAAGGTTGTTTTCATAATTATATTGGGTAGGGCTCTGCCATTGAAGCTGAATTATGGGCCATGATAAATGCTATTAAATATGCTGTTCATTTTGGTTGGTGCTTTCTTTGGTTAGAATCAGACTGTATGGTGGATGTGGGTCTTCTCAAAAACTAATCCAAGAATGTTCCTTGTGTTTTAATGCCCCATTAGATTTAATGTCTATGTATTCTTGACACAATTGTCATTGAAATGACTCATTCCAATAGGGAGGCAAATCAGGTTTCTGATTCTTTATCAAAGAAGGATATTAAAGAGTCAAGCAAGGAGTGGTATTTTTTGTCTCCTGATTGTTGTGTGGAATTTGTTGAGGCTGATGCATGTGGCATGTTGTTTTCTCATCTTTGTAAAACTCCCTTTTGATGATTTATATTTGTACATTATTTTTTTATAAAATTTGGTAGGGGTGGATCTTTATTCACCCCTAGGCCTTTTGATCAAAATATGACAAGATAAAGATAGAAAATACAATCAACCAATGGATTTCATGACAATAGTTTTAGATCCAATGTGAACAAAGAATAGAACTAAATATCAGATCTTATAAGGGTTTTATTGGAAAATGTAACTATTATAAGGGATGTTGGAATTATAAATTTTCCTATATAATTACCTATATTTGACAGGAGAGATGATATAGTGACATTTTTTTAATTTTTGTATCATAACATGCTTAAAACTAAATGTCAGGAAACATAAAAGTCATGTAATGTGGCTACACATTGTGTTACTCTTTTTAAAGTAAATATTTTAAATCCTCTATCCATAGATTTATTTTATTAAATCTATTAAAAATTTCTGAATGTGTAATACCTTTTCACTCTTTGTAAATGGTGTACAATTTATTATTCATCACACATTCCTTTTGAACTACCCAAACCCCCTTGAAAATTTCACAGTATACGAAGAACCCATATTAATACATAGTCCCATTTATACCTTTACTAAATTAACTAAAATGTTCATTTATACTTTAATATTAAGTCATTTTCTCCAACAAATGATCTCCATCCCAGAACAAGACTCAAAAACAAGGGCTAAAAGGAAAAAAAGAGGCATAGTCAAACCAAGAAAAATATTAGATCATAAGACCTCCCAACCTTATAACATCACATCCCTGAGATACTACAAGAATCAATTTTTGGTCTTGTTGATCAAGTTTATCCAATGTGTTTCCATATCATAATCCCTTTCCATTGTCTAATCCTAAACACACCTAATCTTCCACTGCAATCATTCCATCATTTCAGATTGACTCGGAATATATTTATCACAATGATCCTCAACCCATACAAATGCTCATCAATGGATACATTAGCACAAAGCTCGATATCTTCTATGTCTATCAAATGGGAATGGTATGGAGGATGTCATTCTAGTTTCCAAACATGGAACACATCATTAATGGAACCGTAGCACTGTGGAAGGGTTAAATCATATACCATATGATGACCGAAGAAACCTTTTTGAAATTCCATGACAATCCTGGATGTTAGTTTTCCTTATTTCATTACATCATACTTCCCTAACCATAGTGACACCTGAATAAAACCATTTGGAAAATAATTTAATTTTAGTAGAATATCTAATGATTTGTATGTGATTTGTGTCATATCTTCATGGTCACCAACCACCATAACACCAACTGATCCCATTTTGACATCTCCTTCATGAGACTAGGCCCAATGTTTCCTAAAACATATACCTATCTCCAACAAAGAGGAGAAAAATGACGTTCTATTTAATGCTTCAAAATGGTCCACATGGATATATTCCTATAAGATATTATTATATGAAGACTCAATGAGTGCAATATGTTTCTCCCATGAACACAAAAATCTTAAACACTGGCTCATAACATATCCTCCAAAACCTGAGTAGTATGCTCAAATTGACAATCTATCTATGGGTGATAGGTTGTGAATAAAATAACATTATTTACCATGAATTTTTGATAATTCGACCAGAAAAACGATTTAAAATAAGGATTTCTATATAAAATGATACTCCTTAGAACACCATGTAACTGAACCACCACAAGCATGTAAAGGATTCCATGATAATCAACTATAAAGGAATAACTCATTAGTATGAAGTGTGATTCCTTATTCATTCAATATTGAAAACCCATATTAAAACATTCTCATGGGTCTTCATAGATAAAACTATCACACAATACCATTTCATGTCATACCATTTCCACAATATGATTTTTGGAGGCTGAAAAATCCCAACTGAAATTTGATGTTTGGGTTTCTTCTTTTGACAAGTAAACCATATACCATAAGGAATTACACATTCTTATTCATTCCTATCTATCAACTCTGTCAACGTATACTAGGATATATATTTCTTTAATAGGGATTCACAACACACCAAGAAGCATGAAACCCCTCATCATCTTCTCATACATGCCCGTATGAACCCATTCTCTTCCTTGAAAATTATGAGAATAGACACTGTTAAGAGACTATATTGGATGAATATGTGCACCATATAATATTCCTCCCTTAAGTGATCTATCTAGATTTGAAATCATATTAGTATTAATCCATTCATAAAGAACTATTATTCTAACATCCCAAGTAAATAATGAATAAAACATTTTCATATTTATTAATATTTATGAATTAAATATTAATTTTACATTAAAGGGGTTGCTATGTTTGATAGCGTACCCGATACGCAACAAAGAGTTTCGTTGAAATATTATGTTGCACACTAGTAATAAAATAATATTATTTTAAATGGTAGTTAACACATAGCCGTTATATTGGCAGGAATGGATAGAAATAACTAAAATATTATTATATATGTTTCTTAAATGTTTTTACTTTTATCTAATAAAAGATAAAGGCTTAAAATATGGATAGAATTCAATTTTAGGCGTATATACCCTAGTTTTCACTAAAGGATCACTTATCGCCTTTTGATGGAGAACCGTTATTAAATATAGTTTTGTTCCCCCTTATACATTCTATTGGACCAAATACAACTCTTCTTTAGAATCAGGACATCAGAATTTACTTTGTGTAAATTTTTGGTATTTTTCCGATAAAGTTCATTTTTTAATGAATAGTGTAAAATGTTGTATTTTAATTCAAAACCTGTTTTTAATATAATTTATTTATATGATTAGATTATCTTTTGAATTTGTTTTAAAGTGAAATTAGAATATATTTTTACCATTAAATCCAATAGTGGTCGTTGGAATTAATTTCACGTAGAAATCGGACTTAAACTAGTGTCAGTCTTTTGATACTTATTGTTTTATAAAAACACGCTATTTGCTCTGACATCGGGAAATAATTATTAAAATATTTAATGAATCCTATATGTTTTTAATTTTGAAAAATGGACTTCATTTTTGAATTCGTAATATCAAATATAGTTTAGGGTGAAGTTTTGGTATATTTCTGAAAAACTTCAATTTTTGATGAATAGTGAAACCACTAAGTGGTACTTTAAAAACTGATTTTTCGTTTAAATGAAATTTTACCACATTTGTGTTTTCAATTTCAAAAATCTTACATACATGGTTGTCATTAAGAAGTAAAATTTGTTTTGATGGGATTAAAATAATTTTTTGGTGAATAGTAACTTATTGAGTTTTTAATCGCGATTAGAGGTAATTAGTGTAATTTAAGGTAAAAATAATGTTGTAATAATATGAAATGAACTTCACACATGTCCTAAACTTATTGGATGTGTCATGGCCGACCAAGAAAAGCCATGGGTGAACTTGAGGACCCAATGAAGCCACTTTGGTTGGAAAATGACATTAATAACATTTTATTTAAAGTAGAAATGTCACAAACATGAGTTGTTTTACTAAAACAAATTTTACATGGGGTTATACAAGTCATATTTTTTACTATAAATATTCATTGGAAATATAAAAGGATTTCCTATATCATATTATTTTTTTTCATAATTATTATACATTAAATAAATTAAATTATTTATGACATCATGATGATGCAGTGATGACCTCATTATTTAACGATTTAAATAAAATGGAAAGATAATCTAAATTATAAGACCCACACATGTACAAATCCAATTGTATGGGTGGATTTAGAAACCTTATCACCTTATCCTCGAAACACATCAATGTGGGACAACGAAAATCCGAAACTCATTCTAAAATAAAGTAACATTTCCTTACATTCCAAGAGTGCCCCTCCTCACCTCTTATAAAAGGCCCCCACCTCTACCTCCTTAACCACACTTCCAAATCCTTTTTCTCGGCCAAACCCTACCCTTTTTGTCTCTCCACATCCCTCTCGGACTCCTTGAAGCCTCACTTTGGGCAGAAGTATTCCCAAGGAAGCCTTTGAGCTCAATCCAAAGGGAGTTACCCGATTATAAGGTAATGTCTTCACTTGAGTCCTTTTTTTTATTTTTCTTCTCCAACCCCATAAACTATTTTTATTGATTTCTTCTGTAACAACTCCAGTATCTTCAATATACTAGGATTTTTTTATAAGAAGGATTAGATCTATACTTACACACACCTACATCTAATGGTTGAAGAACATACTGTTTTCGTGGATGGCTAATTTCTGCCTCCCGAAACGATGATTGTTCAACATTATTTTAACACCTTAAAAGGTGGAAATTAAGATGAAAATATACTTATATATGATATGTAATATGTTTATGTTTTCCTTAAGCTTCTGTATTTTTCATTTTGGGAATACCTTTATGGTTTCCATTATGGGTAAACGTGATATCTTCATTTAAGGAAGTGCGGACTACCGCCCCCTCAAAGTGATTTGATTTTGTTGATGCCATATGTGGGATGTATAAAGTATTTAAGTAATGATATTATATATGTTATTATAATTGAATTATAATATACCTTTATATCATTATGATTCCATTCCATAAAAATATGAAATAGAAATGAAAGTAGCGTTCATGCGTACGTACGGCTTACCGTCTCCATGAACGGTGCATTTCATTTCTTTCCTATAAATGATTATGTATTATTATAAATCATGTATATACTAGATATATATGATATATATGATTTCTAAATCATGAATATAATTCTTGATATAATGTATGTTTTACCACATGAACAACTTGTAATTATAAAGAGTTTATTTCTGACTCAAGTACTAAGGATCGACAAAACGACCATTTCTAACTTAAATAATTACATAGTGTTCATAACCTGGTAATAAGTGATATAAAAGGAATAATGAACTTTAAAAAGGTTCTTAATAAAGTAGAAATTAACTCATGTTTATTATTCAGGTGGTTAAAGAACGATCGAGTCAAGTCAGACCCGAGGTAAGGGACTTCATCTCAATCTCCTTTCGTTGAGACATATTTCGTTTTATACACAACTTTATTTTATACGGTGTATAAACCCCTTTGAATTTTACTTTTATACAAAATGAATATTTTACTATTAAGCGTTTTACTAAATGACAAAAAGGAATGTTTTTTTTAACGTACGCAGTGACAACGACCTTTTCCGCCGCCGCGAGTATTATTTGGTCTTTGTCTTCCTCAACAAGCCGTAATGTTTTTTTTTAAAATGAAATAAATAACATATAGTATTTTATGTATTTTTTGTATTGAAAATGGTTTTATAATGGATTTGTTATGTAAATATATTTATATGATATATTGTGATCGGAATGTGGAAATGTTTTCCTTCAATTATGTTTATTTTATGACTTATGATTTTATAATGGTACTTAGACATTTGACGGGTGGTTACGTGATAAACCATATAATGGGTGGTGCCGTGAATACTAGGACGGGTGGTTTTGTTATAACCTCTGATGCATTGGTTATGGAAGTCGTCCGTATGTTGATTCCATTAAGTATGTGTGGTAGTCGGCCATATGGTTATTCCATTAAGTGATATGTGTGGAAGTCGACCGTATGGTTATTCCCCTTAAGTATGTATATATCCCAAGTTACCTTTATATGTTATGTGTTCTTTATATGGGTTTTATTGTAATATTTGGTTACAAAAGGGTTAGTAATGATATTTTATTCACTGAAGAGTTTTTACTACTTCATGAAGTTGAAGGTATTACTTTGATAATGTATACATGGTTTACTTGATGTTTGAAAAACTAACAGTTTTCATTATTTGTGTATCCCTTACTGAGCTTTTTATGATCACCCCTAGTTTTTTAGAAATGTTTTTCACAGGACATAATGTGGATTAGGGTCAAGGATGGGATCAAGGGAAAGTCAGGCTATCTAAAACATGGAACTAGACATGTTTCTTTTTAAGAGGTTTTATTTTATGGAAACATAGTAGAAGTGTCTACTTTGTAATCTTTTGATATGTAATAGTTATGTCCTAATTCTCTAAAACTCTAAACCTGAAAAGATCCTCAATGTGAATTATTCATTTAATTCAGTATTAAGTAAGTTTTAAAGTAAGGGCCTTATAGTTGGTATAAGTGGTCGGTTTAGACAACTTTAGGAGTTAGAAAAGTGTTTAATTATAATATGATTGAAATGATATAGCATTTACGGATTACCATGTTGCTTCGCCTAATATATTTCTATATTCAGAATGGTTCTCCGCAGAGGAAATAAGGCAGCTATCTTGGGATGACATGAGGAAGAAGACAACCTTCCAAATCAACCACTTGAGATGGTGGGACTTGGAACTGAATAGTTTGTTGCAGTGATGGAACAGTTGACTCAGGCTATAAATGGTGGTGGTATCCATGCATGAGATCAGCCAGATCAACCGCAGAGGAACGTGTCAGTGGTGGAACATTTCATGAGGCAACATCCCCCATCATTCAGAGGATCATCTAACCCTTTGCTAGCTGAAGGGTGGATTAAAGCACTGGAGAAGATTTTTGATGTCATGGGGTGTTTGGAACATCAAAAGGTTAGTCTTGTTGTTTACCGTTTTGAAGGAGAAGCAGATAAGTGGTGGTCGATGTTGAAAAATATCAGGGATAGTGATGAGATTGATGATCTTCACTAGGACGAATTCAATGGTAAGTTTCTTGAGAAATATTTTCCTAAGTTGGTTCGTCTTAGGATGGAAAAACAATTTCTAGAATTGAGGCAGGAGGATAACTCAGTGGATGCTTATGAAGCAATGTTCACTCGACTAGCAAGGTATGATCCAAAATTCATACGAGATCTTGATAGTAAAATCAACTGTTTTAACTCAGGATTAAAGCTGAATTATCAAAGGTATTTATCTTCTGGTGAGTTCAAAATTTATGAAAAACTTGTTCGATGTGCGGTGAAGGTAGAAATGGAGTTTTCCGATGATCAGGTGTTCTATGACAAACAACAGAATAAGAGGTCCAGTTGGCAGGAAAAGGGGAAGAATTCATCAAAGAAGCAAGGAGGTAAGAAAACCAAATATCCATCCTGTGAGAAGTTTGGTAAAATGCATCCTAGAGAATGTTTATCCAAGTCTGGTAAGTGCTTTCGGTGTGGTAAGTCTGGTCATATTGCTCGTAACTATAAGGAAGATAATCAAGCAGACGATGAAAAGCCAGCATTAAGATGTTTTAAGTGTAATAAAATGGGTCATTATGAAAATGAGTGTCTAATGAAGAACTCAACTGGGGGAAAGCATCCAGACTACAAGAAGAAAGGGGTGGTTAAATCCTTTGCAACAACTTCAGCAGTTGTTGGGCCATCGAATGAAGTAGTATCAGGTACACTGTTTGTTTGCTCAGATTATGCCAATGTGTTGTTTGATTCAGGGTCTACACATTCTTTCATTTCTGAGATGTTTTCTAGTAAATTGGGAATTCCATCACAAGATATGAATCCTGAACTTATGATAAAAACACATGGGGGAAACGTTGAGACAAAAAGGAATTATAAGAACCTTCCTATCCTTGTGTGTGGAAATAATCTACCTGCAAACCTTATTGTTTTTCCTCTAGTAGAGTTTGATGTTATTTTGGACATGGATTGGGTTCTTGTTTATCATGCTAAGATTGACTGCAGAGCTAAAATGGTTTCTTTTCAGAAAGATTTTCAGTTTGTGTACAAGAATGAACCCTTGATTTTGATAACAAATCAGGAAGTTGAGAAACTAGTAAAATATGGAAATGAATGTTACCTTGCACATATTGTTGAAAATAAAGCAACTGCTCAAATTAATGATGTTCCAGTGGTAAATGAGTATCTTGATGTTTTTCCATATGAGTTTCCTGGTATTATTCATGATCGGGAAGTTGAATTTACTATTGACTTAGTTACTGATTCTAAGACAATTTCAAAACCCCCTTATCGAATGGCTCAAGTTGAACTTTTAGATTTAAAGAATCAATTGCAGGAGTTTTTAGATAAAGGTTTCATTCGACCTAGCACATCACCATGGGGTTCTCCTGTCTTTTTTGTTAAAAATAAAGATGGTTCAATGAGACTTTGCACTGATTATAGAGCCTTGAATAATATTACTGTCAAGAACAAGTATCCTTTGCCTCATATCGATGATTTGTTTGATCAGCTCCAGGGAGCTCAGTATTTTTCGAAGATTGACTTGAGGTTGGGGTACCATCAGTTGAAAGTAAAAGAAGCAGACGTTCCGAAGACTGCGTTCCATACTAGATATGGCCATTATGAATTTGTAGTAAGGCTTTTTGGGTTAACTAATGCACCTGCTATATTGATGGACATTATTAATAGAATTTTCCATGAGTTCTTGGATAAGTTTTTGGTTGTTTTCATCGATGATATTTTGGTGTTTTCTTAAAGTAAAGAGGAGCATGAAAGTCATTTAAGGGTTATCTTGAAAACCTTAAAATAAAAGAAACTATATGGAAAATTCAGCAAGTGTGAGTTTTGGTTACAACAAATTTCTTTCCGGGGCCACATTGTTTCAAAAGATGGCATAACTGTTGATCCTGCTAAAACAAAAGTTGTTGAAGAATGGAAAAGACCCACAAATGTAACTGAGATCCGTAGTTTTCTTGGTTTGGCAGGTTACTACCAAAGGTTTGTTGAAAAATTTTCACGGTTATCTAGTCCAATGACTATGCTAACTCGTAAGGGTGTTAAGTTTATCTGGACAAACTACTGTGATGATTGTTTTCAGGAGTTGAAAAGAAGATTGGTGAATGCTCCAATTTTGGAACTTCCTTCCAGGAATGGTGAGTTTGTTATATACAGTGATGCTTCATTGAAGGAACATGGTTGTTTCCTTATGTATAATGATCAGGTAATTTCTTATGCTTCACGTCAGTTGAAAACTCATGAGTTAAATTACCCTACACATGATTTGGAATTATCTTCTGTTGTTTTTACTTTGAAATTTTGGAGGCATCATTTGTATGGAAACGTGTTAAATATATAATGATCACAAAAGATTAAAGTATATATTCACTCAGAAAGAATTGAAAATGAGACAGAGGAGATGGCTAGAATTAATCAAGGATTATAAATGTACAATTCATTACCATTTGGGAAAAGAAAATAAAGTGGTCGATGCTTTGAGTCAAAAAAGTAATGATTTATTAACCATGCAATGTTTGGAATGAGATCCTTTGGTTTTTGATTTGATGAACTTTGGCATAGAAGTTGTTTGTGTAGAAAGTTCTTCTGTTTTGTTTCAGGTATCAGTGATACCATCCCTATCAGACAGAATTAAGCAAGCACAGAGGGAAGACAGTGAGTTACAGAAAAAGGTAGAGCTACTTCAGAAGGGTAAGTTGCCTGAATTCAACATTGATAATGATTGTGTTTTTAGGTTTGGGAAGAGATTATGTGTCTCTGGTGATTCACAGTTGAAGAATGAGTTGTTATGTGAGGCTCATAGTTCCCCGTTTTTGGTTCATCCTGGTAGTACTAAGATATACAGAGATATGTGGGAGTATTACCAGTGGGATGGAATGAAAGAGATATTGCTGATTTTACTATGAAGTGTTTGATTTGTCAGCAGGTTAAAGAAGAGCAGTAGTTACAGAAAGGGATGCTTCAGCCTTTACCAGTGCCAGAGTGGAAATAGGAAAATATATCCATGGACTTTGTTGTGGGATTGCCGAAGACACCTCGAGGTAATAATGCAATCTGGGTTATTGCTGATCGCTTCACTAAATCTGCTCATTTCCTTCTTATTCGAGATACTTTCTCTCTAGATCAACTTTCTCGTTTGTATCTTAACAAGATATTCAGGTTACGTGGAGTTCCTCTCTCCATTGTATCTGATCGTTATCCTAGGTTTACTTCTAACTTTTGGAAAGGCTTTCAGAAAGCGTTGGGTATCGAATTAAATTTTAGTATAGCTTTTCATCCTCAGTCAGATGGGAAGTCAGAATGAACAATTCAGACCTTGGAGGATATGATACGTGCCTGCTTTATGGATTATCAGGGAAGTTGGGACCAACATCATTCTTTGGTTGAGTTTTCATATAATAACAGTTTTCATTCCAGTATACGGATGGCACCATTTGAGGAGTTATATGGTAAACGGTGTCAAACTCCAGCTTTTTGGGATGAAGTGGGTGAAAGGAAGCTGATGGGACCAGAATTGGTAGAAGAGATGGCAGAAAAAATTCAGTTGATTCAGAAACACATGAAAACAGCTCAGAGCAGACAGAAGAGTTATGCATATAACCGGAGGAAGGATCTATCTTTCGAGGTAGGTGATCATGTTTTTCTCAAAGTCTCACCATGGAAAAGTGTGATGCGATTTGGTAAGAAAGGAAAGATGAGTCCAAAGTTCATTGGACCATATGAAATTCTGGAGAAAGTTGGATCAGTTGCTTACCGAGTGGATTTACCATCAAGTTTATCTCAGGTACACATTGTTTTTGATGTTTCGATGTTGAAGAAGGATATTCTAGATCCATCTCATGTTTTGAGTCCAGAGGTAGTTCAGCTGGAGAAGAACCTATCTTATGAAGAACAACCAGTCCAGATTCTTGACCGAAGAGAGAAAGTGTTGTGAAATAAGGTAATTCACCAGGTAAAGGTTTTGTGGAAAAACCATATTGTTGAAGAGGCAACGTGGGAATCTGAAAATGCTATGAGGGATAAATACCCCAACTTATTTTGATAAGTGAATAAAATTGCGAGGACGTAATTCCCAAAAGGGGGGAAGGATGTAACATCCCAGGTAAATAATGAATAAAACATTTTCATATTTATTAATATATATGAATTAAATATTAATTTTACTTTAATGGGTTGTCTATGTTCGATAGCGTACCCGATACGCAACAAAGAGTTTCTTTGAAATCTTATGTTGCACACTAGTAATAAA
Organism: Viscum album; assembly: GCA_963277665.1. Lineage (NCBI taxonomy): Eukaryota > Viridiplantae > Streptophyta > Magnoliopsida > Santalales > Viscaceae > Viscum > Viscum album. The sequence goes on along the minus strand of OY728129.1, from coordinate 164,128,906 downwards.
ATAATATTATTTTAAATGGTAGTTAACACATAGCAGTTGTATTGGCGGAAATGGATAGAAATAACTAAAATATGATTATATATGTTTTTTAAATGTTTTTACTTTTATCTAATAAAAGATAAAGGCTTAAAATACGGAAAGAATTCAATTTTAGGCGTATATGCCCTAGTTTTCACTAAAGGATCACTTATCGCCTTTTGATGGAGAAACATCATTAAATATTGTTTTGTTCTCTATTATACATTCTATTATACCAATTAAAACTCTTCTATATAATTGGGACATCAAAATTTACTTTGTATAAATTTTTGGTATTTTTCCGATAAAGTTCATTTTTTAATGAATAGTGTAAAACGTTGTATTTTAATTCAAAACCTCTTTTTAATATATTTTATTTATATGATTATATTATCTTTCGAATTTGTTTTAAAGTGAAATTAGAAAATATTTTTACCATTAAATCCAATATTGGTCGTTGGAATTAATTTCACGTTGAAATCAGACTTAAACTAGTGTCAATCTTTTGATACTTATTGTTTCATAAAAACACGCTATTTGCTCTGACAGTCGGAATTAATTATTAAAATAATTAATTCAACTTATGTGTTTTGAATTTTGTAAAATGGACTTCATTTTTGACTTTGGAATATCAAATATAGCTTAGGGTGATGTTTTGGTATTTTTCAGAAAAACTTCAATTTTTGATGAATAGTGAAACCACTATGTGGTACTTAAAAAACTGATTTTTCGTTTAAATGAAATTTTACCACCACTGTGTTTTGAATTTCAAAAATCCGACATACATGTTTTTCATTAGGATGTAAAATTTGGTTCAATGGGTTTAAAATTATTTTTTGGTGAATAGTAACTTATTGAGTTTTTAATCGCGATTAGAGGTAATTAGTGTAATTTAAGGTAAAAATAATGTTGTAATAATATGAAATGAACTTGACACATGTCCTACTATTATTGGATGTCTCATGGCCAACCAAGAAAAGCCATTGGTCAACTTGGGGACCCCATGAAGCCACTTTGGTTAGAAAATGACATTAATAACTTTTTATTTGAAGTTGAAGAAAAAATGTCACAAACATGAGTTGTTTTACTACAACAAATTTTACATGGGGTTATACAAGTCATATTTTTGACTATAAATATTAATTAGAAATATAAAGAGATTTCCTATATCATAGTAGTTTTTTCATAATTTTTATACAATAAATAAATTAAATTATTTATGACATCATGATGATGCAGCAATGACCTCATTATTTAACAATTTAAATAAAATGGAAAGATAATCTAAAATCTAAGACCCACACATGTCCAAAACCAATTGGATGGGTTGATTTCGAACCCTTATCACCTTATCCTCGAAACACATCAATGTGGGACCATTAAAATCTGAAACTCATTCTAAAATAAAGTATCATTCCCTTACATTCCAAGAGTGCCCCTCCTCTCCTCTTATAAAAGGCCCCCACCTCTACCTCCATACCCACACTTCCAAAGCCTTTGGCTCGGCAAACCCCAGACCATTTTGTCTCTCCAAATCCCTCTCTTATTCCTTGATGCCTAACTTTGGACAGAAGTCTTCCCAAAGAATCCTTTGAGCTCAAAGCAATGGGAGTTACCCGATTTTAAAGTAATGTCCTCACTTGAGTCCTTTTGTTTTATTTTGCTTCTCCAACCCCCTAAACTCTTTGTATTCATTTCTTTTGTAAAAACTCCATTATTTTCAATATACTAGGATTTTGTTATAATAAGTATTCGAGCTATACATACACACACCTACATCTAATGGTTAAAGAACATATTGTTTCCGTAGATGGCGAATTTCTGCCACCCGAAATGATGATTGTTCAACATTCTTTTAACACCTTCAAAGGTGGCCATTAAGATGAAACTATACTTATATATGATATATAATTTTTTTATGTTTTCCTTAAGCTTATTTATTTTTCATTTTGGGAATACCTTTATGGTTTCCATTATGGGTAAACGTGATATCTTCATTTAAGAAATTGCGGACTACCGCCCCCTCAAAGTGATTTGATTTCGTTAATGCCATATATGGGATGTATAAAGGATTTAATTAATGGTATTATATATGATATTATACTGGAATTATAATATTCCTTTATATCATTATGATTCCATTCCATAAAAATATAAAATAGAAATGAAAGTAGCGTTCATGCGTACGTACGGCTTACCATCTCCATGAACAGTGCATTTCATTTCTTACCTCTAAATGATTATGTAATATTAAAAATTCATGAATATACTGGAAATATATGATATATATTATATCTACATCATGAATATAATTCTTGATATAATTGATGTTTTACCACATGAACAACTTGTAATTATAATGAGTTTATTTTTTACTCAAGTACCAAGGATCGACAAAACGACCTTTTTAACTTAAATAATTACATAGTGTTCATAACCTGGTAATAAGTGATATAAATGGAATAATGAACTTGAAAAAGGTTATTAAGAAATTATAAATTAACTCAAGTTTATTATTCAGGAGGTTAAAGAACGATCGAGTCAAGTCGGACCCGAGGTAAGGGACTTCGTCTCAATCTCCTTTCATTGAGACATATTTCGTTTTATACACAACGTTCTTTTATACGGTGTATAAACCCCTTTGAATTTTACTTTTATACAAAACAAATCTTTTTCTACGAAGCGTTTTCCCAAATGACAAAAAGGAATGTTTTTTTAACATACGCGGTGACAACGACCTTTTCCGCCGCCGCGAGTATTATTTGGTCTTTGGCTTCCTCAACAAGCCGTAATGTTTTTTTTAAAATGAACTAAACACCATATACTCTTTTATGTATTTTTGGTATTGAAAATGATTTTTATAGTGGATTTGTTATGTAAATATATTTATGTGATATATTGTGATCAGAATGTGGAAATGTTTTCTTTCCATTATGTTTATTTTATGTCTTTTGATTTTATAATGGTACTTGGACATTTGACGGGTGGTTATGTGATAAACCATATGACGGGTGGTGCCGTGAATACCAGGATGGGTGGTTACATTATAACCTCCAATGCATTGGGTATGGAAGTCGTCTGTATGTCTATTCCATTAAGTATGTGTGGAAGTCGGCCGTATGGCTATTCCATTTAGTGCTATGTGTGGAAGTCGACCGTATGGTAATTCCACTTAAGTATGTTTATGTCCCAAGTTCCCATTATATGTTATGTGTTCTTTATATGGGTTTTATGGTAATATTTGGTTACAAAATGGTATGTAATGATATTTTATTCAGTTAAGAGTCTTTACTACTTTGTGAAGGTGAAGGTATTACTTTGATAAAGTATAAATGGTTTACTTTATGTTTGAAAAACTAACAGTTTTAATTCTTTGTGTATCCCTTACTGAGCTTTTTATGCTCACCCAAAGTTTTTTTGAACTGTTTTTCACAGGAATTAATGTGGATTAGGGTCACGGATGGGATCATGGGAAAGTCGGGCTATCTAAAACATGGTACTAGACATATTTCTTTTTAAGAGTTTTTATTTTATGGAAACATTGTAGAAGTGTCTACTTTGTAATCTTTTGAGATGTAATAGTTATGTCCTAATTCTCTAAAACTCTAAACCTGAAAGGATCCTCAATGTGAATTATTCATTTAATTCAATATTAAGTATGGTTTAAGGTCTGGGCCTTATAATTATAACTATTGTCATATTCAGAGCTAATAAACCCTGATATTATTGAACATCTAGATTCAAGTTTTTAAAAAGGTCCATTATCTACCTATCATCACAAGTCTCTCATACGACATCAAATCTATGTATTCTGGATAAATTTATTAGCAATGAAATTTCACATGAATTTTTTATTATCGATTTAAATGTAGAAAGACAACTGATACACAACCCACCTCCTCTAACAATTGTTAAGGTCTTTTTGAGAAATGTTGTACATGAGTCTCTTGTGATCAAATTAAAAAAACTATCACCAATAAGATATTGTCACCAAAATATCAATGATTTCACTTTGTTGCTAACTCCAACTCATGATTAGGAAAATCTCTCTAATGTCGTCTCAGATTCCCATATCTGTTAGCAACTTCATGATCCTCTTTCATTAGAACTACTCTGAGTTCAACTGTAGTTGTTTCATAGAACGAGGTATATGAAATACCTAAAATATTTAATGTTGGGATAGCTGATGAGGTCATCCTACCTTTCATATCTTGAAAATATATCTCTCAATCATCTGTCCAATCAAACATCATACCATTCTTTGTCGTCCTGGACAACAATGCTGCCAACTAGTTGAAATATTGGACAAAATGCTAGTAATAACCTATTAAATCTATAAATCTCCCAATTTAGAAGAATAAATGTTTTTATACAATATATCTTCATGTTTAATACTTATGGTTCCATTGGAACTTGATTAATTTTGATGAAATTCCCCAAATGTGAACATTATTTATCTAGAAACAACATTCAGTTAGCTTGGTGTAAAGATGATGCACTCCCAATGTACTATAGAAGATGTAAAAATGTATGGAATGACCTCCTGCTAACTGAGAGTACACTAAAATATCATCAATGAAAATCACAACAAACTGATTGAGGAATGGATAAAGATCCTATTCATTAAGGCCATGAAGTCCACATGTTAATTAGAAACCCCAAATGACATCACAATGAATCTATACAAACAATATCAACTCCTAAAAGAATTATGAGTTATATATTATAGACTAACCCTTAATAGATGATGTATAGATCTGAAATCAATTTTGGAGAATAAATTGGAACCTCTCAACATATAAAAATGATAGTCATATTGTAGAAGAATACACTGATTCTTGAGCGTCATCTACATCAACCAATGATACTTTACACATATGAACAATGAGGAATAACCAATTTTGTAAAATAACTAGATAATCATTAGGAGGTTTACTATGTCATATGAATGCTTTATATTCTATATCTTGCAACTGAAAATTACACTCTCAATTATCTTATTGATCAATTTGGAAAGGTAGAATAGAAACTATCTCTTCTTTAGACACAAACTTGATCATGAACTCTATATTTCTCTCAAGCAGTAAGAAGTATAAAACAAATGAGGAGAACATTCTCAAAATGTTCTACCACTAGATGTCACGAATCGAATCTGGTCACCATCTAAACCAAAAATTATCCCAGCCCATGATAATGATTGAATGGTGTCCTGATCCCCATTGGCTGGCACAAGTTCATATGTATCATAAAATAATGGATTGGAATGATTTACCCTTGTTTATAAACATTATACCACAAACAAATTCAATATGAAAGAACATGAATTTTCGAAGGAAACCATATTTCACTATAATTCATTACATAATTACACTTTTTAAAACAATTATAAATCACTAAATAATTATAGAGAACCACAATGAACATCCCGGGAATAATCCTCATCACAGGAGGAACCTCTTTCAAGCCATGCCTACTATATAACATCATGACAAACTACTAGAAAACCGAACTGATGGAACTAAAAGTTTAACCCAAACCAACAAGAAAATGTAACTGAGTCTACTTATACCCAAATGTGTATGTAGGTTCTCATAAATATCCCAGAATGATACCACCACTAACAGATTCTATGTGATAAACAGATATTGATGAAAAGTAAGAATGTTTTTTAAAACATGAAATGAAAGCTTGAATTTCTAAATGATGAACCTTTAAATAAAAGTAGTTCTCAAGTGGCCCAATTTAAAGAATCAAAAAAATTAAAATAAAATCTATATAGGCTGAATTTTCTATACAATCATATCATATGTTGATGTTAAGAACAAATAAACTAATGAGCACAATCAATGGGAAATAACCCCATGGCACTAGCTCGTTGTGGGTACCAGGTACCTCGTATCTCGATGACAGTAACCATCACTTATATCTGTTCTCATGCATTATCCACAAGTAGGGAACATACCCATAAACTATTGGTCCCCAATAATATCATTATAGCTTATTTAGTGTTGTATTCATAAATATTTCTACGTGAAACTGAGGCCAAACCCCATGAGATTGCTAGCATAATAGTACACGTCTACCCACCTAGATTCTCTTTTATACCCTTGTTCTCAAAAAAATTAAAAAAGTCATGAAATATACATTTCACATGAAACTATAATTACCTCCTCACAAGATCTACAATGAGAAATCATGCACATCACAGAAGTCACAAAATCCACGTTTTCATTCAAATGCATTTTCAAATCATACTAACACCAAAATAGCCCACACGACATTCCACATTTCATTAAAACCTTTACAAATCATTTAAAAAAATTATAAAAACATTCCAATATATTAAAAATCATATAAATTCCCACACACATATCACATAATAACCTTCTCGCATGCAATATTCATGTTTTCAATGAACGCACCTGAAACACCCCACAAACATGTTTTGAACCCACATTAAAATTTAGTAAAACATATCAGAAATTTAAAAATATTATAAAAAATCATTAACCTCTCAATAGTGCACTTTATAATTAAAAAACTATTTTTAAGATCATGGACACACGAAATAGTACATAAACATTTTTTGTACACTTTATTTAACCCAATAAATCATTTACAATTTTTACAATACAAGCTCAGTGGCTTTAACTATGTTTTGAACCCAACCCACTTTCAACACCCTCTTTCAAAGACAAAATCTTACCAATACAATCCCAAAATATAATTTTAAGTCGTATCAATATTTATAAAACCACTCTCATGTTTTATATAATTGCATCAAAAAATACCACATAAGATACACCTTACCACACACATTTTTGTAAAATTCCCTCAAGAAGTATAACCAAGGTTTACCCATAAACCCCATTCAAGAACCCCCTTCCAAGGTTCACATGAAACTAATTAATTAACAAACAATAATTTTAAGATCCTTTCAAAAACTAATAAATAAATTTCATATTTCTTAAAACTACAATGAAAGATATCATATGTCTTAAATTTGAAAATTACCCCCACATCAAACAAAAACAACAACTACAAAATTAAATGCTTAACCAAATCAGCCATTAACAGTTTTTTCACCACACACAACATATGAGGAATACAAAAAAATAGTAAATAAATAATTTTTACTCATTCTAATTTTTTACCCATGTAACCACCTTCCTTTTTGAGCCTAAACCATTAAATCTTGGAGTGAGCACCTCCACTACACAACAAGGGAGATAAATACATTCCTAGACCACATGATATAAAACAATACTCATGGATAAACCCTTGTTACGAACCTTAGATGTTGGGTACTTTATAACATCATGGATGTGTAAATAAAACCAATGGAATATGGGAGAAACCAAGAAGTAATCATAAACAATGATGAATTGTGGACTTTCCCCCAAAATAAACACCATTTTCGATGGGTTTCATGAGACCCAAGAGATCTCAAATGGCTACTCGTGTAGAATATGGGTTAAATGGGGAATAATGGTTTTATTTCAAGGAGCGAAATAGAAATTTCAGATGTATTTTTAATGAACTGCACACACCAGCACAATTTTCCTTTAAGGTTTGGAACTGTGCGGCCAAACTGTGCGGCCTGTTCTAGCCAGCCAAAAATTGTCCATTATCCACCAATTTAGGGGGGTACAAGGGGGAATATAATGAGAAATATATTCCATGAATAAGGGAAATAATACCCAATATAAAACCACCTTTTTAACCAAATACTCATCCCAATCAAGTGTATAATTTACTTCAACAACATACCCCAAAAGGTGCGTCACTAGGGTTGTATCTAATCAAAATCCAAAAAACCACATCCTAGTAAATTTATTTTTATAAAATTGGATATCAGGAACCACAAATGTTCCCCATGAACATGGTCATAGATGAAGAACACAAGAGACTCCAAAATATCAAACTAGGAACACCTGGAATCCTATAAAAAGAAAAAAACAAAAAGTTGATTTGAACAAAAGCATGGAATTAAAAATCTGGGTGTGACAATTCTACCCACCATAACGCATCCCCTCGGAAATCCACTATAAGTCCAAAAAAAATCAAACCCAACATTGGACCCAAAATGTACTCCTTTTCCAAGCATCGGTCATCACCCGAAAGGCCAAGATGCCTCCAGTGGTCAATTAAATAAGGGATACCCCCTTAAACTAACACTTTCACCATTTTCGTGAAATGATTAAAAAAATTCAGAAATCATCTCAAGAGAAAAAATACGCAAACAGTATCCGAAATATACTATAGAAACATACCAACATGAACAAGGATTCATATAACTTTCTTTAACCAAATTGTTGGGCATTCTACAATCCCAACATTTACCCAAGGATGATGTATGTAGTGAGATAGCTCTGATAAAGTATGTATACAGCCACACCATGAACTAGGAATGATCTGAGTTACTTGTATGGGGAGAAAAAAATAGACTCCCCACTATTAGAAACAACTTAATTTTTTCCAAGATAGTATCAGGGAACATACAGTGGGAGGCCAAAATGGACACCCCATCACAAGGGGTAGCCTACCATCAAACCTTTACAAACGAACATACATAATACTCATAGTGGTTCTCCCATCCATAAGAACCATCCATCTTAACTGACCAGCACATGTTAATGTTGGGTTCGGGACTGCGCAGCGGAAGCCAATGGGCCGTGATTTTTTAAATTTTTCTGCATCATCGGAGTGACATAATCCTGTCGACTCCGGTGATCTCGTCCCAGCTTGGTCCGGGGATCTCGCAAGGTTCATAAAGAGCACAAAATAAAATCGAACGTTTACCTTGTTCAGAATTGACGTGTAGGACACCGGCGATCGTTGCTCGAAGACTCTGACGTCGAAGCCCTCTAGATCGTCCACACACGCCTTGCGAATATGCACTCGCGCCGTTCGTCAAGATCCGGGTGCTAGCGCGGATCTACGACGCACACTTCAGCGCAGCGATGATCACCGCAAGGGAGGATGCTTCGATCCGGGATGGATGAGCTTGAAGATCCTCCTTGCTTGAGAGATTCTCTCTCTAAATTCCAGGAGGAGAGAGATGCTCTCAAATTTGACACATGAATAGTTATGGTGGGAGAGCATCTCTCTCACTTATATAGGGAGTATTAAAACACGTGGTGTAGGTTCCCGGCCCCCGTGTATTAGGCATCCGCTATATAAGTGATGTAAATAATTATTTATGGAAAATAAAATTATGCCATAAATAATATTTACAATTTATCACTTACTTGTAATATATAAATATATTACGTGATAAATTTGAGTCTTTAACTCGACTCATACCTCCTACTAATATTAAACGAACCTAGGATATTTAAATACAGTCGAATAATATTAGTACGGGTATTTACCATACAACTTGTAAATACATGTTATAAATAAATTCAACTAATTATTCTAAACTCGAATAATTAATGAACTTATTTATTATTTGGTGATCCATAGAACTTGGATAGTACTCGGACCCTTTGGCGGGGCCCACCAAGTTCTAAATTCCTACTCACAGAATAGGGCAGATTTTCAAGGTGCTATCGTGTGTGACCCTCTAGGCCCTTATCTCAATAGCAGTGAATAATATCACAGACCTAGAGCGGGGTCTAGCAACCCATCGAGGCCCCTATAGAGATAAGGCAAAGTCCAAGCAACGACTGCCTTCCTATGAACATGGTCCGTGTAATATAATCTCTTTGTCAAATGATATCTCAATAAAGCAGAATGCATACTAGTGTCATCATTCGTTATTTGCTTTATTTTTGTTTGTTGATTTGTCCAGACGGTCTTACCTTCGTCTACCATGGCCATGGATTTAATGAAGGTGCAACCATCCTAATCAACCAGGCCCGAGATATCTCTTCCAAAACATGGAAGCGAAAAATCCTTTCTCGATCATTCAATCAATGCCATGCCATTAATGACGTACCCAATACAAACTACCTCTCCACGACTTTGTCTCCATGGTTTTCGCCTTATATCAAATGTACGTAATTAAATTACATTCATTGATAATGATCTCAAGTCAGGAGAACATTACACATGCCCATAGATAGGAACGACCAATGACACCAGAAACATGTGGTGTTCCTATTAAGCGGGTCTGTCCTCATGATCTCGTTAGCTAGAGATCATCAAGTGCGAACTTCATGAGATGAAGTATCAATGCTTATGAGCCCCCAGCACCTGATGGTCACACATCATCTGTGTCCTTTCAGAATGATGTAACTGGACCATAGGACGTTACTTTAAGATTACTATCATGGCATCTCAGGGTTCTCATTATAGCCTGGGAACTGCTATAACCATTTGATGCGACAGGTAATCTAAGGACATTGCCATTGATGAAGTGGATGCAGAAGTATCTATACTTTCATAGCAAGATAAACACATGCATAAAACCATACTGAATACATGTAACAGTAATCAAAGTACAAGACAAGTTGGGTCTAGAGCACCCACTTTCAACACTCCCACTTGCACTAGAGCCAACTACTAACAGGTTTCAATCCGCTAGCTCTCACATGTGAATCATGCTTCTGCTGAGAAATGGCTTTAGTTAGGGGGTCTGCCACGTTGTCCTCTGTGGCTACTCTGCTAACTGTTACTTCACCTCTCTGAGTAAAATCCCTCAAGAGATGGAACTTCCGAAGAATATGCTTTGTCCTCTGGTGAGACCTGGGCTCCTTGGCAAGCACCACTGCAACAGTATTGTCACAATATACTGGAACAGGGTCTGCACTGCTAGGTATAACACCAATGTCGGAGATAAAGCTACGTATCTAGACTGCTTCCTTTGCTGCATCGGAAGCTGCAATATATTCGGACTCTGCTGTAGAATCAGCGACCACAGCTTGCTTTGAGCTTCTCCAGCTCACTGCACCACCATTCAGGCAAAAGATGTAGCCTGACTGCGATTTCATATCATCATGATCTGTCTGGAAACTAGCATCAGTGTATCCCCTCACAACTAGTTCCTCATCTCCTCAATACACCAGGAACATATCCTTAGTACGCCTCAAGTACTAAAGGATAGTTTTAACAGCTGACCAGTGCAGCTCTCCTGGATTAGCTTGATATCTACCCACCATGCTTAAAGCAAAGGCAACATCAAACCTAGTACATAGCATGGCATACATGATAGAACCCACTGCTGAAGCATAAGGGACGCTACTCATTCTGTCAATATCCTCCTGTGTTTGTGGACACATTTTCTTGGAGATATTAATACCTTGTGACATAGGTAACAATCCTCTTTTGGATTGTTCCATATTGTACCATTTGAGTACCTTGTCAATATATGTACTTTGACTTAGGCCAAGCATCCTTTGAGGTCTATCTCGATAGATCTTGATCCCTAGAATGTAGGCCGCTTCACCTATGTATTTTATGGAGAAGCATTCATTTAACCAAGTCTTAACTGACTGCAAGACTTGCACCTTGTTTACCATGATTAATATGTCATCAACATATAAAACTAGGAAAACAATTTCATTCCCTTCAACCTTTTTATAGACACAAGGCTCGCTTTCATTTTTGACAAAACCAAAATCTCTTATGGCCTCATCAAATCGTACATTCCATGATCTTGATGCCTGCTTCAATCCATAAATGGATCTCTGCAGCTTGCATAATTTATTGGCATTCTTTGACTTAACAAACCCTTCGGGTTGAGTCATATAGACGTCTTCAACCAACCTCCCATTTAGAAAAGCAGTTTTGACATCCATTTGCCAAATTTCATAATCATGAAAGGCTGATATTGCAAGCAATATTCTGATGGATTTAAGCATTTCCACTGGTGAGAAGGTTTCATCATAGTCAATGCCTTGACGTTGTCTGAAACCCTTTGCAACCAGTCTTGCTTTAAAGGTATTAACCTTACCATCCATGTCCAGTTTTTTCTTGAATACAAATTTACAACCAATGGGCTTCACATCAGCTGGAGGGTCTACCAAAATCCAAACTTGATTTTGGTACATGGACTCCATCTCAGAATTCATGGATTCTTTCCATGTAGCAGCTTATTTGCCTTCTACTGCTTCCTTGTAGGTCAGAGGTTCATTATCCTCAAGGATTATTGTGTCACCTGACTCGGTGACAAGAAAACCATAACGTTCCGGTTCTCTAACCTCTCGCATAGACCTACGCAGTATCTGTGTCTCAGGAACAATTTCTTCTTCCACTTGTTCTTGTAGAGATTGTTCCTCTACCAACTCTTGTGCATCTGGAGCATTGACTTCATCGAAGTCAATCTTGCCCCCACTATTTCCAGTAGAAATGTGATCCCTTTCTAGAAATGTGGCGTATCTTGCCAGAATGACTTTTCTATCTAAAGGTTTATATAGGTTGTATCCTCTAGTTTCCTTAGGATAACCTACAAAGATGCACTTAGTGCTTCTGGATGCTAATTTGTCACTTGGTAAAGTCTTGACAAATGCCTCGCACCCCCACACTCGCATGTGTGTCATATTGGGTTTCTTTCCAAACCATAACTGATATGGAATCCCATCTGTGGCTTTAGTTGGTACTTGGTTAATGGTATATGCTGCTGTCTGTAAGGTGTATCCCCAAAAGGATAATGGAAGAGTTGTATGACTCATCATTGATCTGACCATGTCAAGCAAGGTCCTATTCCTCCTTTCACTAACACCATTCCATTGTGGTGTATAAGGAGGAGTGAGTTGAGATACTATTCTAGACTCCTTCAAATGATCAATGAAAGCTTGGTTAAGATATTCTCTGCCTCGGTCTGAGCGAAGTGCTTTTATCTTCTTACCAAGTTGGTTTTCTACTTCACTTTGATATTCCTTAAAGAAACGAAAGGAATCTGACTTATGCCGCATTAAGTAGATATAGCCATACCTACTATAATCATCAGTGAAAGTGATGAAGTATAAAAAACCACCCCTTGCCTCTACTGGAAATGGACCACATACATAGGTATGTGTTAATTCCAGTACTGCATTTGCTCTTTCTCCCTTTCCTGAGAAAGATTCTTTCGTCATCTTTCCTTGTAAACAAGCTTGACATACATCTAAGGGTTCTAACTGTACTGAGTCTAGATACCCTTCTTGATGTAATTTTTGTAATCGCTTCTCGTTTACATGACCAAGCCTAAAGTTCCATAGGCGGGTGTTATTTGAGTCATGTTGGTTATTTTTGTCATTGATGGCCATTACTGAGTTTTCTAGTTCTAGTATATATAAACCATTGTTAAGATGTGCCATACCATAACATATGTTATCCCTATAAAAGAGACAACTTTTATTTCCAAACTTGAAATAAAAACCCATAGTGTCTAAACATGACACAGAGATGATGTTTCTGGTAACAGACGGTACATAATAGCAATTGTTTAAAACAAGAACCAAACCAGTTGGTAAAGTCAAGTGATAGTCTCCCACTGCCAAGGCCGCCAAACTTGCACCATTTGCAGCTCGAAGATCCACTTGACCTTTTGCAATCTTCTCAAACCTACTTGGTTCCTGTATATGAATACAAATGTGTGAGCCACATTCCGTATCCAATTCCCAACTTGTAGATAATGATATATTGCATTCAATGACAAAAATACCTGAAGCAGAAGCGTCAGCTTTCTTCTTCTTCCTAGCTCTGCAATTCTTTTTCCAGTGGCCTTTCTTGCCACATCCAAAACAGACAGCTTCCTGCTCATTACTCTGCCTCTAAATCTTTGGCTTCTTGGCAAGACGATGCATTGGTTTCTTTGGCCTTGACTTGGCTTTAGACCCCTTTTCCTTGCCCTTGTTTTTCTTGTTCACCATAAGGACAGATGTATTGGTGTTTTTCATGTCCTTATCAGCTTGGCGAACTAAAGCCAAAAGATCCGGGAGCGACTTTGTCATATCATTCATATTATAATTGACAACGAAAGTCGAGAAGCATGACAGTAAAGAGGCAAGAATGAGATCCACTGCTAGTTCTTGGTTCAGTTTGAACCCAAGGTCTTCAAGCCTCTCAATATACCCAATCATCTTGAGTACGTGAGGACCGGCTTGGTGCCCTCCTGCTAGCCTGAACTTATAAAGTGCACTTGAGATCTCATACCTTTCTTTCCTAGCCCTGTCCTCATACAGTTCTTCGAGGTGTGAAAGCATCTTGTAGGCATCCTCTTCCTCATGCATTTTTTGCAATTGGCTGGACATGGATGACAACATGATGCATTGTACATCAAGTGCATCATCTACATGCTTTTTCCACTTATCTTTTTCCGTATTGCTTGCTCCCTGAGGAGGCTCATCAGGAATTGGGGATTCCAGCACATATAACTTCCTTTCTTGGCGTAGTACTATGCGCAAGCGCCTGTACCACTCCTGGAAGTTATTGCCGGTCAGGATATTTTCTTTATCCAAGATTGATCGCAGTGATAAAGTACTAGTGGTGTTGGTGATTTCCATTTTAAATCTACATCAGATAAACATTTAGCAATTAGTACTTTGTCTTGATTACCTTTTTTACATTTTATGATTAATAAATTATTATATCATTTAATGTCTCCCGCTATTTTAACGAACCTTAATGGCCCTCACCATTAGATTCAGAATACTCTATCTCTTGAGCATTCTAGTGGCAAGGATCCTCGAAACCTCCCTCGTAGTCTACAAGCTAGGGCTACGACACTACTTGAAGGGTTTCAAGGTAGGCGCTATGCTGGCCAACCACCTGTTCTTGTGGTTCCTTGTGTAGTTGAGTAAAGTCCCAGCTTTTGGAATCTATACTTAATTCCCTCAACCTCTTGCCTCTAAAGTGATAATAAGTTAGCTAGGGCTAAACCTTGATTACTCACTTTAGTTAAGTCTACACATTCCTCACATGGAAATGCCCCGGCAGTAAGAGGCACTCTCAACTGAGGCTGATGAGCACCCAAACAGCCGGTTTTGTTTAGATATGAGAAATGGAAGGCATTATGACTTAATATATCTTTGAGGGATTTTTTTTAAAATTATTAATTGACAAATATAATCCCTTTTCTATTTATTATGTTCAAACTAGGTTGTCTCGCTCACAAATGAACATTCAAAAAGAGTATTTATTCGTCATAACTTTATGCATTTTCTCTTGTTTACTATCCTATGTGATCATGTAATAATCATGCAGTCGAATAAAAATAATAAACTATGCATAATTTAAATCAAGCATTCCGACTGGTCTTGAGCATTCTATAATGATTGATCATTAACTGATCAATCATCACCTAGGGGCATACGTACCTGAGTCAATACAAGACTCGTGTCGCTGCTGGCCCCAGTGCAAAGCCCAACTCATGTCTGGACTACCGCCTCATCTTGGCGGGGTCTGCCTCTCGGATCGTCACGAATAATTACAAATATACTCGCACGCAGGCGAGGGGGTCTGGGGTACAAAATACATATAGTGCAATGGACGCGCAGGCCCTTATACATATTTGAATTAAAAGACAATTCGCAGACCGTCATTTATCTAATTAAATATTACAATCATCGCACGCATTGAATAAATAATTAAATAAATACATACATGCCAAACATACACAGGTCGGTCAAAAGCTCAAGACCAGTCGGGGTAAAAGCGCAATAAAATTAAACTGTAATAAATTTAAATTATGCGAGGGTGTTTTAATAAATTAAATGAATTTGATTAAATTCAAATAATTTATTTTTATCGGTTCCATTTGTTTAATTTAATTTTAATTCTAAAATTAAATTAAACCATTAATTTAATTCTAAACTTAAATTAAATTAATATTCTTGGATTAAAATAAACTAAACCACTAAATTAATTTCAATTAATTTAATTTAAAGAAAAAACAAAATTAATTAAAATTAATTCAGTGCCCGGTTACCTCTCGCCGGAGAAAAGTCCGGAGGGACTGCGTACCACCGCGGGATGTCGTCTTGAACCGCGGCGTGACCGCGGCGTGACCGCGGCGTGACCGCGGCGTGACCGCGGCGTGACCGCGGCGTGACCGCGGCGTGACCGCGGCGTGACCGCGGCGTGACCACGGCGTGACCGCGGCGTGACGGCGGCGTGACCGCGTCCCGCAACGGCTGCATCTCCCGGCAGCCCGCAACTCCGGCGAGCCGGCGAGGGTCGACCAGTGCGAGGCAGTCCGGCAGGAGGTGAGGCCGGAGCTAGGCAGTCCGGCAGGGGATGAGGCCGGAGCGAAGCAGTCCGGCAGGGGTGGTCCGGCAGGGTTTCGCGTCCGGCGAGCTGCGGGGAGGTCCGCGTCCGGCGAGGGCGGTCCGGGGAGGAGGCCGCGCGATGGGGAAGGCCCGACGTGGAGGAGGAGGGCCGGTCCGGCGAGGAGATCCGGCGCGGAGGAGGAGGGACGGTCTGGCGAGGCGCTCCGGCGCGGAGGAGGAGGGCCGGTCCGGCGAGGCGGTTGCGGTCCGGGAGGATGTCGCGGCCGGCAACCCTAGGGTTTTCCGGCCCTTGGCGGCGCGAGGGAGAAGACCCGTAAGGGTCTTCTTCCTTTTTTTTCTTTTCCACAAAAGTCCAGCCGCCCCCTTCTTTTTTTTAATAAATTGGAAGACCCCATTTTGGGGCCTTTGATTCTCTCCCCTTTTTTTTGAACCAAAAAGAAGAAGACCCATAAGTCTTGGTCTTCGTAGTTTAAAATATAATAAAATTTATTATAAATATAAGCAAATATTTATTATAAACTATTTTATTATATTTTATAATAAGAAAATAAAATTATTTGATGTTAATACTCAACACCAAACAAGCATGAACACGGGCGTCGATCCGATTAAAACTTTCAAATGATCGTATCGTGATCATTTGAAATCGAAACGACGCGCGGTCAAATCCGAATGAACTGTCTTAACACCCCGCAATTAAATTTAATGAAATTTAATATTTTTGACTCAGAAAAAACCTTGCGTTCCCTCTGATACCACTGTTGGGTTCGGGACTGCGCAGCGGAAGCCAATGGGACGGGATTTTTTAAATTTTTCTGCATCATCGGAGTGACATAATCCTGTCGACTCCGGTGATCTCGTCCCAGCTTGGTCCGAGGATCTCGCAAGGTTCATAAAGAGCACAAAATAAAATCGAACGTTTACCTTGTTCAGAATTGACGTGTAGGACACCAGCGATCGTTGCTCGAAGACTCCGACGTCGAAGCCCTCTAGATCGTCCACACACGCCTTGCGAATCTGCACGTGCGTCGTTCGTCAAGATCCGGGTGCTAGCTCGGATCTACGACGCACACTTCAGCGCAGCGATGATCACCACAAGGGAGGATGCTTCGATCCGGGATGGATGAGCTTGAAGATCCTCCTTGCTTGAGATATTCTCTCTCTAAATTCCAGGAGGAGAGAGATGCTCTCAAATTTGACACATGAATAGTTATGGTGGGAGAGCATCTCTCTCACTTATATAGGGAGTATTAAAACACGCGGTATAGGTTCCCGGCCCCCGTGTATTAGGCGTCTTCTATATAAGTGATGTAAATAATTATTTATGGAAAATAAAATTATGCCATAAATAAAATTTACAATTTATCACTTACTTGTAATATATAAATATATTACGTGATAAATTTGAGTCTTTAACTCGACTCATACCTCCTACTAATATTAAACGAACCTAGGATATTTAAATCCAGTCGAATAATATTAATACGTGTATTTACCATACAACTTGTAAATACAAGTTATAAATAAATTCAACTAATTATTCTAAACTCGAATAATTAATGAACTTATTTATTATTTGGTGATCCATAGAACTTGGATAGTACTCGGACCCTTTGGCGGGGCCCACCATGTTCTAAATTCCTACTCACAGAATAGGGCAGATTTTCAAGGCGCTATCGTGTGTGACCCTCTAGGCCCTTATCTCAATAGCAGTGAATAATATCACAGACCTAGAGCGGGGTCTAGCAACCCATCGAGGCCCCTATAGAGATAAGGCAAAGTCAAAGAAACGACTGCCTTCCTATGAACATGGTCCGTGTAATATAATCTCTTTGTCAAACGATATCTCAATAAAGCAGAATGCATACTAGTGTCATCATTCTTTATTTGCTTTGTTTTTGTTTGTTGATTTGTCCGGACGGTCTTACCTTCGTCTACCATGGCCATGGATTTAATGAAGGTGCAACCATCCTAATCAACCAGGCCCAAGATATCTCTTCCTAAACTTGGAAGCGACAAATCCTTTCTCGATCATTCAATCAATGCCATGCCATTAATGACGTACCCAATACAAACTACCTCGCCACGACTTTGTCGCCATGGTTTTCGCCTTATATCAAATGTACGTAATTAAATGACATTCATTGATAATGATCTCAAGTCAGGAGACCATTACACATGCCCATAGATAGGAACGACCAATGACACCAGAAACATGTGGTGTTCCTATTAAGCGGGTCTGTCCTCATGATCTCGTTAGCTAGAGATCATCAAGTGAGAACTTCATGAGATGAAGTCTCAATGCTTATGAGCCCCCAGCACCTGATGGTCACACATCATCTGTGTCCTTTCAGAATGATGTAACTGGACCATAGGACGTTACTTTAAGATTACTGTCATGGCATCTCAGGGTTCTCATTATAGCCTGGGAACTTCTATAACCATTTGATGCGACAGGTAATCTAAGGACATTTCCATTGATGAAGTGGATGCAGAAGTATCTATACTTTCATGGCAAGATAAACACATGCATAAAACCATACTGAATACATGTAACAGTAATCAAAGTACAAGACAAGTTGGGTCTAGAGCACCCACTTTCAACGGTTAACACAAAAGGGATGGAATGAAAATTTAATTAATTGGGATGGCACGACTACATGGATAGACCGTATGTTTGTGGAAGATGTGTGTTAATTGTGTGGATCATTCTGTCTAAATGACTTCTTAGAACATGGTCACTAATAATCATGCACCATCAATGTGCTCAACCCATCTATCCAAAAACCCAACCGCCCTTGAAAAAATCACTGAAAAACAATGGGGAAAATTACATTGGGAAATTACATGGGCATGAGGCCCTCCACCTCATTCCATCGAACGGGAACAACTGAAACCATATGAAAACAATATAGTTTTAAAATCATCCTACATTAATAATAAGGATATGAAATTGTACAATGTTTTCAATGACCCTGTGATTTCCCCTGACTACGCACCAGCTTCCCTCCAGAGACTGTGGCTATAGCTCAATGGATTGAAGCATCTTCGACTTCACAATTTGGATTTAGAAACCCATGTATGGAACATCTTATTTCAGTGCTACAGAAAACTACATTGTAACCCTATATGGGTTCTCCATAAAATATCACATTCCATACTCACATTTCACTAATCAAGGATTTCACTAAAATAATGGATTATAAGGTGAAGACACATCACACCTTGTTTATTTGGCTGAGAAACAACTGAAGGAAATGAAACATACAATCACCATCAACTAAAACAAAGGAGTTTTACGTTTTTCCATTAATGATAGACTCTAAATATGCTAGATACTCTCATATTATTTCATGACCTTCACCTTTATAGTCAACATTAACATGGAATCAAATAGTGTGATTGAATGTGACCATTACAATTGATAAAAACAATCCATGGAAAGGGATCATAGGCCATGTCCCAAATAGGACAAAATTCCAAAAAGTGACCCCAACATCTACTCATGAAATAATTTCCCACACTGATGGATTAACATAAAATCCCACTTCAAGGAGACAATAAAGGTCATAGAGGCCCTCTTAGATACCATCTAGATACTCATCCTCACTAACAACCACAAATAACTTCCACCTTCAATGAATTAGGTAATATAAGGAACTGTGGTTTATTTCAACCTTCCATGAGCACTCTCTTACTACATGAGGATCCAAAAATCAATTAAAGTAACTAGTACAAACTCAATGTCTAATTATTGAGAAAAATATTCCTTATATTTATCAACTATAGAATTTTACAATGGTGAAAAATACTCGGTTTCACTTCACTCATTCACTAACCCTTAATGAGGGCTTACCATATAAAATGAGAAAGCTATAGGACCCAACCAAGAGGGTCCATTGGTCAAAACATTCCACAAAGTAGATCAAAAAACAGGAACCGAACAACCTTAAAGGCTTTAGGAAATTTTCTTGGAAGTGACTACTAACCAGCACTTCTACGTAGCTTACTCACCAAACAAAAACCCAAATCACAGTTCAAAGATGAGTGGATGTTAGACTCAAAACATCCCACAAAATCAAGATTTAAAATATTCATTTTAATCACCATCCCAATCCAGTCATTAAAACATCATGATTTCTTATAAAAACATTTCTTTGAAAACAAACGGTTCATGGGTTAGCGTATCCACCAATTATACCCAATGGTCCTCACACATGCAAGTTTCTGTGCCACTCTGGGATCCCTCTTCATATCCATCACGGCACTCATCTAGTATTTCCTTTAACCATAAATCATTACATATAACCCCATGAATTTGTTATCTCATGTAAATACCAAAGGTTATTACAAAAATTCTTTCCACATTTCAAAAACAAAGCGATCAACCAAAACATCCATTTTCTCAAAACTACTAACCACAAAATCAATCCCAAATTACATCTTAATGAAATTTTAATAAAGGAACATTAATCCCAATGAAATCACACTTTTAGTATATTAACATCAATTTCAGAACAAATCATCCAATTAAAAAACCTTTTAATAATTTAGAAAACTCTATTATTAACACTTTTTCATAACCAATTTTAATAAAGATCCTGATATCAAAAGAGGTGTAAACACACCATGCTCCCTTTCAATTTTTTTTAAATTTCAGTTCCACCATTTCAAAAATAAATCCTTCCAAATTTATTAGAAAATAATTTCACTAAAACATTATCCTTCCTACCACCATGTAATTTTTTTATTCAAAACCAGAAATCAAAGATTTCAAAACTAAAGGACACATGACTAAGTGGGGGGAAACTGTTTTTGTTGGGTGACATGAACATATAGTTGGTGTCAATATTAGAATACCTTCACCATAAAATAGAGTGTTCTAGGGAATATGCCCAGCTCTACATGGCTTGCTTTGCCCTGTGAGCTCACTGAGACCATTAACCAAACTCTATTTTCATTTCCACTAGTCATCATCAAACCATGAAAATCAACGAACTCAGATAAGTCCCAACTTCTACTGATAACATGAATCTTGTAATGAAGTGTGGTGATCAGGAACACTTCCCATAACTAGAATGCAATGTCTAAACAATCCTAACTCTAGACTATACCTAATGTTCCCCATTTGACATGAACCAAAGAGTCAACCTGAACCTCCTCTGATAGCATGTTGTCATGAACTGAATATTGTATCCATCAAAATCGGCCCTAAACCTGGCCTGTGACATGGAACGAAGTGAATTCATGACCCCCAAAGGCTTGAACAAGTGACCAGGTATCATAAAATAAATTTTGGGAATGATTTACCCAATTTTATAAACATTAATCAACGAACAAATTAAATATGAAAAAACTTTATTCTTTGAAACAACCTATCTTTCACTAAAATTCCAAACATAATTTCACAATTTTAGACATGTATAGAAGTCTAAAACAACTAATGAATCCCATAATTAAAATCCTATGAACTATAATCATGAAAAGGGGAATCAACCTCAAGACATGTCTACAATACAATATCACGATGAACCGCTAGAAAATCGAACTGCTGGCAATAAATGTTTTACCCCAACTTGCGACAAAAAAATTAACAGAGACTACAAAAACACCAAGGTGTATGTAGGTTGTGAGAAAAATATAGTATGATACCACCAATATAAGATTCCATGTTATAAACATTTAGAGACAAAAACCATTCATGTTATTCAACACAGGAAATGCAATATATAATTTCTAGAAGATTCACCTATAAATAAAATTAGTTTTCCAGTGGGATAATTTATAGAATTAACATATATAGAATAAAATCCAATGCTACTAAATTTATGAGCCAATAATACCATATTCTGATAGTAATAAAAAAGTAACTAATGATCATAAGAAATAGGAAATAACTCTTACGCACTAGCTCGTTGTCAGTCCCTGGTACCTCTTATCTTGGTGATAATAACCATAAAAAATATATGTTCTCATTAATTTCCCACTAGTAGGGAACATAAACATAACCTAGTGGTCCTTAATCATCATAATCATAATTTAGATATTGTTTTAAGCCTCAATATTTCTATGTGAAACTCAGGCCAAACCCCATGGGATCAGTAGCATACTACTACACGGCCACCCTCCAAGTTAACCAAGTTTCCCATTGTGCCCAAACAAGTTCAACAAGTCATAAAATATACTTTTCACCTGAAAATAAAATTTACACATCACATTTTCACCAAACTACCCACATGTACATCACACAATTCATAAAATCCACATATTCATTCAAATCAATTTTGAAATCATACAAACACGAAAATAGCCAACAACACTTTCGACATTTCATTAACACATTCACAAATCATTTATAAAAAATTTTATTATACCATTATACAATATTACAAGTCAAATAATATTCAATTAAAATATTACATAATACCCTTCTCACCTTCAAAATTCATTTTGTCAACAAACACACATGAAACATCCCACAAACATGTTTCGCACCGACATCACAATTTAGTAAATAATTTCATCAAATTATAACACATTTTAAATAATGTCAGACATCTCATCTACCACTTTATCTTTCAAAAATTAAATTTATGAACATATAACCCACTGAATTGTACATAAACATCCTCTGTAGACAATCTTTAACCCAAAAAAACATTTACAATTTTCATAAAACAATCCCAAGATGTTTAAAAATGGTTTGGACACAAACTATTTCAACACCCACTATCAAAGCTAGAATCTCTCCAATACCTACCCAATATAGTATTCAAATACCTAGAAATATTTATAAAACCACTATCATGTTTTATAGAATTTCATAAAATAATACCACAAGATATAAACATGAAAACACAAACTTTCGTAAAATTCTCTCAAAAAGTATAACAATGTTTTACAAAGAAATCCCATTCAGATACCCCATTATAAGGCCCACATGACACTAAGGCATTAAAAAATTGAAATTCCAGCCCCTTTATACAAAAAATTTACAAATTTCTTATTTTATAAAACTACAACCAAAGATATTACATGTCTTACATTCCAAAGTACCCTGCTTCAAACAAAAATGAAACTGTAAAATTAAATGCTTAACCAAATCAGTAATAAACAATTTTCCCAATGCACAAAACATATAATGAATATGAAAAATCAGTAAATATAGAAATATAACTCACCAATAATTTTTTACACCTATAACCACCTAACTTTTGAGTCAAACCCCTTAAATAATGGTGTGAAACCTCAACCAATCCTCCGCTGCACCATAAAAGAGAAAAATATAGCCCTAGACCAAAGGATTTCACCAAATATAATATAGGTTACACCCTAGCTATGATCCCTAGATGAAATATACTTTAGAACAACATGTACGAAGATAGAAAACCAAAGTAATATGAGAGGAACCATGAACGAATCACTAACCTTGATGAATCATGGTGTTTCCCCACCAAAACCACCATCAAATATGGGTTCCATGGGAGCTTGGGGGTGCTTGGAGACCTCCCTTGGATGATGGTGTGGAATGGGGGAGAATTGGGTTGGATTGTATTTATTTCTTGTAGGGAAAATAGGAATTTCTGATTTATTTTTATTAAGATGGACACACCTGCATGGTTTGCCTGCACGGTTTGGAATCGTGAGGCCAAATTGTGCAGCCCTTTCAAGCCTCCAAAAAACTGTTCGTTCTCCTATAATTTAAGAGGATTCAAAGGGGGGATCCAAGGGGAAATATATTCCACTAATTGGGGGAAATAATACCCAAAATAAAGCCACATTTTCACCCCATGACTCATCTCAACCATGGGTACAATCCACTTCAACAATTTACACCACAAGTGGTGTCACTAATCCAACTCCAAAATACCACAACCCATTTCCTTCTTTTTGAAATCATAGGAGGCCATGTACCAAAAAAGACCCCCAAGTCCATTTTCATAGATCAGGAACACAAGATACAACTAAAATGTCAATCCTGTAACAGCCTGAAACCAATACAATTCTTGGAACCAAAAGAAGATGTGATCCAAAATATGGAATTGAAAATCGGGTGTTACACTATTGTAAAATAATCCTTCTTCATTGCACCAATATCTAAAGTGTTTTGGGATATTTGGTTCCTGATTCAACCTAATAAACATTTAATTTTTACTGAATGACAAGCCTGTATATCTCACTCACCCTCGTAAGAATAATATATTCCGTCTAGAGATAAGATAAAAAATATACTCCTTAAACAAACGATATGATCATTATATATAAATAACAAATCCAAATAATTATTCAAGTTGAATCATATCATTTCTAGCACAAAAGGATACCAAATAAACTAGAAACCACAAATGTCCAAAGAACAAACCTTACAATGATTGATTTTCTCTGACCGCTCACCCAATGGTGTAAAAATTTATTATACACCATCTATGTTTTCAACGTCCATGTCCAAACCATTTTCAAAAAGAAATGATAAATTTTTTTTGATTATCTTGAACTAATAAAATCACAATATATGGTAGATTAAACAATAATCATACCTAAAATGGTACTCAATCTCTCATCAACAATATCTGGAGTGGTCTTCTATTACATACAACTGAATTATCCATCATCCCAAGTCTCCATATTAATACCAAGAGCTATATCCCATTAATAGTATTATTTCTCATGCACTAGTGTACAATGTCCCCTACATTAAACTTAACTGTCTATTGAACTATGAATACCATCCTTCTAGCGGTTATCTGATCCCCTCCCTGACTCGAGTTGTTGTCCTGACCCTCTTTGACTGGTCTTCTATGGAATTTTCTCACATCGCATCAGATGATAACCTAGTGGGGCACTTCTACAATACTAGATTGATGAATAATGAAATAGCATTAACTTGTGACCTTACATACCACACTAATTCTACGAGAATATAACATGGTTTTGATATGGTATTTCACTACACTAATATGTATTCTCACTCTTACATTTGTAGAAGCATTCATATCGTTTCATCATTCCCCATGAAGAAGAACATTCGGATCACTCTCATAACGCAACCTAACCACTACTCACTTCCACAATCAAATTACTTACATTGATTTGTTCTTAATAATCTTGTAATCCAATATTCTTAAAAACAAATTATTTACATGTTACCCAATTTTATAATTAATATTTTACAAAAATTGTTTCACACTAGTTATGTCAATAGATTCAATAGATGGAAAAAAGAGATATAGGTCAGTAAAATATCCATCATAGTCAAGCACCAAGAAAACTTCTTGTATTAGATGCATGAACTCATAATATTATTTATCCCACATGGATTGTGGATAAATATTTCTTTGGGAATTAATCTCAATGTACATCCAAGATAGGACATCCTTCGACCACACATCCTTTATAATATCCCACCAAAGATAGTAATATCAATGAAGCCAATATGCAAAACAACCAACCTCATATCCATGGGTGTCTCAATATGCTTGATGATTGTTTCAATTGAATAAATACAGAACTCATCTTTTTTAGGGCCCCCCCTAGGTAGCTACTAATTATTAAACTCTATTTTCATATCATATATCAATGGAACGATAAGAACAATCACACTTTTCCTGAATCGTATGACCCTCAGGATGTTGTGGTGAAGTTAAACATCCATATTCTCTATAGTAAATACATGTAGTTTAGGTTCAGCTACCTTAGGTGTGTGTGTATTTTCACTCTCCTAATTCATGCAACAAAGTTGGTGACGAGTCATTATCCCAATAATAAAAACACACACCATAATGAAATGGTAAGAACTATTGTCAACCCTATAGGAGACTACAATAGAGAACCACTATATCCATGTAAATCTAAACATTCAAAACAATTATTTTTACATGACATGAAATCTCATTTCATTTATCCACTGAAATAGATATCTCATGTG
The DNA here is from genome assembly GCA_963277665.1 of Viscum album. Taxonomy (NCBI): domain Eukaryota; kingdom Viridiplantae; phylum Streptophyta; class Magnoliopsida; order Santalales; family Viscaceae; genus Viscum; species Viscum album. The sequence continues at coordinate 164,102,806 of OY728129.1, read as the reverse complement.
AAAATATAGTGTGAATGTACATATAACAAGATAAAAAGCATATGCATCTCTTATGAACAGTTCTTGTCGATATATCCTGATGTGATTTTTTTTATGTATGTATTCTCATCTCATGCCACACCAGGAAACTAATAAAAATGTTTAGAAACAATAATATAATAAAAAAATAACCTAACAATATAATTGAATCACACATGGTGATATATCGTCAACCATTACAAGAACACTATTTCCAACACTTTTACGCCAGGGCGCGTGCGCGTCAGTCATGCGGGGGGAGGACACACAACTTGTTGCCCCACATTCCCGCTTTCCAAGGGTGGGCAGCATCTGTTCCTTATTCAGGGACGTCTGCTTCTTGATCGAAACTAGGATAATGGTATGTCGGTTCTTCCTTCCGTGGATTCCTCCTCGGAGCTTGTCACCTAGTCCAGGTCTCCCTCATAGATTTAAGATGGGTTCGTGAAACTCATTCCCGTTGCCATATCTGCATGGATGACAGTTAATTACATTGCTTTCATTGAGATTCTCCAAGGGGTATCGTCAGGGCAGAAACCTTTGGTGAGGATAATGGTCACGCTGGGGTGTCGTCAGTGCGCCTTGATGATGGGGATTGGCATGTATGTCCTCTGTCCCTTATTATAGGTCTTCTCAAGGGTGAAAAATCCCATGGCATCCCACATATAACACGGGGAATTGTGTACCATCTGAGGTTTTTGTCATCATCCAATATTTATCACAGTGTATACCACGAGTTTAATGTCTTGCGGAGACGGATCGGACTGATCGGAACACTGAGAGTGGATCAGATTGAAGGAACCCTAGGGGGAACACCTATGATGGGGCCAACACATGGGCGGCTTCCCGGATACTGTGGAGTGGAATGAGATGGCATGATCCCACTGGGATGTGGCAGCCCGGGTAAGGAACATGATGGGGGATGGAGTGACGGGCTTTCACCTCATGGAGGCTTCCTACGTACCATGAGTTAGCACAGATGAATGTCCATGTAGTTCGAGGGCATACAGTTTAACATCATGCTGGACGAGGGAATACAATTTAACGTCATGGGGGATGAGGGCATACAGTTTAACATCATTCGGGACAAGGGAATATAGTTTAATGTCATGTGAGATGGGCAATCTGGGGCTTATGCTTTGAGGCGGCCCATAACAATGTTGGTGAACCAACGTGAAGAAGTTGGAATGACCGGGAGGTGGGCTTGAACCTCGTGGAGGCTTCCTACAAACCATGCGTTAACATGGATCAAAGTCCACGTAGTTCCCTGGGATGGGGTTTACACTCTGGGGTAGCCCATGATGGTGGTCATGGTCGATGCTTGCTCCAAGACCACGTAAGTCATGCTCGGTGTGGGAAACAAGAGGCAGTCGGGACGAGACGATCACGTCGAAACGGTGCATCCATGAGAAGTGGAAAGGGGCTTACACGTTGAGCAGCCCAAAGAGGGAAATGGGGTTTACACGTGGTTAACGACCCTTGGTGCTAGGGCTTACTCTAGGATGGAGTACCGTGGTGCGACAAAGCGCAGTGGGAAAGGGACTCCACTGGCCTTGGCCGTGGGGAATTACGGAGGTGCATGGGTGAAACCTTCCGTAAGAGAGGCTATCAGATTATGCTCTGAGGCAGCCCTTCCCCCGTGGACAATTTCCACTCTGACAAGGAGGATCTCATTCCATGCGAGCAAGATTCCATTCCTGTAGAGACGAGAGGCGTAAAGAATGTCTCAGCCGGGGGGACCCTACGTGCAAGGCACGAGGTCGGACCACAGTTTAATATCACATGTTAATGAAGAGGTACATAGAAGTTTAATGTCCTATAGCATGGAAGAGGTGGGTTCACTCCACACCCCTAGGTCTTACATGCCCAAAATCCTCTACCCCTTGTGGGATGGAAGGCATCGGCAAGCCCGTAGTGAAGGGGGACTGTAGGGAGAACCATCGAGGGGTCCACGTTTTCATGGCTATGCGAAGAAGCAATAGCCATTAGGGTGCCTATGTAAAGAAGCATAAGTAAAAGTAACGCAACGGGAAACACCACCCAAGGGACCTTGAGGTTACGTCGTACGAGTCTGGAAGGCCGTATGGGAAAACAATGCATGACGTGCATGCCCGACATAGAAGACATCGGGCGATGGTCATAGTGAAGGATCATGGGTTTTGCACGCAAAGAGAAGGTTTGTGCGCAAAACACCGGGATGGTGTACAATTGGGTCAGAGGATTGCGCACCAAAATGGGATTGTGCACAAAGGGCTTAGATTGCATGTGGGGATAATGGTTGATCCATAAGTAATGGAAAAACCTATCAGATGGATTGCACACAATTTTGGAAGGGATTGCTCACAATTAAAAGGGATTGCACACCAGGGGGAAAGGATTGCATGCGAAGGGATATCCCAGAGGATTTGTAAAATTCACTTAACCAGTGGGGTTACGCACAAAGGAGAACCATGAGGCATGGTTGAGTGAAAAGGGGAATTACCTAGAAGTCATCTTGCGTGCGCTGGAGTCCGAATTGCGTGCACAAGAGTTGTCCTGAATTCATCAACCCTGAAACGGTTGGGGTAGAATTCTATTTATAAGCATCCACCAGTGCAGAATCTAGGCGGTGCACGAAATCTTCCGTGCTAGGACCAGTCAGCACGCAAAGCCTCAGGACACGGAACCGAGCGCAAAAAATTGCATGCCATCCCGATGTTTTTTCCTATAATCCCAGACTTCCTTCGCCTGAGCTCCAGTTTTTCACGCGGGTCCTCCTTAATTTCGCGCACCACTTTCGGGCCATCCGGACCGGGCCTCCGAGTCCGAATATGAATTCGCTTCATCATTTCAAAACTTCCTCTGGGAGTTACGGACTCTTTCAGAATCTATAAATGTCCCACCCCCTCAGAATTGGATCGAAGAGAGGTCGCAACGATCGGATTCCGAGGGAAACGTCGAAACGCCGAAGCAATGCATCTCCTGGGCATTTTGCACACAAAAATATGACATGTCACGCAAAACGATTGATCAGCACGGAATATGCTTTTTTCATGGCACAGAACCCTAGCCTCGCCTATAAAATGAGGCGCTGGGTCCCATGTTCTGTACTCAAGCTTTTCTGTGCGATAGGTATACCGCTCTCATGCGCGAAATTGCTCCCGCAGCTACGCGTAAAAACACTTTGGTAGAGCATAATTCCTTCTGAATTTTGGCTGCATTTGCACGCCTACTCAAGATATTCTGCGCCTAGCGTGCCGATTGCATGCCCAACTCCTAGATTTCGCACCGTCACTTTAGATTCCACGCAACTCTCTCCGATTCCGCGCACTAAATCCTGATTTTACACCACTCTCGAAATATTGGAGATGGCAACAAACAATGTTGATGAGTGGGAATCTACCGCTCATAGAGTCGAAATGGCGGCGAACGAGGAGGTTTATGTTTCCAAGGTGATCGTTTCCAATAACCTAACCTTGTTCAACCTGCTCACCCCTGCCCAAAAAGAATATCCCATATTTGACAACCTCCTGCTCCGGAACATTGGCATCCTGGAGGATGTTCCCTTGCCGGGCTTTGAGGTCGACACACCGAGGTCATGTGTGACCCGGGAGGACGAGCTTCCCAACTACAACATCACCAATAATGACCATACTATTAGAAAAACCAGGCACATGAATGTATATGTCCTGAACCCAAGGACCAGGACCATTACCGGGGATGATCCTGCCGTAGAGAACTCTTCGGCCCTCTACGCGAGCATGTTCTACCAGAGTGTCACAGATGACACTAAGGGCTGGCTGAAAGAATGGGACCTGTGGTCTGGGGGCAACTTCACCATTGAGTGGGACTGAGCATTCTAGGTTTTCCATACATGAGAGAAGTTTGGGGCCGAGCTGTGACATATTGGCCTATTCGAGGCGGTATGGACTTCACAGTTCCACTTCCACCGTCAAACAGAGCTCGGGCCAGAACTATTCACCCTGTGGTCTCCTGATACATACACATTCCACCTTCTCAATGGGGAAGTTGGCATCAGCCTCTGAGACATTCACTGCATCGGAGGTATCCCACTAGAGTGATATCAATATGACGAGTTTGTTCCTTCAATGAACACCTTGGAAGATAGGTCACCGACCCCCATGCTGACGTGGCACCCGTTGGAGCTGGGAAAATAGAGGCTGGGGGTCAAGGACATCCTGAAGAACATTGCCTACAAGGGTTGGTTCAGCCAGTTCCTTGAGAAGGATCTAGCAATCGTGATGCCAAGATGGGTTAAATGGTGCCAAAACACAGCTCAGAGGAGCAAGGATGGGTTGTATTGGAGGACCCTGGAGGCGAGGAAATAACAATCATGGGGCTACCAAATCATTCAGGCCGGGGACCCAAATGTCCTGTACACTAGGTTCCTCGCTGCCTTCTTGAGCGGGTGGCTCCTACCAGTGTGGGACACGAGGATGAGAGTCCATCCAACAACACTTGTGATGGCAGGCACCATGGAAGCCAACAAACGGTTCAACATGGGGGTCCCCATACTGGCCAAATTGTATGCCATCCTGGGATGCATCTCACAAGAGGGGTCTCCTCAGAGGGTATGTGGCTGCTTCCAGATCTTCCACAGCTGTGTTGAGGCTCATCTTGGTGGGTACACTTTCTCAAATGCCATCCGTCCTCTGGGTAACGGCCTGTGACCATCCCTGCTGAACATCGCCGAGGTGTCGCTGATCATGCTCAATGAGGAGGGTGTGAGGATCCACATCAGTAACCACACCAATTTCAACTTCATCCCATTCCCCACCCCAATCGGCCATATGATGGGAAATGGGCGAGTCTCTCTTGAAAAAAATGAGTATTTTTAGAGCATCTAGTGCGGGGTGCTCGTGGCTCGGATCGACATGAAGATGATCTACGAGCCTTACGTGCCATCCTGTTTCAGTAGGCAATTCAGGATCCTACAATGGATGCCGAAGAAGTTATTCATGGTTGTCTGTGAGGAGAAGAAATCCTGCATTCTACGCCAGCTGTGGTTGATGTTTACCACTTTCAGCTCCAGTGACATCATCACTCTTCCTTCCACTGGGGACGACGCTGGCCTAGTAACTGAGAATTCCAAGCATTGGATCATTGCGTACCCTGAGGGGCTTTTACACAAGTGAGTCTGGCAACTCGAGGCTATCTGTGCGGAAACCGGGCGATGGGGGAGCAGTCAAGGCACTGCTAGAAGGGGGAACCAGGGGTTCGTCAGACAGTGAGGCCTGGACAGGTCGGGACCTCAACAGTGGGAACATCACATAGTGCCACTGCGACCTCATTGCCCATAGGGGTGTCACATGAGGCGGCCATGGAACTGCCCTGGAAGTAGATAAGGTACCTGCTCAATCCTTCCCAAGATGCAATTTTCCTGGCACTGTGGTCGGCCTGGATGACCCTGCGGCAATCACTGGGCATTGAAGCCATCTGGAAGAAGATAGTGCAGAACGGGATCCAGCTGCCAGGGGTCAGGCTGATTCGAGTTACCGACAAAGTGAACTTCCATCGGTGGAATTCTTATTTGATGGCCATGGACACACATGCACGCCAATGGGGTTGGCGTGCGAAGACACATTTCCTAGTGAAAGTGATGCTCGGCCACGAGCATGAACCAAAAGTGATGTCACTGGGAGAGGGCGATAGTGACGAGGAGTCAGATTCGGAGGAGACAGGAGAGGGCGAAGGCGAAGGAGAATATGAAGGAGAAGGAGAACCTGAAGGTGATGGGGTGCAGGGGGCGACCTACAAAGGGAGTATTTGAGAGAGTGGCGAGATCGTTGGCTGGAATCTTGACAAAACTGAGATACTTAAGGTCTGTCTCTATCTTCGTTCATTTTCCTTCTTCGTCCATTCTCCTTTTCAACTTCTAACCCATCTCTCTACCCCCACTCAGGAGAGCCTAAGTGTTGGTCAGGCATCTCAACTATAGGGGGGAGGAGACGAACTTGTGGGATAGGATAGGGATCCGACACGCATCATTGAATTGACAAGAACAGAGGGGTCTCCTATCATGGATACTCCTGTAGCGGCCAAAACATTGGAGGCTGATGCTATGAGTTCATGTAATTCCCATGCTTCACCACTGGCGCTTATTATCAAAAGATCCCAATTAATAAGGGTATGCCTTACGCAGGGATCTCAACATTGGAGGCTCGTCAGGATGCGGAGCCCGGACCGTCCGTGAGCGGACCAGTGGCCGACATACCACCTAGTCCAGAACATAGTTCCTATACTGAGTCGGCCCCGGAAATTGGTGATCAGGGGGTGTTGGACATCAGCGGAACTGTCCCTGAGGCGAGGCCAGATGTTGACGGAGGCATCGTCGCTATTGGTGCGAGAGAAGAAGGTTACTCGGACGTCGAGGATCATATTCTTCATGAAGACACCTATGAGTTAGATCCTGCTTCCGACCTAATGGATGCCTTTCCTATGTATTTGCCCACTCATCCTGAGGAGGTCGACGACTCGGACTTAGAAGTGGCCAAGGAGAGCCGGATGATGCAGCGCAAAGGGTGGAAGTGTATCCAGCGCTTTCTCAGGCTGCCCAATTCAGAATGGCAGAGGCAGATGGGATAAATCCAGACCTGGATATGTTTCCTGTGCACAAGAGGCGTTGACGCTCAGTGCCTTCATTTGACGGTCCGTGATTACATGGCCGAGAAGATACACGAGGGCAGCTGGCTCGCTGACGTTGCCCAGCATCGGGAAAGATCGACAAGCACCCGAGCGTTTCTGTGGGCAGAGCGGGAGGTCTGACACCTCGAAGGGCATGCAGAAGAGAAAGAGGCATTCATTGCAATATGCTCTGAGCTCATGGAACAATTGACATCCCAGATGGCCGACGCCCAAGGGAAACTGACAAAAGAGAGTCACCAGATGACCATACTTCCAACCAAGTGGGTGCAGGCGCAGGCCAGGGTTGGCAAGCTGTGCTCTGCAGCTGCTGATGAAGATAAAGTCTTTAAGGAGTGAGAAGAAGTCCGGGAGGCTACCAGCCTAAGGGTAATAGTATTGGAAAAATCGATCCTGTACACTGATCCTTAAGGGCTTTTTTGGCCATCTCATGAACTTTTTGCTTTTATTTCTCAACATTTTGACCCGTGTATGGACCAATCTATTTATCTATACATTTGGTATAATATGCTCACAATAATTCTCAAATGAATGAAAACTCACCCCTAAACTCTTGTGGGTCGCACCCAACGCGAGAAGTAAAGGATGCTCGTGCGATCATTTTGTCCAACTATGGGGCATTAACCAAGCTTCAGGCATCCGAACTCGGACCTGGATTTCTGAGGAGAAGAGGAAGGTCCAGCTGATGGGAGGGGACCATAGACCGATCGATGTATTGTCTGCCCCACGTTCCCTAATACCTGAGCGGGGAAATTTCGAGGGCATAGAAATTCATCCGTGCATAGGGAGAGGAAAAAGGTAAATCACGTTACCCGAATTCGGAACACAGTGGGGCGCGACGATGGAATACAACTATTAATCATGGCGGAAACGCAACAACCATATCAAATTGGCATTAAATGGGGACGATAAATGAGAGATGACCGCTGACCATGTTCGCAACACGGGGCCTAACTCAAATATCTCCGATCAGTCTTCCGGAATGTTGGCATAGGACCGCAGTCGGACTATAGGTCTATCATCCAAACTGTTAGGGGGTCTCATCAAACATGACTAGTCCTCTAGGACGTTGTTCCAGGATAGTAGGCGGACCATAAGTCTATCATCCATACTGTTTAGGGGGTCCCGTCGAACATGAAAGAGGATGAGGATCCGAAATAAAAGGGAACACAAAGCGTGGAAGGTGGGGTGGTGGATTGTTTGAACAGAGTCCAACACTCCCAGAGTTGCGCCACCGTGATGGAGGTGCATTAGGTGGACGTACCAACTTGATAAAGGATCGTCCCAATTTTCAGATATGACCTCTGTAGCGAGAGAACTGCTGCTTCCCAACATTACTATCGGGCATCCCGAACTTATTAGGGGTGGATGTCATGATTACACCACTCCCCAAGAAGTCATGCCTAGGGGCCGATTGTAAGGAGGGATGAGATTTGGTAATCCCTGGGTCTGGACCCAAGACGAAATGTCCAGGAGTTCCTACGTATCCCATTAAGATAGGAATCAAGCTAGAAATAGTTCTTAAGAGATCATAGTTTATGGTCTTAGAGATCGGACCAAAGGGTAATGGTAATGGGAGACACACGGTAAAGCGGTTGTGAAACCTGACGTGAATGGGGGAAAGGCCTTGCTTACTATGTGCTCCTAGGGAGGTGTTTAGGCCAAGGGACTGAAGACAAAAAGTTAGGCTGGGCCCATGGGGAAGTTCCCAGGTGCTCCTACGTATCACATTAGGATTAGAATAAAGCCATATGTAGATCTTAATAGTTGGAGTGGAAAGATATGGCGCCTATGCAATGGACGAGGGAGACGTGTGGGTCTAACCCTCGCACCAAAAGAAGCGATAGTTGATATATCTTGTTTTTCCTTGAAGGTGAGTGGTTTTTCTCTTGTGGAGAGACCAACCGAGGGAAGGAAATCCTGGTGTCGCCACAATAATCAAGCCGTAACAGGCATTGACAAATTGTATGGAAATTGACCAATACCCAACATGATGTCCCCTATGGGGAGGTCACCACAATGCAGTGCCATTTATTATCGTGCAGCCAGGACGATATCATCATAGTTTATGGTCATGTGGTGGGACAAAATGGCATAGTTTAAGGTCTTATGGTTTGGACCTGACAGCACAGTTTACGGTCATATGGTTTGGACCTGATAGAATAGTTTAAGGACGTATGGTTTTGACCTGACAGCACTATTTAAGGTTGTATGGTTTGGACCTAACAACACAATTTAAGGTCATATGGTTTGGACCTGAGGAATACACATGATTTTGTGAGGCATACCCAGTGTGGATGAGGGCATATCTTTATACCTTCACTATAGGCGATACCGGGAGAGGGTTCTTGGGCCAAAGGGGCCTACGAGGGTCCAACAATTAGGGGGACATGAGATGCTAACTCTTAGCTACGCTGGGCCCGAAATGCAATGTCTAGGAGACTCCCCATTTACCATGGTGATGAGGGTCAAGATGCACGCAATGCTTAAAGAAAAAACCCATGAACATACTCTAGCGCTCAGATCGTGGGAGCCCCGAGAGACACCGTTACGCAGCTTGGTCCGTCTTACGTGTGGGGTGCACTGAGGGTTAGTGCAAGGAGTGTCGAGATTCCACCATGACATGGTGGGGTGGAACATAATGTGAATCATGCAACCAACTTTTAGGGCCTGTAGAAGCCTGCGTTATGACTGAGGATTACTTCTGACCATGTTCGCAACACAGCATCCGGTCACGTTAGCCTACGGATAGGGGAAAACAAATGAGCATCAACCGCTGACCACATTCAAAACGCGTGATTTATATCAATTTGTTGCCCGAGACCCTCGAGGGCATTGGTCAGTGCTGGTAGGAGAGCCCTTAGGCGTGGTATCCAGGCTATTCTTAGGGTTCCCTCCGGATGTGAAATATAATGGGGCCCGAATGAAGGGGAGCACAAACCTTGAAAAGTGGATGAAAACATGCCTAAGTCGAATCTGACAATCTAGGTCCTAGACCAGAGTACATTGAACACATTAGTAGACCACTGGAAAGGGTCAAAGGGATCAGTCTTATAAGGGAAAAAAAATGGCGGATTCCTAGGGGAAGGGTGCGTAGAGCCAAAAACCATATACCACACCTATATGCCCCCCGTGGGGAGGGACAGGCCAAAAGGCTAAGGCGACTGGGAGATCATGGGATCTCCTTGGATAGGAGGATGGACCTGAAGTCTTGGTTTTCATGGGGACCTACGTATCCCATTAAGATGGGAATCAAGCCACACGTAATTCTAGAAGCGCAGTTTAACGTCATGCAAGACGACATGTGGCAATTATTCTAGGGGGTGTGTATGGATCAGCAGATAAACCATCATGAATGAGGACCAAATCCTACACTACACTACATTCATTGGGTGAAGTTTGGGTCTGATATGCACGAGAAGGCCAAGGGGCCTGAGGCCAGGCCTTGGTTAGGGATTCCTAACCAGCTTGCAGTTTAACGTCTTGCAGTGAGGATGAGCATGCAGTTTAGGGTCATGCTGGACCATGAAAGGATCTTAGTTTTAGGTCTTAGAACACGGACCCAAGGGGCCTATATGTAAGGCCAAATTCAGTTTTGGGGCATGTAGGACCGTGAAAGTATCTTAGTTTTAGGTCTTATAGCTCAGACCTGAGGGGCCTAGATGTAGGGGAAAATGCGGTTTAGGGTCATGTAGGACCGTGAAAGGATCTTAGTTTTAGGTCTTAGAACTCATATCCGAGGGTCCTAGCTGTAAGGCAAAATGCATTTTAGGGTCATGAATGATAGTGAAAGGATCATAGTTTTAGGTCTTAGAACACGGACCTGAGGGGTCTAGATGTTGGAAAAAATGCAGTTTAGGGTCATGTAGGACCGTGAAAGGATCTTAGTTTTATGTCTTAGACCTCGGACCCGAGGGGGGCTCAGGAAAAATAATGTTTGAGGAACTTGGAGTTTGTTGGAGGAGTGACACGCTCACAATCCATAGTCACCATAGAGTACGTGCCATTGGGATAGACATTATGGACAATGAAAGGCCCCTCCAATATTGGCTCCATCTTTGGAGGTTTCCTGCCGGGAATCATTAGCGTTCTGAGAGCCAGCACCAGGTCACCTTGCAGGAAGGAGAAGAGGAGAACCATCTTGTTGAAAGCTCAATCCATCCTACTCTAATGCCTTTACAAGTTATGTAAATCGTGAAGCCTATTTTCGTCTAGTGCATCTAATTCAGCTAAATGGATTTTGGTAGCTCTATCTGGCACTTTCTGGTCATTGACCATCTTGTGCAATGAGGGTAACTAAATCTTGATGGACAGGACGGCCTCAGATCCATATACCAAGGAATACAGAGTCACCTGGGTGGAGTTACGAGTCATCATCCTATAAGCCACAGGGCATTGGGAAGCATGTCTGACCAACTTTTCTTGTTCTGACCAACCATTTTTTGCATAATGTTATAGAGGGTTTTATTAAATGTCTCGATCTGTCCATTCACATGCGCATGATAGAAGGAGGTGTGGTTAGAGAAAATGTTGTACTTGGCATAAAATTTCTTCAGCTCGGCTGCTCAGATGTTGTTTCCTTATCTGTGAGGATAGCGTGAGGTACTCCAAATCGATAGATGATATTGGAGATCACAAAGTCAGTGATAGTACATGATTTTACTTCCTTAATGGGAATTTCCTCTACCCAAATGGAAAAGAAACTCGTTGCGGTCAAGATGAACTGGCACTGGCGGGCCATCGCCGGTGGGTATGGTCCTACGACATCCAACACCCAAACTGAAAAGGGCCAAGAATACTTAGCAGTATGGAGAGGTTTCGGTGGCCAATGAACAAAGATAGCGTGGACTTGGCACACATGAAACCTCTTGGAAAACTCGATGCAGTCATATATCAATGAGGTCCAGAAGTACCCCAGCCTCTGAATCTAGTGGGACAACTTCGACCTGGGCTGATGGGTAACACAAGAACCATCATGCACTTCTTTCATGACCTGTGGGATCTCGACTCCTTGAAGGAAATGGAGGATAACACAATCAAATCCGTGTCTGTAAAGGAGCTGCCCAAGGCTGGGACTGCATTGAAGGGTAAACTGCGACGTGGGGCTTCGGATTCGCTCGTGCTTGGCTTGGTCTGTCAGATGATTGTCGTGCTAGATTTATTCAACCAAGGGCATCCTCTAGTCAGGAACTGTCTCGATTACCGCATCTAAAGACCTCGGGGATCCTGACATAGGGGAACCAGCGGTTAGATTGTTCACTCGTGGGCCACGATCATCCTCTATAATAACAGGAGCAATGACTCTCCGATGTTCCATGTGGATAATTAGGACGTCCGGTTCAGGCTCTGCAAGTGATGTGGCCAGGCTGGCCAAAGCATCTGCTCGACTGTTCTGCAACCGGGGGATATGAACGTCCTCTGGCCGAGAGGGGAACATATCCATTATATGGAGGGTGCACTCAAGAAATGGCACGAGTTATGGATTTCTGACAACATAGTCACCATTGACCTGCTTGATGACTAGATTAGAGTCCCCTTTCACATGAAGATGGGGTATGTCAATCTCGAGTGCCAACTCGAGGCCAGTGATGAGGGCAAGGTATTTTGCCTCATTTTTGGTGCAGACTTCTGACAATATGAACAAATACGTTAGAACTTCTTTCTCTGGGGTGATGAAGATGACACCCATGCCCACTATATTGTGCTTAGGATCATTGAGCCTCCTACCGGTGGGGCTCTGGGAGGCACCGTCAAAGTGAATCTTCTAGCATGGGATGGCATGATCGACATAGAGGATTACCTCATCAAGAAAGCCAAGCTCAAGTGGCTGATCCACAGTGGTTGGATGAGCAGCTAAGAAGTCTTCCAACGCCTGTCCTTTGACAGCCTTCTGAGGTACGAACCTGATATCGAACTGCTGGAGGACCACCACCCAGCGCACCAGTCATCCAGTCAACATAGGTCGATTGAGTATGTATTTGAATGGGTCTACCCAAGATACTAGTTGTACCTCGTGGTGCTACAATTACTGCCACAATTTCTGCAAGTCAAATAGAAGCGCCAGGTAGCTCTTCTGGATGGAATAATATATAATTTCTTTATCAAGGAGAATGTGGCTGAGGAAGTAAAGGCTATTCTCTGTTCCCTTGTTGTTCTTCTGGGCACGAAGTGAGACTACAGATCTTTCTCGGGCCATCATGTCAAAGAACAGCAGCTTTCCTGAAATGGGTGGAATCAAGAACATAGGTTGGAGCAGATACTGTGTGATTTCCTCAAAAGAGATATGACACTCTTCGTCCCATTCATAGGCGGCACCTTTCTTCATGAGCTGGGAAAAGGGCTTACACTTGCCGGCCAGATTCGCAATGAATCGGCGTATATAGGCTAAGTGGCCTTGGAGACCTTGAAGTTCCTGAATATTTCTCGGGGGAGGCATCTGGTTGATGGCCTTGATCTTCTCCTGGTCGATCTCGATGCCTCGATATTTAACAAAAAATCCAAGAAACTTTCTGGAGGTGACCCCGAAGGCACACATTAATGGGATTATCTTCAAGTGGCTAGAATGGAGGAAGACGAACACTTTCTCAAATCATTGATATGGTCCTGGAGCTGGCGAGATTTAACCACCAGGTCATCCACTTAGCATTCCACCAGTGTCCCAATAATCGGCTTGAATATGCGGTGCATGCCTCGCTGATTGGTGGTACCTACATTTTTCAGGCTGAAGGGCATAAACTAGTAGCAAAAAGTACCTTGGGGGCCCTAAAGGCAGTGAACTCTTCATCTTCGGGGGACATTCGGATATGGTTTTACCTGGAGTACCCATCCATGAATGAGAGGTCTTGGAACCCAGCTGTGGCATCGATCCACAACTCTGCCACTGGAAGGGGAAAATCATCCTTCGGACGGTGGCGATTGAGATCGCAGAAATCGATACAGACCCTGATCTGTCTGTTCTTCATCCTGACTGGCACATTGTTGGCTAGCCACCGGGGGTACTGAACTTCTATGTTGAAGTTGGATTTTATGAGCTTATCAACTTCGACCTCAACCATGGAACCGTGATAGGGGTGCATCTTTCTGAGAGGCTCCTTGAACCTGCTGTGGTTTTCTAGAAGGCCAAGGCGGTGGACGACTACCTGAGAATCTAGTCCTGGAATCTCATCATAAATCCAAGCGAACACATCATGGTGTTGTCTAATAAATACTACGTACCGTTGTCGTTCCTCTGGGGGCATAGCGGCGCTGACCAATGTGGGTCTTGGGTCTGCCTCACTACTGAGGTTCACCTGCACTAACTCATCGAACGTGGTGGAGACTCCCTCCTCAAAGGAAGGGGGAGCATCTTCCATGTCCTCCTCTCCACTTGTGGAGGGATCATCCTTGGGGGGAGCCATTTTGGGGCTACCAGATCCTAATGGGAAGCTGGTTCCGGCTTGGTCGGCAGAGGTCATCACGTCGGGAGACTCAAGCACTACGGAGTCCATGGGGACAAAGGCGGTTGATCCAATCCCATCTGGCCTTCATCCCAAGGGGCCACACATTATGACATCAAATTGGTAGTGACACATTGGCTTGAGCCGGTTGATTCCAGCTCAGCGAAACAGACACGTATGACATACCGCCATTTCCATGAGCCTAACGTCCCGATATCGTACATGGGTAGGAGGCTTGGGGATCACCTGAGCCTGGTTGGTGAATGAGTACAAGGTGAATTCCCGCCGCCGTTTGGACCCCGAAATATGCCTTCCTATGGTACCCAAAACAACATATCACTACACCATATCAGGGGTTGTGGCCTCCAACCGATGGATTGGGAAGACAAAAGTGCCATCCAAACCAGCCCAGGGATCACTTGTAACAGTGGGGGGCCCAACCTCCACTGTTAGGATCTGCTTATCCTTGCTCTTGTAATAGTCATCGTCCAGATAACTGGCTTCACAAGAGGCAAAAGGAGATGCATCTCCCTGGATCACGCCTACTCGACCCTTAAGGGAGTATTTGAGGAACTGGTGATATGATGAGGGGACCACTGCCTGAATATGGAGTCACGACCTTCCCATCAACGCAATGTAAGCGGTGTCCTGAGAGACAACCATGAATTCGGTATTGGCAATTAGGCCTCCGAATTGTGTATTCAAGAGAATATTTTTGAGAAGAGTTTTCTTGGTCTTGTCATACCCCTAGATCCTAAGGTCGAAGGGGGTTAGATCATCCTCAGACAACCCCATCTTCTGCAGTGTCTGAGTTGGGATTAGGTTAATCCCGGAACCCATGTCAATAAGACAATTTTGGACATCCACGTCATTGAACTAGCTGGTGATGTACATTGGGTGAATGTTCACCTGTATGGGAGGGTACTCATCTTCACCGAAGAACGAGATAACCTCCTGAGATTAGGCATTCTCAATCATCTCGGTGTAGAAGGATTCTGCACCTGCTACCTCTGTCTCAAACTAGAGGGGGATACGCAGAGCCTCAGAAAGCACCTCACGCATTTCAGACGACATGCGAAGAGCCTCAAGTATATAAATCCTTGTATGAATGTCATCCAGGTGCTTCATAACATCATACTTTCGAGCCAAACACAATCTTCTGCTTACAGGAGGGTGCACTGTGATTAGAGGCATGACGGGCCCTGCCGGCGGGACCTGTGGCTGACTAGTACTAGGAACATCTCACTGTTCACTAGTCGATGCCCGATAAGTGGCTGCTAGATTAGGACCGGAATGCTGGGGTCAGCTGGTGGCAGGGCAGAGCTAGTCAAGGCACAGCTGAGGCGGTTCTGCCTGATCCAGCAATAGAAACGGTGGTGATGGTGAACCTGTTGACATCAGATGAAGGGGTCGTGTGTGCTTAGATCAGTATTGGGCCTTATTCATAGTCTCAGTAGCGTGAACGTCTTGGATAGAGGTTCCAAATGTCGTTCCCTAGCGATTCATGTAGTGGAGGCTCCACCGACATTGGCGACAGATAGAGACACTGGGAAGTTCCACCTGGCATTCCTCGTCGTGAGGAGTCAAAAAGGGGTTCACCAACTCTACGGTGTTAACTGAAGCGTACCTCTAGCTTTCACTAGAGGATTCATCAACTACCGAACAGAGTCTCGAAGGGATCCCCATTTCTGGGGGCCTAAAATCCCCAATAGTGCGGGATGATGACGGAATTGGCTGGGCGCGTTCTTCCTTGTTGCACCGCCACTTGCTCTTCTAGGAAGAGGTAGGTTGGGGCGATGATGCTGAGGTGGCGCTCGTAGATTCTGAGGGCTCTGGCTGACTCAGGCTGGCATGGATGTTGCCATGGGCACGGGGGACCGTTCTGCGGGCCATACAGTCATTATACATCCGGGACCCACCGTCGGGAACCTGTTGCCACTCATCCTTGTTGCCACTACTACCATCCAATCTCACGAAGACACCAGCCACTTACGCCAGGGCTGGGCCCAACCTGACTATGTTGTTGTCAATCTGGTCTTGGATCCAGTCCATGAACACATAGCATCGATGGATGGTGTGCCCTGGGGTCTACTGATAAGGTCAGTAGTTAGGGTGATCAGTGAGATGTGACTCTTCGGGCTTCCGGCTCTCAGGCAGTCGCACTATCCTCTGCTCAAGGAACTACATAAATAACCGAGGACCAAGGCCTCGTAAAATGAGTTAGTCAGATTTCTTTTTCCTAGAAAGGGGGATCTTGGAGGCTGGCCATGACCAGGGGCTGGAGGGGCATGTCAAGGAGGTGGACCCTGATTATCTCTCCTAGGTGGTGGTGATGCATTACGCGGAGGCGCCTGCTGATTTTGAGGCGGTCGCTGGTGGGCCAGAGGCTGTGCCAATGGGGGTGGACCCCTATGGGGCTACTGAGCTGGCCTCATTGGTAGAAAATCTAGCTTCCTGGGGGCCTTTATCTGGGCCACAGCAGCAGGCTCGGCTCTGGCAGCTCTCCTTGTAGGGATTACAGGAGGCAGCGGGAGTGCCTGACTAGCCTATTACAGGGATTCTTCGAGGCGATGAGCCTTGTCTGAGAAGTCCTGGAACACTCCAGGGTATTTTTGAGTGATCAGAGAGGGAATTAGCTCTGTCTTGATGTTCCTTACATACATTGTAGTAATTTATGTTGAGTTAGTGGGATGTCAAGGGAGTACGTGAGCCCCTTCCACCGGGTGACGAATTCCATTACTCACTCATCGGGCCTTTGTTTGCACCTGAAGAGGTCTGCGATGTTCATCTTTTGAGACATGGAACTAAATTGGTAGAATAATTTCCTACGAAGTTCCTCCCTACTAGTCACAAATTTGACATGGAGCTGGCTGTACCAAATGAATGCCGGTCCTTCTAGCATCTGAACGATGCAACAGAGCATGGCGGCCTCATGATGTGCTGGAGTCCTGAAAATAGGCCCTCACCTCATGTTGAAGTGAGCCAGGTGCTATGGCGGGTCTCCGGTCCCGTTAAATTGGGAAAAAGTTGGGTTCCCAAATCTCGGCGGAGCCGACATATCATCCACCCATGCTGGGTATGGTTTATCGTCTGGTGGGATTGCCACCTGCTGAGTTTCTAGGGCCACTAAGTGCGCCATGAGTGCTTCCATTAGATCGTCCAGACGCAGACCCCTGTCCTGATGGGGGTCTCTAACCACAAGCGCATTGTTGGGATCTTCAATCCTGTAGTCAAGCTCAACGGCTCATAGGGCAGCAGGCAGAGCGACTCTCAGGGCAGCGGGAGGAAACCGAGTGGGGTCCCTCAGGTGATCACGCCACTTAAGAGGGTTTGGAGAAATGTATCGCACCCATATTTCATGGGCTCCGGCCTCTCCCCTGTCAGTTAATACGGCATGGTCGCGGTTTCCTGGGGGAATCTCATGATGGGGTAGGTGCTCCTGCCCCTACTGTCCTAGCCCTGGATTACCGTAGTCAGGTCGCCGCTCTGCAATGCGTTTGGCCAAGAGCTCATCAGTCATCCGCTTTTTCTCAGTAAGTTGTTGACGTAGCGTGGCCTTCTCAGGATCTTCCACTGCCTTCTATATCGAGGCAGATCGATCGGTGAGCTTGACAGCCCCGACATGCTCTTTAACCATGCTGATGTTTCAGCTTAGTGTTACTGCCTCATGGGGTGTGGGGAGACCTAGGAGGCTCCTCTGGTGGCGATTAATCCTCCCAGATGGGTCTATTAAAGTCTTTTCCTCAGGGGTTGAGTCCCCATCGAGGAATTCCACACCATTTCCCTCACCCAAAAGGTTTTCCATGTTGACTGCCACTGCAGTAGGGAACATTCCCTCTGAGCTGCCCAGTGAGTCGGGCTATCAGCGAATCACATAGAAAAGAAGGGTAGTGTACTTCCCCCATCCATTGATGTGCACTTGGGGGGTATCTTCCTCGATAACCTTGTAGAGTAATTTAAAACTATTGATGTATTGTTGCTGGAGGGCCCTGTGGTGGCCAAGTGACTCGGGGTGCCGAACCGCGGGGAGCACGACCAGGTCGACCTGACGGCACTGCTCAACGATATCCTCGAGATGTGCTTGACTCCTGGTATAAGGCGCTGGCTGATGGCGAAGATGGGATTGAGTCACCCAGAGAGTCTGGCGGAAACATTCAGACTCTCCCAGGGTGAGCGACTCTGGTATATCAAAATCTGATCCTACGACTGGCCAAAACATCTCGGGGAAGTGGACTACTGTGAGGACGGTCCAGAATCTCCATGACTCTGGTTCAGGATCCGACCTTTTCTACCCCTGCTCATCAACTGAGAATGGTCGGGGAACTGGCAGTGGTATCGAGGAAGGCCGGTGGGCTGGCCGGTGGAGAATACGGTGAGCAGGCCAATTGGCCACCGATCCTTAAGTCGCCCTCTAAGGGTTTCAATTTTATGTCTTCCACGTCATGATAGGATGGGTCGGCCAATGGGCCTCCTTCCACAGCGTCAGTGCATGCCGATGGAGTGCCATGTCGTGACTCTTCCGTCAGACCCCAAAAAAGTTCCCAACCCTCCCTGACTGAGGTGTAAGGTGCTTCCGGGGAGGCTAATAGTAACTGCATGTTTGATCCCTAAGGGTATGCAATGTCCTCTTCCTCCTAGATATACCTTCGAAGGGAGGAGGAAATCATGCACATCTCCCATTTGGGGAGTACAAGACTGACGGGCCGCGTCCCCATCCCTACCCTCGACTCAAAGGGTTGGGGGGAAGGTTCCATCACCGATTTGTACTCCACCTCAGAGACTGAGAAACGGACTTGTCTGATCCGTATGGACTCCCCTGACATTCCTCTTACGGTGAAGACATCCCACCTTCCTTCCCATGGGTGGCTCCTCATGGCAAGGATGATTTCCATAAAAAACTCCCCTACCCGCAATGGTTCTGGGGAAGAGAGGACTGAAGGCTGGGGTGCGAGAAGCAGCGAGACAAATTTCGAAAGGGACATCGGGAGGACCTTCATGTGGGTGAGCGACCAGATATGCCACGACTCTATACTCGCGGCCAGCGGTAGGGGAAGTGACCTCATACCCAGTGCGATGAGCGCTGGGAAAAGCCATACCCGGTGCATAGCAATCGCAGAGAAGCCTTTTGCTTTCTAGATCGGTGGCACAGAATGTTGCTTCACGGTGGGTGGCACTACCGCGGATTGGTCCGCGGTGGCCATTTCCTATGCCAGCGACTGAGAGAGTCGGCCCAGCCTACCTGTGGGGTGGTCAGATCCTCGATCTGGGTCAAGCATGTAACTGCCCTTGCTCAACGTGTGCGGGGGTCTAGTAACAGGAGTTAGCATTGGCTCGGGCCACAGTGGTTGCTGATGTTGGTTCCCCAGGGCAGGCACTCTCTTCCGCTAGTGCTCGATGCTGGCTTTGGGTCAGATGGGTTGGATCCGGTGGTGCAGTCATAATGATTGCATGCTCCTCAGCCCGAGGAGTCGGGCAGCGACATCGACACAGCTTGGTGGGGGCTCTTACAGTGAACCCCTAGGAAGGGTCTCTGATCGGGCGGACCCAGACATCCCCCACCTCATCGGCGTAGGGGAGGGATGTGTCAAGGTGCTCCGAGGATAGGCTCCGAAAACGGTTGATCGTTGGAGTGGGAAGCATGGCTCCCAGCGTGGCCCATGGGGGTAGCGATGGTGGTGAGGCACAACTGCCTCTAGATCCAAATGGGCCATGTCCCTGGTTGGGATGACCACGTCCACCTAGTACCTACGAACCAAGTCATTGATAACCCTTTGTTGGATGATCTCTGATGGGGAGATAGGGCGTGAGCGCCCAGCAGTCACGGATGTTGGAGTTGGAGTAGCTGTGGGAAAGGAGGGGCCACGTGGTGTGGCTGCGTCGGTACTGCCCATGCCCCTGTGCTGGTGGGCAGGTGGCGATCATGCCCTGGATGTAGCGATCTGATTCATGGAAGCAGGGAGATGAACCCATTAACTCTAAAAGGGAAAAGAGAAATCAACATCCAATACCCTAGATTCATTCCGTCTTCCGTGATCGGTGAGAGGGATCCATGCTGACGACGTCACTGAACGGAGTGATCAACGTCCTGACTGACACAACCCCTGGAGGGTTTCATGTCCTAGTGCTAGGCGCCCAGACTTGGTGACATGCTAATATTCCGACACCCCGAATGCTACCAGACTCCGTATTGAGGAGTTGAGCTTCATGTCGGGTTCACCATTTTTTGTTTCTGACGCTTTTACGCTGGGGCACGCGCGTGTCCGTCACGCGGGGGGAGGATGCACAGCTTTTTGCCCTACATTACCGCTTTCCAATGGCGGGTGACATTTGTTCCTTGTTCAGGGATGTCTTCTCCTTGATCGAGACAGGGATGATGGGATGTCGGTTCTTCCTTCCATGGATTTCTCCTCATAGATCGTCACCTAGTCTGGGTCTCTCTCATAGATTTAAGACAAGTTCATGAAACTCATTCCTAGCACCATATTTACATGGACGCCAGTTAATTATGTTGCTTCTGTCATGACGCTCCAAGCGGTTTGGTTGGGGCAACAACCTTTGTTGAGGAGAGTTGTCATGTTGGGGTGTCGTCGGGGAGCCTTGACACTGGGGATTGGCATGTTTTTCCTCTGTCCTTGGTTATAGGGCTTCTTGAGGGTGTGGATTCCCGATGCCTTCCACATTGAATGCGGGGAATTGTGTACCATCTGTGGTTTTCCTTAGCTTCCCATGTTTAACATGGGGTATACTGCTAGTTTAACATTTTGCGGAGGTGGATCAGACTGATCGGAACACTGAGAGTGGATCAGATCGAAGGACCCCCTAGGGGGAACACCGATGTTGGGGCCAGTACGTGGGTGGCTTCCCGAATACTGTGGAGTGCAATGAGGTGGCATTATCCCACCGAGATGTGGCGGCCCAGGTAAGGATCAAGATGGGTGATGGAGTGACAGGCTTGCACCTCATGGAGGCTTCCTTCATACTATGCGTTTGCAAAGATCAATGTCCACATAGTTTGAGGGCATACAGTTTAACGTTATGCGGGGTGAGGGAATACAGTTTAACATCATTCGGGACGAGGGCATACCGTTTAACATCATGTGGGATGAGGGAATAATGTTTAACATCATGCGGGAAGAGGTCATACAATTTAACATCCTACCAAACAAGGGCATACTGTTTAACGTCATGCAGGATGAGCAATATTGGGCTTACGCTCTAAGGCGGCCCATAACGATGTTGGCGAACAGACGTGAAGAAGTCGGAACGACCGGGTGGTGGGCTTGAACAACGTGGATGCTTCCAACATACCATGCTTTAGCATGGATCAATGTCTACATAGTTCTCTGGGATGGGGCATACACTCTAGGATGGCCCAGGATGGTTTTCATGGTCGATGATCGCTCGAAGCCCACGTAAGTCATGCTCGATGTGGGAAACAAGAGGCACCAGGGACCAAACGATCACGTCGTGAAGAGTGAGTCCGTGAGAAGCTGAAAGGGGCTTATGCATTGAGCGGCCCAAAGAGGAAGCAGGGTATTACGCGTGGTTAGCGACCCTTGGTGCCGGGGCATAATCCAGGATGGAGGCCCATGGTGAAAAAAAGTGCAGTGGGAAAGGGACTCCATTGGCCTTGGTAGTGGGGAAGTATGGAGGTGCATGGGTGCAACCTTCCGCAAGAAAGGCTAGGGGCTTACGCTCTGAGGCAGCCCTTACCCCTTGGATAAACGCCACTCTGACAAGGAGGTTCTCATTCCAAGAAAGGAATATTCCATTCCTGTGGAGATGAGAGGCGTAAAGAATGTTTGAGCTGGGGGGACCCTGCATGCGAGGCACGGGGTCAGACCACAGTTTAACGTCATGTGTTAAGGATGAGGTGCTTAACATTTTAACATCCTAAAACTTAGACGAGGTGGGTTTTCTCCACACCCCTGGGGCTTACATGCCCAACACACTCGAAACCTTGGGCGAGAGACGGAATCAGTAAAGCCGTAGTGAAAGGGGCCGCAGGGTGAACTATCGAAGGGCCCACGTTAGCGTGTCTATGTGAAGAAGCAATAGCCGTTAGAATGCCTATGGAGAGAAGCATAAGGAAAAGAAACTCAATGAGAAACACCACCCAAGGGACCGTGAGGTTACTTCGTAAGAGCCTGGAGGGCCGTACGGCAAAACAACTCATGACGTGTGTGCCCGACATAGAAGACATCGGGCGTTGGTCAAGGTGAGGGGTCAAAGGTTTTGTGCACAAATAGATGGTTTGCGCCCAAAACACCAGGATGGATCCCAATTGGGTTAGAGGATTGTGTGCTAACAATTGATTGTGTGCAAAGGTCTTGGATTTCATGCAAGGGCAATGGCTGATCCCTATGTAATGGAAAAACCTATCAGAGGGATTGTGTGAATTTTCAGAGGGGATTGCGCGCAATTAGAAGGGATTGAACGCTAGGGGGAATGGACTTCGCACGAAGGAAGAAACTGGAGGATTTGGAAAATTCACTTATGCCAGTGTGTTTGCACGCAAAGGCGAACCCCGGGGCAAGGTTGCGCGAAACGGGGAATTACCTAGAAGTCATCTTGCGCGCGCGGGAGTCCGAATTGCACGCACAGGAGCTGCCTAAATTCATCAACCATGAAATGGTTGGGGTCGCCTTCTATTTATAGGCATCCGCCGGTGCGGAATCCAGGTGGCGCACGAAATAATCAACGCCAGGACCAGTCAGCGCGCAAAGCCTCAGTGCGTGGAACCAGGCATGCAAAATTGCGTGCCATCCTGGTGTTTTTTCGGCGAATCCCGGACTTCCTTCACACGAGCACAAGTTTTTCACGCGAGTCCTCATAAATTTCGCGCACCACTTCCGGGCCATCGGGACTAGGCCTCCGAGTCCGAATATGACTTCGCTTCGTAATTTCGAAACATCCTCTAGGAGTTACAGACTTTTTCGGCGTCTACAAACATAGTACAAAAAATAATCTCACCCCTAGGTACATGTATTTTCCATCATACATGAGTTAGCTAATAACATGAAAAAGCTCATTAACAAGCCCATAAAAATATAACTAAACTTTCTAAAATTACCTAAATATAAGGAAAATTTAATGAAAACATTATCCTCTTATAGAACTTTGTAATGTCCCTTAGTCTGGAACTCTCTCTCGTGGCTAGATAGGGTTTGTCAAGAGACCTCAAGCTTTCCTTCACATATGCTGGAGGATTCTAACAACCATGATATTATACAGTGTATAGTGGGGATATTATACACTCTAGTATGAAGTGTAATTGATGTTTAAAAATCACAATAAGTATAAAAATATTCCATTTATATACATAGGGGAAGACAATAATAAAATCAAACTGAATAATTCAATAAAAAATTAAGGAATAATGTAAAGACATACTATAATATTACTAAATTTCACAATAGAAATATAAAAGAAAAAGAATAAAATACTTGAATAAAATACTTCATTTCACTGTTCACACACCACATGTTGATCCCATCTCAAAACTCTATCCCAAAAGAAAACAATAAATTAACTAAAATGTCCAGTGCCATTTTCCAAACATGAATCCCCATAATCTACTCGGGTTCAAAATTGTAGCCCAAATAGGGTGTGAGTATAACCCAATTGGTCAACACCACCACATACTAAAAAATGATTTATGGTATGAATTTTATTAATTTAGGTGGTAAACAGTTTCATAAATTTATTAAATAATTAATTAAATACAACTATAACATACTTCGATTCAAATTTGAAATATCCTTTACCATGTTATACAACTATGGTAACTACAACCATATAAACAAGGTAAAAGAAATTGATTTAGTTCCATTTTAAAATATCTATTAGAATTTATTACATCCATTACTACCCCAACTATATAACCAATGTATAAACACAAAAATTAATTCCAAAACCCTATATGAATTACAACATTCCAGGTCAAATCCCTATAAGAATTATAAAACTATTGATCAAAGACTTATAAGAATTACAACATGGTGTTGGGCATAGACCATTCTCTAAAAGCATTATAATAAGGGACTTGATGTATCCCACTAAATATCAGTACTAAATCATATAGGATTTCATGTTCATGGGCCAAGGAAGATACATAATCATTATAGCTTGATACAAATTATATTTCATACGACATTCATATCAAATTATCACATCAAAATTATCACTGATTAATAATGTGAATTATAGTTCTTCATTTATATTATACCTAAAACTCAATTTGGTATTAATTGAAAATTAAATCAATAATAAATAATCTAGAATTTAGGGATCATATACCAAGAAATATCCATAAGTAACATTTACTTTAAAAGTGTTAGAAATAAAAAATAATAATTAATTTATGATGATGATGATGATGAGCACACCCAACAATGGAATGACCACCATATTATATAAAAATGGAAATTATATAACCAATGGATTATGATTTTTGATACCCTGACTTTAATTGATGATTAAACATATATTAAAATGGACAACACACATGTGGAAGAGTGTGAATATGATTGCAAGAACGTTCTTGGATAAGAACATGTCATGGTAAAAACCAACAATACATTCACCCAATGTATTTTAGCAAAATGGTTGGACAACCAAAGGGAATAAGTTATGAACATAACCAAAGGAATGTAACAAGGATTAAAGGTGAAAAATGAACATTTGGGAGAAATTTTAGAGATCCAAATTTACTTGAATAAATTCCTATGTTTGTTAGGATATTTTCAATAGTGAAATAAAATTAATCGATAATTCATAACATGTTTAAAAATGTATTTCTATAAATTATATAGCAAGAAATGTGGTTTGATGAAGTGTAAAATTTTAAATATAATACTCCAAAGACCAGTCACCTCAGATTTATTTTATTAAAACCCATGAACAATTACAAAGTGTAATACCTTTACATGATGGGAAAATGTTATGTATTTTATTTTTATACACATTTTACTATAAAATATTATAAAAACTCTTTAATGCTTCTGAGCATAGAAAGAACCCAAATTTACATATTTTCAGATTTATACCTAGACTCCAGTAACTCAATGGATCATACATCAAAAAAATTTATTTAATTTTATAAAACAACGTATATAAATCAATAAATTAGACTCGGCCACCAAATCTAAAAAAACGGATATTTCTGAAAAAAAATGTGATCATACATTTTTAAAAAAATTATTGTCATGAACATTTTCCCTATCACTCTTCATCACAACATTATAGTGATATTTACCATCCATTTCCATGTTTTCATAAATTTTATAATTTTTCAAAGCATAGCTCTATGGTGAATATCACATTTCATGTTAACATTTACTTAGAAGATTTATTGTTTACCCCATTTCCAATGCATGTTATTCAAAAATATTACTTTTAAATCTCAATTACTCAATTACCAAGATCATGTTAAAATTTTAAGGATTCATTTATAATGAGGTGGATAAATTTTAATGGGAAAAAATATAATGTAAAAACATTATATTGGATAGCATGAATTACACACACAAAAATCTATTAAAATAATTCAATATCCAAAGATAGTAATTTATATTTTGTATAACAAATAGATTAAATCTATTTTGTATATTTAAATTGACACAATATTTATTTTATCATTCATTTTACAAAATGAGTTTCTTCTATGGCTAGTGTTACGAGTAAGACTAAATATTAAAAAATAATATTAATGTTATTATTTAAAATAATTATTATATCCAACTCATTAATTTGAGGAAATGAATAATATTAAAGTAATTATGAATATATATATTTTAATTATTTGGATACCAAATATGTGTAAATAAATACGAAACCAAATGAATATAAATGATATAATTTTATAAAAAAAATTATTTTTTGGCTACAATGTTGTTTTATCATTATAAATTAAATAAATTACTATTAATGAATATTATTAATGAAATAAATATTTTATTTATCCAATTATTTATTTTAAATTAATTAAATATATATGATATGAATAAGATAAAGGTAACATAATTTTACGCATAAAATATTTTATTTTATAATGGTAGTTTTCCCACCTTTTAATGGGGAACCTATATTGGCTCAAAAATTAGGAAAATTTATAAATTTTTTATGTAAAAGTAATAATATAATTTATAAATGGAATATAATAATTAACTTATGGTGAATTTTTTGTATTTTTCTATGAACATTCATTTTTTTATGAATAGCAAAGAATACTAAATTTTAATTCAAAACAGCTTCTTCGTATAATTTATTTATAAGGATAAACTATATTCTATTATAAGATTAAAATAATAAATAGGTAAATTTTATATCATTTAATCTTATTTTTTCATTGAAAAAAATTCAATATGAAATTTAATATAAAAACATAGAAAGTTTTTGAACGTTTTTACATTAAAACCATGCATTTTTGTCATGTCTATGAGTTCAATTTTATATTATTTTCTTCCAATTATGATATTAAAAATTTAAAAAATGGATTCTCATTTGGAATTATAAAAGAATATCTTTTATAATATGTTTTACAAAATTTTTACCCAAAACATTAGTGGATTTATTTAAAATTAATTATAACACATAAGATAAAAACTCTCTTAAAATGGACTAACCTTAATCTTAAGAGCCAAAAAGATATAAAACATTTAAACATGTAATTTTATGGGCATATTATAATCATATCCTACCTTTTATAAATAAATTATCATTATTAGAGACAAAATCTATATGAAAAATTTCCACGTAATATCCTTTCCAAAACTTCACATGATTGTCATTTTCTCTCCAATGTATAAAGGCACTCAAAACTACCACATCGTGAAACATGTCAAGAAAAATTTTATCAAACAAGATATAACAAAATAAAATATAGGAACCCATATCCATAACCTATATGCATCACCATGGTTAGAAATTCATCCATTGAATCCCTTTGGTGAAAACCAAAAGGATTATCTCGAATAATATGTTACATCATTCATCCATTTTTTTTCATTTTCCACCAATTGATTTCCTATTTTATCATGATTATATAATAAAATAAGTTTAATAAATATATTGAAATGTTTTTATTCTAGGGGTTTAAAATATATTTTCACACACATCAATCAAAAGGGTAACAATATTACAGTTTATGTGTATAGTGAACTATCACATCGAAAATCAACGTCGTTTGATTTTTCATTACCACCTCACAAGGTAGGGAAATATTATGGAAACTCAGTTTATGTATGTTATATAAGATATTTTTAATTTATTTATTATTTTTAATTATTTAAAAAAAATTATGCACTCTCTTTTTTTGGAATATAATAATATTGTTTCTAGAAGTGTATAATACAAAACCTAAAAGCACTATGACTCATGAATGAAATACACGGAAAGTATAATTGATTGTTTAAATAAAAATATTTAAAATATATGAAATATATATGATATTAGAATTATATTATACTTATATATATATCATTTACTTATCAATCTATTAAAATACGATTAATAAATTAATGTAGCATTCAGCCACATGTACAACCTGCTGTGTCAGTGAATGGTGCATTACATTTACTATATCCAAATTTTATATAATATTTTATCTTCGTATATTGGGTAAAATTATGTAGATGATTAAACCATGATCTAATTAATATTAATTGCATATTAAATGTTCAAAAATACTCGAGAAACATGGAAATTAAATCGAAAAATACTGAAAAAATGAGTCATTGTTATAAAATGGTTTATAAGATATTATACAAGGAAAATATATGATATTATAAAATAGATTAAGGATTTTAGTAAGTTATTAAAAAAACGAAATCCATTTTTAGGATTTTATTTCCCCTTCACAGAAAAGGATATGCATGGAAGTATATATTTTTTCTGAATTTACATTCCATTGAGACCTAGTTGTTTGTATGCACCAATTCACTTTTATATGGTGTATATACTACACTTTGGCATGAAATATAATAAATATACTAATTATAATTATATTTTATGTTCAATATAGTGGTATTCCATCCTGAGGATAATGATTTTATATGTTTCATGTTTCATGGTACACATTGGTTTGGTTAAAGATTATTTCCCTTAAGAATGTGTTTAATGATTTAAATTTAAACATCACATTATATTATGAATGTTTTAATTATCTTTATAATAAAATTTATTCGGATAAATTATCTTTTGTATTAAAATTTTAAAATAATTATATTCATAATGAATTTATATTATTATTAAGTAATAATATACCATTTTATATTTGGTGCTCACTTTGACAGTTATTTGATCATCTAGGGAATTTTTGATAAACTTATATCATTTATTTAATATGGATTTTTAATAATGCAAATTTTTCCTGAGTTATTTCTATATATAATGGATTCATTTTATATATACGAAATGGTTTGTTCCCTATTAATGATATCCCTTAAATGCATCACAAGAATCATGAGATGAATCAGTTGGCCAAAATAAAAGGGTTTTTACCCCATATAATAAACTATCGTGTAATTGTTATTGAATATAAATGTAACATGTACTTTGAAAACCTGATGTCCAATAATTAATTATCTAAGTCATTTTTAAACAATCATTACTTATTCATAATAATTTTAATCAACATATTTTTTTGATATATTTAATTTTCAGTTCATTGATTAAATAACAAGTGTTTTCAGTTTCTTCCATTTCAATATTGTTATTTCCTTTTATAGTTATTTAAATTTCATGTATTATTATTTAATTACTATTAATTTTAAATATTCTCATAATTTTTTATAAACTTATCTTTATTAATCCTAATTTTTTTTATCTCACAATTATTTTGTATCCTTTACCCAGGTTATGAAAATGGTATGTTTTTATAATTTTTCAAGGAAGTAGTTTATTGTATTTTATTTTATTATATATCATGTTTTATTTTATTTTTCCAGTGTTTTATGTGTATCATGTATGTAATATAGTATTCCAAAAACCATATATAGATCATTCCATTGAGATTTTATTCCTTATATTCATCCTAATGTAATAAATTAATTCACCCGCTCAGGGATTCTTCTGTTTGAATATTTCAAAATGAATCAAAAAATCCCATAATGATTTAAAAATATTCACAAAAAAATCATGTTTCACATGTAATAATTAATTTTTATAAAACATAAAATATTAATTCATGTTGTTTATCATGAAAGAGAATATGATCATCAAATAAAATACTTTAAGTGAAAAAAAAATTCATTTTTACTAAAAAGTTTTTCAAAACAACATTGGGACTTTTAGAATTAATAGGGATGTGAGACTAAATCACAATGATGAAATGAAGTTGTGCATGTTTTTGATGAATAACCTGGTGAAAAAACCCCCAAATATGAAACAATACATTTTATGGTTACATTAATATTTGAACTGTCTTGGAATAGTCAACTAGGAAAAGAATGTTTACTATTAAACCTTGTCTCCATTAGAAATATTATGTGAAAACTAAAGGAATTATCAGAAATCCAAAATATACTCATTAGGGATCAAAATAATATCATTAAATATCCAAATCGTTTAACTATAATCAAACATGAACTCAAACACAAGGGATAATTCTAATAAAACATTGAAACTCAAGGATTGGCATGTACAAAAAATAACAACCAATTTCATGCATGCTAATAAGAGATAAAATGATTGTTCCTATCTTTATACTACAAATAATTTAGTTATATATGAATTAGTCTCTATAATTACATTTCATTTTGAATTAACCCATGATATACATGGATAATTCAATTTGAGATTACCTATGATGTACTCGAGGCATGTTCCTAATAACCCTAGGATGGAAACTAGGGTTATGGTAAAAAAATAATCTATGGGAATTATTTAACACATATATTTTAATAATCTGATTAATGATGGAAAATTTGCAATGAATGGTATTTTGAATAAATCAATAAAAAATCATCCACTTGGAAAAATGTGAAACAACATCACCATAAAAATAATATAAATTTGATCATTGTTGTGAATTCTATACAAGATAATCACACTAATGTTGAAAATCCATACAAAAATTATAATCACCGCATCTATATTAATCCTTTTTAACTCTCCACCTCCCAATACAAAAAATTACAAACTACATAAAAGAAATGGTACTCGATAACTGAATCAAATACATACAAATGGATACAAAATAGTTATTATCAACCAATGTTCTTTACAATGTGTGAGAAATGCTAACCGTAATAGGATCCCACAAAAGAATTTTTATAATACCAATATAATGGAATATATTTCATACTATAATGAAATACCTTTGTAGAATTATATTTTTGGTATATTCACATAAAATACATAAATCACAAATTATAATTTTTTAAACATCCATTTTTGTATATTTTAAATGAAACAATCACATGGAATAAATTTATTTTTCCAATGTCATCATCAACATATTACAAATTTAAAATAAAATTTGGATACTATGTTAGAAATATATATTTCAAAACATTTTTCTAAAATAAAACCATTAAAATAAAAAATATATAATTAGTCATGGAAAAATAAAATAATACAAATAAATAGAGATAATGAAATAAAACAAAAAGTATCATTCAGGCCAATCAGATTAGGTGATACATGGAATGTTAATCCCCTAAATAATTCATCAATTATAATGTGATATATATTATTTTATGAAGTAAAAAATTATATATATAGTGAAAACTCATGACCAATTATTCGAATGTAATGAATCCAAATCAAACAGTCCTCCCAACTAGCATAAACCAATACTAAAATTTTATTTAATCCTCACTATCAAAATAATATGGAATAACAAAGGGGATCCTAGTGGGGTCTTAATATATATTGTTTAAAAAACCTTGACACCCTCCCCCACTCAATGCGTCATGGACCCATAAATATAAATTCAAGGATGGAAGAAATAAAATAAGGGAGATCATCATTATATTATACAAAAATAAGTATCACATCACCACTAAATGTTTCCCAAGAAACAAACTCGATAGAATCACTCATACAATAATAATTGTCAATTATCCCCTTTTATTCACATTCCATAAAAAAACAAGGCACGTAAAGAGGTACATCTACACAAAACATTGAAAACTATTACAATGTGCAAGGTAGTCCATGTAAAATTATACCCTGATTTCTATTCAGTATTACATTATTATAAAGTTAATTTAAATTCATTCATTAATAGTAATAATAAAATACCTTATTCTCAACCAATTGATCACATAATGTCCTAAACTTTAATGCCATTATCACTCATAGATCATGGGCCATATAGGGTAAAATACAATTTCAGTAGCCAATCCACTTGAAAAAAGTCATTGGATCAATTTGATTAATACCATTAATGTGAAACCCACTTTAACAAATAAATAAACATTGAAATATCATTTATTCGTTTTGAAAACAATCTATAAAACATATAATTAATCTTTCTCTATCATATATATGATCAATTAATTAAATTACTAATTAAACCATAGTAATCCCTAAATATAATTTGAGATTAAAGAAATGCACCAAATATACTCCTAGATTCAACAATAATATAGAGATAAGTGAATACCTTAGATGGAGACCAGTCAACTAATAATGTAAACGACATCAAAAATCCATATCAAAAATAGATTGATAAGGAAACCTCTAAATTATAATGTAACCCAATGGGATTCTGTAGAAAGGGAAAATTATAGGGAATAAGGAAATTGGTTAATGTATATACAAAAAAGATAAATAGAGATCCCAACTCACATAAAATGTTATACTAGGATATTTAAAATAAAGAATAATGGTGAAATAGATCTCCCTCCTTACCCATATCCTTGGTCAAATTATGAAGAGGTTAAAATATGGGTTAACCACTTAAATATTAAAAAGTGGAAGAAATAAAATAACATATTTAAAATATGAAAAAATTAAACATATTATCCACATGTTTTTTCCAACTATACACCAAAAATGTTGGAATCAATGGGGCCCACAACACCAATTTACTATTTTGCAACAAGATTTGTAAAACACTATGTGATCCTTGAAAAACTCATATGAAAAAAACTAAAAAACCGCTTAATGTATTGGAAATTATTTCTCTAATCCTTTTCAAATCATGCACTACATGAACAATATTAACGGGTCCCTCGCACGGTAATCAGGGAGGCCTATATGGTTAGCCTCATTTAATACTTACTAATTATAACCAAAATGTTCATTTATAAAGAAATGGAAAAACCCTATGCATATGAGTACCCAAACGGGTTGAACTAATCTATGTGTCATATAATTTATATATTAAGGATATCTATATTTTATTCTGTAAATTCATTTAGTTGGTGCATATAATGAATGTGAATAAATGTTATATCATTTTCATAATAGTCTCCAAAAAACTCCAACAACTTCGATCAACCTAAAATATATTTAAATAAATGAACATATAATAACAATGTGCATTGCATGACATATGAAATTATTTTATTATTTTTACATGAATTTATAAAATATAATAGGATCCCTTGGTTAACACCTAACTAATAATTATTATATAAAATTTTAGAAAATAATTAACTTGTAAGAAAACAATATGAGCACTGAGATACACTTATATCAATAGAAAAATAAAATTTAGTAAATAAATTAGTGATAAAATTAACCAAATTTAGGATAGTGTGATCAATAGCATATAAATCACTTATATGTATTCCATTATCACTTCAACAGAAATGGAAAAATATTTCAATCCTAGATTTATAACAATATATAATTGAATTTTTTTTATGAGTGATATTTTTATACAATATGATATATTGTGGGAATAAAATGGTTTTCACCCGTTATAATCTATAATTCATTCAAATGTTTTGAACATCATATTTTAAAATCATTATTTAATATTTTATTTTACTAAACATATTGTATAAAAAGTATTTTTTTATGAAATCCATATAAAACTATAATATTATTAGTTAATTTATTTTTTAATTACTCAAAATCACAATTCTATAAAATGGAGTCATAGAAGTGAAAATGTGATAGAATGGTCCAATAATCATTAATCATTAATGATTCAAAATATACATGAACATAACATGATTCATGATAGTAATATTAATATTTGTATAAAAATTTATAATAATTAAAATCTAAATATAAAATCAATGAATAAGTTATCATTTTCATTGAATTACAAAGAACACAAAAAAGATTATATATCGAGTCCTATATTAACATTAATTTTACACATCCAATTTATTAATGGGTCTTTATAACTCAATGTTTCTCAGGGAATGAGTACATAAATAAACGATTACTCATTATCCATTCATATTTTATAGAGTATATCATACCTTTCTTATGTTATGTTGTTTTTATTATTATTAAAATTTATGCATCTGAGAATCAAAAAATGTAATAGTATATGAATATAGGTATTATTTTTATAATAGGTTTTAAGGATATATTTATCCATTTCTATGAGTAAAATAACCATAAAAAATATTAGTTTTGGTAGAATATATGATCTTATTTAAAACATGATGTTTCCCTATAGTTGGTATGTACTACATCCCGAAACAACTGTAAAATATAAATCTTATAATATTATCGTTATAATTGTAATATTTTATCATTATTTGTAAAATTTAAATTTCTATATATTATATAAGTAATATAAAAAATGGATATAAAATATGTGTTTAAAATTTAAAAATTATATTATGGTTATATTTTACTATTTTTAGAATATTTTTTTTTCTGGGACTAATATTAAAAAGAATGAATTTATAAAATTGAATTGATTTTCAATTGTAAAGATAAATTAATTTATTGGACCCTTTTTGGCATTATTTAAAAGTGAAAAAATAGTATTTTATTAAGCATAAAATAATTAGTTTCCTACGAATGAGAAGTATATATGGGCTTTCTGTAAGTTCATTTATTTGTTTAATATGGATTTCTCTAAACAGTAGCTTTTATATAATTAAATAAACTAATATTAAAGAAATTTCTATGTTCATTTATATATTCCATATTTAAAAATTAATTTCATATTTAGATTCAAACTATTAAATGTTATTAATGAGATTAATTACATTTTGGTTTATTATGGATAATACTCATGATCAAAATGTTGTCACTATGGTAATTGGGTTAATATGAGAATTATGGACAAATCAATTTTATAAGGACAAAATATCACATTATTTTTCTTATTAAATGAGGGGATGAGGGACCTTTTCACCATTGATTGAAAATTAAATTTTATTCGTTTTATTTGACTATGAGTAGGAAACATTAAATATTTAAATGTTGAAAAAAAATTAAGTATGTCACTCCATTCACTTATAAAATGTAACATCATCTTATCACTTCTCCCCATTAATTTAACACTATATCATGGATAATATTCACCAAATACACCCTATAATGGTACCCCTCCATGGTTGTACATGGATTAAGATATGTAATAGCCACAAAGTCCTCTTAATTGGCCTCAGGTTAGAGACAAAGTCTTATGTTATAAAAATTATAATATTCAAAATGATTTACTCACTATAATATTATAGGACCTGGGATATAGGATAACAGAATTAAAAAATATAAAATTATAAAATATAAAAATCAAAATATCATATCATGTATGTAATATTAAAAGAATGTAATGATTTTTTGCAAAATGTAAATCAAGGATGACAAATTATTAACTACTCAACAAAGACACTAACACTAAATCTAGTAATATCCATCTTGGTCTTTCTATTCCACCTAAAACCTTGAAAAAATAATGTTATATATGTTGGGGGAGAAGACATGTATACTCAGTAATATCTTAACCATGTTTTCCCATTTAAAAGTGAAAATAGAATAATAATTCACCACATATAATATACCATAAAAATAGTACCTAAATTGGTTTAGTAGCCAATCCCATCCTCATAGATGCACACATACCAAATAAAAAGTCATTATATAGTAACATTAGAATAATATTATTAGTAAATTGGTAACATTTTCTACCAAAAATTTTAATTAACACTTTATAACCCTAATGTCTAATGTCTTAGGTATCCCATATCTTTCGTATAATAATTCCTCATTAAGAGATCATGGAAACAACTACATGCCAAGTATCAAACTTTCAACTAACATCTATATCATGTTTCCCCTGTAGACATATAATCCATCAATTCATATCAATAAAAAATACACAGGGTCTATCTTATCACATCTCATACAGTGTCACATTGTCTATGACATCAAATTATACATAATAAAATCTAGCTCATCAAAACAAATCTCTTCAAATTATATAAATATAATAGTAGTGAATCATGAACATAAATGGAATGAACTTAATTCATAACTCCTAACATTAATGACCCCAACTGTGAATAAAATCAAACTCTCATCAATCATCTAAAATTGTAAACTATAGTTTAAATCCATAATAGGTATTGTGTAAGAGTATTTCATTATAAAGATATTTGGAATGAGATTTTAGCTATCTATATATTCTCGCAATCTGGTTATTCTATAAAAAACCCACAATAATTATTGTTTGTTTATTTATAGTGGTAATAATGGGTTTGGTTCATATAGATATATCAATGATAATATAGATCATAACAATTAAACCTATAATCTCATCCTTTTGGTATTCAATATGAATATTATCCCAATTACAACATAATAAAAAGTTAATCAAAACATCAACCATTATCATAGAAAAATATAACACCACACAAGAAAGTCACAATTAACATGTAAATTTATTTTTTTCATCTCATGTTAGTACACTTACATGATTTTTTTAGTTTTCATTAGCACTAATTTTCCAGTACACACAATTATTAATAATTTATTCAATCACAACTATGAAACTAGGGAAACACTACACAATGTATAAATAATTCATCATCATCATGTAAAAATGTCTTACATTTACAAATTTTCACAATACAACTATATCACCTCTATATTTTAAAAGAAAACAATTTTTGGTAGTGTATATAAAAAAATACAATGAGATTAAATAGAACCTGCCATATTATAAGGATATTTTTATATAAATTTGATCGTAAAAAACACAATGAAATGTGATTATATTAATAGGATTAACTAAATAATGAAATACATATAATTTATTTATTCAATATAAATTTATTTATAAATTCATAGGATATTAGAAGAAAAATATTAGTAAAAATATTAAATTAGAAAATAGTTTTTTATTTATTATTTTAAGAACATATTGCAATAAATTTTTTTGATTTCATAGAAATTATTTTTTAAAAAACTTTCATAATTATTGAAATCATATTATATATATTTATATATTAACATATAGAAAATGTTTTTTTATTTTATCGTAAAATTTTAACATTTTAGTGAATATTTAAAAATATAAATTTTTTAAAGCTATCATTTTTTTAAAATTAATTTAAAATAAAATAAAGATTATTCATTTATATTTAATTTTTATTTAATATAATAGTTTTCATAATATTTAATAAAATTTATTTTGTTTGAATAATAATCAAACTATATGTTAGTGAAATATCATTCTTTAACTTCGGAATGTTAATTTTAAAAAAAAATTTAACGTGCATGGTGTTTATTTATATTAGTTAATTAATATTAAAAAAATTTATATTATTTAAATTAAATAATTAATTTATATATCAATAAATTTTAATTTATTTTAATATAATGATTATTTCTATTTAAATAGTAAATATAAGATCTTACATTTCTTGAAAGATACATTTTTCAAAAAACCTATTTTCATCATGGATGTATGTCTTATTTTAAATTAAATTCTACCTCTTTTGTGAATTGAATTTGATAAATTATATAAATTATATAGAATAATAATTATTTTATAATATAATAATTTCATCATAATTATTCATCGCACTGTAGTGTAAAAATAGAAAAAACCTATCAGGGTAAATAAAATTTAAATGGTACAAGATAGTAACCTTAGAAGAAAATAGTATAATTTTTTTAAAAAAAATTATTTTTAATCATATATATTTCCATAGGCTTTATATATCCTCCATGCCTTTATTTTCTAAATTTTTATGAACTTTTCTTGAGAGTGAGTACCCATTATGGGATTTTATTATTTATTTACAAACATGACACTACATGACATTTATAATTGGGCACTACCTCCCATCACTTATTCATAACTATCATTAAATTTTCCTAAACCCAGAACTCATAAAATCATTTCGCATAACCATTATATACATTCTATACCTTCTGTTCATCCCAAATTTCCATCCTTCGTGTACTTAATAATACATCCAATGACGTTTCTTCTAAGTGAAGGTAACAATAATCACCAAGCTCCACCTTTTTTTTTCTAATTTTCCACCTTCAATTATTTATGACGAATTAATAATGTAATAATAACTATATATAATATATAATAATATGTTATTTGTTGGACTTCACATGTGTTAATCATGTTTTAATGATCACAAATCCTATTACTGTTAATTATTCTCAATATTCATTGCACATCTTGCTAATTCTCTTCAGTCTCAACAATACTAAAAAATCTTATGGATGGTGATTATTCTCTTTATTATTTACAAGTCTTACGAATGATCACAAATCTCACATGTATTATCGCATCATTATATTTATGATTCAATCTCTTTTACTCTCTAATGATTGAAATTAATCCATATTCTGTATATTAATGTCTAAGTCCAAAATACAGATATTTGCATATGTATGGAGACACCATGAAGGACTCACCATGACCAGACACCGTGAAGGACTCACCGTGACCAAACACCGTGAAACACTCACCATGACCAGACACCGTGAAGGACTCACCGTGGCCAGACACCGTGAAGGACATACTGTGAGCCACATACCTTGAGCTACACACCATGACATAGACATACCATGAAGCTCATACCATGATCCACGTACCATGATGAAGACACCGTTTACAAAATCACTGTGACACTATTTCTTAACTTTTTGTTAATATTATTTAGATAATGGTAATGATCATATTTTATGTTTTTAATGCAATTAATGTTATTTAATGATAGTTGTTGGTGTGTCCGGAAACTGTATCTAGTACCTATGAAAAGTGAATCATTCCTACTGCCAGAACTTATGGAATATAAGGAAGATTAAGATACAGTACACGTAGCAGAAGCGGTGTGCATGTGTGAATATACAACAAAAAGAACATACATACATCCGAGTGCACTGTACTGAACAAGTAGAACAATCCTGAACAAGAAGTAGATTTAAAGATTTTCAAAGAACTCTCATGAATGCAATCCAACACCTCTGAAGAACACACGTCAAATCAAGAGATCATTCTCACTCCTAAAGAAGACAAGTTGACTACGACACTCTATTTTTCAATAGAATGAACCTGAGAAGGACTCAGAAGCTTTCCTAATGAATCCAACGAGTCCAGAGTTTCATTGATAATCTCTAGAGCTTTATAAACTCTCATATATCATCTCTATATGATTTATTTATTAACTTTCGAGCAGTGTGGTGTACTATGCATTTCTTATACACACACTGTCTTCTGTACTGAACAGGGGGATATCAAATCCTCACTCCAAATCTCTTAACTATTGTTTTCCCACATCAACTATGGAATAGGTCCTTGTGTGGCCTGGTCTTTGCTTCGTTTCCCACGTAGAACAGTGTTGGAGGTCCCTGTGTGGCCTAGAATGTTTTGAAAACTGTTGTTAACCCCGATACAGGGTGTGTATCATATTTATATAAATTTGAGAGGACTAAGTCTCGGCTTGAGACTGAACCTCTTGTTATATATATGGTGCACCTATAATTTATGTTCAATGTACATGACATAAATCTTATTTATTTAGTCGTTATTGCTTTGAAATACAAAACTATTTTAACGCTACTTTGATAGTTAAATTAGAAAGTGTTTACACTTATTGTAAATCAGTAGATTAGTTTCAAAAGTTAGTTTGATCATGTGGTTAAATTAACTAAGACCTAATCAATCTTGGAGAATCTAAGTGAACATTTACAATCTGTATAAATTTAATACAGTTTAACTTATTTTATAAATTAAGAGATTTTAAATAGAAATTATTTTATAAGAAATTTTAATTGGAACTCAATTAACCCCCCCCCCCTCTTAAATGTCCACTCCGACCAACATTTGGCATCAAAGGGTTAAAAGATTTT
Organism: Viscum album; assembly: GCA_963277665.1. NCBI lineage: Eukaryota > Viridiplantae > Streptophyta > Magnoliopsida > Santalales > Viscaceae > Viscum > Viscum album. The sequence continues at coordinate 164,063,462 of OY728129.1, read as the reverse complement.
AGAAATTCACTGTTTTTTCAACTATGATTTTAGTTGTATATTAATGGTCTTAAAATTTCTGTTATTTCTAAATTTTTACCTCTTTAAAATATCTTTCTAAAATCTAGTTATGTATAATAGACTAGAAGGTGCTGCTTCTAACATTCCACCTTTCTTCAATGGTACAAACTATGCTCAATGGAATCTGAAAATAAAAATTCATTTAGAAATCATGGGTGTTGATATTTGTACTTCCATAGAATGAGAATATAAAATTCCCACTACTGTTAGATCAACTTGGGCTGAACCTACGATGTCTTCTTACAATAAAAAATCTAAATCTATGAATTCCTTATACTATGCATTAGGAGGTGAAGAGTTTAAAATAATTTCTACTTGCAAAAATTATTTCCAAATTTGGGATACTTTCGGTGTTTCTCATAAAGGAACAACCATTGTTAAAGAAATGAGATAGAATAATTATACTATTAAATATGATAATTTTAAAATGAAGATTGATGAACCAATTTCTGATATGTATCTCAGGTTTAACGAGATATTCAATACAATGAATTCACTTGGTAAGGTTGTTCCAGAAATGGAACAAATTATGAGAATCTTGAGAAGTTTACCAGACCGATGGAGAGTCACATATGTTTCAATCAGAGAGTCATGTGACATTGCTGCTCTACCTATCAATGAACTCATTAGTAAGCTTACGATGTATGAGGAACAACTCAAATTGAATAAAGAGGAAGATGATGAACCTAAGAAAAAATCAGTGGCTTTCAAGACTACTGCTTCAAGGACCAAGGACAAAGATAAAGCTCAAATACCTACTGACAGTTCAACCAACGCAAATTCAGACTCTGATAGTGATGCTGAAATAGTTCAGATTTCCAGAAGGTTTAAGAAGTTTTATAGAAAGAAGAAATTTTTCAAAAAATCAAATTACAAAGGAATGTTTGACAATAAGGGACATTGGAAGAAGGATTGGAAAAAGCCATATAAAAGTGATGAAGTTGTTTTCTATGAGTGCAAAAAGAAAGGACACATTAAAGCAGACTGCCCAAAGCTAAAATTCAAGAAGAAATATGATTATAAGGACCGTAAGTACAAAAAATCTATGAAGGCTGCCTGGAGTGCTTCTGAAGACATTACAAGTGAATCTGAAATGTCTGATTCTGAAAAGAATCATGCCAACATGTGTTTCATGACAAATACATTTGAGGTAACCTTAGATTCTCCTGTTTTAAATTATTATTATTCTAGAGATGATGAAGAATCTGACTCTAATTCTGGAAACATGGCAAGTGAGGAATTATTTGAATATTTTATTATTCTAGAAGAGACATGCAATGAACTTAAGGATAAATACAAATCATTAAAGAAATAACATGCTCTCACTTCTATAGTTAAAACCAAACTTTCTATTGAAAAAGAGAAAAATGATCAACTGTTAAAGGAGAATACTGAATTGAAAATGTCAAATGAGAAACTTAGAAAATACTTAGAGAAGTTCACAAACGGAAAAGATACACTAACTCAAATGCTAGAAAGAAATTAGTACCAAAATACACTACTGGAATAGGCTACAAACCTGGACAGAGACAGATTACTAATAATAGATCTATTCATAATTCTGGACAGAATACTGCTAGTTCTAGCTCTGGACATTCATATGCTTTAACTAGTTATTCACATAGTTATAAATCAAATAGAGTTTATCCTTCACAATCTTTTGATTCTGTAAATTATATGAGACCCATAACACAAATTTGGGTATCGAAAGCTTTGATTTCTAACCTGTCTGGACACAACAAGATCTGGGTACCAAAATCATTTCCTATCTAAATATGTTTTGTAGGAAACCTTCTTGAAGAGTTCCCAATAGAAGACATGGTATTTGGACAGTGGATGATCAAGACATATGTCTCGGGATTACTCATGCTTCAAGAGTTTAATATAGGATGATGGAGGTCATGTAACATTTGGTGATGATTCTAATGGAAAGATCATAGGCCTAGGCCAAATTTGTAACACTAATTCAGTTTTAATTTCTAATGTTTTATTTGTTGATGGACCTAAATATAGTCATCTAAGTATTACTCAATTATGTGATGATGGATTTAATGTGAAGTTTGAAAATGATTCATTCAATGTTTTTAATTCTAAAAATGTTTTAGTCTTTTCAGCTTTAATAAATGAAAATGTTTATGAGGTTGTTTTAAATTCCTTATCCAAGACAAATTTTAACTGTTTAAATTCATTTCAAAAAGAGTCTTGGCTTTGGCACAGAAGATTAGGACACTACAATATACACTCACTTAGAAAACTAACTAGGAAAAACTAATTTAGATACCTACCAAAACATGAGTTTTCTAATGACAAAGTTTATAATCCTTGTCAAAAGGGAAAGAAACATAAGGTTTCTTTTAAATCAAATAAAGATGATTCAACTTCTCAACCTATTAAGTTGGTTCAAATGGTTTGTTTGGACTATCTAGAGTTTCTAGCATAAATTGGAAGAACTATGTATATGTCCCAGTGGATGACTTTTATAGATATACTTGGGTATACTTCTTAGCTCACAAAATTGAAGCTTGTTCTTACTTTGTTAAATACTCCAAATTTATAGAAAATCTTAGGGGACTTAATATTAAAACTATAAGAAGTGATCACGGCCGTGAGTTTTAAAATCATGAATTTGAATCCTATTTCTCACAGAATGGCTATAGTCATAACTTTTCTGCTCCTAGGACACCTTAGCAGATTGGGGTAGTAGAAAGAAGAAATAGAAACCTGCAAGAAATTTCTAGAACTATGCTTAATGAATATTTCCTACCTATTTATTTTTGGGATGAAGCTGTCAATACAACTTCTTATATTATCAATAGAGTCTTGATTAGAAATGTTATTAAGAGGACCCCTTATGAGTTGTGGAACCATAGGAATCATAAGGTTAACTACTTCAGAGTTTTTGGTTTCAAAGTCTTTATTCATAATACCAAAGATATTCTTGACAAGTTTGCATCCAAGAGCGATGAAGGAATTTTCCTAGGCTACTCTATTTCTATTAAAGCCTATAGAGTTTTCAGTAAGAGAACCAAATGTGTGGAAGAATATTTTCACATCAATTTTGATGAAACTGATCCACATGAGCCTAAAACCTCTCTTGAAAATATTGAAGAAGATTTATCTGTTCTGGACCATAATGATAAAATCAATGAACCTACTATAAAGACAACCAATTATGGAATTATTCCAGAATCTTCCTCATATGAACCCGAACCTAGAGAAGAACATAAAATTTATAGTCTTACTGTTACTAGATCAACTAGACTTCTAAAGAATCATCCTTTAGATGCTGTTGTAGGAAATCATGATAGAGGGACACAGACTAGAGCTTCTCTTAGAAATCAAGTTGAACATCAATCCTTCTTGTCACAGCTTGAACCTAAAAACATTGATGATGCTATTAATAATGAATTTTTGTTAATTTCTATGCAAGAAGAACTCAATCAGTTTGAATGAAATAATGTTTGGAATCTTGTTCAAAGGCCTAAGGACAATTTCACAGTAGGCACAAGATGGGTTTTTACAAATAAAGTAGATGAATCTGGAAACATTGTTTGAAATAAAGATAGACTAGTTGCACAAGGCTATAGTCAAGAAGAAGGTATTGACTATGAGGAGAATTTTTCTCCAGTAGCCATATTAAAAGCCATTAGGATTTTACATGCATGTGCTGAAAATATAAATTTAAAACTATATCAATTGGATGTCAAGAGTGTATTCTTGAATGGATATATTGCTGAGGATGTTTTTGTTGAACAACCACCGGGTTTTTCAAACCCTCATTTTCTAAATCATATTTTCAAATTATCAAAAGCTTTATATGGTTTAAAGAAAGCTCCAAGAGCTTGGTATGATAGATTAAGTACTTTTCTAATTTCCAAAGGTTTTAAAAAATGAATATATGATCCTACTCTGTTTATAAAATGAATTTATAATAATGTTTTAGTTGTACGAATTTATGTAGATGATATTATTTTTGGATCTTCAAAAAAACATTATGTACTCATTTTTCTAAAATGATGAAAAATAAATTTGAAATGAGTTTAATGGGTGAACATAAATTCTTCCTTTGATTTCAAATATTTCAAAATGATGATGGAATTATTTTTACTCAAAGTAAATATACTAGAGATCTTTTAAAACATTTTCGATTGGATATCACAAAAGGTAGTGACACTCCCATGAGTACCACCTATAAGCTGGATCTTGATGAAAATGGTAAATTTGTTGATCAAACCACTTATAGAGGAATGATTGGAAGTCTATTCTACCTGACTGCTAGTCATCCTGATATTATGTTTAGTTTGTGTATGTGTGCTCGTTCTCATGAAAACCCTAAAGAGTCATAGTTAAATAATGTAAATAGAATTTTCAAATACCTCAAGCATACTCCCAATTTAGGACTGTTCTATCCCAAAGGTCAATCATTTGAATTAGTTAGTTATTATTATGCTGATATTGCTGGATGTGAGTTATATGGAAAAAGTAGTTCTGGAACATGTCACCTTTTATGCATGTCACTAGTATCATGGTGTAGTAAAAGACAAAATTTGTCTGCCTTATCTACTATAGATGTTGAAAACATAGCTGCTGGAAGTTGTTGTGCACAAATTTTGTGGATAAAACACACATTATTAGACTATGGATATCAATTTAGAAATGTCCCAATAAATTGTGACAACACAAGTGCTATTAAAATTTCTTAGAATCCTGTTTCTCATTCTATAACAAAACATATTGATGTAAGACATCACTTTTTGAGGGATCGTTATCAAAAAGGTGATATCACTTTGGATTTCATTATTACTGAATATCAACTTGCTGATATATTCACTACCCATTAAATTCTGAAATATTAGAATACATCGTACATGATCTTGGTATGATTAATAATAAATTAATATCTTACTAATCTTAATGTTTAATACTTTACTATACTTTACTTTACATTTTTATACTCACTATTTCAAAGTTACTGTTTTATGCACATAGTCTGTCAACTCACTGTCTCACCGTGACGACTACTAACTATCTCACAGTGATGATAGTCTTTCATCTCATCATAATGACTACTCATGGTCTCACCGTGAAGATTTATTTATATTCTTATTTTAACCTGTATGGCCATTATTTTTATTTAACCGCTATTTGTTTTCCCAAGTTTTTATTTTTATGACATTTGACATTCCCAAATGATAAAACTTAAGGGTTTCATTTGATTCCTTACTCGAACTCTCTCCTGAACCTTCTCTTCCCTCTCGCCCAAACCATTAGTGAATTCTACAGATGAAGCGTCCATCCTCACCTTCGTTTGAGAAGTGCCTCTCTAAGAAATAGAAGAGGATACCGAAGATAGCTCCTAAAGGACCTCTAAACCCAAAGCTGGTAAGTCATACAGTTGTACCTAAAAAGGAGGTTTGCCCAGAGTGGTTTTTGTCTAGAAGATATTTAGTTTTGAATGTTTTAATAGAACAAGGATGGCTTGAATGGTTCACTGGACAGAATAGACCAATTTACCCGAGACTGGTATCTCAATTTTATCGGTATGTGAAGTTCTCCATTGAGTTTGGAGAAAGCATTATGGTGACAAGTTGGATAAATAGTCAGAAGTTCTCTTTCTCTTCAAGTCTCTGGGCTTCATGCCTATGTATTCCACATGAAGGTGTTTGTGAAGATTACCAGAGAGACCCTCCTCAAACAACCGACATCTTTGACCTCGAAAATGCTTTGGAGATCCTAACTGGAAATGGCACCAAGCGAAGGGCCATAGCTTCTGAATTTTATGGGGAGACTATACTTCTATTCAAGTTTGTTCAAAATTTTATTAGTCCTAGAAAAGGAGACTTTTCTGTGATGAAGTATCAGGATGTGTTCCTGATCCACCTGTTGAAGAATGGCCATAAGATAAAAAATTTTAAGTATGTTATCAACCATATTTGTGAGCTGATCTAATTCACATCCAAATCCACCTCCTTATTTTACTCAAGGATGATCTCATCTATGTTAGTTGCAAAAGGGATGGTTGGACCAAATGAAGAAAAGCTAGAGGACCTTGATTACTGCCTATCCATGTCTATCATCAGAAGGATGAAGATTAGCTGGAACCCCTAGAAGAAGTAGTGAGTTGAGGATAATGATCAAGTGTATAAAAAGTATAATCTTGTTGACTATCCAAGAAGGCCTAAAAATCTATCTGATCCTGGTTTGCAACCAGATGAAGTGTCTGAGTATTCAGAAGGAGAAGAAGAAGAGGAAGTAACAGCTGATGTATCTCCTAGAGAAGAAGCTAGAAGACCTCCAATGGAAACAACTCCTTTTGAAAAAGAAAGGACTGTTTTCATTGCTGTTATCCCTACTGAAATACCTCAAGGAGAGGAAGGTGGTGTTAGTTTGAGAGAAGAGGAAGCTCCTGCTTCTATTGCGGATGTAAATCTAGAAGCTCATCCTAATGATGCAAGGAAGTTGGTTTTTCCTGATTTAGAACAACAAGAAACCTTAAAGGAAAATCCTATTGAAGATTACCTTTTTGTTGACAAAGAAGCAAGTCTGGAAGCTCAACCAGTGGAACAGTTGGTTCCTGAGATTATTCCCTCAGATGAAGAGAGGATGGAAATTGCCTTTCAGTTGGCAAGGTAAGAGTTTGCTGAAGAGATTAGGGATGATCCTGAGGATCTCGTCCATGTTCTTAAGCCTCAAGAATATGCAAAGGAAGCACAAGTTCATGGGGCGGAACCTAAAACTAGTGATATTGTGGAAGCTAGATCTTCTAAAGAATCTCAACCATCTGTCATATATTTTGTGTACACTCAGTAGGAATTCCCATGATTTTATGATGTGAATGAGTCACAGCAAGTGACTGCAACTGGAATGGATCTTTATTCTCTGTTTCAACTAAAGTCTTTAGCTCATCCAGAACCAGTACCAGACCCAGATCCCTAACCTCAATCTGAATCAGAATCTGAGTCTGAAGATGACTCTGAACCTCAACCAAAATCTAAACCTCTACCTTTACCTGCACCCTTACCTGAGCATCACTCTATTGTGACCAATGATGATCTAAAATTTTTTAGAGAGACTTTGTTAGCTGGAGTTGAGAAAATTGTCTCCACTCAACCTCGTCCAGTGAATCATTTAAGTCAAGAAGATGCATCAATTCTCTTGGAAAATATTATATTGCATATTCAACCAAGGATGATCTGAGAAATTCAAGAAGTCAGAGTAGAGAATAAGCTACTGAGTGCTGATGTTGCAAATCTGAAATGTATGGTAGGAAATTTTCAGAATGAGTTATCTTTGAGATCCGATCCTGCTCCTGTTTCTACACCTGCACCTATTGCTGCTTCTCCATAGCCATCTGATTCCATCCTTTCTAGTAAGATTTTGTCTCGAGTTCATCTATATCTACTCTCTTTTGATGGAAATATTGGAAAAATACACACCAAGATGCTATAACGCATGAGAGAGATTGTGGAAAATCTAAATAATCTTACAGATGAATACATTGAATGCCTGCAAAATGTTCTGAAACAGCTCAAAGTTCTAACTAAAGCTGTCAAAGCTTCACCTGCTTCTGGTCAGCCCTCCACACCTTCTTTGGATGATTCTATACTGAGATCTTTAATTAAGGAAAAACTTCAGAGTTCCTCCGGTGGCATGGATCTATCCTCATTGACAGAAGAGATTCAGAACAGTGATAGAGCATTGGACTTGGTTAGAATTCATTCTAAGGTAGTCAATTTTTCTCAACAAGTAATCACCAAGAAAAAAGATTTGTATCTCTCCCGGATTTTCTCTTAAAGTGATATGACAGATCACTTTAGATATCTTGTGGAAAATTTGAGAATCCCTCTAGTGACTCAAGATTTCAAAGCTCATGTTAAGAAACTTACAGAGTTGACTAGATTGTTGGACAGATTATTAGAGAATAAGGATGATTTTGAAAAGGCTATGCAATATGGTAGTGAAATAATTACTGATTTAATCAATCTTTTGAAGTCATATCTTCATGGGAAGATCACTGCTATAGTTTCTCCAGCTGCTGCACCCCTTAGACCTCGTCTACCTACCTTAGCCTCAATTTCCATGATAGTTATCGAAGCTCTTTCTCAGATCCGTCCAGTCATTCTTGACCAACCACAGCCTAGATCTTCTACTGCTCCCACTTTGGATCCATCTGTATTTGAAGGTCTACCCTTACCCTCTTTTTCTACCAAATATATGCCTTCTTCTACTTCAGCACCAACTCCTAATGCTGATAAAGGAAAAGACAAGGTGGATCCCTGAAGGGTCCGAGGACTGTTTTTTTTATGGGATGTCATTTCTTGTTTACTATTTTTACTTCTCCTGTATGTTCTATTCTGAACCCTTTTTAATGCCAAATACAGTGTTTCATTTCATTTTCTCTACCTTATGATAATACCAAAAGGGGAAGAAAAACTACGAGAGCAAAACTACAAGTGTCTGTAGTAAAATTATTTCTTCTATTCTAATATTCTATTTTCTATAATGTTAAATTTCATTTATATTTTGACTATATATTATTTGTGATCACAAAAAAGGGGGATATTGTTGGAATCCTCTTGTGTTAATCATGTTTTAATGATAACAAATTCTATTACTGTTAATTAATCTCAATCTTCATTGCACATCTTGATAATGCTCTTCAATCTCCATAATAACTACACATCATGTTTTAATACTAAAAAATCTTATGGATGTTCATTACTCTCTTTATTATTTACGAGTCTTTTGCATGATCACAAATCTCACATATATTATCACTTCATTATATTTATGATTCAAGCTATTTTACACTATAATGTTTAAACATAATCAATATTTTTTATATTACTGTCTAAGTCCAAAATACGGATATTTGTCTATTTATGGAGACACTGGGAAGGACTCACCATGACCAGACACCATGAAGGGCTCACCGTGACCAGACAACGTGACAGACCCACTGTGACCAGACACCGTGAAGGACTCAACATGACCAGACAACGTGAAGGACATACTGTGAGCCACATACCGTGAACTACACACCATGACATAGACATACCGTGAAGCAAATACAGCGATCCACATACAGTGAAGAAGACATCGTTTACATAATCATTGTGAAACGGTTTCTTAACTTTTTGTCAATACTATTTAAATATTTCTAACGTCCATATTTGATGTTTTTAATGCAATTAATTTTATTTAATGATAGTTGTTGGCATGTCCGGAAACCGTATCTCGTACCTATGAAAAGTGAATCATTCCTATTTCCAGAACTTGTGGAATATAAGGAAGATTAAGATGCAGTGCATGTAGCAGAAGCGGTGTGCAAGTGTGAATATACAACAAGAAGAACTTACATACATCAGAGTGCACTGTACTGAACAAGTAGAACAATCCTGAACAATAAAGAGATTGAAAGTCTTTCTTATAACTCTCTTGAATGAAATCCAACACCTCTGAAGAACACACATCAAATCAAGAGATCATTCTCACTCCTGAAGAAGACAATCTGACTATGACACTCTATTTTTCAACATAAAAAACCAGAGAAGGACTCAGAAGCTTTCCTTCTGAATCCAATGAGTCCATAGCTATATTGATAATCACTAGAGCTTTCTAAACTCTCATCTATCTTCTCTACGTGATTTATTTATTAACATTCGAGCAGTGTGGTGCACTCTGCATTTCTTATAGACACACTGTCCCCTGTACTGAACAGAAGGATATCAAATCCTCACTCCAAATCTCTTAACTCTTGTTTTCCCACGTCAACTATGGAAGAGGTCCTTGTGTGGCCTGGTCTTTTATTTTTTTACCACGTAGAATAGTGGTGGAGGTCCTTGTGTGGTCTGGACAGTTTTGAAAACTGTTGTTAACCCCGATCCAGAGTGTGGATCAAATTTATATAAATTTGAGAGGACTAAGTCTTGGCTTGAGACTGATCCTCTTGTTATATCTATTATTCATCTATAATTTAAGTTCAAATTATACTACATAAATCTTATTTATTCCACTGTTATTACTTTTAAATACAAAACTATTTTAAAACTACTTTGATTGTTAAATTAGAAAGTGTTTACACTTATTGTAAATCAGTAGATTTGTTTCAAAAGTTATTTTGATCTTTTGGTTAAATTAACTGAGACCTAATCAATCATGGAGAAGCTAAGTGAACATTTACAATCTATATAAATTCACTACAGTTTAACTTATTTTGTAAATTGGGGGATTTTAAATAGACATTATTTTAACAGAAATTTTAATTGGATCTCAATTCACACCCCCCCACCCTCTTGAGTGTCCACTCTGACCAACATTATTAAATTTCTTTCATAATATTCATCCATAACTTCTCCCATCAAATGATTAATGTAACAATCATTCATGTGTTTGGACAGATATGACCTTGTGAACTGATGTTATTCTTTTTCCATCATCACCAATCATAAATGTAAATGATTATGGATTAGTTATATAAATATGATAATAAAAATATATTAATAATTATTTGGAATTAAAATTTTATATACATTCATACATGACCATCCATGAAAAAATGAAAATTTCATTGATGTTTTATGATGTCTACTACCTCATGAAGTGATATGATTCATTTTTATTAAAACCAACATGGATTGTAAATGTTAGGATATTAAAATAAATAATATTATATTTAAGATTTTATTATCAGGTGGGAAATATAAAATAACATATTACTTTATTATATTATAATAATTGAAAAATGGAAATGCTAAACATTTTTTTATTTGACATAACATCTCCATGATTGTAGTATAACAATTGTAAAAATTTTGGGCATTACATTGATCTCATGAAACTGATTGATTGTGATAATAAAGGAGTGCATCAAATTATAGTAAAAAATAGTGATATGTATAAGGACAAGGATATTTATAAAGAAATATCATATAAATTTTTAGAGTAAGACGATATTTTAAACATTAGGGTTATTGTGATCAAAATAACACCCCAAAATTCATTGTGAATAAAATTTTATTCAATTACAAAAGGGATACACAACACGAAGCATTTGAGGGAATATAACACAAAAAAATATTTGATATTTTTTTCGATAGATTCAATATTATAGTAAGATTTATTTTTTTTGAAACACTGTGATTATATTTCCTTATATTTTACAATGAGTTTCTGGGATAGCTTTTGTTTCACAACACCTGATATTTACCGAACAACTATATACTATTAAAATTATAATCTAACAATATTATTATTGGATTTCCATTCAATTGAATGTATGTTTAGTATTAACTAAATTATTAAAATATATCATTTATACATGTTTATTAGTTTCTATGGAACATAATTATAGTAATAATCATTTAATCAAAACAGAAACATTTGATAAAAAATGAATTATTTCTAAAGGACTCTTTGGGAACTCATTGCAAACAAAATTTAAAATTAGTTTTTCAAAAGTTTTATAAAATATTTTTTTTGTTATTTGAATCATTTTATTAATTATAATACAAAAATTATGTAATATTTATTTTTCAAGGGTTTTTTATATAGATACATTTTTTTGTGAAATGAAAAAAATGAATTTTATTTGAAAATTTATTTTTTATAAAATTATTTATAGTGATTAATTATATTTTTAATTTATTTTAAATTAATATTAAATGAATTATTTAAAAATTATTATAATTTTGGTCAATGGAATAATTCATATGTTTTTTTATTGATAAAAAAATAATATACATTTGAACATTTTTACTTTAAATATCATCTTTCTCATCACATCAACTATATTGATGTCAAACTAAATTATTCCACATATGTGAGTCTAATTGTAAAAATTTTATTTTAAAATTGGAATCATAATAATTTAAATTATATAAAAATTTAAATATAATTTTTAAAATAATTATTATTTAATATAGTCAAAATTAAATACCATGATTATATTTAAAATGTGATTTTGTGCATTTCATGTTTTTTTATTAAAAATAATTTTTCAAAAAATTATAATTTAATAAATTTGAATTAATATTTAGAATTTTTTTTACAAACTAATCTTATATTACTCATATTAATTTTACTCAAAATGGATAAATTACCTAGGTCAAAAAAGATACAAGTCACTATAGTTTAATCATAATGTGTATAATTGATTAAACATAAAAACTAATGAATAGCCTGATAAAAATTTATTTATTTTTATATATTGTATGATTTTATGAACTTAATATTCCCTAAAATAAAATATTTATACATTCTTTACACTCATATGGTATGGGAGACCTTTCAATAGTGAATACTTTTGGTTATTTACATGAATTCCAATCATTCTTTACTACGAAATGAAACCCACTATCTCCATTATTCAATCCATGATAAATATTTCCTTCATAAAAACATAGTAAAAATCACATCCCAACATACATCTCATATCATTGAAGCATTTTTTTTTGAAATAATACTTCTTAGAAATGAATTAGTATAAACCTATGGGGGATACCAAAAGAAGAGGTAATTTTTTTTAACGACCGTCATTGTTTTACTTATTTTCCAAATCCAAAAATGTTTAATAAATATAATGAAAAAATAACCTCAATATATTCCATATACTTTGATTTTTTTATTTATGGTAATGAACTTTAACTTTATCCACTTCCCTCAAATGGGTTATGAAGTCAACATTTGTTTTTACGATGGACTACCACCTAAAAAATATTGTCATTAATGCATTCATTACATCCTCACAATGATGGGAATTATAAAGAATCTTAAATTTATATATTTATATATAATATTTCAAATTATTATTACATTAGAGTCAGAATATAGCATATTTTTTTACATTCCATTCTGTAGGTGATTATGTAATGTGGCTTGTGTGAACGGCAGAATACCACCTTACAAAGCTATTTGATTCGTCTTTCAAAAATGCTTCACATGGAAGACGATGAGAAAAATATTAATGATTATATGTTATATAAATGACATTAATATTATATTAATCAAATATATATCATAATTAAAATATATATTTCATTTTGTTTTCTTGTTTTTTAACTCAATGGAAGACGATAGTGTCTTTCTTGAATGCGTGGACAGTCACATTCATGATGCAATGTAACACTCCTTACATCACCGCAATAAAGTGATGATATATAAAATGTGGTATTAATGATGTTTTTATCATTCATTAATTGTAAAAAATTATATACCTTTATTCGATAATGATATTTGAAAAATGGAAATATTACTCATGCATGTGTACGGTCTACCGTCTCTATGATCATAACATACTTCATTATTTATAACCAATATTAATTATTGGTTTCAATAGTAAAATTGATTTAAAAATATGACAATTGAATTATTATTATTATTCTAGATATGATGTAACTATAGAATTTTAAAATGTACCCAGACATTCATATTAATACATACCTGAGAAAAATATGTAGTTAACAAATGGAATAATGAAAATAATGAATGATTATTATTAAAATGTAATAATATTTTATTAATGGATTGTATTTGATTTCAAAAATATTAATACGGAAAAATAACAAGTTAATAACATGTATAATCCCATTATACAAAAGGTTAGTTCACATTCACCCAATGGAAAATGTGAGGTTTGGATGTCTTCTGAATTTACATTCCATTTACAGTTAATTATTATTCTAAATGAATTAACTCTTATGTGATGTATATACATCCCTTTTGAAAATTAATATCATAATTAATTAATTAATGAAGGTATTTTGAGTTTCATAGTAAATCATTTCATATAGGGGGATTTGAATTGAAAATTACCAAGTGGTAAAACATTTTGGACATTCTCACTTCAGTTTGTGATTGATATCATTAAAATGATGCAATAACATAATTATGATAATTTTAATTTTTATACGAAATCTATATTAAATATTATTGAAATTATTATTTCCTAATTCATATAAAAATTTTTAATATTGTTTTTACATTTATTGTTATTTTATTTAATAAGGAGATATTAATAAATATCTATCTTTTACAAAGTATTAATAATTGATGTCATGTCGTATTGATTCATTAAATAAATGAAATTACTAATTAAATGAGGAAATTTTGAACTGAAGAGATGGGCGAGGGATAGTATAATATATCCCTTAAATGCATATGTTTTTTTATGAGATTATCATTTATTAATTCATTAAACTATATTTTGTCTTGTAGACTATTAATTCAGGTAAAAGGTCATCATGATAGAGGTATCATTAAGCATGAGATCATGGAGTCTAATAATTAAAAAATTTCTTGCATTAATATTTTCCTTATTATTATCCTATATATTTACACACTGATATTATCTACATATTCATTTCATTGTCATTTCATTTATTAAATGGGATGTGTTTTCTATTATTTATTATTTCATATAGATTATTCTTTATCCAATTATTCAAATTGACACTCTACTCTGATATTTACCATGAAATGTTATTTATTATTATTTATTCATAATAGATCCAATTTACGTAACCCTTACTAATAATTTGAACTCAATATTATTTTTTTCCAATCACAAGGATTGAATGAAGTGTACCATGTTTTATATACATAGATATCCCAGTTTCATTAATATTATTCTCTTCAAAATAATTTTTAAATTTTTATATTCAATTTTAATTAAAGACTCATGTATGTATATATTTTTCTAATACTAATATACTATTAGATCCATTGGGATTTGATTTATAATAACATATTCTTATGCAATAAGGTATTGAAATTACTCTAGGATACTAGGTTTAGTGTCTCTACAATTAGTAATATAATTATTTCAATATAAACCATGGTAACTATATTTAAAAAAATTATAGAATCGGGAATATTCCATACAATATTCGTTGAGGATATATTTGGAAGAGGATATTAATATTTTAGTAAGGTAAATTTTATGTCGTATTCCATAGCAATACTACTACTTATTGATAGTATAAGTAGATCTGGTTCTAGATGAGATTTACCTAGTGGTAATCACTCCAAAATGTGTGTATTAGAAATGACTCGATCATCGCCTAGAGAACGAAAATTGGTGTTAATATGCACATCTTTTTAAAGTCGTTGGTTGTATTTTTAAGATAATTAACATTATTCTTTATAAATAATTATTAATTATTTCAATAGATGATGAAACTGAGTGACAATGTTTAAATCCTATACCAAGGTAGGACCTGTGTTAAAATAAAACAAATGAAGTATAGGGTTTGAATTATTAAATTATATATGTATTATCATGAATGTTATGTTAGTTTTATGAATCGTGAAATATATAAGTACAATGTTATATTTTTTATGTATATGTGTCTTTATTAACCTAATATTTATGGATACCATTATGATTTTTTGAGTTTAATATTGATAAATAGATATATGTTTCAATCAGATTTTTTTAGTTATTATGTTATTGGTTTTTACCAAGATTAAGGACACTTGGGAGTAAATTATTGGAAATAAAAACCTATAGTTTAGTATTTCTTTAGGAAAAATGTTGTTTAATTAATATTTATTATACATTATATTGTCATTAATTTATTTTTCTTGATATCACTTAGGCTTAATATGATCATTATTGAAACTATAATAATAGACAAATATGATTAACAATATCTAGAAAAAAAATGTTTTATTTAACACAATCATAAAATGGATATTTAAAAATTCATTTAAATTAAAGGATGTCCATTATAACATTTTGGGAATGTTTTATGAAATATATAAATATAGTTTAGAAAAAGACCACACATGTGCGGGGTGAAAACCTATGATATTTCATAATGTAATGAGGATTGAACCCGTGGCTAAAATATGATATGGTTTTCTAAACTACAAATATACAACATGAATTATATGTTAATATATCATAATATTTTGTTAAAAAATTGTAAAAATTTAATTTTATTCATTAACCATTAATATTACTTATGAGGGTTAGAGATTAATTTATTATATTAGATTAATTGTGCTAACCCTATTACTTTAGAAAAATTCTTCGATGTAGAAAATAAATATTTTCACTCTATTTTGAACTATAAAATCCATTAAAACTGAATTATAGTAATTTAGGCATAACAAATTTACTTATTAACATTGATTTTTTTTGTGTATTTGAAGAGTTGAAAATTGAATGAAGCATAGAAAAATAATTAAATTGTTGTTATGAAGTAGAATAATATCATGTATATATATTTCATTACATTCATAGATAATAAAATATGATATAAATATTATGAGAAATATTTTGAATCAAAATTTTCATCATATTATATTAATATCTTATGATTAAGATGACATTTTAAAAAAACACAAATTTATTGGTATGAGGTGAATAACATTCCATTTACCATTAATATTCTTTTGATCAATGACCTCAATCACTCATTAAAATTATTTATTATTTTACTAAATTACAATTTATTGAAATTCCAAAAAAAATCTCCAACTCAGAAGTAGAGTCCTTTTGTAGTCTATATGACCATTATACATCACATTCCCACTTACAAAGGGAAATATTTATCTTACCTTTTATGATGTTGGTTTTAAAATAATAATTTCCAAATATATAACCATTAACTTAATATTTCATGTTTATATATCTCAAATGTAATTTTATTAATGTTTGAACAGTGTAACACAGTAAAATTATAAAATAATAACATTTTATTCAACAACACATAGGGCACACAACACAAAGAATTGAAGGTAATATAACACACCAAGAATTTATGATTTACTTATATAAAAATATATTATTTATCTTAAATATATTTTATTATATGAAACCCAATGTTTAAATTTCATAACATTTAGTAACATGATTCTTCAATAACTTCAATTTCTTGTAAAACATAGTTTTACTGAAAATTAAAATAATAATAATATTATTATTTAATATGATAGTGACGAACTACCCATTAGACTGGTGGATATGAATAGGTTTAACTAAATTATATAAATTTATTGTTTATCAATATTTATTTCTTATCTAAATATTATAAATAAAATAATATAAATTTTTAAAAATAAACTTTTTCATAAAGTTACATTTTTTCTAAAAGACTTTTAATTTTCTCTTTCTGAAAAAAAATTAGTATATAATAAATTAACATAAAATAATTCATTATAAAAACATCATTTTTTATATTAGATGATGGAAATTATAATAAGGTAAAATTTTCTAGATTTATCAGAGGGGATTCATTTCCTGATAAACCGTGAAAAATAATGAATTTTAACTAAAAATATAATTTTCATTATATTAATTTATAATGATAAATAACATTTTTAATTGTATTTAATTTTAAATTATACCAATTATATATCAATAAAACATATTTAGGTTAAGGAAAACTTTCTTACTAAATTTACATATATATTGTTTTTAATATTTTGAACATTTAAACAATAAATTCAATATTTTATCATCAAGTCTACATGATTAATTTTAAATTAAATTCACCCACTATTATTCGTTGTTTTTTGAAAAATTGATTCCACTTTTTTTATAATAATAAATTATATTCCCGATTATGGTCAAATTAATATTTTAGCATAATTATTATTTATAATAGTTAACATTAATTTTCACGATGTAGGTTTAAACGAGGTTTTAATAATTACATAAGTTTTTATTAAAAATAACATTAAAAAAATTATTTTTATGTAATAAGTTTTATTTAATATTTATAATTAGTATGTTTAAATTATTTAATTTTTTTTTGAATTAAATTATATATAATCTAGGTTAATTAAAAGATACATGTTACTGTGGTGTAAACTAAAAGGGTAATATTGTGTAATCATAAAGACTATGGAATTACAAGATAATAATTTGTTAATTAATGTTATGGAGGTTTTATTAGAATAAAAAAATATTCCTTCTATTATTGACTTATTTTTTTGGGGCATTAGATAACAGTGACCTCTTAATAGTGAATACTTTTTTCAATTTACATGAATTCCCCTCCTCCTATATAGGAAAAGCGTACTCACTTAATCCGCTTCTTCACATCTTAAAAACTAATTGTTTTGGAATATACCACCAAATAAAAAATCTCAAAATCAATATCACTATTTTGGAATGTTTATTTTGTGAATAAATCTATCCATAAATGAATTTAGTGCAATCCTATGGTGAGTAACTGAAGAAGAGGTAATGTTTTCCAATGAGAATCTTTCTTTTAATTCTTTTTCCACATACATAATTTTTTTTAAACCATGATGTAATTCTATCATAAACATCTAACATACACTAGGAACTTAATATAATAAAATAATTAACAATATAACTATCTAATTTCATCGAATGTGTTTTGAAATCAGCACTCGTTTTTGCGGAAGACAACTTCCTAAAAAACTTCTATGGTTCATTTTTCCAATTACGACCTCTCATGGATGGGTATTATTCTATATTTTATGTATATATATATAACATATAACATTTTTTCACCTATATAGTTTGTATTAAATATATATATCCCAACCATTCTGTAGGAGATACAGTAAAGTCTCTATTGTGTATGGAGGACTGCTACCACATGAAGTTCTGTGATTCGCCTTTCCCTAATATTTTATATAGAATGAGATAATGATAATTTATTATATTATTTGGTATATTAATTAAATAATAAATATATTAATAAAATATAAATAACTATTTAATGAAAAAATTTCATTTTATTTTCTTATTTGTTCACACAATGAATGATGATAATGTTGTTCGAGTACATGTGAAATACCACCTTTAGGTGGCGACATGACTCTATTTCCATAACCACACCACATGAATGATATATATAATATGGTATTAATGATTTTAGTATCATTATATAATTTTAATATCACACATTATCCCTTTCCATAATGATCATGGGAAAATGGAATAGTTTCACATGTGCACTTATGGCATACCCTCTATAGAGTTGTAAAACACATAATTTATCCTAACCATTATTAATTAGTGATTTCAAAAAGAAAATTGAGGAAAAAATTTGAAAATTGTGCCATAATTATTAATCTATATTATATTTAACTATGTAATATGAACAATAATCAAATTTCTGTAATAATACATGAATCCGAAAATAGGGACATTAACACCTAAAGAAATGAAAATGATGAAACATTACTAATGAAAATTTAATATAATTTATTAAAAGAATAATATGTTATATTATAAAAAAAATATTTTTCAATAATATGATAATAACTTATTTAATATCGTGATACAATAACTTCAACCGTGTTCATCTAATTGAAAACATGATGAATGAGATTTCATATCAATATACATTATATTGAGACTTATTTCTTATTATGAACCAATTCTGATTTTTTTGTGTAAATACTACCATCTAAACATCTAATATTATGAAATATTCATAATTAATTGAATATCTATTTTCATAATTTATCATTTAATTCATGGAGATTTTATTTGAAAACATTCCATGCGGTAAAAGTACAAGTTCAGTCTCAATTTCATTTGTGATTGTTAATATTATCCTGAAGAAATCACTTTTTTATTATAATTTATGTTGGTCGGATTGGATACTCAAGAGGGGGGTGAATTGAGATCCAATTAAAATTTCTGTTAAAAACAATTTTTATTAAAATCCCCCAATTTCAAAAACAAATTAAACTGTATTGAATTTATACAAATTATAAAGGTTCAATTAGTTTCTCAAAGATTGATTAGTTCTCAGTTAACTTAATCTTATGATTAAATTAACTTTTGAAACGAACTTACTGGTTTACAATAAATATAAACACTTCCGAGTTTAACTATTCAAAGTATCTTTGAAAATAATTTATATTTCAAAGTAATAGCAGCGGAATATGAAATAAATATATATAGTATGGATATAAACTTTAACTAAAAACTCAGAGGAGTTAAACAAGAGGTTCAGTCTCAAGCCGAGACTTAGTCCTCTCAAAAGTTTATATAAAGATAATCCACACCCTGGATCGGGGTTCAACAGTTTACAACTGTCCAGGTCCAAGACCTCTACCACTGTTATTCGTGGGAAACAAAACAACAGCAATAAGCTGTCCAGGTCACACACGACCTCTACCACTATCCACAGTGGGCAATGAGGTATAAAAAAGGTTTGCTGAGGATTTACAGATCCTCCAGTTAGAGTACATGAGCCAGTGTGTGTGATTAATATAGTAGATAACACACACTGCTCAAAATGTAGAATAAATGAATCACAGAGCAGAGAAGTAGAGTTTAGAAATGGATCTGGTGATTTGAGTGTAGCTCTGGACTCTTTTTGGATTTGATCAGAAGTAACTCTGAGTCCTCTTCTCATTTTTGTTTGAGAATCAGAGTGTCGTATGCTTCAGGTTCATAGGCACTGAGATGTAGTCGATGAAGTTCTTAAATGTTCTTCTGTATGCACAGAACTCTTCTTGAGTAGGCTTGATTGCGTATGAGGTTCTGTGTAATCTCTTGATATGTATCTTCTGTTCTACTTGGTTCTTCCTCCTCTTCCATCATGTATTTCTCTTATATTCTCTAATGTCTTTCTTCTCACTTTTTCTTCTACTTTTACCTTTCCAGCAGCAGAGTCTTCTTATATTTTTGTCACGTGCTTCGGAAGACAGAAAAAGGTTTCCTTTCCGCAGGTACGAGGTATGTTTTCCTGACATCCGAAAACCTTTATTAATTAATTGAGAGAGCATTAAAATATACCTGATATGACCGTTGGTCAGATTAAATAAAGATAAAGATAAAGAAATTCAAACAGTTGTTTATGACTATAGATGAGTTCAAGTGATCGGTCGGTCATCAGCATCAACATTGGTGGATAGATATCGGTGTGTCCTTACCGGGGACTCAGATGATTAGCATCAGTGTGTCATTTGATCGGTGACTCATTTTCATCGGTGTGTCATTCGATCAGCATCGGTGACTCAGATTGATCAGCATCGCTGTATCATTCGATCAGCATCGGTGAGTCATATTGATCGGTGACTCATTTTGATCAGCATCGTTGTATCATTCGATCAGCATCAGTGAGTCATATTGATCGGTGACTCATTTTTAATAGCATCGGTGAGTCATATTAATCAGCATCGGTGAGTCATATTGATCGGTGACTCATTTTGATCAGTATCGGTGAGTCAGATTGATCAGCATCGGTGAGTAAGATTGATCAGCATCGGTGAGTCATATTGATCAGCATCGGTGACTCATTTTCATCGGTGCGACCGTTGTCCTCTGATATGGATCGGTGCTACCGTTGTCTTATATTGGATCGGCGCGACCATTGTCTGATATTGGATCGGTGCGACCGTTGTCTGATATTGGATCGGTGCGACCGTTGTCTGATATTGGATCGGTGTGACCGTTGTCTAATATTGGATTGGTGCGACCATTGTCTGTTGGATCCGGAAGACTTCCAAAATACTTTTAAATCAATAAAAACATAGATAAAAAACATGATAACAGCTTCACTAAAGGATTGTGATTAAGTTTATGAGAAATCCAACCGGATTAAATAATAGTGATTTGTGATTATTAAAACAACAATCATAGGAATAAATTCAGCAATCTTCCAGAGGGCTCAACAATCTCCCCCTTTTTGATAATCACAAATCTTTAAAAAAATATCAATAATAAAAACATAATGAGATATAAATCTCCCCCTGAAAAATAAATCTCCCTCATAGATATTAATCTCCCCCTTAGATATTAATCATTATCTCCCCCATATATATACATCCTTCTCCCCCATAGATATATATCCTTCTCCCCCTTTTTGA
Source organism: Viscum album (assembly GCA_963277665.1). NCBI lineage: Eukaryota > Viridiplantae > Streptophyta > Magnoliopsida > Santalales > Viscaceae > Viscum > Viscum album. Next base: position 164,041,592 of record OY728129.1, on the reverse strand, counting down.
AAATCAAGAAGGAGGGAAAACATACAAATAAGAGAGTAAAAAAGAAGGCAGCATAGAGAATAGAGAGAGAGAAAAAATATATTTTATAATGTACAGATGATTATAACCAACACATAGTTCACCCTATCAAAAACAATACACAACTATTTCTGGGGATACAAAGGGGCTTTGCCTTTGTCATTGGCATCAATAGAGGGTATGTTGGAAGGCTTGGAGGCATGAGGAACTGGGCAAATTTGCAGAGGTGGTAAAATGACTCTGGAAGTTGGAGGAGAGGGTGCCACGGAGGTTTGGTGAGTATCAGAAGTAACTGGTTGAGAAGATGTATGAGGAACTGGCCGTAGTTGAGAGAGTTCCTGAGAAACAGAGAGCTGATTTGGAGCTACATCAGAGGCAGGAAGAGGGTCAGTAGTAGGAAGCACAATGGCAGTGGCTTGGGAATTCAGATAAGGCTTCAATAGATTTATGAAATTCTGAATAACTTCTGCACCATACTGTATAGCCTTTTCGAAATCACCTTTGTTCTCCATGAACTGTTCCAAAGTAGGAGTAAAATATTGCAACTAATGAACTTGACCCTTGAAAGCTTGAGTGACTAGAGGTATTTTTAGATTCTCTGCCAACACCTTGAAATTTGCAGCCATCTCATGCTTTGTATAAATCTTTGAAAAGTAATGATCAACCTTTTCCTTGATCTCTTTCAGAGCCTTTTTGGCATCTCCTGAATATACGGTTGCCATTTCATGACTGTGATCACAGTGCTCCTTCATTTTATTTAAAGAATCCAGATCAAGAACTTGTCTAACAGCTGCTAACTCATTATGCACAACCTCCCTTAGAGCCTCAAGCTCATAGGTAGTGATTTTGGTTACTTTGGAAGTACTGGCTTGGCTAACTATTTGAGTTATCTCACCTTTCAATCTTCTCAAATCAGACTTGTTGAGATGTTCAATTAAATTCCTCAAAACTTCCATCATACCATCAATGTTTGATCTAAATTCGCTTGATAAAGATACTAAGCCAGTGTGGAGATCCTTCATAGTCTGGTTCATAGAGGCTATGTGCCTGCCAACAAGCTCACCAGTATTGTCCAGGTCTGGATTCACAGCATTCGATACTCTTTGTGAGAAAGCTTCCAACGATGCTTCAGAAACATGCAAAGACACTTGAGTAAGGGCATTGGAAATTTCTTCTCTGGCTGTATCTCTCACAACAGCTAGCAATTCAGTCTTAAACTTATCAAAAGCAGCTTGAGAGATTGCAGAACTAGGCAGATGAACATCTGCAGAATCAACAACAGGAGCAGATCTTGCTTCACTTGGGAGGTTCTTCTTTACAACTGCAGTAGATTCTGACATTTCCTCTTCTTCTTCAGAATAGTCTAAGCCCAAAACAGCAAAACCAGGGTAGTCATCCCAAACAGAAGCACACAAGGTATATTTCGGTTTCTCATAACTTGTTGTTCCACTGATTTCTGGTGATTCTCTCTTGCTAGTGGCATCTGTTTCTGGTACTGTTTGATGTGTTTCCGTTGGAGGTACAACAAGACCATCTACAGGTCGGTTATCACCATCATCATCATCATCATCAACACTTTGCTGTGGTTCTATTGAAGGTTCAGCCAGACCATCTACAGTTCGGTTAACACCATCATCATTATTACCATCACCATCATCATCACCATCACCATCATCATCATCATCACCTTGCTCATTATCACTCTTCTCAGAGTCTTCACTGGTAGAAACTTCAGTGTCAGTATATTCTTCATCACCAAGAGTTGGTTCAGATTCAGGTAAGGCCAAAGGTGGACTAGCAGGTCCAAAATCTATTCTTTTCTTTGGAATCACTGTATCATGGTCACTCCTATCATCAGGAGGTGACACACTTCCATCTTATGTATCAGCTTCTTCCATTCTTTGACCTTCGGTAGCGTCATTTATTTCATCCTCTTCCTCATCATCAGAATAAACTGGTTCCTCATTTGCTTTCAATCTAGGGTCTCTCAAAACCTTAGGCCTCTTTCCATGATCTGTGGGATTGTAGGCTTCATACAGCTTGTCTTCATCAGCAACCCAACACTTCTTCCATGGATTCCAATTGATTTTCATCCACTTGCAGATCTCTTTGTTGAGACAGAATGGATGATCTGTTTCAGCTACTTCATCATCTTCATCAAAACATTCTAGATTCTTGAGCATGGTAGAGATCAACTTGGAGTAAAATAAGGCAGTGGCTTTCTTGGACGGTTTTACCATTCCAGCTATGTGCACCATCACAAATCTACACAAATTGATCTCCTCATGGGTTTTCAGAAGAAACAATATGAAAACATCCTGGTACTTTACAGCAGCAAAATCTCCTCTCCTAGGGCAAAGTTGGTGCTAAATAAACTTGAAAAGAAGTCTGCATTCACCATCCAACTCTAAGGATGTGATTCTCCTCGACTCTTTATTTCCAGTCAGAAGATCTAGAGCTAATTCATAAGATAAGTAATCAGTGATTGGAGGAATATTCCCAGCATAATCCTCATACCGACCGTCATGGGGTACATTTAAGCACTCTGCCCACTGTTTAGATGAAAGGGATATTTTCTTTCCTTTTACTTTAGACGACATCCGGGCAGCCTCCACACCATCTAGAGTGATTTTCAGATTCATATAGAACTCATGTACCAAATTGGGTAGTCTACTCGTGAGTTGTCTAAAAACCAGTCTGTCCATCCTTGCGATTCAAGAACTTGCAGCAACAATGACTTACTTGATAAAAGCTAGGCAGAACTGACTTCTCTTTCTACAGCAACAATCAGAGTTTCCAGGTTCAGATTTATTGATCGTTTAGAGGTACTAATCGACTCGCCTCGAACATGCTTTGGAGGTAAAGGACTGTCTGATCCTTTTCTCGATCTATTTTGCTTAGCCATTCGAAGATTTTGCAGAAAGCAGGAGTTCGAAGGTTCGAGGTAGAGGAGAAGAGAAGTTGAAGGGTTCGGCGGTAAATGAAAGGTCAAAGGTTTAGGTAAGAGAAATAGCTGTGTATCATTTATTTTATCATTTAGGGTTCCAATAAAAAGGATAAAAGAAATTAATTAATTTATAACAACATAATAAAAAGTAATACAAAGAATTGGTTTGACAGACCGGTGTGACAGATGGGTTTTACTAATCAGTTTCACAGATCAGTTTCACAGATCAGTTTCACAGATCGGTTTCACAGATCAGTTTCAGAGATTGGTTTCAGAGATCAGTTTCACAGATCGGTTTCACATATCAGTTTCACTGATCGGTTTCACAGATCAGTTTCACAGATCGGTTTCACAAATCAGTTTCACATATCAGTTTCACAGATCAGTTTCACAGATCGGTTTTACATATCAGTTTCACAGATCAGTTTCACAGATCAGTTTCACATATCAATTTCACAGATCAGTTTCACAGATCGGTTTCACAGATCGGTTTCACAAATAAATCATACACAACTCTTGTTTAATATACTTCATTCTCTCAGAGCATAAAGGCTTTGTAATGATATCACCTAATTGATGTTCAGAGTTAATAAATTTTAGAGATATATCACCTTTCTGATAATGATCTCTTAAAAAGTGATGTCTGACATCAATGTGTTTAGTCCTAGAGTGAGACACAAGGTTCTTAGATATGTTAATTGTACTAGTATTGTCACAGTTAATTGAAATATGTTTAAAATAAAATCCATAGTCTAATAAAGAGTGTTTCATCCACAGAATCTGTGCACAGCAACTACCAGCAGCGATGTATTCTGCTTCAGCAGTAGATAATGAAACTGAGTTCTGTTTCTTACTACACCATGATACTAGCGATTTTACAAGTAAGTGACATGTTCCAGATGTGATTTCCCTATCTAACTTGCATCCAGCTAAGTCAGCATCTGAATAACTAGTTAGGTCAAAAAATTCTCCTTTTGGATAAAACAATCCTAAATTTACAGTATACTTAAGATATTTAAAAATACTTTTATCATCTAGTAAGTGTGACTCTTTAGGATTAGCTTTAAATCTATCACACATACACACACTAAACATAATATCTGGTCGACTAGCAGTAAGATAAAGTAAGCTCCCAATCATACCTCTTTAATTGGTTTGATCAATTGGTTTCCCAGTTTCATCAACATCCAATTTGCAGGTAGTATTCATGGGTATATCACTTTCCTTAATACTATCCAAACCAAAACGTTTTAACAAATCCTTAGTATATTTACTTTGATTATGAATAATTCCATCTTTAGTTTGAAAGATTTGAAATCCAAGAAAGTACTTAAGCTCTCCCATTAACCTCATTTCAAATTCATTTTGCATAACCTTTGAAAAATCTGTACATAATGAATTTTTAGAAGATCCAAAAATAATATCATCAACATATATTTGTACTATTAAAACATCTTTTGAAAACCTTTTTATGAATAGAGTGGGAGCAGCTATTCCTTTTGTAAATCCTTTTGAAATAAGAAAGTTTGAAAGTCTTTCATACCAAGCTCTTGGAGCTTATTTTAAACCATATAAGGCTTTAGAAAGTTTAAAAACATGATTTTGAAAATGAGGATTTGTGAAACAAGGTGGTTGTTATACAAAAACATCTTCAACAATAAAACCATTTAAAAAAGCACTTTTCACATCCATTTGATATAACTTGAAATTCAGATGTGATGCATAAGCAAGTAAGATCCTAATTGCCTCTAATCTGGCTACAGGTGCAAATGTTTCCTCATAGTCAATTCCTTCTTCTTGATTGTAACCTAGTGCAACTATCATAGCTTTGTTTCTAATGATGTTTCCAGATTCATCTACTTTGTTTCTAAACACCCATTTTGTGCCTATGGTTATAGTGTCCTTAGGTCTTTCTAGTAATTTCCAGACTTTGTTTCTTTCAAATTGATTTAGTTCTTCTTGCATAGATATTACCCAAAATTCATCATTGATGGCATCATTGATATTCGTAGATTCTAGCTGTGATAAGAAGGCTTGATGTTCAACCTGATTTCTAAGAGAAGCTTTAGTCTGTGTCCCTCTATCAAGATATCCTACAACAGAATCTAAGGGATGATTCCTCAGAATCCTAGTTGATCTAGAATAGGTAGGACTCAGGATTTCAGGTTCATCTACTGGTTGAGGTTCAATAGAAGCAGAGTCTAGAGAATTTCCAGAGCTGGAAGTTTTAACTTCAGGTCCACTGTTTTTATCATTAAGGTTCAAACCAGAGAGATCATCTTCAAGATTTTCAAGAGAGTTCTTAGATTCATGTGGATCAGTTTCATCAAATTTGATATGAACAGATTCATCCACACATTTGGTTCTTTTGTTGAAAACTCTATAGGATTTACTAGAAGTAGGGTAACCTAGGAAAATTCCTTCATCATTCTTGGATGCAAACTTGTCAAGATTATCTTTAGTATTAAGAATAAATAATTTACAACCAAAAACTTTGAAGTAGTTAACTTTAGGATTCCTATGGTTCTATAACTCTTAATGGGTCCTCTTAAGAACAGGTCTAATCAAGACTCTATTAATAACATAGCAAGCAGTATTGATAGCTTCAGCCCAAAAATAAAAAGTCAGGTCATACTCATTTAACATAGTCCTAGAAATTTCTTGCAGGGTTCTATTCCATCTTACTACTACACCATTCTGTTGAGGTGTCCAAGGGGAAGAGAAATTGTGACTATAGCCACTGTGTGAGCAGTAAGATTCAAACTCATGATTTTCAAACTCCCGGCCATGATCACTTCTCAGAGTCTTAATCTTAATTCCACTAAGGTTCTCTACAGACTTCGAATATTTAACAATGTAAGAACAAGCTTCACTTTTGGGAGCTAGAAAATATACCCAAGTATATCTAGAAAAGTCATCTACAATAACATCGACATTGTGCTTCCCATTTAAACTAGAAACTCTAGAAGGTCCAAATAAATCCATGTGAACCAACTCGAGAGGTTGAGAAGTTGACACTTCTTTCTTTGATTTGAAAGAAACTTTATGTTGCTTTCCCTTTTGACAGGGATTACAAACTTTGTCTGCTGGAAATTCAAGTTTGGGTAGGTCTCTTACTAAGTTCTTCCTAGCAAGTTTTCTAAGTGAATGCACATTGCAGTGTCCTAATCTTCTGTGCCAAAGACAAGACTCTTTTTGTAAAGCATTTAAACAAGTAATGTTTTGTTTAGCTATGTAATTTAAGTCGACAGCATAAACATTTTCATTTCTTAAAGCAGAAAACACTAAAGCATTTTTAGAATTAAAAACATTGCAAGAATCGTTTTCAAATTTAACATAAAAACCATCATCACATAACTGAGAGATACTTAATAAATTGCATTTAATGCCATCAACAAATAGCACTTTAGAAATCAATACTGAGTTAGTGTTACCAATCTAGCCTAACCCGATGATTTTCCCTTTAGGATTGTCACCAAAGGTAACAAAACCTCCATCAACTCTGACTATGCTTTTAAAGCATGAAAAGTCTCCTGGAATATGTCTTGAACATCCACTGTCCACGTACTAGGTCTCTCTACAGAACCTCTTTAAGAAGGTTTCCTATAAAATAGATTTAAACAGGAAATGATTTTGGTACCAAGATTTTCTTGGGTCCAGACAGGTTAGCCAATAATACTTTAGGTACCCATATTTGTCTAATGGGTCTTATATAATTTGTAGAATCATCATTCATTGAATGATAAACCTTATTAGATCCATAACTATGAATATAACTGGTTGAGGCATATGATGTTCCAGAGCTAGTTACATTTTGTCCAGATTTAGGAATAAATCTATTCTTGGTCAACTTTCTCTATCGAGGTTTGTAACCTATTCCAGTAGTGTAATTTGGTGCAACTTGTTTTCCTAGCATTTGAGTTAGAGTTTCCTTACCATTGGTAAATTTCTATAAATCCTTTCTGAGTTTCTCATTAGATAATTTCAATTCAGTGTTCTCCTTTAATAGTTGAGAACTTTTCTCTTTTTCAATAGTGAGTTCAGTTTTAACTGTAGTGGTTAGAGCATGCTGTTTCTTTAATGATTTGTATTTATCCTTAAGTTCATTGCATGTCTCTTCTAACATATCACAATATTCAAACAATTCAGATTTAGACATGTTATTACATTCAGAATCATCTCCAGAATAATATGAATTAGAAGCAGGAGTTTCTGAAGTTACCTCAGAAGTGTTTGTCATAAAACACTTGTTTGCTTTATTTCTGTGTTCTGTTTCAGAAACTTCAGATTCACTAGAACTATCCTCAGAAGCCCTCCAAGTAGGCTTCATTTCCTTTTTAAACATATTGTCCTTGTATCCATACTTCTTCCTGTATTTCATCTTTGGACAGTCAGCTTTTTTGTGTCCTTTCCTTTTACACTCATAACAGACATCTTCATCTGATTTATCATATTTCTTCCAGTCCTTTTTCCAATGACCATTGTTATCATACTTACCTTTGTAGTTTGACTTTCTGAAAAACTTCTTCTTCCTATAAAACTTTTTAAATATTCTGGAAATGTGAGCCATCTCAGCATCACTTTCAGAGTTACTCTCACTGTCTTCACAGCTTGAGCTTTCGTTTATAGTTTGAAGTTTTTCCTTATCCTTGTTCTTTGAGTTAGTAGTTTTGAAGGCAACAGACTTTCTTCTAGGGTCATCGTCTTCTTCTTTATTCACCTTGAGTTCCTATTCATACATCATCAGTTTTCCAATTAGTTCTTCGATTGACAGTTCTCCAATGTCACATGATTCTCTAATGGAGACAGAGGTTCCTCTCTATCTTTCAGGTAGACATCTCAAAATTCTCATGATTTGTTCCATTGCTGGAATATACTTTCCCAGAGAGGTCATTGTCTTGACAATTTCATTGAACCTGAGATACATATCAGAAATGGGTTCATCAGGCTTCATTTTAAAATTATCAAACGTAATAGTGTAGGTATTCAATCTCATCTCCTTAACATTTGTTGTTCCTTCATAAGAAACAGCTAAGGTATCCCAAATTCCATATGCAGTTTTACAAGCAGAAATTCTATTAAATTCTTCATCTCCTAGAGCACAGTACAGGGCATTCATAGCTTTACAATTATTATTATAAGAAGTCTTTGTAGGTTCATCCCAAGTAGATCTAGCAGTAATGGGAATTTTATATTCAGATTCAATAGCAGTCCAAATATCAAAACCTATACTTTCAAGATGAATTTTCAATTTGAGTTTCAACTGAGCATAGTTGTTTCCATTGAAATAAGGTGGCCGGTTAGTAGCAGTACCCTCAAGTCTATTATCCAAGATATCACAAAAAGAATTTTAAAGAGATAAAAATTTAGAAATAACATAAATTTTAAGAACTTTAAAATACAACTAAAATCAAAGTTGAAAAGCAGAGTACTTTAGAAAATATTTTCCAGCCTCTGATACCAAATGTTGGTCGGAGTGGATACTCAAGAGGGGGGTGAATTGAGAACCAATTAAAATTTCTGTTAAAAACAATTTTTATTAAAATCCCCCAATTTTAAAAACAAATTAAAATATAGTGAATTTATACAGATTATAAAGGTTCAATTAGTTTCTCAAAGATTGATTAGTTCTCAGTTAACTTAATCTTATGATTAAATTAACTTTTGAAACTAAATTATTGGTTTACAATAAATATAAACACTTGCGAGTTTAACTATCAAAGTAGCTTTGAAAATAATTTATATTTCAAAGTAATAGCAGCGGAATATGAAATAAATATATATAGTATGGATATAAACATTAACTAAAAACTCAGAGGAGTTAACCAAGAGGTTTAGTCTCAAGATAAGACTTAGTCCTCTAAAAAGTTTATATAAAGATGATCCACACCCTGGATCGGGGTTCAACAGTTTACAACTGTCCAGGTCCAGGACCTCTACCACTGTTATTCGTGGGAAACAAAACAACAGCAACAAGCTGTCCAGGTCACACACGACCTCTACCACTATCCACAGTGGGCAATGAGGTATAAAAAAGGTTTTCTGAGGATTTACAGATCCTCCAGTTAGAGTACAGGAGCCAGTGTGTGTTTTTAATATCGTAGATAACACACACTGCTCAAAATGTAGAATAAATGAATCACAGAGCAGAGAAGTAGAGTTTAGAAATGGCTCTGGTGATTTCAGTGTAGCTCTGGACTCTTTTTGGATTTGATCAAAAGTAATTCTAAGTACTCATCTCATTTTTGTTTGAGAAGAAGAGTGTCGTATGCTTCAGGTTCATATGCAGTGAGATGTAGTCGATGAAGTTCTTCAATGTTCTTCTGTATGCACAGAACTCTTCTTGAGTAGGCTTGATTGTGTATGAGGTTCTGTGTAATCTCTTGATATGTATCTTCTGTTCTGCTTAGTTCTTCCTCCTCTTCCTTCTTGTATTTCTATTGTATTCTCTAATGACTTTCTTCTCACTTTTTCTTCTACTTTTACCTTTCCAGCAGCAGATTCTTCTTATATTTATTTCACGTGCTTCGGAAGATAGAAAGATGTTTCCTTTCTGCAGGTACGAGGTATGGTTTCCTAACATCCGACAACCTTTATTAATTAATTGACAGAGCATTAAAATATACCTGATATGACCATTGGTTAGATTAAATAAAGATAAAGATAAAGAAATTCAAACAGTTGTTTATGACTATCGATGAGTTCAAGTGATCGGTTGGTCATCAGCATCAGCATTGGTGGCTAGATATCGGTGTGTCCTGACCGGTGACTCAGATGATTAGCATCAGTGTGTCATCTGATCGGTGACTCATTTGCATCGTTGTATCACTCGATCAGCATCAGTGACTCAGATTGATCAGTATCGTTGTATCATTCGATCAGCATCAGTGAGTCATATTGATCGGTGACTCATTTTGATCAGCATCCCTGTATCATTCGATCAGCATCGGCAGGTCATATTGATCGGTGACTCATTTTGAACAGCATCGGTGAGTCAGATTGATCAGCATCGGTGTGTCAGATTGATCAGCATCGGTGAGTCATATTGATCAACATCGCGATATCATTCGATCAGCATCGGAGAGTCATATTGATCGGTGACTCATTTTGATCATCATCGGTGAGTCAGAGTGATCAGCATCGGTGAGACAGATTGATCAGCATCGGTGAGTCATATTGATCAGCATCGGTGACTCATTTGCATCGGTGCGACCGTTGTCCTCTGATATGGATCAGTGTGACCGTTGTCTGATATTGGATCGGTGCGACCGTTGTCTGATATTGGATCGGTGCGACCGTTGTCTGATATTGGATCGGTGTGACCGTTGTCTGATATTGGATCGGTGCGACCGTTGTCTGTTTGATCCAGAAGACATCCAAAATACTTGTAAATCAATAAAAACATAGAAAAAAAACATGATAACAGATTCACTAATGTATTGTGATTAAGTTTATGAGAAATCCAACCGGATTAAATAATAGCGATTTGTGATTATTAAAACAACAATCATAGGAATGAATTCAACAATCTTCCATAGGGCTCAACAATTTACATTATATATTACATTACTATTATATTTAAATATTAATGTATAATGGATTTGATTATTCCCAAAACTATATATCATTTTTATGTATACTCTTTATTATTAATTTTATCAGATTAATTGGGAAAATATGGGTAAATCCCCATATTTTACTCAATTCAAATATATAAAGATGTTTTATATTTATTTATTAATTATAACGATTATAAAATATAAAAATAACACTATAGATATATAGTGATGGTATGGTGCCTTATATAATATATTCACTCAATGTATATGTATGTCTTACTAGATAATAATTTTGTGATAGCATTAAAATAATTTTTAACTATATTCTAAACTATATTATGGAAGTTATTGATTTTTATTTATATCATGATACATTTAATCATGACCTATAATAATTATGAATTTACAAACTTATGATTTTATTAATTATTATACTGGGGATTTTTATAATGGTACTACTCTTGATTCACTTCATTAATATTTTATTGATTAAATGGAATGTTTATTTAGTTATTTACCATATCATATTGAATCATCATCATATTTTTTTTATATGGAATTTATGCATGTCTATTTGACATTACATGTTGATTATTGTTGTGGATTCAATATATCTTTTATTGTATGTAACCATATTGATTGTTTGATCTCTCTATTTTCATTTTTAATTTCCTTTGGAATCGACAAGGAGTACACAATTTCATATGAAATGATATTCCAGAGATAATGATGTTATTCTCATAAAATATATTTTATGATTTTTTTATTGAAATTAAAATCAGGACCCAATTTTGTATCTTGTTTACCAACACTACTAATCTATTTTGTCCTTCAGGATGTGATTCCTTATATACTATGAAAATTTAATATAAGACAACACTGGCTTCATATACTATGGTAAGGGTTTCTAAAATTAATATACTCTATCACAATCATTAATTATTTATTATTTTCATTAATGTTCATATTTTCACATCCCATCAATGTTCTCCAACAAGAAATATAGTCTTGTTTTTCTATATGGACTTCATATTGTTTTGTTAAATGTTTTCTTAAAATGTTTTATTAACGCTTTTTAAGATGTCAGTTCACCACCTAGGGAATTTTTAAATTTTAATTCCTTCATTATTTAGAAAATATTCAAATAGTATGGAAAAATTTTATTTAATGTGGGTATAATGAAACCACTGAATATTTCAAAATATTAATATATTAGATATAATACAAAACAAGCCATGCATAGATTAAACAAACCACTCCAAATTATTTTAATACCCTTATTAATATTTTACATTTATAAAATAATCATTAAATATGATTTTATGAATAGGAATAAATCCTTTATAATATATATTATAGTATTAATAAATATAATCATATTTTAAAATTTAAAATAAAAATAACTCTATTTTCAACTCAAACATATATTTGATAAAATTATATTTATTTATTTTAGTGATACAAAATTTTAAATCATCATATTGATATCAAAATATTGTGAAAATTTGTGATTTCTTTGAAAAATGTTTATTTTTTAGTGAATAGTTTTAAATACCATTTAATGTAAAACATTCATATTTTTTAGAAAAATAAGTAATGTAAATTACCAATTATTGTATTAATTTTAAATAATATTAATCTATTTATTACTTATTTATATGTCCTCCCTTCAGTTACATTCAATTACTATTTTTATTATATTATAATATAAGTTTTTTTATAGCCTTAAAATTTTTTTCAGAAAACATTTTGCAATAAAACAATATTCATCCATTTAAATTAATTAAAATTAACACTAATAAGGAATTAATAATATTACTATAATATATTTAGATACACAATTTTTTATTTAAGTTCATGTACTATTTTTTTCTTTAAATATATATAATTTTTTATCCTTATTTCCATAAAAATTTAATTTTTTTAAAAACCAATTTTCGTTACTCATAAAAGTTTTGTTTTAAATTTAAATTTGGATATTATGTGAATTTTAATTTTGAAAAAATTTATTCCATTTATATAATCAAAATAATATATTTTATTTAATATTTTTAACATAATATTATTCATAAAAAATTGTAAAAATAACAAACAAATAGTTTTAGTGGTAAAAATTTAAAAAGGTAATAATGAGTTGCCTTAGAGGTAAAGTGTAAAAAATGACAAAAAATGAAAATTTTTAGTTATATATATTTTTAATATATTTAATTTCCCTAAAACCGATAATTTTTCAATTTTTGTGTCATTTTTCCTAATCATGACTTCCCATTTTTTAATAGATTGAGTATTCACAAAAATTCTAGTCCTCAATTTTAAAATAGAACATGGTCACATAAATTAATCATTCCTCTCAGTCCATCTGGGTCAATCAAACCCTACAAAAGTCGATCAACAAAATCCTTTACTACATTATGGAGATTTTGGTAATCCCAAAACACTATTCAGTGGTTCTATAATAATGTATCAAAAGTAGGTTCTTCTTATCAATGATAATTATCATCATCGAGAACATTCTTATTTCTTTATCTAATTCCATTATCAAACATGTATTAATAATTAAAATATTACAACACCATTATATACTATATAATTATATTATATTATGTTTAATTAATAATATTCATCAACACTTCCATCAAATTTGAATTGAAACCATCAATCGTGTGTAGGATGGACTATCACCTAATAATCTAATATAAATCACATTCTATCATCGCTTATTATGGAAATTAATGATGACAAACGTAATTATTATATATTATATTCAAAAATTTTAAAAATATTGGAAAATTAATATATAAACTACATACATAATATAATATCTATTTGAAAATGATTATGATGTTCGTGAGTATAGTTGACAACCCCCTCTGAAATCAATGAGATATTTTATTTAAAGATTCTTATAGATTGAAAATGTTTTTATATTTAAATAAAAAATAGTATATTTTTGAAATTAAGATCAGTGTATGTATAGAATATAAAACGTAAATTCATTATGTCAATATCATTTAATAATTGAAATCTTACACATGAAAAAGTACTACCTATAATCTCACTTGTTATAATGTGATTTATTTTTCATGACCTTAATTAATGGGGTTTTAAGGAATATTTTTTGTATAAAACTCATAATTATGATATTATTATTTTTCTCCATATGAATGGAAAAATGGAATTTTAAAAGTGGTAAACAAATCATAAACATTATGAAATTGTGAAATGATCTTCCCCAAAACACACAATGTGTACAATACTAGTTTTTTAAATTAAAACCATAGTTAAAATAAATATAATAAATTGTTTATTTATTTGATATTAAATATAGAAATATTTATTAATAATATAAATATTTTAGTTTAGTTTATTATATATAGTATAAATGACATATATGCCAATGTTATGACTTTGGGTATGTGTTTCGTCTCAAAATTCCATTCCTTAAGAAACAATTTATTTTATGAAATAAAATCTTTTAAATGATATATATAAACCAAATTTACAAATGATATCATGAAATCGTTAAATTTATTGATATTTTAATTTAAAATTAATACACTTCATTTTTGGGAGTTGTGGTTGAAATGATACTAGAGTATTAAGATTTATGTTACAATATGATTTCATTCAGTATTGTTTATGCTTGAATTTCATTTATAGGAATTAATATTATCATTATTTAATAAAAACTACCATTTTTATTCTGAAATTTTTATTCAACAAATTTTTGGGAATATTTACAATTTCTCTCATTGGTAGATAAAATTATTGAGAAAAGTATTTTTTAAAAAGATATCATCATTTCACCATTTAATTAATACCCCCTTTCATTCATATACATAATATCTAAAAAATCCTGAATATTTTTATCATTCCAAAAAATATTTATTTATGAAATTTGTACCCATGATTTACTTGTGACAATGTTTGTTGAAAAAAATATTTTTTTCAATATGCATAACTTTTTTAGATTTTTACAATAGTGTTAAATAAAAAAGATTATTGTTTACTTATATAGAAAATTACCCACAATCATAAACTATAAAAACCATAGTGATTCCATTATAATAATCATCATTTATTTTATATAAAATAATTTCTATAATACTTTGTACTTTTTTATATTTTTATGATTTTATTTCATAGTGAAAAAAATTATTTTTCTCAAGAATTATTCAAGTTATATTTTTAAGACATTTTCATTTATAATGATAATATTTTTAGTTATAGATTTGATAGATATTATGTATATAGGACTATAACATATAAACATAACTTATTATCCATAAAATTTAAGGGGTAATAAATGTTGTGTATTCAACTATCGAATGGATTCATTGTGAATTTTTTTTATTTTTATTTGGGAAAGGATTATGGAACCCAATTTCATTCCATGGTTAATTATTATTTTATTACATATAAATGATTTTTTTTTGGAAAAATATATCATGTACTCCAAATGATGGGTATTCCCATATTATGTAGGGTGATCATGATATATCTTATATGAAGGGTGATCCCAAATTTTACAATTATGCCTTGGGTATAATTTTTATGTTAATAATAAATAATTTATGTGATCACAAATTACGAATAATTCACTGGTGTAAATTTTCTAATATATCCTATAGTTTATTCATTAATTCATGACTCTTTTTTTGTCATGGGATATGTTTCTACCATATTTTCTATGATTACATTATCCTTTGATACAAAATTAATTACAAAAATACTCCCATATTTTTATACATGATCATTTTCATTTATGATATCATGTTATAACATTGAGTAACAAATTTAGTTCTTATTTAATATTTGTTCACATACTAGGATCTTTCAACTCTCCCATTTTTATATGTATTCTCCATGTTTTCTTATGTAGTTTTGGGATCTCTAACATGTATAACAACACATTGTTGAGAATAAAATAATGAATTTTAATGTTATCCCCATATTAGTGTATTATGAGCCATTTATTTTGTTTAAATTTGTCCTCGTGATCATTGGGTTGGAATTTATTGATGATTATTTT
This sequence comes from Viscum album, assembly GCA_963277665.1. NCBI lineage: Eukaryota > Viridiplantae > Streptophyta > Magnoliopsida > Santalales > Viscaceae > Viscum > Viscum album. The sequence goes on along the minus strand of OY728129.1, from coordinate 164,026,036 downwards.
AAATAACAAGTTATAATATGTGTAAACCAATTAGATATTTATTGTAAACACTTCTCATTAAAACTGACTGTTATCTCAAAAAATTCATGACGCATTATTCCCACACACAAAAACCACACTTGACAACAACATTTCACATATTTTTTTCAGATTTAAAAATGTTGTTTTTATCACATTAAATTCATTAATTCATGGGAATTTTCACCCTAACTAGAATTTAAATGGTATGTAAATTTATGGTCTATATATAATTTCTTTTTTCATAAAATGAGATATAAAATAATCCCACATTATGGGTTTTATTTTTTATGTTAACTACAATATACAAAATTCAACCAATGGTTATGATTTTCAGAAATGGAATCCCCCAGTATAATGGAAATTAAATTAAAAAAATCTGTATTAGAATATGTGTTTACATTCCACCCCCTTTTTATTCAATTAACTACATAATTATCAACATGTTTAATCAATTTAGATTTCCTTGATAACATTATCTTTACATAAATTAACAGAATATATGATAATATGACTAATAATTCATTATTCTAGTGATAATGTGGAAACTATATTTTCTTAAAATAATATATTATACAAAAAATATAACAAAAAACTCCATATTCTAATAATATTTATTTACCTATTTTATTTTTTTGTTTATAGTAATGAATATTATCTCTTAAAATGAAAAAAATAATCAATCATGCTTTTACAACCAGAAGAATGAGGTAGGGGTCCACTAAAATATATTTACAAAATGATATAGCCATGGAATGTTAGAGAGAGAAGGTTCAGGTTCACCTAGAAATTTAAATGTATGTGACCATACAAATATTATGAATATTGATATCTCGAGTGAGGGATTTGGATTCATTCGGATAAGATGAATAATAATGAAAAATTGATGGGATATTGGTTCATGTATTTCAAAAATCACAGTTATTCAAATATAGAAACAATGAATTGAATTCCCATATATATATTTAACAATGACTATTTAATGTTAAGTAATTAATTATTGACCAATAAAAACCTTAAAATTGGTCTTTAAATATTAAATTATGTAAATATAAATTTATTATATGATTTTAGTTATTCATGAATAATGAAATGGATCATTGAAGGTTACAAATCAATGAATAAGTGAAAATACATATACTGACAAATCATACCACCCATAATATGGAGAGTGGATCTATAAAAGGATTACCTATTTAAACATTATATAGTTCATTGAAATATCTCACATAAGGGAAACATATACCAAACATTTATGTACTCCTCATAAAAATCAGATAACCCTTATATATGTTTTAAAATGGGGCAGTTACAATTATGTGGGATTTTCAATAACATTATGTTATATTTAAGATTTATTTTACACATTTATGTGTGGTTTCAAATACCCTTTTGTGGGTAAAACATTCCTTGGACTACCCATACACAAGTTATCCCCAACATTTATGCTATAGTTAAGGAATCCTTTTGTAACTATATTAAATATGTGATGAACCTTTCAAAAATCCCTCTAATCTTTATACAAGTATTAAAAACTGATCAATACGCTTATCGAAATGTATAAATTTAGACCTAACATTATGAAATAATACTATATCTAGAATTATCATTACACAATGTATGGGGTGGGGATACCATTATGTAGTATATTTTAAGGTTCCTTGCTAGGAATAAGTCAAAGAATATTTTACCTACTGCTGCTCATATCAATATTATCCAAACCTGATGTTGGAGTTACCCTTTAACATGGATCTATCAACCATTATGAAGAAATGAGAAAATACAGTTTTCCCTAATAATCATAGGAAATTTAAGTATTTAATTTAACTTAGATATATGAAACCCATTATACCTACCAAAAATATTTCATAAACCACCATTACCCATACACATCTTCAATTTTATATGTAATGGTATGTATTTATTTTAAATTATTAGCTTTTTATTTAACTAATATATAAATAAATATGATATTTTTTAATTATCATATCAAAAAATTCCAAAACAAATTCAAAATTTATTAAATAGTTTTTTATAGCCCATATATTTCATTAATATATAAATCACATTTGTGACATCCAATTAATATTTTAATTTAAATTTTAACACCTTGAAATGAGATACATAATATTTAAAACCATTTTCGTACTACATTATATAATAAAAAATAATTTCTAATGAAACATATAAAATATTTAAAATATCTCTTGAACCACTAGAAATTCCATAATTAAATGTTATTTATTTGGAAAATACTAAACCCTTATATCATATTCTTTTTAGGAATTAGTATCCTTTAGAATTAAAACAAATATCTAATGAATTAGGGGAATAAGGGTGATAAATCGAACACCATACAAGATACCTATCAAGGATCTCCCATTTGTTTGTAACTAATAAAGTACCCTAAAACAAAATTTTTGTATAAATTCCTATAAAAATGGATCAAAAAAACATATAGAGCTATAAAAAACCCCACCATTAATACATTACAATATCAAAACTACAACAACAAAACAGATGTGAACATCTTCTTAGATAAATACATCACATTATTTTAAACATAAATCATAAAACATCATGTAAGATAGAGCATTAATATGGTTTCAATTCAGTATCATCATTGATACATTCATGTATATTTAAATATATACCTCATTTATCATGTATTATGCTAGTAAATTTAAATTTATAACATTCAAATCTCAACATGCATAACATGTCATAAACAAACACGATTTCTAGGATTAGATAATGTTTAATTATTAATATTATATATTTAACTAATATAAATTTAATTAGTCTGGTTGAAAAATAATTTTTAAACCATAATCATCATTTTCAAAAAACCATTCATTTTTAAAATTCTATAACAACATTCTATTTTTAAACTAGTTTTGTTAAAAAAATATTTCTAAAAACATTCCCACTAGTCAATATTATTTAAGAAACTATGGTCCATTAGAAACCCATCATAAGATAAAACACTTATTAATACTTCTAGTCACATGATACATATCAATTTCTCCATAGGAAAACACATTCAACACACTTTGGAAAAAAAACAATAATTTTACAAAAAATGAAAATATTATAAAAAATAATTATATTAATTTATATGTTAAAACATCTTTCCATGAAATAATTCTTTCCCGATCAAGTATCACTAAATTAAAATAAATGGAATGTTTGGAATTTAAATTTATGAGAATATTCAAAGGAGAATTTTATTTTACAAAAACTATTAATTTATATTCAAACTAATATAATGGCAATAAAATTCAAATGATTTTTCATCCTTCATCCCATAATTAAATTTGTCTAAAAATAAATTACATATAAATTTAAAAAATTATTCATAAAAAATAATTGATAATTATAATATAAAAAATTCTATACAATCAAGTTATATGAACATTAATATTTGAAAAAATTTCCAAATTATATAGTCAAGTGGCATTCTTTAATTAAATATTTTCATTCAACGTACACAGTTATACCATAATAATTAAGAAGTTAATAACAACACACAAATTTAAAATTTAGGGAACTCATTTAAACATAATAAATTATCACACACAAAACATGAGGTTTCGAAAATCTAATTATTCAGATTTAATATTTCCTATGTATTTTTACAATTCTTTAACATTTAAATGAACACATATGAAACAAATTCATGTTATTTAACATCAAACATTCTATTTTACATTTTTTTATTCAATTATATTAAAATTATTTTTATAAAATTTATCAACTATCATAATTACTTATATAAACATATAACTAGATTCTGTATGCACCAAAATAAAAATGAACCCATCCACATCAACATGATGTGGTCATATTTGGGAGACACTAACTACAAATATTGTTTTAAAACAAGTCATAATATAAAATTTCCTCTTTATATATATATTTTTCCAAGATTTATATAATTGAATCCATAACACATTCAACCACTATAATATCAATTACAACAACCCCAAATTATCAGACACTATAAAAACTTTCTCAATCTATTCTTTATCTATAATTTACTATTGGAATGAAATCTCAACATTATCAATATAATGATTTTCCAATAAAAGCCATTAATTTAATAAAAAATGTAAACTTATTATAAGTTTTATTATTGGTTATTGATTCTATCATTATAATCACAACAAACAAATATATAATCCAATACATTACCAAAAATATTTTGTCTCATTAAATATTCCTCAATTTAGAACAACAAAAATATTCCCATATTAACAAAGAATGACATAATTTATCATCCACATTTATCATAATAATATTTAAGAAAATTCATACTAGTACATAATTTTTTTATGTATTTTTATCACACAATTCTAGAATTTATTGTGGATATGGTTTATTATATATATATATGTGTGATTTTCATTTTAATTCATTGTGATATTAATCCCAAAATAACATCAAGGGTATCACAATCCACAATAATGATATTTCCTAAAAATTTTCAAACATATACTATTTTTATCAATGAATATAAACAATTCAATGAAACAACAACCATACAATTCAGAATAATACTCAACATTTCCAAGTCATTTCCATACAAAACCATTCATTCTATATAAATTTTTTTATTTTGAAACAATGTTATTGAATTTAACTACACATGGATCATCTTATTATTAAAATATTAATATAATTTAATTATGTAATATATTTTCATGTTTTTTAAAAAGGAATCACCCTTTCAATTTAGTTTTGAATTGTTTACACACCATCATCATCTTGTAAATTAAAATAACCCATTAAATATCAAATAATATTTCCTAAATATGAAAGAATAAAACATTCTATATATTCAAAAAATTAAAGAGATGAATTTTATATTAATACATTTCATGCATATCATGGTCATGATAAAAATTCATGAAACACATCATTTCTCATGAATAAAATTTTACACATTGGAAAAATGGTTAAATTATTGTACATACATGATTGAATACAACATGATTACTATATGATTGGTCTTATTTATCTAATATAATATATTAATAATGCTACAAGCTCAAAATTTATATAATATTTTTTGTTCATACCAACCAAATGATTCTATCATTTTGTGTGCTACCCATTAAAAACTAGTAATGGATTTATATGAAATGTATATTTTTCACAATATTATATTTTTATCTTTATTTGATATAATTTGATAATTCATTTAAATAGTGTTTACTATTAAAGGGTTAGCATAAATAATAATTATCATTATCACTAAATTTAAAACTAACATATTCTATCATTACAATGAACTCAAAACATGTATAATCATTATATCATTGGTAGAGGGGTAACACATGGCATGAACTAGGTGTTAATTATGACAGATCATGTCCCTCCCCCACTGAAGGGGGAGGTGTCTTTTTTACATTCCATTATGGATCATCCCTCATTATATCCATTCTCTAATCTAGGATTCCTTTCACCTTTCACTAAAAATGATCTTTTAACTAACATTCATGTTCTACACACTGGTTTCACGAATCTAACTCTCTCCCTCTCCCTCTTACTCTAGGAGTTCTCTGAATCCTAAGCAATCCTAAATCAAACCATAGTGGATCACATCTAGAAACATCACCCATCTGTTAATAGATATAAATTTATAGTATTTGGATCCTAGGGATTACAAGATCATGAAACTATTAGGTTTAATGATATTAAACATGTTATGGTATTATTTTTATTGGAGGAGAATATGATCCTTACATGATCCATATCTCCATGAATGTAAATGAAATCTATATTTTACCTATATAAATTTTCCAAAAACATCTATATATAATGTGATACTCATTAAAAAAACTATTTGGTAATGTTTTCTCAGTTTTCCTCTTCCTTTTCAAAACCCCAATATCACAGAAATACATGCTAATTTAGTCATACATCACTTTTTATCTGATAGTCGAACCATCTATGTGTGTCATGCCATCTCACCCCATTTATGATTTGATGTTGACATTTACATGCTTCATGTTTATTGTATTTATATTTGGTTAGGATAGTAGTTATATTGAATGAAATTAGGTATATTTAAATCATGTAAATACTAATGATAGTACTTCCATTGTTTGAGTAATTTATCCTATTTTTGTCATTGTTGGTGCCTATTGTATTTTAGAGAGGTAATTATTATTAATAAGAATGATTATGTATCACCTACATGTTCCTATATTGGTAATTCTAGTGTGGATGTAGTGTTTATAGATCACACTCTTCAAAATGTTAATGGATCATGGAATATTGAACTGAGGGTTGCTAATGTTTCTATGAATATGATGTTTGAAGTGGTTGCTAACAAGGAATCAGTGAATCTCCCTAAAGGGGACCAATTTTACCATTCAAGGGATTTTACATCATTTACATATACCTTGGGTCTTGAAGGTATTCATAATGGTTTGGGCTTTGTAACCAGTGTTGGTTGAATGATTGAAGAGAAAAGGACACCTCTGTCCTAAAGGCCTTATTCACGTCGGGTGTCTCTAGGAAAAAATGAAACCATTTTTTTGGAATGGGGGCCATACTCCTAGAAGAACGAACCATGTTTCATACAAAATCAATACTCATTTTCATCCATCAATGGAAATGAAAAATTATCTGTGGACTCTAATGATTGGAAGATAGTATACTAAGAGATATGAAGAAACACTTCATGTCAAGGTATAATGGATAAACTAAGCTTAGTGATAATGATATTGAATAGTAGAATATGATAGATTATGAAATTGACAAAAAATAGTCCAATTAATGTTCTAAATATAAAAAGTAATGGCAAGAGATGAAATCAGTTATCTCAAAATTTTCTAGTTCAAATGGGGGGATAATGAATAACCCACAATGACTATTCAAATTTACCAATGATGATTTTAACAATATCCTAATGTTACATAATGAATTGTGGGACATTATTAAAGATGGGTGAATCAAAAATGGAGGATGTGGTTAATCAAGAGAATGGTGATGTATGGGAGAAATCATCAACTGAGTTCCAGAGAGTGCCTGATGAATCATGAGTTTTTGGGGCCCGAGGGTATCCATAGAGCTTGATTCCTCGGTGGCGATGATGACCTAGTGACGATGCCTATGGATCCCGCCGCCTTCTTTATGTTAGGGGGATGGGGAATTTCCCACCCTTCCTTCTAGATTCCTAGGACCTACATCACCATCAAAAACCATAATATCCTTCCTCCTTTCCTATCGATCTCCACTTCCCTAAGGACCGGATCGATATAACGGTTTACCTCAGCTCGGGTGTACAACAAAAGAATTCAATGCAGCTTCCCATCTTCATTGTTCAAAAATGGTGGCTCGATTCCGGGGTATCCAATCTTCGGTATCCACTTCTTAATGATTTTTTTATTTATGGGAGATTCAATATTGTGTGGTGGTGGATCTTCTCGATCAACGTCACATAATGATATGTTTCTACTTAGATGATTATCTAATAGCTTCATGGTACAATGCCCCTTTCATTTTCAACGGCTACGGTTTTCACCTTCTTTGACAGTCTTTTGATTTCATTATGAATTATTATTCTCCTTTGACATTGGATTTGTTAAGCTTCTTTGACCTTCCTCTCCCTTTTGAGAACCATTCAGTTAGATTTATGCTGGGGAATCTAGACAAAATGTAATTCTACTCTGATAATCACACTTCTACGGTTTGTTATCCAATCAGCCACATCGTACATGTTGAGGTTGATGCCTTGAAGTCTCTAAGAGAATGTATTTGGATATCAATTGGTGAAGAGTTTAGATGGTGGCAATGAGTGGTCTTTGAGTTGTGGCCTAAATTCTGCCTGGGGTGCCACCGGTTAGGCCATATGATCTCTAATGGCATCTGTAGTCTTACAGGTAAGAAAATCCCAATTCCACTATTAAGAGGAGTTGAGGGGTATGATCTTCTGGTGGATCCTATAGTCCATCAGGCTCGGGATAATACTAGAAAGGGAAGTTGTGAGGAGGTGAGTGGTCATATTCTGAAGGTAATGGAATATGTTAGTTAACAAGACTGTATAATAGTGGAGCCCAGCTCTCTGGAGGATCAGCTGCAACAATGTCCTATATTTGATCCCTCGAATGAATTGATGTGTGTGTAGTTGAAGGTGGAAGGGTTGCATGTGGAAAATGTATTTTCCTTCTATAAAAAGGATTTTGAATCAAGTCCCTTGTAAGAGGGATAAAAGGAGGACTTGTAGGGTTTGGAACAAAAATTATGGTAGTGGCACTACCAGCATCAATATGTAGTCTCAAGGGATTTCACATGGGGAAAGGAAGTCTATCATGCTGGATGAAACAGAGAAGATTTATGGACAAAAGAGGCTGGATGGAGTGACTGTATTGGGGACCTTATACCCAAAAACACTCACTGACAACTCTGCATTTCAACTGAAGTCTATGAATGGGGGAAAATAATGTATTGTATAACTAAACATGAAAGGGAATCTTCCATGAACATATATAAGAATTAAAGAAGGTTTGGGGATTAAGATAATGAACTGATTTGAGATTCAGAGAAATGTATAGTGGTCCATGGGAAAAATCAAGGGGATGCAATGATTACTCAAATTTTCCAAAGCCAGCGGTGAGGAGGTAGGCCAAGTAGTGCCAGAACAATGAATGAAAAGCCATAAGGTAGGGGGGAAAGTGAAGAACCTAGTGAGTGTTCGAAACTTATTATACTTTCCAAGGATGAAATGATTGAAAAATTTGTCCCTACCAATGACTCATAAATGGAGTCAAAAGAATTTATCGAAGAAGGTTGCATGTTGATGCCAGCAATGAGCAAGAGATAGGGATAAATAAACCAGATCAAATACATGTCTGAGTCTTCAACTAAAGCATTATCTACATAGAGGAATTCATCAAGGAAATGGAGAGGATGATTACTCACCTTGAATAGTTTATTATAGAGGACCCAAAAATACAGGTCAGTCTGCTGTAATGGGATCTTTATAGGGTGGTTGATTCAAGTAATCTTTTACATCTGTTTACTAATTTTGGGAGATATTTTAGTATGTAGTGCTCTTGTATGAAAACATTGGATTCCAATTTATCCTCAAAATGTATGAATAAAAATTTAAATTTGGACAAGTTCCTTAGTAATAAATTATTGTACTTGTCAATAAATTATTTCATATAGGATATCAAACATTAATTATAGGGAAAATTGATGTTGGGAAAATGGAGATTTCTATACAATCAATTTAATAAATGCTTCAATGATTATTCTATATCTATCTATATGAAGAGGAGATCAATAGAATTAACGATATAATTCTTCAAGTTGTTATAAATGAGAAGAATTATTAGTGGATTAATAAGAAATGCCACATTGTTTTCATGAGGATTTAATTAATCGAATACTAGTTCATAGGAATATATAAAAACATGGCCCACATGTACAATAAAATTAAAAACCATATCAATAATGAACCGTCTATCCAGATAAATACTTTTGAATATGAGTTATATATATTGTCTCATACCAACAATCATAGTATTCTCCTTGAAAACGAGCATGTACCAGAGTGGTTTAGGCTCCTTCATGGCATCCAATTAGCCCATGATCAAATCTGGGCAGGGGAAAATTCTCGAGTACTATAGTAGGGTATTTTAGCATGTCACTGTAGCAGTACTATAGCTGCGGCGGACTGTAGTAGCGAAAGCACTGTAGCGGCAGAGGGACTATTGTAGGTACTGTAGCGGCGGCGGTACTGTAGCTGCGCGGTGCTGTAGTAGTACTGTTCACTGAGGGGTCCTTTGGAACAAAAAATGGGCTTTCTAGCCCTGAATGCAGGCCACATGGCCTTGGCCCTTCAGGCTATGTAAGGGGTCACCCTCTACCCAGTTTAAAGCGGTCTTTTAATTAATAATAAATTGAGGCTTTGGCCCCAACCTTTTAAAAAAAATCATAGTATTATCCTTAAAAAAAATTTGGGTTTATTTTGGGTGTAACAAACCATTTATTCTCCTATCATCATTTCCCACATGACCCATAAAATAGGTTTGAGAAACAAAATATTACAAGTGTACCTGTATTTAAGGATGGGTCATATTTTTTGATTCATAATACTTTAAAATTACTAATAGTAATCACAATGATTTCTTCTAATGTTAAAAAAATTTAAAATAAAATTTTCCACAGTTTTTATCCAAAAAAATTCTTATGTAAAATAAAAAATGGAATAAAATTCATGTAATATTAACTCAAATGAAATCCAAAACACTACTATACATATTTTTTAAAAGAATCATTATAGTATAGTAGTATGAAATCTACTCCAGGAAGCATACATTATATGAGTTTTCTAGATTCAAAAAACTACATAAATCCCTATGAATACTTTTCTAAACATTTCAATCATTATGAAAATATGATAAAATGTTTTAGATTTTATGAAAACAAAAAAAATGAAATTCATGATTAATTTTTTTATTATATGAAATGGGATGACATGTTCATGGTTCAAATTAGATTCAAACAAATGTCCCATTATAGTTAAACAACACTATATTCTTTACATTTATATTATTCAACTAATTAATTATAAGATATTATCCCATTAGCAACCAAAACATGTGAAAAGTATGATAAACCAACATTAAATTTTATAATGTTTTTATTTAAATTCAATTACTCATGAAAAAACCATGTTCAATAATAATAAAAATTATTATTGATTCATGTTCCTCTCTTAGCTCCATTCAATAGTAGTACCACAAACACACATTGTCAATCAGTCGACCCAGATTCAATGCACCATGTCATCATGGGGTAAAAATTCATGTCCTATATATTATCCCTATCCTATGTCATATAACAAGATTGTTTGGAATAATTTCCCAACAACATCATGAAGTCAGCATAGTTAAAAACCTCGAGCATTATCCTCCCACTCACCCAAAATATTGAATTAATCTATTTATGACCACCTCTCTATAAAGTTACACCACATGACATGACCCATCCTTGAGGAACCTAGGTCATGACTATCCCAAGCCCTCCTCCAATAGTCTAGTGGGTGGTGATTACCCCTGAGATGGAATATAAAAAAATGAGATGTATTTGATTATGTACTTGTAAACGTGTACACAACTCTAAGCCTAAAAATCATATAATTAAAAACAAAAATTAAAAAGGGCATGAATACACTATATCCCAACAAATAGTGTATGATAGGAATGTGAAGTTCATTAAAGTAAACTGGGACAAAATACAAGCCCAAAAAAAGAACACAGTAAAAATAACAAAGACCAACCCATGGAAAAATGATCTAAGACTCCTTCATGATGCCTTAGGAACACCTCATCATTCTTGAACTCAAAAAGATATATCTAGTCTTGGTACACACTAGATTATGTCAAAAGGTTTCTTGTCTTCAAAACACATGACACATGAATGAAAATACCTTGTAGGGGTGTGTAAAACAATACATAGTAAGGCACCCTGAAACAATAAAGGGAGTCCATAAATGAAATATCGTATAATAAATACACCATAGTTACCACAAAAAAAGGAAATACAAAAAGGAAATTCCATACAAGAAATACCACATAAGAAATACCACAATGAAAATACCACACATGAAATGTATAGTCATCTCCTTAAATATATACACCCATGACCCATATTTCAAGAATATCCTGATATACTCTATCTAATGAGACCCACAGTCTCAATGATACACAATGTGTTTTTATGACACATAGAATTTGAGAGTCATAAAGACTTCATGAGAGACATATTCAATGGGAGTCACACAGTCCCCATGAGACACCCAGTCTATATGAGAGAGCCAACCAGAGGATTCCACTCAAGAACTATCATATTGTAAGAACATACAAATAATAAAATTGTTTAATATTCCCACATCTAGAAAACCCCACTTACGATATCTCAAAAGGACCATCTCATTATAGGGGTCCCAATACTGTAGTCCATTCATCAAATAGACAATTTTTTTTAATTTTTTAAGAGTTTGAAAATTCATATGGGGTTCGGTTACCTCGTGGATTGACCGGACAGTCAACAATGACCTTGATTACATGGCCTTGTAGTATCTTGGATGACCGTGCCTCACAGTCGAATGTGGTCTCTTCTTGCCACCCGGGTCTGACACAGGTTAGACCTAACCTGGTTTCTTCCCAAACCTAGAAAAACAGGTCCGACTCGGTTTTCTAGTTCAACCAGGACCATTGGACCTAGACTTCTCTTACAATGCCAAATCAGATTTTCATTGAAATATCCCACATGGGTTGGACTGTCTCACAATAGCCTGGCCCACCAAGCTAGGATAACCAACATGACCTACTTGTCCTACGTGGTTCTTGCGCCATGTTTTCACCCCCATACACTCTCCCATGGAGACCACTTCATCCATCAGACATAGAATATGACCAGCTACCACAACTCCCATGCAGTCATGCCATCACATCCATAAGATTTTCTGCCACGTGTTGTGCCTCCAAACATGGTCGGCTAGCCTGTGCCTCTTTCGATGTTGTTCCTCAGTTCCAGCGCACAATTGGGACATTCTACAGGCCACCATAGATCATTCAGTTGTCCCCTTGGTGAAATCAGACCACATCCATGTTCCATGGTTCATTAGCTACATAGATTTGGCCTCTGTTTCATCTTTCCACAGATCTGACTGCCCAACTTTGTACGGAGCCTCCCATAAATTTATGCTAAGACCAATAGGGTCTTACGATGATGAACATAAATAACGGTGTAGGATAAAAAACCTTGAACAGCTAAGGAATGAACATCTATCATTGTTCATATCATCCTTAATTTGATCTCATTATAAAGAAAATCAAAGACCCTTAACAATTAGAAAGATCTATCGCCCAATAAAACAACACAACATATATCCATCCCCCAAATGATCAAACAACATACCAACCTCTTCATGGGTTTATCTATGTTAATCATAGAATATAAAAGAATGAAAAACCAAGAAGAAAAAATAAATTCCCTAAGATGAGTTTTGATCGGTCATTGGTGAGATGCAATTACCTTGTCATCGTTGATGAGATCCTTTTCCCCTATTAGCATGATAATAATTGATTTGATCTCTAAAATATTTGTGTTAATTCAAAAGGATTCATCCCCCCCAAATAAAAGAAATTTCAGGGTTATAGCCAGAACCCTTAATTACCTTAAAACATTAAATAAAATAAATTTTGTTTTTGTGACACAACATAATGGTAAATAAAATAAAATTGAACTTTTTTTAACAAAAATGTTCAAAAATTAAAATTCGTATATGAACCATGATATTCATTGTTATGACTTGGGTTAGGTAAATTCACTTCTTTGAACAAAATGATGTACTATGATTTAGGATCCATCAATGAATTTAGATGTAATAACACTTATTTTCTATAAAAAACATCTTGAAAATTATATTTAACATTTTAATATTAATTGATAAATTGTTATGGGAACCCTTGGCCCCTAAATTAGACGTCATCATAGTTATATGTCTCAAAAATATAAATATAAAATATTGAAATAATACTGGGAAAATTAGAGATGTTACATTCTCCCCAATTCAGGTATTTTAATCCTAGGAATTCAATAAAAGGGATTCTAAAAAAAGTGGGTATTGAGCACAAATATAATCCCCCCCCTCAAATATTCTTCCCTTGAAATTTGGGTGCTCCCACCAAATGCCCACCAGATTAATTGACCTCTCAAAAAGGACCCTCTCATATCGATCCCAAAACTCCAATGCGTACTCAGAAATAGTATCCCTTTCATCGATACCTATCTCACCCAGTTCAATGATGTGTGATGGGCCATTCATGTATCTATTCAACTATGACTCATGAAAGATGATTCAACCCATATATAATTAATGAGGTAGATCCAAGAAGTACTCCACCTCGCAATCTCTAGGTAGAATCTGGAAGGGGACAATGATCCATGGATAATTCTTGTTTCCCCGGCCAAATCGTCATAATCTGTCCAATTAGGAGACTGTATAGAACACATGGTCTTCTTATTTGATGTCCAAAGGCCTCCATCATTAGTTTTAATAAGACATCAGATGTCACGATGTTGTCTTCTTCCCCTCCAAGATGATCTTCACCTTCTCTGTAGTCTCATTCACCTACTCCAAGACCACATGTGTTAACACTCATTTGTATATCCCGCATAGTGGTGACATATAGGGTCACCCATGTAAGGCCTCAAATCGATCAATTCGGATGGTGGAATGCTCGCTTATATTGTATAAAAACTCAACCAGTTTTATGAAATCCTCCCATCTATGGCCAAAATTTAGTATGAAGGCATGTAAGATTTCCTCTACAACATGAATGGTCTTCTAAGTCTATCCATACTTCTATGGGAGAAATGATGCACTCAAGCTCCATTGAGTCCCAAAAACATCTTAAAATCCCATCCACTATTGATATTTAATGTCAATATCATGACTTGAGACAATAGTTGATGTAACACCATTGTGCCACACTATCTCCTCCATGAAGAGGAATCCTAGGCTCTCACTAAACTCATATCCAAAATTTATAGGATATGTGATGACCTGATGAGTCAACAAACAATCAAATAGATGGTATCATGGATCCCAGTCAAACATGGTAATCACATCACTAATTCCATGAATATACCATCCCACTTCCATTCTGGATCCTCAAGGGGCTGAATAATGTTTGTTGGAACCTGGTTCTCTACCTTAACAAGCTGGAAATTGAGGCATCTAGAAACAAATTCAACAACATCCTTATTATTTAATAGCTAGTTAAAATGATGCTAGAGGTCTTATAACATCTTTTCCACACTTGGATATACAACTAAAGGTTTTCAATGAAACTCTAACAAGAACTCTAATCATAACACCACTCGTACTACTGTGTGTCCTCTAAAAAAGGATGTTTTCCCCATAGTTTGAATATCCATCATGGGCCTACCATTTGACATCTGAGCACATAGAGTATAATAGTCGTTATCCACCAGTTATTCCTCCATGACTTGCTAAAATATTTGAGGGATGATAACCATTAATTGAGGTAAGCTGATCCATTTCCATCCATAATGGTTATCTACAATGAGGACAACTACATTCATTCCTAGTTCATTAACAATAAACATGATCCCATTCCAAGAGCTTCTTCAACCACATTCCCCTTATCATAAGTGTAGATAATATCAAATTTATAGTTCTAGAAAAACAAAATCCATCACCTCCTTCTCATGTTTATATACTTCTAAGAGAAGATCTACATCAGACTCTTGTGGTCAGAGTATTAGATAAATTGCACATTCATCAGGTAGTTTCTCCATATCATTAAGGCGAATAATACCACTACTAACAAAAGATCAAGGATTGTGCAATCCTTCTATTATGGTCTATACTAAAAGGAACCACATGCAGTCACCTATTACCTATATCTAAGGAGACAACCCATCCTGGTTCCTTATGCATTAGAGAACTCTATATACTCGCCCACTTCATCGGGAAATATCAATATGGGAGTTCTCATAAATATTTATATTAACTTCTAGAATTACTCCAATAACATATTTGATCTCATGAAAGGCTTCACATTTCATATAAAGGTATTCAACGATTCTTCAACATTAGAAAAGACAGGTACAAACCACAAATAGCACCCTTCCAAACCAGGAAAACATCTCACCCCGGTAATAATATTGAGTGGATCCCATGAAAGCACTACCTCAAACTTATCTTGATCCACTAAATCCCAATAATCAGAAATTAAATCCCTATAAAATGTTCATCCCAATTCCATTACATACACTTTGACAGCTTCCCTTCATGTTGGTTTTTTCAAAGTGTGTCTAAGAGCGTCATCAAGTGTCTTGCGTGATCTTCCTCTGACACTGAGTACACGAGGATTTTATCAAAGAAGACCACCTTGAACCAATATAGGTATTGATAAAATATAATGTTCATAAGTACCATGAATACTAATGGGGAATTCTTGAAACAAAACGAAACCCCCATGTACTCATAGTGGTCATGTCGACATCTAATGAACATCTTCAGTTTATCCTCATCCTTTACTCATAGCTAGAGATAACCAGATATGAGGTTAATCAAAGTGTACCACCAATAGCCTTTCAACTGATACAAGAGGTCATTGATCCTTGGTAGTTGATACGTACTCATTTTTTATACATGGTTCTGTCATTGTAATTCCACTCATAAACTCAATCTCTTGTATTCCTTCATGATAAACAGAAATAGGGCTCCATTTGGTGAAACACTAGGTCTCAAGAACCCCTTCCTCTATAAGTCTTCCAAATTTACCCTCATCTCAAGAAGACATTGCATATCCTTCTGATATTCAAGTGTAGAGATCAGTTTTATCATGATTATGGATTAGTTTAGAAGTATAACTCCCTGTGGTGAGTTAATCATGAAACATCCTCAAGAATGTTGTCCTCGTACTCCACCACCATGAATGGAAACTAAGGAATCATATCACCACTACACCAAGGTTGAGGCTAGCCCACTAATGAAAAATCAGTTGCATCCATCTATGAGTGTTCTCATCATACACTGCATGTGTTTCTTTTTCTTCAAAACCAAAAACACAAGTCCCATCAATAAAGACACACCATACTCAGCTCCTTAAATAGCCTATCAATGCATTGACTATGGATAACCAATCCATACCAAGAATGATGTCGTATGTCCTCGACACCGCTACCATGATATCCCTACAGAAACACTCACCTACAGCGTAAAGTAGCACCATTTTCACTAGTGTGTGACAATAAAATATTCTCTTATAGAAGTCAATAATCTTAAGAGCCAGATCAATAGTTAAAATGAAATCTCTGATTATGGACCATGGTTTTAGGAATGAAAATAACTATTGACACACATGTCTATCAAAACCGTTCCTATTGTGGAAAAGACAAAGATCAAACCTCTAATCATTGTTGGAGTGCTGGGTTTGTATGTCTAAATTGTCTGAATAGGAATGCTCCATATCCACAAGCTCCCTAACCCTGTTGTATACCACCATGGGGTGGAGTTGGTAGTACGTCAAACCACAGACCACCTCCTTCTAAAATGAATTCTACACTTCCATATCATCCACACTGAGGACCAACCTCAAACACTCTCTGCATCTGCCTCAATGGTCCCTTAACCATCTCTTGATCACCCATATGATGTTTTATGAAATCATGGAAAAAATGTCCCATCGTCCACATGTGTAACACACCATGTCCCATAAAAAATTTGAGCCTCCCTAAAATCCTGGATTTGCTAATCATGTGACCTGAGATCATCTCTTAATGCTACCAACCATCATTGGTCTCTATAATTTCCATCATCAACCAGATAATGAGGTATCATCTACATAGTTCCTTCTGGGTTCTCCCAATGTATGTTTTTATTCTTGGTGAAAGCTCTCTTCCAATAGATCTTTCTCATGTACCCCAAAATTTATATGAATGTTTCATGATATCATGGATTCTTGGATCTCCCAATGTAATGTCTTATCTAATGAAAGAGCCAGAATGAAAGGATCTCGTACCATATATCTGGAGTAATGAAAAAGACTAGTGATCCTCCCTCAGTACTCCTCCACAGTTAGAATTTCCTACTCCTAATGCATCATCTCATGTGTGTGCACTAACGACAATGTGGATGGAAATAACACCTTTCTGAATAGAAACACGCAGTATGCCTAATAAATAGCAGTATAATTGTGTATTAGGGTCAGTATGTTCCACCATATCTATGTTGAGATTTGGAAAAGACATGCAGTATGGATTTCCGTGTAGTCCGAAGGAATCCACATAAGGGAGAAGACATGTGTAACTGACCTACCTGTCAGTTTGGCTCAACCTGAAACCAAGGAGGTTGATGCCTCTATAACAATTGAATTGTACTAATTTTTCATTAATCATTAGTATTCTATACTATTATTAAGTGCTACTTGTCTAGTGGGGGTATCACTGGAAAACCACAAAGAGGTGATATATGTATTACATGACCAAGAACGAATACCTTGTCACTAGGTGGATCATCCTCAAAATAATAAAATGGAATCCAAGATAACAATCAATGTGGTGGGATACTGTAATAAAACAAGATATATGACGATCAATATAGTATATCTAGAGTGATAACTCATGAATGACATGAAAAACAAAACACATTCCTATATAATGTATGTACCAATATTTTTTCCTACTACTAGTGTTTTCATTTAACGAGTTGTAATGAAAATGATGGAGTTTTGGTGTATTGATATGTCAGCAGCAGCAGAAACACAGGATTTACAATCTTAAAATTTGAAATAAAACCTCATAATATTGTTTCCCAAAACCAGGCTCATAAACTCATTGTTCTATAGTAGAAACAACATTCCATTTAAACAAAAATGTTGTAACCCATCCTTGAGGGTCCCATGTCATTGTTACCCCATTCCGACCTCCAATAGGCCCAGGGTTGGTGACTAGCACTGAAAACACATATCCCCCAAATGGGATTCATTTTACTACATACATGTACACACTCACACCACTTCATGTCTCAAAAGATAAAATGTAAAAACCCTAAGTAAACAAATCTGTGAATACCCTATATCCCAAAAAACAATGTATGTTACAAATGTAAAGTGAAATGAATGTAATATGTCCAAGAATACAATCCCACCAAAAGAAACGTCTATAAATAAGACATTCCAACCTGTATAAAATGTTACTGGGACTAATTCTCAAAGAAATAAGAACACCTCGGTCTTCCTGAACTCAAAATGCTCTGTCTTTCCAATTATACCATTGAATATATAAAAAGGACACTCATCTTCTCAAGAATTAACATGAGTAGGAAATTATCTTGTAGGGGGATTAAAATATTACTCAGTTGGGCACATGGAAAAAACAAAGGTTGAACAAAAAGGATATACAACGAAATATATACCACATTAGAACTATAAAAAATGAAATATCCCTATAGAAATACCCAACATTAAATAAAATTATTGGAATAAAACACTATAATAGAATAGTAATATCCTAATGAATATACACCCATGACCCATATATATATAATATCCAGATACACACTCTCTGTGGAGACAGACAGTCTCAATGAGACATATAGTCTCCACAAGACATAATCTCATTGTATAACACATAGTCAATGGGAGTCACATAGTCTCCATGAGACGCACATTACCTATATTACACATTTTATTTTGGAGTCACAAAATCTATATGAGACACCCAGTCTCTATGACAAAAATATCAATGGGATACATCTCAAGGACATTCATTCTAGGATAACCTACTCTCCATGCCCTTTGTATGTACTGACACTTCCGAAATAAACCACTTATGATATATCAAAAATACTAAAAAATATAAATTGTCTTAATGGAATAGAATATTATTCAAACAGAAACATGGTTTGAATGTTACAGGTATTAGAAATATCATAATGGGTTTTAATGGCACATCGACCTACCGAGGCGGTTGACCACTATGGTCGACCATGGCCTAGTAGTTCGAGCTACCGCATTGTTTGACAGTAACCCAGATGATGTGACTTTGTGGTATCATGGTAAATTATGTCTCAACATATCCCCCTGGGTCCACCATAGGTCATACTCTACCTAGATTCTGACCTAACCCAACCTGCTGGGTTTCCCCATGTTCGTCGGTTCGACCCGGATCATCTCACCAAGGCCTGACCCACATGGACGATCTGGCCTACATGGCCTTCATGGTCCGCACACCAAGTATTCACCCCATATATTCTCACCCATGATTTACACTTCATCCCATGACTGGATTCGATGACTCCCAAGTGGACTGGTTGTCGCGTCCATCTTGTTCCCTTGAAGTGCGGGTCGTCAGGACCAGTCGTTAGTGTCAGCATAATGGTAGCCCCTTCTATGGGCCACTATTATTCCTTTGGTGGAACTATTTTGGAAATTGTCCTAAATTAATGGTCCTTGGAACCTCTAGTACTCATATATGGATGTTTTTTCATCATTCCACCAATACAAGGGTCCAATTGTGTTCGGATCCTCCAAGCCAATGAAGCCATGAAAAAGAGGGTCCAATTGAGATGAACACAAAAAATGATATAAGAGAGAAGCAATGAGAACACCTAAGGAACCAAAATCCAATATTGTTCATATATGACTCAATTTTATCTCATTAAAAGGACATAAAATTATCAATTATTGTCACAATGATCTATCATTCATTAAAACACCATAATAAATATTCATCCATCAAAAAATTGAACCATGGATCAATATGATCATCGGTTGTTCATTTTATTCATGGAATTTATGAATAGGGAACCGATGAGTGAAATGAAAATGCACTACCAAGAGTTTGGATATATCTTTGATGAAATGTTGGTCTATTTCCATCATTGATGAGATATTCCCACTCTATTGGCACAACGATCCTCGATCTGATCTCAATTCTAACATAGTTCATTCATGATGATTCTTTTCCTTGATTCAGATGAATTCCATTGTTATAGAGATAAACATAAATTATATGATAAGGTCTAATGATATAAAACTCATGATTGGGTCCCTACATAAATTGAAATATAATAAAACATAATTTACATTATTAATTAAAATGTCAAAAAAATATTTTTCATATCCAACCTGAGTCAGTCGATGTTAGGCCTACCCTATGGTAATGTTGATACTATAAACATAATTGTTCACTATGATTTATGATCCAATCACTCGTTTATATGTAATTAATCATTTAAAAAATTGATTCTATATGATATTTAATATTTTCATATTATTCAAAAAAAAATTCGGGTGACCCAGGCGTAAGATTCGCAAGTTGTCTAAGTTCATGTTCTTGAAATTTATCTATTTAATCTCTAAAAATAATACATGAAATATATGGGATGATACACCTTATTATATGGTAATGGATGAAGAGACAAAATGTCTCGGATGTACTGATTTTAATAGGCCCTTGGTTAGTGATGAGCTTCTAAGGTATATAATTATCACATATGTAAGGATTCACCATGTACAATATTATTGTTTTGAGATATATGATATACAAAAACAATGGATGATTTTAGATATTATAAGCTAAACCCCAAATTAACTCATCAACTATGTAATTTCATAAAAATATAATAAATGTCTCGAATACAAAAAAAAATCCAAAGAATGAAAATCAACAATAGAGAAGATTTGAAAGATGGTAATGTCCATCTTACACCATGAAATCCTCCTAGAATTATGACAAACAATTTTAAATATATTTGGTTCCATAATATAAGTATACATAAAAGAAGAAAAACAAAAGTAATTCATGAATAGGTGAAATAAGTATACAATTGTACAAATGAAAATTAAAAATAACCAAAAACACCTAAACATGCATACTAACTGATTCTATACTCATTGAGGCATGCTCAACAAATAACCCATCCACGAAAAGTATGTAAAAATGAATTAAATTTATATAAATGTTATCATGAAAAAATTTCTGACTAATTTTCCACTCTCACGCCCCCAATGATGTATTCCATGGTGATCCAATATATTTCGTATAATAATCACATATGATGAACCTAAGGAAGAGTCAATATGTAAACAAACCAATACACAATAGTTCACCACATTATGTCTTTACCAAAGCCACATTTTTTAAAAAATAACATCTCAAAGGAATACAGATTGGAAACCACATCAAGTCTATCACAAAGACATCTCACATATGACATCATATCTCTCATGAAGACACATTTACAATTAACATAGACTTAAACAACTACTGTAACTATAATATTCAAGTATTTGGAACATGAAGATGATCAACCTCATTCCATAATATGGCCATGAATTTACACTATTATAAACCACATTATCCCACCATCCATCATCATATATGGTGCACAAAAATCTCAACAAATCATAATATGTTTATAAGAACCACTACTGTAAGGGATAGAGGGGATGATATTATTGTTGACTATCCATAATCGGCATTTGTATGATATAAAAAACATCCCACAAACGTATGGGGTCAACATAAGGTGCTAGGAATTAGTGTGGTCTATTCATAAATCATAATGAATATACATCATATAATAATCATACACATAATCCCAACTAATGGGATTTCATAAAAAACACTATCCCACTCAAAACATCTCCATATATACCACAATACATCCACCTAATTTCCTTCCACTTCTTAATCCATAACACGACCCAAGAAATCCACAAAACAAAAGACACATTCCTGAATTTTAGATAAATCAAATTTCTAGATTTTTTTTGATTTAGTTAACTTTAATTTACCATAATGTTCCATTATTTAAAATTTATTCAATCATAATAGAATAAATATCACAACACCATACAACACAACAACAACCCACACCCTCATTCCAAAGAATCCCACGTTTACACAATTTCACAATAAGACCACTTAAAAACACAAATTTGACATATAAAAAACATATATCATCTCATCCTCCCCACACACGATGACCACACATCATATTCGCATTTCAAAAATAAAATATTTTAGATTAAGAATGGTATTTATCATTTTTTTTCATTTTATTTTATTAATATTCCATAATTCCCAAGCACAACGATATATTTAGTTTGATATGAATTTATATACAATTTCATTCATGAAAATATAAAACAATCACACAACATGGGTTCCGTAATAATATCATCAAAATTAAAAATACTAACCCCAATGTTATAATTTTCATTAAATACCTAATAATGTATAAACCAAAATATAAATAAAATCAAAAGATAACACCATGAATTACCATTCCCTTACCTGCCATTTTCATTTTCACTCTTAATTGTTTTCTTTTTATAATAGTGTTCTGTTTCCAGACTAATATTTAAATTTTTATGATTTACACAACATGTGATAATATGAATAACAATTATATATGTTAGAATCATGTTCATCCATTTTTTATGTATTAATTAATCACTAAAATGAGATGTTTAATTGCTTAAATATGACCTAATGTGGATTCTTTTGGGGTTCAAAGAAGAAAAGGGTGTTAATACGGATAGTTTGTAGTTCGAAAAACATATTTTGTCATGTCTTTGTCCCAGCACATAGTTAGAGTAAACAAATTGGGGAAGGACACCCAATTTTTTATAAATTTCGTGAGGTTGGATTATGGGGTAATATAAGCTAAATGGTTTGAGGAAACCAAACAGGAGGAGAAGTAAATCCCTAGAGTCTGGTCTATAGTATTTGTAGAACCTGATAGAGGCACTTCGCAAAGTTTTCCCACGGTTTTTAAACTATGGGGGTATATTGTTCGAGTTCCCCTTGGTCGATAGGGAAACTCACATGATAGGTGTATGGTTTGAAATATTTATGTCTAAACCCTTCAACATAATATTTATATTTTAAGGAAAATTTATACATTAAAATTTTTAGAGAATAAATTACCTTTATCCTTAATCAGTTTTACTAAAAAGGATCCCTCTCGAAGCCTCTTTGGAGAACAACTCTAGAAATTCATATCCCTTCTTTATGCAGACTACAAATCAAGGTGGCATGTCTTCGTAGATCAGTAATAGTAAAGTATTAATTCTTTTTCAGTTACTCTATGTTCTTCTGTAAATCTATTTCACTATTTGGATTTATAAACTTATATCCTAATTTTTTATTATTCATCCATTCATCAAATTTCTCCTTATCTATATAGAATCCGAGCATGATATTGGACATTCTCTATAGCATGGAAAAAAGGTAAATGTTCTCCTGTAATGTTCTTAGACTTAAGATAATTATGTATGTTGGGGTTTCACAACCCAATTTCATAGAGTCACCTAAATTATTATATAAATAGTATAATTGATGGGTAACCCTATTTAGTTAAAGAGGTTTAATAATGATTGTTAGAGGTTGTATAACATTAATAAATCACCCCTTTGCGTGTTTCTGATTAATTTTGAAATTTGGTGGCTTTTATTTTTGGATTTCTATGAGGTATTCTATTTACCCAATGTCATGGTATTTCAAAATTTTAATTGTTTTATGAACTAAATTTCAATGTAATGAATTGAAAATTAAATTAATTTATTTTTTGGGATATTTTTATTTCCCCCTGGAATCATGTATTCCTTTATTGTTTAGAGAATGTTTAAATTTACCAGGTGAGTAATGTGGAGGCTATTCCATGAATTTCTTAAATTTGATTAAATTTAAATAACATTTTTAACATGTGAGTTATATGATATACAATCCATGATATAACATGATATTATCTTTAGATTTTTTATATTAAAAATGTACATAGATTATTTTAATGTCTCTTGACTTCCAAATACCATGTGAGCTAAAATAAATTTATCAATTTTGATTGTACCTTTATGTATGTGATGCCTTGTATATGAAAATTCTCATGTGATTTACTTTCAGACCATGCTATGTAATGGATTTATCAATCATGGGATGATCATTTACATGTTATAACCATTTGAGTAAATTATATTCCACGACTTGTGAGGCTAGTCAATGATCGATTCTCCCCCGTGAAGTGGGATTGTTAATGGATAATGTTGGTTTTGACCTTGGAATGTCAAATGGAATGAATAAATGAAATTGAATTGGTTAAATGATAAATAGAATTGGGTGATAAATGTATTCAATTAGAATTCCATTGAAGGAATAATGTGACTCTGTACCATTATACATTTGGTGATATGTGTATTCACATTATCACTCTATTGATATACTCCATGGTTAAATGTGATTAGGGAACAAGATATATAAGGATCCAAGTGAGGGAAGCCATAGATGGGATCATTAAGGATAGGATTTTATTCTGACTAATATATGGATTCATATGAGAATGTGATGGATAGACATATATGGAATGTTACTATTATATAAAGGGTGATAATGGGGCTTCCATGTGATGTTCTAGGGATGTAATTGATTTGTGTGGACATTATACCTCACATAGAGTGATACTTGGTTCTTTAAATATTTTCTCTGGATGATATTGTAATGTTTTTGTTCATATTTCACCAAGAGAGACAATTCAATTCCAACAAACGAATTTTGATAATGATAATAACAACTAAATTGAATAGAAAATGTAATGACTTTTATGATGCAGCTCCTATCCCGAGAATAAGCATAGATTCAGATGTGATTTTTATTATACAGATGGTCTTATGAGGAATTGGGCGTCCTTTTAAATAAAAGGTGTACATAGGGATTTAGTCATATTGGGAGACATATAAATTCAATTAATTTTAATTTTTAAAGCTTTGTTTTAATGAATTATATATTTAATTAGTACATTCATATATAGGATGTATTCATTTGATTTCTAATTTTTTACTACATACTCATAGAAAATTTCTATCATATATATTCACTTTATTTTGGGAATATTCATTGGGTGGTGGCCTACTGGGATTTTATCTCACAACATGTTTGGGACACCTTATTTAAACAAAAAAATATATTATATTAATGCATGTGACAATAATGGAATGCTCCATCATATAAGTACATGATATGATTCTTAGGAGTATGTGAGCATGGGAACAAAATGAGGCATGTGATGCTACCATGATTGTTTTTCCCTTTTGGAACTATTTTGATATGTTTTTTATTATGATTGCAATGTACCTAAGTTTGATATTTTATTAGAAACACATGACATGTATCATCATCATGTATATTATATGACTTTTGGTTTTTTTATACTATCTGTATTTTGTTGTTTGTTTCTATTGTACTATATTACTAATCCATCTAATATTATGCTATTTATGTTATATTATTCTCTACTAATGAGGGAATACTCTCCTCATAGACATACCTTGGACCTAATTTCAAGTCAATTGCCTCGGGAATTTGGGGAGATGCGCTTGAGGCCATGTGGCCAACCATGTATGGATCACCTTCGAGGGGCATCCAAAACCAGGACATTACAATGTTGTATTAGAGGATGTTCATTTCTAGTATGGTTTACGATTTAGTAAAAATAAGAAGGTATATAAAGGAATATGAATTTAGTAATGATATTTTCCCAAACATAGTTATCCCACGTATAGGAAAACACCTATATTTCCACGAATAGAATTGTTATTTTTTGGATTTTTAATATTATAGTTGAATAGATTCCACAATTGGGTGATGCACCTAATTTATGAAGTTATTGTTGATATGATTTTGGTATTTATTGTGTGTTAACCCAATGAGATGAGCTTATTCCATCTGATGCATCATATAGGGACCCTCTGGATATCACATTCCATGAATTGTTCTATTACATTAAGGATGCATTATTGATGTCATGCTGTTGTGATAGGTAATGTGATATATATGTCTGCCATTTTGTTATATATATTTAGATATATTATATTGTAAAGTAGATATATTTCATGATTCAGTACATTATGAGTACAAAAAAATTAGATTATAAATTGGAATATCATTGTTCATCATAAATGTTAAATATTTTATGATGTTCCATAAGTGGAAGCCATGATTTGGTACATGGGGAGTATGGGCCCCAAAGATTGGAATTCAATGTACCCCAAAATTTCCTTTTTAAATAGAATTATATATATATAATATGATTTTCAAATCAGTTAATTTGATAGTGATCACTATTTGAAATCAAATTAATATGATGTGAAAAGAATGATAGAATGGAATATGATATAGAAATGGACCACACCTGACCCTATTATCTGGATTTGGGTAGTGTCTCTCATTTTTTTGACACCCAAAACTAAAAGATGGTGTATGAATTAGGGTGAGTTCGTATAGGGGTAGTATTTTAACTATCATGTATTAATATTTTCAGGTTTAATCACAGAACGTTGATAATGATCTTGAACTGAGATCTATGTTAGAAATTTTAGAGCCATGTTACCATGATGACATCATGTTTTACACTAGGAGGGTGGTGATTATCACACTCTTGAGGTGGTAGGATATAGGGTACTAGGGGAACCCCAATTGTGCTATATATAGTATGAGCTGTTATACGAAATGTAGGTTTACATTCATAGATCTATAAAGGATTTCTGCAATTCATGAAAACCATTCAGGGAGCAATGTGATTATCCCCGACTGCAGAAGTGATGAAGCATTAGTTTCAGCAGCAGCATCCACCAACATTTTTGGGGTATGATGGACCATAGGATGTAGAGTCATTTCGTGGGTCCATGCTATATATCTTCATGTAAATAATGATGGCTCCTCAGAAGAGGGTAAAGCTTGCTACATACACACTTCATGATTCATCCATGATGTGTTATGATTTTATTTTCTAAACTAATTGTCAATGGAAGATGTCATAAAAGGTTATTCATATGAACTTGTAAAACTATTTCTCTCCCGATACACTAATGTATGATTGATCACTGGAGTACTTCTCTTGAGAGTATAGTGAGATATTAGTCCAGGACCATTCATACCATTTAAATGATCTCCAACATTTCTGACTTGTTCGGATGGGTGACAAATTATCAAAGGGTAAGAAATTCGTGAATGGTCATAGATGCAAAATATGATCAAAGTTAAATTTCTCCCGGATGTCTACTTTATCTAGGATATAGTACCAAGTGTTTGAAAAAGACAATAATCTGAGGGAATATCATGGTTCGAGTTAGGATGGTTAAACACCTAGGTCGGGAACTGCGTCGATTGGATATATAAAACTTCATCTAGTGCTTCCATGTATAGGCAATTTCCATCAGAACATATCATTTGGTAGTCAAGTGAGGTTCTACCAGTGCATTAGGTTGGGATATACAAGGAAACAACGTATGAAGGACCTAATTTCGTGTCAATATGGCAGTAATATGGGTCACCTAAAACACTTTTTCAAAAAGTTATCATCAGAATCCTATGAAATAGTGTTTATACCATCTCCACTTTTCAGATCAAGGTCAGTAGTTTCTCACTAGGAAGGGAGCTTGAGTAAAACTGGATGATTATACCATGTTGGTGATTGTGTTCATGGTTGCCTAACCCTTGGTTCATAGTGATAATTGGGTGGAACAAATAAGGGTTTTCAAGAAGTGTAAAGGTTCATTGTATAGGATATTCATATTTAGTGAAAAATATCTGACATGGGAAGGACCTTAATCCTCAACTATCCGAGATACTATTCTATTTACCTTGAATTTAGCTTCTCCACTCTTTAATATTAGGGATACCTATATTTTAATATTTGTTCACGTTTTTATGGTACATGGGATCGATGTTTTTTGTTATTATGGTGTTTTGATAGTTGAAAAACTATTAGAGATCATAATGCAGGGTGTGTGCTAGTGTAGGGAGTTCCCCATTAAGGATGGTGGGTGTTAATTCATATGGGACCTCTATGTCCTCGAGTTGATAGGTTATGATATCATAATTGGAATGGAATAGTTGGTTCACAATCATCGATTCATTGATTAATATCACCACAAGTTGATATTTACATCACCAGAGGGCAGAGAGTACATTCCCAAAGGTGAATGGGATTCCCAAGAGAGCTAATTTGGACCCCAACATTTTTGGTTAGGCTATATGTAATCCTATATTATGAGTTTGTATCTAGATGATCAGGGGACATGATAGATTGATTTACGTCTAATTTTTTATCATTTCATGGATTTCATCTCAAAATACTTATAAGGACTACCTCTGATGATAGTGGTAGTTTTCTCTATCGAGGTAGTTCTAGGAGCTTCACTAATGTTACTTCCACCATATAGGATGGCTACGATAGAGTTAAAGAGTTCAAGAGGGAGCTAGATGATATAGACGAAAAGCATTTCATCTAACCCAATACATTTCCATGGGGTTCTTTGGGACTTTTGTGAAAATGGAGGATGATACCATCAAGCTATATGTATATTACAGTAAGTTTAAATAGTTTATGGTTAAACATCGGTATCATCTTCCATGGATAAAAGATCTCTTCAACTAACTCTATGGATCATGGTTCTTTTCGAATATTCATTTGAGATCTGGATACATATGGAGTGTGATATATTATAATACATACATTGCATAGCCTTCCATAGAAGGTATGATATATATGAGTATTGGGTTATGCTGTTAGGTATCACAAATGTGCCAGCGGTCTCCATGGAACAGATGAACTACGCATTCCTTCCATAACATTATTCATTTGTTGTGGATTTCATGGTTGATGTATTGGAATATTTTTTAAAATCCAAGTGACCATGCCAAAAACCTTGAGCTCATAATTAATAAAACAATTATATGTTATGCTCACAAATATACACTTCTGGATTTATCATATTCACTTCATAGGTCACGTAATCATAGTGATAGGAGAATCAGTTAAACCAGAGAAGTATAGAGTGGTAGTTTTATTGGGGAATCCAAAGAACATATTTGAGGTGCAGTATTTCTTTTGGATATCTTGTTAATATAGTAATTTCATACATAAATTCTCAAACATATTATCAAAGTTCAAGGTCTTGACTAAGAATTTTGTGAATTATGTATGGTCATATTATTTAGATATGGCCTTTTAGGAGTTGAACAACAGTTTGAATTTAGTAAAAATTACGATTTTTCCAATTCCATGAAGGAATTAAACCTGGTAATGTGATGAAATAACTATTTAGTTGGGAGTATTTCCTAGGTATTTAGATCGATTTGTCGCATACGGGTCTCAAGAGTTGGGGCCACACAAGTGCAATTACATGAAACATGATCTCTAGTTTGCTGAAGCAGTTCTATCATTTCTCTATAGGGGAAATTTCATTTTGAGAGAGAGTTATAAGATGTACACAAACCACAAAAGCATAATATTATATATTTACATAGTGTGATATGAACCATAGGATGCGATTTTGGGTGAAATACCTTCAGTCATTATAATTTGACCATGCCTAAATTCTGGGTAATGGAAATACAGTGGTTGATAAACTGACGTAGAGGAATCAGATTTAGGTATTGCAAAATTCTAGTAGTGAGTGAATTTTTATGGACTTTTTATACTAGAAGCACTTGAGGGTGCATGTTAGGAAGGGTAAGGCATACTATTATTCTTTATATTTAACACCTACCATATTGGATTGTGAGTGGTGAGGAAACGGTCAGACTCAGAATTCCATGTTCTATGGGGGAGTGTGGAAGGTGAAGTCCCTTATCCTAGTCAGACCATAGTTGGGGATGTGATCAAGAGTGTACATTGTGATGTATGGAGTTTTTTAAGAATGAGTGAGGAGATAATAGGGGATTTTCATGTTTTGGAATGGGTAGTACATCACGGTGTCAAAAATATGTATCTTGATTCTCATCGTTAATATTTATTGTTGGCCATGAAAGGGTATGTGTTTGATTTATTCTTGATGCTTTCTATATATCATATGGTGAAGGATGAACACTAGTGACCTGCTTGTCTTTTATAGTAGTTGTCATTTCCCATGTGGTAGTGGAATGTTGATGTGATGAATTCCATGACTTGTTTAACTAGTTATCCTAGGGGTAATGATGATGTATGCATTTTTTAAAAGCCTCACAAAGGGTTCACATTTCCAACCAATCAGGCAAATATTCAGTGTTGATTAGATGGGGAGGTTTCACATCTATGTAATTTTATGACTACATAGGTTATTTCGTACTATTATTTTAGATTGGGATTTAAGTTTTAGTTCTCGATTCTAGATTGGGATATAAAGTTGGTGGGTTACATAGGAGCTTTTGAGCACGACATGCCACATGTATACATATGGAAAGTCAGAGTGAACAATTCTTGTTATTGAAGACATGATGTGAGAATGAATCCTTGGGCAGATTTGAAGAGGTGTATACATCTACAAGAATAATAACAACAATGTTACTATTTAGATGTATCCATTGGATAATTTTTACAGCAGGACATTCAAATCGATCATGTGTTGTCTGGAGGTAGGAGGGGTTTCTATAATTGTACATCGTCATTTCGAATAGACTACATAACTTATAATGCACTGACCCCAGTTACACATAGGATGTGCATTATTACATAACATTGCCATGATCAAAAGTGCTAAATTTATAAATACATATCATTTTTGTTTTCTAGGATGTACAAGATAGAAACATAAGTTTTATATTACATTATTAAATGAAAAACAACAAAGTTCTATCTCTATTTATCATATTCATCTACCTTATATTATCCCTACAATTCAGTAATTATATCCTTCTTCACATCTAGGGAAATATAAAACATAGAAAGGGGTGAGATCAATTGCTCAGTAAGTATAACAATATAAAAGAAAACCTTCATAAATAAGCATAAACATTTAAGGAAATGTATAAGACTAGAACACATTCTTTTAAACATAATCATCATCATAATATTGCAATGATAAATCAAATAACTCAATTAACATATTCACATGGATATTCTACTAAATGAATAATCACATGTAATATCAATTGCCAATTTCATAATGATGGAATGCATAATGCCAGATATCATAACCACATAGTCAAGGCCTCATGCCAAGTCTGCAAACAAGATTTTGTCAAGGACTTATGCCAAGACATTAGTTTGTCTCATGATACCTATTGATGCATCGAGGAACTATGTCAGGATCCACACCACACTTACTAAGTCCAATGCATTCCTCACATGAAAAGGTTGAGACCTAACATAATCATTCATATTATAACTTTCCTATGAAATGTAAAAACATTAAAAATAAACAATGAATGGTTTAAATATAACCCATCACTTTTCAAACATATAACAAAGCCATCAATACAATATAGAAGATTGTATCATAACAAATCTACTTCAAACAAATGTAAAATCCATCAAAGGATGAATAAAATGATAAAATCAAAAGTGTTTTTTTAGAAATATCACTCCCTATTTTGAAATAATTTAAATGGTATGTAATTATAAAAAAAAATTTATTTTGAAAATATTCTTATATGATTTTAAGAGATGGTTCAACGGTGTTATAAAAGCAGAAAATTTCCACACCCGATGTATATGTTTAAAAAACATTCTTTCCATAATTATTTTGAAAGGGTCATAAAGTACCTTATTTGGGAAACGATGGAAAGATTACATTATAAAAATTTTAAAAAAATCTAAACAAGGGTATAAATGACTTTATACCATAATCTAAGAAGTAGTAAAATGTTTTGAAATAGATTTTTATGAAACATAGAAGTTGATGATAAAGAGGTCCTAGTAGATACTCACATATAAACAACCTCAGATAATTAAGAGATTGTAGAATATACCCTTACATTTTAATTTTCATTCATCGAGGGTAAATTAACAACATGTATAATTGTTAAATCATTTTTTTGAAATTATATAAGATCCACATACCTTATTATGATATCATATATGACCTTCAAATATTGTTTTGTTAATAATATATCAGTAGTATCATCATTTTGGGGGTTAACTGATACATTTTCCTTCACATGATGGGTTTCGTAAGCCATGTTTGATGTTTATAGGATGTAAATTATTAATAACCAGAATGATATTATGTTCTTAATCATTATTTTTAATCATAAAATTAATGTTATTTGTGAATGGTTACGATGGGGAATGAATTTAATCGCGTTCGTGGAGATGGTAATCTGTATGTATGCACGAGCACCAATATAATTATTTTGATGCTAAAATCATATGTAATTGGATGGTATAACATATATAAAGAATACAAAACATTTATATTTTATATTTACATTTGTTGTACTCATTTTTATACCAATCCAAATATTGAATTGTTTGAATAACAAACTACATCATGATGTGGAGATGGGAATCCGTACAGACGCACGTGTTGTGACTTGTAATTCATAAAATGGATAGAATAATTCATATGGTTGTACCATATTTATAATAAAAACATAGTGTGTATAAGTTACTAGATTTATTATTATAGTATGAAAACAACAATGAAAGTGGAAGTGAAATAAGAAATGAACTTCGAAAGAGGTTGTGATATTATTACCTCTTCTTCGGGTGTATCCTTTTGATTTGATCAAAAGGGCTCCATAGGATGGATTTAGGATCAATTTTAAGGTGTCTTGGTCGATGGGAGGGTTGTTGGGAGGATATTTTGGTAGGTTTTTTCAGAGAAAAAGTTCTTTGGAGGTGTGATTTTGAGAGTAGGGGATATTCCCTTTTATAAGATATGTGAGGGTCAATTTCAAAAGAACATGAAATATTATTTTATTATACAACCATATTATTTTAATAATGGCTCCAAAATGATTTATTTTGAGTAAAAGGAGTGATGGGTTAAATACCTCTCAACCAATAAGTTTTATATAGGTTTAGGTCACTATATTAACCTTATATTTTATATTTAACTCTTAGTTAAATAGTTTAACTTTTACTATATGTGGGTACATGTGTTCGGTCAGGAATTTATTTTTTTAATAGTGATATGTGGAACTCATCATGAACTTTGGAGATACTTGGTGGTGTTTAAAAATGATAATTTACAATGACAATTCGTTCTATAATTTCAAAACGTCTGATGGACCTAGGACTCAATTTAGCCTTCTTTTCGAAACACATAATATTCTTCCACGTAGATACCATCTAGAAAACATGATTTCCGACTTTAAATTCCAAATCATTCCTTTGGTTAGCAGAAATGATATTTTTCCTACATACAGTTATTTGTATTTGGTTTTGGATAACCTTTACATTTTCCTTTGTTTCCTCAATATGTTCTGGGCCTATGAGTTTTCTTTCACCAACATCATCCCAACATGTTGGTGTGCAACATTTCTTTCCTTATAACACTTCATATATTTCCATATTAATACTTGAATGGAAGTTATTGTTATAAGAAAATTAGACCACAGGTAAATATTGATCTCACATATCATGAAATTCATCTAAGAATGATCTAAACATGTATTATATTGTTTACATA
Source organism: Viscum album (assembly GCA_963277665.1). Lineage (NCBI taxonomy): Eukaryota > Viridiplantae > Streptophyta > Magnoliopsida > Santalales > Viscaceae > Viscum > Viscum album. The sequence continues at coordinate 163,992,059 of OY728129.1, read as the reverse complement.
GTCTGTTCTGTTGGTCCATCAGTTTGAGGGTAGTAAGCAATTATCATACGATGTTCGATATCCAAGGCCTTCAGAATACATTTCTAGAATCCGAATGAAAAATAGGGATGATGATCAGAAAAAATAGAATGGTGTACTCCATGCTATCTTAAAACATAATTAATATATAGTCTTGCTAAACGTTCATGTTTTAAATCTTCTCTTATCGCATGAAAATGTGCTGACATGGTAAGATGATCTACAATGACCCATATTACATCATTCCTTCATGTATTATTTGGTAGCCCCATGAAAAGGTTCTATATAATATCATCCCATTTCCAGTCAGGTATGGGAAGAGGTTTCATTACTCCTCTAATAAGTTTTCTTACAACCTTTAGCTATGGAAAAAATATACATATTGACACATAATAAGAAATCACCCTATTCATATTGTCCTAACAAAAACATTTCATCAAATATCTATACATCTTTGTTCTACTAGGGTTCCTAGACAAATTGAATTAATGAGCAGCAACCAAAAATTACGTTTCTAGATCAGGTGTATTGGGAACAAAAAGAATTTTCCCAAATTTCAAAATCTGATATTCACATACGAATTCAATCAATCTCTCATCATTCACTACTTTAATTTTCTTTTGAAACTTTTTGTCCTTTTTCTAAGAACTATTTATCCTTTCTAGTAATGGTTTTTTAGAAACCATATGAAAAATTATTGATGTTTCACCTTCTATGATTATTCCCATATCCATATTTGGTAGATCCATGAACATAGGATCCCTTTCAACTCTCATCTTGTTAAAAACTCCATGATCATTTCTTCTTAGAGCATTTTCCATCTTATTTTCATTCCTCATGTGGTAGTGTATATTTCAATCATAATCCATGAGTAGCTTAATCCATCTCATTTTCCATAAGTTGAGTTCTTTTTTGAGAAAATATATTTCAAACTCTTGTGATCGGTATATATCTCACATTTTCACCATAAATATAGTGTCTCCATATCTTCAAAGAGAATATTACAGCTGCTAACTCAATATCATGAGTGGGATACTTTTTTTCATGAATTTTTAGTTGACATGGTGAATAGGCAATAAAACTACCATTGTACAAAAGGACACCACCAAGTCCTTTCTTTGAAGGATCGCAATAAATAACCGACCCATAATCCCCTGATGGTTGAGTCATGATAGGAGCATTGATTAATCTTCTCTTTAGTATTTCATATCATTCTTCACACTCTTTTTTCCAAAAAAATTTACCCATAAGAATTTGAGTGTGGTTAATGGATTTTCCAATTAGGAAAAAGTTTAGATGAAACACTAATAATAACCTTCTAAACCAATAAAACTACATACCTCAGTTACACTCTTCGGTGATGGAAATTCTTGTAATGATATTTTCATTGAATTATAGATAGATATTCCATCCTTAGATAAAACTTTTCCATTAAAAAAAATTCCCTGAAGCTAGAATTCATACTTGCTTAACATCCCATATAATTAATTTCTTCTATGGGTTTTCAGAATAGTTAGAAATTGATTTTCATTTTCTTCGTATAATTTTTAGTATACCATGAAATATTCAATAAATACTAATAAAAATTAAACATGATATTCCTTGTAAAAAATATTCATTAGATCCATGAAAATAGAGGGTGAATTATTCAGTCTAAAAGGCATTATTGTGTACTCATAATGTCCATAACCAGTTTGAAATGTTGTTTTCATAATTTCTTCCTTCTTCAAAAAAAACTAATGATATCGAGATAGAAGGTAAATCTTTGAAAAATATCAACCTCTATAATGTTGATTGAATAAATCATCAATGAGGGGTAGGGGATACTTTTTGTTATTTTTATAGCATTGATCTCCCTGTAGGCAATGCACAATCTCATAGATCCTTCTTTTTTCTTAACAAAAAGATCAGTGGCTCCCCATAGAGAAACACGAGAGAGAAAAAATCCTTTATTACTAAATTTCTCTAGTTTTTTTTGAGTTCCAATAATTCAACAATGTCTATTCTATAAGGGGTCTCTGATATAGTCCTTGAATCATGAATTAAATCAATGTGAAACTCAATCTCTCATTCTGGAGGATGTCTAGATAAATCCTCTAGAATCACATAAACATATTCTTCTAGAGTAGTTACATCCTCTATTTTTACATTAATTTACTCCAACATAGTTATTTCATTCTCTTCCTCCTCAATAATATAATCTAGTATATCTACTGGATGGATCTAAGTAATAATATGGAGGTGATGTTTCTGCTCTAATGAAAAGGTAATCCTTATCATAATTGAAAATAGTATCCTCCTTCTTCTTACAATAAATTTTGGCATCATGGTCTGAAATCCAATCCATACAAAGGATTATATCAAATTCAAAATTGGGTATGGTGCAAAGGTCAGTAGATAAAAAACATTTATATTCCCTCATGGGAATTGATTCAAAAAACATTGTTACAATGATACTTCCACTATGAGTTTTAACAGTCAACTCCCTTGTTAAATCAAATTAGTAATATCGAAAATTCATAGAAATCATGGAAGATAAGAATCTATATGATTTACCAGAATCAAATAAAGCATTGTATAAACAATAGTACACAATTAAGTTACCTTCCACTACATCTTTTGAAGTTTCCACCTCAGCAGTAGTGATCGCATAAGCTTTTCCTTTATCCCTTGGCATTTTCTAAGGTATGAATCCTTGGACCTAAAGCCATTAATTTGCATAATGCCCCTTTTTGCTACAATTATTTCATTTAACATTAAAAAACCTATTTCATTCCATTGAAATCACGACCTTGGTGGCCTTTATCACCACACTTATAACAGACTACCATTCCATTCAGGAATGTATCAGGGTGATTCTTCCACACACACTGTAGGATAGATATTCAATATTTCACTTATTCCCATTATTTCCAATTCCATAGTGATCAGTAAATCTTTTCTTCACATTCTAATCATAAAATTTGTAAGACAGAGTGAATTACTCTTCTTTCTTTACTGCACATGAGATAATATTTTCGTATGATGGGAAGGATTGTGACACAAATTATCGATGGTGAAATGGATTTAACACATCAAAGAATAGATCAATATAACTCATTTGGTTACATATATAATATACTTCATGCCTAACTAACATTTTAATGTTATCCCCATACAATGCATCATTATCATCCTCCTTTTGCTCAGACTCTGAAATTGTTATTCCATATCCGCTCGATCATCACAAGGAAATTATTTTTCTAAGAAAAGTTTTTTAAACTCCCTCCATTCCATATTTGATACTTCTTTATCTTCCTTTTGATTTTCAATTAATTACCACCATTGTTCTGAATCTCCCATGGGATGATAAACATCCATGAAAACTTTTTTACTTTCGCTACTCCCCAATGCATGATGTATTTTCTCTAAGGAACTTATTCATTTCTTAGCTAAAAATAGATTTTTACTCCCATTTAATGTATGTGGTCGTTTCCTCATGAAACGATCTAACATTGATCCTACATATTTTGCGTCAGGGTTCACCATACAAGTATGGTTTTTATTAAAAACCTTTGTGTGTTGTCCCAGTATGGTGATAAGCTAATCAGCACCAGTTGCATCACTAGCTACACTATAATTATAATTAGTATAATTGGAATCCCTTCATGTATTACATTAATTGATACAATTTCCATTCTGTACACTATGTTTTATTTCTAATAAATAGAATATACTTGATTAGTTTATGAATTGAAATACATAATTTCAAACACGTAAAACACTTAACATAAATTGAATAGTTTACTGATATAATCCATAATCATAAAAATATTTTCTCTGAGAAGGTATATACTTATAAATTATTTATAATGGTTTTTAAAGAAAATTTGAATTATCTTAAGCATAATAGTTAGGAGTTTCATAACCAAGAGTGCATCAATGCCCGTTTTCAAGTATCAGGATATCCTAGGTCAAACCTGAATCTCTTTATCATAGGATTCACTGCAAGGTAAATCTATGCTTGATCCGCCACTACCTACTCATATCCAGATATAGATATATTACTTGGAAAACTCACAAAATCTCTAAATTACCAAAATACTAGGATGTTATTTTATAGTAATCCTCAAAATTTATCATAGGGTAATGTTCTCTAAAAACGTTTTTATAAATATAGCTTCCATGGTTTGTACTAAACATCTTATGATACCAACTATAATGCCCTGAACATAGATACCCATTGTCATTGAATTATTATATAACATTTTCATGATCACAAGGGATCAAATCCATAAATACTTATCAATTTAGTATCCTTTTAAGTAATATATACAAACAGAAGTATTACATTACACTATAGATTGAAAAACAAAAAATTGTGTCTTTTTTAACTAATCCGTCTTCCTTAGACTTTCCCTACAGGACAGTCATATTATACTTCTTCACATTAGAGAAAAAATATAACATAGAATGGGGTGAGCTCAGGTGCTCAGTAAGGATAACAATATAGAGGAAACATTCAGAAATAATCATAAACATTAAAGGAATTGTATAAGACTAAAACAGAATCCTTTTGAACTTAAACATAAGCATAATATGGCAATGAAAAATAAAATAAATCCATTTACATATTGACATGGTTATTCTACTAGTCGAATAATCACATGTACTATCAATAGCCAATTTTATAATGACAGAATGCATAATGTCGGACATCATAACCACATAGTCAAGGCCTTGTTCCAAGACTACAAATAATATTTTATCAAGGCCTTGTGTCATGACACTAGTTTATATCATGAGACTTACTGATGCACCAAGGAGTATAATGGGCTCCACCTATCACTTAATTATTCCAATTCATTCCTCATATGAAAATATAGATACATAACACATTCATTCATAATAAACTATCATTTGAAATTTGAAAACATTTACAATTAACCATTAATGGTATAAAATTAACACATCTATATCAAAAAATATAACAAAACCATCAATACAATATACATGATTGTATCATAATAAATCTTCTTCATACATGTGTAAAATCCATCAAAGGATGTTGATATGGTTGAAACCATAACTGTTTGAGAGAAATATCTCTTTCTATTTTGAAATAATTTAAATCTTATGTAATTATAAAAGAACACATATATTTTGAAAATATTCTTATAATCTTGTAAGGGAATCTTCAAAGGTGTTATAATTCTGGGAAATATCCTCAAAAACCATATAAGTTAAAAAAATATTATTTGCTTAATTTTTTCTAAAAGGTAACAATATACCTTGTTTGGAATACGATGGAAGATTGATTTAATAAAATTTTATAAAATTTCAAACAAATGTGTAAATTACATTAACCTAGAGTCTAGAAAATTAGAATTTTTTATTGAAATAAATTTTTAAGAAACATGGAAGGGGATGTTAAAGAGGTCCTAGTAGATACTCACTTATAAACAACCTCAGATATTAATGAGATTGAATAATTAACCCTTACCTTGTACTTATCATTGATAGAGGGTATGTTAACTTCTTGTATAATAGTTAAATCATATTTGTTGAATTATATAATAACCACATAAAGAAATATGATATCATATATGATCTCTTAATATTTCATTGTTAATAATATTTCTGTATTATCATCATTTTGGGTGTTAACCGATTCTTTATCCTTTATATGCATGGTTATGTAAGACTTGTTTTTTATGGTAATGATGTATTTGAATCATATCCAGAATGATATTAAGTTCATAAAAATAATTTTAATCATAAAATGAAAATTATTCTTGAAGGTTTATGATGGGGAATGAATTTCATCGTGTTCGTGGAGAAGGTAATCCGTACGTACGCTCGAGCAACTATATAATTCTATTGATGGTGAAATCATATATAATTGGATGGTATAACATATATACATAATATGTACTAGTTTATATTTGTTATATACATAATTTATTCTCATTATTATACCAATCCAAATAATGAAGTGTTTGAATAACAAACTAGACCACGACGTGGAGATGATAAGTCGTGTGTATGCATGTATGGTGTCTTTTCATTCATAAGTTGAATAGAATAATGAAAATGTTTGTAAATTTTTTTTAATAAGATCACAATATGTATAAGGTACGGGATTTATTATTTTGGTATGAATGAAACAAAGAAAGTGTAAGTGAAAGAAGAAAAGAACTTTGATGGATGTGGTAAAATTATTACCACTTAATCGGGTGTTTACTTTTGATTTGATCAAAGGGTCTCCATAGGTTGTATTTCTATTAAAAGTAAGGACTATAAGATGCAGGGAGTGTATTTGGGATGATATTTGGGTAGGGGATAGCGGAGCCAAATTTCCTTGGAGGTGTGATTTTGGGAGGAGGGGAAGTTCCCTTTTATAAGAGAGGTGATGGTCACTTCAGGATAAGAATGAAATATTATTATATTACAAAATCATATTCAGTTAATAATGGAACATAAATAATTTATTTCAAGGATAAGGTGGTGAAGGGTCGAAAACAACTCAAATAAGAGTTTTTAGTTAGTTTTAGGTCACTATATTAACTTTATCTATTAAATTTATCTCTTAGTTAAATAGTTTATCTTTTTTCCTTGTATTCTTGTATTATTATATTACATGGTTACTAATCTTACTATAAATTTCCATGAAAACCCCAACTAGTTCATTATGGATATTACTATTATTATATAAGTCCTCTTTCATATCCTTATATTTTTAATAACTATTAAATAATATAATAATATATTTTTTTTAAAACTCATATTGGAAAATTTTGACACTATTTAGTAATTTATTTTGTGGAAGTCATTACAGAATGATTTCTTCGAAAAAAAATTGAATCAACCATAACATGTCATTTTAATCTATAAAATTACTGTAATGGATAAAAAAAATTATTTACATTAATTTGGATATTTATGAGATCAATTATTTTAGCCAATCATTAATAATGTAATTTCTGCTTCTTCATTGTATCATAAATAAGTTTAAATATTTAATATCTAAATAATATATATAAAATAAAAATTTTTAGAAAATCTTTTTATATTTCTAATGAATATTTATAGTCGAATTTATCTTATGTATAACGATATATTAAAAATGTTTTAGTTATGAAAATTTGAATTGGACACCTATAACTCTTCTTTAAATAAAATAATAATAAATGTTATAATCTAATCAAAGTGGACCAAAAAGAGCATATTTTATTTCTATGATTGATTTTTTCTACAATATACTTTTCCAATAGATTTGAGACATGTTTTATTGTAATTATAATATCATTTTACCTTTAATTTCACTATATACTTTTAATCGTGGTAAATTAAAGTCAAAAGTTTCTATTCAGCAAAAAACATCTTAATAAACCACATTTTACAAACTAATGTCAACAATGTCACTTGGATCTTTTAAATTCATTTCAAAGAAGTGGTAAAATTATGTTTTATGAAAATTTTAAAATTCACCTATAAGGTGGGAAAGAGACGGTAAAATGTTCGGTAAAATTTTATATATATAATATTATTATAAAATCACTCCAATTAATTACATTGAAAATATATTTGTATTATATATATTTTTTACCTAATACAAATTTAAATAATGTTACTAATTTTTTAAAAAATAATTTTTTTTATAAAATAATGTAGTTTTTTTCAATATTCATAGAAAATTTAATGTTTTCATAAAAATGCTAAAAATATCCTTAAGCTAATTTTGATCTTTTGAATTCATAAATAATATTGATTTTGAAAAATAAAAATTTAAAAATTTAAAAATTTGGGTTTTATATTCATAAAATCTAGTTTTATAGGTCATGGAATGTTCAAAATCCATGTTGTGTACAACGCAAGCGATTGTATAATTCATACGGAAATGTACCATTGAAGCATGTGGTGTTACATAACAGGTTCAGTTGTAATAGAATATGATGCCTATGACACATCCTCTATATAAATCACATACCAATCTCCATTAATGAACTCTAGAGTTTAAGGTTGTAGAACATGTTTTCATATATGTTTCAAAAAGGGTGGTAATTAAGAGGATCGAGAGAAAGGATATGAATTCCTTTAGGTACATTATGATGTTCGAGATTTTGGAGAGATTCGGGACAACAACCTATCAGTTGTTGTTTCCTCAGAGGTATCATGATATGAATGATGAAATCAGGGTTTTTATACTGTTGTACTACTATTCAAATTCATCACATTATTTTCATCCCATGGTGAAATATCAGTAGGAGGATGTTACCTTTGAGACTCGTCACATACGTAATGTGGATCACAGCCTTATGGTTCTCAGAGGTCGTTATGGTCCATTAGTGTATATGTTATGGATGCATGATCAAGTGTAGGATTATACCTATGTGCGAGAGGTTGATGTTATTTATTAGTAAATGAAGATTTCTTTATATCATGCTTCAACATGATTGTATAGGAAATTCATGGAAAATTTATTTAAAGGTGAAAGTTGTAAATATCTGAGTTCTCCAATAAGGTAATGATTCCTTATTTACCTTTAATTTGTATTTTAATTGATTCAATATGGTATTATGTGGATTACTATTGGGTTTTGTGGAGTTATCAATGGTTTTATGGGCCAGTTTAGATCATGGATCCCAATTTATGTGGTGTCATTGACCTAACACACTGTTTGTGCAAATCAATTAGTAAATTCCACATGGTTTGTATAAACCATGTGTGTCTAGATAGTGGGGACTAATAGGCCAATGGGTTTGTGGAAATTGTGAAGGATAATCTACATGGTTGAACAACATGGGAATTTGTTTTTTCAGATCATGAAAGAGGCTCATCACACATTTTGTGTGTGGTTGGTAAACTATGTTGTTAAATCATTCTATATCACCTTCACCTACCAAAATATTTTCATTATCAATGGTTAATTTCAAAATTTTGCACCTAAACCATGTTATCCCTTATTTTGTAAAAAATTAAAATTTACACATAAAATGGTTTATAACATAAAATCCTTTTCTCATTCAATTGTTGAACATAAAATGAATCCTACTGAAGCCTCTTTGGGGAAATAATCTTGGAATTCAGATCCCTTCTCTATACGGAGTCCAATTCATGATTTTTTTTCCTTATATCCAAAAAGGTAATTCCTTATTAACTTTTTATTCATTTTCCATTCATGTTTGAATCAGTGTGAATATCTGGAATTAGGTTCAATTGTCTTAATTTTTTGTCCTTTATCCATTATTAATATTTATACTAATATGGGATGAATCGAATCCTGGTACATGAAGAGTTATCTTCCAAAAACATTACATTGATGATCTCATGCCTTTTTCATAGAGAAGATCTATTTATGTAGGTTGGGTTGTAGCACACCCAATTTAGGGGTGTTGGAAAAAGGAATTTAAGTCATATAATTGATATGTATTCCCCATTCACCAAAAGATATTTAATCATTGTTGTTATAGGTTGAATAACATGAGTAAAGAATCTATTTGGGGTGTTATTGATTAAAAAGGACCTTTGATGGATTTTATCCTTGGATTGGTATGAGGAATCACCTTTACCCCTTTCTATGGGATGTTAAAATGTTAATTGGTTTATGAAGAAAACTGAAATTTTATGAATTGTAAATTAAATTAATTAAGGGTTTTAGATCGACTTTTTTCCCCTGACACTTGTATAACTTTGTTTTTTATTTCATGTTTTCCTTTTCCAATTTGAGTAGAGGAGTTTATATTCCATGAATTGATGAAATTCGTATGAATTGGTTTAGATTTTAATTTCCCTATTGGGAGTTATATGATAACTAATATATGTTATAACATGATAGTATTTTTTGGTTTTTCATATATAAAATTGCTATGCCAGAAATTTAATGGACCTAATATTTCTATGGACATGTTTGATATATGGATTTTATGACTTTGCATGGTTCTTTTACGCATGTGGTTCCTATATATGGAAATTCCCATGTGAGTTATTAGATGATCAACCTATATAATATATTTATAAAAATTGGATTCTCATTATCATGTTTTTACCACATTATTCAATGAATGGACATTCTTTATGAGGTTGGTAAATGCATGAGTCACCCATGTTATGTGTGTTCATCAATGGATTCAGATGGTTTGACCTTCTCATGTTAACTAATTTTTTTGAAAATTGAATTTGTTAAATGATAAGTATCCTTGGGTAATACAAGGATTCAGTTAGAATTCCATAGATATAATCAAGAGACTATTGACCATTATACCATGGTTGATAAATGGATCCACTATAAGATTCCATGGATATACTCAGTGGTTAAATGTCATAAATCCACATGTATTACAATGAATGAAGTGAAAAATTACATTAACATACTCCTTCAAGATATTATTATTTATTGAGTGATAATTGGATTCTTAATATAATTTCATCGATTGGATCAAAGTGAATTGGAATATTATTCCCAGTTTGATACTCATACTTTCATGTGAAGTGTCTAGGAAAAACTTGATTGGATATGATTTTATAGACCACCTACATTGATACTAGGTTTTTGAGAGGTTCCCCAAGAATGGGATTTAAGGTGTAGGTCCATATTGCACTGGGAGAAAGACAATAATTACCATATTGTAATGTGAAGGACACACTCAGGTTCTAAATTGAGTAAAATATGTAATGAATATTATTTTTCTTCCATGCATTAAATCTCAATCATTGAGTGGGCAATGAATTTAATTTTAATGATGGACTTCTCAAGAATTTGTTGTGATTCTAGCTGTATAGGGTATTCTATGCATGATATGGATCCTTTAGCATAAAATTATATGAATTTTAATTTTCAAATGTTTGATTTAATGAATTTTATATTAAATGAGTACATGAATATAAAGGATGTATTCTTTTTATTTATACGTCTTTATGTCTTACTCACTGCACACGTCACGTCGTATATATTAACATAGTACTGAGAAATGTCCTTGGTTGGATTCCTATTATAATTTTATCACACCCCATGTTTGGGTCACCTTTTAAAAATAAAAATATTATACGATTGTTGGTGTCGATAAAATAAAATTTCCATCATACATGTAATTGATATGTTACATAGGAGTTTTATTGTATGGGAAGAAGTCGGGGTTTCCAATGCTTTGGGATTTTTTTGTAATTTTTTCACTTTTAGGACATGTATTGAATTATGACTATAGTGCACCTATTTTTTTCTATTTTATTAGAATCATGTGACATTTATGATCATATATTATATGATATGACTTAAATTATTTTAATATTAGTGTTCCATTATTTTTTTCTATTTTTTTTCCTACTTCTTTGGCTACTTCTATGAGATTTCTGATTTGATACACTTTTGTAATGAGGGCATAGTCTCCACCTTTAAAAAACAAGGCCCTTTCAACTAGTTTAATTAAAATGTATTTTGGGGTGATTAATTTGATCCCATGAGGTGATCTTAGTATAGTGAGACATTTAGTGGAATCAAAAATTGATATGTTACAAATTATTCATATGATAAAAGGTAACAGATATTTTACAACCTTAAGAAAACATAAAAAAAAGATATAAGAAACTCCTCATTCACATTATTTTCATTTATCCATTATATTATAAATATTAACCCACTAAAATATATCACCCAATCAAATGAAAAACCTTATCCACTAACATGTATACCATGATGGAAAATGATGTCTCCCATACATGATTTTTACTGAATGATATTACTATGGACAAGAAGATAGATAAGGATATAACTCACCCATAACATGCAATTAAATAGTCCTATAAAACATCTAATTCATTTCTTATTAAATAGAGGTCTTTGGGGAATACGTGATGAGAGGAATAAAAATATCTAAATAAGTTGATTGTGGCTAGAGTATTTCAAAAATTACAACAATGTGTACTCAAATATACAATGTTGTAATCCAAATTAAATTTAACCACTAATTATTAAAAGATATATATTTCATTATAGATCAATCAAAACTATCCAAAAAGGTGTTATGAAATATTAAAATGATTTATTGGCCATTATTTGCAGGATAATAAGTATTTAGGAATGATTAATTAGCATATGTGAGGGTGGCTTCTCCAGGGTAAATTATTTTACAATTATGAAGCTCTATGATGGGTCTTTCATTTGGTTGTCATCAAATAATATCCCTATATGTGCATTGAAAAACTCAAATAATCGTAACATTGGCTTTAATTTTATTTGGTTACCCTTAAATGAGATTTGGATCAACTATAAATAAAGTTTATGATTCAATGTATAACTTATATAATGGTATTTCTTAGCCATATATGGGTATAGTAAACTAGGCTAATTGTTACATACACCGTTTAATTCCTTTATAAAGTAGTAAAGCTACACTTATGTTACTTTGAAATTGTTGGGTATACCTTATAGAATTACCAATTACCAATACACTTGTATTTAATAATAATTGATACCCAAAAAATTTATAATTAGAGTACTTACATTAATAGATAGCTCAAAATTGAACCATACCATTATGTGGGCGGATTATAGGCTAACCATTTATAGCACAAGGTAATAGAACATTCCTATATGAAGTGGAAAAAATAATGTTGACCCTTAATGATCACCAAATTACCAATATGTGATGATATATTTTACATTATCTAGGGAACTGTATAACTCAATTCATTGAGGAGAAAAGGGAATTAAATATACTCAACCTATGGATTCAATGGATTACCTTTAAAATTTATTATAATACCTTTTTAAAGTATATTAAATAATTTAAAAACCAGTATTACTATTACACAAAACCAATTTCATGAACAAGGGAAAATATTTAAATAAAAATATTAAATATTCAATTAAAAAACCTAAAATGTTATTTGAACATTATTTATTATCATTTGTAATAATTCTAATACACATACAAAACTATATGAATAATTTTTTAAAACACCAAACGAATATCAGATATATTTTATTTTATTTAAAAAACTCGGATTAATTTATCTAGTGTACTATTAGCACCGTGAAATTACATACATAATAAGAAATAAAATTTGTAAAAACATTCTAAATTAAAAAAACAAATATAAAAATACACGTAAAATATTTTAAATTTCACCCAAACCACTGGACAACCCCATAATAAAAAAGGATGTTTTTTGAAAACCTATAACCTTGAACGATGCCTATCCAAAAGATAAACCAAACAATCATTCAGAAATTCTTGAGGTCTTGGTATCACTAAATGGAAAAAATTACCCTAATTTTTTTAACAGATTATAGATATCCCTATATCAGACACCAAATTCAACATGTAAGATGGTCCAATGGGCACTCTCAGTCAGCAAGAGCTATAGAATAGTGTATGGGATCCATGGAATACAATTATGAATGACTTTTCTAATAATAAACCTATATTATAAATATATTTAAAATGTCAATGAAATAAAATATTCCCATAAAATATAAAATAGTGTGAATTAATTTGTGCAATGAAAAATATGTACCAATAAAAAGCTAATATTCCAAGGTAATTTTGAAAAACTAAAACCTATCCCCACTTGATACAAGGCCCCACATCCCACCATGTCACAACTAAAACCCCACACCCAACTAACATGAATAAATTCCTCCCCTATGGGATCCTATTAGATGATCCACATTATATCACACAATATCCACATAAACCAAAATGAATATATAGTGTTTTAGAAAACAATCCCATTATAATACCACATGGTTATTCATAAGTAGTCAATCATAAAAAAAAATTATCATTTAATAAAAAAATATTTTCATTAGAGATTTTATTATATTAAATTAATCATAAAAATAAATACTTTGAGAATAAATTAGTAATAATTCTTAATAGGACATTTTCATACCATTTATGAAAGAAAATCATTCAAATTATTGTATAAATTAACCATTAAAAATGATGAACCATAGAAACTAGTCTATAGGTATTTCAGTTCCTTATAATCTATGTCTAACAAACCATAATAATCAAGTATTTATTAATTCAAAAATCCCTAATACATAGAATTAGGGTTGAACTAATACCATTATAATTCTACCCCTAATCATAGAATGTTTTTTTGGGAAGTTGCATAAATCAATTCTAGATAGACAAAAACCATCCTAGTGTGATTGGCCAAATTAATCCACATATCATTAAACTTGGGTTCCATGTTTCATATTTCACATATATAATATTTTAATATCATAATCTTCCCACACAATGTGGCTTAAATTTTCATCATAGAAATAATATAAATTAATATCAATGAGCCATAAGAACAATACCCAAATTAAAAATAAATCATTCATTGAAATCCGTTTTCATCAACATAAATAAATGTGAATTCCTTTTTATGAGGAATTAAAATACACATATTCTACAAATAAAAAATTAGGTTTTACAATAATATTAAAAATAAATTTCAAATGAGAGAGTTATTATACATTAAAATTGTAATATTTTCATTAAAAACCTCTAAAAACAAGGAATTTGATCAGTCAAAAAATAATCCATATTTACATTATTATGAATTGAATACCCAAAACCATGAAACCTATATCAATAATCCTATTTTAATAACCCATGATCAACAAATCTAAGATAAACCTCTTTCCATAAAAATTTATGAAGAGACGCAAATAGATCCAAAAATAACTAGTCTCTCCCTTCCATTCCCAAAATTGATATATAATAAAATAAATTAGATCATAAAACATTCCATATTTCAGGATATAATATTATAGATTTATGGTTTACATAAATAGTTTGTTTATGATTTAGGAAAATATTGAATAACATTGATGAAAAAACTATTACCACGAATTTCCTAGATCCAAGTAAATAATTATGGGAATCAATATCTAAAAGTATTAGGATCTCATAAATAATTAAAAGTAATTAATATGGTAATGATTCATGTGGGTGGAGGATTAATTGATTCAATGGGAAGTATTTTCTGTTTAAAAGTGAGTTTAACGATTAATGAATTCTCATCACAATGTTTTTAACCATTATAACTATGACAACTATAGAACCCTAGATAATAAAAATATGTTGTTACATAAGAACTGAAATAAGGGATCCAATCATTAGGTATTGTGTAGTTTATTATTCTTAGATATATTAATATATACATGATGCCAATTTTAAATGGTGTATAGAATATTAAACGTTGTAGTGGAAAACATTTGGAATCATTTAACTCATTCATAAAATTATTTATTATTTTCTAGGAATTGGAGAAAATTTGGGTGATATAAAATTACCAATAATGGTTCTATATAGTATTATATATCATGATTATATAATGTAAAATAAATATTCAATGAAAAATAATAAAACAAAAATGAAATTTAATCAATATCATCATCAAAAAATTCATCTATCGATAAATCAATGAAAATAATCAGAGTCAATAATTACTAAATTAATAATGAATGAAATTCATAATATTATATTTCATGTTCATAGAAATAATAATATATATATACTATTAAAACCTTGCAGAGAGATTGTTTCATACTATGGGTAATAAATTATTTATTTTCAGGAATTAATTTGTATCCTGAAACTCAACGATGAATCCATTGGATACACAATTGTGGACCTCACCCATAACAAAATTTCTAATTAATTTCTCATATATCAATGTATAAATGAAATTCTTGAGAATTATTTCTTATAAAATATATATATATATATATTGAATAAAGAATATAAATTATCAATATTTCCATTGACATAAAAATAAATTTCCTAGTTAATCACTAAAAGTAAAAATGATATGTTATTTATGAAATATTTACATCCATGATAAATAAAATGAATATTTAACAAAAATATATTGTCCATTGATCACAAGAATGTTAATGTTTAAAGAGAAGATACAACAAAATTAATAATAGATAAGAAAAGACCACCATTAACTATGAATATATGATTTGTATTAAAATAATGAACTATTGCTGAATAAATGCAATGTAAGTAAAAAATTAAACTAATAAAATAAAAGAAATCTTTTAAAAAATATTTCAAATTTTTATAAGAACATAATTTTCATAAAACTCTTATAGAATCCATTATTTCTTTTATCACATGTTTGATAAATACATTCATTTTAATTTTTATATAGAAATTTGAAAACATCCCATTTATTTAAAATTATAAATATGCTTTTCAAATAATTCTTAAAATTCAGTTATAGAATTAAATGTCATTAAGAAATAATTTGTTTAAATTAATTTACTTTTGTAAAACAATTCTACAGAACATATTCATAGAAGAATAATATATATGGTTAAAATAGATATGAAATAAATTATTATTATTATTTCATATGATTGATTAAATTATCAATTAGAGAGAAATTTTCATGAAAATCTGGAAAATAATTAATTATCTAATCGATAATACGGTTTATGGGTATTATAAATTATAAATGATAAGTTTTATTCATTGAAAATAAATGTAATCACAATGTAAAATAACATTGTAATATATATAATTTCTTATACAGTAACATTTAAAATGAATCCCCATGAAAGAATAGAGATGAATTGAAAAATTAATCACCCTGAATGACTAATTATTCATGTTTAGTAAATAAATGATATAGTATACACAACACATAAAATTCAATATGTGTATAATTGTAAATATGTCTCAATAGAATAAAAATTGAAATGAAATCCCCTGTATCATGATTTTCTTTAGTTTATCATGATTTTAATTCATGTATCATGCTATTAATAATGTTATTAAATTATAAAAAATCAATATATATATTTATAATTCCATATATGATACTCGTATTACATATTATTTGTCATCCTATAATAATCATACATTATTACTAATGTTTCTTATGTTAACTGGTTTATTTAATCATGAACGTTTTGTTATTGGAGTTCTGTTTATTGTGAATTGGATATTGTTAAATCATCTAAATAATGGGTCTATAGGATATGTAATGGGCTAAATGCCCATTGGGACTTTGTGCAATGTAATGTGTCTCCCTCTACACAATAAAAGAGTTTTTCAATTTTCCGTTAATAGTAATTGAGGCTTCGGCCCCAACCTTTTATATTAATGTTTTAAAATTAATTTTTTTCTCTATATATCTTTTTATTATCATTATTCAATGATTATAATTATAAATGAGTTACATCACAATATTGAGTTGGTTTTGTCGTACGTATTCATGAGAAATGTTATTGTTCCATTAATTAGAGAGACAATGTCTCATTGAATTATATGTTAATTTTATATTATTAATATCATTTTATACGTATCCTATATATTAATATTTTTAATTTATTATTTATATCTATATGAGTCAGTTATGGGATAAAATTACAGAGTCTCATAATGAGGTAGTCCATCATTCAAACGAATCATTTGTTTGATTCAAGTTTCTTGGAAAAGGATATGGAAATATATAATTCTATAATAATATTAACATATTATTATTTGTAATATTTTGTTATTATTTTAAAATTTTTGATATATATTTGAAGGTTTTAATTGGAGATGTAAAACGAAATAGATTATTGAAGAAAATTATAAGTGTTTATAAGGACCTCTGTTTGATATCATATTAAATGCCTATGTATTTTATTTCGAGATGAAAATAACCTATATAATATTTAAAAGTATTTTTTCTGATATTTTTTAGTTGGTTTAACACGAGGACATGATATGAGTGAATAAGTGTGGGGATAGAGTGCCCTTTTATAATTTTTGTGATGTTTGTCTTTTATAAATACACAATCACAATTCATAATTAGGACGACACTCTCTTCCAATGCACCTCAAAAATTTATGAATAATAATGTGGAAGAAATATAAGGTCCTGAAACGCCTACAAAACTCTAATAGAACATATTGGAAACATTTTTTTCATTTACATACAATTTTACTTACATTTAGCATTTGAGTTTTCACTGGGTTACCTACTTTTTTTACCCTTTGTAATTTATTAATTAAGACTAAAAGTAAACTGATCCATACTATATTAATATTACCCACTAATTACAAAATTGAAATGAAATTAATCCAAATAAAATTATTTTTTTGTGGAAATTAATTTTAACACCATTGATGTTACGTGAAAACCACTATAATAACCTTAAATGTCATAATTAATATTCAATGTATTTTCTATATATTATGACATAATATTAATTTGAAATTATTACCAATATTATATATTTGAATTCAAAATATGAAATCCATTTTATAAAATTATATATATTTATATATATGTATGTATGTTATGATTTTAATTTAAAATAAACCCACAAAACCTATCAAAATGCAATTTAGTAAGAAATGAATTTTTCATAAACATGATGAAGTTGTATTAAATATATGACTAGTAGTAATAAATAAGAGTATTTAATTTTATATATCTACATATATATTATTTTTATTTTATATAAATCATTCATGATCAAATATTATTATAATTATTTAAAATGGATAGACTTAACTCATTTTTAAAAAATACATTTCTAAAAAAAGAATTTTATAGGAAAATTAAACTTTACAACGAAATGAAAATAATATTAATTATATCAAATATATTTTTGTAAAATTATTATAAATACATATTATTACTAATTATTATAAATAAATTCAAGAATATATTAATACTATGTTTTTTTATTTTTCATTACATATTATTTTTAAGTTAAAATATAAGAAATTAATTCTTGGGTTATTTTGAACAATTATGTTAAAAATAATAATTCATCATATCAATTTGTAATTTATATACATGTAATTATTCAAATGTTTATTATTTTATAGTTTTTTTATAATAGAATGTCCACTTCTGATATTTAAGGATCGATTGTTACATTCTTCCGTCCTATAAAAAATTATTCCTAAAAAATTTCATGGATATTCCTTTCATAAAAATGATAGTAATTGTGCATAATAACATAATATTGTTCCCATATTTTTTCCTTAATTATATTGTGTATCCACAGAAATATTACCAATAAATTCATTTTATTTCTTAACACATTTTCTATACTTTCATGAATCGTGATGGCCTCTCCACAGCAAGACAAATTAGGTTCCAATTCTATTTATTCAGAGGTATGAAGATGAATTAGGATTAGAACATACATATATAACAATGATATATGGAATAGAGCATGTAGCATTGTGATAATTGTTGTAATTTATAAATGTTATGCAGACAAATTCCTTCAAGTATTTAAAATTTTTGATGTACTTGGGGTACAATTTCCATTTTATATCTAAAATTATAACACCATTCCACAAATATATATTAATGAAAACAATATAAATTAACATAAATTAAATGTATTTCCTCTAACTATCATCAAACATATATTTTGTTCATGATATACTTTAATATGATTGTGAATAGTCATTGCCTTTATCATTTTGTCCTCAACTAGTTTGGGGTCTATAAATTTACATTCACAATCATCATCCAAACATGTTGTACTATGACATCATTGCCTATATAATTATTCATATAGAAAATTATTAATACTTCAACTGAATCTATTTTTATATGAAAACTATAAAAATGAAAATAATAATCCCACATACCTTGAATTACATACGATAATAAACTAAATTTATATTCAAATGATTTAATATTTATTTTATAATTTAAAAAAATTTGTTGATATTAGGTGGTCCTCAATTAATGTAAATTTACAATATACTTCTGAAGACTCTTCAATAAATTTTATGTAATGCGGGGACCATGATCAAACACAGTGGATATAGGTTTTACATTAATTCATAGAATATCAGTAATATATATATATAATATAGAGGTTTTTAATAGGTAAATCATAACCTATTACAAGGAAATGGGAATAATTGTTAATGTGGATAAAAATAACCCATTTGGAATCATTATTTATTGGTGTATTTGGTATTCTAGTAAATACTCATTGAGTAATATAATCCCATTTCATCAAATGGATTGGAAGTGGTTTATTAACTCATATAGAATATTGTCTTTATACACTAACTTAATGAAATCTAAGAATATTGAAATATAATAATAAATTTCACAGCTCATGTTATCAGACCATAAATATTCCCTCAAATATATATGCATCATTGTGCTTCTAGGGTTTATATATGAATTTGAGCTATGAGAATCATCAACTACTCCCATTTCAGATCATTTTTATATGGATCTACTATTATCTCCATAAATTTATTAATACATCTTTATAAATTTATTATTCAAATTTATCATCACTTAAAACTATAGTTTTTTTCTAATAATTATCATCATGAAATTAAAAAATTTAATCTTTTCCAATAAAAATGATATCACATTCATTTGAAAAATAATGGATGTCTCCCCTTACCATATCCATATTAACTAAATCCATGATTATCTGGACCCTGAAAATCATTATTTTTCTTATAATTCCATGATATTTCTTTATCATATCATATTTTCCTTATTTTAATTCCTTGAGATGCAGTGTGCTGAACAACCATAATCATTGAGAGATCAAGAAAATGAATTTTCACCATGATGATATCTTGATGTGAAAATATATATTGTAAGATCTTATGGTACATGATTATCACATATATTTTTTAATAAATATAAAATATCCATAACATTAAAGTAAATATTATGGATCCCATCATAGAATCATGGGTTTTATAGTTCTATTCATTTCCCTTTAACTACATTCAAATATATGAACCTAATTTATCAATTTTTATAAGGACACAACCAAGTCCCTCAGTTGGTTCGTTATTATATACAAATAATATTTTAATTGAGAATGGTATACTAAAAAATGGAGCATTGAAAAATATCATATTACATTCATTAAAAAATTCTTATCCTTAGTTTATACATATGAACTCAAATAGTTTACATATCAAAATTGTTAATAGGATTGTCTATTAGTAAAATTTAGGAATGAATCGATGATAATAAACAATTAAAACAACCGAAAAATATACTGTATTTATTTTAATTGGTGTACTCAATTAATTTAATTCATTTTCATCACATTATCTAATAATATTATATCTTTTTATAAAATATGAAAAAAAAAATAAAAATAAAAATCACAGTTACTAAATTTCCCATATTTCCATTTCCTGATAATTGCATAATGAATGGTCTGAAATTATTTCCATTAGTCCCAATAGATCATTTAATACACCAATATATGATAAATAAATTCCAAAAAAATATCACGATATTAAATGAATAAGTAGTTCATTTTATCGGTAGAAACTGATGGGTTTTTAGTTAAAAAAATTAAAATATAGTTTATTAGTAATGTTCATACCTCATTTGAAATGGTTTTTAGAATGTATACATTATTTATTAAAAATTATCCTTGAAATGAAGTTCAACCTTTGGAAATTATTTAGAATTTAGAATTTGATCAAATAAAAATCAATGTGTGATAGAGTATAATTATTATTTATTGTAACATAATTTTTTCTTTATAATCAAGAAAAACACGCATTTATTTTTCATTGTAATTTACAAGAATAATAGGGGCTCCCTATGGTGAAATAATATAACGAAACAAATCCCTTATCGCATCACACCAATAGTGGTTTCATTAGTTCCATTGACTCCATAGTTCCCGCAATATATGGATTCATTATTATACATCATTTAATGAGGATATTATTAATTGAGAGGAAAACATTATCCATTGATGAATGTTCTAATAATTACACAAATTATTCTTCAATTTATTCTTATTTAACATCAAGATACTCAAAATAATTATTATATTTTCTATCTATGTATTTTGTTTTTTTCATCTCCCCAACAAAATATCATTCAGATGGGCACTCAAGGGGAATACAGACATGAATAAAATAATGAGGTATTTACTCTAAACATAACAAAATTTTTATCTTCATCACAAATTTTAAATTCATTCTCCTTTAAATAATTATTTTATAATATTTTTAAACACTATAAAAAATCATTGAATTAAATTCATAACTTATTATGAAAATAAATTTATGCATCAGAGACTGTTTATGTTTTATAATGTGAAATTACCATCACACCTGAGTCACAGTGAGATTTCAACAAGATGTTTTTAATGGAAAATCCCTTCTTTTGTATCTTAGGAAATATCTAATTTTCATAGAAAACATGGATGATATAAAACTTTTTGAATATTTATAATCCTATTAGAATGTTTCTAAATTTACAGACATGATTAATGTACATTCCATCAGATCATTTGTAACATCCTCTTTAGCTATGGTTATTTCATAATCAAGACCTCCTCCCCTGAGGCACTTTTCTTAATGTTCCCTTAACTCTTTAATAATTCATCATTGTAAAGCCTAATTTATCTATATTTTACCCAATAGGAATCAATAAAGTTTTATTTCACATATATTAATTTGTTAGAGGAATCCTATTTTAACACTTGTAACAATCTAACATTATTTTTAAAACAATTTCCATCTTGTTTATTCCCACAATATTAACAGGATGAAATTTTTTTCATTTTAATATTCTTATATGATTATATCCATATTTATTTGTGTTCATGTGACCTCTCTATCCATTGAATCCCCTTGAATTTATTGGAATCTGAAAATTCATTAATTTATGTCTCGTAGATAAAATTATTTCATCATATGATGAAAAAGCATGAGAAACTAGTACTATTCAAGTCCATGTGTTAATACTTTCTAGGAAATGGTATATACTATATAATGTATTATATTAATACTCTATATAAGTCATCAATAATCTTGTAAATGTATCCTTATACTTATCAACACATTCATCACACCTTTTATTTAAACTAATGCACTTTCTCTTCATTATAGTCCATTTCAAATAAGGGTAATATTTTCCAGACAATGTTTCATTAAAATATATCAATTCCATGTTTTATATTTCCGTATAATGCTTAATATTCTAGATCAATAACCATCATTAATATGTATAACCATTATTATATTATAATACAAGTATAACCATTTTATTTTGACATAATCCCTTAAACATAAATATCATTTCATTATACTTCAATAATCTATGAGATATTAATGGATTATTTTCCCAACTAAGTGGTGGGAGATTTTATCACATGAATTTTTGCAAAAAAAATTGAATCACACTATGGAACAATTGTTTTCTCCATTTAGGAGTATTTTTTCATTATAAACTATTTAAACATCCCTAATACAGTCATGATTAACGTAGTTCTAATACTCTAGGTATTGGATTACTCTATTTAGAAATATCAACATTTACTCTGAGTGTTAATACCATTTATTATAATAATAACCATTTCTTAACAATTTCATATAATACATTATCTCTTGAAATTATTAATTTTAAATCATTACATAAAATTATTATTATAGTGTAATTCAACACATAAATTGAAAATTTAGGAATTTTTTTTTTGAAAAAAATTTAACTATATTGGGAATTTATTTAATTCAGAATAATATGTCAAAATAATTAATATTTATTTTGAATGAAATATGAATTATTAATGTTATATCCACAAGGAGTGTCAAGTTATACTCATTGTATGGTATTTCATCTGGAACCATTTGATGATCATGTGAAATCCAAATGCACAATTTTTAGAGTTATTACCCAGAGGTAAAAATATTCCAAAACCACATCCAAGTTTAGTATCCATATTGAGTTCTATTTATAGGAAAAACAAAATAATTTTTTACCTTTACAAAAATTATGATATTATAGAACAATTTGATATATCATGAATGACTATTATGGGGTAATGTTCAAAAATATAGGATTCCATGAAAATATTTCCCATGGATTCTAATAAACCTGCCTCTAATACCAAATGTGTAACGTTAAGGTTCTAGGTGCCTCCCAAAGGATCCCCATACCCGGTTGGTCCCATGCCCTCTAGCACCATTCCCCGAATGCCAGATATTGTCGACTAAAAGAAATATCCTTGGGTGTGATAGTGGGGAAACCATTTCCTCATTGGTATAGTAAACCAGTAGTGAAAAATAGATAACAGTGGAAGAAGCCGATATAATGCAATACAATAAGTAAACTATATAAGACTGCATGCAAATAAAAAACTTGAGCCCATATTAAAAGGTTTCATGTCACATATGTGTAGGAATGAATCCAAACAAGTCACAATAATGAAAATATAGTACTAAACCAATGTACAATCAAAATAAGTAAAATCCAGTAGCACCACAAGCATCATCATGGTATTATTCCCTCAAAACCCATAGTAATAATGTAATTAAAGTAGAAGGTACATTTAAATTTCTGATACCTACATCAATATAATTAGTTTGTGCCAAAAAGCATGTACCAAATAGTTGTCAGACGAATCCCAATAAGAAACCAAAAAATTGAATCTGTCTAATTGATA
This sequence comes from Viscum album, assembly GCA_963277665.1. Lineage (NCBI taxonomy): Eukaryota > Viridiplantae > Streptophyta > Magnoliopsida > Santalales > Viscaceae > Viscum > Viscum album. Next base: position 163,967,632 of record OY728129.1, on the reverse strand, counting down.
TGTAATATATATATCAGGAAAATAAGAAAAATGATGTAATAAACAAGGAATTTCTCAATTTAAACAATCAAACAGTTTAAACTATATTCATTTACATCAACCAATTATTCAACCAAACAATCACAAGAATCCCTCTAGGAAGTTCTCATAGTCTAACCCCTCTTGTTCACCTTAGACAATGACTCTCTGAAGAATAACTCCATTAAATTCACCATGTGGTCATTTATTAGTATATAATAGACTCTTTGAGGAAGAATAAAATGTCTAATTACCCCGGTTGTATCGCAACGATATTCTATAGAAACTCTCAGGCAACACCCAACATCAATCCCCCATACTATCTCACAAAGTGGAAGGTAACAGAAACTCTGGGGAATCCCTCAGCATTCATTCTCACAAAGGTCTGACTAATCCAGGTTCCCACAGCCCTATGTATTTCAATCAGGAACAATGATATTCAACCGCCAAAGTTATACTTAAAAACTACTTGACTAAAAATCTACAATTCATATCACAATCATACCCCGAAAACAACTCCATACTAATTTCACTAGGCATGGAAAACATAGCATCCTAACCTAATGTTCTAGAACTGATATCCAATAAAATTAATATTTGGGAAATTCCATCCATAGAATGTTAAAACCCAATTCATAATCAAAAACCCTTACTCAAGAAAACAAAGAATATCCTGAATTAAAATGGTTAAATTCATAAAATACTCAATACCCTAAACTAGGGTATTGGGAACATTTAAACATATAATTAAATGATATCTAAAAAAAGGCACAAAACACCTACCTCAATGTTCTAATATCAATATAGATGAACCTCATCCATCAATTAGACCAAGAACGCAGTAGATCTACAAAAACGTCAAAAAATGATCAACCTTGAATAACTCATGAAAGATGAGAAATTCAGAGGAGAGGATCCAGAAGAAGTAATAACTCACCTAGGTGATTCTAACCCAAGTTTTGGTGATTTATTTGTAGAACAGACAATGGATTAGGGGCCCGGAGAAGATTCAGTGTTTCTTTAATCTCGTGGACAAGACATGGCAAGAAGAATAGTTTTCTTTCGATAAGACGCGACCCCAGTATGATATAATAATTAAAAATAAAAATAAATGTTGTGTTCCCTATGGATACATAGAATGTATAATCCTTTACTAGGCCCTGGTTTAGGCGATCTCCATGTCACCTCACATGGCCAGGCACTGGCCATTACATGGCCACTCCATGGCTACCCGCGACAACCATATACACGGTGTGTACTCCATAATACCTGGCGTGTACTCCTTAAATTTCTATATCCTCCCCTTTTACACTAAATCACACGAAATCAAGATCCACATATGAAATTAATATCTGGGTTCTTATAAAATTCCCCCAGAAAGAAATTCATCCCCGAATTTCCCTAACAAGGAGGTAAATAAGAAAAATCCTCAAACAGCTCCAGCCACTAGGATCACACATTGGGATCCTACTCCAAATTCTCATCATGTACTCGCCCATGCTCCCCTCAAAACCCATACTAGAGGGACATAACAACCAATGAGAATATTCTCACTGTGATTAAATATCTGGATAGGATGCTCCATGAACAATGTTTCCACCTCTAACTCAACCTCATCAGGTTGAAAAAAATGAGAGAAGAATGAGAAGTAACACCAGTATTGAGAAACACAGAAGACATCAAGAAAGGGCTGGTACCTTCGAGGTAACTGTAAATGATATGAAACCAGATCGAGTCTCTTAGAAACCTCAAAAAAACCAATGTATCTAGGTGAATGATTTTCCTCTGTCATAATCATCTGGTGTCCCAACCTCAGCGTGACACGTAGAAAAGCCTAATCTCTCACCTCGAACTCCAGATGTCATTGTAATCAGTAATTATAATACTTTTTTTGACTATGTAGTATCCATCCTCCTCTCAATCAACTCCACCATCTATTTGGTATCCTGAACAAGACAATGTCCAATTATAACTACCACTCCTACTTTCATCCAATATAAGGGTGATCGTATTGTCCAGCTGTATAGATACTTATAATGTGCCATCTGAATAGTTTTTTAAAAAGTATAATTATTGGAATAATATACCAAATATATTTGACTCTACCAAGATCCTCCAAAATAGAGGGCATGTGATCGAATCATTTCCTCTAGCACGTGAATCGTGTGTTCAGACTGACCATATGTCTGGGGATGGTATGCTATACACTGATTTACCTTGTTACCTAATTCCCTATGTAGTCCCTTCAAGACTGATGAATTAAAACAGGCATACCATTCTGAAATGATATAGTGTAGAACCCTATGTGTACCTAAAATATCATGGGTGTATAACCTTCCCATCTCATTAACACCAAAGGTCCCCTTGACTGGTAAGAAGTGGGAATCCTTCGTGAGTCTTTAAATGACTTTCAAAACTGTATCATTCCCTCATGGGGACATTAGTAGTCATGTCACGATGTCCATCGTGAAATTATTCCACTTCCACTTGGGAATGGATAACTGCTGCAAAACCCATGTTAGTTGTTGATGCTCCACCTTTAACTACTGATAAGTGGAACACCTCATCATCAAACTAGCAACATCTCCCTTCATACATGGCCACAAATACTGAATGTTTATACCTCGATACATCTTGTTGATCCCAGGTTGATGTTACCAAACTAAGGAATGAAAATCCATAAAATTATCCTTTCATATGTTTTCGTACACACAATTTTCATAAGAAAGATCATGATCTCATCTTCTCCTATGGTTCATCAAAGAACATGGTACTCTCCGGAAACACTCCCTCATAGATCTAGGCCTTGAGAATCTGATAGCTGCATCATTCTCACTCGATAAAGTAGATTAGAGGTAACATCTATAGAAGAATGAAACATATGCCCATGTCTGTCATGCACCTCCACAAGAATCTAAGAGAATAGATCCACAAACATTACCTCACTACTACCCTGAAAGACTGCTTGAATCTTTATCCTCCTGGTCATTGAATTTGCCACTTCGTTAACATTCCTATGCATTTCGGAAATAACAATATCAATATACTAATGGTAATAAAGATGCCATCACTGTCTAAAATTGATATCTCACTGAGTGATGATATACTTAAGACTTCTATGTTCGTTGAAAACCAAAAAAGATATACCAGTAGATAATTTCCCCAACAACGCAAAGCATGAACAACTGCAGCCAGCTCAAGATCTTGTGTTGGGTAATTCCTCTCTCATGGCCTCAACTACCGAGAGCCTTATAAAATGTAAACTTCTCCCTATATAATCACTACACCAAGCCTAATACCTAATGTATCACAGAAAACAATATAGTTATTTCCTAGATTTGGAAAAACTTGTATTGGTTCTAAATTCAACCTATCTTTCAGCGGCTGGAAGGATAAATCACATGAATATATCCACATGTACTTCACATCCTTCCTAGTAAGACAATTCAGGGGCGCTTCTTATCATGAATTTTTTTTATGAAATGTTTGTAGTAAACAGAAAGCTCGAGAAAACTCTGTACCTTAACAATTATCATTGGATGATCCCAGGAAACTATTATGATCACTTTCTCTGGGTCTATTGGTACATTATTCCAAGAGATAATAGCACATAAGAAGTGAATTTGGTCTATCCAGAAGTGTCATTTTGAGATATTAGCATATAATTGATTCTCTCGATGTTGACACAGAACGATCTCAAGATGGGTTGCATAGCCATGATGAGTGTGAGAGTACACCATCATATATTCCATGAAAACTAATAAAAGGAGGTCTTTAGGGACAACTTGATGAGTGGAATAAAAATAGTTAAATGAGTTCATTATGGGTAGAGTAATTTAAAAATTACAACATTGTGCACTCAAATATACAATGTTGTAATCCATATTAAATTTAACCACTAATTATTACAAGATCTATATTTCATTATAGATCAATCAAAACTATACAAAAAGGTGTTACGAAATATTAAAATGATTTATTGGCCTTTATTTGCCGGATTATAAGTATTTAGGAACGATGAATTAGCATATGCGAGGGTGGCTTCTTCAGGGTAAATTATTTTAACATTATGAAGCTCTATGATGGGTCTTTCATTTGGTTGTCATCAAATAATATACTTATATATGCATTGAAAAACTCAAATAATCGTAACATAGGATTTAATTTTATTTTGTTACCCTTAAATGAGATTTGGATCAACTATACATAAACTTTTTTATTTACTGTATAACTTATTTAATGGTTTTTCTTAACAATATATGGGTATAGGAAACTATGATAATTGTTACATACACCATTTAATTCCTTTATAAAGTAGTAAATCTACCCTTATGTTACAATGAAATTGTTGGATATACCTTATAGAATTACCAATTACCAATACACTTGTATTTAATAATAACTGATACCCAAAAAATTATAATTGGAGAGCTTAAATTAATAGATAGCTCAAAATTTAACCATACCATTATGTGGGGGGATTATAGGCTAACCTTTTACAGCACAAGGTAATAGAACATACCTATATGATGTGGAAAAAATAATGTTGACCCTTAATGATCACCAAATTACCAATATGTGATGATATATTTTACATTATCTAGGGAACTGTATACCTCTATTCATGGAGGGGAAAAGGGAATTAAATATACTCAACCTATGGATTCAAAGGATTACCATTAAAAATTATTATAATACCATTTTCAAGTATATTCAATAATTTAAAAACTAGTATTACCATTAAAAAACCAATTTCATGAATAAGGGAAAATATTTTATTAAAAATATTAAATATTCAATAAAAAAACCTAATATGTTATTTGAACTTTATTTATTATCTTTTGTAATAATTATAATACACATCCAAAACTATATAAATAATTTTTTAAAACACCAAAGGAATATCAGATATATTTTATTATATTTAAAAAACTCTGATTATTTTATCTTGTATACTATTAGCACCATGAAATTACATACATAATTGGAAATAAAATTTGTAAAAACATTCTAAATTAAAAAAACAAATGTAAAAATACATGAAAAATATTTTAAATTTCACCCAAACCACTGGAAACCCCATAATAAAAATGGATGTTTTTTGAAAACCTATAACCTTGAACGATGTCTATCAAAAAGATAAACCAAACAATCATTAAGAAATTCTTGAGGTCTTGGTATCAATAAATGGAAGAAAAATTGCCCTAATTTTTTTAACAGATTATAGATATCTCTATATTAGACACCAAAGTCCACTTGTAAGATGGACCAATGTGCACTCTCAGTCAGCAAGATCTATAGAAGAGTGTATGGGATCCATGGACAATAATTATGAATGAATTTTCTAATAATAAACCTATATTATAAATATATTTAAAATTTCAATGAAATAAAATATTCCCATAAAATGTAAAATAGTATAAATTAATTTGTGCAATGAATAATATGTACCAATCAAAAGCTAATATTCCAAGGTAATTTTGAAAAACTAAAACCTATCCCCAATTGATAGGAGGCCCCACATCCCACCATGTCACCACTAAAACCCCACACCCAACTAACATGAATAAATTCCTTCCCTACGGGATCCCATTAGATGATCCACATTGGATCACACAGTATCCACATAAACCAAAATGAATATATAGTGTTTGAGAAAACAATCCCATTAGAATACCACAAGGTTATTCATAAGTACTCCATCATAAATAAAAAATATATTATATTTTAATAAAAAATATTTTCTTTGAAGATTATATTATATTAAATATATAATAGAAATAAATATATTTAGAATAAATTAGTAATAATTCTTAATAGGCCATTTTCATACCATTTATGAAAGAAAATCATTCAAAGTATTGTATAAATTAACCATTCAAAATGATAAACCATAGAAACTAGTCCATAGGTATGCCAGTTCCTTGTAATCTATGTCTACCAAACCTTAATAATCAAGTATTTATTAATTCAAAAATCCCTAATACATGGAATTGGGGTTGAAATAATACCATTATAATTTTACCCCCAATCATAGAATTTTTTTTGGAAGATGCATAATTCAATTCTAAATAGCCAAATACCATCCTAGTGTGATTAGCCAAATTAATCCACATATCATTAAACCTGGGTTCCATGTTGCATATTTCACTCATATAATCCTTTAATATCATAATCTTCCCACAAAATGTGGCTTAAATTTTCATCATAGAAATAATTTAAAGTAATATCAATGATCCATAATAACGATACCCAAATTAAAAATAAATCATTCATTGAAATCCATTTTCATCAACATAAATAAATGTGAAGTCCATTTTATGATGAATAATAATCCACTATTTCTACAAATCAAAAAGTAAGTTTTGTAATAATATTAAAAATAAATTTATAATGAGAGAGTTATTATACATTAAAAATGTAATATTTTCATTAAAAACCTTTAAAAACATGGAATTTGATCAATCAATAAATAATCCATATTTACATTATTATCAATTGAATACCCAAAATCCAGAAACCTATATCAATAATCCCATTTTAATAACCCATGATCAAGAAATCTAAGATAAACCTCTTTCCTTAAAAATTTATGAAGAGATGCAAATAGATCCAAAAATAACTAGTCTCTCCCTTCCATTACCAAAATTGATATATAATAATGTAAATTAGATCAAAAAACATTCCATATTTCAGGACATAATATTAGAGATTTATTGTTTACATAAATAGTTTGTTGATGATTTATGAAAATATTGAAGAACATTGATGAAAAAACTATTACCAAGAATTTCCTAGATCAAACTAAATAATTATTGGAATCATTCACTAAATGTATTGGGATCTCATAAATTATTAAATGAAGTTAATATGGTAATGATTCATGTGGGTCGAGGAATAATGGGTTCAATGGGAAGTATTTTTTATTGAAAAGTGAGTTTAAAGATTAATGAATTCTCATCACATAGTTTTTAAGCATTATAACTACGACAACTCTAGTACCCTAGATATTAAAAATATGTTATTAAATAATAATTTAATGAAGGGATCCAATATTTAGGTATTGTATAGTTTATTTTTCTTAGATATAAAAATATATACATGACGCCAATTTTAAATGGTGTATAAAATATAAAACATTGTAGTGGAAAACATTTGGAATCATTTAACTCATTTATAGAATTATTTATTATTTTCTCGGAAATGGAAAAAATATGGGTGATATAAAATTACCAATAATGGTTACATATAGTATTATATATCATGATTATATATTGTAAAATAAATATTCAAAGAAAAATAATAAAACACAAATGAAATTTAATCAATATCATCATCAAAATATTCATCTATCGATAAATCAAGGAATGTAATTAGATTCAATAATTACTAAATTCATAATGAATGAAATTCATAATATTATATTTCCTGTTCATTGACATAATAATATATATACTATTAAAACCTTGCATAGAGATTGTTTCATACAATGGGTAATAAATTATTTTTTTCCACGGACTAATTTGTATCCTAAAACTCAACGATGAATCCATTGTATACCCAATTCTGGACCTCACCCATAACAAAATTTTTAATTCATTTCTCATATATCAATGTATCAATTCATTTATTGAGAATTAATACTTATAATATATATATATATATTGAAAAAAGAATATAAATTTTCCATATTTCCATTGACATAAAAATAAATTTCCTAGTTAATCACTAAAAGTAAAAATGATATGTCATTTACGAAATAATTACATCCATGATAAATAAAATGAATATTTAAGGGAAATATATTGTCCATTGATCACAAGAATGTTATTGTTTAAAGAGAACATACAACAAAATTAATAAGAGATAAGAAAAGACCACCATTGATTATGAATATATGATTTTTATTAAAATCATGAACTATTGCTAAATAAATGAAATGTAAGTGAAAAATGAAACTAATAAAATAAAAGAAATTTTTTTAAATATGTTTCAAATTTTTATAAGAACATAATTTTCCTAAAACTATTATAGAATCAATGATGTCTTTTGTCACATGTTTGATTAAAAAAATCATTTGAATTTTTATATAGAAATTTGAAAACATCCCATTTATTTAAAATTAAAAATATGATTATCAAATAATTTTTAAAATATTGTTATAGAATTAAATGTCATTAAGAAATAATTTGATTAAATTAATTTACTTTTGTAAAACAATTCCAAAGAACATATTCATAGAAGATTAATATATACGGTCAAAATAGATATGAAATAAATTATTATTATTATTTCTTAGGATTGATTAAATTATCAATTAGAGGTAAATTTTCATGAAAACATAGAAAATAATTAATTATATAATCGATAAGACGGTTTATGGGGATTATAAATGATAAATGATAAGTTTTATTCATTGAAAATAAATGTAATCCCAATATAAAATAACATTGTAATATATATTATTTCCTATACGGTAACATTTAAAATGAATCCCCATAAAAGAATAGAGATGAATTGAAAAATTAATCACCCTGAATGACTAATTATACATGTTTAGTAAATAAATGATATAGTATATACAACACATAAAATTCAATATGTGTATAATTGCAAATATGTCTCAATAGAATAGAAATTGAAATGAAATCCCCTGTATCATGATTTCCTTTAGTTTATCATGATTTGAATTCATGTATCATGCTATTAATAATGTTATTAAATTATAAAAAATCAATATATATATTTATAATTCAGTATATAATCCTTGTATTACATATTATTTGTCATCTGATAATAATCATACATTGTTACTAATGTTTCTTATGTTAACTGGTTTATTTAATCATGAAAGTTTTGTGATTGGAGTTCTGTTAATTGTGAATTGGATATTTTTAAATCATCTAAATAATGGGTCTATGGGATATGTAATGGGCTAAATGCCCACTGGGACTTTGGGCAATGTAATGTGTCTCCCTCTACACAATAAAAGAGGTATTTACTTTTCCATTAATAATAATTGAGGCTTCAGCCCCAACCTCTTATATTAATGTTTTAAAAATCAATTTTATCTCTATATATCTTTTTATTATAATTCTTCAATGATTATAATAATAAATGAGTTACATCACTACATTGAGATGGTTTTGTCGTACATATGCACAAGCAATGTTATTGTTCCATTAATGGGCTAGACAATGTATCATTGAATTATATGTTAATTTTATATTATTAATATCATTTTATATGTATCATAAATATTCATATTTTTAGTTTATTATTTATATCTATATGAGTCAGTTATGGGAAAAAATTACACAGTATCATAATGAGGTAGTCCATCATTCAAACGAATTATATTTTTGATTCAAATTTCTTGGAAAATGATATGGAAAAAATATTATTCTATAATAATATTAACATATTATTATTTGTAATATTTTGTTATTATTTTAAAAGTTTTGATATATAATTGAAGGTCGTAATGGAAGATGTAAAATGAAATAGATTATTGAAGAAAATTATAAGTGTTTAGAAGGACCATTGTTTGATATCTTATTAAATCCCTTATGTATTTTATTTTGGGATGAAAATAACCTATATAATATTTAGAAGTATTTTTCTGATATTTTTTAGTTGGTTTAACACAAGTACATGATATGAGTGAATAAGTGTGGGGATAGAGTTCCATTTTATAATTTTAGTGATGTTTGCCTTTTATAAATACACAATCACAATTCATAATTGGGACAACACACTCCTCCAAAGCGCTCCAAAATTTATGAATAATAATTTGGAAGAAATATAAGGTCATGAAACACAAAAAAACTATAATAGAACATATTTTAAACACATTTTTCATTTACCTAAAATTTTACTTGCATTTAGCATTTGAGTTTTCACTCGGGTAACTACTCTTTTTATCCTTTGTAATTTATTAATTAAGACTAAAAGTAAAATGATCCATACTATATAAATATTACCCACTAATTACAAAATTTAAATGAAATTCATCCAAATAAAATTATTTTTGTCTGGAAAATTAATTTTAACACCAGTGATATTACGTGAAAACCACTATAATAACCTTCAATGTCATAATTAATATTCAATTTATTTTCTTTATATTATGACATAATATTAATTAGAAATTATTACCAATATTATATATATTGAATTCAAAATATGAAATCTATTTTATAAATATATATATATATATATATGTTATTATTTTCATTTAAAATAATCCCACAAAACCTATCAAAATGAAATTTAGTAGGAAATGCATTTTTCATGAACATGACAAAGTTGTAATAAATATATGACTAGTAGTAACTAGTAGTAATAAATAAGAGTATTTAATTTTATATATTTACATATGTATTATTTTTATTTTATATAAATCATTCAACATCAAATATTATTTTAATTATTTAATATGGATAGACATAACTCATTTTTAAAAAATACTTTTCTAAAAAAATAATTTTATGGGAAAATAACCCTTTTACAATGAAATGAAAATAATAATAATTATATCAAATATATTTTTCTAAAATTATTATAAATACAAATTATTACAAATTATTATAAATAAATTCATGAATATTTTAATTCTATGTTTTTTATTTTTCATTACATATTATTTTTATGTTAAAATATAAAAAATTAAGTCATGGGTTATTTTGTACAATTATGGTAAAAATAACTATTCATCATATCAATTTGTAATTTATATACTTGTAATTATTCAAATGTTTATTATTTTATAGATTTTTTATATTAGAATGTCTACTTCTGATATTTAAGGATCGATTGTTACATTCTTCTTTCCTATAAAAATTTATTCCTAAAGAAATTCATGGATATTCCTTTCATAAAAATGATAGTAATTGTGCATAATAACATAATATTGTTCCCATATTTTTTCCTTAATTATATTATTTATCCACTGAAATATTACCAATAAATTCATTTTATTCCTTAACACATTTTCTATACTTTCATGAATCGTGATGGCCTCTCCACAGCAAGAAAAATTAGGTTCCAATTCTATTTATTCAGAGGTATGAAGCTGAATTAGGATTAGAACATACATATATAACAATGATATATGGAATATATCATGTAGCTTAGTGATAATTCTTGTAATTTATAAATGTTATGTAAACAAATTGCTTCAAGGATTTAAAATTTTTGATGTACTTGGGGTGCAATTTCCATTTTATATCAAAAATTATAACGCCATTACACAAATATACATTAATGAAAACAATATAACTTAACATAAATTACATGTATTTCCTCTAACTATCAACAAACATATTTTTCCTTCGTGATATACTTTAATATGATTGTGAATAGTCATTTCCTTTATCATTTTTTCCTCAACTAGTTTGGGGTCTACAAATTTACTTTCACTATCATCATCCAAACATGTTGTACTATGAAATTATTGGCTATATAATTATTCATATAAAACAATGTTAATACTTGAACTGAATCTATATTTATATGAAAACTATAATAATGAAAATAATCATCCCACATACCTTGAATGACATACTATAATAAACTAAATTTATTTTCAAATGATTTAATATTAATTTTATAATTTCAAAAAAAATTGTGGATATTAGGTGGTCCTCAATTGATGTAAAGTTACAATATACATCTGAAGACTCTTCAATAAATTTTATGTAATGCGGGGACCATGATCACACATAGTGGATATAGGTTTTACCTGAATTCATAGAATATCATTAATATATATATATATATATCATATAGGGGTTTTTAATAGGTAAATCATATCCTATTACAAGGAAATGGGAATAATTGTTAATGTGGATAAAAATAACCCATTTGGAATAATTATTTATTGGTGTATTTCGTAATCTAGTAAAAACTCATAGAGTGATATAATCCCATTTCATCAAATGGATTGGAAGAGGTTTCATAACTCATATAGAATATTGTCTTTGTACACTAACTTAATGAAATCTAAGAATATTGAAATATAATCATAAATTTCACAGCTCATTTTATCAGACCATAAATATTCCCTCAAATATCTATGCATCATTGTGCTTCTAGGGTTTATATATGAATTTGAGCTATGAGAATCATCAACTACTCACATTTCAGATCATTTATATATGGATCCAATATTATCTCCTTAAATTTCTTAATACATCTTTATAAATTAATTATTCAAATTTATCATCACATTAAACTATAGTTTTTTTCTAATAATTATAATCATTAAATTAATAAATTTAATCTTTTCCAATAAAAATGATATCACATTCATTTGAAAAATAATGGATGTCTCCCCTTACCATATCCATATTTACTAAATCCATGATTATCTAGCCCCCCTAAATCGTTATTTTTTTATAATTCCATGATATTTCTTTATCATATCGTATTTTCCTTATTTTAATTCCTAGAGATGCAGTGTGCTAAATAGTCATAATCATTGAGAGCTCAAGAAAATGAATTTCCATCATGACGAGATCTTTATGTGAAAATATATATTATAAGATCTTATGGTACAAGATTATCACATATATTTTTCAATAAATATAATATATCCGTAACAATTAAGTAAATATTATGGATTCCATCATAGAATCATGGGTTTTATAGTTCTATTCATTTCCCTTTAACTACATTCACATATATGAACCTAATTAATCAATTTTTATAAGGACACAACCAATTCCCTTAGTTGATTCCTTATTATATAACAATAATATTTCTATTGACAATGGTATATTAAAAAATCTAGCATTGAAGAATATCATATTATATTCATAAAAAATTTCTTCTCTTTAGTTTATAAATATTAACTCAAATAGATTACATATCAAAATTGTTAATAGGATTTTATATTAGTAAAATTTATGAATGAATCTCTGATAATAACCAATTAAACAAACAGAAAAATATACTGTATTTATTTTAATTGCTGTATTCAATTAATTTATTTCTTTTTCATCACATTACCTACTAATATTATATCTTTTTAGGAAATTTGAAAAAAAAAATAAAAAATAAAAATCACATTTACTAAATTTCCCATATTGTCATTTCTTGTTAATTGCATAATGAATGGTCTAAAATTATTTCCATTAGTCCCAATAGATCATTTAGTACACCAATATATGATAAATAAATTCCGAACAAATATCAAGATATTAAATGAATAAGTAGTTCCTTTTATCAGTAGAAACTGATGGGTTTTTAGTTAATAAAATTAAATTATAGATCACATGTAATGTTCATACCTCATTTGAATTGTTTTTTAGAATATATACATTATTTATTAAAAATAATCCTTCAAATGAAGTTAAATCTTTGGTAATTATTTAGATTTTTGAATTTGATCAAATAAAAATCAATGTGTGATAGAGTATAATTATTATTTATTGTAACATAATTTTTTCATTATAATCAAGAAAAAGCCACATTTAGGTTTCATTGTAATTTACAAGAAGAATAGGGGCTCCCCATGGTGAAATAATATAATGAAAAAAATCCATTATCGCATCACACCTATAGTGGTTTCATTAGTTCCATTGACTCCACAGTTCCTGCAATATATGGATTCAATATTATACATCATTTAATAAGGATATTATTAATTGAGAGAAAAACATTATCTGTGATGAATGTCCTAATAATTACACATAATATTCTTCAATTTATTCTAATTCAACCGGAAGATACTCAAATTAATTTTTATATTTTCTATCTATGTATTAGGTTTTTTTCATCTCCCCAATCAAATATCATTCAGATAGGCACTCAGGGGAAATACAGACATGAATAAAATAATGAGGTATTTACTCTAAACATAACAAATTTGTTATCTTCATCACAAATTGTAAATTCATTCTCCTTGAAATAATTATTTTATAATATTTTTAAACACTATAAAAAATCCTTGTATTAAATTCATATCTTATTATGAAAATAAATTTAAGCATCGGAGACTGTTTATGTTTTATAATGTGATATTACCATCACACCTAAGTCACTGTGAGATTTCAAAAAGATGTTTTTAATGGAAAATACCTTCTTTTGTATCTTAAGAAATATCAAATTTTCGTAAAAAACATGGATGATATAAAACTGTTTTAAGATTTATAATCCTATTATAAATTTTCTAAATTTATAGACATGATTAATGTACATTCAATCACATAATTTGTAACATACTCCTTAGCTATGGTTATTTCTTAATCAAGACCTCCTCCCATGAGGCACTTTTTTTAATGTTCCCTTAACTCTTTGATAATTCATCATTGTAAATCCCAATTTATCTATATTTTACCAAATAGGAATAAATAAAGTTTTATTTCACATATATTAATTAGCTATAGGAATCCTATTGTAACACTTTTAACAATATAACATTAGTTTTAAAATAATTTCCATCATGTTTCTTCCCATAATATTAACATGATGAAAATTTGTCCATTTTAATATTCTTATATGATTATATCCATATTTATTTGTGTTCAAGTGACCTCTCTATCCATTGAATCACCTTGAATTTATTGGAATGTTAAAATTCATTAATTTATTTATGGTAGATAAAATTAATTCATCATATGATGAGAAATAATGAAAAACTAGTACTATTCAAGGCCATGTGTAAATCATTTCTAGGAAATGGTCAGTACTACATAATGTATTGTATTCAAACTCCATATAAGACATCAATAATCTTTTAAATGTATCCATATACTTCTCAACACATTAATCCCACCTTTTATTTATTTTAGTCCATTTCTCATACGGGTAATATTTTTCAAACAATGTTTTATTAAAATATATCAATTCCATGTTTTTTATTTCTGCATCATGCCTTATATTCTAGATTAATAACCATCATTAATATGTATCACCCTTATGATAGTATAATACTAGTATAACCATTTCATATTGATATAATCCCTTGAACATCAATATCATTTCATTATACTTCAATAATTTATGAGATATTAATGGATTATTTTCCCAACTAAGTGGTGGGGGATTTTGTCACATGAATTTTTACAAAAAAATTAGAATCACAGTGTGGAAAAATATTTTTCTCTATTTAGGAGTCTTTTTTCATTATAAACTATTTAAACATCGCTAATATAGTCATGATTATCATAGTTATAATACTCTAGGTATTGGATTACTCTATTTAGAAATCTCATCAATGACTCTTAGTGTTAATACCATTTATTATAATAAGAACCATTATTTAACAATTTCATATAATGCATTATCTCATGAAATTATTAATTTTAAATCATTACATAAAATTATTTTTATGTTTTAATTCAAAAAATCAATTGAAAATTTATGAATTTTTTTTGGATAAAATTTTAACTACATTGGGAATTTATTTAATTAAGAAAAATATGTCAAAATAATAAATATTTATTTTTAATAAAATTTGATTTATTAATGTTATATCCACTAGGAGTGTCAAAATATACTCACTATATGGTATTTTGTCTGGAACCATTTGATGATCATGTCAAATCCAAATTCACCATTTTTAGAGTTATTACACAGAGGTAAAAATATTCCATAACCACATCCAAGCTTAGTATACATATTGAGTTCTATTTATAGTAAAAACAAAAAAAATTACCTTTACATAAAGTTATGATATTATAGGACAATTTGATATATCATTAATGTCTATAATGGGGTAATGTTAAAAAATATAGGATTCCATAAAAATATTTCCCATGGATTCTAATAAACATTCCTCTAATACTAACTGTGTAACGTCATGGTTATAGGGGCCTCCCAAAGGTTCCCCATACCCGGTCGGTCCCATGACCTCTAGCACATTTCCCCAAATGCCAGATATTGTCGACTAAAAGAAAGATCCTTGGGTGTGATAGTGGGGAAACCATTTCCTCATTGGTATAGTAAACCAGTGGAGACAAATAGATAACAATGGCAGGAGCAGTTATAATGCAATACAATAAGTAAACTACATAAGACTGCACGCAAATAAAAAACTTGATCCCATATGAGTAGGCTTCATGTCACATATGTCTAGGAATGAATCCAAACAAGTCACAATGATGGAAATATAGTACTAAACCAATGTACAATGAAAATAAGTAAACTCCAGCAACATCACAAGAATCATCTCGGTATTATTCCCTCAAATCCCATAGTAATAATGTACTTAAAGTAGAAGGTCTACTTAAATATCTGATACCTACAACAATATAATTAGTTTGTGCCAAAAAGCTTGTACCAAATAGTTGTGAGACAAATCCTATTAAGAAACCAAGAAATTGAATCAGTCAAATTGATATCTAATATATATATCATGAAAATAAGAAAAAATGAAGTAATAAACGAGGAATTTCCCAATTTAAACAATCATAAAGTTTAAACTATATTCATTTACATCGATAAATTATTCAACCAAACAATCACAAGAAACCCTCTAGGAAGATCTCATAGTCTAACCCCACTTAATCACCTTAGGAAATGACTCTCTGAATAAGAACTCACATTAAATTCACCATTTTGTCTTTTAATAATATACAATAGACTCTCTGAGGAATAATAAAATGTCTAATTACCCCGGTTGTATCACAACGGTATTGTATAGAAACTCTCAGGAAACACTCAACATGAGTCCCCCATATGGTCTCCCAAAGTGGAAGGTAATAGAAACTCTGGGGAAGCCCTCAGCATTCATTCTCCCTATGGTCTGACTAATCTAGCTTCCCACAGCCCTGTGTGTTTCAATCATGAACAGTGATATTCAATCGCCAAAGTTATACTTAAAAACATCTTGGATGAAAAACTACAATTCATATCACAAGAATATCAGGAAAACAACTCCATACTATTTGCACTAGGCATGGAAAACATAGAATCCTAACCTAATGTTCTAGAACTAATAGCCAATATCATTTATATTTGGGAAATTCCATCCATGGCAAGTTAAAACCCAATTCATAATCAAAAACCCTTACTCAAGAAAACAAAGCATATCCTGAATTAACATGGTTAAATTTATAAAATACCCAATAACCTAAACCAGGGTATTGGTAACATTTAAACATATAAGTCAATGATATCTACAAAAAGGCACAAAACCCCTACCTCGATGTTGTAATATCGATATATCTGAACCTTATCCATCAATTAGACCAAGAACGCAGTAGATTTACAAGAACGTCAAAAAATGATCAACCTTGAATAACTCAAGAAAGATGAGAAATTCATAGGAGAGGCTCCAGAAGAAGGAAGAACTCACCTAGGTGATTCCAACCCAAGTATTGGTGATTTATTGGTAAAACGGACGATGGATTAGGGGCCCAGAGAAGATTCAGTGATTCTTTAAGCATGTGGACAAGACATGGCAAGAAGAATAGTGTTCTTTTGATTAGACGTGACCCTAGTCTGATATAATAATTAAAAATAAAAATACATGTTGTGTTCCCTATGGATACATTGAATGTATAAGCCTTTATTAGGCCCTGCTTTAGGCGATCTCCATGTCACATCACATGGAAATGCACTGGCCATTATATTTCCACTCCACGGTACCCACGACAACCATGTACACTTTGTGCACTCCATAATACATGGCGTGTACTCCTTAAATTTATAGATTCTACCCTTTTAAACTAAATCACATGAAATAAAGATCTACATATGAAATTAATATCTGGGTTCTTACAAACTTACCCCATAAAGAAATTAATCCCTGAATTTCCCTAATAAGGAGGTGAATAAGAAAAACCCTCGAACAGCTCCAGCCACTGGGATCACACATTGGCCTCCTACTCCCAATTCTCATCATGTACTCGCCCGTGCTCCCCCCAAAATCCATACTAGGGGGACATAACAACCAATGAGAATATTCTCACTATGATTAAATATCAGGATAAGATGCTCCTTGAACAATGTGTCCACCTCTAACTCAACCTCATCAGGTTGAAAAAAATGAGACAAGATTGAGAAGTAACACTAGTATTGAGAAACATAGAATACATCAAGAAAGTACAGGTACCTTGGAGGTAATTGTAAATGATAGGAAACCAGATCAAGTCTCTTAGTAACCTCGAACAACCCAATGTATCTAGGTGAATGATTTTCCTCTCTCCTAAACATCTTATTTAACAACCTTGGCGTGACATGTAGAAAAGCCTAATCTCTCACCTCAAACTCTAGATGTCATCATAATCAGTCATTATAATACTTTTTTTGTGACTATGTAGTATCCATCCTCCTCTCAATCAACTCCACCATCTATATGGTATCCTGAACAAGACAATGTCTGATTATAACTGCCACTCCTACTTTCATCCCATATAAGGGTGATCGTTTTGTCCAACCGTATAGATACTTATAATGTGCCATCTGAATAGTTTCCTAAAAACTATAATTATTGGAATAATATATCAAATATATTTGATTCTACCAAGATCCTCCAAAATAGAGGGCATGTGATCGAATCATTTCCTCCAGCACGTGAATCAAGTGTTCAAACTGACCATATGTCCAGGGATGGTCTGCTATACACTGATTCACCTTGGTACCTAATTCCCTATGAAGTCCCTTCAAGACTGGTGAAGTAAAATGGGCATACCATTCTGAAATGATATAGTGCAGAACCCTATGTCTACCTAAAATATCTTGGATTTATAACCTTCCCATATCATTAACACCAAAGGACCCCTTGACTGGTAAGAAGTGTGCATCCTTCGTGAGTCTTTCAATGACTTTCAAAACTATATCATTCCCTCAAGGTGACATCAGTAATCATGTCACAATGTCCATCGTGCAATTATTACACTTCCACTTGGGAATGGATAACTACTGTAAAACCCATGTTTGTTGTTGATGCTCCACCTTCAACTACTAGTATGTGGAACACATCACCACCAAACTAGCAACATATCCCTTCATACATGGCCACAAATACTGAATGTGTATATCTCGATTCATCTTGTTGATCCCAGGATGATGTTCCCAAACTGAGGAATGAAAATACATAAAATTATCCTTGCATATGTTTTATTACACCCACATTTTCCTATGAAAGAGCATGATCACATCTTCTCCTATGGTTCATCAAAGAATAGGGTACTCTCTAGACACACTCCCTCATAGATCTATGTCTTGAGAATCTGATAGCTGCATCATTCTCACTCGATCAAGTAGATTAGTGGTTACATCTATAGACAAATGAAACATATTCCCATGTCTGTCATGAACCTCTACAAGAATATAAGAGAATAGATCCACAAACATCACCTCACTACTGGCCTGCAAAACTGCTTGAATCTTTGTCCTCCTAGTAATTGAATTAGCCACTACGTTAACATTCCTATGCATTTAGGAAATATAAATGTCAATATATTGATGGTAATAAAGACATCATCACTGTATAAAATTGATATCTCACTGAGTGATGATATACTTGAGACTTCTATGGTTGTTGAAAACCAAAAAAGCTCTCCCAATAGATAATTTCTCTAACAAAGTAAAGCATGAACAACTGTAGCCATCCCAAGATCTTGTGTTGGGTAATTCCTCTCTCGTGGCCTCAACTACCGAGACCCTTATAAAATTTAACCTTCTCCCTATACAATAACTACACCAAGCCCGATACATAATGTATCACAGAAAACAGTATAGATATTTCCTAGATTTGGAAAAACATGTATTGGTTCTAAAGTCAACCTCCCATTCAGCGGCTGGAAAGATAAATCACATAAATATATCCACATGTACTTCACATCCTTCCTAGTAAGAAAATTCAGTGGCACTTCTTATCATAACATTTTTTTATGAAATGTTTGTAGTAAACAGAATGCCTGAGAAAACATTGTACCTCATCGATTATCATTGGATGATCCCAGGATACTATTATACTCACTTTCTCTGGGTCTACTGGTACATTATTCCAAGAGATAACAGAACCCAAGAAGTTAATTTGGTCTATCCAGAAGTGTCATTTTGAGAGATTAGCATATAACGGATTCTCTCGAAGTTGACTCAGAATGAATTCAATATTGGTCGCATAGACATGATGAGTGTAAGAGTACACCATCATATATTCCATGAAAACTACTAATAAGTAGTACATGAATGGATGGAACAAATGTTTCATCAGTTCGATATAAATTGAAGGAATGTTCGTCAGACCAAACGTCATAACCATAAGCTTGTAAAGACCATAAATTCACTAAAATGTTGTAAAAGGTATATCAGATGGTATAATGTGCAACTATATATAAATAGATCTCAAGTCAATCTTCATGAACACCCGAGATCCTCGAAGATGATCAAATAGATCCTCAATGATCGGCAAGGGATATCAGTTCTTACCTGTCAACTAATTTAGCATCTGATTATACACATAATGTCTGAAGGTAATGTAGAGACCCGTATCTTGACGTACATTGACATTACATTACATTTGCAGAATACTTAGTACATAACAAAAACACACACACAAGGATCGAAATAGTTTAGTGTCTTTGGAATCTCAGAATATAATCTTCTAATCCTGGTGAAAGATCTTCAACATCTCCCATAAAGATCTTCCTGTTTTTTACCTAAAATTTTTTTTATATCCTGGGGAAAAGAAAACATGAAATGGTGAGCTCAAATGCTCAGTAAGGGTAAACAAAAGAAATATCAATCATAAGCACATAACTTTTGGAAATCATAACCTGTAAAAGAGATCATAATTTCATAACTTGGGATAACTCATGGCAGTGAAATGTAATCACAATAATCATAACTTAAAACATTAAACTGTGTGGCATACACACATAATCATATAGAATCATTTCTTGTCAGTCAAGACTCATTTCCAAGACTATCTTAGTGGACAAAGTCCCTTTCTGAACCGAGTCACCCTCATTTCAGTCCGGTTTCACTAAACCGGTATAACCTACCATTCCAGCCATGTCTATCTCATGAGATATAAAATATTTACCTAATGAATTGGAGGGAGATATAGGTCCCACCCATCTCATAATGAAATCATTCTTATGTGTGCCACAAAATCATAAATCATACATCATAGCTTAACCCATGTAATAAAAATGTAAATCTTAAACAACATGGCATCATAAAACAATTCATATAAGATAAAGGAATTCATAAAAATATTTCCATCACAACATAATCAAATCCATGTAATAATAGGGATAAAAATAGAACCCAATATTATCTTAGATGGAAAATAATTTTCATAAAACTCTTGAACTCCTTCTTGAGGAAAATATCTTTTCTACTTCAAAAACACCTTTTCTTTTCTAAACATGTCATACAATTTTAAACAAAAAGAAGTTGAGTAAAAATAAACTTGAAAACTTATAAAGGAAGATTCTTGGAAATAATGTTTTAAAAATCCATTCATTCCGTATAAGTTAAAAAAACATTCTTCTCGTACTTTTTTCGGAAAAGTCAAAAAAGTACCTCGTACGAAAAACAATAAAAGATTCCTTTCATATCTTTTACTAAAAACTCACCGAAGGGTAAAATAGGATTTAAAAAATTGTAGGTGAATGGAAATAATATTACATATTTAGGAAACATGGATGTGGATGATAAAATACACCCCAGTAAATACTAATGTATAAACAATCTCGGATAAAAATGAGATTGTGATATTTCCCTTACCTTAGGTCCGATTTGCTTCGTAAGTGTCCGAACCTCCGGTATAATGATTTAAATAATTTCATTGACTTATTAAAGAATCATATTCATTGTTATGATATCATATATGGTTAACTTATGACTTTATATTACCCGTTCTTTTGTAAATTCCATGTTAAAGAGCGTTTTGGGTAAAATTGTTTCATTTGTTGTCTGTGTCTTGACTTGTAATTATTCATATGATTACTTAGATCATGATTACTTAATTCCAGAATATAAAACATGATTTATATATATATATATTCAAAATATACATATATATAATAAATTAGTAAATGGAAAGAAATACACCGTTCATAGAGACGGTAGGTCGTACGTACGCATGAACGCTGTTTTCGTTTCCTTATTGAGTTGAACGGAATTAAGTAGATGACATACAAATATATAAACATAAATCCAGTATCATTATTATGTCATATATTTCATTATTACTTATTATATATACTTTATAATCATTCATGAATGGTTAAAGTGGAGAATGAATCTCATCGCGTCGTGGAGACGGTAGTCCGTACGTACGAACGAGCGATGATATCGTTATCATGATCGTGGGACTGTATTGGAGTGTATGTATACTATTTCAGAATCAATATAACTTTAAAATAATAATATAGAGTTATTATTTACACCATTATACCCATCCAAGTAATTTGGTGGTGGAAAATAGATTACACCATGGCGTGGAGACGGTATTCCGTACGTGCACACGCGCGGTGATTTCCTTTTTCCGTATGATGGATAGAAGGTTAATTAGAGTTGTTTCATATTTATAATAACATATCAGTATATAAGAAATACTGATGTTATTACTTTATCATGAAAAAACTAAAGAAGAAGAAGTTGAAGAAGAAAGAAATTGAAAAAGATCGGTAATGGATATTACCTCTTTTTGACGCGCCTTTTCTTAACCTCCACTTAAAGAACTAAGGATGGTCTTTGAAGAAGACCAGGACCTCTAGGATGATACTAGGGAAGTGGAGAAGAGATTTTGGCAGGGGTTGGCCAAGCTTGATGGCTCAAAATTGTGTTAGGAAGAGAGAGAGGAGGTTCCCTTTTATAAGGGAAGAGAGGGGCACCTTAGGAAAACTAAAAATATTATTTTATTATAAAGTCTATTTCGATTTTAAATTGCTCCAAATTGATATATTTTAAATCTAAGGTGGGTAGGGGTCGCAATCCTCTCATCAAATAGAATTTAGACAAGTTTAGGTTCCTATTTTAACCGTATCATTTAGATTTAACATTAAGTTAAATAAGTTTTCTTTTACCGTGTCTTCTTGTGTTCGTATACTATAAGGTTAATAAACATACTATAAGAAGCCAAACGAACCCCAAGTTGTTAATTATTAATATATATAACCATATCTAAGTCATTTGGCCGAAACTTATATTTTTAGGAATAAAAAAACTATTAATAATATAATATTTGTTTTAAAAACTATTTTATGTCAATTTTGACACTATTTAGTAATTGATTTTTGTGAAAATCATAACAGAATGATAAGTTAGAAAACAGTTAAATAAATCAATACTAACATGTCATATTAACCTTTAAAATTAGTGTAATTCATAAAAAGTCTCAAATTATATTTATTTGGGTATTTATAACATCAATTATGTCAATATTTCATTAATAAGATAATTACTGCATCATCGTTGTGTCATAAATAAATTAAATTATTTAATGTCTAAAAATTACAAATAAAATAAAATTATGTAGGAAAGCTTTGTAGATTTCTAATGAATATTTATAGTCTAATTTATCTTTTTTATAACCCCATATTAAATTTTTTTTAGTAAATAAACTTTGATTTTAACTCTTTTAACCCTTCTTTAAATAAATTAATAATAAATGTCCTAATCTAATCCAAGTGGGCCTAAATGGTCATATTTTATTCATAAGTTTTTGTTTGGTCGAATTACACTTGTCCAATAGAATTAGGACATGTGTTAGGGTAATAAAAATATCATTTCTACTCTTAATTACCCTATTTACTTTTAACCGTGGTAAAAAAAAGTAAAAAGTTACTATTCACCAAAAAATTATTTTCATCTCATTGAACCACATTTTACTTACTGACATCAGCCATGTCTCTCAGATTTTTGAAATTCCACTCATAGAAGCTGTAAAATTATGTTTTATGAACAATTCAGTTTTTTTTAACTACCACTTAGTGGTTTTACTATTCATCAAAAATTGAAAGTTTTCAGAAAAATACCAAAAATTAGGCCTTAGCTATATTTGATATTATGAACTCAAAAATGATTTATATTTTACCAAATTCAAAACATATCAGTTGCATTGATTAATTTAAAAATTAATTCCCGTCATCAAAACAAATAGCGTGTTCTTAAGAGATAATAACTATCAAAAGATTGACACTTGTTTATGTCTGGTTTAATTGTGAAATTACATCCAATGACCAAAATTGTATTAAATTGTAAAAATATATTCCAAATATAATTTAAAACCACTTAAATTAATAATTTATCACTATTAATTATTTCGATTGAAAAATTTGTTTTTAATTAAAATTTAGTAATTTTCACTATTCATCAAACTATGAAAGTTATCCGTAAATCACCAAAATTTCACACTAAGCTAATTTCAATATTACGAATCCAAAAATGAATTCCATTTTGAAAAATAAAATTTACAGAATTTTAAAAAGTGGTTATTACTATTCATAACAGCTAGTTTTAATAATATTTTAATAACATATCGTTGTTTAGTGAAACTCGGTATTGCGTACTACACAGGCTATCAAGGAAGGCCGCGATTGCGTGTAATGAAAGGTAAGTCAAGGATGCATGTTGTGCAAGCTCCTTTTTGTGTAGCGTAAAACACAAGACATTAATTATGTGAAAAAGAATATTTTTCATAAAATCTCGAGGTGTTACATTCTACCCCCTTAAAATGAATTTCGCCCTCGAAATTCGGCAGGGTTATAAATGGTTTACTATTCGAAAGTTTCATTAATCAAAACCCACATTGTAAAAAGGAATACCAAACCCAATCTTTAAAAACAAAATTATGAAACGTAATGGTTACCCAAATAAACTAATCACTGGGTTTCCACATAGGTGAAAATATGGATATGGAATAGAAATCTAACCATCATGTTCTGATGGAGAGTGGTAGAGAACATGGCTATGGAAAAGCTAGAAATCACAAAGCCATAAATTTGTGACGATCTAAGGTACCATCTAATTCATCAGATATAAGAGCACTAAGACAACATTTTTGGTTTTCAAGATCATTTCCCTAAAGTTGATGAAATTGGAATTAGAATAAATACTTTCGTGATTTTGGTATAGTCTCACCGTTTGTCATTCTTTGGACAATTTCCACTTCATCTCTTAAAGAAATGAAATTGAATTTGTCATTCGTGATGTGTTAACAGATCATGTGATAGAATGATGGGTCATTCCATCTCTTTCAAACAAAAGGTTAGAAAAAGTTATAAGTCCATCTTATGGTTAATCGTATATGGTTCCAAAATTATCTTATACTTCATATATCATACCGCTTAATAAAATAAAACTAGTTTATACTCACCAGGGACTTCCTGTAGGCCAGTGGTAGGCGATAAAGGCCAGTCGCACTTCGGTTGGGGGTTTGATTCCCACGGCCTTGTCCAACGCGATGGGTTGTCGCCTGTCCTTTAGGTTGTCCTTTTTCTAAAACTATATTACTATAACATCCCATCAATAATATAAAAAAAACTTCTATCCTTAAACAATGCTAACTTATGTCCAACATAATCTATTCCAATATTTAGGCTTATCCATAATAATTTTTTCCACTCTCATAATATAGTGAAAACGATTACCAAAGATTTAATACCATTGTTGATCCCCATATATCATAAGATATGTCTTGTTGGTCACATTCTAAAAGGCCTTAATCATGTATTCTCTTGAATACCCATTGAACCTTAGTGAAAAAATGAATGCAGTTAAATGTTAAACTTTCCACATACCAAAATCCTCAAAATTATATATACTCAAACCATGATATAACCTTCTCCTTATATCAGTCATGAGCTCATGAATACTATCAAACATTTAATTTTCTCCTTATCCCTTCATTATGCGCATATCATCTACATTCCAAAAATATCTGAATAACATTTCATGGATACTGGTACCATTAATTATACACTTTCAAAACTCAAGGAAAGACAACAGTGTAACAATCCTTAGATGCATCTTTATTCCATAGTACCATGAGATTACTTATACAACATTACACATGATAAACATGTAATCATTACACTACATTCTTAAACCATTGACCGAGCTTCAACAATTCTTTCATCTCACATATCATTTGTAGTCTCTTCATCATCATCAACATAAATACTACTCATACGACCATACTGATTCTCTTCATGATACTTTACCTTAGGGCCTTGGTTTTCATAATACCCGTACATTCCACATTTAAAACATTTAACCATTGTTGATGTCGTAGCAATACCATTATCCTCATTCCTGGTGTTAACTGAACCTTTTCCTTTGAAATTACTGGATTTGTGTCCTTCTTTTCCACACCCAAAGCATCTTCCAGTTCCTTTGAAACATTCTCCTTGATGCCTCTTCCCACATGATTTACATAGGGGAAATTGAACTTTCTTTCCTCAATGATCATCATGAAACTCCATCTTTCTCTTATTAGCCGAGTCAGGAAACTTACCAAATTTTATTTTATTGATCATATTATGAGATTGCTGATTCGGCATAATAATGATGTTTGGACTTCCAAATCCCATTTCATTTGGTTGCTCATGAAAAATATCATTCCATTGTCCATCATATCCTCCATCATCGTGAATCATCTTGTTTCCAGCCATTTTCTAAAATCGAAAAAGAATAGTGTGAGAGGCAAAAATCATAATAAAGGGGGAGTAACTTCAATATCTAACATCTTTGGTTTAATCTAATATCATTACCATAGTTCTAGGAATATATCCTATACGTATACTTATCCTTAGGGACATCCCTAGACATACCTTAGTTATATCTCTAGGGATCTTACTAACGTTTTAGCATCCTAGTTTCCAAAGGTTGACTAAACCTTTCCTCTGATACCAACTGTAGATACCCATATCTTGTCGTACATTGACATTAAATTACATTTGCGGAATACTTAGTACATAACAAAAACACACACACAAGGATCATAATAGTTTAGTGTCTTTGGAAACTCGGAATATAATCTTCTAATCCTGGTGAAAGATCTTCAACATGTCCCATAAAAATCTTCCTTTTTTATTACCTAAAACCATTCTTAATATCATGGGGAAAAGAAAACATAAAAGGGTGAGCTCAAATGCTCAGTAAGGGTAAACAAAAAAAATATCAATCACAAGCACATAACTTTTGAAAATCTTAACCTGTAAAAGAGATCATAATTTCATAACATGGGATAACTCATGGTAGTGAAATGTAATCACAATAATCATAACTTAAAACATTAAACTTTGTGGCATACACACATAATCATAGAGAATCATTTCTTGTTAGTCAAGACTCATTGCCAAGACTATCTTAGTGGACAATGTCCCTTTCTGAACCGAGTCACCCTCGTTTCAGTCCTGTTTCACTAAACCGGTATAACCTACCATTCCAGCCATGTCTATCTCATGAGATATAAAATCTTTACCCAATGCATTGGAGGGAGATATAGGTCCCACCCATCTCATAATGAAATCATTCTTATGTGTGCCACAAAATCATAAATCATACATCATAGCTTAACCCATGTAACAAAAATTGGAATCTTAAACATCGTGACATCAAAAAACAATTCATATAAGATAAATGAATTCATAAAAATATTTTCATCACAACATAATCAAATCCATGTAATAATAGGGATAAAAATAGAACCCTATATTATCTTAAATGGAAAATAATGTTGATAAAACTCTTGAACTCCTTCTTGAGGAAAATATCTTTTCTACTTCAAAAACACTTTTTCTTTTCTTAACATGTAATACAATTTTAAAATAAAATAATTTGATTAAAAATAAACTTGAAAACTTATAAAGGAAGATTCTTGGAAATAATTTTTTAAAAATCCATTCATTCCGTATAAGTTAAAAAAACATTCCTCTCGTACTTTTTTCGGAAAATTCAAAAAAGTACCTAGTACGAAAAACGATAAAAGATTCCTTTCATATCTTTTACTAAAAACTCACTAAAGGGTAAAATAGGATTTAAAAAATTGTAGGAGAATGGAAATAATATTACATATTTAGGAAACATGGATGTAGATGATAAAATACACCCCAGTAAATACTAAAGTATAAAAAATCTCGGATAAAAATGAGATTGTGATATTTCCCTTACCATAGGTACGAATTGCGTCATAAGTGTCCGAACCTCCTGTATAATGATTTAAATAATGTCATTGACTTATTACAGAATCATATTCATTGTTATGATATCATATATGGTTCACTTATGACTCTATATTACCGGTTCTTTTGTAAATTCCATGTTAAAGAGCGTTTTGGGTAAAATTGTTTCATTTGTCGTCCGTGTCTTGACTTGTAATTATTCATATGATTACTTAGATAATGATTACTTAATTCCAGAACATAAAACATGATTTCTATATATATATATATATTCAGAATATACATATATATAATAAATTAGTAAATGGAATGAAATACATCGTTCATGGAGACGGTAGGTCGTACGTACGCATGAACGCTGTTTTCATTTCCTTATTGAGTTGAATGGAATTAAGTAGATGACATACATATATATACACATAAATCCAGTATCATTATTATGTCATATATTTCATGATTACTTATTATATATACTATATAATCATTCATGAATGGTTAAAGTGGAGAATGAATCTCATCGCGTCGTGGAGACGGTAGTCCATACGTACGCACGAGCGATGATATCATTCTCATGATCGTGGGACTGTATTGGAGTGTATGTATACTATTTCAGAATCAATATCAATTTTAAATAATAATATATAGTTATTATTTTCACCATTATACCCATCCAAGTAAGGTGGTGGTGGAAAATAGATTACACCACGGCGTGGAGACGGTATTCCGTATGTACACACGCGCGGTGATTTCCTTTTTCCATAGGATGGATAGAAGGTTAATTAGAGTTGTTTCATATTTATAATAACATATCAGTATATAATAAATACTGATGTTATTACTTTATCATTAAACAACTAAAGAAGAAGAAGTTGAAGAAGAAAGAAATTGAAAATGATCGGTAATGGATATTACCTCTTTTTGACGCTCCTTTTCTTAACCTCCACATAAAGAACTAAGGATGGTCTTTGAAGAAGACCAGGACCTCTAGGATGATACTAGGGAAGTGGAGAAAAGATTTTTTCTGGGGATGGCCGAGATTGAAGGCTCAAAGTTGTGTGAGGAAGAGAGGGAGGAGGTTCCCTTTTATAAGGGAGGAGAGGGGCACCTTAGGAAAACTAAAAATATTATTTTATTATAAAGTCATGGTCGGTTTTAAATAGATCCAAATTGATATATTTCGAAGCTAAGGTGGGTATGGATCGAAATACTCTCATCCAATAGAATTTAGAGAAGTTTAGGTTCCTATTTTAACCTTATCATTTAGATTTAATATTAAGTTAAATAAGTTTACTTTTACTGTGTCTTCTTGTGTTCTTATAGTATAAGGTTAATAAACTTACTATAAGAAGCAAAACAAACCCCAATTTGTTTATTATTAATATATATAGCCTTATCTAAGTCATTTTTCCGAACCTTAGATTTTTCGAAATAAAATAACAATTAATAATATAATATTTGTTTTAAAAACTATTTTATGTCAATTTTGACACTATTTTAGTAATTGATTTTTGTGAAAATCATAACAGAATGATAAGTTCTAACTAAGTTAATTAAATAAATAATAACATGTCATAGTAACCTATAAAATTAGTGGAATTCACAAAAAGTCTCAAATTATATTTATTTGGATATTTATAACATCAATTATTTCAATATTTCATTAATATGATAATTACAGCATCATCGTTGTGTCATAAATAAATTAAATTATTTAATGCCTAAAAATTACATATAAAATAAAATTATGTAGGAAATCTTCTTATCTTTATAATTAATATTTATAGTATAATTTATCTTATGTATAACCCCATATTAAAAATGTTTTAGTAAATAAACCTTGATTTTAACTCTTTTAACCCTTCTTTAAATTAATTAATAATAAATGTCCTAATCTAATCCAAGTGGGCCTAAATGGTCATATTTTATTCCTAAGTTTGTTTTTGGTCGAATTACACTTGTCCAATAGAATTAGGACATGTGTTAGGGTAATAATAATGTCATTTCAACCCTTAATTACCCTATTTACTTTTAACCGTGGTAAAAAAAAGTAAAAAGTTATTATTCACCAAAAAATTATTTTCATCTCATTGAACTACATTTTACTTACTGACATCAACCGTGTATCTCAGATTTTTGAAATTCCACTCATAGAAGTAGTAAAATTACGTTTTATGAACAATTAAATTTTTTTAACTACCACTTAGTGGTTTCACTATTCATCAAAAATTTAAATATTTCAGAAAAATACCAAGAATTAGGCCTAAGCTATATTTGATATTATGAACTCAAAAATGATTTCTATTTTACCAAATTAAAAACATATTAGTTGCATTAATTAATTTAAAAATTAATTCCTGTCGTCAAAACAAATAGCGTTTTCTTAAGAGAAAATAACTATCAAAAGATTGACACTTGTTTATGTCTGGTTTAAATGTGAAATTACATCCAATGACCAAAATTGTATTAAATTTTAAAAATATATTCTAAATATACTTTAAAACCCCTCAAATTAATTATTTATCACTATTAATTATTTCGATTGAAAAAGTTGTTTTTAATTAAAATTTAGTAATTTTCACTATTCATCAAAAAATGAAAGTTATCCGTAAATCACCAAAATTTCACCCTAAGCTAATTTTTATATTACGAATCCAAAAATGAATTCCATTTTGAAAAATAAAATTTACAAAATTTAAAAAAGTGGTTATTACTATTCATAACAGCTAGTTTTAATAATATTTTAATAGCATATCGTTGTTTAATGAAACTCGGTATTGCGTACAACACAGGCTATCAAGGAAGGCCGCGATTGCGTGTAATGAAAGGTAAGTCAAGGATGTGTGTTTTGCAAGCTCCTTTTGGTGTAGCGTACAACAAAAGACATTAATGAAATTAAAAACAATATTTTTCATAAAATCTCGGGGTGTTACAGGTACCATTCTACTTTTTCATAAACATGATTGGTGAACCTCAATGAGAAGTAATAGGTCAGATGAAACCCTTTTACTGTTATTCCAATAACATCTTATTGAGATCCTGTAACTATTGTGTATAAATCCTATAAGGAGGATTGGATAATGGTAGCACTCCTGGCACAATCTCAATAGTGAAATCTACCTCTCACTCTGGAGGTAAGCCTGAAAAGTGCTATGGAAAGGAATCCATTAAAAGATCAAACACTGGGGGAATGTCCTTCTGTGATGTCCCTTATTCATCCAGATACAAACTAGAAATCTGGTCAGTAACTAAACTTTACCCATGATGCTCGGGTCTCGCTCTATGTTTATAGACATCCTAATCTCCCTTATTTAAAAAAAATCCTATCTCTTGTGATGTGAAAATCACCATACATATATAGAAATTGAAAACAACCTTAAATAGAAGTAGTCATTCAATTTTGAGAATGAAATTGTAGACCGTCATCTCTTTGATATGATGTTCCCAAAATATGTGAAACCCACCATCCTCAAGAGGCCACTCCTTGCGCCAACATACACTGGCCTTTATAATCCCCAAAAGTGTGTATAGAATCATATCATCCTCAAAATTAATGATATAGAGCCCTTTGCTCTCCATAACAACAATTGATATGAATCTAAGAGAAACCCCTATATCAAAAATTACAGAATCTAAAGTTAAGGAAACTAAAATAGTAACTCTAATAGTAGTGTGTCTGAGATCCATCTTCTACTAGGTATTCTCTTTTGTAAAATCCTGACCGGTGTCGCGACCCTGTGATGGTGTACGTGATCCCTGATCTGATCCACCCTATGGCTGTCAAAAAGACTATGTTTGAAAAATGCTTCCACAACCTCCCCCTTGACCTTTATGGCTTGAAGAAATCAACATCCCTAACAGATGTGGGACTGGTAGTCCTGATCTAGTATTTGGAGTCAAAACAGAACCCATATCACTAGATACTGGTGAGAAAATCGGACATAAATGGTGAATATGACCCATCTTTCTTCGTCATCAACACTCAACTGGGTTTCTCGGGCAATGTGGTCTCGTATGACCTCTCATTACACGCTGGTAGAATACCCCCTGGATACCTGGATGAGTATCTTGACTACTCGGATATCTACGGGTAGACTTCCAGTGGCGCTTCATACTGTCATTTAGAGGGGTACAAATTCTTGTTGTCGAGCCGCCCTATATCACAGCCCCAGAATTCCTCTTAATTTTTCTATGATCATTGACAGGTTCCCTATATAACTTATGGAATTCAACATGAAATTGTTCACCTAATATTAGGTTTCATTAAAGAGTCCATCCTCAAACATCCTCTCTTAGAATAACTCATCGCCCATGGAATGGTTGTCATGCGCTCTAGCTCTATGAAGCGAGAAGAATATTCCATGACTGAGAGAGTACCCTGCACCAAACTCATGAACTCTCAAACTCATTCAGCCAACAATGTCTCTGGGTTGATGTAATCATTTATGAAACATTGGAACACATCAAAATCCATACCATGTTGGCACCCTGCTTGGGATATCACATCCCCCCATATCTTGGAGGATTCCAAAAAATGCACATATAAAGCTTCACCCTCCACTTTTGTTGTGTCTCCAGATTCTCTAAGATCGACAACATGTTTTCTAACCACAACTCTATAGTCAGAGGTCCCCCATCCCATGAGAGTGTGGGTGGATGCTTCTACTGAAAATCACACTTTAACTATTCCATAGATGGGGAAGGATGCAGTGATCCCTGGAAGGTCTGAATAATCCTCATGAAGCCTTCTCAACACTTTATATCGAAACTACTGTCTGTAATGATGGTTGGTTCCAATATCTGAATGAAAGAAGAATCTACTAGTAGTCCCTTATCTTCCATGTCTAGTGTCTCATCGTCACACTATATCTGGCATACAACCAGAGGACGGCTTGTTGGATGACTCATCAAGGTCAAGTGGAAACCTTAGTTCATGATTATCAAGGAATGAAACATAGAATTGAATGAAAGAATTGTAGTAAGTAAAACATTCAAGTTCTTAAAAACATGGATACATGGAATGTATGATCCCTACATGGTGGGTTCCCTTAATCTATTACATGAGAGTGTACCTAAACAAACCTTGGTCGTGTAACACCCCATACACATGGCGTGTTATCCTTTATAAACGATGTGTAATTAAATTATTTCGCCCTACCAGATTTCATCTACAAGAATATAAAAATGGTTCCCAAATTACCAAAAAAAATTCATGTTTATTCCAGAAACAACATGTAAATAAAGGATTTCATCCATCTTTATCATTGGTCAAACGACTAAATACTCTGTATACTCCACAATATGTGTTCAATATGAACACGCACATGTACTACCAAATTTTATTTCATATGTGTTATCAGTTACATGGTTGGATGCATGGTCACTATAATACGGTTTATACAACTAGTACATGGCATGTTCCACCAATAAAACCCAACCCTCATGTTCCTGATCACACAGTTAGTCACACAGTTAAGGACTACACAGAGTGTACATATAGTACATGAAATATACTTAAGAAATGTTTTTTCACTACAAAAAAAAGGATTCATGGAATCTATTCAGGAATACACAACATGTATTTTGGGTTTTTTCGGACTGAAATCCTCAGAAACTACTCAGGAACCCCATAAAAACACTAAAATGAATATTTGTGTTATCCACCAATTTTGATCCATGATGTCTTATAACACCTCATGGATCAAATTATGGCACTCATTCATTCAAAAAAATACACAGTCCAACACCCTATCAAATATTAGGAATTATATCAAGGAATCCATCAGAATAGTAGGCATATCTATCCCAACATCAATCAAAATAATATACAATTGGTAATGCACCATAAAAGGCATGATAAAAATGTATGATATGTGATTCCTAGAAAGTTCCTATATGATGAATGAGATGAATACCACCATGTTATCTAGTTTCAACATAAATAGAACCTCAGTAATAGAAATTATAATATAAAAAACATGTTAATCAACCAAAGATGAAATAGAATACACTATAATATATGAAAAAGCAGGAAAAAAATAAAATAATCGGGAATTTTGGCTTTGCCCTGTACGCGAGTTAGCTACTCCGAGGAAGAAATTATTAATAACTACATATTGTTTCTTATCCGTGTCTATATGCCCCAAAAATTTTGTCAAAATTGAATAGAACCCACTAATAACACTTTGTAACATTTCAGTTTTGGGTGCTTCCCAAATGCACCCCGTACCCGGTTGGTCACATGTAATCAAGCACATATATAAATGATGCAAGTCACATATGTCTTGAAAGGCAGTAATAAAACCATACAATAAGTTAAAATCAGAATATTGTATGTAAATAAACAACTAGAGAACATATGTATATGATTCATGTCATATATGTATTGGAATGTAGCCAAACAAGTTACAATACTTGAAATACTGTAGTAAACCATAGTACAAAGAAAACAATTAAACTCTATTAGCATCGAAAGCATCATCTTAGTCCCATTCTCAATAGATACACAATAATCATGTACCTAAATTAGAAGGGATCCTTCCCTTACATATACCTGCAACAATATAATCTATTTTTTCTCAAAAGCATGACCCATACAGCTCTGAGATGAATCCTAGTAGGCAACATTCCAATGAAATGTGCCTAAATTTTATTGAATATATATAAAGTAGGAAAATATGAAAAACATAGTTAATTAACAAGGTATTACTCAAAAAATAATTCAGTTTCAACTAAATTCATTTACATTTATCAGTTATTCATCCAAGAAATCACAAGAAACCCACTAAGAAAGTATCACAGTCTAACCCCACATGTTCAGCTTAGACAAAGACGCTCTATGGAAGCACTCACCATCAACTCCTCTTGTGGTATTTTATTGGTAATCTATACACTCTCTGAGGAAGTACTCAATGTGAAATTACTGATGTGTTCCCAGAATGGTATACTACAAACCCTCTAAAGGAGCACTCAATGTGCTTCCCCCTTATGGTCTCACAACGTGGAATGTAATAGACACTCTAGAGAAGCCATCAATGTTCATTCACCCTATGGTCTCACTATACTAGGTTCCCACTACATTTTTAAATTTAATACAACACAATGACATCTAGTTTCCAATGTAAATATCATAAACTACATGAATAAATATATATAATTCATATCACCAGAATGTCATAAAAACAACTCCATCCTAACAACAATAGAAATGGAAAACATTATAGCCTAACTGGAAGTTCTAGACCCAACAACCAACATCAATCCAACATTGGGAACCCCATCCATAGTAAGTTAATAAACCATATTCATAATCAAACACCCATACTCAATCAAGGAAATCATAGAAGGCATTAAAATGGTTTATATCCTAAAACACACAATACCCAAGACTAGGGGTATTGGGATCTTTTGTGAATTAATAAGTTAACAACATCTTCAGTAAGTCAAAAACCACCTACCTCAATGTTGTATGGTCGATATAGTTGAAATTCTACCGTTGAATCAACCTAGAACATTGTAGATCTACAAAAATGTCAAAAACGTTCCACCTTGAATAACTCATTAAAGGGGACAAATCAAGATGAGAGGATATAGAAGAAGTAATAATTCACCAAGGAGATTCAAACACAATAGAAAATGCTGTATTTAGAGAACAAACAATGGATCGGGGGCTTGGGGAAGATTTTGAGATTCTTGTCACTCTTGGATGAGACTGGGTAAGATGAAGATTGTTTTTTCGATGAGATGCGACCCCAGGACAATATAACGATTAAAAATAAAAAATACACGGCATGTTCCCTTAGGATACATGGCGTGTATAGGCCTTTATCAGGCCATGCATTACGGGGTCTCTAGGTCTCCTCACACAGGCTTGTATTGGCAGTTACACGGCCAGTACATGGCTACCCACAGTAACTGGGTACATGATGTGTACTCCAAAGTACACTAGGTGTACTCATTAAATTTCAAGATTCTCCCCTTTTCCTAAAAACACACGAAATCAAGATCCATATCTAAAACGAAGATCCGGGTTCTTAAAAACATTAATATCCTCAACTCATGTAACCCATTTCTGGTGTTTTCAATTTTACATGTGTATAATAAGATTGGGTAACCTCCTGATATATCATTCATTTCAATATGTTCATAGAGCTTGATATATACATGATACTGATTTTAAAATATATTTGATATATAAAACATATTAATGGATGACATTGAACATCTTTGAAGTCATAAAAATAATTATTATGTTTATCCTATGGCATGGGAAGAATTATCATTTATCACAAATTCCCTTTAAGGGTCACATATAATAGAAGGTATCGTGTTTATATAATTCCTAATCAATATTGAATTCTAAATAAAAAATAACATATTCCACATAATTAATAACTTAATCATGAAAGACCTACATCGAAAATCTCAAAGAAGAAACAACATGGATAATAGTAAAAAAATTCAATGAAGAAAAATCATAATATAGGATTTCATGATCTCAAATATCATCAAATCTATAGTATTAAGACCTTGTCCTTGGATATTTTAAAACTATGTATAAACCCCCATTTAATTTGGAAAAATAATTTTT
The DNA here is from genome assembly GCA_963277665.1 of Viscum album. Classification (NCBI taxonomy): domain Eukaryota; kingdom Viridiplantae; phylum Streptophyta; class Magnoliopsida; order Santalales; family Viscaceae; genus Viscum; species Viscum album. Next base: position 163,930,933 of record OY728129.1, on the reverse strand, counting down.
CTCTCGAGTCCTATCAATACATAGAATATATATATATATATATATATATATGGCATCCAACCATGAATTTATGAAGAACTCATTCCTGATACCATGAATGTTCAATTTAATTCAAGGTGAATATTCGTTATTAAAAAAAATTTAAATTGAATAATGAATAGAGAATAACAATATTCTCATATTCATTCTAATAAATTTAAATCTATAACACAATATATAGAAATTATATATGGTTTAAGTAATAATATATATATGATAATGAATATGGATATTTAATGGAAATTTAATATACAATGGTTATAAGAAAGTGAATTTTTTATGAGTAATAATGACCAAAAAATTATTAAGGGATAACAGATCACCATCAGTTTGTTATGAATATATGATTTTTAATAAATGTAATGAAATTTATAAGAACAAAATAAATTTTATATAACATAATAATATTTAATAAATGATTATTGATATTATATCCATTAAAAACATGTTGATGAAGTTCAATTTTTTAAAATGGTTACAGTAGTGTGGAAGTTTGTTATCACCATCGATGTTATCAAAAAAAATTATTTTTCCTTTTTGAAATAAATGTCAACAAACACATTTTAGATAAAATTTAAAATAATACATTTTAATAATTTTTTAAAGACATTTATAATGAAAAGAATTTTTAATAAAACATTTATTAAATATAAAAAAATTTGGTTAAATTTTTGGAAAATATAGACGTGGATGAAAAATATATCTAATCAAAAGTTAATAAAATTGTGTTTTTATTTTAATCTGTTTATTTAATTATACATTTTACAATAAGAATACTAGTTGAAATAACCATTAAAACTTGTTAAAATACTATTGGATAAAATTTATTCCCACTTATGATTGATTTATGGTGATATTACATTATAGAAAATAAAATAAATCCAATATGAAAATGAAATTATAAAATATATTATTACCTATATAGTGAAATTTAAATTATAACCCCTTGAAATAATATAAAGTAATTAAAACCATAATAATCAATAATAATGTGGTTTTAATTTTAAATACATCAAATGGGATGTATATACACCACACAAAAGTGAGTATGTTTCTAATTACAAATATGTCTAAATGATGTGTAATTACTTATGAAATACGTTACCACATGATTCGATTTATTTTAGAAGAATTTAACTTATTGTATAATGGTTTTAATCATTTCATTTTTGTATACTAATACCATATTATTTTCTATTATATAACATATTATCATCTCATAACATCTTATCTCTTGCTCATTGTTAATATTTCCTTAATATTATTGTTTAATTTGTAAATTGTTTCATGTTTTAATGCATGTTTTGTCAGGAAAAATATTATTATTTTGAATAGGATATAGGTCCATCATATATCAAATTTTATTATTAATATAAATATAATATTTATTATTTAGATTCATCATTATATTTATTATTGAAATTTGATCATGGAACATGAAATTTATCGCTTTGTGCTGATGGACAGTCATATATATGAATGAGTGACGATATCATTACATGAATTGGTTAAAGGGTTACTAATTGGATGAAATTTTAATTTAAATAATTAATATAATGTCATATATATCATATATATTCACTATTATGATCATTATGACTACCCATGTTAGTCTGTGATGGAGAACATATTACATTGGGTTGCAAGTTGGTAGTTTTCTATTCACATGAATGATGTATTTTTCCCATTTTCTGGGGAAATAAATAGTTTCTTATTATTTCATAGACGTAATAAGATATTTCTATTTTTTAGATAATTATTTTATTATATTGAAAGTATTAAGACATAATTTTGGTTTATAAAAATGAAAAATGAAATGAATGACCATAGTTATTACAATTACCTTCTCTTAGAAGAAACTCTTTCAAATATCTTACTTTTTACCCATGAGATATACATTTGGGAAGAAAATATCTTCTATAATGTTGATATGGATTTTTAAGAGATATTTATTCATGTTTTCCACAACATAATTACTTTATATTTTTTAATACATGAGGGGATACAGTGCCCTATTATAATTGAGGGGGTGTTATATTTTTGTAACTAAAAATCATAATTAAATAATGGAATGTAAACCTCAAACAATGTTCCTACATAATTGATAAATAATGGGGTGTATTGGAGATATGTTTAATACACACCGCAAACCCTAAGATGAGACATTTTTTGAACCTTTGATTTCTCTTACCTACTTGTGTTATTAATTTTACAATTTTATTTTCCACAACGGTATATAGTTTTTTACCCAAGTTAATATATCATTTAATACATATATTTTAATAAGATTTATTAGATATTTTATATCAAAATTTGAAAAAATGTTTTACAATTTATAAAAAAAATTCAATTTATTTATAAAATTAATGTTAACACAAGATCAAGTAATGCACAAAACAATTTTTAAACTGTATCTATGAAAATTATTTTTTTCTATTTATGAAATTCATTTTAATTAAAAACTACTATTACAATATTGACTAATAATAATTATTATTATTTAAAATATGGAATCCATTTTTATTAATCCATATTTCATAATTTTTAGAATTTAATTTCGAAATAAACCCTCAAAACTTGTCGAAAAACTATTTTTCCAAAAAATGAATTTTTTTTGCATAGGATGAAAATATATTATAAATATGACTAGTAATAATATTTATATTTATTTTAAATAATATAAATAAATATTTATTCAATAAATTTATTTTAAATATTTAATTCCAAATTATTATTTAAATTAATTAAAATGGATAAATATTATTCCTTTCTAAAAAACATTTTAAAAAATAGGTTTATTGATAATAAACATTTTCCCTCTAAATGAAATTCTAATTATTTACATAAAATTTATATTAAATATATTTATATAGTTTATTATTGTAAATAATTATTATAAATACTATTTAGAATATTTAAATACTACATTATCAATTTTTTTATAAATGAATATTTACAAAGGAAAATTTAAAAAATTCATTTTCATCTTATTTTGAACAACAGAAAAATAATTACTCAACACATAAAAATGGAATTATTGATCCATGAAATATTTTTTTATTCATTGTTTAATTTTTATTGTTAAAATATAATGTTCACTTATAATAAATGAGGATCGAGTGTAAAATGAATAGTTTGGAAATCCAGGTTCCAACTATGTGTCTGTATCTATTCATTAGACCTATTAGTAAAAGAAGCTTCACTAGTAGATTATTAATATTGGTTTTCAATAAACTGATACTAAAATATCTCTATAATTACATATAACATCTGAATATAATAAAATAGATGTTAAAAGAGTCTCAAAATGAGTTTTAATATAGATTTAATGGCAGAATTATTTTAACATCATTTATAAAATATTAATGTCCTGCATCAACCACAAATTATTTCATTATTTTCATTCAAAACACTTATTCATTAAACATTCGATAAAAATTGACCATTCTAGTTTTCTACTAATATTCAATATAGACATATTTTCACATTTCATGAACTCAATCTTACATCCTCTCTTTTTTTAACCAAACTTTTCAGATTATTTTGTTCTTAGAATCCATAATCTATTTCACTCACGGCCATTTACAAAATTATTTCTTCTATATTTTTTAATCATATTTATTTTAAATGTTTCAATTAAATCATATAGATTTCTACCTTTTACCCCTACCTTTTTGTAATTTCATTAAAATTTGAGAACTGTATTCTATTATTGACCTAAATGCTTTATATGTATTATTTTATTAGAATAATAATTAATAATATATAACTAAAAATTTTAATTCATCATTTTTTTTATTTTCATAAAGGTTATTATTAATTAATTATTTTATAAATTTATTAAAGGTGATATTATTTTTGTGATTATAATTTTCTTTGGATGATTTTGTTTTTGTAATTTTTCTTTTTATAACTATTTGTATTTATAAATTTTTCATCGATATTATTTTTTTACTATTGAATAATTTTTTCTCCAAATTTTATTAATTTTTAAATAGTTATCTTCACTATTATTTGTTTCCAGCGAATATTTTCATTTTTGGTAAATATTTTCAATGTAAAAATATTTTTTATGATATAAATTATTTGATATTTTTTTCATGATTATATATTTATATAAATAAAATTATTAAAATTATTTCTATGTACATGTAATTTTTTTTATATATTAATATATTAGTATATTATATTGTGAAAATATTTGTAATAAATTGATTATAATTTGATATATGAAACATGAACACCCAATTAATATGAGAATGGAGTTGATTGTCCCATATAACGTTTTTGATGAAATATTAAAAAGAATGATGTGATTTAAAATCCATGTATGATGTCATTAAATATAAGTAAAATATGGAATTGAGAAAGCGAAGAAAATATAATTTTGTATTATCTTGGAAATACTAATACAAACTAGAAAATGAAATGTGAAATAATAATCAATTCATGCTCCAATGGTTATGAAGATGTTACGTAGGAGATATAAGTACATATAGAAGAATTATTTCATGATTTATGTATCAAAAAAATTGAACAAAATATTAAACAATGATATAGTGTTAATGAGAGACAACTGTTCAAATGTTTTATTAAATATAAATTGTTATTGTAAGTAATAAAATTTATTAATTAAAAATAAATACATCATTGGAGTGCAAAAAATTTCACTAAATTGTGTGTAATTTTAATAGGGATACAACGAAAAGGAAATACGCTTACATATTGGAAATTTAATGAAAAACCATTATTTCCATTGATATTGGAGTAAAAAATTGTTATGATTTCTTTAAAGAATGTCTGATGTATTGGGATAAATATTATTTTTAATAAAAATCCCAAAATATGGCACATTATAATATAAAATGGATGAAAAGTCAAACAAATATTCATTATGATGAATATAAAACAGTCCAAAATCTAAATAGACCTATAGTCATCGACTATTTATTTATCTGAAGTGCATTTTTGAAAATTAAATTTACTGATTGAGGATTATGTGGAATTAAAATTATCATTTATTTTATGGACTCTATAGCCCCCAATGGATTCACAATAAGAAAAAAAATTGTTCAACATTGGGTGATATTTTGTATTAAGTTAAAAATCTCAGAATCTGTTTCATCATTGATTTAATGAATAAATATTATTGGTCTAATATATTCAATAATTAATGTCATTTTTTGTAGTTTTCCTTGAAAATATACCCATAGTTATCTGTGGAAATAAAATATGAGATGATGAGATTTAAGATTTTTTGATTGAAATATATTTGAAATGATATGGATTTTAATATATCTCTGATTATTTATTATTTTAACTTTCAATAAATAAAATATGTTATATTATTTAATACATATAATAAATAATATTTTCAAAAGAATTCTAGGATTATGTTCAATATACACAATATTCATGTGTTTGGAATCTTATCTTTATATATAATGTTAAATAAAAAAATGAGTATTCAATTTGTTAATATGAGACTTCATATCATCAATTGAAATATAGATGAAAAATAGTGTATATAGGACATCAAATATTTTTTTACTATATCATATTTATTGAAGATTTCAAAAAGAATTTAAGAGATTACCATAGTATTATTTTTTCACACAACCATTTATAGCTAATTAATACTATGAAAAGGTGAAAAAATAGATTTTATATTATAATAAAACAAATTCTTGTAATAAATTATCAATTTAATCAAGATTTTTTATGAGAAATTTTTTTGTTATTAAATATAACAGCGAGGTTATTCCTGTGATGAAAAATATTTTTCATAGTCTAATTTGATTATTTTAAGACATAAAAGGGAATAAAAAATAAGGATTAAAAGTAAAAATGGATATAATTAACAAGAGAATATGTTTGGAGTTATGTCCCACATTAAATAAAATATAATGTATTTCCCTACAATAACTCACATATTATGAAAGTGTGATATAGTATTTTTTGGCCAATTCATTAATAGTATTAATGTACAAAGTGGGTTTTCTTAAAATCTGAAAATTATTGTTTCATAAATGCATTTAATGTTAATAGTTATGAAGTATCATTACTATTATGTATTAGTGTATTAATTTCTACAAATAGAATTGGTGGCATATTTCATATACCTATTATAAAATATATACATATGTTTTTTTTATTTTGATATTCAAATTAAAAAAATGTTATATATCCACAATGTTTAAATTCATTTGATAATGAAGCATTACATATATATTTTAAACTAAAAATTCATTTACCACTACGATTTTTTGATATAATGGTTAAATTTTTTATTCAAATTTTTTGATGTATAATAATATGTGGGCTTTTTTATTTTAATTAGATATATCCTATGGAATTAAATATGCTAATTTTAAGAGATATGTTAAGAATATACCCTAAATAATGGCCTCTATTATTCAAAAGTACATATCAAAAAATGAAATTGATTTCTATCTTGCATATTTTTCTAAATTAAAGAAGGTTAGTCTCCCCATATGTTGACATTTTATAGTTTATAGTTATTGTAAAGTGATTCATGGCTTAAAAGAAAATTGATTTTTACTTCATATATATTTGAAGGAAATTATTTTATTTTTTACAACATTACTTTTTTTCATGTATATATATCCTCAAATATTGTCGGATAGAATGTAACACATCCCAGAAAAAAACAAAATTGGTTGATTAATGTATATAAAAAAACAGTTATATCGGTTTTAAGGGAAAATAAGTATTTATTCCTATAACACTCCAAGATTTTATGAAAAATATTAATTTAATTTAATTAATGTCTAGTATTTTAAGCTACAACAAGATTGCCTTGCACTATACGCAACACCATATGAGCTTGAAGTATACGCAACACTATTCTTATATTGTGTTACACACTATTTCAAGTTCGTTTTATAATAGTCATTCTACACAACATTTAGTGTGTGTATATATATATATATATATATATATTCAATGTATAAATGAAATATAGTTGGATTCTATTATACAAAATAATAAAGTATTCTTTCACAACACGCAACCCTGACTTGGCTTTCATTACATCTATTCGCGACCTTCCTCGATAGCGTGTGTTGTACGCAATATCGAGTTTTATTAAACAACGATATATTATTATAATATTATTATGAACTAGCTGTTATGAATATTATTAACTAAATTTTGAATTTTATAACATTATTATTCATCTTACACATTTTCTAGAACATGGTATAAGAACAAAATAAATTTTTCGGGTAAAATAAGTATTTTTCAAAAAATGGAGTTTTGCCACCTTTTGATGGCGCACCCACATTAAATCTAGTTTTTGACATGTTTATAAGTTTAATTTTACCAAATAAAATTATTATTTGGAATCAGGATATAAAATTTTACCTTGGATAAATTTTAAATATTATTTTCATAACTTTCATATTTTAATGAATAGAAAAAACAAGCTATATTTTAATTAAAAACAACTTTTTTCATCGTAATATCTTATATAGTTAAATTATAATATTGAATTGTTTTAAAGTATAAATAGAATATATTTTTACCATTTAATATAATGTATTCCATTATCCTTTATTTACATTGAATTCGTTGGTTAAATAAATTCAATCCTTCACAATGTTTTAAACAAAAACCCGTTTTTTCTACAACGGGGTTAATTTTAATTTAATTTCTACAACTTTTGTGTATTGAATTTCGAAAAATGGATTACATATTTGGAATAATTGGATCCAAATTATGTTAACAGACTACTTTTTATTTTTGGAAATTATGAATAGTAATTACTATAATTTTTATTTACCATAGTAAAAGGTAAATCGGGTAATTAAGGGTAAATATAATATTATAAAATTACCCTAACATATGCCAAAAATCTATTGGATGACTAAAAGTAAACTAATATCACCTAAGGGTTGGATTAGATTCATTTTATGGACTTTTGACCACGAAAATAATTTAATTATTATTAAAACCAAAGAAAGTGACAACATGTCACTCTCTTAAATTTTATAAGTATAATAATTTTAGTTTAGTGATAAACAACATAAAAAATCGAAACTGAATATTCTCAAGAAATATAATAAAATTATCTACATCATTATAATTTATTTAGATTTTTTAGTGATTAAATTATTATCATTAATGGTGATAAACTCGTGGTGAAGAAATTATTTATTAAGTGAAAAATCCGTAATATAGTTTTTATTGAAATAATAATACCCATTAAAAAGCCCAAAAACATTACCAAAACTTATTTTTAGTGTATATATATACCAAAAGAATCTAATTACATAATATATAACCGTTTTGAGTCTTATAAAATTGATTATGACACTTATATTATTTTATTTTAAATAATGCCAAAGTTGTCACCTTCATAATTTAATAAATATAAAAATTTAAATATTGTGATTTTAAGAGGATAAATTCGAGTAAAAGTATTAATGTGAATTTTAATAGATTTATCTTCATAATAGGATTTTAGTTTTAATTTTTATGCAACAAATAAGTATATTAAATAATTATACAAAAATTTTGTAGTAATTATTTTATTAAGAGATATACCAAATTAATGGTTTTAAAAATAATAAAATAAATATTATATGAACTATTTAATGTGCTCCACTAATTTTATAGATACATATATCCTTTTAAGAATCTATTAAAGCTTTTATTTCGAACATACATTCTGTATATATTTTATTTAAATTAATATAAATGAATAGTGTCAAAATTGACACTATTGTTATTTTATAAAAATAGCATATTATAAAATTGTTTAAAAATCACAAAAATATTTGAAAATTATAAATTTAAATTTATATGGTCTAAAATGTTATAAAGTATCCAATTATGGACAATTAAAAATAAATATGTATTTTTTTTATAATTTATATTTTAGAATGTTATTACCATGAATAAAATTAAATTGATTAGGTAAGGATAAATCAAGTTGATAATGTTTAAAATAATATCCTAACTTGTCTAAATTTTATTGGTTGATGATATTACAAACCTATTTCATCTTATATTCTAATATGGGTCATTTTTTGAGGTTTTTAAGTGGGGATAGATTTATTATAAATTAATATTTTTACGATTTCTAAAGGTGCCCCTCTCCTCCCTTATAAAAGGGAACCTCCTCCCTCTCTTCCTTACACCAATTTGAGCATTTAATCTCAGACAAACCCTGACCATTTCCCATATAAACTCTCCTAGAAACATCCTAGAGTTCCTGGTCTTCTTTAAAGACCGATTTTAGTACCCTAAGAAGAGGATTCAAAGAGGCATGTCAAAGAAGAAGTAATATCCGTTACCGATTCTTTCAATTTTCATTCTTCTTCAACTTTATCTTATTTATTTGTTTCATTATTAAGTAATAACATTAGTATCACACATATACTGATATGTTATTATAAGTATTAAACGACCATATTTCACCATCTATCCATCCTATGGAAAATGAAATCACCGCGCGCTCGTACGTATGGAATATCGTCTCCACGCCGTGGTGTAATCTATTTTCCACCACCACCTTACTTGGATGGTTATAATGGTAAAAGTAATGAATATATATGATTATTGTAAATTTATATTGATTTTTTAATATTATAAATTCACTTTAATACAATTCGATGATCATGGGAATGATATCATCGCTCGTGCGTACGTACGGAATACCGTCTCCACGACGCGATGAGATTCACTCTCCATGATAACCATTAAAGAATGATTATAAAGTATGTATAATAAGTAATCATAAAATATAAGACATAATAATTCTACTGGATTTATGTATATATATATTTTTATTTATTTCATCTACTTAATTCCATTCAATTCAATAAGGAAACGAAAACAGCGTTCATGCGTACGTACGACCTACCATCTCCATGAATGGTGTATTTCATTCCATTTATCGATCTATTATATATATTTATATTATGAATATATATTTTATATAAGTCATGTTTTATATTCTGTAATTAAGTAACCGTGGTCTATGTAATCATATGAATAATTACAAGTCAAAACTCGGACGACAAATGAAACGATTATACCCAAAACACTCTTTAACATAGAATTTTCAAAAGAACGGGTAATATAAAGTCATAAGTGAACCATATATGATATAATACCAATGAATATGATTATTTAATAATTCAATGACATTATTTAAATCATTATACAGGAGGTTCGGATACGTACGAAGCATATTGGACCTAAGGTAAGGGATAAATTTTCAATCTCATTTTTATCCGAGATTGCTTATACATAAGTATTTACTCGTTTATCATCTATGACCATGTTTTCTAAAAAATGTTTTCATAAAATGTTTACCATTCATACATGAATTTTGAATGTCATTTTTACCCTTTATTGGATTTTTACCACATCGTATGAATGGAATCATTTCTTTTGGTTACCATATAAGGTACTTTTTGACTTTTCCGACAAAAGTATGAGGAGAATGTTATTTTTAACTTATACAGCATGAACGGATTTTTACGGTTTCATATCGCCACATTTTCAAGAAGCTTACTCTACATGATTGCATGATTATTTTCAACAAAACCCTTATCATTTAAAATTTCATGGAATTTTGTGAAAAGAAAATGATTTTAAAGAAGAAAGGATTTTTTCCTCAAGAATTCATTTCAACTGTTTTGTCAAAACTATTTTCCATCTAAGATGACATTATTTCATATGTGTATGTTTCAAGTAAAATTTCTCTATGATTTAAAATGGTTTCAATTTTCTTATAATGAAATTATATCAATTGTTTATGGATTATGTTATGAAGGCATGATGTTTAAGAATCCCATTTTATTACATGGGTTATGCAATGATGTATGATTTATGATTTTGTGGCACACGAAAGAATGATTTCATTATGATATGGGTGGGACCTATATCTCCCTCCAATGCATCGGGTAAAGATTTTATATCTCATAAGATAGACATGGCTGGAACAGTAAGTTAATCCGGTTCAGTGTTACAGGACTGAAACGAGGAGTGAACTCAATTAAGAAAGGGACTTTGTCCACTAAGATGGTCTTGGCAGTAATGCTTTGGCTACTATGGAAATCATGACATGTGTCGAATGGTTGCCACAATTACATGTTTTACTCACATGCTATTTTATCATGCTTAATGTTTTTTTATGATCTATGCCTTACTTACTTTCATGTTTTATGACATTGCTCAAGCTTTTAAACATTATGTTCAGGTTTTTAAGCTCAAATGTATATGATTTGTTTTATTTTATCCATGCTTACCATTACTAAGAATTTGAGCTCACCTTTTATATGTTTTCTTTTCCCCAGGATATAAATAAAGCTTTTAGGTAAGAAAACAAAAGGGGAAGATCGATATGGGAGATATTGAAGATCTTTCAACAGGATTAGATGTTTATATTCCGAGTTTCCAAATACACTAAACTATTACAGTCCTTGTTGGTCTGTTTTTATTATGTATTAAGTATTCAGAAAATGTAATGTAATTTCCATGTACGTCAAGGTTTGGGTCTCTACAATTCCTTTACAATAGAAATATATAAATGGTTAGTAGAGGAAAAAGTGTACATTTAATATAATTTTTTATTTTTTATATTAATCATTACACATTTCACAAACAATGAACAAAAAGAGATCATTTTAAAATATAGAATAGATGGTTGTCACTGAATAATTTATTTTTTCATGTTCCAATGATAAAAAGGTATTTTTGGATCAAAAATATCTATTGAAGTTGTGGAGGATATAAGGGATATTAATTATAAAAATTATATTATAATGGTATTTTAGTGTATCCAGGTTAGTAGTAATTGATGTGTGAAGAATGATATGTATTGATTTCCACTTTTTAATTAGGAAATAATTATTTGAAAGGAATAATTATATATCATTGTTATAGTTGGATAAAATTATATTGTAGACCAATCAACTAATCATTGTCCAATTTTTTTGATAGGGAAAAAAATTCTTTTGTGTGACGATAATTTTCTTGATGTTAAAGGATCATATGAAATTTCTCCATCTATTACATGATTACAAGTGATAAAAATGACTACGATGTGGGTATTTTCAATGTATCGTGAAATTATCACATATAAGGGATTCATGAAAAAACATTATTACTATATTATTTAATTTGGTTATGTGTTTTATATTATATTGGAATTATTAAACACATTATCTACTAATTTAAATATTTAAATGTATTTTTTAATATTCCATGAAACTTTTTGTAATATTTTATAGATTCATTAGAATCATATTTTCATTTTTTGGATAAATAATTTCTATTCTTCATATAGTTGTTAAATTTTTATAAAATTCTTCATTTCTATTAATATTATTTTAGTCAAAATAATATTTATTATTTTCATATAATTACGAAGAATTAAATTTTTTATATATATAATATTTATTTATTTCAAAACAAATACTTGTACAAAAAAATTCACATTTTTTAATTACAATTATTTGAATCATTTTTTTGTTTTTAATTTTAATATACAATAGTTTTATATAAATATCAATTTGTTATAAAAATGTAATAAAAAATGATTTATTTTCTGTTATAAAATTTACTTTATACTAATCTTAGTTATTTATTAATAAATTACTGCTACACAATTTTTTTGATTAATTGTTCATATTTTTAAATGATATAGAATGGGGTATGAAAATTTATTAGTATAAATATAAATTTTTTGAAATAAAATTATTTAATTTATTTTAACTATTTTATTGTATCATTATTTTTATTTGTTATTATTCTTTGTATGGGATTTTATATAAAGATCCTAGGTGTGGGATTACATGATTACCAAAAAATACATTCTAATTTTGATATAATTGTGTGATCATTGACATTGTTGAGAATGATCCCAAAACTACAGACATGCCATTAATCATTTGACTTAACTAGATGTATAGATTTTTTGTAGGAAACATAATTTTTAATGGATTTGGGGAGCATCGACGAGTTAGTGAAATATTCATTTTGGGATTCCCTAATTATTTAATTTATAATCATATTTATCTTATTTTCGAATTGTTTAAATAATATATTTTTCTTCATATATTATTTTTTCAATAATTGGTGGAATTTATCAATGAAGAGTAAAAATGAATTAACAAAATGTTTTTATCTGTTGCTGCAATAAGATAGAGATATTTAATGTCAATTTTAAGATCAATTTATATATTATTATGTAAAAATAGTGTATGATCCTTGGCTTGAGTATGGGATTATAGATTTATAGAAATGGAATAATTTTATCTTCAATTTATTTGAGTAATCCTTTAGGTTGTGTTTCATTTATTCAAACACTTTAATTATTTAATAAATTTGGATTATGTGATAATTTATTTTTTTTCTTATGGAAAGTATTTCCTATAAAACATATTGAGAGATATTATCTCACTATTTACACCATTATACATTATCACATAGAAGATATCCGTTTTTAGTGAGGAAAATGGTTTCCCATCTAATTAGTGAATTATAATGAAATTCATATAGTTGATCCATAGAATATCTAATAAACCAACCATATCCTCCCACTCATTGTAAAAAGTGAGAATGTTGAGAATTGTATCACAATGACCCATGAACCACTAAAACTATTGATGAGGCTGGATTGACACTGAGCTTTATGAACAACTCCCCATATTCAAAAGGATACTTACATGAGAAGGGTGTCTAAATATATGAATGTGGGGAAAATATAACTGCTAGTGATAATATAATAATAATTATATTGGTCATAATAATTATATTCACTAAAAAATAATTTAATCAAACATAGTATATGAATTGTTATGCAATGTAAATAAAAATAAAAACAAACCTTCTATACATATCAAATAATTTATACATGTATGAAAGTCATACAATATTTAAACGATCACCCCAGGATGATAATAGAAGTATGAACAAAAAATAAAATTGTAAACAACAAGAATTATTTACGGATCCCCTTTATCCATTTACCAGCTTTCCCATAAAATCACAATGTATCCCTCTTGCTATAGTCCAACCCTTGGGTTTGATTCCTTACCTAATATTTAATCTATAAAGTCATCACTTTTCATGAGGGGTACAATCATGGTGTGAGTATGATATCAGTAGTCTATCACTCATTTGTTCAAATCACACATCCATATTTACATAAATCATGGAATTCAAAAATTAATAGGATCTACACCCATGTAAAATAAATAACCTACTACACATTCATTGAATAACCACAAAAGAAAAATTTCCCTTCTTCAACCAATATGGAAATTTAATAAGTTATCCGTTGAAATTCATCCTCATAGAGCCCTTAGTATCATTTTAGTTTCTATCATTATGGTCATATGTACCAATAAATACCCTAGGAATCACATGTCAAATATGACAAGCATCCCACTGGTATTCCCATTATCATGTCAGATGTACCTTGGGAAACAATTTCAACCACAATTAGATCAACATAATTATGTATAGAAATAAATCAAAAGTACATGATTCATTTTCATGGATGCCCACTTTTATCTCAATATCACGATATTTTGTGGAACAATGACATACATCCTCAAATAATTCCTACCCATCACCCCAAACAAGTGCAGTATGCCTTAGACCCCAACTTATACACTCTCACACCATCAACTAAGGATTTATATAGTTATCACATCCTCCATAATGAATATTCATCACCATCCTATAATTGACATATAATATGCAGTCATACAACTACATCGAGTGTTAAATACCACCTCACTGAGTCCCTCCGAGGTTTCACATGTCTCCAATAGCTCTATTAGCCATCGTTTGTGAGACGTAACCACAATAATACCTAATAGAAAACATCCAAGGAAACTAAACATCAAAATATGATCCTTTTCCACCACATGGAATTGTAATCACCATCCTCCTCAACTCAATGATCCATGCCCCATCCATTCCCCTGAAAAACATAAACCCAATAACCTCAGGCGAAGAAAATTATGTTCCTTTGAAGCTGGTATGACCACATAAAATCCCAACTAATTTAATCATCTAGAAACACATTCCAATCCAAATTAAAATACCAATACGAAAATACAATTCTATTAAAGTAAAAAGGGACATAACTAAACATAGGTTTTCCCAAAAACGTCCTCTATGGATAATTATAAAAGATAATAATAAAATTAAAGGAATTCTATGGATCAACCCACTAATGTGTATTTAAATGTGAATCCCCTTAATAATACTTATAATACCAAATATATTCACCAACTAACTTATGATTTTAGGAACTCACATGATGAGTTTCAGCCTCTAATCATAGATGAATGGAGGGAAATTAAATAGCCAAAAATAACTCCAAAAACATTTTAAATGATCAGGGATGGAATTATCATTCCAAATGGTGGGATAAAATACTAATATATATAAATGGACATGTATCATTACCTATATCTATCCAACTAATTATATGGTACTTGTATTGGAACCCGAATGAAGGGGATATGAAAAATCTGAGAGGCTTAAGTATGGGACCTCAACCATTGGAGGAGGCATATCTAATTGGATATAAATAGTAACAAAAATAGAAATAAAGAGCATGGGGGTGAATATAAATTTTAATACCTTCAATGAGAAAAAAAATATATTATATACAGATTTCTAATCTTTTCACCAACTGTGTAGTGCCATAGATCAATGGGATCCCACATCTCATTTCTAGGCAAGACATTTTTCAAACCATATATATCCCTTACAAATTATCTCTAAAATAAATTATGGGCTTTTCAATCATTTTTTATCCTCACAATTCATATCTTTTATAGTATTTATCTAGAATAAAAATTTTAAACATGGTTTCCCCAATAAATATGCAATGTTCAAAATACTATGTTACTTGGCATGTACATATGGAGATGATTGTTTAGGGCCCATCACTCCAAATACTCAACTATAACTGAACTAAAAATTAAATTTTTATTTCAAAATACTTTTAAGGAAAATGTGGGAAACCCACACAAAGTCCACAACCAAGGGGTTGTCCACAAAATGATCCCACAATGTTATAAAAAACAAGACTAAGGATGTTTGAGTCTACCACCATATAAAGCTTCCAATTATGAGTTGTTACCTGAGTATTTGGATAATTGTTGAGATAATCTACTAAATAATCTACCAAATTCTCCTAGGTTTGGATAATCTTTTCCGTGTTGATATTCCTATCATTGAAGCCACGTGCCAGGATGAGGTCGTGTTTGGTGGTCCACTCACCTTGTTCTTCATTAGTATCAACACTCTACATCCACTCATAAATATTGCGGGAAATCTCCAGTGCGCCATTGATCATGAGATGTTCTTCAATCTTGTCCCCATCATAATATAAGACTACATCCAGACATCCCCTGTTCCCCACTTCCACCTCATATTCCAATCTGATTTCGATACCATCTGGTGTTGGATCCACGAATGGAACCATGGTCCCTCCATTAGAGAAACTGACTTCCATGCATGGGATTGGATTGACCAACTCTTCAGACAGATCCTGATCTTTTTCAATATTTATTGGACCCCCCATTCCTTTTTCAGTCCCATTTTCCCAAGGCTTCCCTATGGATATAGTAACTACAGTCTTCCGGGTGTGTGAGAAGTCATTATGGGGTCTTGCCTCCCCCCTTATTTTCTAGGAAATACGCAATGGTAAGGCTCCCTTGCTTCCCCTTTTTTGTGCTAGACCTGACCATCATTTGGGATTCTTCCTAATTGTCTATTGAGACCAAAGATTCTACATCGATGTCACTTGGTTTGATTTCCTCAGGATACCATTTCTTGAACTTCTTGTGATTCCACTTTGACGTGTCTGTTTTCTATCCTTCTAGTTTGGAATTTTTACCTTCCATTAGCACTCAAGAATGTGAATCAATTGTGAATCTGAATTGGCCCTATTATTTCTTGAGGATGAGGAACTGTGTTCACACCAGGGGAACTAGGCAACTTAGACAAAGTAGCATTCGGACCAGAGGACACAGGCACCTCACACAACCCCTTGCCTCTACAAAGGCATCCTCAACATAAGGAACAACTGAGGAGGCGATATGTTGTCCAGTACCCAAACCACCAGACATCACCTTATCAGTAAAGGAAATACCAGCCTCACGCATGACCATCTCTTCCCTCTTTACAATAGCTAAATAACTACATAGCTTAGAAAAAACAACCACCACTCGTGGATCATGGATCCTAATACAATGTTTAAATGGGAGGTCATCAAGATTACGATTGATCTCACGCCCCAGAGCATCAACAGAGAGGACCCCTGGTGCCTCCACATCCTTCACTACAACTGAAGCTCCTCCACTGGCCAGCCCATCCATCACTGCGGTGGTTGTCATCACATGTGAAGGATTAATCGAAATTGATTCCTCCAAGACCTCCAAACCAAAATCACTGCCTTCCCTATCTTGCACAGTGATCCTCAGCCTCTGACAAGAGGTCATGCCTAACCCTTCCACCAAACTGTCAGGCCTCTTATTCATAATTCCACCATGGTAGGTGGATTAAATATGGCCCAGTCGATAGAAACTCGAACAAAAATCAGTCCAATATTCAAGAACAATGGATTTATTCGACATAAACACCTTTACTATCGAAATATAGATCCATTCGATAGGTGGATTCGAGGAATCCACCTCAATACACAGCCACATATTTATCAGTGACTCATAGAGGATGTACGATTATCAGAATAATGAAAATGGCCCACGAATTTTCTTATCATACAGATGATTGCTGGATTTTGAAAAGGCAGAGGAAGATGAGGAAAACATAACCATGTCACGACAGAAGAAGCATCACTGTTCATACAGAGATCAAATATCCATTGAATAAGAATGAACATGCATTCTCTACACATATGGGGAGCCCTAGACCAAGCACAAATCAGGTATTCTTCTGAAGAAAAACTTATCACCAGGTGGGGTTTGTCAAGAAGACCCACGAATGCACGGTCTTGCAAGTCCGATTTACCAAAAAGAAAATGATCGAACTCATCAACTAAGGTAATTCGATTACTAAAGTGGGCCACCAGGGTCAGATTCAGAAGACTCAAGGCAGCAGAGACTCCAGAAGCGATATTGGGAGTTGTGAATCACCAAAGTGATGATTTGGAACCTTCAGACATAAGGAAATTGTCAGGAACTTAGGGAGAAAACTAGGGTTAGATAAAGGATGAATAGACTTCCATGGAACCGGATGAGGCACCATCTGGACTTCCTCTCCCCTCCCAGCTCCAGCAAGGGCGGGGAACCATCGACGACCATCCGCCCCTGGGGTTCCATTGTCGAGAGTGCCATCAAGCCTTATCTATACCCAACTACACTCATTGGGTCATATCATTCATCCAAAAAATATATTATTTTTATTAAATTTACATTTTTAGGTTCTATATAAAAAAATAAAAGTTATTCCATTCCCCAAAAAATTGAATTTACTTGGATTTATGAGAAGTATGATAACTAGGGATATTATAACCTCCCAACCTTAAGATAAGTCATACTGAACAAATTTTGTACCAAAAATATATTACATCGATGATACCCACAACATATAATTATTCTGGACATACTCGGTCACAACTCATTGGTAAATTCCTCTTATGGTGTACCGCATGAGAAAAATATTCCTAAATTTTCTCACATCAACACAACAAGAGATTTTTGTGTTTCCTAAAACCACCCTATATATATACATTCCTCTATATGAAAAACCATCATTCCTTGACATATATAATTTAAAAACTAATACTAAATCACTTACAACACCAACATCCTCTCCTCATAGTCGATTCATAAGAGTTCTAACATCATATCTGATGCTCGTATACCCTCTGTGACATCTACAATCCCCACACATTCCGGAATCTCAATGCCCACAAAACCAGCATCATATCTGATTCTAAAAATACCACGTATCAAAAACATTTAATGTATCGCCACTACCCTAGTTACCCAGCGTCGTTGCATTATTACATAACATGTGCATTATCAAAAGAGATCAAGTCCCGAAATACAAATCAATTTTGTACCCCTGTATGTACCAGATACCTACATAAGATTACATTATATTATGAAAAAAATAATACCTTGTGTCTCCTTCAAAAAATCATATCCCTTATCCTATCTATGTATGTCAGTCATTATATACATCTTCTCATCCTGGAAAAAATAAAACATAAGAAATGGTTGAGCACATATGGTCGGTATTGATTGCAATATAGTGGAAACAATCATAAATAAGAATAAACATTTCATCAAATGTATAAGACTATAACAAAATTCATTTGAACCAAAACTTTATAATAATTTGGAAAAGTTATATAAAAAAATTCATTTACTTATTCACATGGATATTATACTAGACCAATAATCACATTTAATATCAATAGCATATCTCATAATGAACGAATATATAATGACAGACATCTTAACCACAAAGTCAAGGCCTTGTTCCAAGACCCTAAATATAAATTTTTTCATGGACATGTTCCAAGATACTAGTTTGTCTATTAAGACCAACCGATGCATTGAGGGGAAATATCAGGCCCCACATGTCACTTACTATGTCTAATGCATTCTACATTTGAAAAGGGTGAATCATAACATTATCATTCATACTAAACTAACATATCATATGTTAATACTTTTACCATAAGACATGAATGAAATGAAAATAGTACAACCAAAGTCAGAATATCATAAAACTATTTATACAATATAAAATATTGTATCATATGAAATCAATTTTAATTAAACATAATATCTACCAATAGATGTTGACATAAATGAAATCTATCCAAAAAAATATTTGATACAAATAAATGTACTTCTTTGAAATCATTTATATGTTTCTTAATTTTAAAATAAGAAATTTATTTTGAAAATATTTATATAATCATGTAAGGGATTTTTCAAAGGTTTTATAATGGCAGAAAATATCCGCACCCACCCAATATGTTAAAAAAACATTATTTCCTAAATTTTTTGAAAAGGTCATAAAGTACCTTCTTTTAAAAATGACAGAAATATTCCATTACAAAAATTTTACAAATAGTAATAAAAGGGTATTAATGACATTAACACATTTTCCAGGAAATACAAATATTATTTTTAAATTCATTTTTAAGAAACACAGATGTGGATGATAAATATGTTCCTGTAGATAAATATGTATAAACAACCACATATAACAAATAGATTTTATTATTAACCCATAACTTGTACGTTTCCTTTTTCGAGGGTATGTTAAACTCTCTTATAAGAGTTAAAGAATTGTTATTAAATTATACAAGATACACATACATAATTATAATATCATATATGATCCTCTAATATTACTTTGTTAATAATACTACAGTAGTATCATTGTTTCGGGTGTTCACTGATTCGTTTTCCATCATAAGGTTTGTTACGTAAAATTTCTTTTGTTATGTATAGGATGAATATAATTCATATCCAAAATGATATTATTTTCACAAAAAAATTAATCATTAAATGAATATTATTCATGAATGGTTTCGATGGGAAACGAAATCACATCGTGTTGTGTAAACGGTATGTCGTATATACGGACAAGCAAGAATATCATTATAATGATGGGGAAATCATATGTAATTGGATTTAATATTATATATAAAGAATAATTAACATGTTATATATATTATTTACATCAATTATACTCATTATTATACCCATAAAAATAATGAAGTGTTGAATAACAAACTACACCATACAGTAGAGACGGATAACCGTACACACACACGTATAGTGACTTCGTCATTCATAGGGTGGATAAAATAATGAATATGTTTGTAACATAATTATATCAATATATAAGTATGTATAAGTTACTGGAGTTTTTATTTTGTTATGGAAACAACAAATAAAGAGGACGTGGTAGAAGAAAATAATTTTTAATGAAGTGATGAAATAATTAACTCTTCTTCAGGTGATTCCTTTTGATTTGAACAAAAGGTCTCCATAGGTTGGATTTATGATCAACATAAGGACTCTAAATTTTAGTGATGGTAGTTGGGAGGAAATTTTAGAAGGGTTTGGCTGAGCCATATGGATTTGGTGGTGTAAATTTAATTTAAGGGGAGAACCCTATTATAAGAGAGGGGGGGGGGCACTGTAGGAAAATCATGAAATATAAATTTATTATAAAATAATATTCGTTTTATAACAGGTACAAATGGATATAATTATAGGATAAGGTAGGGATTGGACGAAATCCTCTAATCCAATAGGTTTTAGAAAAAAAATTTCATCATATTTACATTGTATTTTTTATTTAACTAGTTGTTAAATAGTTTATCTATTACCTTGTCTTCTTCTATTGTTGAATTACAGGGTTAATATAGTTACTATTAAATAAAAAGATAACATAAAGTGATTATTTAGTGACATATATGACATTATCTTAGACCTTGGGTTGAATATTAGATTCTTAGGAATATTATATCATTTAATAAAATATAATTTGTTTTAAAAAAACCCATTTCTGTCAATTTGGACACTATTTTGTTTTTGGTTTTTTGAATGTCATAACTACATGATTACTTGGAATCAAATTCATTGAATCAAACATAACATTTCATATTACCTTATAAAAGTTTTTAAGGCATCATAAAATTTAATTTACATTTATCTGTAGATTTATCATATCAAGTATTTTAATCTTTCATTGATATGGTAATTACTGCATCATCATTGTGTAATAAATAAATTTAATTATTTAATGTCTAAAAAATTTAAATAAAATACTAAGACATAGAAATATTTTTACCTTTCTAATGAATATTTTTAGTTTATTTTATCATTAGAATAACACTATAGTAAAAAAAATAGTTATTAAAATTTGAATTTAACTCTTTTAACTCTTCGTTAAATAAAATTTAGTAAATGTCCTAATATAATCCATATTGATCAAAATGAAATATATTTCTCTCGTAAGGTTGATTTTGGTCTGAAAAACATATACAATATAATTAGGGCATGTGGGAGGGTAATTATAATATAATTTTTATGCTAAATTCATTATTTACTATTAACCGTGGTGAACAAAACTGAAAAGTTACTATTCACCAATAATTACATCCATTTTGATGAACCATGTTTTACATACTGATGATAACCTTGTTTGTCAGATTTTTGATATTAAAATAATAAAAATGGTATAATCATATT
This sequence comes from Viscum album, assembly GCA_963277665.1. Classification (NCBI taxonomy): domain Eukaryota; kingdom Viridiplantae; phylum Streptophyta; class Magnoliopsida; order Santalales; family Viscaceae; genus Viscum; species Viscum album. The sequence continues at coordinate 163,908,644 of OY728129.1, read as the reverse complement.
TTATACAAATTTCTTAATGTGCCTAGAGTATGGGTAAAAGACGTTAGAAATTTCAATAAAATTTTATATATCTAATATTATTATAAAATGACATCAATGAATTAAGTTGGAATAATATAGGTATAATGTATTAATTTTTTCATTAAAAAAATTAATATAAAAAATAATTATTTAAATAAAATGTCTGTTTCAAACAATAACAGAGTGTTTTTTAACTATTCATAAAAAATGTAATGTTTTCAAAAAATACCAAAAACTGACACTAATCTAAATATCATATTCCGAAACCAATAATGAAGTTCATTTTAAAAAATAAATTTATAAAATTCAAAATTTGGTTATTAATATTTATAAATTATTTTTATATGCCTAGTTTGATAAGTCGTGGTGTGGTAGGACACAGTGTTACTTACAAAACAAGATATTATATTATTCAAAGAGAAGAATACCATTGATGCTTAGGGTGTTACATTATTCTATCCTTCCAATAATTTATTCATCGAAATTTCTAGAATTTTTCTACATAAAAAGATATAGATGTTTCTTCATCCTATGTTCCATAGGTACCCATGAGGCAAATTCCATTTTATGGTTTCTCTAAATAACGTTTACCAAATGAGTTATCCGGTTTCACATCACTTGTTTCCTGGTACCAAGAATCCGAATATGCTCTTTAAAATAAAACAGATTAGGTTCCATGTAACACCCGAGACTTTTGTGTTATATAAATCATCAATGGAATCTTTTTCTACACAACACTTGCTTGACTTTCTTTACACGAAATCGCGACCTTCCTCGATAACTTGCGTCGTACGCAATACCGAGATTCACTAAACAATGATATACTATTAAAATATTATTAAAACTAGCCATTATGAATAGTAATAACCACTTTCTGAAATTTTATAAATTTTACATTTAAAAATGGACTTCATTTTTTGGATTCGTAATATCGAAATTAACCTAGGGTGAAATTTTTGTATTTTTCTAAAAACTTTCAATTTTTTATGAATTGTGAAACCACTAAGTGGTAGTTAAAAAACTGAATTTTTCATAAAATTTAATTTTACCGCTTATGTGAGTGGAATTTAAAAATTACGAGAGACATGGTTTATGTCAGTAAGTAAAATTTGGTTCAATGAGATGAAAATAATATTTGATGAATAGTAACATTTTACTTTTATTTACCACGGTTAAAAGTAAATAGGGCAATTAAGGGTAAAAATGATATTATTATTACCCTAAAACATGTCCAAATTCTATTGGATAAGTGTAATTCGACCAAAAACAATCTTAGGAATAAAATATGACCATTTATGCCCACTTGGATTAGATTAGGACATTTATTATTAATTTATTTAAAGAATGGTTAAAATAGTTAAAATCAAAGTTTAATAACTATATAATTTTTAATATAGGGATATACATAAGATAAATTCGACTATAAATATAAATTAGAAAGATAATAAGCTTTCTTACATGATGATATTTTTTTTAATTTTTAAACTTTAAATAATTTTATTTATTTATGACACAAAGATGATGCAGTAATTATCTGATTAAGGAAATATTGACACAATTGATGTTATAAATACCCAAAAAAATATTATTTGAGACTTTTTATGAATTAAACCAATTTTATAGTATAATATGACATTTTAGTATTTATTAAATTATCTTTTTTCGAACTTATCATTCCGTTAAGATTTTCACAAAAATCAATTACTAAATAGTGTCAAAAATGACATAACATAGTTTTTTAAAAAAATATTATATTAGTAATTGTTATTTTATTCCTAAAAATATAATATTCGGCCAAATGACTTAGATAAGGTTATATATATTAATAATAAAAAAACTTGGGGTTCGTTGGGCTGCTTATAGTAAGTTTATTAACCTTATAGTATAAGAACACAAGAAGACATGGTAAAAGTAAAATTATTTAACTTATTGATAAATCTAAATGATAAGGTTAAAATAGGAACCTAAACATGTCTAAATTATATTGGATGAGAGTATTTTTACCCATACCTACCTTAGTTTCGAAATATATCAATTTGGAGCTATTTAAAACCGAATTTGGATTTATAATAAAATAATATTTTTAGTTATTCCAAAGGTGCCCCTCCCCTCCCTTATAAAAGGGAACCTCCTCCCTCTCTTTCTCACACCACTATGAGCCTTCAAGCTCGGCCAAACCCTACCAATTTCTTCTCTCAACTTCCCTAGAGACATCCTAGAGGTCATGGTATTCTTCAAAGACCAATTTTAGTGCCATAAAAGGAGGTCTCAAAGAGGCGCTTCAAATAAGAGGTAATGCCTATTACCGATTCTTTCATCTTTATTTCTTCTTCCACTTCTTCTTCATTAGTTGTTTCATCATGAAGTAATAACATCAGTATCACTCATAAACTGATATGTTATTATAAGTATTAAACAACCCTATTTCACCATCTATCCATCCTACGGAATATGAAATCACCGCGCTTGCGTACGTACGGAATACAGTCTCCACGCAGTGGTGTAATCTATTTTCCCCCACCACCTTACTTGGATGGGTATAATGATGTAAATAATTACTATATATGATTATTGTAAAGTGATATTGATTCTGAAATAGTATACATACACTCCAATACAATTCCCCGATCATGGGAACGATATCATCGCTCGTGCGTACGTACGGAATACCGTCTCCACGATGTGATGCGATTCGTTCTACATCATCTTCATTGCATAATGATTATGTAAATTAATTTAATGAATAAATATGATATATAGTACATTAATACCATTCTGGAAATGATGTATCTATAACCTAAAGAGAAGAATAAGAATTTATTCGACAAAACACGCATAAGAACAAAAAGTTATAAACACCCAAATAACAAGTAGCAATGAAATATTACTACCAAGAAGCTAAAAATATGACCATATATGATATCATAACAATAATTATGATTCTATAATAAGTCAATAACATTATTTCAATAATTATACAGGAGGTTCAGACACTTACGTGGCAAATCAGACCTAAGGTAAGGGAAAATATCACAATCTCGTTTTTATCCGAGATTGTGTATACTTTGGTATTTACTGGGGTGTATTTTATTATCCACATCCATGTTTGCTCAATATGTAATATTATTTCCATCCACCTAAAATTGTTTAAATCCAATTTTACCCTTCAGTGAGTTTTTAGTAAAAGATATGAAAGGAATCTTTTTGTCGTTTTTCGTACAAGGTACCTTTTTTACTTTTCTGACAAAAGAACGAGAAGAATGTTTTTTTAACATATACGGCATGAATGGAATTTTTAAAAAATTATTTACAAGAAGATTCCTCTACAATTTTTCATGTTTATTTTTAATCAACTTCTTTTAGTTTAGAATTGTATGACATGTTAAGAAAGGAAAAGTATTTTTGAAGTAGAAAGGATATTTTCCTCAAGAATGGAGTTCAAGTGTTTTATCAAAATTATTTTCCATCTAAGATAATAAAGGATTATGTTTCTATCCCTATTATTACATTGATTTGATTATGTTGTGATTGAATTATATTTATGAATTCATTTATCTTATATTAATTGTTTTATGATATCACGATGTTTAAGATTCCCATTTTTATTACAAAGGTTATAAAATGATGTATGATTTATGATTTTGGGGCACACATAAGAATGATATCATTATGAGATGGGTGGGACCTATATCTACCTCCAATTCATTCGGTAAAGATTTTATATCCCATGATATAGACTTGGCTGGAATGGTAGGTTAAACCGGTTCAGTGAAATAGGACTGAAACGAGGAATGAACTCGGTTCAAAAATTGACTTTTTCCACTAAGATGGTCTTGGAAATGAGTCTTGACTAATAAGAAATGATTCTTTATGATTATGTGTGTATGGCACAAAGTTTCATGTTTTATGTTATGATTATTGGGATTACATTTCACTACTATGATATATCCCATGTTATGAAATTATGATTTCTTTTGTAGGTTAGGATTTCCAAAAGTTATATTCTTATGTATATGATGTGATTGAAATTTATTTTGTTTACCCTTACTGAGCATTTGAGCTCACCATTTTGTATGTTTTCTTTCCCCAGGTCAGGAATAATGTTATTAAGTAAGATATACCAAAAGGGACTATAGATATGATGAAATAAATTGGAGACAGTGTAGACGCTTTATGAACCAGTTGTTTATGTTTCCCAGTTTCTAAAGACACTATACCTATACGGTCCTTTCCTGGTTTTGTTATATGTTGTAATACATGTGCTTCAATTCTTAATTAATAACAATGTATGTAAAGTATGGGTGGTTATAGTTGGTATCAGTGGAAAGGTATAGTTAACATTTGTAAACTAGGATGTGAAAGCCTTAGTAAGAACCCTAAGGATAAGTCTAAGTTATGTGCACAATCTTAGTGTTTTAGAATTGGACATGAATAACCTAGGATAAAACCTTAAGTGTAAAATTTATTCTTGATTATGTGGTTTTCCTATTACAATTAGTGTTTCTCACACTATTCTTCTTGGTTTTAGTCAATGGCTGGAACCCGAAGGAACCGTGTTAATGCGGAATGCGACGAGCAATGCAATGATTGTCCCCCTGAGCAACCAAACGTTATGGGAGATAGAATGTAAAATCTTGTAGCCATGCTCACACAACTTTCTCAAGCTATGAATCATGTAGGACTTCCAAACGAGCAAAGGAAGGAGCAACATTCTGTTGAATCCTTCATGAGGCAGCTTCCACCTTCATTCAGCGGGTCTACTGATCCATTAGTTGCTGAACAATGGATTAATACTACTGAAAAGATATTTTCAGTTCTTCAATGTTCTGAACATGATAAAGTCATCTTATTAGTGTATCGTTTGGAAGGTGATTCTGATGAATGGTGGAATCTTATTAAGAATACGAGGCAAAGGGATGAAATTGAGTCCATGGAATGGGACGAGTTCAAGAACTTATTTTTCAATAAGTACTTCCCTCGTATTCTCCGAACAAAGATGGAGAAGGAGTTTCTTGAACTAAAGAAAAAGGATGATGAATCGGTTGGTACATATGAAGCAAATTTTACAAGACTTGCAAGGTACGCTTCTGGTATTATTATACAACCTGAGAGTAAGATCGATCGATTCTTTAGTGGCTTAAAACCAAGTCTTCGAAAGGGCGTTAGCCATAAGGGACTTCAATAGCTACGAGGAAATCGTTCGATGTGCTCTCAAAGTTGAGATGGAGATTAGAGTAACCCATCAGTCATATGTGTTTGATAAGAAGAGGAAAATGGAATTCAAAGGAAAATCTAAAGAGCACACTGAAATGAAGATGAGCTTTCCCTTATGCTCATAGTGTGGAAAGAAACATGGAGGGAGTTGTCTTAAAGGGACAAATAAATGTTTCAAATGTGGAAAGGAAGGTCATCAGGCATTTGAATGTCGTAATGATGGGAAGAAGATGTCTAATGATGCAAACAAAGGAAGGGATGCACAGAATAAACCTACTACACTTCAATGTTTCACGTGCAAGGAGATGTGGAATTATGCAAATCAATGCCCAAATCTAAGGGTTGATGATGTTGGTCGACGTCAACAATATCTTAAGGCTAAAGACAAAGGAATGTCACATGAAATTTCTATCAGGGATGTGGAATACGATAACGATGTGCTGATAGGTACACTTACCATCCACTCTAAAGTAGAAAATGTTTTATTTGATTCTGGATCCACCCACTCTTTTATTTCTAAAGAATTTCCTAAGGATATCACTGTATTACATCAACAATTAGATCTTGAGTTAGCAGTGACAACCCCTAATGGCACAACAGTCGCATCAAAAGTTTATAATTCTTCTCCGATTGATGTTTTTGGGAATGTGCTTCCTGCAAATCTTGTGACCCTTCCTATAGTGGAATTTGATGTGATTCTTGGCATGGATTGGCATTCTTTATATGGAGCTCATATCAATTGCCAAATAAGGGAAGTCACATTTCATATTCCAGATCAATCTATGATCATCTATCAATGCAAGGATGAACATAACCTCCCAGTGGAAATTTCTTCCATCTTATGGGTCTTGATTCAGCTAAATGAAGGTTATTTATCACAAATGGTTGGTGAGAAACTCACAATTAAGAATATTCCCATTGTACGGGAATTTGATGATGTCTTTCCGGATGAATTACCGGGTCTTCCACCAAATCGTGAAGTTGAGTTTTCAATAGAACTCGTACCAGGTGCTTTGCCTATTTCAAAGTCACCTTATAGAATGGCCCCAATTGAGTTGCAGGAATTGAAGAAGCAACTCCAAGAGAATCTTGATAAGGGGTTCATACGCCCTAGTGTGTCACCTTGGGGAGCACCTGTTCTGTTTGTTAAGAAGAAAGATGGATCAATGAGACTCTGCATTGATTATTGAGAACTTAACAAGATCGCTATCAAGAACAAATATCCTCTCTCGCGCATTGATGACCTATTTGACCAACTACGTGGAGCTCAATACTTTTCCAAGATTGATCTTTGTTCAGGGTATCATCAATTAAGGGTCAAAAGGGAGGATATACCAAATATGGCTCTCCGTACAAGGTATGGACACTATGAATTTATAGTGATGCCATTTGGTCTTACTAATGCCCCTGTTATCTTCATGGATCTGATGAATAGAGTCTTTAGAGACTATCTTGATCAGTTTGTGGTAGTATTTATAGATGATATTCTTGTCTATTCAAAGAGCAAGGAAGAACATGAAGATCAATTGAGAATTATATTCAAGGCCCTGATAAAGGAGAAGCATTATGCCAAATTTACCAAGTGTGAATTTTGGCTTCAAAAAGATTCATTTTTGGGTCACATATTCTCAAAAGAGGGGATATCTGTGGATCTAGCAAAAACAGAGGTTATAGAAAGATGGTTGAGACCAACAATAGTAACCGAGATCTGATGTTTTCTTGGTTTGGCTGGATATTATCGAAGTTTTGTGAAATATTTTTCACGATTATCTAATCCAATCACCAATTTGACTCAGAAAGGAGTTATGTTTGTTTGGACGAAGGAATGTGAAGAAAATTTCAAGGATTTGAAAAGAAGGTTATCCAGTGCACTTGTACTCACACTTACTTGTAGTGGAGAAAGGTTTGTGATCTACAATGTTGCATCCACGAAGGGACTGGGATTTGTTATCATGAAAAATGATATGGTGATAGCTTATGCCTCACGACAGTTGAAAATACATGAGAAAAATTACCCAACTCATGATTTGGAGTAAGCTACGGTAATCTTTTCATTAATGATTTGGATGCATTATCTTTATGGAGAAAGGCGTGACATTTATATAGATCATAAAAGTTTAAAGTATATTTTCACACAAAAGGAGATGAATATGCGCCAAAGAAGATAGTTGGAGCTGATTAAGGATTACGACTGGTCAATCCATTACCACCCTGGGAAAAAAACAAGGTGGAGATGCATTTAGTCAACAAGACCATGCCAGTTTATCCATGATGAGGATCACAAAAGATTAATATTTTTGGATTCACAAAGTATGGATCTTGGAATTATAATGGAAGGGGGAAAATCGTATCTTTCTCAAATGAATGTTCAACCATCTATACATGTAATGATTAAAGAGGCACAGAAAGAAGATGTAGAGTTACAAAAGAAGGTGAGAAATGTTCCTGAATTCAACCTTGATTGTGATGGGATAATAAAGTTCAGGAATCGGGTTTGTGTTCCTCCCATTCCCGAATTAAAGAAGGAGCTGCTGGATGAGGCTCGTAGTTCATCATTCTCTATTCATCCTGGAAGCACGAAGATGTATAGGGACCTGAAAGAGTAATTCTGGTGGGATGGCATGAAAAGTGATGTTGCTGAATATGTCTCTCAATGCTTGGTTTGTCACAAGTTAAAGCTGAGAGACAGAAGTCTATGGGGATGTTACAACCATTACCCATACCCAAATGGAAATGGGAAAACAACACTATGGACTTTGTCACCAGACTTCCTAAAACATCCAAAGGCAATGATACTATCTGGGTCATAGTTGATCGTCATACAAAGTATGCACACTTCATCGCTATTAGAGAGGATTTATCTCTAGATCAGCTTTCCAGGATATATGTAAAGGAAGTGGTAAGATTGCATGGAGTACCACTTTCTATTATATCTGATCGGGATCTGAGGTTTACCTCAAAGTTCTGGCGAAGTCTTCAGTATACTCAGGATACAAAGTTATGTTTCAGCACTGCTTATCATCCTCAGACAGACGGTCAGTCTGAGAGAACAATTCAAACTCTAGAAGATATGTTGAGAGCTTGCTCTATGGATTTCAAAGGTGGTTGGGATCAACACCTACCATTGGTGGAATTTTCTTATAATAATAGCTTTCACTCTAGTATTCAGATGGCTCCTTATAAAACTCTCTATGGAAAGAAATACAAAACTCCAACTTGCTGGGATGAAGTTGGGGAAAGAAAGCTATTTGGACCAGATCTCGTAGATGAAATGGCAGAAAAGGTCAGATCTATTCAACAACACATAAGAGTAGCTCAGAGTCGAGAGAAAAGTTATTCTGACAACCGAAGAAAAGACCTAGAGTTTGAAGTGGGTGATGAAGTGTTCTTACGAATATCTCCCTATAAGTGGGTCATGGGATTTAGAAATAAGGGGAAGTTGAGCCCTAGATATATCGGTTCTTTCGAAATACTGGATCGTGTTGGGAAGGTAGCTTACCGATTGGCACTTCCACCTAATCTCTCTCAAGTTCACGATGTGTTCCATGTATCTCTCCTGAGAAAGTACATACCTGATCCTTCACATGTACTCAGCTTAGAAGTTGTACCACTAGAGCAAGATCTTTCTTATAAAGAATAGCCGATAGAGATTCTGGATCGTAGCGAAAAAGTCCTACGGAACAAGACCACTCACTTGGTGAATGTTTTATGGAGGAACCACCAATTAGAAGAAGCTACATGGGAGCTTGAGGATACGATGAGAGAGAAGTATCCTAATCTGTTTGTTACAATGTGACGAATTTCGAGGGTGAAATTCATTTTAAGGGGGGTAGAATGTAACACCCGAGACTTTTATGCTATATAAATCATAAAAGGAATATTTTTCTACACAACACTTTCTTTACTTTCTTTACATGAAATCATGACCTTCTTCGATAGCTTGCATCGTACACAATACCGAGTTTCACTAAACAATGATATACTATTAAAATATTATTAAAACTAGCCGTTAGGAATAGTAATAACCACTTTTTGAAATTTTATAAATTTTATTTTTCAAAATGGACTTCATTTTTGGATTCTTAATATCGAAATTACCCTAGGGTGAAATTTTGGTATTTTTCTGAAAAGTTTCAATTTTTGATGAATAGTGAAACCACTAAATGGTAGTCAAAAAACTGAATTTTTCATAAAACTTAATTTTACCACTTCTGTGAGTGGAATTTCAGAAATCCGAGAGACACGGTTGATGTCAGTAAGTAAAATGTGGTTTAATGAGATGAAAATAATTTTTGGTCAATAGTAACTTTTTACTTTTATTTACCACGGTTAAAAGTAAATAGGGTAATTAAGGGTAAAAATGATATTATTATTACCCTAACACATGTCCTAATTCTATTAGATAAGTGTAATTCGACCAAAAACAATCTTAAGAATAAAATATGACCATTTAGGCCCACATGGATTAGATTAGGACATTTATTATTAATTTATTTAAAGAAGGGTTAAAATAGTTAAAATCAATGATTAATAACTAAATCATTTTTAATATAGGGTTATACATAATATAAATTAGACTATAAATATTTATTAGAAAGATAACCATATTTCCTACATAATTATATTTTATTTGTAATTTTTAGACTTTAAATAATTTATGTTATTTATGACACAAAGATGACGCAGTAATTATCTTATTAATGAAATATTGACATAATTGATGTTATAAATACCCAAATAAATATAATTTGAGACTTTTTATGAATTAAACTAATTTTATAGGTTACTATGACATGGTATTATTGATTTAATTAACTTTTTTAGAACTAACCATTCTGTTATGATTTTCAAAAAAATCAGTTACTAAATAGTTCCAAAATTGACATAAAATAGTATTTAAAACAAATATTATTTTAGTAATTGTTATTTTATTCCTAAAAATATAAGGTTCAACCGAATGACTTATATAAGGTTATATATATTAATAATAAACATCTTGAGGTTCTTTTGGCTTCTTATTGTAATTTTATTAACCTTATAGTATAAGAACACAAGAAGACACGGTAAAAGTAAAATTATTTAACTTAATGATAAATCTAAATGATAAGGTTAAAATAGGAACCTAAACTTGTATAAATTAAATTGGATGAGATTATTTCGACCCATCCCCACCTTAGCTTCAAAATAAATCAATTTGGAGCTATTTAAAACCGAATTTGGTTTTATAATAAAATAATATTTGTAGTTATTCCAAAGGTTCCCCTCTCCTCCCTTATAAAAGGGCACCTCCTACCTCTCTTCCTCACACCATATTGATCCTTCACGCTCGTCCAACCCCTGAAAATTTATTCTCTGCACTTCCCTAGAGACATCCTAGAGTTCCTGGTCTTCTTCAATGACCAATTATTGTTCCCTAAAAGGAGGTCTCAAAGATGCACTTCAAAGAAGAGGTAATGCCCGTTACCGATTCTTTCATCTTTATTTCTTCTTCCACTTCTTCTTCTATAGTTGTTTCATCATGAAGTAATAACATCAGTATCACTCATATACTGAAATGTTATTATAAGTATGAAACAACCCTATTTCACCATCTATCCATCCTACAGAAAATGAAATCACCGCTCGTGCGTACGTACGGAATACCGTCTCCACGCCGTGGTGTAATCTATTTTCCCCCACCACCTTACTTGGATGGGTATAATGATGTAAATAATTACTATATATGATTATTGTAAAGTGATATTGATTCTGAAATTGTATACATACACTCCAATACAATTCCATGATCATGGGAATGATATCATCGCTCGTGCTTACGTACGAAATACCGTCTCCACGATGTGATGCGATTAGTTCTACATGATCTTCATTGCATAATGATTATATAAAGGAATTGAATAAATAAGTATGATATATAGTACATTAATACCATTCTGGAAATGATGTATCTATAACCTAAAGAGAAGAATATGAATTTATTCGACAAAACACACATAAGAACAAAAAGTTATAAACAGCCGAATAACAAGTAGTAATGAAATATTACTACCTAGATGCTAAGAATATGACCATATATGATATCATAAAAATAATTATGATTCGTTAAATAGTCAATAACATTATTTAAATCATTATACCGGAGGTTCGGACACTTACGAGGCAAATCGGACCTAAGGTAATGGAAAATATCACAATCTCATTTTTATCCAAGATTGTGTATACTTTGGTATTTACTGGGGTGTATTTTATCATCCACATCCATGTTTCCTCAATATGTAATATTATTTCCATCCACCTAAAATTGTTTAAATCCAGTTTTACCCTTCGGTGAGTTTTTAGTAAATGATATGAAAGGAATCTTTTGTCATTTCTCGTATGAGGTACCTTTTTGACTTTTCCGACAAAAGCATGAGAAGAATGTTTTTTTAACTTATACGGAATGAATGGATTTTGAAAACATTATTTCCAAGAAGCTTCCATAAAATTTTTCAAGTTTATTTTTAATCAACTTCTTTTAGTTTAGAATTGTATGACATGTTAAGAAAGAAAAATTATTTTTTAAGTAGAAAGGATATTTTCCTCAAGAATGTAGTTCAATTGTATTATCAAAATTATTTTCCATCTAAGATAATAAAGGGTTCTATTTCTATCCCAATTATTACATTGATTTGATTTTTTTGTGATGGAATTATATTTATGAATTCCATTATCTTATATGAATTGTTTTATGATGTCACGATGTTTAAGATTCCCATTTTTATTACAAGGGTTATAAAATGATGTATGATTTATGATTTTGTGGAACACATAAGAATGGTATCATTATGAGATGGGTAGGACCTATATCTCCCTCTAATGCATTGGGTAAAGATTTTATACCTCATTAGATAGACAGGGCTGGAACGGAAGGTTAAACCGGTTCAGTGAAATAGGACTGAAACGAGGAATGTACTCGGTTCAGAAATGGACTTTGTCCACTAAGATAGTCTTGGAAATGAGTCTTGACTAATAAGAAATGATTCTTTATGATTATGTGTGTATTCCACAAAGTTTCATGTTTTATTTTATGATTATTGGGATTAAATTTCACTACTATGATTTATCCCTTATTATGAAATTATGATTTCTTTTGCAGGTTATGATTTCCAAAAGTTATGTTCTTATGTATATGATGTGATTGAAATTTCTTTTGTTTACCTTTACTGAGCATTTGAGCTCACCCTTTTGTATGTTTTCTTTCCCCAGGTCAGGAAAAAGGTTATTAAGTAAGATACACCAAAAGGGACTATAGATATGATGAAATAAATGGGAGACAATGTAGACTCTTTATGAACCAGTTGTTTATGTTTCCCAGTTTCTAAAGAAACTATACATATATGGTCCTTTCCTGGTTTTGTTATATGTTATAATAAGTGTGCTTCAATTCGGATGTAATAAAAATGTATGTAAAGTATGGTTCGTTATATTCCAGGACTATTTCATCATAGGTGAGTACATGTGTTAGGTCAGGATTGTATTTTATTAATAGTTATACATGGAACACATCATCAAATATGGAATTACTTCTCCGAAATGCCAATTGGTATGCTACAACTCAAATTCATACAATAATTTTGCAAGGACTGATGTCCCTATGGCTTAATTCTCCCTTCTTACCTAATCTTATAACACCCTTAGAGATACATTCAAGGAAGAATGATCACTTACTTGAAATTCCAAACCCTTCCATCATTTATCGGTACAACCCTTTTTCTTACTTTGAGATGCTTTGAAATAGATTTTGATAATATTCACCTTTTCTATATTTTACCCAACATGTTCTAGGCCAACCTGTTTTGTTTCACCAACATCATCACAAAACATTGGTGTGTGAAATATCTTTCTATATAACGCATCATATGGTGCCATATTAATACTTGGATGGATGCTATTATTGTAGGAAAATTCTACAATAGGTAAATACTGATCCCACATACCTTGAAAGTCATGTGAGTATGATATCTACATTTCTTCTGTGGTTTGAATAGTGTATTCTGAATTTCCATCAGTTTGACGGGGGTTGGAAATTCTCAAATGATGTTTAGAATCTAGGGATTTCTGAAATCATTTCTAGTATCTTGACGTAAAACATAGATCACGATAAAAAACAATCGATCGGTGTACACCACGATGTTTCTCGACATCATTACTATATATTATTTTTAAATGTTCATGTTGTAAACCATCTCTTATAGAATAAAAATATACTGACATGGTAATATTATCAATAATGACCCATATTGCATCATTCCATATAAGAGTCTTTGGTATCCCCAAGACAATTTCCATCGTGATATCACTCAATTTCCACTCATTCATGAGTTGAGGATTCATGACTCCACCAGGATGTTGTCTTCTAGCCTCCACATGTTGAAAACCATACATATTGACACATAATCAACAATCTCCCTCTCTATGTTGTTACCCCAAAAAAGTTCCTTCAAGTCACTATACATGTTACTGGTACCAGGGTGTATAGAGAAATTGGGGCAACAAGCATCATCCAACAATTATCTTTTTAGATCAGATATATCTGGAACATAGAGACTCTTCTCAAATTTCTAAATTCTTACATCATATACAATTCCAACCAATCTCCCATCATTCATAGATATGATATTCTATTGAAACTCCTCATCATAAATCTGAAACATTTCACCATTTATTTTAATTATAGTTTGGAAACTATTTGAAAAATTATTGATGTTTCATCTTTTATGGTTATTCCCATACCCATCTACACTTGATGCATGAACATGGGAACCCTTTAAACTCTCATCATGTTCATAACTACATGATCCATTATAATCAAATCATCTTCCACCTTATTTTACATCCCCAGGTGGTAGTGTATTGTGAAATCATAATCCTTGAGTAGTTCAAGACATCACATTTTCCTCATGTTGAATTATTTCTCTGAGAAACTATAATTACATCTCTTGTGATCATTATATATCTAGAATTCTTCACCATATAGACAGTGTCTTCATATCTTCAGAGTAAATATTACAACAACTAACTGATTATCGTGAGTGGGATAGTTTTGTTCATTAATTTTTGGATTATGTGATACTTATTCAATAACACTATCATTCTGCATAGGTACACAACCATGTCCAGTCTTTGAAGAATCACTATAAATTAAAAACACACCATACATCAATTGTAGTGTTAAGATAGGATCATTGAATAATTTTCTCTTCAATTACTCGACACATTGATCACATAATTTTTTCCATAAAACAATTTAACCCTTTTATGTGTGATCTTGTTTAATGGGTTATACAATTGTGAAACATTCTCGATAAAATGCCAACAATATTATACTAAACCAATAAAAAAACATACCTAATTTATACATGTCAGTGCATGCCATTTTTGGGTTTCCCTTCTCTTCAAAGGATCAACAGAGATTCCATCTATAGACACAATATATCCATGAAAATAAATTTTTTAATGCCCGAATTCATACATGCTAAACTTCCAACATAATTCATTTTATTTATGTGCCTTTAAAATAGTGCACATATGATTTTCATTATCTTCATATCTTTTTTAATATAAAAAAATTATCCTTAATAAATACAACTACAAAGTCGTAAACATATTTCTTGAAACATATTTGCATTAGATCCATTAAAACTAAGGGTGCATTGTTCAGTCCAAAAGGTTTTAATATAAACTTGTAATGCCCATATCTAGTACGAAATTCTATCTTTGGAATTTCTTCCTTATTCATGCACAATAGATGATATCCAGATAGAAGGTCACTATTTGAAAAATATTTACTTCCATGATATTGATTTTTTAAATCATTAATTTAGGTTATGAGAGACCAATTATTTATTGTTATAGAATAGATATCCCTATATTTGATTCATGAACCACATATATCCATCATTATTCATAACAAAAAAGAACAGAGGCTCCACATGGAGAAACACTAGGGAGAATAAATCATTTGTTACTAAATTTCTCTTGTTGTTTCTTTAATTCCTCGACATTCGGAGTGTACATTCCATAAAGGGTCATTGATATGGGCGTTGATCCAATAATTATGTCAATGGAAAACACAATTTCTTGTTTTGTAGGATTTGAAGGTAAATCCTCTAGACCCACATCTACATATTCTTTCACAAAGGTAAATCCTCTATTTGATCATTCATTTCCACACCCATAGTGTTTTCACCCTCTTCCTCCTAAATAATAGAATTTAGTAGGGCTGCGGAGGGTAGATCTATATGAGAATCAGATGGTGTTGTTTCTACTGTAATGATACGTGAATCCTTATCATCATAAAAATTGTAACCACTTTCTACTTTCATTAAATTTTCACATCATGGTCCAAAATACAATCCATACCATTGATTAAATCAAATTCAATAATGGGAATGACAATATGTTCAGCAGATAAAGCATAGATATATGAGAAAATGTTAACTGATTAGAAAAACAATGTTTCATGATACATCCCATAGTAGTTCTAATTAAAAACTCCATTAAAATTTCAAATTGGAAATATATAATTTTATTTTAAAATTGGGAATATATGAAATAATGCATTGATCCATATTAATATTAAGCATTGGATAATTATGAGGAAATTTTTAACATGCATTCCACCACATAATTTAGAACATCAACCTCTGTAGTTATGATCACATATTCTTGGACTTTCTCCATTTTCCTTTTCTGAGGTATGTTTCCTTGACATATAAGACATTCACTTTTATAATGCCCCATTTCATAAAAATTGTATCATTGAAAATTGAAAACCTCTTTTTCCCCCTTTTAATCAGGAGCATAGGGGTTATTTTTCCACACTTGTTACAAATTCTAATCAAATTAAGGCATGCAGATGGATGTTTCTTCCCACAATTACTACAGGATGGAAATTCAACATTTCCATTGTTCCCCATATTTACTTTTCTAGTGTTTTTAGAATGACTCTTCTTCTCTTGCATAACATTAAATTAATAAGACATAGAGTATTCCTTTTATGTATTGAGAGCACATAAAGAAAATATCTTTGTACAATGAGAAGGATTGTGAGACTATTGCTCGATGAAGAAATTGTTTTAACCCATCAAATAATCGATAAACCTTACTTCATGGGTTATTTTTATAATCTATTGCATGCCTTTCTGTCCTTGTAATGTCAGGTGAAAACTTTGCAACACTCTTATACTACTTTATCCTTAGACTCATAAATTGTGTTTCCATATCTTCTCAATGTTCATGACGAAAGTATTTTTCTATGATAATCTCTTTAAAGTCCCTACATTATAAATTGTATACTTCTTCATCCTCCTTTTTTGTTTTCAATTAGTGACCACCATTGATCTGCATCTCATGTGAGGTGATAAACTGCCAAGACAACATTTTTCCAATTTGCTACTCCTCAAAGCATGAAATATTTTATTTAAAGAACATATCCATTGCTCAACTACAAATTTATTTTTAGTCCCATTAATTTATGGTGGTTATTTCCTCATGATGTGGTCTGACATTGATCCTATATGTTTTGGACTAGGGTTCTATTTATTTGTAAGATTATTATTAATAACCTGATGGAGTTGTCCCAGTATGGTTATAAGTTATTCATAACTAGTTGCATCACTAGATCCACTATAAATATCTTGAGTAAAAGGTAAGTACCTACATGGATTTTGTGTATTGATACAATTTTTAGTCCTTCCATAACGGGAGATTTCTAATCAATAGAATTCACTAGGTTAGTTTATGAATTGCAATGAATAATTTCAATCTTGTAAAATACCTAACATAAATTGAATATTTTATACATATAATCCATAATAATAATAATAATTCATAGAGAAGTAATTTATTGAAAATATTTCATAATGGTTTTTTTTAAAATGTGAGTTACTTTATGAATATCCCTCGAGTTTGTCAAACAATGCGCGCAATATGTGTTTTTGTCGTGTACCAAGAAACCTCGAGTCAAGCCCAAAATTCTGTGTCGGGTTTTTCACTCCTAGGAACATCTGTGCCAGAACAACATCCATTTTAGTATCTAGACAGTGATTTATTTCTTGTAAAACTGACATAATATTTACATTACCATATTTTTTGAGGTTCTTCTATATTAATCCTCAATTTCTTTATTAGGATAATTCTCTCTAACCATGGTTCTTTCTAAATATGTTTTCCAAGGTTTTTACTAGTCATCCACTGATACCAACTGTAACTCCTCGAATCATTTAACCAAGTGATGGTGTCTTATTACAATGCATTTTCATGATCCCTGGAGATCTGGTCTTGAAAGATCAATCAATTTAGTATCCATTGAAGTACTATATATATACATAATATTTGCATTACATTATGAAATAAAATAAAACAACATTATATCTTCTTTTGACACACTTATATCCATAAGAATATCCCTTTAGGTCAATCATAATAAACTTATTTTCATCCTGGGAAAAATAAAACATAAGAAAGTGATGAGATTAGATGCTCAGAAAGGATAACAATATAGTGTAAACTATAATAAATAATCCTAACTATTTAAGTAAATGTATTCAACTTTAACAAAATAATTGAAATATAATCTTAAACATAATATAGAAAAGATAAATCAAATAATTCCATTTACATAATCATATAGATATTCTACTTGAAAAATAATCACATGTAATATCAATATATAAACTCATAATAATGGAATGCATAATGTCAGACATCGTAACCACAAAGTCATGGCCTTGTGCCAATACCCCAAATATAAATTTTGACATCGACATGTTCCCTGAAAATAGATATCCTAATGAGACCAATGGATTAATCATGGGACTATAATAGGACCCACCCTTCACAAAAAAAGCTCAATGCATTCCTCATTCGAAAAGGGTGAAACATAACATAAAAAATCATAATAAAATAACATTTGAAATGTTAATATTTAACCATAAACCCATAATGAAAAAATAGAACATATAAAGTCAAACATATCATAAAACAATCAATATAATATGGAATACTGTATCATAAGGAATCATCTTCAATTAAATATAAATTCCAACAATAGGTGTTGACATTGATGAAATCAATCCAAAAACAATTTGAGAGAAAAATCTCTTTCTGTATTGAAATCATTTAATAGTCAAAAATTATAAAAGAAATCATACAATACAAAAATATTCAAATGAGCGTGTAAGGGATTCTTTAAAGGTGTTATAATGGCGGAATATAGCTTCACCATCCGAATAAGTAAAAAACATTATTTCCTTAAATTTTCGAAAATGTCATAAAGTACCTAGTTTAGAAAAAGACGGAAATACTGTTTAAAAACATTTAACAAAAAGAAAATAATTGTTATAAATTAAATTAAACCATAGTCTAGTAAATAAAAAAAAATTCGAACTAAATTTTTAATAAACACATATGTTGATGATAAAGAAGACCGTATAGATAATTAAGTAAACAACCAAAGATAATAAAGAGATTTTGAAATTATCCATTACCTTGTACTTTTCCTTAGTTGAGGGTAAGTTAACATCATTTATAATAGTCAAATAATTGTTATTAAATTATAAAATAAACACTTACATATATATGATATTATATATGATCCTCTAATATTTCTTTGTTAAAAATATTTCAGAAGTATCATTGTCTCGATTTTTCAATTATTTGTTTTCGTTTATAGGTTTTTTTTTACATAAGTCATGTTTGTTATAGATTGGATGTATTTGATTCATATCCAGTATGTTATTAATTTCTTAATCAATTTTTAATCATCAAAAAATATTATTCTCTAATTTTTATTATGGGTAATGAATTCTCATCGCATCATGGAGATGTTATGTTGTACGTACGCATGAGTGGCAATATCATTATATTGATAGTGAAATAATATATAATTGGATGGTATATTATATATAAATAATAATTAACATTTATATTCATTATTTACAGCAATTATAATCATTTTTTTACCCATATGAATAATGAATGTTTAAATAAGAAACTGCACCACGACGTGGAGACACTAAACAGTAATTACGCACGTACAGTGAATTTATCGTTCATAGGATAGACAAGATAATGAATATAGATATACCATATTTATAATAAAGTCAAATTATATAGATGTTAATGGATTTATTATATTGGTATAAAAACATCAAATAAATATTATGTGGAAGAAGAAATGTAATTTGGTTGATGGGATGAAATAATTACATCTTATTCTTCTGTTTCCTTTTGATTAGAACAAAAGGGCTCGACAAGGTAGTTTTCAAGTCAATGATAGGACTATAAATTGATGTTAAAATAGTTGGGAAAATATTTTATTTTTTGTATGATAGGACAAATTTATTTGGGGGTGCGAATTTAAGAAAAGGTGATGTTCCATTTTGTTTGAGAGTTTAGGGGAACTTTAGAAAAAACATGAAATATTATTTCATTATAAAATCATTTTCAGTTTGAAATAGGTTCAAATAGATTAATTTAGAGTCTATGGTATGGATGGGTCTAAATACCCTCATACAATAGGTTTTATACATGTTTAAGTCACCATATTATCCTTTTATTTTAGATATATCTCTTATTTAAATAGTTAGTGTTTTACCATGTCTTCTATTATTTTTATATAACATTGTTAATAATGTTTCAATAAAATTCTAGGACACCCAAAAGTGGTAAATTAATGAAATATATAACATTATCTAATTCCATTGGCTGAATATTATATTTTTAGGAATATGATAACATTTAATAAAATATTATTTGTTTTAAATATGTATTAATGTCATTTTGGACTTTATTTAGTATTTAGATTCTGTGAAAGTCATAAAAACATGATTACTTTGTAAAAATACATTTAATAAACCATAACCTATCATATTAACCTATAAAATTGTTCTTTGGCATCATAAGATTAAATTTAAATTAATTTTTATATTAATACTATTAGTAATTTTTTTCTTTCATTAATATGGTAATTACTGAATAAGCATTTTGTCAAAAATAAACATAATTATATAATAACTCAAAATAATAATAAAAAAACTATGATGTAGGAAATATTTTAATCATTATAATGACTATTAATAGTTGAATTATTCTTATGTATAACCTTGTATTAAAAAAGTTTTATTTATTAATATTTGAATGTAACACTTTTAACACTTCTTTACATAAAATATAATAAATGCCCTAATTTAATCCAAGTGAATAAAAAAGGATCATATTTTTTCATTAGGATTATTTTGGTCAAAAAACACATATCCAATCGAAGTAAGATGTATTCTTGTGTAATGTTAATATCATTTTTACCTTTCATTACCATATTTCATTTTAACCCTGGTAAATAAAATTAACAATTACTATTCACCAAAAATATTTTCATCTTATTGAACCACATTTTACATATTGATGACAACAGTATCATTTAGATTTTTGAAATTCAATTCAAATAAGTGGTAACATTATGTTTTACGAAAATTTTCTATTGTTCCTAGAAGGTGGGTAAATGACAGTAAAATGTTCAATAAATTTTTCAATTAATAATATTATAATATGAATTCATTTAATTAAATTGGACTAATATAGGTATTATGTTTCTTTTTATTTGTTAAAATAAATTTAAATTAATAATAATTATTTAAATAAAATGTCTGTTTTAAACAGTAACACATTGTTTTTCTCTATTTATAATAAATCGAATGTTTTCAAAAAAATACCAAAAATTCACTCAAATATAATTTTGATATTAAAAATCCAAAATGAAGACAATTTAAAAAAATATATTTATAATTTTCAAAATGTCGGTATAATAATTCATAAAATCATTTTAAACTGATAGTTTGATTGGTCGTGGTGTGTTAGAACTCTCGGTTGCATACAACGCAAGATATTGCATTATTCAAAAGGAAGCATACAATGGAAGCATGGGCTGTTACACACACACACACACACACACACACACACACACATATATATATATATATAATCTAAAAAAATCATAGATTTCTACTCTCCCATACACGTCATACATCATTCCCATTGTGCACATATTAACTAGAACCTATTTACTTCAGTCACCCCGTATCCACCACATGTATCCATATAATTAATTAAAAAACAAATGAAAAAAACTATATCATAGCTTAAATATATCATTATTTATCACTCCATCTAGGTAATTCCATTCTATCTCGAATGTAAAAACCTTTCATAAAGGCTGAAAACATGAGACATGACCTCCTTATGGATTTTCATCAGCTCTAGGACACAAACACAAATATTAGTCTCTATCCACAATGGACACGTCCCATTCTTGATAATGAATCCCAAAAACTATCTATTTGTACGTGTCAAAATACTACCTAATGTCTGTTAGTATTTGTATATTAGGGGCTCCCTATTTTTTAGAACACTTCTTACAAAATGGTTTAATGTTCAATTACTATATAGATTCTCATCAATGCTTTAGAAGAATATCACACTTGGTATGAACATGAAATGGATTTCCGCACCAGATGAAAACATTTAATGAACCACTTTGTAGTAGTTTTATCGTGTCTCATCCCCAACATCATTACTAAGTCTCCTCAAAGACTCAATTTTATCAAAATAAATCATCACTACCATCCTCACCCAACACTATCACCTAGCATGAGTAATTCATGCCTATCAAATATCACATAGTGCATGACTCCCCACCTCCATGAATAAGGAAGAACATAATATTTTCAACGCAACTTTGGCGGAATTCCATTGACCATGATCAAATCACATCACCATAGTAATTACATCTCATTCCTTTGATGGTTAAAAAATGGCAGGTTCATGAACATCCTAAAACACTCTGTAGTCATTGTGTCAACCAACTTTATGTTGACAAATTCCCGAGATCTGTATGATGGTAATATCTCTGAAATATATTCATAATTTAAATTGAATCTAATTCATTCTAGGAAAGTACACCATTTCTATAAGTATGTAAATATTCATACTAATAAAGCATTACTAGTCCCATGAGAATTTATGTATCCTTCTTCACCATCCACCCACTAGGTGTCTCAATATGGTTGAATATCATATAGAGTCACTCAATACAAATTTCTATTATTATATCATAACCTATATCAAAAAATTATGGGTTTATGGGAATAATCATGCATTAAATATATAATGGATGATTCATATCTATGAGCCCCTCGACCAATACTATATATAACCCACACTAAAATCTCCCTAATCAGTTCATCTAGCCATCAACCTATCTATTAAAATTTTTTGTGGTTGTCCATCCTACCTCAGAGACTCTACATATGGGTCATGATGATTTAATATCTCAAAGCACTCATCTTCTTTCCTTTTATTTCTAGCATGACATCTATATGATCCCGATGCTCAGTTGGATGCCATGTAGGTGGCATTTTTTTAAGGCCAATGTCCATGGCCTGTAACAAAAGTATTCATATATATATATAATATGAAAATATATAATAGTCAATGAATCTCATGACCCATACACATCTACACCTGAACCACATAAATCTCCTTCAATGCTCATGGTCCCTACATACCCATATCAGAGATAAGTATCGTATATCATCCATATCGAAAATTAGCACTTGATGATGGATGAGTAAAATTACACCATGAATCTATATTAAAAAATAAATATAGAATGTTGTTTCCATTATTAAAAAATCATTGAATTAATTTATTAAAACATACACATGTTTCAATTCATTCCCATAAACATCATATACACAAAATATTATGTATCACCTCTTTAAGAACTGTATAAATGGGCTAGTTGACTATAATTACCCCAAGAAGCTGTGTCGGAAAAAACAATTTATCTTTTTTGGACACATCACATATTATAGATTTTAAGGGATGATCACTTGCACAAACCTATATCATGTAAAATTATGTTCCTAAAGACATGTAAGAATATTCTATAATGTATTGTGGGTTAATACCCAAACAATCCAATAATGTCACACTATAGTGTGCCACTCTTGTTGGAAAAAAATCAACTTCAATGGACAAAATGAATAACATTTTCCACCACTGGAAACATGGTTATTCCCCAATGGATGGGGCTATAGGAACCTAGAATCATGATAAATACTTAGTTATTACTATATCTTCACCTCTTGTCTACCATATATCAAATAAATAACCAGTTCTATAATCATTCATTAATTCATTATAGGAACTATAAGACCATTGTTAAATGTTTTTCATAAAATTTGATATCAAACAACGACCTAATGAAATACCTCTTTAGCACCCTGAAATAAAAAACATTGATTTGATGATCTGGACTGGTGGTCCAATAGGCCTTATGTGTGCCTCCCATTACCCCAATGTGTTTTAACTAGAAGTGATGATCAAATTAGTTGATAGTGGGAAAATATTCTTTCTAGAGAAAATATAATAACAATGGAAATGGTTATACTAAATAATGATACTATAGATGATTATAGTAAAAATCAATGGAATAAATAAAAATTGAAATAACAAGGAAAAATAGACCGTCCATATAGATCAGATAGTATATACACATTAAATTTTCATTGAAAACATATTGGAAGGGACATGGATGAAAAAATAAGTCTGTAGTTAAAAATATGAAAAATAATCACTTTTTTAATGTATGGAATCCCACTGCTCCATCAGTCATTTTCCCAATTCACTAAATAACTTCCATACCTACTATAATCCATCCCACCAATATTATACCTTACCTGATCTCATAAAATTTAATTATGTCTGCATCTATAGCGTCATATTCAATGTGAGATTATGAAATCAGTAAAACAACACAAAAGTGTTCTTATTTTACATTATTATTTATACCAGTGTAATAATATATATATATATATAACATCATATCACAAATAAAATACATAACCCACTATAGTTGTGCTCAATAGAAATAAGGAGGTATTTACCTAAATCATCAGATGTTGGAATGGAACAACATATCCATGATCATTCATCCTCTAAGAACCCTCAGTAACATATCATATCATACAACCAAAACACCTCATTCAAAAAAATAACAAATGATTAACATATTAAATATTACCTGTGTCCCTTCAACATTCCCATTATGATGTCATAAGTCCCTTCAAATTCAATTATTAAACCATTTTTGGCTTAAATTATTAATGTTCCAAAAATATTTTCATGTCACTCGTACATCCAAAAGGAAAAAATTTGTCATCTCAGCATCTTGATATAAATAGGAATGCTAGTATATGTCCCTTAATAATTTATTAACATCATTCTAGACATGTATGGAGAGCCTCACATAGCAACGAATGGTCACTAGGACCATCAAAATATTATTTATATGGTGAAAAACTCCTCCATAATCGATGTTCATC
Source organism: Viscum album (assembly GCA_963277665.1). Classification (NCBI taxonomy): domain Eukaryota; kingdom Viridiplantae; phylum Streptophyta; class Magnoliopsida; order Santalales; family Viscaceae; genus Viscum; species Viscum album. Next base: position 163,883,985 of record OY728129.1, on the reverse strand, counting down.
ACCGTCTCCTAATGAGAATATCCTATGGACCTCTCTAACCACATCAAGTAGTCAACACTACTTCAAAAAATCTATACTTGTGTGAACAAAAATCCAAACGTGACATTGGCCATCCCCAGTGACAAAGAATCACCAATATACCAAATACACACCATCAAGTGGAACTCCATCACCACATGTGAACATCTTCACCCAGCCTAAGTATAGTAATAATAATCACCCCTAATGTAACGAACCTATTAACCACAATTCTGATAATAATCAACACCACAAGAAGCTTGAGACATTCCCAACATGTTCCCATGGATCTCATACGTTCACAATACCAATAAATTAATTTAACAAATAATAACATCAGGGAAAACTAAATTGGATTCCCAATTCATACATAAAATTCAATTCATGTCTCAACACACATAAATGAACCAAAATATTCCCCTCGGTATACTCCAATGATAATTTTGAGAGATAATCACAACATTAATGGTATCACCCAAAACAACCCCAACCAAAATTCTTTAAATAAACATTCAATATCTTACATATTCAAAAACATAAATAGAGGTATCATCAATATTTTTTTATAGGTTCCTCTCATTCAATATCAAAATATAATTCGATCAAAACATTAGAGGAATTATGAATTTGAAAAACTACATGGAAATTTTTTAATTGAGAAGTGATGGAAATAGAATACAACTCAAAAAATAAATATTAATAATGGATGAAAAGGGAAAATATCCTTACCACATTCATCCTAAAAAACAATTGGGATGAAATTAGAGTGTGATTTATTTGATTGAAATTGTCTATAACCCAAAATTCATTTTGTCCTTTAGATATTTTTTGTAGTCTATTGACTGAATCATGGGTGATATTTTCCCACTTCTATTCTAGTATGGGTAATTGTATTAATGTATACATATAATTTTCCCTCATTATTAACCTTATAAAATACCAATAAAAAATATATAACATCTAAAATATATATTTTCTTGTTATCCCACAAGAAATACTCCATTATTTCTCTATACATATTCATAGTTAAATTATGAAAACATAATGAATAAATATGATAGTCCTATAAAATATCCTTGTTAAAATTATCCATGGATTCAAAATATATGAAATTTTAAGACCTTATCATTCTAATACAATCATGGTTTAAATTAGAATCATTTATCACCACCTTAAAGAGTTTCACATATTCCTTCTATGACGCTTTTATACATACTTGTATATTTGTTTAAAAAACCAATTTATAATGATAAGAATTTTCCCATACTTCAGTATTTCTAGGTCAAACCATTATGGATCAAAAATTAATGTATATTTTTTAACATCAATATTGATAGTCTAGAATGATACATTTTAGTCAAAGAATATTCTACCTTGATCCCTTTCTAATATAGGTATTGTATTGAGATGTCAAAATTATTGATCAACCCACCATCATCCCAAGAAAATATTCAAATCCTTGTATTTTATAAAATACTTAAAAAAATTAAAATCAAAATATATATCATGCCTTCCACTATAATGGTATTCGCTCTAATAATTTATTCAAACATTTATGAAACAAACATTTTATTTGGATTTTCATAATTATCCTCATGAATATTGAATTTTAATGAGGTATAAGGTATAGAAATATTATTTTTATCAGGGAATCATAACAAACACATCATTGATATATCACAAAAAATAAAAACCCTTACCATGTTATTGGGTTGTGTAAAAAGATTTGTGGTAAAAAATCATCACCTTAGTTTAATGAAATTTTCATTCCCTTCACCAGTAAAAATGATCATGGACCCCATATTAGTAATTATGGTCACTAAAATATATAAATATGAAAAGTTTTCCACAAATCACCGATAATAACCTTACAGACTAACAAAACTATAGATCTCCATCCAAGTGGTTATTCAGGGCCAACATTTAATAAATTATATCTTTGATTGATGCATCAATATACACTCACTTTATATTATATAACCCATAAATGAATCTTCTATGGATAAATTTTACAATTTATATATTTTAAATACATTTTATTTCTGTAGTGTCTTCTATATCTGAATGGCCCGAAGGCCTTCATTTTTTATTTAGTTTTGATAACCGCAATTCAAACATAGTATCTTCTATAATATCCAAAAGAGATCTTCTTTATCTTCAATTAACATGAAATATACAATAATATAATCAAAATGTAATACTAGAAACTAACCAATGTAATATGAAATGATACTATTAAGTAAATTAATGAAGATTGATGGGGAATTAGTAAAAAAATTGAATTAACATTTCTTTCATGTTTTTGTACCTTTTATAAATGGATTTATTTTTGTATTTCATCTTTCTGACGATCAATTTATGACATCAAAAATTATAACTTTTAATTGAATAGTATTGAGCTCTACTTCACTGATAAAAAAATTCTTCAATAAAAGGAAAAAGTTATTTATTTATTATTGTTCTCCAGTTATCTTCTAGAATGTCAAGGTAGAGTGACATTGATCCATTTCTCTGATTAATAAAAGAACAGGTTCAACCCTAAGAGATAATAATTTCTAAATAAACCCCATTTCATGATTCTCTTATATTTTCCTCATTAATTACTAAAAAAATTCTGTCCATTCTATATGAATTCATTTAAATAGTTATACCACGTTGAATGAGTTATATATTGAACTAAAATTTTAGAGTCTGCATAAAAATTCGAATTTTTTTTTGAATTTATTGAAAAAACTCTAATATAACATGTATATTAACGATATTTAGTTTCTCACAAATACTATAAGATAAAATCCCACCTATAAATATGAATCACGTCCCATTGAATGGATTCTCAATTAGAATTAAATATTTATATTGTCACTAATTGAAATAATATATTTTTTTGGGATATAAAACACGAATTTTCTCCTTTGGAACATGATGTCGTAATTATGTAGATAAATCCTATCCATGCATAAGATAACATAAAATTAAACTAGTGGAAGAATAAAATGATTTTGAGAAATCACCCATAGAAAATCATATTGTACAGAATAATGACAGACATGTGATATGATCATCATAACATTAGTGAATTCCTATAAAAATTAAAAATTAAATAATATGGTGGTATTTTGATTCCCTTAATATGTTATTCAGATGTTAATTATTGTATATAACAATATTAAAATAATACTCTAGTAGTTCTAGATTAGACGGTGGGAATACATCTTGCCACATATTAATTATAGCCCTAGTTAGAAATAGTAGTCAAATACTATTTACATATCTATCTAGGATTAAGAGGTTATTGAAATCGATTAGTGTCATTAACAATTGAATATTACCACTAGTTAGCATAATTCACACACTCCTTTAGTATTTAACACTATTGTGTGGGATGGGAATTCTAGAGAGAATTTCCTTAGCATTCAATTTCATAATAACATTCCTTTTATCATATAAAAACAATTTCCATCCATCTTAAAAAGACATAATTGTGTTTTTTTCCACAAATAGAGCACAAATGTTGGCTCATCATCCACTATACAAGGTTTTTTTTAATTTCATTTAAATTACATATTTCATTTTATATTAGAAATATGAAATTTATGGGTAACCCCAATCCCCATTTTTCCTTAAAGAATTGTTTTTTATTCATTGATACTGATGTACAAATGGATAACTCCCTTCAGACACTTGGTTTCAAAACTAAATAATCTATTGAATTTGAATTTTGTTAGGATGATAATAAAAGAAATTTATAAGTCATTTCTTGTAGAATATTCCTCATCAGTACTAATAGATATATCATCATTCTTATTTATCTCATATAATTCATTATCCATTTTCATAATATAAAAATGTGGAAATTAATAACTAAAAAATAATCACATAAAATCTTGTCACTAAATGTATTTAATTTCTTCCATTTTGTTCAATTTTCAAAAGATTTTTCTATTGATACTCTTCACCATTCAAATGATTGACAAAAAACTGATTTTGTTTCATAGAATCAAAAGAGAAAAAATACTTCAAATTTTACTAATGCATTTCTCAAAAACTAGTGGATTATAAGACCCACTAAAATAAGTTAGATGTCACCTCATGAAGAACTAAACATAACATTCTTCCCTATTTTTTTTATTTGGTTTATTAGAATGATTTATATATTAATAATGTTTCATAATTAAATAAAAAACAGTTTATAATCCATATCCCATTATATTTTATTTCTCATTATAAAATCAATTAATTTTCTATATCATTTATTTTTAATGTGGTTTTATTGAGTTATAGTCATTGAATATAATGAAGATTAATAGTGTGGGAAATAATATTTTTTTTTGGAAAACCATATAACCATTAAAATCATTTTATTTGATATCTAAATCATGAAAATTTCTATTCAATTTAAGAAACCATATTCTTTTCTTAGGATATTCATAATAATTATCTATTCAAATACTTCATGTAGGATTAAAAATAAACTTTGAATTTTCCTAAAAATATTCCCATAGAGAGTCAAACATTGTGTGTAGTAAGGTCACCCAATCATGTACCAGATTATTGTATGAGATATAATCAACTAATATTTTTCTGGGTAATTACCCGTAGATACATCGGTGTGAAAACCACGTCCACTGGTAATATTCCTATAAGGATGTATTTTTTGGAAAAAAAATCATTTATTTACCATAACCTCATAAATCATTCCTACATAGTATTATCCGACATGTTTCTTACTAATGAATTCACATTAAATTTATCAAAAGTAACTAAACATTTTTTTGGTATAAAAAATAATGACATGATATTTTAATATATAAATATTACATCTTATTTTAAAAATATTGAATACAAAACATCATGATTCACTCAAGAACCATATTGTATTTGGGTATTTGAAAACATGGATACATAATTAACATTTTCAAATGAGGTTTACAACATCTACCATTATGTTATGTACAACTTGAAATTTTCTTAAACATATCATACAAAAAACATTAATTCTTAAACTGGGGAATGGAAACATAAGAATGGGTGGGTGAACCTTATGAGTAATGAGAAATAAGAGAGATATCAATGAGAACCTAAGAATAATGTTAGTGTAATTGTATAATATTATGCAATCATCAAATGTCTAGAAACCCCTATATATCGAATATCAAATCATCAACCATGGAATAAACCATGGTAGTTCATATGACATGAATCATAAAAGAAATAATCAATATCATCAATGGGATTATGACATTATAATACGAAATAGATTTCATGCATACAAATAAGAAGACACAATATTTTCCATAATTCATATTAATCATTTCAATTATTATTATAAATTACTTGGTTCACTCCAATTCCATCAGAGTTGTTATCGTTCAATCCCATGATTATCCAAGCAGACAGATTCCCTTACTATAGATGGTTCACCCCCCATTCCAATCTTGTTTATATGAAGATATATTTATCTACTCCAAATTCATGGTAGTGTTATATAATTTCAATTCCACACAACACGTAATTAAAATCATAAATATTAGTATGACCTGATCATTTCATTATATCATTAGTTGTTGAAATCAAATGAGTTTCATAAACATTTCCTCATGGAATTAACCATAAATGATAATGAGTTTTATAATCATTTCATGAATGAATAATAACATAAAATGAGGAAAGGGAATGAATTTAATAAACATCATGTAATAATAATTATAAACTATATATAAAAATAATAATGATTCTATAATTGGTTAATAAACATGGAAAAATTAGTAAGATCAAAGGCGTTATGATTGAAGAAAATTCATTTAAAAGTTCATTTTGAATATTTTTTTATGATAATACAATTTTATGATTGAAGTAACTCCTTCAAAATTTATAAATTTGCAAAATATTTTGTAAATCCTTTCACATAAAATAAATGTTTTACATTTTTAATGGAATATTCAATGATTGTTTAGTCGTTATTGTGGAAAGTTATGTTCATTTCATATTAGTTAAAATGAAAACATTCCTTTTGTAATTTTTTAATAAATCAAAAAGTAACATGTTCATAAAATGACAAGTATATTCCATTTATATTTTTTTTACAAATTAAAAAATGGGAAAAATGAATTTTCAAAATCACATTATATTTTTAAATATTTTCAGGAAATAATTTTTATAGATCGTGTACATGGATGAAAAATGTATTTTTATTGAAGGTGAAATTAATTTATATTTTCCTTAAAAACAAATTTTCAGCCTCCTAAGTTAATAAAGAGAAGAAAATGAAAGGAAAAGAAGTATTCTCTATAAATTAATATATGAGAATAAAATTCATGATATAATCTAATTTTTTATTCTTTAATGTCATTATCATAAACATAATCATAGATAATCCCACTGAACAATGTTATTATAACATATAAAACTTACTAATTTTATAAATTTTGAATAATAATCCTCATGAAAGAATAACATAAAATTAAATATTTAATTTGACAATAATAATTATATTTAAAATATTATATTAAAGAAGATGATTAAAAAAATAAAAAAATAAAAGAGGTTCCTAAATAATCAATGGCCTAATGAAGAAAATTTGAGACGATAAAGATTTATATCAAATTCCACCTACTTTGAACATGATACATCCACCTTTTCAATAAATCTATATTTATGATAATTATATAATAGAATCATATCCACACTTATAATATCATATATCGCTACCCTATAATATTTAAACACCCATTAATTGATTATTCCATATGAATATCATCATTTATCGGGTTAAACATATTTGGTTTTTCATGAAATTTTTAGTTTGATATTTATGGTCCTTTTATATCGATCATAGTTCAATAATTAATAGGTTATTAATAATCACCTTAATATCATAAATATTTATTATATATATTTATTTTTATTTTTTATTTTTCATCCAAGATAGATAGATATATTAAAATGAATTACGTCATTCATAGAGAAGATAAGTAGTTTGTATGTAGGAATTTTTTTTCATTTTCCTATAGATATGCTAAAAGAATGGTAATTAAAAATAGAAACATTATAGAATAATTATTATATTATAGAAATAAAATATAATAAAAAATATGATCTCATTAAAACGCATGTAAAGAGGGAATGAAATAATATATCACAAAAATTTGTTGTGGAGGTAGTCCACATGCACATATAAACGAGGTTATCTTTTTCAATTGGGTTGGTGGGTAAGAAGGTAGATATAAAATTATAATTATATAAGAATATATTTTTCATAAATAAAATATATAAAACATAAAATCCTCCCAATACCCATCAACAAAACATAGTGATTAAAATAAATTTTTTCTCTACATGGAGATAGTAGGACATATATATTCACAGCCGATACACATCCCATTTTATAAGAATAATGGTGGATAATGTAGTTTTAAATATATTAATAACATTGTAGAATATGTAATATAATAAAAATATTAATTTTTAAACATGATATATTAATAGAATTTAATATAATAAGATAAATGAATGTGATCCATTACGCCAATTATATCTTCTTTAAAAAATCGTACATATCTCCTATTAGAGACCATTGGGTTTGTAATTTTTAAATATAATAACCTATAAAAACTGAATAGGGAAATTTAATATATCATTTATGAAGTATGTTTCATTATATATTATAAATTTAGAGTAATGAAAATAATATAGGTCTATCCTTTTACTAGGGTGTGAGAGGAAAAAGTTAAAATTACTAGAAATATTAAAATAAAATAAAGTCATTCAGATGATTTTTTTTTAAATTAGCATGAGATCTAATAAAAACAGTATATGGTAAAAATAAATTCATCATTTTAAATTTTGTAATAAATGTTAAAATTACACATTAATGATCCATTATTGATAATTTAAACCATATTTCATCCACATTGAAAATTTTAAAATTTTTATGAATTATAAATCAGTTGATAAAAAAATATTTATCATAAAATTTCATCAATTTTTATTTTTAATATATATAATTAACATAAATTTATAGATTCCAATATAAATATTGAATTAGAATCTAATATTTTAAAATATAACTAATATTCCAAATTTATATAAATAAATTTGAACAAAATATTTCACCATATTTATATTAAATTTAATTTTCTTTAAATTAGTTAATTTATTTTTAAATTAATTGAGTAAATATGTTATTTATGAAGAATAATTTTCTAATTTATTTATTTACATTCAAAAATTATAATTAATATAATATGAAAGAAATAATTTAATTATTTTAGAATAAAAATTTTTATTGATTGAAAACATTTTTTTCCAAATATGAACAAATAAGATATATTTATAAATATGAGATTCGCATTTTTAATTTTCTTTTCTTGAATAAATGTAAAGGGTATAATAAAATATGTATAGATACAAGTTGACATATATTTGATACAATGAATTATATTTACAATTTTAACACATAAAATAGTATAAAATATTGATTTTTAACAGATAAAATGTCGTATCCCAATGTTTTTACTTTAATTTAATCATTTTACTCTTACTAAGGTGACATAAATTTACATTGGTTACTATTCCTATTGATCGAAAATAGAAGGGATGTATTTACAGATGTTTGTCCCCCTGATTCCAAATATTGAATATATCTTACAACATATTATTTTGAAACATGTATTACATTATTTTTTATAGAAAACTATATTATACAATTGAAAATTGTTTTTATGGAAAATTTAATTTTATGTAAAAAAATATTTATTTAATAAATTCAACCCTAATATTATTTCAACAAAAAATTGGATTATTAATAATTTAATAGATCTAATATGAAATTAAAATCACTATAAAAGGAAGCACTACAAATTATAGTTGATAAAATATATTTCAAAATAATAATAAGTATTTTTATTATTCACTGAGGAATAAATAATTTCATAACATAAAAAACTTCTCTCTAAGTTAATTTTGGAATGTTAATTTAAAATTTTAATTTATTTTGATATTTTAAATTTATAAATGTAACAAAATTGATTTATAATCTTTTTCTATGAACATAAAGAAATACATTATTGAAAACATATATTTTTGAAATATTAGTGAACATTTAAAAAAGTGAGAAATTATATACTATTAATTTATCAATATTTATAAATTGAGTGGGAAAAACATATATATATATCATAAATAAGTAATCATATTCATATATTATAATTAAAATTCATTTTTAGAATTGTAAAATTTAATTTTTAATATTACATGGTTCATTTAGGTTCGGAATAGCATGTCATATATGTAACCATAAATAAATTTGTTTGAAATGAAATATATCATTAAATCTCAGGGTTTTACACTATACCCATAGAGATCATGGTTTCAAATCAATGATTAGGTTTCGAACTCATGGTACATTCACATCCACAACATGGACATTATATAATATAGAAACTATAATATTCTGATCCAAAGTAGGATTCCCATGTATAAAATATCTCACTAAATCATCTTAATAATCTGAAGAATGATTTCTCAGAGTCATGTTTCAATACACAAAAAATAAACTAAACGATACATGAATAATGAGATAATATTTTTTACAAGATAAATTAAATTAAAAAACAAATATATATGTAACAACCCCAACATTGGAGGAACACATCCAAATCTCTCATTGTTACATGAGGGTCATCCTTGAAGGAGGTACCATGTCACTCATTCTTCCATACAAATCAACACCTAGAAATAAAATTTCTTATCTAATAGACATCAAAAAAACACGAAATTTGTGTGAAAAAAAATTCCATGTAATATAAATCTATAATGAACCGAACATAGATACCGTCTTCTAGCACTATGATTGATTCACCACTGACCAAAAGTGTGTTATAATCCCATGGGAAAAATATAGCACCAGGGAATCGACTATCAAACAGAGGGTATTATTTCCACAAATATGAAAAAGAAAAAGGGACATGTAAATAGTGGAAACAAGAAACAGAATGAAAATCCAATATTATATATTCCATTAATTGAGGAAAACTTCATTAAGGAGATTATTAAAATATAGTAACACAACAAGATAAAATTCATTGTACATATATAAACAACACAAAATGAAAACTAAAATAGGTAAAACAATTTACATCTGATATGTGGTAAATGACCTAGCATTTGTCATCTAACTCTATATACCCAAATGATAGATACCTCACCACCCCATTGTGATGTTATTCCTTTCTATGCATCAAAATAAAATACATGATCTAAAAATTTCCAAGGGAGTGTGATAGCAATAATATAAAGAGGACACATGGATCCCAAAAATCTATTCTGAATAATGTGTATATAAAACAAACAGTAATTCTCAATTTCGATAATGCGTTGAATGGTAAGAATATAGACAGTTTTTAATAAAAGCAGGGTAAACAGTTCCATTTTTTCTTTCAATACCAAAACAAGCCAGTTTCAATGGATTGAAATCATAATATCTATAAAATAGTTAAATATATCAAATAAGTCATATCAATGAATAAATAGTTCATGATATAGTTTAATGGAAATAATTAATAGGATTATAATGGTATGCCTTGGTCGGTAACTAATATAAAGATAAACAACAATAAATAGTGTGAACTCGATTTCGTAGGATAATGGCCTATGGAATATAAGATAATCTAATGAGTGAACAACATATAATTTTATAATCATGTACCTCAAACATAGGTCCTACATTAAATAGGACCACCCAATGAGTGTACTCTTTATATAAACAATCAACAACAAATTTAAAAACTCCATCCATGAAGGTAAAAAATTCTCCCATCTGATATATCGATCAAATGAGTTCAAAAGTGATTATTGAATTTACAGTTGAAATTCCAAAAAATACATTTCCAATAAAAAATATTTTATAATCCTTCAATAAATTCATTTCAAATTATAATGAAAAATTAAATCATTAAAAACATGTGGGGAAAACCATATTATCTTGGTAACTCATTCAAGCTAAAAAATTAATCAATCATGAAAATTTATTTATATATAAAGATAAATTATAGTTAATACAATATAATATATAGATAGAACCACTAATGTCAAAAACTGTTCATACACAACCATCTTTGGGAACCACACGCCAACATTGGAAGGAAAGGAAACCTAATGAATAATGGATCTAGAAGAGATACAATAATCATCATCATCATATCAAAAATCCTAAATAAATATCCCAACACCACTAATATAACAGAATATATATAATGAAGAATAATATTGAATGGATTTATTTCCAATGAAGAATTAACATACCATGATGCATAAAAAGGTTCCAAATGAAGGGATTAAAAAATAATTTAATCGTCCCAAATCTATTAAGGTAGACCATGAGTTTATGGAAGGAGGATCCACATTGAATGAAATAGAATATATAATTTTTATAAAAAAACCATCTTATTTAAAATAGAATTAGAATTGTGAATATTTGAATCATATTTTGAGTTTCCCATTTTTCATGAAAATTGAAAAGGTTATCACCTATATTAAAAAAATTAATAATAAAATTATTGGTGTAAATTCATATCTCTTCTTATATTGTATACACATCATGATCATGTTACATGGATTATTTTGAGTGACATATTATTATTGTAAATCATCTTTATTGTGTGATTCTTTCCATTAGATGTTCCACAACGAATCCAAATTTAGAACACTCTACGAAATTATCATACACTCTAATAACCTAAATAATGAACCCTTTAATTATAAAAGAGTGTGTAAATTTTTTCTAGGATGTTACATCTATCTAATCAAAAAAACCATTTCGGCTCAAAAGGTGGTTAAATTCAAGTGTAATGATGAATGATATGATAATTTAAAAAAATGTAATAGAATGTTCTTTAGCATTAATGTGCATATAATTCATTGAAATGAATACAGGATGATTATCTATAATGATGACTTAATGAAGTAAATGTAATTTCTCCCCAAGAATACTGACATGATAGTTGAATAATACTCTCAATAATAAAATATTAAAGAGAAAAATTACCTAACTAATTATTTGGGGTTGGTTGTGTTGAATTTTTCATAGATGATATTAATGCATTGTTTTCATTGATAAAGGTGTCATATATATGCTAATCAAACATTGAATCATATATTGAAATATAGTTAGTTTAATATTATACATATATGATTTTATTAAGTGAACATATATTATGATTCCTCAATACATTAACACTATATTAAGGTGAAAATTTTAAATGATTCTCTATGTTGAAAATATTATGTTACATTACCCATTATGAAAATAGAAATTGAAGAAATATTTATGGATTTATAGATGATATATCTTTATGACATGAGGAAGGGGGATATATTAGATATTTTAGTTATGAATTTTCATCAATTCCTCCCCTGGATGATTATGTGGTTGTTGAATTAAGAAATGTAATTATAGATGAATGTGATTAATTTTATTTAGATAAACACTAACAATGCTGGAATGATAAAAATCATGAACCAATTATGTGTCCCATAAATACCAGACATGGATAATGAGTTATTGTATAATTCTCATAGTCCATTATTATTTTTTATCCTAGATTTAAGAATATTTATAGATATTATAATGAGTATTTTCATAGGGATAATAGGAAATTAGATTTAGTACAGTACGTATATTTTTTAACATTATTTAAAAAAGTATGAATATCGAAACAATTCTAATGGACTGTTACAACAAATATCAATTCCAGAATTAAATTGGCAAAACAAAACCATGTATTTTATTAATTGGACACCACAAAATTCCTACATTCTATTCTAATATTTTGGTGGTACTCTATCACATTATTTTATAGAATATATATAAAGTTATCATTATTCATTAGTATTCATTAAATAAGTTGTAATGTTTTAGGGAGTAACAGAATTTACTGTATCTAATTGGGATATGAGGATTTAATTATTTGGAGAAGTCTTCAGTATGATATTGATCCGGAGTTTTTTTGTGCTACTTATTATCCTTAGACAACTTGTTTGTTTATGAGATTCATTAAAACCTTATTGGATATGCGGAGATATTGGTCTAGTTATTTCAAATGATTATAGGATCATCAAATTTTTTCTTTTAAATTATCAAATAAAAAATCAATCTCTCAATAATTCGGAATGCTCTGTAAAAATACCCCTATGGGAAGAGCTGTAAAACTAAGAAAAACTTAGTTGATGTTGGAGAAAGAATAAACTATGTAATTGATCTTACTAATTAAATGTTAGATAAATTAAAATAATATTATTATCATGTCAAGTCATATTTGAGTTGATAGAATTTTTATTAATACAATCATTTGGAAAATATGAAATTCGATTTTGGATGAAATTTAATGTTATTAATATCATTATGGAATTATATATTATATTCAAGAATATTGGGAAACTAATCACAATGTTTTTTTACCACCTTTATTATTCTCTATTGAGTAAGAATGAATGATTATCCTTACGGATCCCATATAATAAACCTCTTATTTATGATGTTTTCCATGTCTCTATCAAGAGGAAGTACATAACTTATCCTTCACATGTAACAAACTGAGAGATTTTATATCTATAGCATGACCATTCCTATGAAAAATTACCGATATAAAATTTGGATCATAGAGATAATGTGATACATAACATGTCTTCTGACCAAGTACAATTTTTCTTGAGGAATAAATAAAATTTATGATGTTTCTTGGGAAACTGATGTAGAGATTGAAAATAGATATCCTCATTTATTTTTATCATAATGATAGAATTTATATTGAAAAATTCATTTTTATCTGGTAGTATATATCACCCTTAGATATTATGAAATTTTTCTCAGAAAATCAATTTAATATATTTAGAAACTTATGATACATGAAACCCCTACTATAAATGATCTTTAATATGATATACTATTAAAACCTAGATATAATGCTGATTATATGAATATTATTAAACAAATTTTAAAAAATATTTTTTAAAAACTAATTATATTTTCCTGATTTATTTTTATGTCAAAATAATTTAATTAACATTGAATTTTAATAGAATTTTTTAAATAAAATATTTTTTTTTCAAATATATATTCAAGATTATTTCAAATTGAATTTCCAATTATTTTCCATGAAATTTGATCTTTAGATAAAAAGGTCTTATAATATATAGGATTTAAAAAATTATAATTTCTATAAAAATATTAAAAGTATTACAAGATCCTTATTATAAAGAATTTTCCAATTATGACCATTTTAGGTAATTTTAGGTTGGATTACTGTGGGAAATTAGTGAATAATACAGAAAACATTTTTATGGAACGCATCTTTTCGTCTTATTTTGATAGTTTCAACTTAAATAAATATCTAAAGGTTTTGTGAGTTAAATTTCATTAAATGGATTAAAAAATTTGAATTAGTATGTCCAAATACTCTAATGAATCTAGTATTATTTTTGGTCTTTATATATATTAAACATGGTATCATATGTCTCCATGGTAATGGTTGAACAGATAAAACATAGTTAAAACATTTGGATATGGATTAAAAATATCTTAAAAAATGTCCTTTATGCCATCCGATGAGTGACGTGAAATCGTTATTGTGAATTTTGTGAAAATATTTCCACTTGGTGCCATTTTTCCTTGATATTGACCTTTATATTATTTTTAGAAAATAATAAGAAAAATTGGTACTCTCTTTAAATTAATATAATAAATATTTTATCACAAGAATAAAAAATAGGTTATGTGAATTTTTATGTGTTTATTTGAATTATCATAAAATATTTTTTCATTCCTATTTATATTTTTTTGTGTTTGAATAATTATTCCAAACTCATAAGCAATTCCAATACATTATTTATTTTATTAATAAAAAATATATAATAGTTTTTTTTAAAATATTTAAATTAATTCAACATGGGTGAATTATTTTGGTCAATGAATTTTCTAGACAAATAATTCATTACATTGTGGTTTTATAATGGAATATTAAAGATCAATTATTATCATAGTGACACTAAAGTCATATTAAATGAATAGTTCAAAAAATGGAAATATATATACTTTGTAATGAAATATATTTTATTAACTTTTAAAAAATCATAAAAAGCTTATCACCATATATAAAAATTATTTTTTTAAAAGAAAACTATGCTTGATTGCATATGTGGAACATAAAATCTAGCATAATCAAACAATTATTTTTTACATATTATTATCATAACCAAGTAGTAAAAATGTTGGGTATAAATATTATTAATTAATTTATTATATATATATATATGACATAATCGGTATAAAGGTATTTAATAAATTCCTTGGAATTAAACACTCAATTACCATTGAAGACATATTATTCATTAAAAATACATTATCATCATAAATGATATATATTACTTGTTATGAGAACATAAATTAATTGGTTTCTTAAAAATATATTAACATTAATTAATAATATTTTAATTAATTTTGAAATCCTATTATGAAAATTAACTCAGAGTGATTATTTTGAGTTTTTCAAAAATGATCATTTTTATGTAAGTATTAAAAATTATTGTTTTTTAAAATAATGTAATTTCATTTCATTAAAAAATATAATTTAAATTTTCCATTATATTTTGGATTCTGTAGAGTATTATATTTTAATTTAAAATAATATATCAATTTCTATCTGAATCTTAAAATCTTATTATTTTGGCATAAATTTTTTTTTATGGTTAAAAATACAGTTTTCTAAAAATAAATCTCAGGTTGATGAACTATATCCATGTTACTAATTTAAAATAACATATACTAAGAAACTATTTAATAAAACAATTAATTATATATATGCGTGTGTGTTTATGTGTGTGTTTGAATTTTAATTAATATAATTATGATTTATCGTCAGTAATTTAATACTGTATCTACTATTGATTGAAAATTAATTTCATGAAAACCTAATTTTTTATATTTGTAGCATGTTTTAAATTATATTAATATCCACTATATATGTCAAATGAATTCTATAAATTTTATTAAATATTTTCAATATGAATTTTTATTATTGTTTAATATTTTCTATTCAATTTATGTAAAAAAAATTTTTCAAAAATTAAAAAATTTATTCTCTTTATTAATGGTAAAACAAAGTACAATGTTTTGAATGGGCTTATTTTAAATTTTATTTCATACACACTTTACCAATTTATTTGATTAATTTCATTTATTATTTAATATGAATGGGTACAATTTATCTGATAAGGGACATTTTATATTTACTGTAAAATGATAAACTTTCTCAGTAATATACTAGTTATTATGGTGAAAACTAAATTGGAAAAAGACAGTAACCATAGTGATAGTGGGTATAACATGTTTAAATGGTGTTTATTTTTAATTTTGGAAGTTTTTTTCAACCATATTTTCCCTCTATAATGTCATTTTTTCAATTTTTCATGCACTTTTATTTATATTGACTTCTCACTTTTGAATAGTTTTCTAAATTTTCAATACTAGAACACCTTCTCGATATTAAATGTTTATCCACTCTCCCCTCATATCTACACATCATGATCTTTGTTTCATTAAATAACATTACATATAGCATCCTTAATTTCATTCCCAATTCATATATTCTGTGGTTTTAATAGAATACCCTCTCTGGATGTATTTGGGTGATTACCTAAAGAGGTTGTCCAATGGAGTGATGTCATTCATAATAGAGAATTTTTTTATTTTAGGTTCCACATTCATAAATTATTATTAAATTTTTATAAATAATAAAATTATTATATACAATTTAAAAAAAATTTGTTATTGTAATTTCATATCCTAAATCCATTCCTCCTCTATAAAATTGGAAACTAAACCATCATTCATTTGTATGGAAGAAAAACGCCTCGTGAACTGATATAATTTTTTTTTGATCATCACCTCCCCTGAATATTATTGATGACTTATTATATATATATATATGTATGTATATTTCTGGGATATTAATAATTTATTTATAAATATATAAAATAAAAATATCATTTATTTTCTTACTATTTAATTCATTTAAAATTGATACAGTTGTTCGTGATCAGATGTTTATTACCACCCCTACGAAGTGACTATATTTTTAATTCAATATTGTGTCACATTGATGGGATTTATAACTTATTTTAGGTAAATAATAAGTTTTTTAATAAATAACTATAACTATGTAACGATACTGTAAGGATTAGGTTTTTTAAATCATTATCGATGAAATATTAAAATGTAACTCATATGTTTGTTTGACCAACCATCTCCTTGAGTATGACGTTGTACATTTTTCATAACTATATTCAAGGTGTCATAAAATTTATAATATTTTTACTGAAATTATTATTATTTTCTTATTATTGGTCATTAAATAATTACCTCTTTGACCATTGTCAACCTTCTGAATCCATTTTAGACATATGAGCGAAATATCATCGAAACAACTGATGTAAAATTAAAATTTTAATTAAACGAATATGGAAATGGTAATAAATGTTATAAATAAAATAATAGGATTTAAATTAGCTTATTAAATAATAAAATTATTAAAATTATTTTATTATTCATGATGATAAAGAATGTACGTGAAGAATCAGACTTGATGTAAGAGATATCACTAAACTTCCCATTTCCCTTATTTATGATCATTCTCTATCTGAATCACATTCTATATCTCTTATTAATGATATAGAATCATTGTAAATTTTATATATGTGTACCTCACATATAAACCATTATTATTATACCTTCTATTGATATGATAATATATCTCTTAAAATAATTTTTAAATTTCCTACATTTTAAAATTTCCTTTTGGTTATTTAATGTGAAATTATTAAGAACCCTAATTTCTTTCCATGGGTAAATGATATACTTGTGAAATATGAATAATAAGATTTATTTAAAAAATATTCATTAAAATTTTATGATTGGTGGGCCTATATAGTAGTCTAATTCATTATATTGGTCATTTGTCTCATATGATTTTATGTGTGTGATTAGGTCGTAAACCTAATCCATTTTTTGACATTGTTAACAATGTTATATTTTCTAAGCAGTAATACTTACCTCATTTTTTGTCATTTCATATGATGTTCCAACATTTTATATGTTTATATATTCTTTTGATATCATTTTCTTTATTTAATACTACCATGTGATTACTCAAAAGACTTCTTATTTATGATATCGTGTTATTTTTCTGACACATAGTTTATGATTCCTTATTAATAAAATTCCCTATTAGGGATTTTTACCTAGCCAATTTATATTATGTATTCTACAGGTTATCTAATAATGTTTTCGGATCTAAAATGGTTTTAAGAGTTTATTATGAAGAATTATATAATATTTTAGGTTTTAATTTTTTTGTTGATGTAATATAAATTTATTCTTATATATACAATAGGAATTGTGAATTTGGATTTGTACACAATTCATATTTAAACATAAAAATACTGTAATAATAATTTTAAATTTATTATGATTCTATAGTTGGTATCTAATTAAAGGATAATTAAATTTTGGGGAATTTAATTAAATACATTAATAATAATTGTTGCGATAAGAATATGTATATGTAAATAACCATTAATTTTGGTGAAGGGTTGTGTTCATAGTTTTTATTAAATTAAATCTATGTCAAGATACTAAAAGATGATGTGAATCTCTCATAGTTGTACCAATGTGTAATAATTCCAAAAGGATTCATTTATATTTTAATTGAACATCACATATTTTGGGATAAGGATACCTTAATACACAATTTGTCTCTCATGGGATATTCTTTTGAAATTCATAAACCTATTTGGATCAACTAAAATTTATATAAAAAATTTTATAATGGAAAACATAATAAGAATTATTAACATGGATAACTAAGAGTGAAATATCATGACTCATAATATCGTATATAATTATAATTTAAAATTACTCGTTCGATGATTATATGTTTTCTTATTCTATGTTAATATATTCCCATCATTTCTATATTATTTTTATCTATCAACATGGAATATGGGATACCATTTAAGAAACAAACATGATATAAAATTTTATGATTACGCCATAAGTATGCCTAAAATGATTAGATGGATAGGTGATAACATCATGGAAGTATTGTCTCAACATGATCAGGTTATGAATAATTACTTCATACATTCATAATAAACCTATTCTCATAAAAAGTGTTGGTTTACATTTATTATTTTCTATGATCATGGAAGCCTACCCATATGGGATCTTTTATTCACCATTTCATAGAACAATACATAAAATAAACTGTGATGGTATTATTTTTCCATCAAAGTACAGTGCAAGGGAAATTTATGACCATTTTTTAATGCATTAACATATAATAAAATAAATTTTGGACAATAAATAAGATCACAATGACCAAATGTAGATATTTATTACATGGAATGGGTATACAGTATGATTTGTTTCTGTAAAAAATTGCCTTGGATTATCAATATTAAAATGGGGTAAGAGTGTCTTAGACTGACAAAAAAATAAGACGATTCTATCGAGTTTTGTGTTGAATAACTACAATTTTTAACATGATACACATCATATTTTTTTCATGAAAACATGATTTACGGTGTACAACATGATATGTGTATTAAAGCCCAATATAAAAAATAAAGAATTTTTTAGGAATTTGGTAGAGATGAAGGGATTGTTCAATATTCTCTCAATGATGAGATATATAGTATTAAATCTCAGTAGACTCATGGGAATATAGAGAGAGTATAAAATGGAATTTCCCTAAAGTGTACCAATTGATAAATTTAAAGAGGAAAAAACCACAATATCTCATATTCTAAATGTGTGGGATTATTCATGATGGAAATTTTAACAATGGGGCCAGATGACTTTTTGACTTTAAAAAATAGGGACATAATGAAAATTATTGCTGAATGGAAATGAGGAATCCCAATAATGATGAAGGGGAAAAAATTTGGATAAACCCTAATCTTGTAGTGTTGTGTTTCTATTACAAAGAACATCATTATTATTCAATCAATTTATCGAAGCCAAGTTTTCAAGGACAACCAACGAAAAAACATCAATTGAATAGAGTAAGAGGAAGAGAATATTGAATCACTACTATTATAGAAGATGCTAAAACTAATGTGGTAATATAAAATCAATTTATTTATTATTGAATTTACGACATAACACTTACCTATGGATAAACACATTAAATAATATTTGGAATGTTTAATAGAACTATATTAACACCACGTCAATACTTGTGGGTTGAATTTTCTGTGAGAACATAAAATAAAATAGTTCTAGTATCCCTATTTCGTTAATATTCCCTAGTAAATATTTGTGGAATGATGCATTCTATAATCCAAAATATTTCTTCCTTTAGTATATTTTTATAAAATAATTTTATTGGATAGGAAATCATTTTATTAATTTGACAGTAATGGTTGAGAGAGGTAGGTCACTCTTAATTTCCCAAGTCATCCACAAATTATATACTAGGGTGAGGGGGATGTTGAATATGCATTTGAATATTCATTTCATTCATGGATATTATTTCATTAGGGGAAACTATATATATATCCCAAATGAGAGATTCAACATAGATAATTACACATGAATTCAGGACCATTTTTACGGACCATCCTGATATATTCCCCTGATAAGTTTCATGGCATTCATATACAACTAGAGGTTGAGTATTCAACCATTATTGTTGATATAACTCTATTAATATCAAAAACTACTTAAATAATGGCAACCATTGAGTGGATGTGTTGAATATTATGTTTCAAAAAAATTCTAGATAATTTTTTATTACTTATGAGTGATTCACTATGGGGTGCACCACTATAGTTTTTGAAGAAGAATGATGGGTCAATGTACGATTACATAGATTATCATGAACTCAAACAATAATGAAATATAACAAGTCCCCTCTACCATAGATAGGTTTATTTTTATATCAACTACATGGTGCACAATATTTCTCTAAATTTAACCTTGGTTGCGATATATAAAATTAAGGGTCATGAAAAATGATATGCCCCAAACATATTTTTAAACATTTTATAGACACTATGATTTTATAGTGATGTATTTTAGACTCACTAATTCACCAAAAATCATTATATACATGACAAATAGAGGCTTTATAGATTAAATTTAAAAATATGTGGTAGTGTTTGTAAATGATTTTTGGATATACTTTAAAATCAAGTTAGATCATTTGAATCATTTGAATATTGTACTAATGAATTTTAAATAATAAAATAACAATGAAACATATTGTAAATTTGTGATTTATATGAATGATATATCATTCTGTGGGAATATTGTCACCAAGAAAGGGATATCTGTGGACACATAAAAGACAAAGGAAATTTGGGACCTGACCTGGAAAAGTATCTATAATAGTGATATATTGGTTTGGTAGGATATCTTGGTATTAGAAATTTTTTTTGAGAAAATAATAATGAATTTAAAACCCAATAATAAATCTGAAACATATGGGAGTGATTTTTTAAGGACTTGTTAATGCGAAGATATTGTTATGGAGTTAAAATTTTGGTTTATCATAGCAATATCCCATACACTACCATAATCTATGGATTGTTTTGTTTCTATGGTAATGTTAAAAATATTATTGGGATTTTTACAAATGTAAAATGATAATTTGATCTCTTATGACTCAATATAATTTGTTGGTCATGGGTAGACCTATCAATCAAATGATCTAGATTCTGCTGTTTTAATATATGAATTGAAAATATTGCAACATATTTTCTATGGGGAGAAGAATGAAATATATATGGATCATACGAGACATAAATATATATCAACATATAAATTGATTAATTTGAACCAATGTGGATGGATAGAGATGATCAAGAAAATAGAATTCCCAATATATTTCCATCATTAAATAGTGAAAAATGTTTCATGTGATCTATGTAGAATTTTTATATAAATATTATCAATAATGAATGTTTAAAAGCAACCAATAATATTATATTTTCAAAAAAAATGAAATGGAAATAATAGATGGAAATAATAATTCCTTTTTTCGGTTGAATTCACAGAAATTATTTATAGAGAATTTAATGCATTCTAAAATAGATTATATATAAATTTTGAAGAAGGTGGAAGATATAATAAAATCAAAATTCTCAAAGATAAAAACTTAAGATAAAGATGTTTTTATATTTGATTCATGATTATGTGTATCATCATGTCTTGATAAAAAAAAGGAACTTTTGAATGATGCACATAGCTCAACATTCTACATCCCACCATGTATATTGAAGATTAATTGAGATCCTTGAGAATTCTATTGTTTTTAAAATATGAATAAGGATTTTACAAAATATACATCTTACTATCTAGTATGTCAACATGTGAAGGAATAAATGAACATGTGTAGGGAGATAATTCATTAATTATCCATACCTATATGAAAATGAGAAGAATCTCATGGACTTAATCACTAGTTAAACAAATATATGAAGTGGAAATAATTCCCATGTTTTATGTGGGATTATTTACATTCACTGATCTATTCATTGAATTATTATTGGACTTCCTAATTGATCTACACAAAAGGATATGCATCAGATATGTTTTGAGATTACATGGAACACCACTATCAATTTTATATATCTATTATTCTATATATTCATAAATGTTCTAAAATAACCTATAATATTTTCTAAATATAGAGTTGAACATTAGTATGGCTTATCACCCCCTAAACTGGTGGCCAATTCAAACACCAGAAGACATATTAAGATAATTATTGTTAGACATAAATGGTTGATGGGATTAATATCATTATAGAATCATGTTCTTGTATAATAAAATAATTCTATCATGAATCCAAACGACTCTTTATGAATACATTTACTATAATAGATATAGAATACATTTGTTTTGGGATAATTTCGATTAACATAAGGTCTTGGGATATAAAAAAGTTAATGAAATGATAGAAAATGTCAAGACCATTTAGAAATTGATCAAGACTGCTTAATGTCAAGAGAAGATATATGAACTTAATCCATGATGAGACCTAGAGTTTTAGTGTAATGAACTAACACTACTTACCTTCTAACACCATTACCTAACCCAATCTACAATATACTCAGAGGTTGTTTCTGATCTCCTTGAGTTGAATACTAGCACCTGAGAATCAAACAAATATTTTAAGGAATGATTTCCTAAAACAATAACTAATTTATGTGGCACATATTCATAGTGGAATAAAATTCCATAAATAATAAAATAGAATGATAAATGCCATATAAAATGAAAAAATGGTTGTGATACAACTCAAAAACAATTGATAAAACAAAAAGGTACATGACCAAAGAAACCAAAATGTATTACTAAATCATAAAAAAATACTCCATATTAAAAGTGGGTAATGTCCCACTATCTAATCACATGCATAAAATACCTAGAATACATGAACCAAACCACCTCACTGCAGCACCAATCTTTTTCCTACATCCAATGTCCATAAAACATATACACATTATCGAGAGGGGTCTATAGCGTGTAAGATAAACTAGCTTAGTTTGATCCCACACATTTTTACCATATTTAGATTTAGTTTATTAATCTCAGTAGAAATTTATATAAAACATGTAACGATAATAAATACACAACTATAGCATATTTTGAAATATCATTCATCATTTTTAAACATTTCCAAATTAAACATGGTAAAATAGTATGAATCGTTTTTTATATAAAGATTTATCGTGAATTTTTATCAATGAAATTACAATATAATTACATATAATTTGTAAAATGATACTAAGGATAGCTTAATTTTAGTATTTCTAGGTAACCCATAAATCTGTTTTTCTAGTGTTCACTACATGTTACTAGATCACATGAATCAAGGTCCTAGGAAATAAGAAACAATCTAGAAGTTGAACCGTATTACCATGTCAATCAAATCAAATATCCAAATAAATCTCAACCTAGAAATAGACAAACACCCAACAAAAAGAACACCCATTTAGTTTTAGAAGGAAAAATTCATTTCCACACCTTCCACCAAAGTACCCAAGGCTCACATATGGTTCATTTCAAGTCATTTCAATGGGAATAAATGTGTCAAAATAATATTTTATACTAAATTTATCCATCAAAACTATATGGGAAGACCTGTTTCCTATTTTATTTCTCACAAATTTTTAAACATCTTATTTTCTAAAAAAATCAATGGAAAACATAATTTTTAAAAAAGAAATTTATTCAAATAAATTAATCATGATATTTAAATTATAAAAAACATAAAATGTTGAGAAATTATATATTCATTTAATTTTGGGTAGATATGGAACCACCTTCCTCAATCTCAAGTAACACACCACATAAGATAGGATCCACATGAACCAAATTTTCTAGAATGAACATCCAACATACACGACTACCATCACAGGGGTTGCGCATAGAAGGAATATCAAACAATGTATCCATATAGAAGTAAAAAAACCAATCTAGTAATTTTGATTTTAATTAAGAAATCAAAATTAGTAAGACACACAGAATTTTTTTATAGAATGAATCTAGTGTTCATGGTAGGGAATAAGAAACCAAATGGGAGTCTGTATTCAATAGTTGTGTGATAAAACCTAAATTTATGAATGGGTTGAGGTCATAAATAAATTATTTACAACATAAAGCTGAAATAATTCATGTACGTAGAAAAACATGTCATTGTGGGTTATATTTATCTTGAGAACTATTTAATGAAATAAAATCACCATTTTTGTCCTAAATTTTATATTTCCTAAATTTTATTATTTTATTTTTCCCTAAAACTTATTTTTATTGGAATATAATATATTGAAATGTAAAAATGTCCTTCAGGTTTCAAATATTCATAGATTTTATAAAAAGACAAAAAATTATTCTTAATTTTCTACAAATATGAGAAATTCATTATTTATCACAAAACTGATCATACAATTTCTCCATAATGATAAAATATTCCCAATATAGGAAATTAAATCACAAGTTTTCTATTTTTAAGATGGGATATTTAGAAACATTTATGAAAAATTATTCGGCACCAATGACTCTCACTACATTATCTCTTGATAGTCTGGTTCATATAATAATAAATCAATATCCAATAGAATACACTCTCAAAAAAATAATATCACTTGAGAGTCAACAATCCCAATTTTTTCTCCAAATAATGAGTACAATTGAATATCTCCCCAACATGGAACATGAGAAGAATTAGGATGTTAATTCTTCATATGCAATGTGATGACAACATATTGGTCACCTATCCATGATGTTGGTAATTCCATTAAATAAATAGTCATTCCAAGGCATTGAGTAAACTCAAATAGTCCAATATATCCCGGAGTAAGCTTTCACTATTTCCTAAGATGAAAATGACCCATACTAGGAAAAACATTCATTGAACTTATTTCACTAATGGAAAAATCCAACGGACAATGTCGATGATTGACATATGATTTAATATGAATATATGGCATATATATATATATGTTTATGTATATCTTAAATCATTTCTAACATCTCATGAATATGAATCACTCACATAAAATAGGACCAGTACACCTCTTCCCAACAAGGAGAGAACCTATATGGGTGACCATACATAATCATTAAAGGGAGAAATTCTGATTGACTACATGTGATTTTTGTTATACGGTATCACATCAATTCCCATATGATTATACCAATATCCACACAAATAAATGACATGGGCATGGAGCATATACTATAAGATCCAAAAAAATCTCTTTGTCTGACCATCTTTATATGGATGATAAGTTATACTCAGCCTAACTCAAGTCCCCATCACATCATAGATACACTTTAATATCCTTGAAGTAAACATAGGATCTCAATTCGAAACAATGGTATAGGGAAATCCATGTAATATCATTGTCTCCTATATATAATTAATACTGATATCATTGATTTATTATTTTTCCAAATTAGAATGAAATGATATTATTTCATCAACAAATAAACCACAACTCAAATACCATTCTTTCATCGGGAAGTGTATTTTAATCCAACAATAATGTAGATGGACAACACTACACATTTACATTCATGCATAAAAAGGTGTTTAATTATACCATAAGGCTTATACGATCAACCTTTAACCATTTGAGGGTATTATAGTTGTTCAGATAATCATAAATGTCTGGATTTATACTCAGACACCAAAAATTTTATCACTTGTTATAAAACATATTCCTCATCGTAGGGTTGATGACTCTTGAGTTATATGATATTTATGAAATAATGAACTCATAATAGATTCTTGTAAGAAAAAATAATCCCAATAATAATTATATCATTAAAATTGAAAAACCAACTTGAAATTGTCTCCCCACCATTTTAAGTATTTCTTGATTACTTTTAGTTCATCATCCAACTACAAATCATTAAAAAAATTCAAAGAGGGATGAAAGAAATAGAAAATAGATCATAGCCATAATTGAATCATCTCCCATATTGTATGGATGCATCTTGGTAAAGACTTCTAACATGTTCCACATTTAATATTATTCCAAATTAGCATGTGGTGTCACATTCTTACTTAATGTATTAACATTAAAATTCACCTTCCCTAGGGTGTAGGTGATGTCAAAACTAGGCATATGATTTTATTAAAAAATATTGAGATTCATTTCATTAAAAGAAAATGTATTAATTACTCTGTTATAATCATAAAATATTTTGAACCTCTCAGAAATAAGATACTTCCACCATTATTTATTGGTATTCATAACTTTGGGGACCTCTAAATCATTAGTGGGGTAATTATTCTATTTTAGAACGATACGATGACATTTATAGGCCAAAACGTGAACCTATTTCACATGAACACAACAAAAAACAACCCCATAAGCATCAGAGTACACCAGTTACCCCTTACTGTGCTTATGTAAGATAAAAATATGATCCGAAAAAATATGTTCTCACAACACTTTAAATGAGATATACCATTTTTTTATCCCATGATTACCTCACCACATTCTTGAAAAGTTAAGTCTAGGGTGATGGAAATGTCATGAAGTCCATGAAAAACTAATGAAAATCCCCATAAGGACCTCTAAATATATTTATCATAGAAAATTTTTGTGGATCATTCCTAGAAAATATAACCCTCAACTTAATTGGTTTGACTGATAAGTCAAACTCAACAATCATGTGACCCATGAAATAAATTTATTCAATACATAAATTAAATTTCATAAGCCTTCCATAAATCTATTATCTCCTTAAAATCTCCAAAAATGAAGTCATATGGTAATAATTCTCTTGTTTGGACCCATAATAAACTGAGATATTTTTTTTAATAATAATGAACAACTATCAAAATATTGATGGAATAACTATTTTAACAAGTACCTAAAAAATTTAGAGTTTTAATTGGAATAAAATGTATCATAATATATTTATAATTTTCATAACTACTCTAGAAAATTGTTTTTGTAAAACTATAATCCAATATGATTAGCAGGCGATATCCGGAACTAACTAGACATTGACCCTGAAGGGAATTCCTGATCCCCAATAGCTGGAACCAATCACCCATGAATCACAAAAAAAACTAGAGGTAAGCACTTCACCCCACTAGAAATAAGAATCATTTAACATATATACTCAATAGATGAGAAGTATAAGTAGTAATGAAAAATATATATTCCATAACATTGAAATCCAATATCATTGGTATAAATTAGGAACTACAGATAAAACTCGAAGATAAATGTCTTATAAAACCATAATGGAAAAGCTAAAGAACAACTACAGCTCCATCTGATAATCAGTAATCACCCCCACTCTCTCACCATCCACAACAGAAACCTATCTAGAATGAACTACATTACTTTTTTTGATCCATTTAGTTTCTTTATTCAAAACATAATACATGTCCTATAAGCTTCCAATGGTGTGGGAAGCATGTGAGCTAGAATATCTCAATAAGATACCAATCATGTGTTCCTTATCACATCTATATACATATATCTAAATATTTTTAATTTATGAAATATGGAATGATATAGAGTAAAAATATATTCTTATCAATGAATGGAATAAAATTTCACTTTTTCATATTGTTTTAAAAAATATATAGTAAAATAGTTTCAATTCATATTTTCCATAAAATATAATCAATAATGTAAATAGTTCATAGTACATGTCCGAGAATCGAATGCATTGGTGTCTAGATAATAGAGGAAACCCATATAAAGTGAACCCTCATACTATAAATATATATATAATCCAATTATAAAATTTATCTTAATTGCAGAATAAAATAACAACCCATAAATTAAACTATTTAATATTTTTATAAGACGATACCAAATACCACCATTTCTCATATGTTCCCATAGATGACATGTTCTCATTTTCTAATCATTAAATATCGATCAAAATTCTCTAAATAAAATTACAAACATTCTTTTTCCCATAAAAATTCATTAATGGAAACCCATTTCATAATTCATTTTACAATTCATTGAAAAAATATCTTCATTCTCCAAATTAATGGAATGTCCATATATTGTTACTAATCTATTTATGCCCAAAAATTAACAATTTTAATTTATTGAAAAAAAAATTATAAAATCAAGAAAAAATAATGATTCATAAAATGTACTCTAGAGGATGATCCTCCTACCAAAAAAATCAACATTCACATTACCCACAATGGGATTGAAACACATTTGAATGAATTGTATACCACAAACGAGGTCCCTCAATAAACTCACAATACACTCTATAACTAACAACAGTTAGAATTAAGCATTATATTAGACAATAAATAAATAAAAACCAATCCCATGCTAGATATAAATTAAAAATTGATGCAATCTTTTAGCTGAAGAGACACCCAAAATAAAATATAATGAACATAGGTTTTGGGGATGTTAGGAAATCAAAAAAGATTAGGTTATGTAATCAATTTGATAAATGATATTATATTGAATTTATTTACGTTGTTAATACCATAATTAATTCATAAATCTCCAGTAATTTGATTTAGGAGTAAAACACATCACATTGGGTTAAATTTTTCATTGGTGGATATTTTATGATGTAGGAGCCACATTTACACCAAAATAAGTAAATGGACTAAAATTTTTATTATATCCTATTCCCAATGACATATTTATGTTGTAATCTAAAATATTATGGTATAATAATGTTATTTAAAATGATCCCATACAAGGATCTACCGTGAAAATCCAAAATTTATTTTTGATTCCCTATGAACATGAGAAACACACTCTCAAACAATAATGTTATTATACCATTTATCTATAGTCGTATATAAACGATATGGATACAAATTTTATACGAATATATAAAAGGATGATAGTAAATATATATAGGAAGATGGGAATTATATTCCCTATTTAAATTAGTCCCTTTGAGATTAATGAACTCTTTAATGTGTTTTGTAATAGACTAAATCTACCACTATCTCATTATTATGCCTACAACATATTAAAATTATCACTATTTTGGAAGTTAAAAACATTATCATTCACCTATACTAAATTTATCAGTGGTAAAAAATGAAAATTATCTCTCTATTGGGGAGTATATATTAATGATCTTAAAAATATTGATAATGTTATATAAAACAAGACCAATGACCTGGAAAATGTATTATGGTTGAACCAAAAAACTGAAGTGACATCTTGAAAACCAGATGAAATAATAATGCAGTCGTACACTAATTTTGTTTTACCATTATAAGTAATAAAAAATTTCATGATGAAATATTTTCAACGGTTGAAGAATGTTTTTCCATTTTATTAAATGAAACTATGTTGTAATGAATATGTGACATACAACACTTATCCAATGCATACATTGATTACTTAACTATTAATATTATAACATAGTAGTTAAATTAGTTATTTTGAATATTATTAACTACTCTATTATATATATATATATTAAGGACCTAGAAGAAGATTGAATTATTGAAAAATTCCTAGAATATAAGAACACAATATTTAATGAAGTCATTTTAATACCTCAAAAATTAAGTTAATTCCATTTTTTTTTTGAGAAAATCATAGTTTATGGAAATTTTATAATTCATATATGAAAAAATTGTTATAGTTTTTTAAAATTATACTATCAAAATTAGCATAGGGTGAAATGTTTGGATTTTAGGAAATTAATGATTTTATAATGAAAAATGAAAATTACCAATCTTTCATGAACTTTCATTAATATTATATAAATAAAATAATTTATTAGAATCATTATATCTTGTATTTATTTAAAATTGATCCTTTTGATTTATAATAATCTAAATAATTTCATTTTAATCCCCAATTTTTATAATTTCAATAAATGTTTTTTATGCATAGAAAATTATTTTCTACCAACAATATTTAAGTGAATAATGATTGTCTATTTTTTAAATATAAAATACCATCAATTAACAAAATCGTTAAATTATTTACATTGATTATACATATTTTTTAATTTAAATTCATAAAATTATTATTTCTATCCAATGATTAAATATTTGATCATATATTTCCAGGAAAATCTATTTCATTAAATGGAATTTTTCTCTACATGATGTATGATTATTTATAAATTAAATTTTCTTATATCTATGAAAATGAATTTAATAAATAGATTCTAAAGTAATAGACAAAATAAATAATAATAGTTAATGGTTTAAACATTTTTTTTGGATATAATTAATTTAAAAATTAAAAAATTATTAGCATGGTTATGGTTAAAATGAGTCTCTACAAGTTACATGAACTTGTGGTAAAATTAATTTCCCAGACACAAATGGTTACTATATGATAAAATAGATTTCCTAATTATAATTAGTAAGTAAATAAAATTTAATACGGTCAATTATATATATTTTTTAATGTGATAAATTGCCTATATAAAACACTAGTTAACATAATTAAAACCTAAATAGATAAAAATAGTAGTTATATTGATAATGGGGATAAAATGTTTAAAAAATGATTCGTTTTATGATAGAGGTCTGGCTCGACTCTATCTTCCCTCCACAATATCATTTACTGATTGTGATAGATTTGTCTTGTGATTGAATTTAAATTATATAATAATTTTTGTTATATATGAAAAATTTCACCCTTTCTCTTTTATAAAAGGAACCCCCTATCTTTTCTTCTCCACACATAATGATTTTTGTGGTACAACGACTCTATTGTTCTATGGTATGGAATATTACCACCTCATGAATTCATATAATTCATTTTCAATCATTGAATATAATTATTTTTTATGATGATGGATTTAATGTACGTATATGATATTCATGATAGATTTTTCATTATAGAAAGTTAATATATATTATATTTTATTATATTTATATTTATTTAATACTAATAATGACATTCATTCATATGTATTGATTACCTCTTACATGAAGCGATGTGATCTTTAATTCCTTACAGCATCACATGTATGGTATACATAACGATATTCAAATAAATAATATTGTATTTAGGATAAAATTATAAATCTGTAATGAAAAAATAAAACATTAAGTATTACTATCATGATCAATGAATAATGGAAAATTTTCTCATTTATATATGCATGTCATATTCTATCAATGATTGTAATGTAGTTCTTTTTTTATGAAAATATTTCATGATTAACATGAAATGTAAAATTTATTATTATATGCGATAATTATTAAATGATTATTATACTAGATTTTTCGAAATAATAACATCATTGACTGTCTCAACCTACCAGATCTATTTTTGACATATGCACAAATTATCATCAAAAATATGATCTAAAATTAATTTTATACATAATTGATAATTACATTGTAATTTTTTTAAAAAAGTATAAAAAATTGAAACAATGTTATTTATGTAAATTATTAATATATGTTTATTATTTAGGAAGATAACGAATGAATTTGATGAATCAGACTCGAAGTAAGATTTCTCTCTAAGACTTCTAATTCATTCTGCTTATAGTCATTCTCTATCCAAACCACCTTATCTATCTCTCATTATTTTTATTAAATTATTCAAAAAAATTTATATGTGTCTCTCAAATATAGATCTATATTTTTATCCCATCAATATATGGGGTAATAAATTTCTTATATTTTTTTTTCAAATTCCTTAATTATGAAATTCTTTTTAATTGTGATATGAAGAATTATTGTGAAACTTCATTTCTTTCCATGTGTAATTATTGTGTTTATTCCTTTTGATTGATTTTTTTATTACCGTTAATCATGAACATGTTTTTATTCATGTAACCAGATAGTGATCAATTGAATTGGCTACAAATTTAGTCACATGGGATGATAGGTATTAGAATAGATAATAAATATAATCAATTATGGGACATTTTCCACCATGTGATATTGCCTCGAAAGTCTCCCCGAACTTATTTTTATATCATGTTATATATTTATTCCAAATTTAATATGTTATTATTATCATATGATTACATGTTATTAATGGTGTGCTTCTATGGGATTACTAAGGACCCTTTTCTTTTATGATATCATGTAATATCATTGACTCATGTGTTACGTTTCATTGTTTTGTTTATTTCTTTATTGGGATTTTTCACTAAACGATTACTTTTTTATCTTCACTAGATAATATTCTGATATTTTTGGTGGTAAAATGAAATTAAAATAAAAATATATTCAATTCAAATAATGATATCATGTTTTAGAATCCTTTCTATGTTTTTTCAAAATAATCTTCCAAATACACAAGGCCTCATGATCTTTAGGTTTTAAATATTTGATATTTATAGTTAAAAATCATATAATAAAACTTGTAAAACTATTGGATATGTATGACTTCTTTGTAAATGGGATATGGTTGAAAATATCGACCACAATCCATTTATGCGTCACATGTCCTATTATGTCCAGAGTATTTTCCTTTTAAATGTTAAAAAATAATATTACTATAATTTAAAAAAGTGTTAATATGGGTTAAAAATAATAGATAACAGTTAAAACATCACAAGAAATTATTTAAATAATACCTTATGAGAGTATTTAAACATATAATTATCCTATCATGGAAATATATTAATTATGAGCCATTTTATTATGATAGTTAATTTATTTTTTTTAATATATAATTTAACTACATGAGTTCCCATCCCAATATATAAAAATGGTACCTATTATAATCTCATTATCATACATTTTGAGCCTCATTTATTTTAAAATATATACCATAATACATTTATATAACTAGGAATCCACCATTTTAAAAATGTTTTAGAAAAAATGTTATGTTGAATCAATAATTGGATGAACAGTTTCCTATCGTATTGTTCAAAAATAACTCTAGATAATTGTGTTCTCACTACACTCCCAATGAATAGGTTGTCTTTCATAATGGTGTTGATTTATTTTTTGAAATAATAAAAAATATTATGGAATATTTCATATTGGAAACACATAATAATAATAAAAGTTATTTTTAATCCTGGAAATGGATGTCCATACCTATTGTTGAAGGGGTTAGGGAGGGGGCAGGGTTGAGAAGTGATTCGATAACCATTAATATCCATTAATAAAAATTAATGTATATGGTCATGTTAGGTAAATCACATTTGGTAATATTCCTTAGGATTAAATATATGTGTAATCTAAAGAAACCAAATGGGAGGACCTCAAGCCTATAGAAGATTCCCTTGAACCTTATTCCCAACCTCCAACATCACTCGCACTAGGTTATAGATATGAGTGATATTATTTTTTATTCCCACAACTAAGATGGTACATCTCTGAGCCTCTAATTTTAATTGATTCCCACTCTCAAAATAACACATGGAAGCACTATTACAACATTTATCCCAACAATACTTGAACAAAAATAATATATTCATTATTACCACCTTGTTATAAAATTGTGCGGCAAGTGACTCTTTACTAGTTGCATTGAATATTTTTCTATTAAATTTTTACCTCCAACTGATGGATTTGTTCTAGGAGGATTATGATGAATGTGGGGGTGGGGTTGTTAAGGACATACCCTCGAAGTAACATGTGATGACCCAGACTCTCTTGGTTCTTCCCTTTGCCAAAATCCGGGTCCTAAAGGAGTGGCGTCTCGGAGAGACCGGTCGGTGAAACCGATCGGCGAGACCGATCGGCGAGACCGATCGGTGAGACCTATCGGCATCACCCGGCCTTGTCAAGTTGTTTCCAATAGCACTCCTTTGCGCAAATAGGGTTTTAAACCCTATTCTGACTTGTTTAAGCGTGTTTTAATGACCCGTAAGGTGCATAAGAGTTTTAATTAAATACTTAATCAATTCATGAGTCGGCTTAAACTACCCGACCCTTTTTTAATGACGAGTGGAGCTGCGTGGTCAACCCACGACCCCCGCACCTTACGCGGTTTCGCGTTTTCACCCCAAACGTCCCCGGCTCTTATAAACCAAGGGTTAACCGTGGTTTCTCTTTTCCTAGATCGTGGCTTTTCACAAATAGATTCTGGTGCATCGGGCACGCCGCATCATTATCCGTAAAGTTCCGCGCCCGGCCTAATCATCGATCGTCGATCAAACAACTAGGGAACTTCTCCTTTGCCTCTCTCTTTTGTGTATCATGTGGGGTGGGCGTGCTTTTGATTCTATATAATTGGATAATCCAGACAAAATTTATGATAATGAATGAATTCTGTAAAGGAAGAGGGGGTGTGATCGTTGATGTTGTTAGGTTATGACCATCTTGTTGAGTTGTGCTGGCTTATGACTTCTGAAAATCGAGGCCTTTGGTGGTCCTTGTTTGTGCACTAATGAACCCCTGATGATGTTTTGAATAGCTTGTTGTGCTTGTAAACTCCTGCTGTGAAAATTAATTGATTAATCAAGTATATCCGACCAAATAGATTGAGACACCAGGATTTTTCCTTCTTTGATAACCCCCGGTTAAAACACACAAAAAGTTGAAATCCTGGAGTGTGTTAAGTCGTTTAAATCTAAAAATACCGGCATGACCCTAACTTCTGTTGATGGTGTTAGTTGGTTGTTTTCTTTTCCGGCCGATTGCTTGAAACGTGTGTGGGGATGGGATCCCCTGTCTTGTACTCTTGGTGGTTGTGTGAAATAGGGGATGGGATCCCCTATTGGTGTGGACTCGGTGGTTGTGAGTTTAGGGCCCGGTGGTTACTTGTTTACATCACAAATTGGGGTGGGACCCTCTGTTGTTGAGAACCAGGTGTGGGTGTTATGGTTGATGTTTGATTGTTTACTTTTCTGGACTTGTGCCTATGCTTTCTAGTTTCCCAGTAGTGCTTAAACTTAAACATTATTACAGAACATGAAACAAGAATGGGACAATGGGTATTGTTGGCGAGAGTCGTGGCTTGTGACTGGGATATAGTGGTGTTTTATTCCATAGGCCGGTTAGAATAACCTAGATTTTGGGTGAGTGCTTGTTACCTATACTTATACTTTTAGTTTTCTGTTTCTTATTCGCGCCCCACCCAAGTTGAGAACTTAGTGCCGAACACCCCCATTTCATGGGGGAGGGTGTTTTTCCCTAACACTATTCTTGGTGGCTGGTTATTAGCTCCTTTTCTGCTCCCTTTCCCAAATAGCCCAAGGTTCTTCGGGCAGGCTGTGATGGCCTGAGGTCCATTATTAGCCCAAGAACCTTCGGGAGGGGTAGTGTGGTGGTTTTCCAGGTGTGTGCGGCATGTGGTTTCCCAAGTGTCTTCGAGATGAGGCACATGAGTCTTCGGGCGTGGCAGTGGATCTTCTAGCCCAGGTGTCTTCAGGCGTGGTGGTGGTTGTTCTGGCCTAGGTGTTTGCAGGCGTGGTTATGTGTGGTTGTGTCCCAAGTGTGTGCGGGCGGGATTTCGGCAGTGGGACTGGGTGTGGTTGTGTCCCAGGTGTGTGCGGGCGGGATTTCGGCAGTGGGACTGCGTGTGGTTGTGGCCCAGGTGCGTGCGGGCGGGTGTGGTAGTGGGACTGCGGTGAGAATGGCAGGATTGCTCCGATGCGTAGGATGTCTCAATAACCAGTGGGAAAGTGGCGAGGGGTTCCCAAACATTGATGTGCTCTGATTTTATATATTACTTGACTTGCGTTATTTGGGGAGTGTGCCTTGGTGAGGCCTGGGGTGGATAGTTTACCTTGATAGGTGTTTGGTTTACTCTTTTTCTCATGGGACTTTAGTACGTTCCCCCACTTGTGCACGAGAGTATTTGGTTTTCCCTACTGAGTATACTTGTGTGCTCACCCTACGTATATAAACTGCTTTCAGGTTTCCAGGAGGACTTCGGGGATCGCGCGGGACTATAATAGCTCGGACCCTTGGGGCAGTTGTAGTTGCTGTTGTTCTTTCTTTGGTACTTGCCTTTGTAGTCACCTTCTGTACTTTGCGGCTTTTACATTTCAAACATGCATGTGGGAATGGCTTACTTTTGGTTTTACTTTTATTTTACCTCGGTTTTGTTGGGTTTCATTATCTTATCTCTCGATCCTATAAAACAAAAAGGGGTAATACCTTCCATTTGTGAGAAATTTCTATACCCTTGGTGCTAGTCGCCACTCCGAAACCTATTGAAGGTGGGTCTCGGGGGTCATTGTCTCTCCATCAAATTAAATAAGGAAGGGCCGGGCAATCTACTGACCCTTCCCTCCTTTTGGTGAAGGCGGGTCATGACCGAATGGTATCAGAGGGAATGGTTGAGAGATAGGATGGAATCTGGGGTTAGGAACAGTGAGAATTGCATGGGATGGTAAGGCAACAGTGTTGGGTGACCTTGGCGTGTGAATTAGGCCAGGGAAGACTGGCTAGGAAATGGGATTTTAGGGCCCCCCGTGATCCGATTCAAGGACTCTGGACCTACCGAACGACCAAGTGAGGCCACACTGATTACAGGGTAGAGACCCTGGGAAAGGTACATGAAACATAATGACTTGTGTTCTTGTGTTTCTGGTATTTCTTGGGAATTATGAATAAATTAAAAGAAATTAAGAAGTTTTAAGAACGATATTTTTTCACTAATTGGGCTTAGGCATTCCTTGATTACCTTGCAGCTATGGCACCTAGAAGGCGACCACGTGTGGTACAGGAGATCGAGGCCCCAGAGACTACTTTGGTCGATCGGCAGAGAGCTGATCGAGAGGAAGAGGACAACCAGTGGCAGAAGACTCTTCAAGCCTTCCAGCGACAGGTCCTCGAGAAGTTTGAGGGCAGCACCTCCGATATGAAGACGGAAGGCTGGCTAGAGGAGCTAGTTATAGCCTTCGTCCGGATTCGGGCCCCGACCGAGTACTGGGTTCCTCTGGCCGTCAGCCAGATGCGGGGAGCAGCAAGTCAGTGGTGGATGCTTTACCTAGGGGAGAGGAGGGAGTCTGAGGTGGCTTGGGTGGACATCGAGAGGGAGTTCCAGGAGGAATTCCTCTCCTTGATGATGAAGGCAGAAAAGAGGCAGGAACTAATCTCACTCTAGCAAGGGAGTATGTCCGTGAGGGATCTAGGCATCAAGTTCAAGGACCTCCTACGTTTTTCACTGGACCACTTTCCCGACGAGGAGTCTCGAGCAAGACGTCTAGAGGAGGTGCTCCGACCCTCCCTCCAGTATGTTGTTACCCCCTTTACCCTGCTGACGTACTAAGAGGTCCAGAAGAAGGCCGAAGTGGTGGAGAGGATGCATGCTCTAGGAGGAGTGTCGTGAGAGGGGATCTAGCTGGGACCATCGAAGGGGAAGGCCGTCAGCACCAGGCCTCCAGCGTCAGGACCTTCTAGGTTCCGACCTGTAGTGAGCAGGCCGCAGCAGTTTCAGTTTCGATCCCCCGGCCCTCGCCCTATTCCTACGGACCCGGGACTGTGGTGCTTCATCTGTGGGAGCCCTAGGCATCTCCGGAGTCAGTGCCCGGACAGGGTGTAGTACGGTGGTGGCGGACATCTCCCGCACCCACCCCAGCTGCAGCTTGCAGCCAGACCTTTCCAGCAGCAGCAGCAGGGGCAGCGAGCTCCCATTCCTCTGAGGGCAGAAGAAGGAGGAGGAGGCCGACCACAGGGCGCTCCATAGGGACATCGACCAGGGCATGGTGGGGGAGGTGGCAGACAGCCGAGGGGCAGGGGAGCTGGGCGTGGACAGTTACACGCCGTAGAGGAAGCAGTTCCAGCAGGGCCAGAGGTTGTTCGAGGTACGATCAGTCTGTTTAGCACTCTTTCTTATGCCTTGTTCAATACTGGAGCTTCGCACTCCTTTGTTGCACCCAGCCTAGCACGTGCCCTGGGTTTAGATGCAGAGAGACTACCAGTGCCCCTTGTGTTGAGCACACCAGTCGGAGGTCAGACCAACTTTTTGTTTGTTTGTCGGAGATGTAGACTGATGATAGGGCCACATCAGTCGATTAGGGATCTTCTTCTGCTACAGATTCAGCCATACTATGTCATCCTATTCATCGACTGGATATTTTCTGTGTGTGCCGTCATCGACTGTTTCTGAAGAAGGGTGGTGTTCTTGTACTTGTACGGCCGGCGTGTTACCTTCACCGGCGAGCGGAGCAGTCTGAAGGGAAACAGGAGGGAGGAACCTCTCCTCTCTTTGTTGACCGAGATGACAGTGGAATCAGTTGAGGCTGAAATGGTTGAAGTGCCAGAGATCGTCTGTGAGTTTATGGACATCATTCCTGAGGAGGTGACAACT
This sequence comes from Viscum album, assembly GCA_963277665.1. Lineage (NCBI taxonomy): Eukaryota > Viridiplantae > Streptophyta > Magnoliopsida > Santalales > Viscaceae > Viscum > Viscum album. The sequence goes on along the minus strand of OY728129.1, from coordinate 163,845,225 downwards.
CTACCCCCTCGACGTGATATCAAGTTCGGGATATACCTTCAGCCCGGCGCTCGTCCAGTCTCGATGGCCCCTTACCGGATGGCACCTTCGGAGCTACGGGAGTTGCGGATACTGATTGACGATCTGATGAAGAGGGGTTATGTTTGTCCGAGTGCATCACCGTGGGGTGCTCCAGTCTTTTTTGCAAAGAAGGCAGATGGTGGTCTTAGGTTGTGCATAGACTACAGGAGGCTGAATCAGTTGACGATCAAGAATCGCTACCCTCTTCCAAGGATAGATGATATTTTCGACTAGCTTAAAGGGGCCAGATGGTTCTTGAAGATCGACCTGCGGTCTGGGTAACCCCATTTGAGGTTGAAATAGAACGACATCCCGAAGACAGAGTTCAGGTGTAGGTATGGACACTTCGATTTTGTAGTCATGCCCTTCGGTGTTAAGAACGCCCCGACAGTGTTCATGGGGCTTATGAACTCCATATTCCGGGAGTACCTGGATTGGTTCGTGGTTGTGTTCATCGACGACATCCTAGTCTACTCTAGATCAGAGGAGGACCATGCAGAGCACCTGATGACAGTTTTGGAGGTCCTCCGACAGCACCAGCTCTATGGGAATTTGTCAAAATGAACGTTCTGGGCACGAGAAGTGCACTTCCTCGGGCATGTAGTGTCTAAGCAGGGGGTAGCGGTCAACCCATCAAATGTTGAGGCAGTCGTTTCTTGGGCAGCACCCAAGAATGTGGCAGAAGTTCGAAGTTTCCTCGGGCAGGCGGGTTACTACCGGAGATTCATAGGCAACTTCTCACGAGTAGCAGCCCCTTTGATGTCTCTGACCAAGATGGACCAGGATTTCGTATGGAGTTAGCACTACTAGTCATCCTTCAGCTATCTGAAGGAGAAGTTGGTCAGTGCCCCAGTGCTGAGATTACCAGAAGAAGGGGCGGCTTATGAGGTGTTCTATGATGCTTCAGGACAGGGCCTGGGGTGCGTGTCGATGCAGCGACAAGGGGTGATCTCTTATGGGTCCAGGCAGCTGTGTTCCCATGAGCGTAATTACGCCACCCACGACCTGGAGCTTGCAGCGGTCATTTTTGCGCTAAAGTTATGGTGGCACTACCTCATCGGGGAACGCATTGTGGTCTTCACGGACCACAAAAGCTTGAGGTATATCTTCTCCCAGTGGGACTTAAACTTGCGACAGTGGAGATGGGTGGAGTTCCTCCAGGATTACGACTTCCAGATCTCTTATACTGAGGGAAAGGGAAATGTGGTGGTCGATTCCTTGAGCAGGAGGACGCAGAAGGATGCGGTCCGAGAGTCGGCCGACGCCTGGAAGGCAATGGAGGAGTTGGATGCCTTACACCTGGATGCAAAGATGGATAGCGGCAGAGGATGCCTATATCAGATGACAGTTCAGTCATCCCTATTTTAGCAAGTGGAGGAGTCTCAGTGGGGAGACCTAGAGTGTGAAGTGATGCGTGACCAAGTTGACTAGGGAAATGCTCCGGAAGGATGGACTGAGGATGGTCAGAACCAGATGCTTTTCCAGAAACATTTGTTTGTTCCGGAGGCGATGCATGGCAAGGTTCTCAGTGACTTCCACAACTCACCCCTGGTGGTACACCCAGGAGTTTCCATGATGTACCAGGGTTTGAAGAGTCAGTTTTGGTGGGCCGGAGTTAAGCGAGCGGTGGCAGAGTTTGTGGCCAAGTGCTTAGTGTGTCAGCAAGTGTAGGTTGAACACCAAGTTCCAGGAGGCCTACTGTGGACTCTAGATGTCCCCAAGTGGAAGTGGGATGAAATCTCGATGGATTTCGTCACGGGACTACCCAAGTCCCAAGGAGGGTACGACGCCATCTGGGAGGTAGTGGATAGGTTGACGAAATTGGCTCACTTTCTGGTGGTCAGGGAGTCGAGTGCTGTGGATGCTTTGGCATGAAAGTACGTGAATGAGGTGGTGCGGTTGCATGGAGTTCTGAGTTCTATATTCTTGGATAGGGATGCACAGTTTACCTCGCGAGTCTAGAGAGGATTACAGCATGCGTTTTGCACCCAGTTACGCCTTAACACTACTTTCCATCCCCAGATAGATGGAAAAATAGAGCGCACCATCCAGACCATGGAGGATATGCTGCGAGCATGTGTTCTGGACTCAGGAGGATCATGGGTGAAACACTTGCCTCTGGTAGAGTTTTCCTACAATAATTTCTACCACTCTACCATTGGCATGGCCCCATTTGAAGCTTTGTACGGGAGGCTATGCCGTTCGCCTGTGTGTTGGACCGAAGTAGGAGAGGCAGACATCCTTGGTCCAGAGGTGGTGCAGAACACGACAGAGAAGGTTCAGCTCATACGGGAAAGGAAGAAGGCGGCCCAGGACCAATAGAAGTCGTATGATGATACCAGGAGGAGGTCCTTGGAGATTGAGGTTAGGGACCACGTGTTCTTAAAGGTCTCCCCTCGACATGGGCAGAAGAGGTTCGGAAAAGAGAGTAAGCTTCCTCCCAGATTCATCAGACCCTTTCAAGTGTTGCGGCAGGTCGGCGAAGTGGCTTACCAGCCAGCGTTGCCACCGCCACTACTATGGATACATGATGTCTTTCATGTGTCCCAGCTCCGTCGGTATATGCACGAAGATTCTCATGTCCTTGATTGGGGCGAGCTGGACGTCGAGGACGACATGACCTTTGTGGAGAGGCCAGTGGTGATTGAGGATCGGAAAGAAAAGGTGCTTCATGGGTGAACCATCCCCTTGGTTCGTGTGTTGTGGAGACATGTTGGGATTGAGGAGATTACGTGGGAGAGGGAAGCACAGATGTGTACCCAGTACCCGGAGTTGTTTTGAGTTTTGTTCCTTATTGTACCTGTTGTGGTAGAATCTTTTCTCTTTTGGATATGAAATGTGCTAGTTTTCTTCCCTCTGTTTGTGTGTAAAAAGCCCCGACTATCGGGAAGGAGAGAACCCGACCCCTAATCAAGATGCATTAAGGTGGATGTGATTAAACCCGTGTGGGTGAGTCAATGCCTCCCAAAGCGGATAATATCTTGACATGGGGGAGGAGACTCCCCAACCCACATGCCTGAGCAGTGTGGCATGGTATGTTGCTTGGTTCGTGACAAGAAAGTGTTCTTAGTTAATGATGAGGTTCACTCTTGAGAGGTATCTTTTGGGGTGGTTGTTCGGAACCGCCCTTCCCTTCTGGGTTGTTTAAATTCTCGAGGACGAGAATAGTTTGGGAGGTATCTGATGTGATGACCCAGACTCTCTTCATTCTTCCCTTTTCCAAAATCCGGGTCCTAAAAGAGTGGCATCTCGAAGAGAACGGCCGGTGAAACCAATCGGTGAAACCAATCGGTGAGACCGATCTGTGAGACCGATCAGTGTCACCCGGTCTTGTCAAGTTGTTTCCAGTAGCGCTCCTTTGCGCAAATAGGGTTTTAAACCCTATTCTGACTTGTTTAAGTATGTTTTAAAGACCCGTATTGTTCATAAGAGTTTTAATTAAATACTTAATCAATTCATGAGTCGACATAAACTACCCGACCCTTTTTTTTAAATGACAAGTGGCGCCACGTGGTCAAACCACGACCCCCACACCTTACGCAGTTTTGCGTTTTCACCCCAATCGTCCCCGGCTCTTTTAAACCACGGGTTAGCTGTGGTTTCTCTTTTCCTGGATCGTGGATATTCACAAACAACTTCTGGTGCATCGGGCGTGCCGCATCGTTATCCGTAAAGTTCGGCACCCAGCCTAATCATCGATCGTCGATCAAACAAGTAGGGAATTTCTCCTTTACCTCTCTCTTTTGTGTATGATGCAGGGTGGGTGTGCTTTTGATTATGTAAAATTGGATAAACCAGACCAAATTAAAGATAATGAATGAATTATGTATAGGAAGAGGGGGTGTGATCATTGATGTTGTTATGTTATGACCATCTTGTTGAGTTGTGATGGCTTATGCCTTCTGAAAATCGAGGCCGTTGGTGGTCGTTGTTTGTGCACTAATGAACCCCTGCTGATGTTTTATATAGGTTGTTGTGGTTGTAAACTCATGCTATGAAATGTAATTGATTAATCACGTATATCCGGCCAAATATATTGAGATACCAGGATCATTCCCTCTGTGATAACCCCTGGTTAAAACACACAAAAATTTTAAATCATGGAGTGTGTTATGTAGTTTTAATCTGAAAATACCGGCATGACCCTAACTTGTATTGATGGTTTTAGTTAGTTGTTTTCTTTTCAGGCCGATTGCTAGAAACGTGGGAGGGGATGGGATCCCCTGTCTTGTACTCTTGGTGGTTGTGTGATATTGGGAATGGGATCCCCTGTTGGTGCCGACTTGGTGGTTGTGATATTAAGGCCTGGTGGTTACTTGTTTACATCACAAATTGGGGTGGGACCCTCTATTGTTGAGAACCGGGTGTGGGCGTTATGGTTAATGTTTGATTATTTACTTTTCAGGACTTGTGCCTATGCTTACTAGTTTCCTAGTAGTGCTTAAACTTAAACATTATTACTGAACATGAATCAAGAATGTGACAATGGGTTTTGTTGGCGAAAGTCGTGGCTTGTGACTCGGATATAGTGGTGTTGTGTTCCGTAGGCCGGTTAGAAAAACCTATATTTTTTTGTGAGTGCTTGTTACCTATAGTTATACTTATGTTTTCTGTTTCTTATTCGCGCCCCACCCAAGTTGAGCACTTAGTGCCAAACACCCCCATTTCATGGGGGAGGGTGTTTTTTCCAACACTATTCTTGGTGGTTGGTTATTAGATCCTTTTCTGATCCCTTTCCCGGATAGCCCAAGTATCTTCGGGCAGGCTGTGATGGCCTTAGGTCCATTATTAGCCCAAGAACCATCAGGCGGGGTAGTGTGGTGGTTGGCCAGGTGTGTGAGGCAGGTGGTTTCCCAAGTGTCTTCGGGATGAGGACCAGGAGTCTTCGGGCGTGACAGTGGATCTTCTAGCCCAGGTGTCTTCGGGCGTGGTGGTGGTTGTTCTGGACTAGTTGTTTGCAGGCGTGGTTACGTGTGGTTGTGGCCTAGGTGTGTGCGAGCGGGATTTCGATAGTGGGACTGCGTGTGGTTGTGGCCAGGTGCGTGCGGGCCGGATTTCGGCAATGGGACTGCGTGTGGTTGTAACCCAGGTGCGTGCGGGCGGGTGTGGCAGTGGGACTACCGTGAGAATGGAGGGATTGGTCCGATGCGGAGGATGTCTCAATAACTAGTGGGAAAGTGGCGTGGGGTACCCAAACATCGATGTGCTCTGATTATATATATTACTTGACTTGCGTTATTTGGGGAGTGTGCCTTGGTGAGGCCAGGGGTGGATAGTTTACCTTGATAGGTGTTTGGTTTACTCTTTTTCTCACGGGACATTAGTAACTTCCCCCACTTGTGCACGAGAGTCTTTGGTTTTCCCTACTGAGCGTACTTGTGTTCTCACCCAACATATATAAACTGCTTTCAGGTTTCCAGGAGGACTTCGGGGATCGCGCGGGACTATAATAGCTCGGACCCTCGGGGCAGTTGCAGTTGCTGTTGTTCTTTCTTTGGTACATTCCTTTGTAGTCACCTTCTATACTTTGTGGCTTTTACATTTGAAACATTAATGTGGGAATGTATTACTTTTGGTTTTACTTTTCTTTTACCTTGGTGTTGTTGGGTTTCATTATCTTATCTCCCAATCCTATAAAACAAAAAGGGGTAATGCCTTCCATTTGTGATAAATTTCTATACCATTGGTGCTAGTTGCCACTCTGGGACCTATTGAAGGCGGGTCTCAGGGGTCATTATCTCTCCTTCAACTTAAAGAAGGAAGGGCCTGGCAATCTGCTGACCCTTCCCTCCTTTTGGTGAAGGCGGGTCGTGAAATAACAACTCCATGTTTGGGCCTTACATAACCATGCCCCCCCCATAGATGAGGATATTTAGATTAACAGAATCATCCAATCTTACTAGTATTTCTATTGTTATAACATCATGGTAGAAACATTCAAACCTATTATATTAAGGAAATCAGGATTCATTTGTATGGAATTACCTTAGCATGTTCTATAAGGACACATCATTTATTATTAAATATTCAATAAGCTTTAAAATATAATTCACATTCAAAATTTTTAATTTTTTACTTTAGTTTAATAGTCATATAGAATATGATCATAACTCATACTTAAAAAAACCTCATTTTACAAAGTGAAAGCAACAAAATATTGTCCATTTTTCCAAAATATAATACAATTACAATAAAATATAATTTCTTATCATGAAAATTCATCACAATTTTAATCTTGATATCTTATTTTCTATTAAACATCTATAAATACTATGAAATACCTTTTGAAATGTTGTTCCTGAACAAAAAAACATAGTAAGAGACAATAAAATGAATAAACATGTTTTTCTTTTGAAAAATATAAAACCCCAAGAAAAATGTTTTCATCGAAAACATAAATTTTATCAGAAAAGTTCATCAGGTATAATTTAAAATGATAATTATCTAACCATTTTAAATCAATTATTTCATTGAATACACATAATAATAAATAGAAATGTTTTATTTTCCCTTTGGGGAATTAAAATATTTAAACCCATAAAAAACCCTTTCATGAACCAAAACAACTCGAATAACCATATATCCAATTTAAAATATAATTCTCCAAAGACATTATAATTAACCATTATAACAAAGTGTTTTCTTAGTGAACTCCTAATATAAGCTATAATGTCCCTTAAAAAATATATAATGGGGATCGACCATCATAAAATGTTTACAAATTCAATATCATTAATAAAAAACTTGAAAAAATATTTTTTACACATGTATAACATATTATAGATATAAAATTAATGATTCTTATTAAAACACCATTTTTAATAAAAAAATTAACAATAAAACTGGACAGAGTCATTTACATTGAAGAAAACATGAAATGATATAGAGTAAACTATTTTTTAAATAATGGTTACAATAGTGGGAATATTCATTATCACATTATATGTTTAAATACATAATTTTTATGTCTTCTTCTAATGAAATTTAAACATTCCATAAAAATTTTTCTTTTTAATATTAGATAAATGATTTAAACTATATTTCATATTTTACATTATATATCATTTTTTCCATAAAAATAAGTCCAAAAATAAGAAAGAATATTGATATATATGAAAAGATAGTTTTGAGAGAAACATTAGAATTGAATTTTAAAAATAATGTTACTTAACAAGACATTATATCATTATGGAAAGAAGGTATGTGTTATTTAATCATTATAAAATGATCATAAATTCATAAAAATTAGTTTTATAATTTATATAAACTTATATATATCACCCCTGTCATGTGGTTGGGGGAAAATATATCACATTACATCATGGATGACTTAGTCCGCACGTATGCATGAACAATGTTATAGGTTTCATGTAAATGGAATGGTATGTAGGTAAATGACATATTTCTATTCTTAAATGATAAGAATATGATTAATAACATATATAAATACTAACTACATAATCATTACTACTCTTTTGAAACTGTGATCGAAAATAAATTACATTGGTTCACAAGTTATTAGTCTGTCATACCTCACAAATGATGAATTCCTCTCTATTTGATGGAATATAATGATTTATATTGGTTATGAAATTAACATAATAACATCTCATTATATTTATGAAATAGGTTTAATTATATTATCATTCTTAGATGTGATTTTATGTAGGTGGAAATATAAATAAAACTAAAACATGATGTAAAATTTATACATCATATTTGGAATTTCTTGTTTGATAGCCCATTAATCCCTCTATGGATGTAATGATTCCAAAAAAAGACAAAAAATATTGTTATAAATAAAATAAATTTGATTTTATAGATTTTGGATAAAAAATATGGTTCATGAAGTGTGATGTTAAACAAATAAGATATGTTTTTTTATATTAAATGGGAGAGGACTCTTGGAATTTTGCAAGATATTAAAGTAATATAAATTTATTTTCATTTAAAAATATCTCCACCCTAATAATTATGAATATCTTTTGATTATTTTTCAAAATAATATCATACATTTATATTTTGACAATTTTTTATAGTTTATTTATACATATCTTTTCGTTTTAACCCCTCGTTATCCCTTTTCATGCATATCATGACAACCCATATTTTAACTCATTAAGGGTCAATGTTATTTCAATAAATGACAAATATTCCAATAAAAGGATAAAAATTTAAATTATAAATAATATTTTAAACCATTGGAAAAAAAATGGGTTTTGGAATATTATATTATTTAATAAATAATTTTTTATTATATAACACCAATAATATAAATATGATGAACAATTAATACAACTTTCATTAATATCATCACGACAATATGTAAATATAAAATATATATTCTAATACATCCCTAAAATTTAATTTCATTATATTATATTTATGGATAATATAAATTATCTCATATTTTAATTCCTTTAATATTTGTAATATCATTTATTGGATTTCCAATAATTGTATAATTATTTTATTAGAGTTTTGTATGAAATTAGTGTAATTATTTATAAATGTTAATTTAATAATAACATACCATGAAGAAGATAAAGGAACTATCTTTAATTAAATTTCTTATTATATGGATTTGGATTAAAATTCCATGTGATTTTGATTTTTTTTGGTCGACAAGAAATTTTATAAATCGATCCACATATCTTAAATCAAAGTGTTGTGTAAAAAAAGATATTTTTTGGTTGAGGGTTAAGAACCTGAAATTGTATCATGTGTTTGGATGATATTCAGATTTTTTGGGCTCTACAAATTATATTTTGGGTGAAAAGTGGGAGTCTCAACGTTTTTATATCCCGTGTGGACCTCTTTGAGATACTGTTTGACCCATCTTTATAAACAGATACAGTTTTTTTAAAACATATATCCCCTTGGTAAAATAGTGTAAACTTGTCTTGGTATGATTGGTATAAAACAATGTTTTCAATAAAAATGTGAGAGGATTCACATGTTTGTTTTGGAGGCCTGTATTAAATAATATAGGTGGGTGCAGAAGCAGTAAATGGTTTTCCAAATAATGTTCCAAGCCTATATATATGGTGAAACATAACCAATAGAAATGAATGGATAGAACAAAGTATGTTTCAACCACAAAACCATAAATAGATGTGTGTTGAACGTTGGATATCAGAGTGGCATAATTTTTCAGGCTTTTCCAAATTGGTAGGTCTATCTACGGTGCTCTTTAAAAGGGATAAAAATACTAAATTAATCTTTTTCTATTAAATGGGATTGACCCATTTTTATTTGATCATTTCCCAAGAATCTCTCTATGTATGACTTATATAATTCCATAGTCCATTGGTTTTAGATGTTAATTTTTTATGATTCCTTTACTATTTTCCACAATGGTATCCAGTCAATAAGTATATGTCTTCTATTTCTTCATTTTTTAGTTTTCATAGAAATAATAAATGTTATATCTGTGCTGTCTAATTATCTATATTTCCAGTTTATTTCAAATAATTCATTATCTATAATTTTAGGACAATTAAAACGATTTCAATGGATATGTGGACCATAATAATAATGTGGTAGGTAGTCAAAATTATATTCCCTTAGATTTAAATTGTTTATAAAATATTCTTATTGGGTTAGATACTAGCATTTTCAGTGCATTTCCTATGAAATGTGAAATTAATTTTATTAAATTTTCAAACCAATAATTTTCCTACCATATACCCTATTGCATGATTACTGTTGATAACCTCTCCCCAAAACACCATTAATGTTTATTTCAATTTCTTTTCCTTAAGGTTCCTTCTTTTTTTTTATGATGATACCACCACCTCTTGTGTGTTTTTAGATGTAAATAATGAAGTAAAATTGTTTAATAATTTAATTAGTTAAATTTAAAGTATTTTTATGATGATAAAACTACCATTTTATAGTAAATCCACCTATGGGATGTAGAAGTTTCCAAAAACAGAACAAATAACTGAAAATTTGATTGGATGTTTTTGTTAATATTTGGGTGTTTCCCATGAACATATTGTTTTTAATATCTATTATGGTAATATTGTTGTATATTTTTTAATTTCATATAATGTATCTTATTGCATTCATTATATGTTACAATTATTTTATACATGGACTCTACGGTAATTGTATTTGTAGTAACCATTTCTCCCTGTTTAAACATGACCATAATTTTTATTTTAAATTGAAATGATGTAATGAATTTAATTTTCTTTTAGTGATACTTGTTTTCCTCTTAAAAGAACACCTCATATGGGGTCATAGGTATTTTTATATTATATGAAACATGAGATATAGTCATTTTTCATTATTTTAGAACTCAAATAATGGGAACATAGGTCACACGAATTATATTAAACAATTAGTGAATGATGGGTTTCATTATTATGGAATTCCATATATGGGGTCTTAGGATAGATGTTTCCAATTCTCTATGTAATCCAATTTTTTCATTATGGATCACCTTTAATGTACTTATATGGAAATAAAAACTGATTACCAATACATTGGTTTCCTCTTTACAGTATTCCAAGAATAGTCTCATAAAATAAAAACAATTATTTTAAACCATTAGAGATACTGGGGTTAATCTTTATTTAATTACTTAGAAGGGATCCTAAGAAAAATAAATTTATCCCATTCATAATTTTTATTACATTTTCCTAATGGTACCATCGATATGATGTTTATAAAACACATTTATGGATTCTTGGGATTATTTTTTTGGTCCAACTAATACCTTATTATTATTTCCATTCTAACTATGTGCATTCATTGGATACACAGTGGTGTTTGTGTATCTCTATATATGGAAGTTTTCATATATGAATATAAATAAATGTTGTCCTTTTTAAAGATATATCATCTACATCCAATGAAGGTATAGTTTAACATGTGTCCATAAGTATCCTAAGCCTAACTATTCAAGATATATTTATTAAATTAATTATAGAAAAACATGTACACTGAAAATTTTATATACACGGGTTTCATAGAAGTAGACATTATTATTGGTGTCCAACTGAGTATATCTAACAACCTATCTAGTTTCTTTTCATAAGATTTCCAAAATGGACCTCATGATTTTTTGATTACGTTCATGGATGGTGCTTCCCTATAGTCATCCATCCAGTCTATGACAAAGTATAAGAGAAGATGAACAATTTAGTTATTATTATGTTATTTGAGATTGATTTAGTATTTTTATATCATCATTTATCGATACTATGTATGTATACCTTCCATGGTGATTCTCTATATTTACATAATAGCATATCCAAGCATGACTCATGGATCCATTTACTATCATCCATCAATTGTTTTCATTTTCTGATGTGCTTCATTTATTTGGGCTCTCTAGATTTTTTAATACCGATCCAAAGGTTCAGTCTCTCCACATTAGCACCTTTAGGCACTCATTTCTCATCAGTATACACTTTCATACAGGGAGGTGCGCTTATGTCCCAATGGCCTTCCAACATGAGGGTATCATTTTAGTGGATCTCAGGTTGGAATATTTCAAGTCTTTTAAAGGATTATTTTCATTCATTTATTTTTTTTAAATTGTAGAAAAGAGACTAGTAATGTGTTAATGGTAGTTTAATATCTTGTTTTTGGGTTGTGCTAGATCACTATTGATGGTATTATTAATTTTCTAGGGGAATGTTTTTTTATTTCACTACAATTTCATTTGATTATTTTTTATCCTTACACGATTGTTATATTTTCAATTGTTACAAATTTATGTATGTTTAATTCCTGAAATTGTATTGTAATATATGTATATTGTGTTCATGCATAATTAGAGGCCCATATATATTTATATATCATTCATATCCATGCTTTGTACATTCAATTTCAAGGTTGTATGAGAATTGTTGATGTCTGTTCTGTGTTTATTAACACACTTATTATATTCCATGATTTTGTTTTTGTGTAACATGCATAATTGTACTTATTTTTTGGAATGTTATTTAGAATGATTCATTGTTAACCTACCTATGTGATTATTTATAATTTTTTGTTCTATTATATGATTCTCTAATTTATTTTACAATGATTTATTTTATAATGTTCATGGGTGTTTCCATTCATCAATATTTTATATCCACGATTATTTCCATGTGTACTAGTATTATATCACATTTATAATACTCCATATTAGGATTAATGTAAGTAATTGGTTATTAATGATTCCACATAAACCATAATAGTGATTTATCATATATCTTGATACAGAAACCATAACAAATAAATTATGATATGTTTGATTCATGGAACATTGGATGAATGGACTAAAACATGAATTATTTCAATTAAATATATATCAAATTTTAAATTCATAATGCATATAGGATGATAATAAATTTTCAATTGAAGATCATATTTTTAGACCATTTTGAATAATTCAATACAAATCATTAAATTAACATTATAAAATATAGAGGTAGGTGCCTTTATTATTTTGGAATTGTGATTAAAATAACTGTCTCAAGATGTAAATATAAGTAAACATTGAATTTTATTTTTTGTTATAAATTAATTTATATTAAGTGAAAGTTAATCCATGACTTATTATCATTGTACCTCTGTTTTTTGGGTATAACGATCCATGTGACTAATTTATTGAAATGAACACATAGAACGATGTAGTCCAGTTGGTCAATTTTTCTTATGAGATAACTAGATTTAATTCAATAAAGTCATTCATGATATGATATTCCTTTGTTCATAACACATTAAAGGGTTTTTATGAATGTTTATATAAATATTTATTCCCTTGTATGTCACCTTTTATCATTATATACCTTGGTATAAAAACCCATGCAGGTTGTTTACATGATAAAAGGGGTGGTTATTTAAATTTTCTTGAAACCACCTATACAACTACATATATGTTTATGGTGGAATCTTATTTAATTTATCCTCTGGAAATGATAAAATAACATGTATGGTTTTATGCCTATTTTTATATTTGTAATAGGTTACATAGAATTACACATACAACCAAAATGGGTTTTCCTCTATGGTTTGGAAACTGGAATTTTCATTAACAAGGAAAACTATGAGAAATTATTCTTAAAAACAAAAATTTATTAACAATAATTATGTGATAGGTTTTTCAATTGTTTCATGGAATCACCCATGTAAGATTATAGGTATTATTTACTTATCAAAAAAAACTTAATAAATCTATTTTTTGAACTACTTAAAATGTATTAACAAATGAAAGTTGGTAAGAGTCCTTGAAATAAATAATTTTTAGGTGTTTGTTTCATGAAACCCCTCCCATGTATAGGTTTTTGTGACTTTTTCTTTGATAAGTGTTTTAGAATCAGAAAAAGGAAATTCAAAATGGGCCTTAGTTTTCTTTTATTCAAAGTTACATTGGACCTAGAGTTTAGGCAGTATGTCCTAGTGATGTGGATATGTGTCTAGCCATGTAGTTGTAGTGCCCTTGGAACCATTAAGCATTGAAAAATGATTGTGATGAGTTTCCAAATACTGGTTTCATTCTGGTATCATTTTTATCAAATAAGACTTCTAATGATAAAGAGTCAATCCCAATGTACAAGTGTTATAAATAAAAATATTTATTCTTGTTAAAGGAATGAGAATTCATTAATGATATAGTTCAGAAGGATAGACATACCTCATGGATGATCTATTGATTCATTTATAATTTAACATTCAAATTTTCTATGGGATATCGCATAATATGAATGTTTAATACTATTTTTATTTCTATAGTATAGAATTTGAACACATTTTATCATGTAGAACCTATGAATTTAATGGTTTTATATTAGAGTTATGTTGTTTGAGTGATAAGTTAAGGTAATATTTTATTTCTATGGCCTCATGATGTCTGGAAATGTTTAAGAGTATAATATATCTACATTTATGGTTAATCTCTAGGTTTGACTGACCTGGGAATTGTGAACTAATTATAAGAGTTATACAATTGATCTAGAAATCAAATGATGAGTTTTCATAGTGTTTTAAGATGACTTTATAAAATTTCAATGGGATAGGTCATAGCCAATCGATATTAGTTATGGATTGTATGTCTAACCAAGATAATTCAGATTGAAATTACATAGGGTGAGAATAATGTGAACATCTAAATCTGAATATAATATATTGATATATTGATCATAAATTTTTCCTATCTTCTTCGTATCTTCTTACTAAATGCATTTTATCTATGTCCAAGAAGAAGCTTTGGTGGTTATGGAAGGTGTGTAATAATATTTTTTTCATACATAGTAACCTAATTACTAGGAAACTCCAAATATGGGGAGCATCACATGATTCATTGTAAGAATGAATTTCCAAGTAGAATGAATAAAATTATAAAATACCATTAAAAATAGTTATAGAGGTCCAAGATACTTACTGGAACATAAGGATTCCGGGTTTTGAGGTTACTAACAAGGGAGATACTTCCTTAATGAGAATGATTCTACATTTGTAATAGGCATCATTGATTTTGTGATGCAATAACCATGGGAGTATGAGTTAAGTATGGAACTGGGATGTATGGAATTGTTCACCTATTGTTCAAGGAATTATTATAACACACCATTTTCTGAGGTATCATTTTGACAAACAGTTGGTAATGGGCTTATTTTGAGCTTATTAATGATAGTTTCTTCTCGACACATTTCAAAATGGTAGCATAGATCATGAATATATTAAATAGAATGTATGATGTATGAGCTATGTTGGAGTTATCATAGGCACCATAAGGCTATAGACATGGTTCGGAAGAGGATTATTATGTTTTGGAGGCATGTTTCTAGGTGTTGGCTAAAGATATTAAAATTATCTTGTACTTTTAGTGTGGATCAAAAGGAGAAATACATTCCTTTTAGTGACACCATGTAGTAGTCATAGTTTAGTGATGATAATGAACCATATTTTGATGTCATTCTAATTATGATGAGGGAGCATAATTTATACAGTGAGATAAAATAAATCATATTTAATTTATATTTCTATTGATGGACTCCTTATAAGTGCACTCAATGAGTGGTTTGAAGGTGGAATTATAGTGTGGATGGCACCATAGATATTTAGAAAATGGCTCCGTTCAGAGAAGAATAATGAAAATGCAGGATTGATCATTTTTTGACTCCTATATTGTTTGGTTAAAAATATGAGAATGATTCAATTAGGAGACATCATCAGAGTATGGATATGGGATTTGGTGAATGTGATCAATTCAATCATAGGATGCCTCTGCCTAAATTAATTGGGATGTAGCTTTTGAAATACACCCATTTTAAATGATGATTATTATTTAGAATAGTTTGTTAGAGGTGTTTTTATTAGGTAAATACTAAATATAGATATTTGTTTGTAGTTGAACCATTTATTTCGTGTTGTTGGTTTATGATAGTGCATTGTAAATGGACTTCTGGGATTTTCACTATAATCTGAAGAGATCAATTTTGATCTGGTTCAATCAATATTGATAATTTATAAATGAATAAGGTCTAGAAGAAGTGTCCCTACATGTAATTCATATTTTAAATTGGATAAACATGTTTGAATTATCGTTAGAATTTAACAGATGTTATTAGGTAAGAAATTCAGAAGGTCAATGTGATGTGAATTAAAATTAGTCATTAAATGGTTATAAACTAAGTAAAGGGGTGTTACATCTTATGAAACTAGATAAAAGAGACA
This sequence comes from Viscum album, assembly GCA_963277665.1. Taxonomy (NCBI): domain Eukaryota; kingdom Viridiplantae; phylum Streptophyta; class Magnoliopsida; order Santalales; family Viscaceae; genus Viscum; species Viscum album. Next base: position 163,829,484 of record OY728129.1, on the reverse strand, counting down.
CTTCTAGGATCAGGTCTTGAGTTATATGGGATTGGTTATTCAATATATTTATGTATCTAGTATGGTTGTGATCAATGGATCGAATTTAAACTTTTTATATATTTCATGTTTCGAATGACTCATGGTGTTTTATTGGGTTTTTAGAAATACAGAACTAAAATTTAAATTAAACATCAAAAACAAATAAGACTGGATAATATTTTCATTATTTCTTAAGGCTTCTATGGTAATTGAAATTCTGAGGTGGATAGATTATAACATCCCATTTTTTTGATCAGGTTGAAAACTCCCATTGGGTTTGAAATTTTCCTTTAATGGATTGTATGACTCTTAAATTAATCCATAAAATTTAAATATAAAGATGATCGAACATAAGAGTGAATTTTTTGGTTGATTTTTAAGAAATGAGAGATTTATCTTATGATTGGATGTGTTTCAGAAGCATTAGGCTCTAAAAAATTGATTTTGGGTGAAAAAGTTAGAGGCACATTCATTTTTTGTAATGTGGATACATCTCAGAGAAACCACATGAGCCAAATTTTTAAAGGGACATGAATTTGTGAATCCATGTTGGCCCTAGGTAATACCATGAATCATAGTGCATGGGATATATAATTTTTTGTGCTATTTGCTGTTACCATAAGAGATGACACACACAACCATGAAGGTGGTATGTTTTAAATTACATAGGTGAGCATACATGATTGACATGGTTTTCCTTACCATGCACCTAGCTTGTATGGTTAGGGCCATATATCCAAAACCACAACAGGGATGGAACTGAGTTAGTTTAAACCATGAATTCAAATTTTATGTGGTGAAAATATTTTTCAACTAGATCTATACCGTTGGCACATGGTTATCCACACTATTCAATTCGACCGTCCACCTCATTAAATGGAAAAATATTACAAAACCTCCCCACTACCTATAAATTTGTTTTACAAAATATTCCTTCTACCATTAACCTATGGAACTCTCTTTTAATGGGTTTTATCACCCATGTTCCATGGGTGAAACTACTCTACTTTTATATATTTCAATCCCATTTGATTGTGAGAAAATCCTCTCTTTATTTATATGAATCCAATTTTTTCAATATTCAATTTCTCACTCTATTATAAATGGAATATTTTTGTAATGTAATTTTACCTATTTCTAGGGAACTTGTCAAATCGTTAGTTTTCTCTAGTTCTTTAACTTATCAATGCCTTTTAGTTGATAGGTGGAACCTCTTAATAATGAACATGGTGGTAGATTTGCTTTTACCATAAATTTGTGATATTTATAGAATATTTTGAATGTTTCTTCATGCAATATCTTTTTTCCCTTTATTCAAAAATTGATTTAATTAAACTATTATACAATTTTTTAGATAAAATTTATTGTATAATATGATTTAATGTGATGACCTCAACCTGAACCACCTTCAGGAAGATTTATACTAAATTACCTTATAGTTCCTTATCAAATTTATAATGATGCCATGCCATGTTGTATGTTTGTTAAATAAAAATGATCAAAGAGAATATCATATTCTTAATAATATTTGGATAACCTTTTTAATTATGGAATAATTTATATATTTATATTTAATGTAATGGTACGATGATAAAACAACCAATTTTTAATAATACCACCTTTGATGTGGGATTTATTCTAACTATTTGGAATTGAAAAAATATTATTTGTTTAGATTTTTGATATAAAGTATGGGTTTTCCCATGATATCACAATTTTTACTATCTATGGAGAAAAAAAATTAGATGATTTGTTAATGTCATATTATTTACATTATTCCTTATATTATATTATGGGATTATCAAATACATGGACACCTGATTAATCATATGTGTAACATAGTATATAATTTTTATGGACATGGACATTATTAGCTGTTAAAATTCAAATTATTAAATGAATTATGTATTATGTGAGTGATACTCAGGTTCCTTTTTATGGAACACCAAGGATGAGCTCATTGACCACTTTATATTATATATACCATGACAAATACTTTGATTTACATTTGGAATAATTTTATACACTTGATCACATGTCACTTGAGTTATATTACCCCTTGAGCGATACATAGGATTATGGAATGTCATTGATGGGATGGTAGGATTGATTTTCTCCACATTCCAAGAGATACATGGGCTTCCACATCACACAAAACATAGGATGGGTTTATATTTAAACGGAAAGATATAGGTTATACTTTTGTTTCCTCCTTATAGAACACCAATGATGGGATTATATAATAAATGTAATTGTGTTTCTCTTTTAGTGGTACTTGGGTTCACCTTGATAGAACATCTTTTCTATGTTCACAAGAAAAAATAATTATATCATTATTTTTTGTTATTATATATGTGAAATTTTACCTTCCTTGTGATTATTAGCAAAGTAATTTATAGATGCATATGATTATTGAAATGAGTTTATATATTACCTAATAATTACTACTTTTACTACAATATGGAATCCTTGGATCATAAGCAGTTTATTTATATCTATTTGAATATCTATTTACATATTTGAATATATATATATATATATTGTATTTTTTAGAGATACTATAACTTTGGAAAAAAAGGTTTGGTAGGCCAGGTTCCTTTGAGGAACCTAAGATTGACTTATATATATATATTTATATAATTACTTGTTTATATACATTCAATCCAATTTTTTACATGTACAATATAAATTTAGACACCATTGTTTGTGGCCTACTGAGTATGTCTACCGCCCTGTTTGATCATTCATTGTATTGGGGTACTCAAAGTGACCTCATTATTATAGGATTAGGAACATGGATTTTTATTTCTCCATGTAATCATCACAGTCTAGGATGGAGTACTTGATTAGAGGCTCGAGTAACTTCTCAATATTCTATGGGATATAGTTGATGTGTTTTTTCTAATTAATTATTTTTATTGTTCATGTTATACTATAACAATTACAACTTATATTTACATCACATCAGGTACAATTATGAATCATTAATCCTTTTCTTATTATTTATAATGTGATATTTATTTGGATTATTTTCAATTATATATTCTTATGTTGTATTTTACTATAGGTCTTGAGGATATGGAAGCAAGCATGAGGCCTAGTGGCCTTCCCGATAAAGGAACCATTTTAGTGTCTCATGATTTGGGAATCTACATTTATAATCACAATTTATAATAAGAAATATCATCCAGTAATCTACATGTTAATAATATTATAGTTATTAACCAAAATAATGTGAAATTTGTCACTTTTACTAGAATAAAAAATTATAAGGCCCATAATGGAATAAAATAGATACAAAAGGTCATATAAAAATGGATTTATATAGTTAAAATATATTATTCCATAAAATTTACGAATGTTTTGGGTATATTTTATAATACATCTCATTTTATATATAATCACAAATTAAATGTTTTACCCTTAACTGAGGTAACAATAATTACTAAGATTACAATTGATTTTGAATCTAAATATAATGGTTCTACTGAAAAAATATTTACATTCAAATTCCTAATATAGAATGAATTTTTTATAATTTAATATAAATACTTTTTAGAATTTAAATATAAATCAAATTGGAAAATGTGAGGAAGAACAATTTTCTTAATAAATGACTTTTAAAATATAAAATGTTGTATTCAGAATTAATGTATAAATTAAATTTCGAAAATTATATATAAATTATTATTAATCAAAGAAAATAATTTATATTTTAAATGTAATCCAAAATAGAATATAAATTTGTAAATATTTCGATATAAAACAATATTTTTAATAAAATTATTTATTTTTCATATTATTATTAAAACCCAATCACTTGATAAAACCATCATATATATATATATCCTTTGATAATATTGAAATGATAAATTCAAAAATTAAATTCATTTTGTAAAATAAAATTTATTATATTTCTGAAAAAAAATTTAATAATTCAATCATAATAATCAAGAATACCTAATTTTTAAACAAGAAAATTTTTTAGGAATAAAATGACTTAATTGAAAATATATATCTTTTACAAAAGAATTAATTAATAAATTCACAATGTGTATTCCAATTATATATTTCATATTGCGGTTAATATTATTATGTCAAATAAATTTTACAAATATGTTTACTTTAATATATAACTAAGAATAATTTATTTTCATTTAAGCATTGAGTTACATATCGTGTACTCAATCTAGATTAGTATTCATTTATAAAAACTATGATATTATATGTTCACTAGTTTTAAATTTCATTTTACTTTAATAAGCAACATTATGAAAATATGGTCTCATAGAGTTGGAACTGAAAATAATGATAAGAAGATGAGAATATTTACCATTCATGAATTATGTTAGTGAATTTGGAATGAAATTAATAAAGACTAGATCAAATGATCTTCTATCATAAAGAGATCTTTGGTGGTAAAATCTCAATGCATGGTGGCTAATCTCTCTTCCCTATAAATTCATTGAGATCTCACTCCATCCATGAGAACAATAATGGAATTATAGGGAACCTCCTTTTCTATTTAGAGCCCTCATTGTATTGGTAATTGGATGAACTAGTCCCCCTATTAAAGTTCTTAAACTCAATGTTGATGGATCATGAAACCATGTTCTAATGTGGTGGGAGTAATCATTCATAATAATTGGGGATCAACAATTGTTATTATAGAATATACTATTGAATTTGGGACTCCATCCTTTAATAACATAAGGGAATACTTAATATGTTAAAAATTTACCACCCCAAAGTTACTGATATGAACTAATTCATACCATAACCTTCTTCTATTTATAACTTTCATAAAGTACTATAATCCACTCCTTGGTATGTTTCCACTCTTATCATGAGATATAGAACTCTTATTGAAAATTGGATTATTATTCTACAGCAACGCAAGGGAGGGAATAATGAATGGGAATTTATGGATTATTTATGTTATCTAGGTTCCTTTTTACCAATTTTACTAGTAGTGGGTCGCATAACCATTATTCAATTTATATTTTATGTGAAAACATCCTCCTGGTACATTACATTAGACCCCCAAAGATACTACTATCCATTTTGATGAATATAATAAAAAGTGATTTATTTTAGGTGCTCATAATACCTTTCTAGTATCTTTAACCATTTCTTATAATTTTTATTATTTTTAAAAGTTCATTTTTTCATAGAATACGATATTATCCAAATGTGGTTTCTCAACGATGAGAAAAAACTCTTAACCAAGTACATTAAATTTTATTTATTCACATAACATCACTAAATAGAAAATGTTTATACTAAAATAATTATTCTAGAATATTAATTAAAATAACATATTATTCTGATTACGGTGATTCAATTTTACACTTATTTTACATGCTACACAAAGAGAAATAATTTCTTATACTTATATACAACATAGAGCCTCCATATTGTAGTGTAATTTGATTTTCAACACATTTTATAAAAGGTTATAATTTTTTATGCTAATATTTATTTATGATACTTATGATATAATATTAATTATATTATTATAATTACATACTTATTTTTTTATTGTAATATCCAATACAAAATGATTAAGTCACTCAGGTTGATATGGGAACTTCCACCTCAACAAATAGATGTGACATATTCCTCATTTCTACATTAAATTATTTTTAAAAGATATATATTCAATAAATATATATATATATATATAATGTTAATGATATATTAATGATTCTAAAAATAAGAAATTATTATTTACCTTTCATTCCTTCAGTCCATCAAAAAGTTAAAATAGTTGTCATGTGTATGTATGAAATACCATCATTGTGAACAGTGTAATTCATTATCTAATTTTACATTTTATGGAAGAATATTATTATATATATTTATATAATGAATATATATGATTATTTTAACATCATTAACATTCTAGATTTCATTGGACCATGATCAATATACAATGACTGGAATTTCTGAAACCAAAACCTTTCTAAAAATGAGATAGTTAAAACTTAGATATGATGATTCAAATAAATTATTATTAATAAACATTTATCTAAATGTGAAAAATGATAATTTATGATATTATAAAAAGTTATATGATAATTTTATAGAATAAAAAAACATTATTTTAATAAACAGTATTTTAACAAATATATAAAGCAAAATAGAAATATTTTAAGGGTTTATTTTAGAATCTCATCATTATTTTGGATTATTTTTTATTGAGTCTCAATTATTAGAATTATATATTACTTCTATATTAAATCAAATATATTTTTTATCCTAAATTTATTTGAGAAAAAATAAATGTTTTCTATCCATTTTTCTCAATTTATGTACTCAATATTCAGAAAGAATGTTTATATTGAAAATTGAATCTATTTCCCATTCATTAGGGAAATGATTTCATCCATGTCAGTATTTTATAAAAAACACCCTAATATTAATTAGTTTTGAAAAATAATATTTTCATATAATTATCACAAATGTTTTCATTTGATAATATTGTTTTAAATGAATCTTCTTTTTTTATAAATGTTGTACTTTTTATCTTTTTACCAATTATGTGAAAGTAATATTACTAAATGTAATCGATATAAAAATATTTCTCATAATCATAACCATTAATTTGTTAACTATTTCTTTACTATTCCCCATTTATCAATTTAATGAAATTATTTTTCCTATTATTATTGAAATTATTATTTTTCAAAACAGATTACCGTCATAAAAAGGTTATTTTACTCAATATTGTTTTTAAGGATATTTTTATGATATTTTGGTTAATAAATATAAAAAAATATTTCTTCGTCATATGATCCACATGGGATATAATTTAATTAATCAATCCATAATGTTTCTCTATAGGGTATATGATCAGTTATATTAGAGAAATTATGGAAATACTACATACTAGTTCTTCTTATAGAGGTAGTTTTTTACATTCCATGTATGATGATTATGTTTTATTGTTTTCTCATTTATGGAATGATTTGGAATAATTATTTGATATGTGGGGACCATAATTTCATATCTCTTCGATTGATCAATAAAAATTGATAAAAAATTCACTTATTTGGGAAATGTCAGTTTTACTATGGTAATATTTCATGGTTGGAGGCCTCATTCATAAGTTTTAGATATATGATATTGTGAATTAATTTTTTTTTTAAATTAAATTTTTTTTGAAATCAAATTTGTAATCTCATTTGATTAATAAAATAATTTTTCATCAATAGAAACAAATCATGAACATGTGATTATTTATATATCATTTTTTTATTCTAATTTCTTCCTTCCATATTATTCATTACTTATTTGATTTATGGTAGATTATATTGTATGCATTCCTTTACTAAGCATCATCATTCTCTCATTTATTATATTTTAATTCAATTTTATTCTAAGAAGCATGTTGTGATTTAGATTAAAGTATATTTTTGGGAAGATAATTATCTTCTGAAATAAAATTATTTTTTTAATATATGATTCCAAATGTAATGTGAGATTATTTTATATGACATGTTTTTCAAGACTAATAAAAAATTTGGTCCTCAATAATTTCATCCCTTATATATAATAAAAATGTAATAAAATAACCACTGGATCTAGTATACTAGTTTTATGGTCTCTAAATGATAATGGCATTGATGCGAGAATATAATATATCCTCTGTAATCTGAAATTTTCATTCTATCAGTTTTTTCATATAATGATGGTAACCTCGAGAAAAATTTATATGATAACTCATAAAATCCACATGGTTATTAAAAAAATATAAAAGTACAAGAGCTTCCGGTTGTTGGGTTGCTCGGTCGGCACCACATTATGATTCAGTTTGTATCATAGGATGATCTTGTTGTCACTTGTTTTATGGACCCCCGAAGATGCAATAGAGCTTCCTTCTTTCTATTTTGATGGTTTTTTGATTTTCATAAGCGGCACAACCCATATATAATTGAAACTTGGGTTAGTCTCCCTGGTATCCATCTATCCTTCCAAATTCCATCTATCTTGTTTTTTATTGTCAATATTATTAGAAGATACCACTATTCTGATTGGAGAATGAAGGTCCTCTGTCATCACATTTGTCCAAGAATATGTTTTGAGGTTGATGTTGCGAGGCCACCCGTTATTTGGTTCTGGATTACGGATGGGGAAAATTTTTGGTCGAAGCAGGAGGTCATCTTCGAGTCATGGATTAGATACTATGCAAATTTTTTTCGGTTTGGTAATCCTATATTAGTCTATCGAAGGATGAACGTGATTGGGTTTTCACGGGTAGTGAAATTGGGCACAGGTGGCTCTGGCGACAATGGTATTGTGTATTCCCTTGTGGAGATACATCCTAGGACTTCTCTACCAGGGGGATCTTATGTTAGTTAAAATGTGGGAAAGGATTTCCCTAAAGAATGTGTGAGCATATTGGAAATGTGGTTTCTTCGATGTCGGGAGTGAGACCAAATGATCAGTTTTATCCAGCTGTGGTATGTGAGGGTGTAAAGAACGATCTTGGAGGGGATCCTACGTATGCAGCTATTATGAAGGAAGTTAATCCTTCGTTCAATAATTCTGTGAAGAAAGTTTTTGATCATATAAAATCAGATCTTGGGTACTGGAAGTAGGCTTTTATAGATGATACTAGTATGGGCCACTTGAAGTAAACTTATGGTACCATTAGTATTCAGTTTGAGGTTCTTGAGACTAAGAAAGGTTCTCCTGATGAGGAAGGCTTGCAAAGGAATGTCTTTGGTAATATGCAGATTGTTTCTAGCTATATTCTTGCAGTGACTAACGATTCACTGGGAACGAAGTCTCAAGATGGTGATGGAACTGAAGTTCCCCTTCAATACCTCGAGCTGATTGATGATTACATGAAATTGCAGTCAGTGGGAGGAGGGTGTTTGACCGTATCGAAGTGAATATTTTTTGGATGGAATGATGGATGCCAAACATTTGACTCAGCACACATCAAGGGAAATTGGAAAAGTTTCTCCGATAGTGATTAACAAAGTGCTAGTGATGTCACCTGAATATCTTACAATGATGTTGTTCTAGTTGGAAAAAATAAACTATCTACAAGTAAAGGTGGTATGACTGATCCTCCAAGAAGAAGGCCGAGGAAAGATAACAATTTCCTATCGAACCCAGTGATTACTAGATCATCCTCCAAGAGGAAAAGTTTTTCTAGGACAATCACTGGTTTAAAAAATGGATTTCAATCATCTAATAAATTTCTCTCATCGAAGAATTTGAATCTAAGAAGGAAATATGCTAAGATCCCAAGACACTATGAAAGCTCCGAGTGGGAATCAACTACTGCGGACGAATCATTAGATCATGAATATGTTGATGGGGATCAGTTTTATAATCTATAGTTTTCATCTTGGGTGTGCTTAAATTTCTTGATGTGCTTTTCGTTTATTTTAATAAATGGTCAGAGGTTTTCCTATGACTGATCATTCCTATTAATATATATACATAATGTCTCATTTCCAAAAAAGGCACTGGGTGGGGCAGAAAGAAGTTAAAATGATTTGTGCGTTTATTTATAATCTTCTAATAGCAATATAAAAAAATAATCAAATTATATATAAATTTTTTCCTCAATAAACAATGATTTGGAAAAAAGTACATATTTTTTTAATAAGCTAAAAATAGATAATAATAATAAATTCCTTCCACTAATTACCTCCTCATAGATGGTATAATTAGATATTAGATTGAGATAAAATGATTTCATTTTAGGGACAGTTACCTCTCAATAATGGTCTCTCTATTATATAACTTGATCATGATTCTACAGAACTCTTTCTACTTAGAGATACACATAAAAAGTAAAAACTATAATATATTATGTAAACTGATATCTAACCATAAAAATTTCAGGTTCTCATCCTATAACATATAGGTTCATTAAAATAATGTTTGAAACAACATTCTATTGATCATTTAATTCCACCTCCACTTGATAAGAATTCTTGTAGTCAAATAATAAATAAATATTGTCACCATAAAAGGGTACAAGGAAAGTAGATTTAAAACGAAGTATGATACTCTAACTATCACCTATACATAATTTTCATACACTTTAATGAATAAATATAACAAAACTATTATATTAAAAATAAACCACTAACCCTTATTTAATTGGGTAATGTCACTAACACTTGATATAATGCATGACTACTTGAAGTGATAAATATTGGCTATGTTAATTCATCTTTTTTGGATGAATAAAATAATATTTTTATTAATCTACAAAACTCATATTGCTTTTGGCCACAACACAAACAAGTATGTGGGTTTTCAAAATAATAACAACCCTTTAATTCAAATAGTTATTTTAGAATATATGTTGTAGTTTTTATTTTCATCAGTTCAAGAAAAGAATCATGACACATTGGATTATATTTGATTTATAGAACATTATTTTTAATACGAGTTAATGTGATTACAAATTTTGATAAGACATTTAGAAATAGTGGATAGTACCCTAAAAACTCGTGAACATCGAATATAAATGTAATTTCATCGATAAACCTAAGGAAAATTGATTTCATCACATATGGATGAACTGATATATATTTCTCATATACCACATGTCATTAAATCATAAATTATAAACCAGAGAAATGATGATTTAGTAACATATTAAAATTGCGGTGTCCCTCAATATTCCTAGAAATGATTTTTGATGATTCTAAAGATCTATTTCAATTATAGAGTAAAATATAATTTTATTCTCAATTACCCTAATTATCTAATAAAGTTATCAATTATAAAAATTATCCATCCAGTGAATGAAAATAAAAAAAACATTAGTTATAAAAAAAATGAATCACATGATTTTTAATGCTTTCATTTTGGCCCTTAGAGGAAATATTTGGTACATCAAAATTATAAAATCAAACCTGATGATATCCAAGATGAATATCATGATTTGAGAACTATGTTTCTCCAATTAATTGATAAAAATTTTATTTATAAAAGGATATTGATAAATATTAAAAATCATAAATGGAATATATAGCAAACCAAACTTCACATGTATGGATATTAAATCATTAAAGATGAATATTAATAATGTTAAAAAAGTATATAACTGAGGACCATAACTATTTTTTTAATTTATAAACATGTAACACATTAATATATCATTGTTAAAGATCTTCAGTGTCTTCCAAAATTATCTTCCCATTTAGTTCTACTTCTTAAAACCATTCTTCATAACAAGGAAAAATGAAAAATAATATTGTCTGAGATTTGGTTATCGATGAGGATAAAAATGAAGGATATAAAAAATTATAGAATGGAAATAATGGAATAAAAACATTGAAGAAAATATTTTAATATCTTACATTTTTTATCAAATATCATTAGTCATGAAATAATGATTTGCAGTTCAATAAGATCTGAATGAAAAGGAAATCAAATAACATAAGGAATGAGGGACTAACATTGGAATAAGTCATTGATATGTGGAATACACGTATAAATATATAATAATTACCTATAATTCAAGTCTCTTTGAAAAAAAAGTCATGGAACATCAGGGGGCCTCACCTACTCGTTAGGACACACCACCATTATGAGTTTCATTCCTTTCCTTATAGAGGATATGGTGGGACCTTCATCTCCTATTGGATTGATCATATATCATTGATTCACCTAAATATATATTATGATATAAATATTAACCCAATGTGTTATAGTGAGATACAGGTACCACCTATAACATAAGCTATAATGGACTCAAATGGTGCCTTCAAGGCCACCCCATCATTAAAACTTTAACGAGCTCACTCAGTTATATATGGGACACCCCATTATATACTTTATAATATGATTCCCAAAATTATATGGGACACCAAAACATAAATGTTGATTTATGATTACCTGACACTATCTAGTCCACTCCATCATTTAATATGTAACGGGATTACATGGTGTTATTTGGGCCACCTCATGTCAATTATTTCCCATCAACCACAATATGAATAAAGTATAATGAGATTGTATATCATCATAAAAACACATAAAAATTATTTATTAATAACATTATTAACCTATGGAAGATAAATGGATTTATTTAAAATGTTATTTAAAAACATTTAGGCCACAAAAATGAAATTGGTTTCATAATAATCACATTAATATAAGATATACTCTTGGAAAAAAATGGTTACATAAAAATCATTACCTCAAAACATAAACCATTCAGATAAATAATATGAATGGTATAATTTCATCATATCCCTAGAAAAGAATAAACAACAATAATTAATTTCATTAATATGGAAAATAATCTTTAAATTATCATTTAAAACATATCTATGGGAAAATGTGCCTCAATCTTGGGAAAATAATTTTTAAAATATATTTCATTTTTAAAACACCTATCATTGATAATAACTATAAAAACAAATAAATGATCCATTAAAAAATATTCTAAAAAAATAATTTAAATAATTAATAATTATTGAAATGATTTTCCTTACAGTTTTTCATAAAATATTATTAAAATAAATTTAAATCATTATTATAAAACATGGTTTCTTAGTGAAATATGTTTCTATCTGAAAATAAAAACATGATTCGAGTTTCATAAAAATATTTTATTAATCACAATAATTACTTAAGAGAGGAATAATGTTACTAATACATTTATATACCTTGAATAAGCATAGGATAATAAATTCCAATTGTGTTCATGAGATATGGATCATAATATATAATCAATGGATGCATAAACATAAATAATTCCTAAAAACGATGAGACTATAAAAATAAATTCATACCACTTTGTTAACATTGAATAAAATAATTTACAAAATAATTACATTTAATGAAGATAAAAATATAATAAAAAAATTTATATTCAAGATTGAACATGTAAAATATTTATAAAAATACACATTATAAAAAAATATTGTATCATAAAATAAAATGTTTCTTAAAAAAGGTAAATTAAGATGAAATAATTTTACAGTTTTATAAAATTTTAACCATAAAACCCATTGAAGAGTGATATTCATATGGACATGTAAATAACATTGAATAAAAGCATATTATTCTTATATTAATTTATTTTAATTATAGACACCACATAAAAGAAACTAGTGGTGAATTTGCAAAAATTATCAAATAAATAAAAGTGATATTTGAAACCCCCTTTAGTACATGAATAACTTTTTAATCAGGAGATATATTAAGGAATAAAATAAATTAAAATATTTAATATCATGAAATAAATTAAATTCATGATATAAAATGTCATATGAAACTACATAAACCATATAAAATTAATTTTTTTCATAATAACAAACAAGTTTCAAATGAATGTAATTGAGTTGAAACCCTTTATCCTTAGTCAAGAATTTAATCTAACATTTTAAAAAATAATTTAATATAAATAAAAATGGGACAAAACTCTTAAATGTAAAACTATATATTATTATATGATGAATTTATATTACCCTTTCGTTAATAATTTTACTTTACAGTTACATTTATAGTAATAACCGTTTTGTTTTTCCTATACGCTCTAACATGTTTTTTGTGATTATCATACTATGGTCATTATATGATTATTTAAATAATATAAAATATGATATTATTATCATATATATTAATTATATTAATTTTTATAATAATATATATATTATAGATATATGATGGAAATACATTATTCATGGAGATGGTAGGTTGTAGGTATGGATAAACTATGTATCCATTCCCTACCGTATTTTTTTTGACAGAAAATAAATTTAGATATATGTATATATAAATATATTATATTACTCTGAGAACTATTATTTCATATATATATATGTAATATTATTGTTTAATCTTTCCTTAGCATATTCCATGTAAAGCGTTAACCAATCACATCACATTAAAGAGGACATATGTCACGACCCGTCCTCGGGGCCCGTGCCGTGACTACCCCAAGCCCGCCTTCCATAGGCCAGGGGCTGGCGACTAGCACCAAGGCGTAAGATCCCAGTAACAGGGAAGGCATTGCCTTTATAAGTAACAACCACACAGAGTCAGCAAGCGGAAAGTAAAGTGCAGAAAAGTAAAGGGGGCCGGAATACAAGCCCAACTGTAAAGTACAACTGAAAAGTAAAGCAGCAACTGAAGAAAAGACGGCGGCCTCGTGTCGTCCACTGGCAATCTCACCTGAAGGGTGGGTACAGATAGCCTCCAGGCTCCTCGGGTCCCACGTCCGCTCCGAGCACGTCCCGCCCAGTGGTCTACCTCCAGGTACCGTCCTGCTCCACGCTCAACCGTGATCAGCGCTGTCCGTCGTCTGCAACCAACACAACAAGGTGCGGGCATAGCCCGTGCAGGGGTGAGTACAACTACTCAGTAAGGACCCCGAGACCCCCGAAGGTCTCCCGAAATCCACAAAGGATATAGCACAAAAGAAAGATGCAATCACGAAGTAACATCTGACTCGACTTAGGTATATGCCCATACATATACCTAAGTCCCCAATTCTAGCTCTGCTCACGAGCTCAAGAACAACTCAATCCACAAAGGAAAGCAAGACTCAAATCCACAAGGAGAGTAAACAGTAAATCCACAAAGGATAGTTCAACACAATCCACAAAGGAGAGTAAATAGTAAATCCACATAGGATAGTTCAACACAATCCACAAAGGAGAGTAACATAAGATTCAGCTCAACCAGGTATACTTTTTCAGATGACGTCAAAGATGATCACTGATCCATCTAAGTCGTCGGACCCACGAAGGATCGATAGGTACTAACCCCCGCAAGAGACCCACGTAGGATCGGGCTCACACAGAACCTGTAGGCAGTGGCTCACACAGAACCGGTAGTAAGGACCCACACAGGATCGGGCTCACACAGAACCTGTAGGCAGAGGCTCACACAGAACCGGTAGCACTGATCCACGTAGGATCGCTGAGTGCAGTAGTCGACGCAGTCCACGGAGGATCTCTGCTCTGTCGTCGCCGCAGTCCACGAAGGATCTCTGCTCTGCCGTCGTCGCAGTCCACGGAGGATCTCTGCTCTGCCGTCGTCGCAGTCCACGGAGGATCTCTGCTCTGCCGTCGTCGCAGTCCACGGAGGATCTCTGCTCTGCCGTCGTCGCAGTCCACGGAGGATCTCTGCTCTGCCGTCGTCGCAGTCCACGGAGGATCTCTGCTCTGCCGTCCTCGCAGTCCACGGAGGATCTCTGCTCTGCCGTCGTCGCAGTCCACGGAGGATCTCTGCTCTGCCGTCGTCGCAGTCCACGGAGGATCTCTGCTCTGCCGTCCTCGCAGTCCACGGAGGATCTCTGCTCTGCCGTCGAAGTCACAGCCAGCACTAGGGTTCCCGCACGTAGCGAGCTCGTTTAGGAGGGTCCGCTCCACGAGCCGAGGGGCTGATACATCAACTGACACGTAGTCCGAAGTTGATGTATCCAAAAGTTCCGTATCGACAACAGGATCTCAACGCGACAGACGGCGCGTCAATCGGACGCCCGGTCTGAGAGTTATTGGCATTTTCGTCCCAGGGGCCCGGTTGGTTTTTAGGGCAAAACCAACCCGACCGTACTCCGCCTGTATCCGATCCTCGGGCGGAGTATGCCAAAAGTTCCGTCTCACTTAGAGGAAACTACCACAGCTGACGGTACGTCGTTCGGACGTCCGTAGCTCAAGTTATGAGCGTTTCCGCTCCGAGGGCCCGGTTGGTTTCGTGTACGAACCAACCCGGCCGAACCCAAAGTCTTCCGAAACCTTGAGTATAATATACCGAAACGACCGTCTCGATCCAAGGATCGCGTAGCCGCTGACGGTTCGTCAATCGGAGGTCCCAGGCCCAAGATATGGGCGAAAGACCGAAGAGGGCCCGAAACGGGGGTACTGGGCCCGGGGCGACCCGGCCCGAACCCCCCCTGGGGTCGGCCGAACCGGGTCGGCCCGAACCGGGTCGGCCCGACCCGGCCCGAACCGGCTCGGCCCGACCCGGCCCGAACCGGCTTGGCCGGGTCCGGTCCGGCCTGGGCGCGGCCCGGCCGACCGGACCGGCCGGCTCGGCCTCGGCCGAGGGAGCCGCCGCCGCCGCGGGTTGAACCCGCGGCTTGAGGGAACCGCGGCCCCGCGGGGGGCCGCCTGTCACGCGGACGCGGCTGGGCCGCCGCGTCCGTCCCGGTTCCGCGCGGCCGCGGAACCGGCCGCCGTTGCCGCCGCGGCTTCAGCCGCGGCGGGCTTCCTCCACGGCGGCGCGCCGGGCGCCGCCGCCGCCTTCCGCGGGCCGCCGGAGATGCTCCGGTGGCCCGATTTCTTTCCCGTCTGTGCCGATGCTCCTCCCGGGGGACGATCTTCACTGCGGAATCAACAAATTGCCCTTGCCGCACAGTTTGTCATCGTCCGCCAAATCCGAACAAAAGAGAAGATCGGCGGAGGGTTGCCGGGTCTTGTTCGTTAGACCCGCACCCTCCGCGTTAGTCATAAACGTCACCGGGAGGGAAAATCAACAACAATTTTAATTAAATTAAAATTGTCGGAGATTATGTTCTTTACTTAAAAAGAATAAACACGGGAAAAAGATAAAACAATCCAGCATCCCTTACCTTGTCGTCGTCGTCGGACGAGAGGTCGTCGCGGAATCGCTCGTCGCGGAGGAAGGAGATCGTCGCGTCGTCGCGGTATCCGGCGTCGCGTCGCCAATCTCCGGATCAAGATCAAACGGATTTAATTAGTTTAAATCCGTTGATATTGAAATTAAAAAGGGAGAAGAAAATATCCGATTCTCACCGTTGTTGCCGAACGAGGGTCGGCCGCGGAAGAAGAGGCGTCGCCGAAGAACGTCGCGGGTAGATCTCGTCGACGTCGCAGATCTTGGTGTGCGTCGTCGAATTCCGGTCGCCGGCGTTCTTCGCGTTCTTCGCGTCCTTCGCGTTCTTCGCGTTCTTCGCGTTCTTCGCGGAGAGGGTGGAGGAACGAAGATTCTTTCAAATCCTTTCCAAGGATTTTTGGGTTGGTCTTATTTTATAAACATGCCAACACACGAAACCGGTTAAGAAACGATCCATCAATTCGTTGAATTAATTCAACGAAAGAAACGACCCATTTAATTCACGAAGAAACAGTCCATTTAATTCACGAAATAAACCGCCCAATTAAATGGTCTGTTAAGAATTAAAGAAAACGCGTCGGTTGACTTTTCAGTTACTTTGACGGGTTTTCGCGGGTGCGTTACTTAGCGAAAGAAACGGCGGGGCTCGTGCGGGCCCTGCCTCACAAATATCCTACCAAGAGGGTAGGATATTTCTGGATAGCATCCTATCCAGTTCAACTCAGTTCAAGCCGTCTTTAAGTGACTTCAAGTGGCTTCCAAGCAGCTTAAGTGAAATAAAATAAAGTTGTCGCACAAACTTTATTTTATTTCTGACTTAAAGCCGTAAAATTTAAAAACCACGTCTGAGCAAACGCAACTCCGGAAGAGGCGTTTCTAAGCAAATACCGGCGCTGCGATTTCATCGGTGCCCTCAGAATTCGATTCCGGGCACCGGTTCAAAAGATAGAAAAACCCGCTCGTCCGTTCACTGAACGTACCCGAGCCAAACTTCGGAAATTGATTCCGGGCACACCGGGCCTCGGAATCAGGTGCCGTCTGAAGCTGCGCTCTTGTAAAATTCCAAAGAAAATTAAGAAAAAAATTTCCTTGAAATTTGCGGGTCTTTACATTACTCCCACCTCAGGGCTTTACGTCCCCGTAAAGATACATCAAAAACTAGGGGAACAAATGGGGGTACTGAGCACGCATCTGAGCCTCCCGCTCCCAAGTGCTCTCCTGGAGGTTCCCGTGCTGCCATCTGACGCGCACAAGAGGTATCGACCGCCCACGTAGGACCCGCTCCTGTCGATCCTCGATCTCCACTGGAACCTCCGCAAAAGTCGCCCCATCGTCCACGTCCAGCTCCCCAAAGTCGATGATGTGCGTCGGGTCGTGCACGTATCTCCTCAGCTGAGACACGTGGAAGACGTCGTGCACCCGGTGCAACTGAGGTGGTAGAGCCAGGCGATAAGCCACCTCTCCTATCCTGCTGAGGACCTGGAAAGGCCCGATGAAGCGTGGAGACAACTTGCCGCCTCGGCAAAATCTCCGTAAACCACGTCGAGGTGAGACACGCAAAAAGACGTGGTCGCCATCCTCGAACTCTAGTGGCCTCCGCCTCCTGTCAGCATATGACTTCTGCCGGCTCTGAGCTGTCCTCATCCTCTCCTGGATGATCTGGACCTTCTCTGTCGTGGCTCGGACCATCTCTGGTCCCACGAGTGCTGACTCCCCAGGGTCTGTCCAGCACAACGGTGATCTGCAGGGTCTGCCGTACAACGCCTCGTATGGTGCCATCCCGATGGTGGAGTGGTAGCTGTTGTTGTACGCGAACTCCACCAAGGGTAGGTGGTCCTCCCAGCTGCGACCAAAGTCGAGGACACATGCACGGAGCATGTCCTCGAGTGTCTGTATGGTCCTCTCCGTCTGACCATCCGTCTGAGGGTGGAAGGCTGTGCTCAGATGGATCCGCGTCCCGAACGCCTCCTGCAACCCCTTCCAGAGCCGGGAAGTGAAACGAGCATCTCGATCGGAGACGATAGATGATGGCACACCGTGAAGCCGTACGATCTCCTGGACGTAAAGACGTCCCAAGCTCTCCACTGAGCCCTGCTCTCTGATGGGTAAGAAGTGTGCCGACTTGGTGAGTCGGTCGACAATCACCCAAATGGAGTCGTGACCTCTGGAAGTACGTGGAAGTCCAGTCATGAAGTCCATAAATATGCCGTCCCACTTCCACTCCGGGACCTCCAAGGGCTGTACCAAGCCTGCTGGTACCTGGTGCTCTGCCTTCACCTGCTGGCAGGTGAGGCATCGTGAAACGAACTCTGCCACAGCTTTCTTCATGCCCGGCCACCAGTGCTGTCGTCTGAGATCCTGGTACATCTTCGCCACTCCGGGATGCACCGCCAAGGGAGAAGTGTGAAACTCTCTCAGCACCTCCTCTCGTAGAGCGACTGGTACGAAGGTACGTCCTCTGAAAAGGATGTCATGCTCTGCTCCAAGGGAGAAACCATCAGGCGCCTGACCTGAGGATATCAGTGCACGCCGGGTCTCACAGTCAGCGTCCCCACGCTGAGCCTCTCTGACCCGCTGTAGAAGTGGAGGAGAGACTGTGAGAGACTGAAGAAAGGCTGCTCCGTCTCTATCCACGAAGGATATCTGCAAGGAGGCTAGCTGCTCCGTCGCCTCCTCAAGCAGCTGAATGCCCGTCCTCCTGCTGAGGGAATCGGCTACCACGTTCCCCTTCCCAGGAGTATAGACTATCTCAAAGTCATAGTCCTGGAGGAACTCAAGCCATCTCCGCTGTCTCAGGTTCAGGTCCTTCTGAGAGAAGATATACCTGAGACTCTGGTGGTCAGAAAAGACCGTGAAGCGCTCGCCCATCAGATAGTGCCGCCACGTCTTCAGAGCGAAGACCACTGCTGCTAACTCCAGGTCATGAGTGGCGTAGTTCTGCTCATGCGGCCTCAACTGACGTGATCCGTAGGCGATCACGGCCCGCTCCTGCATCAGGACGCACCCGAGTCCAGTCTCTGATGCATCGCAGTAAACTACGTACCCAACTCCCTCCTCAGGCAACCTCAAGATAGGTGCGCTGGTCAATCTCTGTCTCAGCTCCTGGAAGCTCTGCTGACATCTGTCTGACCACACGAAGGGTTTCCCCTTCTTTGTCAAAGCTGAGAGTGGTGCCGCAACTCTGGAGAAGTCTGGCACGAATCTCCGATAGTATCCGGCTAGGCCCAAGAAGCTCCGCACCTCTGTCACGCTCTTGGGTGGCTCCCAAGCTAGCACTGCCTCGATCTTCGCGGGATCCACTGCAACTCCCGCCTCAGAGATGACGTGTCCCAAGAAATGGACCTCACGTATCCAGAACTGGCATTTTGAGAGCTTTCCATAAAGCTGGTGCTCTCCGAGCGTGTCTAGCATAACTCGCAGGTGGTAGGCATGCTCCTCCTCATTCGTCGAGTATACCAAAATGTCGTCAATGAAGACCACGACAAAACGGTCGAGGTATGGCTGGAAGATCCTGTTCATGAGGCTCATGAACACTGCTGGAGCATTGGTTACGCCGAATGGCATAACCAAGAACTCATAATGGCCATACCGACACCTGAAGGCCGTCTTCTGCACGTCCTCGTCTCGAACTCTGAGCTGATGATAGCCTGACCGGAGGTCTATCTTCGAGAACCACCGCGCTCCCTTGAGCTGATCGAAGAGGTCATCAATCCGTGGCAGCGGATACTTGTTCCTCACTGTCACCTGGTTCAGGCGACGATAGTCGACACATAGTCGCAAGCTCCCGTCCGCCTTCTTGGCGAAGAAAATCGGGGAAGCCCAGGGTG
Source organism: Viscum album (assembly GCA_963277665.1). Lineage (NCBI taxonomy): Eukaryota > Viridiplantae > Streptophyta > Magnoliopsida > Santalales > Viscaceae > Viscum > Viscum album. Next base: position 163,809,064 of record OY728129.1, on the reverse strand, counting down.
AAACACTGGGTCGGATAAACCCCTTGCTCTGCAAGTCCTCCAACTGTACCCGCAGCTCTCGAAGCTCGGCGGGGGCCATCCGATATGCTGGAGTAGATATCGGGGCTGTCCCGGGGTACAAGTCGATGTAAAAGTCTACCTCTCTACGAGGAGGTAGCCCTGGAACGTCGTCGGGAAAGACGTCCACGTACTGGTCCACCACTGCAGGAAAAGCTGGACTCCGCACGTCCACTGCTCCTAGGATGAGGCTAGCCAACTGATGAGAGATGGGCTGCACACTCCTCCGCGGAAGTCCATCATGTGCTGCAAAGGTTCCCTTCTCGCCGGTGAAGGTAAACCTGCTCCCGTCGGTGCGAACACATCGCACCTTGCGCCTAAAACAGTCGATCTGGGCATGAACCGTGGATAGCCAATCCATGCCCAAGATGACGTCATAAGGCCTCGACGCCGCTACAAGGAGATCTCAGCCGAAGCTCTCGCCTCCTAGAGTAAGCTCACACTGCCGGCACCAGTGCGTAAACGTCGAGTCTGCTCCCGTAGGAGTCTCTAGCCGTAAGGATCGAGCCAACGGCTCAGTCGGAATCTCCGAGCTCCGAACAAGGGCACCACAGTCAGAACAGTATACCTGGTGAGCTGGCACAAGTAATCACAAAGAAAACTTGAGACTTTCGTAAAGCAGATCAGTATACCCGGTGAGCTGACACAAGTAATCACAAAGAAAACTTGAAACACACACGCAATCAATGTTTTCATGCATTAAGTCGGAAATCTGGAGTCAAGGTCCTGGTGTACGGATACGTCGGCCGCCGCACCAACACTGGGCTCCCTGAACTGATAACCACACTCAATACACTAAACACTATTGCTTCACATAGAAAGAAAGGACGATCAGAGTCTGCGGTAGAACCGACCACCTCTGATACCAATTTGTCACGACCCGTCCTCGGGGCCCGTGCCGTGACTACCCCAAGCCCGCCTTCCATAGGCCAGGGGCTGGCGACTAGCACCAAGGCGTAAGATCCCAGTAACAGGGAAGGAATTGCCTTTATAAGTAACAACCACACAGAGTCAGCAAGCGGAAAGTAAAGTGCAGAAAAGTAAAGGGGGCCGGAATACAAGCCCAACTGTAAAGTACAACTGAAAAGTAAAGCAGCAACTGAAGAAAAGACGGCGGCCTCGTGTCGTCCACTGGCAATCCCACCTGAAGGGTGGGTACAGATAGCCTCCAGGCTCCTCGGGTCCCACGTCCGCTCCGAGCACGTCCCGCCCAGTGGTCTACCTCCAGGTACCGTCCTGCTCCACGCTCAACCGTGATCAGCGCTGTCCGTCGTCTGCAACCAACACAACAAGGTGCGGGCATAGCCCGTGCAGGGGTGAGTACAACTACTCAGTAAGGACCCCGAGACCCCCGAAGGTCTCCCGAAATCCACAAAGGATATAGCACAAAAGAAAGATGCAATCACGAAGTAACATCTGACTCGACTTAGGTATATGCCCATACATATACCTAAGTCCCCAATTCTAGCTCTGCTCACGAGCTCAAGAACAACTCAATCCACAAAGGAAAGCAAGACTCAAATCCACAAGGAGAGTAAACAGTAAATCCACAAAGGATAGTTCAACACAATCCACAAAGGAGAGTAAATAGTAAATCCACATAGGATAGTTCAACACAATCCACAAAGGAGAGTAACATAAGATTTAGCTCAACCAGGTATACTTTTTCAGATGACGTCAAAGATGATCACTGATCCATCTAAGTCGTCGGACCCACGAAGGATCGATAGGTACTAACCCCCGCAAGAGACCCACGTAGGATCGGGCTCACACAGAACCTGTAGGCAGTGGCTCACACAGAACCGGTAGTAAGGACCCACACAGGATCGGGCTCACACAGAACCTGTAGGCAGAGGCTCACACAGAACCGGTAGCACTGATCCACGTAGGATCGCTGAGTGCAGTAGTCGACGCAGTCCACGGAGGATCTCTGCTCTGTCGTCGCCGCAGTCCACGAAGGATCTCTGCTCTGCCGTCGTCGCAGTCCACGGAGGATCTCTGCTCTGCCGTCGTCGCAGTCCACGGAGGATCTCTGCTCTGCCGTCGTCGCAGTCCACGGAGGATCTCTGCTCTGCCGTCGTCGCAGTCCACGGAGGATCTCTGCTCTGCCGTCGTCGCAGTCCACGGAGGATCTCTGCTCTGCCGTCGTCGCAGTCCACGGAGGATCTCTGCTCTGCCGTCCTCGCAGTCCACGGAGGATCTCTGCTCTGCCGTCGTCGCAGTCCACGGAGGATCTCTGCTCTGCCGTCGTCGCAGTCCACGGAGGATCTCTGCTCTGCCGTCCTCGCAGTCCACGGAGGATCTCTGCTCTGCCGTCGAAGTCACAGCCAGCGCTAGGGTTCCCGCACGTAGCGAGCTCGTTTAGGAGGGTCCGCTCCACGAGCCGAGGGGCTGATACATCAACTGACACGTAGTCCGAAGTTGATGTATCCAAAAGTTCTGTATCGACAACAGGATCTCAACGCGACAGACGGCGCGTCAATCGGACGCCCGGTCTGAGAGTTATTGGCATTTTCGTCCCAGGGGCCCGGTTGGTTTTTAGGGCAAAACCAACCCGACCGTACTCCGCCTGTATCCGATCCTCGGGCGGAGTATGCCAAAAGTTCCGTCTCACTTAGAGGAAACTACCACAGCTGACGGTACGTCGTTCGGACGTCCGTAGCTCAAGTTATGAGCGTTTCCGCTCCGAGGGCCCGGTTGGTTTCGTGTACGAACCAACCCGGCCGAACCCAAAGTCTTCCGAAACCTTGAGTATAATATACCGAAACGACCGTCTCGATCCAAGGATCGCGTAGCCGCTGACGGTTCGTCAATCGGAGGTCCCAGGCCCAAGATATGGGCGAAAGACCGAAGAGGGCCCGAAACGGGGGTACTGGGCCCGGGGCGACCCGGCCCGAACCCCCCCTGGGGTCGGCCGAACCGGGTCGGCCCGAACCGGGTCGGCCCGACCCGGCCCGAACCGGGTCGGCCGGGTCCGGTCCGGCCTGGGCGCGGCCCGGCCGACCGGACCGGCCGGCTCGGCCTCGGCCGGGCGGCCGAGGGAGCCGCCGCCGCCGCGGGTTGAACCCGCGGCTTGAGGGAACCGCGGCCCCGCGGGGGGCCGCCTGTCACGCGGACGCGGCCGGGCCGCCGCGTCCGTCCCGGTTCCGCGCGGCCGCGGAACCGGCCGCCGTTGCCGCCGCGGCTTCAGCCGCGGCGGGCTTCCTCCACGGCGGCGCGCCGGGCGCCGCCGCCTCCGGTCGCCGGCGCCGCCGCGCCGGCGACCCGCGCCGCAGCCGCCTTCCGCGGGCCGCCGGCGATGCTCCGGTGGCCCGATTTCTTTCCCGTCTGCGCCGATGCTCCTCCCGGGGGACGATCTTCACTGCGGAATCAACAAATTGCCCTTGCCTCACGGTTTGTCGTCGTCCGCCAAATCCGAACAAAAGAGAAGATCGGCGGAGGGTTGCCGGGTCTTGTTCGTTAGACCCGCACCCTCCGCGTTAGTCATAAACGTCACCGGAAGGGAAAATCAACAACAATTTTAATTAAATTAAAATTGTCGGAGATTATGTTCTTTACTTAAAAAGAATAAACATGGGAAAAAGATAAAACAATCCAGCATCCCTTACCTTGTCGTCGTCGTCGGACGAGAGGTCGTCGCGGAATCGCTCGTCGCGGAGGAAGGAGATTGTCGCGTCGTCGCGGTATCCGGCGTCGCGTCTCCAATCTCCGGATCAAGATCAAACGGATTTAATTAGTTTAAATCCGTTGATATTGAAATTAAAAAGGGAGAAGAAAAGATCTGATTCTCACCTTTGTTGCCGAACGAGGGTCGGCCGCGGAAGAAGAGGCGTCGCCGAAGAACGTCGCGGGTAGATCTCGTCGACGTCGCAGATCTTGGTGTGCGTCGTCGAATTCCGGTCGCCGGCGTTCTTCGCGTTCTTCGCGTCCTTCGCGTTCTTCGCGTTCTTCGCGTTCTTCGCGGAGAGGGTGGAGGAACGAAGATTCTTTCAAATCCTTTCCAAGGATTTTTGGGTTGGTCTTATTTTATAAACATGCCAACACACGAAACCGGTTAAGAAACGATCCATCAATTCGTTGAATTAATTCAACGAAAGAAACGACCCATTTAATTCACGAAGAAACAGTCCATTTAATTCACGAAATAAACCGCCCAATTAAATGGTCTGTTAAGAATTAAAGAAAACGCGTCGGTTGACTTTTCAGTTACTTTGACGGGTTTTCGCGGGTGCGTTACTTAGCGAAAGAAACGGCGGGGCTCGTGCGGGCCCTGCCTCACAAATATCCTACCAAGAGGGTAGGATATTTCTGGATAGCATCCTATCCAGTTCAACTCAGTTCAAGCCGTCTTTAAGTGACTTCAAGTGGCTTCCAAGCAGCTTAAGTGAAATAAAATAAAGTTGTCGCACAAACTTTATTTTATTTCTGACTTAAAGCCGTAAAATTTAAAAACCACGTCTGAGCAAACGCAACTCCGGAAGAGGCGTTTCTAAGCAAATACCGGCGCTGCGATTTCATCGGTGCCCTCAGAATTCGATTCCGGGCACCGGTTCAAAAGATAGAAAAACCCGCTCGTCCGTTCACTGAACGTACCCGAGCCAAACTTCGGAAATTGATTCCGGGCACACCGGGCCTCGGAATCAGGTGCCGTCTGAAGCTGCGCTCTTGTAAAATTCCAAAGAAAATTAAGAAAAAAATTTCCTTGAAATTTGCGGGTCTTTACAACATAGTCCATATCTCCCAAAACAATGATTTCGTATTCCCAAAAAATGGAATGCATAATTTTTATGTGTTATATAATAATTACAGACCCCTAAAAACATCAAATATAAAATATTAAAATATTATTTTAATCTATATTACCACCCTTGATATGTGGTAATGGAGGAACAAGGAACAACATTTCTCGATGTTGTAGTATACCTTAAACACGAACGATGATTGTGTACCACATTGGACAGATGTGTGTAATAGTTTAGGTCATAAACATAAAATAACATCATATACGTTTATTTATTATAAATATTTAATATATAATCATGAAATAATAATTATTTACTAGTTTTATAAGGAAATGATGAAAATGTTCTGATTAATAAATGTGAACTATTTTTCAGGTAATTCCTTTTGGATTTCACTAATTGACTAAACTAGTTCACTTTATGTAAAAAATTACTATCCTAATATTATATTATATATTTTGGGATATTATTTGGTAATTTTTTTGGATATCCAATAGAATATAGTGATTTTAAAAAATAAGGGACTGAGTGGCCTTTTTTGTAGAGTATTGTCATTCATGAAAATACAAAATAGAAATCACTTGTGAGAGGTATCCCTTACCTAATGTGCCTAAAATAATTGTTAATGATAGATAAAATGGATTATATTATCTAATTATTTAAATAAAATTTATTTTTTACATGTTTCATGGTTACTTGTACCCTTAAGATGTTGTTTAACCACTAACTAAACTTGTTTATACTATTAGGTCTATAAATAATGTTATTACATTCAAAATGTTTTTTTTTCAAAAAAACTAATTTAAAAAACTAGAAATTACAAATTATTAATATCAAAAAAATTAAATCTAGTTTTCAATATTATAATCATTTAAATTTCCAACATTAATTTAAAATTCATCCTGTAGATAGTATTAAACAGCTGGTTTTGAATGAGAAAATGTTTAAAAGATTAAAATATTTTTATATCGAATTTCATTGGTAAATATTATAAAATTACATATATTTTATTATATATATTTATAATTGATCTAAATGTTCTTTTTTACAAATTTTAGGCATAAGTTATCTATATAAATAAATTTTATGAAAATTTTGTTTTTATAAAAAATCATTGTTTTCCCTATTCATCAAAAAATTAATGTTCTCACTATAATATAGAAAATATAGCCAAAGTAAATTTTTATATTATTATTTTAATAATATATGTATTTTTTATGAAAATAAATTATATATGTATCAAATATTATTTTGAAAAATCAAGCATTAATGAGTGAAATAGTTCTTTTTAAAAAAATAAAAGCTTTTACACAAAAAATTGAATTTCTTCTTATTTTATGCTTATAAAAATTAATTTATGATTTAAACTAAAATTAAGATGAATTTATTTGATATATATTTCATTAATATCTCTCAATTACTGTTATGATAATATCATTTTAATATAGAATACTTTTATGGGAATAATATAATATTTTATAAAAAAAATCATTTATATTAAATTCGTTTTTATTTTCATTTACAATTCAATACAAAAAATTAATTTTATAATCATTTGTAAACCTTAGTTTTGTTATTTATTTAATATTATTCATATATTTCATTCAAATGGCTAGGTGTAAAATATATCTATATTTTAATTATAATACTAATAATATATTATAAATAACTAAAAATAGTTCTTTTGAGTAACTAATGATGAAGAAGGACATCGTCATTGTGGGTAAAAAATATGAAAATTGTGTGGAATATAGTTAATTATAATTAAATTTTTTGTTATAGTTTAATATTTTATAAGGAAATGATAAATTGGTGTCGTTTATTAATCAATACATCAATGAATTATAATTTATTCAGGAAACTTTTACTTCAAAAAATATTTTTGTGTTACATTATAACAACATTAAGATGAATTTCACTATCAAAATTATTATGGTTCATCAATGTTTTTTTACATGAAATACCCATTCATAGGAACTCGCATTACCAAAATAAAAACTAAAACATCCTTTAAAAGGGGAGTGTTTGAAGAAAAAGGGTAACTCAAAGTAACTCATTACTATGTTTCAATATAGAAGAAAAATATGGAAAGTGACAGTATGTACATTATGAGAAAAGATAAATAATTTTTTATATTTATTAATATCACTAATCCCAATAAATTTAGTGATCCATAAATGTTGTGTAACAAAAAAACCATAACCAAATTAGGTATCAAGGGGTCACTATAATCACCAAAAATAACATAACGGGAAAACATTTTGACCCTATGTTGAAGAATATTAACAATGAGATATAATTATTTGATTTTATTCTATTCCATATGCACAATTTTGACAAATTATTTTATCTTGATAAATTTACACATCATCTATTACCCCATAGAATGAAGGTGAATTTTTCATTCCTAAATAACTAATATTCTATGATATGAATAAAAATAATTATAAGTCATTCTCTCTATATTTAGTTCAAATCATAGAAAAATGGATAGCACGTGTCATCCAAACTGATTAAATCCCCATATATAGAGATAAAAATTTCTTCTATGAAAAAATCATCCACATTTATACTTAAAACTATCCATAAATATTTATCCTTGTAACCCTTTTGAAACATGAAAATCAAAAACATTAGAAAGAAAGTCACATATTTTATCAAAATCAACATAATATTGATACCCATAAATTATACGGTATCTACTATTTTTCATGTAATAAACTTGTTAATAAATTTATCATGTACTATATTAAAACATTTTCCTAACATTAATTACAATAAAAATTTATTTAAAACATGCATCTATTTGTATTCCAAATATTATTATAAATAATCCTGTAATCCAATAATGTTGTAAACATCGTCAATGATAGAATAAAAAACCTTTTAAATAAATCCTTTATTAGTTATATGGTTATAAATAATATCCAATTTACAATACCTATATCATCATCGCTTTATACATGTTAATATATTCTTCTCTTCCACATAAACATGTTATGGTTTACATTCCCTTGTTTTTTACTTTCCATTAAATAACACTTATATGTAATCATCACCATTATAAATAGAATTTTACATCATTGAATAAATTATCATACATAATATAAAAATAAATATATATCCTCAATAATATAAGAAAATATTCAACATTCAAAACATATATACTTCAATCATCTATCTTTATTCCAAATCTATTACCCATGGTTCATCTTTTTATTCCTTAATTCCCCCTTCCTACAATATTAACTATAATATAGATTATATGGTCCCATGTCCTCAATTTAATCTTACATCTTACATTTAACATGAAAAAAAATGTTATTACATCCCATTACATCGACATGTAATTTTGGATTTCTCTATCCTCAGTAATATTACCAATACATTTATCTCCTTCATGATTCTCTTTATGAGATTTCTACACAGGATATTGATTTTTAGAATGCTTATAATTTCCAAATTTAATGTACTAAATGTTAACACAATTACTTCTAGTTCCCACTATTTACTAAGTCTTTAATTCATAGTCTTAGAAACAATTATCATAGAATAAAACCACATAATCATGGAAAATAATTGAATGTATAAATCAAGGAAACTTGATTAAATTCTCCTAAACCTTAATATTCTCCTTAGAGGCATCCCTATAAAGATCCATATAAATAACCATAGGTATATTAGCACAGTTTTATCATCCAATATTTTAATTATTGACAATACCTTTCCTTTTATAACATCTATAGTGACTAAGAATTTAAAAAATTGGATATTAACACATTTTTTTAATATTTTGTATATTACAAAACATAGAATATATAAAATTTTTAATGATAGATAAACATTCTAATAGAAAAAACACGATAAATCATAATTCTTTTTTATGATAAATTTATTTGAAAATATATTTGAAAAATTATGACGGAATCATTAAAAAGTTTTTTTAAAATTAAATACTAAAACATTATTAGGAAAATATTACATGAAATTTATCTTTATAAAAATTTGAAAACATTTATTGAAAACATATTTAGAAAATATTATTTATGAGTAAAATATATTTCCAACTAAATATAGAAAAAATAAATAATTTTCATAAAAACGTTTTATAAACCATATTAATTACGATAGGGATAAAAAATGTTACAAATACATGAATATAGAATGAATAAATGAAGAATAATAATATTTATGGGATATAATTATATATAGATCATATAATTTCATCAATGGAATCATAAATATAATCTATCCTGACAAAGAGTGAGATTATATCAATAAAATCTTACAACTATTGTTAGATGGAATAAACATACCCATTAAATAATAAAATTACATGATCACAAAAGTATTATGATACTAATTATATTAATGATAAAACATTTTATTTTTATGTATATAGACCTCGTAAAATTAAATTGGTTCATAAGAAAACATGTATCTCAATGAATGAATATTGAGAGAAAATTACGTTACTGATTTGATAACATTTGAACAATAAAAATCTTGAAATAGAGATGAATAATAGATATGTAAATACACATAAATACAAGGATGATAATAATATGATACATTAATGGTATGTATATAAAACACATAATATAAACAAGTGATGATTAGGGTACAAGTCTCGTAAAAATAAAACTGAGACTAAAAATCCCCCTCCCACATGAGTAAAATTTTAATCATGAGTTCCTTGAAAGAATACATGAATTGAATAAATTAGTATAATAAAATATATTTAATAAATGATATATAATTTCATACTGAATTATATACACAAAACAAAATTAATTAGGTGACTAATAATAAAAAAGTCTTAATGGAATGTGAATTGTAATGAAAATCGTTAGATTTTATGTTAACTTTTTCATACACATAAAAACGTCATTTTTTTATAAATATAAGTTTATTATAAGTCTAGCACAAAAAATTATTTATATATTATACTATATATTATTTTATTTTTACTTTATATTACACCTTTAATAATAATATCATGTTAATGTTATGTTTCAGGTAATAAATGTTTTGTATTTTCTATATGTTTGACCTATTATTCATGATCCTAATAGTTATATCATGATTTAAATATAAATATAGATTAAAATATGTTATATATATATATATATATGATATATATTATGTATATATATATGAAATAATGTAAGTTTTTTAGAAATATGAAATGAAATACATCATTCATGGACACTTTCGGTAATTCATATACATGAACATTGTTTCCATTTTTATGTTATTTTTTAATGAAAGAAAAGTAAATGTAATATATTTATTTATATTTGTAGATTATTGTTATAGTAGATTTGTTTTTCCATATATATCACACCATTTTATTAAACCCATCATTACTATATTTTATTTAATGAGTCAATGATTCACATAACTTTGGGGATGCAGTATCCCACAATTCCATAAATGAAGTTATCGTATTTCCCCAAAATATCATCATGATGGAATATTTTATATAAAAACTAAATGAAAATAAATAAATCATAAATATCACATATATTAGATGAAATATTAATTCTATTGTTATTAATAAACTTGAGAGGTGGTAATGGAAGAATGAACGATATCAGTTTGTAGGGTGGTAGTTCGTCATATTCAAAATTATTATTGAGTATCACATTTGATTGATGTGTGTTTATGTTAATATGGAACAATTTACATAACAAAATATAATTATGTTGAATAAAATTTTTTCATTATATAGTCATTGAATAAAAATAATTATAGGGGGTGAGATAATTGAATCAACACTTCTCATTGAAGAATGTTACCACTTTTTCGGAAAATTAATTGTATTATTCACAAAAGGAATAACTTTTTTTTCTTTATTACTAAAGTGAGGCTTCTATTATGAGACGATTAATTTTTTGTATCTTTTTTTATAATATTTTTTGGGATCCAAATTCCTTGAACAGTGTGAATATGTGATGGAGGAGTTCCCTTTTATAGTGTAGGAGGAGTGGCATATTTGTAAATAAAACATGGAAATCACTTTTGAGAGGTATCCCTTGCATCACATGGCCCAACTATTGTTACATTTTGGATAAAATTATGAATATTTTATAAATATGAACATAAATTTTATTCAATAAGTTTATAGATTATTTTTTCTGTTAAGTTATAGTTTGACCACAAAGTGACCAGGGTATTACCGTATTCTCTATAATTACTTTTAATTACATTCACTGATATTGTTGGTCAAAAAAAGATGAACATTATATAAATTTTAATTTATTATTATTCTAAATATGAAATTAATTTTTATAAATTTTAATAACATGTGTGGAATGTTTTAATATAAAATTAATCCTATAGATAGGACAAAACAATGAGTTTTGAATGTAAATATTTTAAAATGTTTGAAATGATTTTACATCCAATTTAAATGTGAAATTTATTTCAATGACCAATATTTTATTTACAGATTAATTATTTATATAAATACACTTTAAAAACAATTTATGATATATTTTATCTATATAAATAAATTTGACGACAAAGATATCTTCAATTATATTTCAATGTTTTTCTATATTCATCAAAAAATAATACTTCTCAAAAATATAACAAATTTTCCCAGAATTAAACTATGTCATTATTATTTATAAAGCTAATAATATTTATAAAAATAATAAATTTAAAAATTTAAAAATTTAAATTTAAAAATTCTTCCATTACTGGGAGTTAAAACTACCTTTTAGAAAATGCATATTTTATGCCTACAAATCGATCTGTTCTATTTTTATTCATATCAAAATTATTGGATGAATGGGAAATCATTTATTACAAATTATGAAATATTAATATCATTATTATCTTTCTATAATAGTGATTAATTTAATTAACTGATATAAATTTATGTTTTTTATAATAAAGATGTTTTTTCATAAAATCACATCATTTATATTAAATTGGTTTTTATTTTTATTTCTAATTAATTTATAACTAAAGAAATATTTTTTTAAAAACACATATAACAAAGTTTCATAATTTATATTATCTTTTTAAAATATTGAATTCCAACAGTTGGGTGCAAATTAATACCTTATATTTATAATATTGTAAATAATATATTCAGGTTGGTTAAAACATGGTCTTTTGATTAACATATTCTATAGAAGGAAATCTGTAATATGTGTAACAAATGACAAAATTATTGTTTCATGTACTGTATTCTAATATAATTGTTCATTATAGTGAAATATTGTGTAAATATATCAATACATTGTGTATCATTCAACGTAATCCATCAATGAAATAGAATTTATCTAAAAATATATTCAAATAAACCCATGGGGTGTTATAGATTAATATGTTTATAATTAATAATTATATAAAGTGTCCAGTAATATTTTATATAAAAAATAATTTTTACATCTTAAGGTCAACTGGTTTTTAGAATGAATAGTTTTCCATTTTAATCATCCAATTAAATCTCCAATTTCTTCAATTAAATCTTTGACATATAATATTAAGAATATATATAAGTTGAGTTCCTAACACAAAATAAATCAACATATAAAGATTCATATCTTGTGGAAGAATTCAAAAATTAGTGGGAACCATATCAATATCCACAAAAGAAGAATACATGTAGAATACAAGTACTACTAAGGTATGTTCTAACTAACTAGATATTATATCCTATTCTCCAAAAAATCCAAGGATCTCACATTAGTTGTATTAAAGAAAAAATGGATGATAGAAATAAATCACTACATCATGGAAATCTATATAATACATCATTAAAATAATATTAAATTGGTCCAAGTAGAGAACAATAATATAAAAAAATCTCTCTACATGAAATATCTAGAAAGAACATGTTGGACATCAGAGACACTCCCCCTTCTACATTTTTAGAGGTAACATCTAGTCCTTGAAAAACTTTTTGTTTTATGTAGGATGTTTTAAAATAATATAGAAAGCGTTGATATAAAATGATTAGAGGAACTGATATTAAATAGTGTGGTATGTTTATATGAATCCAAAAATATTGTAACTCTAACAATTGTAGGATATCTATAAACATATACAATATATTGGTCAACTGCATCAAACTTCCTAGATCCAATGGCCTAAGGGAGAAACCATATGGTCCATGAAGCATAAGATTGTACATCAAACTCTTTAGGTGATATAGGTAATTTTACATTAGTTCTAGTAGTAAAATGCTGAATTAACTAGTATGAAGTGAACATATTTTCTACATTTGTTTTTGACTTCAGGATACATGGAAAAATTATGAATCATGTTCCCAGCTTATCTACATTAATAGAAATTAAAAGTTACGACACTTGGTATATCATAATGCATGGTATATATCCACTATGGTGAACTACATACACAGTATTTATAAATCATGTTCCATTAATTATTAATTTTAGATGAGTCATTATAAATATATATATAAGAAATATGAATTCCAAAAAACATAGGATTTCTATTTTTGTCAAACTTTTTCATATGGGGTTTCTTAACAACTAATGAATATTAAATAGAATTTTTCATGAAAACCTGCAAACAAAAATATAGATGCAAGACCTTATAGATCCTCTATTCCTTTATCTCATCATTTTATACCACATAAGTTAAAAATTAGTACAATATAGTAAAATGGGGGGAATACTATATCACAGTATGATCACCATGTTGGGATGATCAAAACTCTATGGATTTATCAATCACCAATAATTCAAGGAAAATATTCTTGAAAAAAAAATTATTTATGTCATTCCACCAAAAACCATAATTACTTCTTTATTAATCCATTATATCCCAAATTATATTTTTATGTTCATTATTCTTTAATGTATCACATTTAACCATACCAAAATATGATTATTCCTTAGTGTTGAAAAATTATTTGATCAGCCCTGAACAATCCTCACCATACTAATAATAATTTGATCCATAGGGGGATAACGGTTTATAAAAATGAAACTATTTGGATCAATATTTTTTTGCCTCTTTTCCACAGTTACACTTTTTTTCTACAAATGGTGTGGTGAAAACACCCTTGTCTAGGGAACAGACCCAATGAATTACTAATCCTAATATATAATGAATTAATAGTCATTTCCTCACATTATATCATCTCAATTTCCCAAAAAAATAACTCTAGGAATCCCTTTGGGATGATTGAAACTACATTAAATAATTAATATATTCCATCATATAATTTCGAAATATAAATTTGAATCATGGTAACAAAATAAAAATATTGGTATTGGATTAATACTCAACACAATATTCACAATTCCAAATATTTTGTGGTAAATTAAGTATTTTTTACGATGAGTGTTTTCCATGAACACACACATAACCAACCACTTATTTCTGAACAATAAAATTTCATGTTGATAAGAAAATCATATTCAATTAATATCTTAGGTATAAAACCATGATATGATTATATTATTTTATGAAAAAAAAACATTTCTATACATTAATTGGACACTCAGGATGGCCCAATATAATGCTCGGAGTACATTCTAGATCCCTATGTGTTGGATATAAGCATCTGAGCATCAACCACAACTTTGGTAACAATTTTCCAAAATTAAACCAATTAAAAAATGGAATATAAAAATTATAAACGGCATGAAGATAAGAATTCAAAGAGTATATGTCAAA